>OW121749.1:17134045-18450920 GCA_933228765.1 Miltochrista miniata | reverse complement strand
GTCCCAAAGTCCCAAAGTCCCAAAGTCCCAAAGTCCCAAAGTCCCAAAGTCCCAAAGTCCCAAAGTCCCAAAGTCCCAAAGTCCCAAAGTCCCAAAGTCCCAAAGTCCCAAAGTCCCAAAGTCCCAAAGTCCCAAAGTCCCAAAGTCCCAAAGTCCCAAATTCCCAAAGTCCCAAAGTCCCAAAGTCCCAAAGTCCCAAAGTCCCAAAGTCCCAAAGTCCCAAAGTCCCAAAGTCCCAAAGTCCCAAAGTCCCAAAGTCCCAAAGTCCCAAAGTCCCAAAGTCCCAAAGTCTCAAAGTCTCAAAGTCCCAAAGTCCCAAAGTCCCAAAGTCCCAAAGTCCCAAAGTCCCAAAGTCCCAAAGTCCCGAAGTCCCAAAGTTCAAAAGTCCAAAAGTCCCAAAGACCCAAAGTACCAAGGTCCCATCCAAAAGTCCAAAAGCCTAAAAGTCCAAAAGTCCCAAAGTCCCAAAGTCCCAAAGTCCCAAAGTCCCAAAGTCCCAAAGTCCCAAAGTCCCAAAGTCCCAAAGTCCCAAAGTTCCAAAGTCCCAAAGACCCAAAGTACCAAGATCCCATCCAAAAGTCCAAAAGTCCCAAAGTCCCAAAGGCCAAAAGTCCAAAAGTCCAAAAGTCCAAAAGTCCAAAAGTCCAAAAGTCCAAAAGTCCAAAAGTCCAAAAGTCCAAAAGTCCAAAAGTCCAAAAGTCCAAAAGTCCAAAAGTCCAAAAGTCCAAAAGTCCAAAAGTCCAAAAGTCCAAAAGTCCAAAAGTCCAAAAGTCCAAAAGTCCAAAAGTCCAAAAGTCCAAAAGTCCAAAAGTCCAAAAGTCCAAAAGTCCAAAAGTCCAAAAGTCCAAAAGTCCAAAAGTCCAAAAGTCCAAAAGTCCAAAAGTCCAAAAGTCCAAAAGTCCAAAAGTCCAAAAGTCCAAAAGTCCAAAAGTCCAAAAGTCCAAAAGTCCAAAAGTCCAAAAGTCCCAAAGTCCCAAAGTCCCAAAGCCCCAAAGACCCAAAGTACCAAGGTCCCATCCAAAAGTCCAAAAGTCCAAAAGTCCAAAAGTCCCAAAGTCCCAAAGTCCCAAAGTCCCAAAGTCCCAAAGTCCCAAAGTTCCAAAGTCCCAAAGACCCAAAGTACCAAGGTCCCATCCAAAAGTCCAAAAGTCCAAAAGTCCAAAAGTTCAAAAGTTCAAAAGTTCAAAAGTTCAAAAGTCCCAAAGTCTCAAAGTTCCAAAGTCCCAAAGACCCAAAGTACCAATGTCCCATCCAAAAGTCCAAAAGTCCAAAAGCCCAAAAGTCAAAAAGTCCAAAAACCCTTAAATGACATGCTATCCCTGGATAAAGTACTCTTAATTCGAATCCACCGTGGTGAGGAACAGAACAAAGATGGCGCGTAACCAAAAATCGTGACGTGACGTGACGTGACGTGACGCAAATTTTTTTCCAACGCCGATAAAGAAGTTTCACTTCAAAAAGACTACGTAGTATTTGTTACTAAGTTGTTTCAATATTCATGAAACGGTTATGAAGAGATTTAGTTATAAGTAGACTGAAACCTGTCTAATTGTGCCTAAAATAGTTTGAATACACAACAGCCTCTGTGTAGCTTCAAACAATAGGAGACAACACCTAGCATGAGCGGCTGTCATAGTGATGAGCCAATTGTTAGTTAAGCTCTAAAAGCGATATGAATTAAAACTAGTTACTAGTTCCTTTCCCTAGAGAAGTGCAAAGACGTAAATGATAAAATTTAATATTTTCCTGACAGAGTCGATTTTGTGTGCACGCAGTAAACAAAATATTTTTGGAGTTAGGGGCTTTAACAAAAGCCAGCATTTTTATTATAATAAATTCAGTTTTGGAAAATTTATTAAGGAGATTGTAACGATTTCATACATAGATTTAAATGTACAGATTTTAGTTTCAGATTTTTCCTCGCAGACTTAACCTATTCCTTTGCAAATCTGGCATAATATAATATTAATTAGCTTTGGCGTTCATAAGTGTTAGTTTGTGACCTCCATGAATAAAAATATTTTTCATTTCATTTTCATTCATTTCACTTCATCAAAATTCGAAATACACGTTAATATCACTTTAACAACACCTACGTGAAATGGCTCCACACAAGGGTGATAAAATACCTGCTTTATTTCTAGCCATATACATTTTATTACGAGTATCACCCCTTTATCTAGCTGATCCTCAAGCGCCGCAGGAGATTTTAAAACCAGCCAGTGTATTATCTTATTATTCCCACACTACGTGTATCTAAAACCCTTTCGAATTTATGGAGGTTTAGGTACATTGTCTATCTATCTTATTCCAACCGCGAAATAACGTGTTTCGTATTATTTTACAAATTTTAGTTACTTTAATGCTACCCGCACACTATGAGTTAGGGTGATAGAGTTGTTATACATAGTTGTTTCTGGACAGCGAGGCTCATAGGGCTCCTGTGTCATTTTAATATTCCGACATTTCTAAGTTTCTTACTTACTTTCTAAACACCACGAAAGTAACTTATAAATGTATATGTGTATGGTCTCTAAAGTGGTTTTTATAACTTTAAAAATCACTTTAGAGGCTTAGAGACTGTGAATATTTGACACCATAAAATTGGTGTATTATTTTCCAATGTTAAGGTTCTACATAGAAGACTATAATTTTAGAACAACTTTTGTTTCAGTAAGAATGTTTAGTTGGACAGACAGACGCGACGGAGGACTTTGTTAGGTTTGTTTACCCAAAGCATTGAAAACGGGACACTATTAGTGAGACTTCGTCGTTCGTCTGTCTGTTTGTTTGTCACGAGGCTTTATCTCAGGAACCGTGATAGCTAGAGAGCTGAAATGTTCACAGACGATGTATTTTTGTTGCCGCTATAACAACAGATACCTACTGAAATCTGAAAAGAACAATATTCAAGGGGGCTCCAATACAACATACGAAATTTAATGGCGTTGTTAGGTGGTGGAACGGAGCGGTATAGCAGAACCCTCCTTGTGCGAGACTCATACTTGGCTGGTTTTTATAAATTTATGTATACTTCATAACTTTATGCTATTTGATGATACCAGAAAGAGTTTCATATTTGCTCGGCCAAGTATATTATGTACATAATTATAAACGAGCAACTATTTTCAGAACAACTCAGGGCTCTACTAGAAATAAACCACCCTCGCAGTGACGTCACTAAGCCAGCCTTCTCCCACACCGCCTTGCATCTTTGACCCCTGATGCAACCTCCACTATATATAGCAGAATGATAATACAAAGGATTTCAACATTATTTATCAAGGTGTTTTTAAAAGAACGAGAATGTTTTGGAAATTGTAGAATTTTTATATACTATGGAGCTGAAAAGTTGATCTCGTGTATACAACTGAAACAAATACTTTTATACGAACTACACTCGAGAGCAATGAATCCGGGTCACTTAAAGAATGTTAAAAATCTCGGAAACTAAAAATGATAGGTTAATGCAATAAATTGTATTTAATAGACAATGTAATACTCCTTAAATGAAAGTAAAAAAAATATGAGTCACCATACATTTTATTAACACAAAATTACATAAAGAAAAAACTGCCGATCTCTCCTTAAAACAAAAATAGGAAACATGAAATTTTTGAACTTTATTACGATTTTCTTGAATTTTAATACTTCGTATTGCCTCCTCGTGCTTCCATTACTGCGTTTACGCGGTTTGGCATGCTGTACACCAAGTTCCTTATACGATTTTGGGGAATATTCTCCCATTCCTCTGTGAGAGCAATTTTGAGCTCACGAAGCGTGATTGGGGGAGGGTTTCGTTGTTTTACGCATCTGCCTAGCTCGTCCCAAGCATGCTCGATCGGGTTGATATCCGGGCTGCGCGCTGGCCACTCCATACGAGTAATGTTCATCTCTTGAAGGTAGTCATTCACAATCCTACCTGTATGAGGTCGGGCATTGTCATGCATAAATATAGCATCCTCACCTAAATTGACCATAAATGGACCAACGTGATCATTGAGGATTTCTTCCACATATCTTACGCTAGTTAAAGAGCCGTTTTCTATGATCACCAGCTCTGTGCGACTTTCAGAAGAAATTCCGGCCCACACAAGTACCTACAGACCCACCACCGTAGGCTACTTTTTCTTCGATGCATGCTTGCTTGAATCTTTCCCCTGGTCTTCGATACACTCTGTGTCTTCCATCGTGCTTGTAGAGCATAAATTTTGATTCGTCGGAGAACATAACTTTTGACCAATCTTCAATACTCCAATTTACGTGGCTCTGGGCATACCTTAGTCTCGAAATACGATGCCCACGCTCCAGTTTAGGGCCGTTTGCAGGTCTAAGGGGTTTTAAGTTAGATTCAGCAAGCCGACGTCTTACTGTCCATGCACTTGGGTTACTTCCTCCGAGGCGTCGAAACTGATTGGTGAGTTCAGTTCCTGTGAGAAAGCGATTTCGAAGCATGGTGTTCACCAAGTATCGGTCTTCTCGTGCTGTGGTACACCTGGTTCTGCCCGTTCCTGGTCTGCGTAGGTTAGAACCAGTTTCTTCGTAACGTCGGAGAACTCTTTGTACTGTTGACAGCGACACACCGACAGTCCTGGCTGTATCGCGCTGACTCCGGCCGGTTTCCAGCATTGTAAGTATTCTGGTGCATTCTTCAGGCGTAAGCGACATAATTTCAGCTTGATTAATGAATATAGAGCACTATCAACATGGTTTATGTACCCACATAAATGACAGATTACAAACAAAAGCAACACCAAATGCTGTAATTTCGTAGTTCCATCTTCGAAAGTGGCCCTTTTTCAAATTTGATTTTTTTATGATATAACTTTACAATAACTAAGAAGTTTTAATACCTTCATTTAAGGAGTATTACATTGTCTATTAAATACAATTTATTGCATTAACCTAGCATTTTTAGTTTCCGAGATTTTTAGGATTCTTTAAGTGACCCGGATTCATTGCTCTCGAGTGTATAATGCTGCAGCAACGGATCAGTCTACCACGGCAAGATCGAGTCTTAGTTGGACTTAGTGATCATGTAAAATCTGCAAAGTTTTACATTCCTATTTACAGATTTTACATAGGTAATCAACAACTCTGACTGACATTATTTTTGAAATTCTCCAGAAACATGTTTGTCAATAGCTGAATGTCACATGACTTTGTATCAGACGGGCAACGTAAAAAATCAATAAATAGATACCTATGCATGTATCTCTATAGGTATCTATTTTTAAGTGTGTCTAACCTTTCTCAGCAGAAAGGTATGACATGGCATTGTGTGTGTCACATTCTCAGAAAACCATCCTCATCTCTTACCCTACAAACAATTCACGTCTTTCCTCGGTTTCACTTAAGTTTGAAATACTTACTTGTGCTATACGCTTGTGACTTATATTTTGTTCACGACAGCTCTTTCCGTAAGCAAGATTTATTTACTTGCGGTAAAAAAGCTTTAAATAAAAACACGTAGCACTCAAATCAATTTCTTCTTCATAGCGCCATTGAAAATGGATCGTTTGCCTTCGTTAATAGCTTGTTTCAATAGCAAGATCATTGCCAACCTTTCATAAAGTATTCAGTTTATAATGCAAAACAACATTCAACACGCTGTTATAATATTATCTTTATGTGTTTCGGACACTATCCAGTGAAGTTAGTTTCATGTGAAAACGTGTGAATTATTACGATGCGATGGAAATTTGCATTGGTATCTACTCAGCCCTTCAGGTTATTAGCGTGATAATAACTGGCCTCTATGGAGACCCAAGCTCTTGTTAATATTCAAACGAAATTTGAATTAAATCTACTCATTAGTTACCTATTGTGTTTATTCTAGACTTACGACATTGAGTATACATAGACAAAAAATTATGAACTACTATTTTACCTTTAGAATTACGTAGATTTCGATACAAAAACGTTAAAACTAAGTTCAACGCTCCAAATGAAATAGCCAAAAAATATTTTCGATGTCTTTCAGAAAACACTTTCAAATTCAAGCATGGCAGTATTCTACCTCCTATGATACCGAATAAATACTAAAGAGCCAGAGACCTAGATAGTACCTATTCATTACTGTACGTAATCCTTAACAGAAAAAAAAATGAATTCCTTAAGTGGGAAAAGGTTTAACTATAATTTTCCCTAGCGGTCTTAGACTATTTAACTACCTTCCGGGTGATGTAAATTTTTACGCCGATAATGCATTTATGTAGTTTGATACCCTGCGGCGCTACAGCAGGGGGCTCCGTGAGCTCCTAGTTCTATATGAGGGGTCTAAACTAAACCACAGCAGTGTTCCGACTCGCCTTAATTGGGTCACAGCGTTGGCTAGAGACTAAGTCACCACGAACTCTTAAATGATGTTGCATAGACACTTGCCTAAACTCCATTCGATCTTCGCCGTTGTTACGGAACTGGTTTAAATAAATCGAATAATTTTCAAAACTAATTTAATCTTGTACATGATTGTCAGGGTCTGTATATGTTGATATTTCACGGATTCACATTTAACGCAGCATGCTGAAATGTATGCCTGTCATCACCAAGTTAATTATAAAAGGATTATTGTTAAATATGCATGAACCAATCATATTTTACGTATTGGATTATACTGGATTTAAAAAATACCAAACGGGAAACCCCCCTTCAGCTATCCAAACTTTAGTAGGTACTATAAATGGGAAAGTGTACCTACTATATTGTTGTAATTTTTTTACGTAGTAAGAATGGATTGGATTGGTGTGATTTTTTGCACGAAGAGTGCCATACGCATAATTAATTTCATACCGGACTATCGTATTATTTTTAAGAAAATTTTGGACGATACCCAAATTTCACGCGTACTAAGTATTAATAAATCTACTTCGTTGCAATAGTTAAGTTCGTTTCTTTAAATTGTTTTCCAGAAGTAATATAAATTTACTTTCTAAGAAGATACCAGTTAGGTCTACAACATTATTTGCAGGCACGAAATACAATCACGTGTCAAAAGTCTCATCTAAAACTTCAACTGCCTGTAATTCGCTGCATCTGCTGATCGACAAATGAAGCTTTGGCGAAAAGTTTGGTTAGTAAAGCTTATACTCGTACCTTTCCAAGTAAGGTAATAAGGAACTTTGCTTACACTAAAACACAGCCTTGTGAACAATAGAAAAATTAGTTTCTTTTATATTTGAAGTTGGCTACTACAAAGGTTACACCTATTAGATAAGTACTTACTTACTAACTATTCAAAATTAAAAATATTAACATTATTATTTTACCAAAAGTCTATTGAAATATTTAACTCGGAGTTTTGAAATAAAAGATTTATACGACTTAGTCTTATTGGTTTTTATCACATGGCTTTTACACTCATAAACCATGGTTTTAAACACTTGTGCTTTATTTCTCTTTATCGCACTAGTGTTTTATTTTATATTCTATCAAATTAAGTTTGTACCTCGCTAAAAGATATTATTAATGCATTCTAGTTGCTCTTAACTAAACTGGGTTATAGTTTTATTTTTAAATCTCGGAAAAAAGTGTTGACTTAGATATGTTTCGTTACTAAAATAACACAATTTTTGTAAAAAATTAGAAGTGTACCACCTAGAATATACCTACCTAGAATATAATAAATTTTCAAGAACTTATTTACTTTAATTAATAATTCAACGTGAACCTTATTTATAAATACATAAAAATGGGATTTTTTACATTTTGCGTTTTGGCTGTTTAGCGTAATTGTTCGTGCCTAACGATCCAACAGCTGACATCCAGCGCCCAGAAAAAAAAATATCAGCGCGGAGCGCGCCTTTTTGACAAACTTTTTTTCGTGTGTGCTGTGAGCATTGTTTATTTGAGTATGAATAATTATAAAATTAGTTTTTATACTCGTAAGTGTGTTGAAAAACGTCGTATGACACACGTGAGGTTTGGTCATTACACTCTCGGTTTTCTTGCAGCCCTCGCCTTCGGCTCGGGCTGTGCAATATCACCTCGGGTGTAATGACCAACATACCACACTTATATCATAAATAACTATTACCTACTCCACATATTTATAATGCTCTATTTTCTCTTACAGATTTTTGTTTGTGAACATCTGTAAAAACTCATCAAATTACAACCAAAAGAAAGGACCGCACAATATTTTTGCCTTATAAGAAACAAGATAAGGATGTTTCAAGTTAAATATGTGTGTAAATGAATTCGCTGAAAGCTTTGTTTCAGCAACACAATTAATCCAGACAGACAAGATAAAAGCACTTAACATTCTAGCAAACTCGTCTCCCAAGGTAGAAGATGTCCTAACTTTTAGTTCCACTAGTCCAAATGAAATAAAAAAGATAGTGCAGCAAATGAGCAATACTACCTCTTGTGGCTATGATGAAATTCCAATAACTGTCATAAGGGAGAACATAAGTACACTTGCATATCCACTTTCCTTGTTTTTCAACAAGTGTAAATCTGATTCGGTCTTTCCAGACCAGATGAAGATAGGAAAAGTTATTCCCATACATAAAAAGGGGTCCAAGAGTGATCCAAAAAACTATAGACCTATCTCTCTGTTACCGACATGTCAAAAATTTTCGAAAAAATAATTAAATCGCGTCTCATGTCCCACCTTAATTTGAAAAGAGTACTAAACTGTCGACAATTTGGGTATCAGAAAGGAGTAGGCACAGCAGATGCCATAAATACATTAATTGATGATATAGTTGGGAAAATGAACGTCAGTATGAAAGTGGTGGGTCTGTTCATTGACTTGCGTTCCGCTTTTGATGCCATCGAACATGATCTACTTCTATTAAAATTAGAATATTACGGTATAAGAGGATCCGCGTTAAAACTAATGACTTCTTACTTACAAAACAGACAAATGTATGTGGAATTGAAGCAAGTCAATGACGAAAATTATGAAATTAAATATAGATCTAGGATAATCGCTAATAAGAGAGGAGTGCCTCAAGGTTCAATATTGGGACCAATATTGTTCATCATCTTTACAAATGATTTACTAAATTTCATTCAAGAGAACCAACCAGAAGCTAAAGTCACTGTTTTTGCAGACGACACAAATGTAGTAATAGGGGCTGACAATTTAAAAGACTTGACATTAAATGTAAACCAAATTTTATTGACTTTAGATGAATGGTTTTCGGAAAATAATTAAACTATTAATTCTAATAAAATAAATATAATATTATTTAAATCGACATCTAGAAACAATGACAATATAGAAGTAAAATTGAAAAATGACCGCATTGAACTAGTTGACACCACGAAGTTTTTAGGTATTAATATTGACTCTCAACTTAATTGGCAGCCAGAACTAGAATCCCTCGATTCATCGATCTCTTCCGCATGTTATGCACTGCGGAGCCTTAGAGATGAAATTGGAATCAGGCAGATTAAAGCAGTGTACCATGCATTGGTGGAGTCGAGAATTAGATATAGTATAATGTGTTGGGGAAATAGTTACAAGTACAACATGCAAAGAGCATTTGTCTTGCAGAAACGTGCAATTAGAATCATGGTACGAATATCACAACGGGAATCTTGCAAAGATCATTTCAAGAGGTTAGGTATCCTAACTGTTCCGAGCCTTTACGTATTAACCGTGTTAAGTAATTTGGCTAAATACATAAGTAGATATGAAACAGAAAATGAAAGAGAAGTAAGAGAAAGTACGCGGCGAAAAGCTATAAATAATAAAATAGCACCTAAACTTGATATTGTAAAACATTGCGTAAGGTATCAATCAGTAGAGCTATTTAATATCCTTCCTGCACACATAAAGGAGATCGTATATAATACGACAGTATTTAAAGCACAGTTGAAGGCTTTCTTGTTGGACAAATGTCTTTATAGTATAGCCGATTTGAACGGGAACAAAGATTTTTAATTGATAAGTAACTTGTGACAAAAATGTAAATTGTGGTATAATTTTTTTTTATTTATTTTATGTTTGGTGGTAGTCGAAGACTTTTTAATATGAATTGGAAATGTAGGTACCTAATTAAGATGCTGCATGTGAATATTTATTATTTTTTATTAATTTAATATCTATTGACCTAAGCATTAATTTCAAACACAATGTAAGTTGTTAATGAAATAAATAAATCAAATCAAATGTAATTGGGGCATGTGAAGTTGTGTACGCAATTTCACAGAGAGGCCTCACGACTCGTTCCACATTCTTTTTTGTCTCGAATAATACTATTTATTAATGGTTTCAGGAACGAGTTAAAACATCTATTTCCAAATATTTATATTAATTTTTAGATGGTAAAGTCCAATGTTTCTTTGAATAACTAATATTTGAGGCATGCATCGTCGACATCGGCTATTGATATAAGAAGATTAAATTAATGGAATGGAGGAAGCGATGTTTATGGAGTACTTTGAGCGACGTTGAAGGTACGTTTTGGTTTATGTTTGTGCATTATCACGTATTTTCTTGACAAAGTCGTGTAAAGCAGTTCCTTACTGTCATATAAAGAAAAATACTAAAGCTACTACTGCTTTCATACCTAGTGTACAGTCGGCTGTAATAGTGGAGATAAAGTAAGCAAAAAAATCTAACAATTACTGCAGTTACATTACCCTGATACATGAATTATGTGGAGGTGATTTTCGTCCTTATAACTCCACTTTTGCATCTAGACTGTGCGTAGTATTTGTTACTAAGTTGCTTGAATAATCATGAAACGGTGATGAAGGGTTTAGTTATAAGTAGATTCGAACCTGTCTAATTGTGCCTAAAATAGTTTGTACACACAAAAGCCTCCGTGTAGCTTCAAACAATAGGAGACAAGACCTAGCATGAGCGGCTGTCATAGTGATGAGCCCATTGTTAATTAAGCTCTAAAAGCGCTATGAATTAAAATAGTTACTAGTTCCTTTCCAAACACCGTCTTCGCATTCCGAGTCCGCGGGTCCACGAGCGCTTCCGTGGTTCCGCGGACTCAGTGTTCTGTAAACGATCACTGCAGTAAGCAACATTTACTATGGCCGGATATGGATGGGTGACCACCACGTGGACCACTTTGTGACATTTATTTACGAGCGTTTCCGTGCTTCGGAAGGCACGATAAGCCGTTGGTCCCGGTTGTCAATAAAATGACAGTCGTTAAGCCAAGTTGAAGGCCTTACGGGCGGCTTGAAAAATTTCAACTGTGGGTCGTCACAACCTGCGCCCGGGTCGGCAGCGCGTGTGTAGCGCCTCTGGTGTTGCAAACGTCTATAGGCTACGGTTACCAACCTTCCGGTGGGCCGTAAGCTTGTCTGCCACTTAAGTAGTATAAAAAAAAAGAGAAGTGCGAAGACGTAAATTATAAAATTTAATATTTTCCTGTCAATTATTAACTTTGTACCTACTTGGATTTTGAACAAAATATTTTTGGAGTTGGGGTCCTTAACAAAGGCCAGCATTTTTATTTTAATAAATCCAATATTGGAAAATTTATTAAAAAGATTGTAACGATTCATACATAGATTTGAATTTACAGATTTTAGTTTCTGATTTTTCCTCGCAGGCTTAGCCTATGCCTTTGCAAATCTGGCATAATCTATATATATAAAAATCAATGCCACTTTTCGTTGTAATTTTATAACTAAAGAACGGGCTCACCTATCCAAACCAAATGTTTAGGCTTTGTTCGGACTATTTAGTAGATGGTTTATGTGAAGTTTGCACGAAATTGGTCGAGCGGTACTTCATTTATCACGCAAACGAAGTTGCGCGGGTCAGCTAGTATATATTATAAATTAATGTAGAAGCAACTTTGACGTCCATAAGTGTTACTTTGTGACCTCCATGAATATTTTTCATTTCATTTTCATTCATTTCATGTCATCAAAATTCGAATTACACGTAATGTCATTTTAACACCACCTACGTGAAATGGCTCTACACAAGGGTGATAAAATACCTGCTTTATTTCTAGCCATATACATTTTATTACGAGTATCACCCCTTTATCTAGCTGATCCTCAAGCGCCGCAGGAGATTTTAAAACCAGCCAGTGTGTTATCTTATTATTCCTACACTACGTGTATCTAAAACCCTTTTGAATTTATAGAGGTTTAGGTACATTGTCTATCTCTCTTATTCCAACCGCAAAATTACGTGTTTCGTATTATTTTTCAGATTTCAGTTACTTTAATACTACTCGCACACTAAGAGTTAGGGTGATAGAGTGATTATACATTGTTGTTTCTGGACAGCGAGGCTCATGGGGCTCCTGTGTCATTTCGATATTCCGACTTTTCTAAGTTACTTACTTACTTTCTAAATACCACGAAGGCAACTTATAAATGTATCTGTGTATGGTCTCCAAAGTGGTTTTTAAACTTCAAAAACCACTTTAGAGACTTAGAGACTGTAAATATTCGACACCATAAAATTGGTGTATTATTTTCTCATGATAAGGTTCTACATGGAAGCCTATTATTTTAGAACAACTTTTGTTTCTGTAAGAATGTTTAGTTAGACAGAGGGACGCGATGGGGGTCTTTGTTAGGTTTGTTCACGCATAAGATAAAAACCGGCCAAGTGCGAGTTGGACTCGCCCATGAAGGTTTTCGGAGCAGCAAGTAACATGATATAAAAGTTCTTATAGTTCGTTGTAACTTTGATTGATGTGTTAACACGTTCGCAGTGGTAGTAATTTTTCTAACCGAAAATTGCAGTTTATGACGAATTAAAAAAAAACTAATAGCTCTATCTCGTTCAAACCAATTTTCGTTGGTAGTTTTTATGGCAATGTACATCATATATTTTTTTTAGATTTATCAATCTCTTAGTTTATTAGAAGTTAGAGGGGGGGGGGGGGACACATTTTTCCACTTTGGAAGTGTCTCTTGCGCAAACTATTCACTTAAGAGCTTGCCTGACCCTAACCAAATCGCATGATTCACTGCCGCTACCCCCGCGCCCCTTTGCTACAGATCGCGCGCCATATCCACGCGGCGCCGCGTCAGTCGGTGACAGATTATGATAGTAACGCAAGTAGGGGCGGATCGCAACGCACTGGCGAACAATGGATAGAATGGAGTAGATATTAGTGTGAATAGTTTTACTCGGTTTTTAGTTTTACTTTTTTTTAAAATTGACCGTATTATACTACTTATAAAAATAGGAGGAGAATTTTTATAGAACTTTAAAATGAACAATTTCGCAATTCACATTTTTTATGTAACTTTAATTATATTTACTCAGCGCACGCAACGTATACTCTCAAAAGGAATAAATGTTCCCGTTTTCGTAACTTTATTCATAGTTGCTCCTATTCGTTGAAGTGTAATGTTATAAACCTTCCTCAACAAACGGACTATCGAGCACCCAAACTCCGAAACATCATTTTGTGGATCACACGAATATTCGGCTCGACCCCAGAATAAAATCAGGGCCTCAGCGCAGCCATCGGTTATACTACCGAATGCACCACCGCATCAAGGCGAATTATGAAGAATGAATAATCCTTTTTTACTGTAAAAGAACAATGATGAAAAAGATACTATCTATCTATCTACTTTCAAGCCAAATCCCTTGCGGGTAGGCAGAAAGAACCGAGCGCCAGACGGCACGGTCCATACACACCTCACTTGCTTCTTCAACTTTCATTTTTCTTTTCATGCATGCACGTCGGTTCCTTTGGCTCTTGACACCACCTTCAACTAACACACGAATAATTTGGTCGTGGTAGGTGTGTCGTGGCCTTCCCTTACTCCTACGCCCATCCACTTTCGCGTTGTATATCTAATTTTGTCATTCTTTCATCACCCATTCGCTCCATATGCCCGAACCATCGTAGCATGCCTTCCTTAGTTTAACACCGACACTCTCTTCCTGACCAACTCTCTTTCTTACATCTTCATTCCGAACGCGATCTGCGAGCGTTACTCCGCAGATTTTGCGTAGCGCGCGTATCTCGACCGCGTTTATTCTACTTTCATGCGTTTCCTGCCATACCTAACTCTCGCTTCCATACATTAGCGTAGGTATCAGCACCGCACTGTGTACTGCGAGCTGGGCCTTTTGACTTAGGGTTTTGGTACCCAAAAGTTTGCCTAACGCTCCATTTTTTTTTTATTTACACTACTTAGGTGGCAGACAAGCTTACGGCCCACCGGAAGGCTGGTAACCGTAGCCTATAGACGTTTGCAACACCAGAGGCGCTACACACGCGCTGCCGACCCGGGCGCAGGTTGTGACGACCCACAGTTGAAATTTTTCAAGCCGCCCGTAAGGCCTTCAACTTGGCTTAACGACTGTCATTTTACTGACAACCGGGACCAACGGCTTATCGTGCCTTCCGAAGCACGGAAACGCTCCATTCACTCTATTTCCCGCAGTTACCTTCCTTTCTACATCAGTGGTGTTCCGTCCATCGCTGCTTAATGCACCTTCAAGATACACAAACTTATCTACCTGTTCCAGCACTATATCATTTACAGTTATCCTGGCATTCCTTCTGTCCTCTTCTCTTTCGAATACCATCACTTTCGTTTTAGTCGCGTTCAAATGTAAGCCTCTCATAAGACTATCATCTTTCATCGCTGTGACTAGAGACTGTAGTTCTGATGGCGATTCGACTATGAGCACGGCATCATCTGCATACAGCAAACAGTTCACATTCACAAGTAAGTCACCCATTCTCAATCCAACATTCATCGTTCTTACTCTCTTAAGACAATCGTCCACGTACAGGACAAACAGCAGGGCCGACAGCACGCAACCCTGTCTGACGCCAATGTTGACGTCAGACCAGGGAGACAGGCTGCCGCCCACTTGCACACATGCCGTACATTCCACATTATGTAGACTACACAGCACGAAGCAGCGCACCATCAATCCCAAATCCTGGCAAGATGATGAGATGAGACATAATCCAAACACGCTTTCTTCTTTCTTGCTACGCAGGATTGAACCTCTGCATCCCACCAGGCATCACCTTTCGAATGTTCACTCTCTCTCTCTGTGCACTCCCACATGCTTCTTTTGCACTATCCACTATACTTTCTTTCATAATATTCCAGCATTCATTCACATCTAAGTCGGAAAGGCTCGCGTTTGCAAGCCTTTCACTGACTAAGCCTACATACATACTCCTTACGCTTTCATCTTCCAGTTTTTCACTCTTTATCCTATCAAAGTGTCCGAGACGGCACGCACTCGCCAGTGCCTTCACTTCTTGAAAAGACTGAATGAAGAAACAGATACTATTAATACAATTTTTTTTTAACGTGAGATAAAATCCATCATGAGTGCTATGCCGGACTCCTACCGACTAAAAAACCTCACGTAACGCCCAACAGCCTATGGTTGGGAGCCCCAGGTAAGCCCTCGGAAGGATGTTCCAGGACTTCTATCAGACCTACGGCCACAATTGCGGCCTCGCCCAGGGGTCGGTTCGGGTGCTATACCGCGTCTTTGGGGGGTTTCAGGTGTGATCCCGCTTCTAAGGCGGGGCGTGCGTGAGTTCCTCACGTCACTCTGCCGTCATGGGCCTGCTTTGTAAGGACGGTGAGGCGCCCTCTCACCGTACTCAGGCCCCCGGTCATGGAGGCCGATAGTCCTCGGCGGAGACACGTCGACGGCGCCCAGGCCGCCGACTGCGGAACTTGGGTGAGAGAGTTCTCTCCCGTTCCCGCCCCGCCGTCTCTTTCACGAGCATAACCTGCTCGCAGAAAGAGGCGGCGCAGTCCCACTTACTCCCGCTGGCGAGCATGGCTCGCACCATGGTCTCGAGCGAGAGAGTGTCCACGTCCAGACCCACCACGAGAACCTGGCGCTGTTGCGCCCAACAGCATCATCATTCAGTAAAAACTCATTTTTCTTTCATTGGTTCCTTCAATAAAATGAATATTCTTTTATGTGAATCAACAAATATTTTTGAAACAATAAATTTGTTTTGAAAATATCACCGGCAATTTTCTACTATTAAATCGAAAATCTAAAGACAGTGTTATATTTTACAGATTTTTTTTAAATACTTACGCTGTCTTTTTTGTACTTGAATTAGCCGACTCCATTGTTTTATGTTCCGTGCAATTACTTCCGGCACCGACTCGCCCGCACTCCTAGTTGTGGCGGTTTCTGGGTTTTGTATGACATTTTTAGGGTTCCGTAGCCAAATGGCAAAAACGGAACCCTTATAGATTCGTCATGTCTGTCTGTCCGTCCGTGTGTCACAGCCACTTTTCTCCGAAACTATAAGGCCTATGCTGGTGAAACTTGGTAATTAGATGTATTCTGTTAACCGCATCAAGATTTTTGTATAAAACGAGAAAAAAGCAGTTAATTTTGGGGGTCCCATACGCAGAACTGAAACTGAAAATTTTTATTTTCATCAAACCCATACGTGTGGGGTTCAATAGATAGGTCTCCAAAAATGCTATTGAGGTTTCTAACATCATTTTTTTCAAAAGTGAATAGTCTGCGCAAGAGACACTCCTAAAGTGGAAAAATGTGTCCCCCCCCCCCTATAACTTCTAAACTAAGAGAACGATAAATCTAAAAAATATATATAATGTATAAAGAAAATTGGTTTGAACGAAATCAAGATGGTAGTTTTTTTTTTAAAACGTCATATACCGCAATTTTCGCCGAGAAAATTCACTACCACTGCGAACATCAATGAAAGTTACAACGAACTACACGAACTTTTATATTATGTTACTTGCTGCTGCGGAACCATTCATGGGCGAGTTCAACTCGCACTTGGCCGGTTTATTATTATTGTTCCTAGAAAGCGTCCAGTTCAATTAGGCAACCTATCGGACTTGGTGAGGTAAGACAGCAGTCGCTCTCAACTTTGCCAATGGGGATGAAAATTCAATTCATAGCTGCTGCTCCTGGCAGCCAATAAAAGCTGCGTCTGGTTTGAAATATGGTTGGGCTGGAAGGCAACTGGGCAGATGCTAATATGCAGATAAGGTCTGGGCCCCATGAAGATCTTCTAGACCCAAGCCGACGTCACTTGAAGCAGTGCAGGTGCTGACCAACGAACGAGGTCCTGGTACAGACATTCCGTAACGCCATTGGGAACTTAGATGATTCTCGGTGGCAACAATATCGAGGAGATAATATGCCAAATTATACCGACCTAGTCCACCCAAAAGTAACACCCCAGTTTCTACAAGCCATCGTGAAGAAGCTAAGTAAGATGAAGAAAATTTACATCGGATAGTAAACAATCAATACGGTTCTTAGCTTTTTATTTCTCTCATTCTACGAGCGAAAAACGTTTTTTATGTTCCTTTTTAGTCATTTTTTTGGTCTTTTAATATTTATAACTTTTATAATTAGTTACATTTATTATTTACACAAATTAAGATTTTATGCACCTACAGCCACCGCCCCCCCCTCCCCCAGCTTACTTCAGGAATTCAAAAGTTTTTTAATCGATCTATCGATGTCGTAATTGAGCATTGTGTGACGCAATCGGGCATAGGTCCGCTTCCTACAAGGCGCGCAGCCAGACTAATCGTAATCGGTAAAGGATAGCGCATACAGATTTCGTGAGGAAAGAAAGAGAGAGAAGGTTTGGAGCGCGTTTAGCGAAATGTTAAGAAAGCTAAAAAACAGATAATTACAGATAAAAAGAAAACTATTATAAATATTAAAAAAACCGACTAGTGTAAATGAAGTTTTTAGTATTGTCTTTCTTATACATTAAAAGTAATATCCAAATAATAGATAATTATAGAGATCCAGCCTAAAGTTTAACTGAAACGAGGTGTTTTTAAAAATTAAAAGTATCGAGGTTTTTTTTAGTAATCGTGTTTTCAGGCTAGTAGATCTTTAGTTCATGAACTGAAGTTGCTTGTGTTGTAATGTTAGTTCATTAGACCTCACGAGTCCTGAGATCTAGATCAAGATAATAGTCTATTTGGCGTCATACGTCCTCTTAAGGAAAAAATGATTTTAGGAACCTCAATAGCATTTTTGAAGACCTATCTATAGATACCCCACAAGTATGACCGTGATGAAAAAAAAAATTGAGTTTCAGTTTTGAGTATGGGGACCCCCAAAATTTACTGCTTTTTTTCTAGTTTTATATAAGAATCTTAATGCGGTTTACAGAATACATCTAGTTACCAAGTTTCAATAGCATAGGCCTTATAGTTTCGGAGAAAAGTGGCTGTGACACACGGACGGACAGTCAGACGGACAGACAGACAGACAGACATGACGAATCTATAAGGGTTCCGTTTTTGCCATTTGGCTACGAAACCCTAAAAAACGGGACCCTATGAGTGAGACTTCGCTGTTCGTCTGTCTGTCTGTTTGTCACGAGGCCTTATCTCAGGAACCGTCATAGCTAGAGAGCGAAATTTTCACAGATGATGTATTATTAGTATTTGTTGTTATATATGCCACTATAACAACAAATACTTAAATCTGAAAAGAAAAATATTCACGGGGACTTTCATACAACAAACGAAATTTAATGGAGTTTTTAGGTGGTAGAACGGAGGGGTATGGCGGAACCCTTCATGTGTCCGACTCATACTTGACTGGATTTTATTAAAATATGTATACTTCATAACTTTATGCTATTTGATGATACCAGAAAGAGGTTCATATTAGCTCGGCCAAGTATATTATGATTTTCCTGGCAGAGTCGATTTTGTGTGCACGCAGTGAACAAAATATTTTTTGAGTTGGGGTATTTAACAAAAGCCAGCATTTTTATTTTAATAAAACCAATCTTGGAAATTTTATTATGGAGAGAGTAACGATTTCATACATAGATCTGAATTTACAGATTTTTTTAGTTTTTAGTTTCAGACTATTATTTTTATTATTATTCCTCTTTATTTAATTATTTACATATCAATTTACATTTTTAAATATACATATAAAAAAATACATTTAAAAATATAAGAAAATAGTATCCCACCGGCATCGGGTACAGGGACCAAGCTACCGGTGGTCAGGGCTCCAGAGACAGGAATCGCCTCACAATACGTGCCGTGCTCAACAAAACCGCCTTTTGTATCAAACCCTTGACCCAACCGCCTAACGCGAGCCTCTTAAGGTGTTGATCGAGGCTTTTGGCGATCAGACCGTGTGCTGATACGACTATCGGAACAATAATCGCTGAATCCACATCCCACATGTCGACAACCTCGTGAGCTAAGTCCAAATATTTCAACTGTTTATCTTTTTCTGCTTTCACGATATTTTCGTCATGTGGGACGGTTATGTCAACGATTATTGCGAGGCGCTCTGATCGATCTATTACCACTATATCAGGCTTATTGGCTACAATAGTCCTGTCAGTGATAATAGATCGATCCCAGTATAACGTGACACGACCATTCTCTAGAACTGGGTCGGGCACATACCTGTAATATGGTACCTCCGAATCTACAAGTTTATATTTTAGCGCAAGTTGCTGATGGATAATCCTGGCCACTTGGTTGTGTCTATTATTATTATTATTTTCCTCGCAGGCTTAACCTATTCCCTTGCAAATCTGGCATAATATATAATAATAATAATAATTAATTACACCCCTCGTGGATAGTCGTTATCTTTTCATGGGATTAACGCATCCCTATGAGGGCATAGTAGATTTGCTTTTCGAGTCATCCACTTTTTGAGATCAACAAAAAATATCTCACAAGGTTATAGAAAAGCACACATCCGCAGGGCAGCTTGTGGCGAGCTGAATGTGCGTGGCTACACATCGGTCCCGATTCCTCAGAGTTTTGTTGCACTCCTCGACCAGTTAGCATTTAATGGGCTAACGGGAGACGGTACTCCCGGGAGTGCAGCAAATCTCAACTCTGGCTTGCCTTAATTGGCTGGTCAGAGGGAGGAAGCCAGAGCTTTATGCTCGGGGGTGGAAGTGTCATTTTCAAGGGCATAACTACGGGGAAACCCGCTCCGGGTCTGCACCGTGATGGCGAAACCGGCGCCGTACCGCTCGACACCCTTAGCCGCTCACACCGGTGTTGCCCTCTGTCGCCTTACAGGCTTAATGCCTTTGGCGATAGTATAGGGGGCCCATCTAGTGAGTTGGCGAGTCACCGTCTGCCAAAGTTTTAATATAATAATAGGTATATTGAAATGGCAGACGCCGTCTTCATCCATAGCCTAACTTAACCAGACCATCTAACACCCATCACAATAGCCCATTACGTAGTTAGCATATTTTACAATAGTTAGCTCCCATTGCAGATGGTCCATTACCGTTCTTCTACATAAGACGGATGTGGATTGTTTGCAGTGGGGGTCCCATTTCCCTTTAGATTAAAAGTCTCAAAGGGCCTCTGCATGTTGGACCTGTGTCCCCGTGTAAGCCTACCAAAAGTCCGGGTGTCTTCGTAAGAAAAAAAAGAAGATACCCGTGTGAAAGAGAGACATAATAATAATTAATGTAGCTTTGACGTTCATAAGTGTTACTTTGTGACCTTGATGAATTAATATATTTTTCATTTCATTTTCATTCATTTCACTTCATCAAAATTCGAATTACACGTTAATATAATTTTAACACCACCTACGTGAAATGGCTGTACACAGGGGTGATAAAATACCTGCTTTATTTCTACCATATACATTTTATTACGAGTATCACCCCTTTATCTAGCTGATCCTCAAGCGCCGCAGGAGATTTTAAAACCAGCCAGTGTGTTATCTTATTATTCCCGCACTACGTGTGTCTAAAACCCTTTCGAATTTATAGAGGTTTAGGTACATTGTATATCTCTCTTATTCCAACCGCGAAATTACGTGTTTCGTATTATTTTACAGATTTTAGTTACTTTAAGCCATCCGCACACTATGAGTTAGGGTGATAGAGTTGTTAAGCATTGTTGTTTCTGGACAGTGAGACTCATAGGCCTCCTGTGGCATTTTGATATTCCGACATTTCTAAGTTACTTACTTTATTAATACCACGAAGGTAACTTATAAATGGATCTGTGTATGGTCTCTAAAGTGGTTTTTTAACTTCAAAAATCACTTTAGAGACTTAGAGACTGTCAATGTTTGACACCATAAAATTGGTGTATTATTTTCCAATGTATAGAAGCTCATTATTTTAGAACAACTTTTGTTTCTGTAAGAATGTTTAGTTAGACAGACGGACGCGATGGAGGACTTTGTTAGGTTTTGTTTACCTAAAGGATAAAAAACGGGACCCTATTAGTGAGACTTTGCTGTTCGTCTGTCTGTCTGTCACGAGGCTGTATCTCAGGAACCGTGATAGCTAGAAAGCTAAAATTTTCACAGATGATGTATTTCTGTTGCCATTATATCAACAAATACTTACTAAAATCAGGAAAAAAAATTCAAGGGGTCTCCCATACAACAAAATTAATTTATTGGCGTTTTTAGGTGCGGAACCCTCCATGAATGAGTTCGACTCTTACTTGGCTGGATTTTTATTTTACTATATTTCATTCTATTATTACATTATACTATACTTCATAACTTTAAGCGCCATTTACATGATACCATTTTCTTGCCTGTTGTATACAATTAAATTGAAGCAATAGATGACTTGAATTGTCTAAACAACACGTAACATTCTCGATCTATTGGAGAAATTTTGTTTCAAAAATTTTCTTGGTGTAAACAACACAGCAACAATTGCTTAAGCAATTATTGTGTTTGCCTGGATTCTCTCATCCCAACATAAAAAAAAACAATTGAATGAAAAATTCACCGACCCAAATACGTGCAATACTTGAAGCAACCCGCTAATAAATGGTACACGCACATACAAGCCTGTGTTTAGACATTTCAAAACTCTTAAGCAATAATATCCTAAACATAATTGTATTGGTGTAAACAAAAGAGGTTTGCAATATTTTTTTGTCAATACTGGCATTCAATAATTGCATGCAATCTTTTTACAATATCCGCATGTAAACAGGTGCTTACAATTTTTGAAGGACAATATTGCTCTTAATTTATTGCCTTCAATTATTGCTCTTGTATGTACCAGAAAATGGTATCATGTAAATGGCGCTTTATGCTATTTGATGATACTAGAAAGAGGTTCACATTAGCTCGGTCAAGTATATTATGTAGAGTAAGTTCGGGTAATATGGCACGCCATAAGCCTTTTTGGGAATAAATCAATTTTTTTTTGAGATCGATCTGTTTTTATTTTACAATTCAGTCTTAGAACTATAATAAAGAATAAATAATTAGAATTTCAAAACAATCAACATAAAGAAATAATTTAAAAAAAAACAAAGTCGGAACCTTCAACAATTGTCAAATTTTAACAATGGAAGGGCAATATGGCCTGGGCCATATTAGCCACAAATCAGGTGAGCTAAATTGCCCTACAGAAAAATAACAGTAACTAATAAATTTTGTGTTACTTTGCGGAGCAAATTTGTCATTTTGTTTGCGAATGTGGTTTCCGCGGAGCCATTATCTAAATAAGAAAAACATAATAGAAGCAATATAAAATTATGGGGACAATATGGCCTGGTGCCATATTAGCCATTTATCTGGTGAGCCATATTGGCCGCGGGAACGTTTTTAATAGGTAAAAGTCTAGCCTTAAAATGAGCAAGAAATATGTTTAAAATCTATCACAATACTACATAAGAATAGCTAATCTACAAACCTGTTTAGTACCAATGTAGAAATAACTACAATTGTAGCATTTATTTTCTATAGATGCAGTATTCAGGATGTGAAAGCAGCCTTATCTAGTTATCTTTTTTTAATCGGTTGTCAGTGGTGACATTTCTGCTGTCAGAATGACAGGATGTCATAAGGACGAGTGACGAATCGTTTTTGCATTGAATGAAAGCTGGTTTTAGATGAAAATTCGAGACGATTCCACGTGGGAGAGGGGATAAAGCCCTGATACAAGGTTCCGAGTCTCTTTTGACCATCGGCTAAGGACGAGGGATTGATATTACTCTGAGTGGCACGCCTCAATTTTTCTTTGGAGGTTGTTAGTTGCAACATGAGGACCTGTTAAGGAATTAGTCTGAGTTAACTTATTCTCTTCGGAAGGAGTTGGACTCTGTGTCAACCTACACCCGGGATACCGGTAAGCGTCATTTCTTGTTTGCTAAGCGGTTCGAATTTCGTCGGTCGCGATGTCAGTTATTTCATTTGTCGTTTACTTGTCATAACAGGGTTTTTTTACTACGGGGAAAAGCGGCCCGTCCACGGTTGGCAGAGCCACACCCAATGACACGTGGACTACATGAGCGAGGTGTTTTGAGAGGGACCAGCCGCCTCCACGTGGCATTCTCGGGCTGTGCTGCTCTCAGCTTACTCAAGGCCAGTAAATGTCACCCTATTACAGTGTAGTTAGCTGCTTACCCGTTCTACCTGCTCACGCGGCAGTGGTCTATTAAGTGGAATTAGACTTTATTTCTGTGTACCTGTGATATCTGTGTCTATCAGTGAATAAGCTCTCTGTGTGTCTCTGTGTATCTCTGTGTACTTAGTAAATATATGTGTGTACACCCTATTGTCTGTTTTCGTCAGAGCCCTAGCCTACCCTTGCACACAGACTGGAAACTCAGAAATAAGGCGCCCTGGGATAGAGTTCTCTGCATAGCTACCTCACGCTAGTTGGTGAGTAACACAGAACATCTTTGGGTTACAAATTGGCTCCCAACGTAGTGGCAAATCTCTGGGTCTACTCTGCGGTAGTCTCAGTCTGGTGTGTGTGCATAGGTGGTTATCTCTGGCGAAACCATCCTGTAATATCGTCCGAGACGCTCCAGGACGTTAATTGGTGGTGCTAGCAGCTAAGCACAAAACCTTCCCTTTCGTCTTCTTCCAGCTCCCTACATCTTTGGCTGGAAAAGACACAAAATTCTAAATTCAAAAATTTAAAATAGCTGTGATTTTGGAAAAACTTTTTGATTTTATTTGGCATACCCACTTCTTTTTCTTATTGTGTTTTTTTTCTTTTTTTATGGTGCACACATATATTTATTATATTATTAGTGTAGATTAATATATAATATATATTATCCTATAGCTTCACCTTGTAAGGTAAACTTAGTGAATCTCTCTGTGTAACTTAAAACAATTTTATAAGGTGTGTACATACCTTGTAATTTTGAATGTTAACCTGAACTGTGTTATCAGAAAATTTAGAAACTTTTCTCTCTTAATATACCCTTAATCTTTGTTAAATTCTAAAGGTCAATTTGAAACATAATTACCTAACTTAGTACACTTTGTTGTAACTCAATTTACATTTTTACTTTGTAATTGATCCCTATCTGTGCCATTTTATCTTTATAATTGTTGTAAGTAAATTTTTACATAATGGCACAGATGAAAAAATATATTAATTATTTAAGAAAGGATGAACTTGCTAACGAGCTGTCCCACATGGGTATTTCAGTGGAACCGGAAACGACAGTGTCTGGCCTTCGGAGTGAGCTAAGAGCGGCACACCGACTCGTCCGTCGAGGTAGCATCAAAGCGAGTGCTCCGGTACCCGCTGATGCATCGGCTGAGCTCTCGATCTGCCTCCCGAAGGTGTCCGAGCTGGAGGAGGCTATTCAGTCAGGTGACATCTTCATTAATAAGGGTAGTCGTCTTAGGGTGTCCCTCAGGGCCAACTACTTATTGAGTAGGTTAGCTCGTTGTGGTCTGGATTGCCCCGACCTGGTGGATATTCGTGGTAGGCTAGTGAAGATCATCGCTAGGGCTGAACCCAGTAGTGATTCTGAATCCGAAGGTTCGGATGATGATGGTGATGATCCTTCGGGTCGTGACCAGGTGGAATATACTTCACCAGTAGTGAGAGAGGACCGCTCGGTGCGAGCTAGTTCAAGTAGGAATAGTTCTACATGTAACATAGTGTATAAAGAACGTCCCCTTAACTTATGTTCATTTAACTTAAAATATGATGGTTCTACTTGTGTACGTGTGTTTTTAGAGAGATTAGAGGAACTTAGATGTGCTCGGGAGGTTACTAAGCCTAGACTCCTTATGGCTTTCTCCGACCTGTTGGATGGACCGGCTTTGTCTTGGTTCCGTACAAACAAAGCTAACTTCATCTCATATGAGGATCTTATTAGTGAGCTTAGAGATACCTCCGATATTCCTGATTATGATTACCGCCTCAGGAACGAGATAAGACAGCGTACACAAGCCCGCTCTGAGTCCTTGGTTAACTATATATGTACAATGCAAGCCATGTTCTCAAGGTTGTCGTGTAAGATGCCCAGTGAGGAACAGCTGGACATTCTCATGCACAACATTAGACCTGACTACATGAAGGAACTGGCCTTGCATGATGTCAACTCTGTAGATGACTTGAGACGTTTGGGTAAGCGCTTGGAGCTTGCGCGTACTAGGGCAGACGCTTTCCATGAGCCTGCTCTTGACAAGTTTGAGATTACATCTGACTTACACCAGCTTAAGAACAAAGGTGTACAAAAGCCCGCTAAGCAGGTGTCTGCAGTGGAGACGCCGGTTACCCCCCACGATCGCAAATGCTTTCGTTGCGGCGGGGGCGGTCACACTGCATACAGCTGCACACAGTCAAGGGAGCTGGTGTGTTCCCGGTGTGGTCTCAAAGGAGTCAAGACCCCAGACTGCTCACACTGTACTAGCAAGTCAAAAAACGCGTAGGCCAGGGCCTTATTAGGAACTCTGTGCATTACTCTGTATCTGAGTCTATTTCTGATAAGGTCCTGTTTCCTAAACGGGATAGTGACATTAGACCGTATCTAGTTGTTAAGGTTTTAAATTTAAATGTCTTAGGCCTTCTAGATTCCGGTGCCTCCTGCTCTATACTAGGTAAGGGAGCGCACCGCATCTTCTTGGAACTGGGTTTTGATCTTGTGAGTATCAATCCTACTTTTCGTATTACAACTGCAGACAGCACTCACTTGCAATGTCTGGGTTGTATCTCTTTGCCAATTGAGTACAATTCGGTTATCCGAGTTGTCAAGTTCTATGTTGTCCCAGGTATAACCACCTCCATGATATTTGGAGTGGATTTCTGGCAACAATTTAAGTTAAGTGATAAGTTAATTTTACAAAATATTAGTCTTGATAGCTTTAGTGATAATAATCCTATCGAGTCTGTGTCCCTTAACGGTGGCCTCGAGGATTACGACAACTTGACAACTAAACAAAGGTGTGTAATCAACGAGGTCATTGAAAAATTCGACTCGTTGAACACTGATAAGGTGGGTTTAGGTCGGACCTCACTTGTGCACTATGTCATTGACACTGGTGACAGCAAGCCGATCAAGCAGCGTTATTATCCGCTCTCTCCCCTTAAGCAGAAGGCCCTGGAAGCCGAGCTGGACCGAATGCTGGAGATGGGAGTAGTGTCCCCGTCTCAGTCCGCCTGGAACTCTCCAGTGGTCATGGTGGAGAAGGCGAACGGCGACCTCAGATTGTGCTTGGACTCTCGCAAGCTGAACTCTGTGTCAAAGAGTGACGCCTACCCCTTACCCTATATCAATCAAATCTTGGACCACCTTAATAACGCTAAGTATTTAACTTCTGTAGATTTGAGTGCGGCTTACTGGCAGATTCCATTTGACTCACCCCAGTCTGCTGAGAAGACTGCTTTTACGGTTCCCCGGAGAGGATTATTCCACTATAATTCGATGTGCTTCGGTCTTGTCGGGGCCAGTGCCACGATGCAACGCCTCATGGACCGTCTGTTTGGTCCCGAGTTCGACAACAAGGTATTTGCGTTTCAGGATGACAGCACCTTTGAGGAGCATGTAGAGCTCTTACATAGAGTCTATCAGCAACTCAAGGATGCTGGCCTAACTATTAACATGAAAAAATCCCACTTTTGTCGGAGTGAACTCAAATACCTGGGGTATTATGTGGACAAACATGGCCTATGGACAGACCCGGGTAAAGTTGAGGTTATCCTCAACTATCCCACCCCTTCTAACCCTAAGGAAGTTAAGAGATTTCTGGGAATGGCCGGCTGGTATCGTCGCTTTGTTAACAACTTCTCGAAGATTAGTAAACCTCTGTGCAAACTGACTTCTACGAACCTTAAGTTCGAATGGACCCCTGAGGCTGAACAGTCCTTTAACCTGCTAAAGTCAGCCTTGGTTTCTGCCCCTATATTAAAAATGCCTAACTTTGAGATGCCCTTCCGCATTCTTAGTGACGCGTCAGCTTACTCAGTTGCTGCTGTACTGACACAAACTCACGATGGTGTTGAGCACCCTATCGCCTACTGTAGCCGTTCTCTTAACAAGAATGAGGTGAACTACAGCACAACTGAGCGAGAACTTCTGGCCGTGATTTTCGCTTTGGAACAATTTCGACAGTACGTCGAAGGCCAAAAATGTACGGTCGTCACGGATCATTCATCTCTTCTGTGGTTCCATAAGCTAAAAAATCCCACGGGTCGTCTAGCACGTTGGAGCATGAGGCTCAGTCAATTCGATTTTGACATAGAGCATCGAAAAGGTAAAGACCACGTTGTACCTGATGCTCTGTCTCGTATCAAAATTGATTCCCTCGATGCAGTACCCACTAAAGACCCGTGGTATGACCACACCATGAATAGTGTTCGGAAGAACCCTAGGAAGTCACCAAATTATGACATTCGTGACAACCTTCTATATAGGTTAACTAAAAATAAATATTCTTTGACTTCAGACTTTGACTGGAAGCTGGTGGTACCTCAGGAGGATCGCTTGCCCCTGCTCTCTAAGTACCACGATGACACACTTAGTGCCCATGGTGGCGTTTGGAAGACGCATAAAAGGTTAGCCCTAAATTATTACTGGCCCAAGATGTACGAGGACGTCAAAGAATATGTTGGGAATTGCGAAACATGCAAGCAGTACAAACCCGTAAATACGTCTCGTCCCGGCCTAATGGGTAGCCCGAAGCGGGTTTCGAAGCCATTCGAAGCTATCTCTGTCGATCTGCTTGGTCCCTTTCCCACTTCGAGCAATAGAAACGTACACCTGATCGTGGTCTCCGACTACTTTAGCAAATACGTCATGTTGTGCCCTGTTCGGGTTGCCACAGGCGCTGTAGTCGCGAGGTTCATAGAGAAGAGTGTGTTTCTCGTGCACGGAGTCTGCAAGACTATTTACATGGATAATGGCCCTCAGTTTGTGAGTAAGCCATTTAAGGATCTGTTGGCTAAATACAATGTACCTAATATATATTATAACCCTAGGTATCATGCCCAAACTAATCAGGCGGAACGAGCTATTCGTAATGTTGTTCAAGCGATCTCATGCTATGTGAAGTCGCAACACAAGTCTTGGGATCAGTTCTTGGTTGAGATACAGTGTGCTTTAAACACTGCAGTTAACGAAGCAACTCGTTTCACCCCTTACTTTTTGGTACATGGTAGGGAATTTATTGGGGATGGAGTGTTATACAGGCAGACAGATATCGCGTGCCATCCTACTTCAGTCTCTGTAGACGATCCATCAGCCTTCGGTGTCAAGCTGAGAGAAATACAACGCATTTACGACCAGGTGAGGAAACATTTGAACGTTGCCCACCAGCGTAATGAAAAGTATTACAACCTCAGAAAAAGGCATGTAGAGCTGAAAGTGGGACAGATAGTTTACAAACGCACGTTCTACCTGTTCAACAAGGCCAAGAATTTCACTTCTAAGCTAGCTCCTAAGTTCCTTAAATGTGTGGTGACTGCTAAACGATCCCCTTTAGTATATAGGCTGTCAGATCTGGACGGTAAGGATCTTGGGGAGTACCATATCAAGGACATCCTGAAGTATCAGGAGGAGCAGTCTCCAATACCTAACGTAACTACATAGCACTGTTTCTCTAGTTTATTAACCCTTCAACACACTAAAAAGTATATATCGAAAATCGGTAATCGCACGGACCTAGCTCCACCACCCTGAAAATGAAAAAAGATTTCCCATTTCCCAAAAAAAAATTTTTTTCTCACTTACCAGATCAAATTTTTCGATTCTGCAAACAGCAACCGGATCATTGATAAATTGTTTATTTTACTGTGTATAATAATAAACAATAATGAAAACACATTATTTATAATAAAAAAACAAAACACACACGCACACTCGCACTTGGTACACACGCACTCAACAAAAAAAACATTGATTACTCTAGCACCACACCATATTTTACGATCCTGTAAACACCAACCGGATTATTGATATATTGTTTATTTTACTGTGTATAATAATAAATAATAATGCAAACACATTATTTATAATAAAAACACGAAACACACACGTACTACACAAACGCACGCCATCCATGCGCAATCGACTCTCAACTTCAACTGTTCGATTTTTGTAAAAAATTCTGGCCCATTGACGTCATTTTATAAGATTCCAAAAACAAGAAAATGTTATAAACTACACATGCAATAAACCTGTTCATTGAAAAGTAGAACGTAAGAAGGCTAAATTTAAGTTTAAAGTCGTCTGGGTAGGTGCGGCGACCGGTCGCCGCGCGGGGCTTTACGGAAAAGTTTGATTATTATGCGCGGCGACCGGTCGCCGCGAGGAGCTCTAAGGGTTAAACCAGTGCTATGTGATCATTATGTAAGACTATTTTAATCTTTTGTTTGTATTTCTATATGTGTACGTGACTTTAAATTGTCACGTTGTAGTTTCTTCTATGCACCGCACCGAGCGTTTTTCTCTCATTCGCTTCTTAGTACTCTACATTATCCTGAGAACTTGGGTAGTGTTAGGGTATCGGCAGTGAGTAAAGGGAGCATTCGTTTTCTATGAAGGGCATTAGACTCTAGTTACTTAGCCTAACCGGTACACGAGTCAGTGTCTAGTTAGGTACATAGGAGGATCTTTCTTTGGTATTGTAATG
This sequence comes from Miltochrista miniata, assembly GCA_933228765.1. Taxonomy (NCBI): domain Eukaryota; kingdom Metazoa; phylum Arthropoda; class Insecta; order Lepidoptera; family Erebidae; genus Miltochrista; species Miltochrista miniata. Next base: position 18,421,132 of record OW121749.1, on the reverse strand, counting down.
GTCGTAGTCAGCTGGTGTTTGAAGGACCTAGCTGGTTGTCTTTGTTTATTAGTCAGTACTTTTCTGTTTTCTTTATTGTGTATTTCCAGCGTGTCATATCCGCAGGAAATACTATTAAAGGGGGGTGGTTGTAGCATTTATTTTCTATAGATGCAGTATTCAGGATGTGAAAGCAGCCTTATCTAGTTATCTTTTTTTAATCGGTTGTCAGTGGTGACATTTCTGCTGTCAGAATGACAGGATGTCATAAGGACGAGTGACGAATCGTTTTTGCATTGAATGAAAGCTGGTTTTAGATGAAAATTCGAGACGATTCCACGTGAGAGAGGGGATAAAGCCCTGATACAAGGTTCCGAGTCTCTTTTGACCATCGGCTAAGGACGAGGGATTGATATTACTCTGAGTGGCACGCCTCAATTTTTCTTTGGAGGTTGTTAGTTGCAACATGAGGACCTGTTAAGGAATTAGTCTGAGTTAACTTATTCTCTTCGGAAGGAGTTGGACTCTGTGTCAACCTACACCCGGAATACCGGTAAGCGTCATTTCTTGTTTGCTAAGCGGTTCGAATTTCGTCGGTCGCGATGTCAGTTATTTCATTTGTCGTTTACTTGTCATAACAGGGTTTTTTTACTACGGGGAAAAGCGGCCCGTCCACGGTTGGCAGAGCCACACCCAATGACACGTGGACTACATGAGCGAGGTGTTTTGAGAGGGACCAGCCGCCTCCACGTGGCATTCTCGGGCTGTGCTGCTCTCAGCTTACTCAAGGCCAGTAAATGTCACCCTATTACAGTGTAGTTAGCTGCTTACCCGTTCTACCTGCTCACGCGGCAGTGGTCTATTAAGTGGAATTAGACTTTATTTCTGTGTACCTGTGATATCTGTGTCTATCAGTGAATAAGCTCTCTGTGTGTCTCTGTGTATCTCTGTGTACTTAGTAAATATATGTGTGTACACCCTATTGTCTGTTTTCGTCAGAGCCCTAGCCTACCCTTGCACACAGACTGGAAACTCAGAAATAAGGCGCCCTGGGATAGAGTTCTCTGCATAGCTACCTCACGCTAGTTGGTGAGTAACACAGAACATCTTTGGGTTACACAATTTCAAGAAATGTAATGAGTAAAACTTACCAAAAAATAAGATCACTTTACGAAATTTTCGATCGAGAGCCCGCACGGGACACACATGCACATTTCGTCTCGCGCGAGTTGACTGAGGAAGTGAGGGGAAGGGGTGCGTTGGTTTGCCGAGTCAAGCGGTCGCAAGTGTTCATTCAGTACAGAGAAATCGCAGTAGGCCATATTGACCGACCAGGCCATATTACCCGAAATTACTCTACGTAATTATAAACGAGCAACTATTTTCAGAACAACTCAGGGCTCTACTAAAAATATACCACCCTTGCAGTGACGTCACTAAGCCAGCCCCCTCCCACACCGCCTTGCATCTTTGAGCCCTGATGCAACCTCCACATAGCATAATGATAATACAAAGGATTTCAACGTTATTTAATATATATACCTAAATATAATCAATACATATAGTAAAATCGTAACAGGTTGCTGTCTGTACATGGAAGATAAATAAGAAAAATTATATAGGGGGGCTTTATGAACGCAATAGAACTCAAAAAAAAGACTTTTATAATTTTTGTCTGTTTGTCTGTATGTCTGTATATCTGTTTCTCTGTACATTTATGCACACTAATCTCAGTAACCGCTTAACCGATTGCAATGCGGTTTTTCGTATTCTGTTCTCAAACTTAAAAAAAATGCCGTCAATATCTGGATGTCACCCTGACTTTGTATCAGATTGGCAACGTAAAAATCAATAAATAGATACCTATGCATGTATCTCTATAGGTATCTATTATAAAGCGCCATTTACATGATACCATTTTCTTGACTGTTGTATACAATTAAATTGAAGCAATTTATGACTTGAATTATCTAAACAACACGTAACATTCTTGATCTATTGGAGAAATTTTGTTTCAAAAATTTTCTTGGTGTAAACAACATAGCAATAATTGTTTAAGCAATTCTTGTATTCGCCTGGATTCTCTCATTCCAAAATAAAAAAAACAATTGAATGAAATATTCACCGACCCAAATACGTGCAATACTTGAAGAAACCCGCTAATAAATGGTACACCCTCATACAAGCCTGTGTTTAGACATTTCAAAACTTGTAAGCAATAATATCCTAAACATAATTGTATTGGTGTAAACAAAAGAGGTTTGCAATATTTTTTTGTCAATAATTGCATGCAATCTTTTTACAATATCCGCGTGTAAACAGTTGCTTACAATTTTTGAAGGACAATATTGCGCTTAATTTATTGCCTTCAATTATTGCTCTTGTATGTACCAGAAAACGGTATCATGTAAATGGCGCTTAACATTCACAGAAAACCATCCTCATTTCTTACCTTACAAACCATTCACGTCTTACCTCGGTTTCACTTAAGTTTGACTTATATTTTGTACACGACAGCTCTTTCCGTAAGCAAGATTATTTACTTGCGGTTTAAAAGCTTTAAATAAAAACACGTAGCACTTCAATCAATTTCTTCTTCATAGCACCATTGAAAATGGATCGTTTGCCTTCGTTAATAGCTTGTTTCAATAGCAAGAACGTTGCCAACCTTTCATAAAATATTCAGTTTATAATGCAAAACAACATTCAACACGCTGTTATAATATTCTCTTTGTGTGCTTCGGACACAATCCAGTGAAGTTAGTTTCATTTGAAAACGTGTGAATTATTACGATGCGATGGAAATTTGCATTGGTATCTACTCAGCCCTTCAGGTTATTAGCGTGATAATAACTGGCCTCTGTGGAGACCCAAGCTCTTGTTAATATTCAAACGAAATTTGAATTAAATCTACTCATTAGTTTTTGTGTTTATTCTTGACATACGACATTGAGTACACATAGACAAAAAATTATGAACTACTATTTTACCTTTAGAATTACGTAGTTATCGATACAAAAACGTTAAAACTAAGTTCAACACTACAAATGAAATAGCCAAAAAATATTTTCGATGTCTTTCAGAAAAGACTTTAAAATTCAAGCATGGTCGTATTCTACCTCCTACCGATACCGAAGTAATACTATAGAGCTAGGTACCTAGATAGTATTCATTAATATACTTAATGCTTAACAGAAAAAAAAAATCCGTAAGCGGGAACAGGTTTCACTATAAATTTCCCTTCCGGGTGATCTAAATTTTTTGAAGCGGAAAATGCATTTATAATGATATTGTAGCGCCGCAGTGCATCAAACTACATAATAAGTAGTTTGATGCCCTGAGGCGCTACAGCAGGAGATTTCATGAGCTCCTAGTTCTTTATGAGGGGCCTAAACTCAACCATGGCAGTGTTCCGTCTCGCCTTAATCGGGTCACAGCTTTGGCCAGAGACTAAAAAAAAAAATTATAAAAATAAAAATCTTATATTCTTCGGCCACTTGGGCCCATAGTGTGTTATTATTACTTTTGTTTGTTTGTTACTTTTTACATTAGGGACGACATGGACAATAAAAACAATAAAAATAAATATGAATAATATATTTTAACAGATTTATCAATTCCCACGTCTGAAATGTAGCTTGATAAATCTACCTATTTATATCATATTATTGTAGGCCCTTCTAACCTTTCAGAAAATACCCTCAGGATGCCGTTGCTACTTCCCCCTACTCTACGCTTCACTAACGCCACCATCTTGCACATAATCGCGAAAAAATCGTCAGTATGCGCATCCGCAAACATTCCTACAAGTAAGTCACTACGAACTCTTAAATGATGTTGCATAGACACTTGCCTAAACACCATTCAATCACCGCCTTTGTGACCGAACTGATTTAAATAAATCCAATAATTTTCAAAAATAATTTAATCTTGTACATGATTGTCAGGGTCTGTATATGTTGATATTTCACGTATTCACATTTAACGCAGCCTGCTGAAATGTATGCCTGTCATCACCAAGTTAATTATAAAAGGATTATTGTTAAATATGCATGAACCAATCATATTTTACGTATTGGATTATATTGGATTTAAAAAAATACCAAACGGGAAATCCCCCTTTAGCTATCCACACTAGTATTACAAATGGGAAGGTGTACATATTGAATGTAATAGTTCTTTTACGTAGTAAGAATATATTGGATTGGTGTGATTTTTAGTACGAAGAGTGCCATAGGCTACATTTAATACCGGACTATCGTATTATTTTTAAGAAAATTTTGGACGATAGCCAAATTTCACGCGTACACAGCATTAATAAATCGACTTGGTTGCAATGTAAGGTGAATTTGCTTCTTAAAAAAAAATAGAATCGACTTCATACAAATCCTTAAAAATAAAATTTACTTAGCACAAAGTAATATGTATTTTGATTTATCAGATTTTATTCAATATCATATTGAAGTTGGCGCCAAGTAAACCCATAGGTTTAGGTAGGTATTATTAATGGCACCAACTTCAATATTATATTGACTAAAATCTGATAAATCAAAATACATATTACTGAGTGTTAAGTATATTTTATTTTTAAGGATTTGTATGAAGTCGGTTCTATTTTTTTATTTTTTATTTTTTATTGTTTTATATGACGGGTGTACCAAAAAGTATATTTATCTATGTGTAAAGTTCTCATCAACACAAATCAATCAAGCCGAAACACAAGGTCACTGCTATAAATCGTTAAGGAATTCCCTCGGCCGTCTTTCAGTTCTATCATCAGATCGACTCCAGACCTTCATTCAATTGTAGTACATTAAAGCACTTAATCAAAAAGTTAACAAACGCACTAGTTGTCCCTACAATTTTCGGTGGTTGCCCTCGATTTCTCCTGGATCCCAGCATCAGATCCTGATACCCTGGATATGGAACAATATACCTCAGAAGTAGCCTCTTTCAAACAAAAAAAGAATTAAAATCCATCCATAATTGGCGCCGCTATCGCGTAACAAAAAAAGAAAAACGTACGAATTGAGAACCTCCTCCTTTTTTGAAGTCGGTTAAGCTTATATTCGTACCTTTCCAAGTAAGGAAATAAGGAAATTTGCTTACACAAAAACAAAGCCTTGTGAACAATAGAAAAATTCGTTTCTTTTATGTTTGAATTTATCTTTTTTTTTTACCTGAGGGAAAATCCTCATAGGATGTTATGCCGGACTCTTACCGACTAAAAAACCTCACGTAACGCCCATAAGCCTGTGGTTGGGTGCCCCGGGTAAGCCCTCGAAAGGATGTCCCGGGACTTCCAACAGACCTACGGCCGCTACTGCGGCCTCGCCCAAGGGGTGTTTCGGGTGCTATCCCGCGTCTTTGGGGAGTTTCGGGTGTGATCTCGCTTCTAAGGGGGGGCGTGCGAGAGTTGCTCACGTCATGCTGCCGTCATGGGCCTGCTTCTGTAAGGACGGTGAGCGACCCTCTCCCCGTCCTCAGACCCCCGGTCATGAAGGCCGATAGTCCTCGGCGAAGACACATCGGCGGCGCCCAGGCCACCGACTGCGGAATTCGGGTGGGAGAGCTCTCTCCCACACCCGGCCCGCCGCCTCCTTCACGAGCATGACCTGCTCGCAGAAAGAGGCGGCGCAGTCCCACTTACTGCCGCTGGAGAGCATGGCTCGCACCATGGTCTCGAGCGAGAGAGTGTCCACGTCGAGACACACTACGAGGACCTGGCGCTGTTGCGCCCACGCCGTGCACTCCACCAGTGTGTGGAGCGCCGTGTCATCGCTGCAGTCCTCGCAGTGCTGACACTCGATTTGAATTTATCTACTACAAAGGTTACACCTATTAAGTAAGTACTTACTTACAAACTATTCAAAATTAAAAATATTAACATTTTTATTACACCAAAAGTCTATTGAAATATTTAACTGGGAGTTTTGAAATAAAAGATTTATAGGTACGACGTCTTATCGCTAAGAGCTTTCTCTTCCTGACAACATTAGTACGGAAAGAAAACTTGGGGACGGAAACGGTAGCTTGTGACTTGTGGCGGAACTTGATACCACTAAGACAAAATAATATTTTTGTTAAATCTAGATTACCTTCAATCCAATAAACAACTTTTCCTCCTCATATTTATAATATTCTATTTTCTGTTACAGATTTTTGTTTGTGAACATCTGTAAAAACTCGTCAAATTACAACCAAAAGAATGGACCGCATGATATTTTTGCCTTATAAGAAACAAGATAAGGAAGTTTCAAGTTAAATATGTGTGTAATTGGGTCATGTGAAGTTGTGTACGAAATTTCACAGAGAGGCCTCACGACTCGTTCCACATTCTTTTTGTTGTCTCGAATAATTCTATTTATTAACGGTTTCAGGAACGAGTTATAACACCTATTTCCACATATTTATACTAGTTTTTAGATGGTAAAGTCCAATATCTCTTTGAATAACTAATATTTGAGGCATGCATCGGCGACATCGGCTATTGATATAAGAGGATTAAATTAATGGAATGGAGGAAGCGAAGTTTATGGAGTACTTTGAGCGACGTTGAGGGTACGTTTTGGTTTATGTTTATGCATTATCACGTACTTTCTTGACAAAGTCGTGTAAAACAGTTCCTTACTGTTATATAAAGAAAAATACTAAAGCTAGAAGGACCTACGCAATACTAAACTACTTTCAAACCTAGTGTACAGTCGGCAGTAATAGTGGAGATAAATTAAGCAAAAAAATCTAACAATTACTGCAGTTACAAACCCTGATACATGAATTATGTGGACGTGATTTTCGTCCTTATAACTCCACTTTTGCATCTAGACTGTGCGTAGTATTTGTTACTAAGTTGCTTGAATAATCATGAAACGGTGATGAAGGGTTTAGTTATAAGTAGATTCGAACCTGTCTAATTGTGCCTAAAATAGTTTGTACACACAAAAGCCTCCGTGTAGCTTCAAACAATAGGAGACAACACCTAGCATGAGCGGCTGTCATAGTGATGAGCCCATTGTTAATTAAGCTCTAAAAGCGATATGAATTTAAACTAGTTAGGTACTAGTTCCTTTCCCTAGAGAAGTGCGAAGACGTAAATTATAAAATGTAATATTTTTCTGTCAATTATTAACTTTGTACCTACTTGAATTTTGAACAAAATATTTTTGGAGTTGGGGTCCTTAACAAAGGCCAGCATTTTTATTTTAATAAATCCAATATTGGAAAATGTATTAAAGAGATTGTAACGATTCATACATAGATTTGAATTTACAGATTTTAGTTTCAGATTTTTCCTCGCAGGCTAAACCTATTCCCTTGCAAATCTGATATCCTACTAATATTATAAATGTAAAAGTTTGTGAAGATGTTTGGATGTTTAGATGTTTGGATGTTTGTTACTCAATCACGCTCTAACGGCTGAACAGATTATGCTAAAATTTGGTACAGAGATAGCTTATAGTCTGGAACATCTCGGGAATAATGTTTCCACGGGAAGCGAGAACGGGTACCGAATTTTACGCGGGCGAAGCCGCGAGCATCATCTTGTAAAATATAACATTAATTAATGTAGAAGCAGCTTTGGCGTTCATAAGTGTTACTTTGTGACCTCCATGAATAAAAATATTTTTCATTTCATTTTCATTCATTTCACTTCATCAAAATTGGAATTACACGTTAATATCATTTAAACACCATCTACATGAAATGGCTCTACACAAGGGTGATAAAATACCTGCTTTATTTCTAGACATATACATTTTATTACGAGTATCACCCCTTTATCTAGCTGATCCTCAAGCGCCGCAGGAGATTTTAAAACCGGCCAGTGTGTTATCTTATTATTCCCACACTACGTGTATCTAAAACCCTTTCGAATTTATAGAGGTTTAGGTACATTGTCTATCTCTCTTATTCTACTACTACTATATTACGTGTTTCGTATTATTTTACAGATTTAGTTACTTTAATGCTACCCGCACATTATGAGTTAGGGTGATAGAGTTGTTATACTTGTTGTTTCTGGACAGCGAGGCTCATCGGGCTCCTGTGGCATTTTGATATTCCGACATTTCTAAGTTACTTACTTACTTTCTAAATACCACGAAGGTAACTTATAAATGTATCTGTGTATGGTCTTTAAGTGGTTTTTAAACTTCAAAAACCACTTCAGAGGCTGTAAATATTCGACACCATAAAATTGGTGTATTATTTTCCAATGTTAAGGTTCTACATAGAAGCCTATTATTTTAGAACAACTTTTGTTTCTGTAAGAATGTTTATTTAGACAGACGGACGCGACGGAGGACTTTGTTAGGTTTTGTTTACCTAAAGGATAAAAAGCGGGACCCTATTAGTGAGACTTTGCCGTTCGTCTGTCTGTCTGTTGAGGATTTATCTCAGGAACCGTGATAGCTAGAAAGCTGAAATTTTCACAGATGATATATTTCTGTTGCCATTATATCAAAAAATACTTACTAAAATCAGGAAAAAGAATATTCAAGGGGTCTCCCATACAACGAAGGTGATTTATTAGCGTTTTTAGGTGCGGAACCCTCCCCATGTGTGAGTCCGACTCATACTTGGCTGGATTTATATTTTATTATGTATACTTCATAACTTTATGCTATTTAACGATACTAGAAAGAGGTTCATATTATCTCGGCCAAGTATATTATGTACATAATTATAAACGAAGACTATTTTCAGAACAACTCAGAGCTCTACTAAAAATATAACACCCTCGCAGTGACGTCACTAAGCCAGCCCTCTCCCACACCGCCTTGCATCTTTGACCCCTGATGCAACCTCCACTATATATAGCAGAATGATAATCCAAAGGATTTCAACGTTGTTTAATATATATAAATTTAATATAACTATATATATAAAAATTAATGCCACTTTTCGTTGTAATTTTATAACTCAAGAATGGGCTCACCTATCCAAACCATATGTTTAGGCTTTGTTTGGACTAATTAGTTGATGGTTTATGTGAAGTTTGCCCAAAATCGGTTGAGCGGTTCTTCATTTATCACGCAAACGAAATTGCGCGGGTCAGCTAGTAATATATATATCAAGGTGTTTTTTTTTATAGAACGAGAATGTTTTAGAAAGTTTCAGAATCTGTATAATTATACTATGGAGCTGAAAAGTTGATCTCGTGTATACAACTGAAGCAAATACTTTTTTACGAACTATAATAGCGGTTACGGATCAGTCTATCATAGTTAGATCCAGTCTAAATCAGACTTAGAGATCATTATAAAATCTGCAAAGTTTTAAATTTCTATTTTGGTTAGGAATGTTTGCAGATTTTACATAATCACCATACTGATTGATATTATTTTTGAAATTCTCCTGAAACATCGTAGATGATTTTTCAATAACTTCTCAAATTTAAAAAAAAAATTGCCGTCAATATCTGGATGTCACATGACTTTGTATCAGACGGGCAACGTAAAAAATCAATAAATAGATACCTATACATGTATCTCTATAGGTATCTATTATTAACTATGTCTTACCTTTTCAGGAGAAAGGTATGACATGACATTGTGTGTGTCACATTCACAGAAACCCATCCACATTTCTTACCCTACAAACCATTCACGTCTTTCCTCGGTTTCACTTAAGTTTGAAATACCTTCTCATACTATCACAACGCTATCTATACGCTTGTTGCTTATATTTTGTTCGCGACATCTCTTTCCGTAAGCAAGATTTATTTACTTGCGGTATAAAAGCTTTAAATAAAAACACGTAGCACTCCAATCAATTTCTTCTTCATAGCACCATTGAAAATGGATCGTTTGCCTTCGTTAATAGCTTGTTTCAATAGCAAGAACGTTGCCAACCTTTCATAAAGTATTCAGTTTATAATGCAAAACAACATTCAACACGCTGTTATAATATTCTCTTTATGTGTTTCGGACACTATCCAGTGAAGTTAATTTCATTTGAAAACGTGTGAATTATTACGATGCGATGGAAATTTGCATTGGTATCTACTCAGCCCTTCAGGTTATTAGCGTGATAATAGCTGGCCTCTGTGGAGACCCAAGCTCTTGTTAGTATTCAAACGAAATTTGAATTAAATCAACTCATTAGTTCTTGTGTTTATTCTAGGCTTACGACATAGAGTACACATAGACAAAATATTATAAACTACTATTTTGACTGAGATATCCTTCACAATTACGTAGTTTTTGATACAAAAACGTTAAAACTAAGTTTAACACTCCAAATGAAATAGTCAAAAAATAGTTTCGATGTCTTTCAGAAAAGACTTTCAAATTCAAACATGGCAGTATTCTACCTCCTACGATCGAAGTAATACTATAGATATATGCATTAATGTACTTAAACCTTAAAAGAAAAAGAATAGAATTTCTTAAATGGGAAAAGATTTCACTATAATTTTCCCCTTCCGGGTGATGTAAATTTTTAGACGCGGATAACGCATTTATGTAGTTTGATACCCTGCGGCGCTACAGCAGGGGGCTACGTGAGCCCCTAGTTCTTTATGAGGGGCCTAAACTAAACCACAGCAGCGTTCCGACTCACCTTAATTAGGTCACTGCGGTGGCTAGAGACTAAGTCACCACGAACTCTTAAATGATGTTGCATAGACACTTGCCTAAACTCCATTCGATCTTCGGCTTTGTCACGGAACTGGTTTAAATAAATCCAATAATTTTCAAAAATAATTTAATCTTGTGCATGATTGTCAGGGTCTGTTTATGTTGATATTTCACGGATTCACATTTAACGCGGGCTGCTGAAATGTATGCCTGTCATCACCAAGTTAATTATAAAAGGATTATTGTTAAATATGCATGAACCAATCATATTTTACGTATTAGATTAAATTTGGATTTAAAAATACCAAACGGGAAATCCCCCTTTAGCTATCCATACTAGTACCTACTATAAATGGGAAAGTGTACACATTGTATGTAATTCTTTTACGTAGTAAGAATGGATTGGATTGGTGTGATTTTTAGTACGAAGAGTGCCATAGACTACATTTTATACCGGACTATCCTATTATTTTTAAGAAAATTTTGGACGATACCCAAATTTCACGCGTACACAGCATTAATAAATCTACTTGGTTGCAATGGTTAAGTACAAATACAAATTCTTTATTGCATAAATGGAGTACAATGAGTGATATTAATATTATAATACTGTAGTAGGTATTCTCACAATAAGAGCAGGTCCATTTAGCCATTTGAAAATAGCATGCAATGTGTTTGTTACAATACAAGAAATGTCATAAAATAAACATGTAATAAAAGAAAACTCAACAACAATAATACACAAATATGTCACAAAGTTATTCATTGTTCCCTGTAAGTCAAAAATTCATTCACTGTATAGAATGATTTCTGTGTCAGCCAGCAACTTAGGGAGTTAACAAACCTTTTATATATTAGTTGCTTTATGCAGTCTGGTATTTTATTATATATTTTTATACACATAATATAGGATTTTTTTTGTATCCTCCTACTTTTTGGTACCATATTTAAAACCAACCTATTTGGATTTCTGACAGTTCTCCTGCATGACTGTTCTCTAGCGGTCTTGAATAGATTTGGATGCTGTTTAACAAATTTGCCCACCTCTAATATATATAGACATGGCAAAGTCAATATTTTTAATAATTTAAAGTAAGGACGGCAAGACACATCCGGCGCAATCATGGAGCAAATATAAGAGAGGAGAGGGCCTAAGCAAGCGTGCACTGTGACCGTTTAATGCTGGTCCTGACGTCATCAGTGGGCGTGGCTTAAGTCAGTGCGCTGTCCGCGTTCATCTAGGCAACTTCCGGTTCGCTATACGCAAATATATGTCAAATTTCGTATTTTCGCGAAATAAGAAGAATTTAAAAAGATAAGGATAAAGTGTTGTGTTCTATCATGTAAAAATTACTCGGATAGACGTTTTGATGCTATGCATGGCATCACATTTTAGTTTTAAGTATTTTTATTCTTTTTTTTCATAAATAGTTCTAGAAACATCTCTGATCCCCGGATACAGCAAAATATTTTTCACTCGACGCTAGATGGCGATACTTTGTGTTTTGGATACCTAAAATATGTAGGTGCGTAGAGCTCAGTAATAATATAATTTTAATATTGTTAAGTATATAAACTTATTTAGCAATAATTCCGAAATAAATTTAGGCAACCAAAGAATATTTTTACAAATTTATTTAAGAACTTCGATAACAGACCGCCATCTATTGCCAAGAATAAACAGCACTAAAAACAGGAACGAATTTAGAATTTCACCGAGGGGCCCATAATTTTCTACCTACTAGCAGTAGGTACAAAAAGTAATTTACCTAACGACTGGATGCAGTTCGATTCTACTGTATATCTTCATATCTGTATATCATATCATTGTATTCATATCTGTATATTCTTCTATTGGATTCTACTGTACGTGTGCATGTCTCTGAATTCCTCCTAAATGGCTGGACAGATCTGAATATTTTTTTTTTGTATGCGTTTGGGTGCGCCCTGGATGGTTTAGATTCACAAATCAGCCCGGCAGATGGCGCTGCAGTCGGTATATAGTTTATAAAGTAAACGATGTGTCGCTGGTGAGTTAGTATAATATAAAAATGGATGTTCGAAATGTATGTACGCTCATAACTTAAGAACGGCGGAACCAACTTCGCTAATTCGTTCTTTTCTGTGTTAGTTGTAGCCAGGGCAAGGTTTGTATAAAATAAAATATTATGAAATAAAAGCTATTTCTTATTATCATCCGATTTTAAAAATGTCATATTAAAGATGGTGAGTGAGACAGGCAGAATGACATTGCTAAGGCAACGAATGATAATTTCAAACAGTCCACTACGTCGAACGGTTTTTTGCTGAGAGACTTATCGTCGTAATAATTGTTGCTCATATTCATATTACTCGTAATTTATTTGTTGTTATTAATAAAAAAAATGTCACCAGTAAGGCGTCAAAGTATTGGTAGACGTACGTAATCGTAATGCAAGTCGAGTCAACAATCTTCGCGACAACGAGACTGAAGAAGAACGTTCACAGCATTTGGAAGCAAATAGAATGAGACTATCTCAACAAAAAATTTACAGTAACTGCAACTGGCTCAAAAGGTTCAAGGAAATGGTTTATATTACAATTTTGGATCGGGTCTTAGAAATCGAATCACCAAAATGGGAACCGGGAAATGAAATCAGGAACCGGAATCAGTGATCAGAAAACCAGGAACGGGAACATGGGACCGGGAACTCAGGATACCGATTTCCATATTTATAGTTATGGCAGGACAACGTCTGTCGGGTCACCTAGTTAATTATAATTTTAACAATCGATACCTACTAAGAATATTTTAATTAATTCAAATTTTTTTTTAGTAGTTACTGAAAAAAACATTCTTTAATTAATCTTACAAAATATTGTAAATGCTAAAGTTTCTGAGTGTGGATGTATGGATTTTCGTCACTCTTTTACGCTCAAAAGGCGAAATGAACTTAGCAGAAATTTGGTACAGGAATAGATTATAGTCTGAAATAACACATATTTTAACGCTTTTTATTCCCGCAGTCGATTCCCATGGAATGCGGGAACGACAACATAACGCTACGTAGGCAAAAGCGCTGGCGCTTTTGTTTTTGTATAAACCTAAGTATGTTCATTGAAAATTTTTCAAAGTACTTGCATTTTATCTACGGTTTAACGACAATTGGCGGCAGCTTGATTGGCTTCTTATTAGTAATTTGTTCACCATATGAGGTTTATTCTTCCATTTTTTTTCTTTAATATTTGCCGCTGACAATACGCCAATATAGTAAAGGCTTAATAACTGTTAGAGCTTTGTTAACAAATAACTTGAGTTTTGCAAATAAATCATTTTCGCTATAATTTTCCCTATTATGGTTCCGCATCTTAAACTATATACAACATTCATGGTCTGTGTCTTTATTGCCATCATGGTACTTTTAACTTGGGTGCGTATTCTTGCCCATTTGTCATTATTTTGAAGTGACTGCCACGTGAGCGAATGTCAATCGAAGTCATAATTTGTTATTCTCTCTCTATTAAGACTACTTACAATCTAGAAAAGACTTTATAAAAAAATATATTTTCATAGTAATAGAAATAAAAAAATAATACACTATTCATCTTGCTAAGAGTTAATACTCCGGGGGGACAAAATATTCCAACTTCGGACCTGTTTTCAGTGTACAGTAGTAGTACTACGTAGTAACCCGGAAGTTGAAGTAAGCAAGTAGTTTTGACACTGACCGCTAGATGGATAATAGTAAAGTGGGCGGATACAAACCCCTCCTCACCACACCCTCCCCCCGCGCCGAGTCACACATTGTTTCATAGGGAAATTATATTACAACACCTCCTCTCTTATATTTGCTCCATGGGCGCAATATTACATATCGATCTGATACATCTCTTTTGGGATATGAATACCTTGTCAATGTTTGTTCCATTACCCCAAAGGAGCAACCCATACCTTATCACAGACTCGACATAGGAGAAATAAGCAACTATTGCAGTGTGTCTATTTGCAACACTTCTAAGCTTATAGAGAGCAAATGAAAAACCATTAATTTTATTACTAACCTTCTCTATGTGTTCTTTCCAGTCAAATTTATTATTTACTAGCTGATGCGCGCGGCTTCGCCCGCGTGAAATTTGGTTCCCGTTCCCGCTTCCCGTGGGAACATTTTCCCGGAATAAAAAGTAGCCTATGTGTTATTCCAGACTATACTCTATCCCTGTACCAAATTTCAGCCAGATCCATTCAGCCGTTAGAGCGTGATTGAGTAACAAACATCCAAACATCCAAACATCTTCACAAACTTTCACATTTATAATATTAGTAGGAAGTAGGATAATGATTCCTAGGAATGTCACATTGGTAGCATTCAGAAGAGTTTGTCCGTTATAATTAATATTCATGTCCATAGTTTTAAAATTATTGAAATTCATAATATTTGTTTTTAATAAATTAATTTGTAAGTTATTCTTACTAAACCATTCTGTAATTAATGTCAATGTGTTGCAAATGTCCATTTTATGCTGAATTAATGTCCTATCTTTGTGTGTGGTCACTATAACTGATACATCATCAGCAAAGAGAATGGTCTTATGGGGAGTGATTTCTGGCAGGTCATTAATGTAGACCAAGAACAACAACGGACCCAGAACACTACCCTGGGGTACACCAAATCTATTGTAACTGAAATTTGATCTATGCACCCGTACACAGTTATTGCGGTCTAATTGAGTCACCTCAACACACTGCAGCCTACTGTCCAAGTAAGTTTGTAGCCAATTAAGAGCTGGACCCCTGACACCATACTGTTCCAACTTGTTAAGGAGTTGACTGTGAGACACAAAATCGAAAGCACGGGTCATATCAAGGAATAGAGCTGTTGTATAATTATTTTTATTGGTGTTCTGCAAAACGTCATTTACCATTAAGAATGCTGCATCTCTTGTAGACTTATTCCTTTGAAAACCATATTGATTTTCACAAATAACATTATGCCTTTCGAAGAATGATGTCAGTTTGTCATGCATGACTTTTTCGAATAGTTTTGCCACGACTGGCAATATAGTGATAGGTCTATAGTTGCGAACGTCTGTCACGTCGCCACGCTTATAGAGAGGTTTTACGACAGAGCATTTTAATTTGTTAGGAAAGGTGCCAGATTCCAAAGAACGGTTAATTAAATATGTTAATACAGGCACTAGTTCATTGGCACAACTTTTAAGTATCTTTGTACAAACTGAATCATAACCCTCACTTGCAGTATTTGCAAGCGACATAATCAGTTTGAACACATATTCCTCATTTACTGGGTTCATAAATATGGTGTTACATACTCTGTCTTTAGAGTTTGTGTTACAGAGCGCATTATTAAGTCTGTTAGTTGTTGTGATGAAGTGCTCATTGAAGGTAGTGGCTATATTTAAAGGATTTGAAATCGATATGTTATTACTATTGGTTATACTGGCTATGTATTTAAGCTTTTTTTGTGAGTAACCAGTTTCATCCTTAATTACAGACCAAGTAGCTCTACACATATTGTTGCTATTAATTACATAGTTTCTATTATAATTGGCTTTTGCAGAACAAATACATTTTTTAAACAGCTTATTATAAGTCAGATATTTATGCTTATCATTTACAGTCTTGGTCAAATAATATTTAAAGCGCAACTCCCTTTTCCTCTTACAGCTTTGTTTAAGTCCCCTAGTCAACCAGTTGCTTCTTTTTGTAAGGTTGGTTTTTATTCTAACTATAGGAAAGCACAGTTTATAAAGGAGGCAAAAGAAGTCATAAAATTCATCAAATGTCAAATTTAGATCATCATTATCAAATATCTCTAAGAATGCTAGGCTCGGTAAGTACTCTTTAAATCTGTCTATGTTTTCCTTGGAGTATGATCTCCTGAATTGGTAAACATACCTAGGTATAGAGGTTTTGTGCTCTGTTGGCCACTGTAATACCTGTGCTGTGTTGTGGTCTGATAACTGCAATGGAATAATGTAACCCAGGCCATTTGAATAATTACTGACAATTAAGTCTAAACAAGACTTTCCTCTTGTTGGGTCAGATATGTAAGAAATCAAATTGTACTTAATTAGAATGTCCCTTAACCTTTGAGCAGCTGCTAGTTTTTTTTTAATCATATTTATATTTAAGTCACCAGTTATAATAATTTTATTTTTTGAATGTCTAGATCGATATTTATGTAACATTAGGTCCAATTTATTAAAAAAATATTCTAGGTGTTGTTTTTTCTTTGAAGGTATTCTATATATACAAACCACCAAGAAACCATTATCCACTTTGACAGCACAGAGTTCAAAGTGAAATATCATTCTAAACTCATCAAAATGGGAGAAGCACCTAAACGGGGTCCCCGTCCTTAATAGTATGCATGAACCCCCACGACTCTTATTCTTTCTGCTGTAACTAGAAACCAACTCATAGCCCGCAATATTAACATTCCTCTCAGTACCCGACTTTATAAAGGTTTCAGTGAAGCACAAAATATCCGGACTGATCTTTGCTTCAATCTCTGATAATGTAATTTCTAATAATTCTTTTTTACTAATAAGCCGTTGTATATTCTGGTGTAGCAAAGTAAACGAATTAGATGAGTTAGGAACGAAAAAAGTTACAATTTTTGGATACCAGTCCATCAGATGAACCACCAATGGCTGGTTTGCTGGTTGATGCACAATGATCAGGTTTTAGAACCTTAAAGTAATAAGGTATAGTGCCCTTCTTGATTTTACACACTGTGTCACTCCCTAACCGATTCATCTGGAACCCATGGACAGACTTATGGTTCCTAGAAGTTAAGAATCTATACCTATACTCTGCACTATCAATATGTAAATTAATCTTATTACATACAAAATCCACATAACTAACATCCAAATTCGAACAACTAAGATCCCCAATTACTGTGCAGTTGTTTTTTAAATGGCCAGTCCAAAGTTTTATCGATTTATTTAACATGAACTCATTTAAATGGGGGTTGGAACAAATAGGTACAATATAAATAGTTGCAACACTCAACTTATGAAGTATGAGACTAAGGTTATAATGCAATTGTTGAATATTCCTGTCATTACTCCCTATACCTAGTATAGTAAGTTCAACTCATCTGTGCGCGCGGCCCTATGTGTGGGTAAACCTCTTATAAACACAGTGACTTCGTGTGCGTGACAAGAGGTACAGTGAAGTACAAAATACAAAAACACTCGTTTAACTAAAATAGAAAACTTAAGGGGTGAAATGTATGTTAAACATATTACTTAATATGTTTTGCTGCAAAAGAATAAAATAGAGGAAATTTAGGATTCGCTGCTCTCTACAAGGTTAATTATAAATTCAGATTCCATATCAAAATGTCCATAGTATTCTTCTTCTTTGTATTACGCCACATCTCTTCATCAATTTGACCTTAACGTTCGTTTATTAATTTCATTATTCCCATCACATTTTGTTCGATGCTATGCGAGGCATTATATATTTTTTTAATTCCCCCTACATTTTCGACTGGGTTTAGTTCAGGATGATACGGTGCCGCGGTGGTAGCCGAAGAACTTTTAAGCCATGTGGCTGAAGAATGTCACCAATCTTATTACAAACTAGCTGACCCTTGCAACTTCGTTTGCGTCACATAAGGTGTACGAAAGGAGAGGTATTTCTTCATCAGACTCATCAAGCAGCGTGTAAAACTGCCCTGCCCTCTCCCAAAGGAACCGTGCAAAATATCGGGATCAAAAGTATCCCAAAACCTTCTTCGGATCATAAGCTCAGATTGTACCAAGTTTCATTTAAATCAATTCAGTAGTTTCAGCGTGATACTTTTTCGGGATACAGATAGACAGACAGACGGACATGAAAATTTTCAATTACATTTTCGGCTTCAGTATGTATCGATTAGAGAACGCCCTCCAATTAAAATTTTCAAATTATCTTCCAATTGTAGAGACTCTCGACTCGACCCTCCACAGTTTTTTTAGATGTATAGAGTATGGTCTTTTTACTTTTTAAATCAAGTCATACAGTAAAATTATTGTCATATTTACTGTATAAGCAATGTTTTTTTCTGTCGACCATCATCTCTGCATTTCTATTTTTTTTTGCATTAGGATTTGGAGCTCTATCATTTTTCGACTATTCTGTAGGCCTTTATAAGTTACACAATTCTACCATACATTATTTTGTTATGCCTCGAAGGGTTTAGGCAACGTTTTCGTTAAAAGCTCCCATACACCTGATTTTTTTCCGACATCTCCAACTAATATCGTTATATTTTAGTCAATGTAAAACAAACTCAACAAATTATATACGCAAACCGTTCTCAAGAATCATTGGTGATCTCAGCATGAAAATCAATGCAGTCGTTTTTAAGTTTGTCGTGAAGACAGCCGCGGCGGGAACTTTGTTTTATAATAATATATAATATATGTAGTGATAAAAAATATTAATGACATCGAATTGACACATCAAAAATATTTATCTGACTTCTTAAACATTTTCTCCGTGAAGAACTAGACATTTTCTTTAACGACTGTACCCATGGTATTATCACTTAGAACACTGTGTAATGGATTATAATGTAACCAACTTACACAGGATGTCAACATTGCGGTTACATTGAGAATTGTCATGATATTTAATTTTGTTTCATAAGAACGTAAGAGTTGCCTTCAAAACGTCGTAGATGACGCTGTATGCTTTTTGTTTATTATAAATTTTATTTCGCGGCCTCGCAGAGAGTTTTCTGCAAAGACTGCTTGGCACCGCTGGTGTCGTCAGTAAGTCGAGTAACGTCTCTATCTCATAATAAACAAATGTACTCTGTGAAGACGGCTGCGTCACTGACACACAAATGAAAGCTGTATAATTACTAGCGCACGCACACATAGCGCCGCGCGCACTGATGAGTTGAACTTACTATACTACAATATCATTCTTATCTAATTTACTTACAATATTGTCACATTCACATAGCATGTCAGAACTCATGGCTCCTGTTTTAATGATAGCATATGGCATATAATTGTCATTCCATTTATTGACTCTGGTTCTCAGAAAAGCCGCAGACAGTCCTCTTAATTGTTTATTGTCACTTAAAATATAAATTTTATTCCTTTTATTTTTATTTTCAATAGTTTGTTTCTCTTTGGCAGTATTGCCACGATAGACGTCATGAGACACCACAGATGCATTATTCTCTTGGTTTTGGTGCCGCAGTTTGACAGGTGGACTGGGTGTAGAAGTTTGAATTTGTGGACAACTCGCTTGCCTCTCACCTGTTGGCGGCGTTCGGTCTTGAATTTCTAAGTTAGAAAAATTCAATTTCCGTATATTTTGAAGGCTTTTTCGTGTTTTTTTTTTAGTTATTTTTCCCGTTGTCGTTTTGCATATGTGGTTTAATTGCTCATTTGTCAACCTGAGTTTATTTATCTCTTGGGCCTGTTGGCTTTTTTCAAGATGCAGGTGCTCAATTTCATTCTCAGCTATTTCCAACTTTTCTTCAAGCATCTCTATTTTTTTCTTCATTTTATTTATATCCTCTAAAAGATCTTTTGAAAAATTGGGAAAACTTCGATTCGACTGGTTCTTGTATGAAACCTCAGGTGACGAGCACTCGATTTCCTCAATTTCCGAAGACTCTAACTCGCTAAAAGAATTATTTGATGGGACCTTGTATGTGTTCCTGATGGTCCTAAATGTTACATTTTGACTCTGAGTATCTCCACTTAGATCATTAAATGATACCGGAGTTTGGGCGTTACTTGATTTATCTGCCATTGGGGATACGGTGAATTTATACTTTTTTACTATTCGTCACATCAACTGGGGTATTACAAGTTGGCACAGTGAGTGACCGCTTTTATATTTGTAGAGGTTGGTCTGTGTCCACCTTTATATTAGTTTTACCATTAGACACCAGGGGCGCTGTTTGACCGCAAAATATGAATTTGTGAAAATTAACTGTCGTTACTTTGCAAATAATGTATTTTCAAGATATTGCAGCCAATTTCCACTATAACATTGAAACTGAATATTCGTATAGGGTTTAGAATTTACTTCCTAAAAAGATACAAGTTAGGTCTACAACAATATTAGCAGGCACGAAATACAATCACGTGTAAAAGTCTCATCTAAAACTTCAACTGCCTGTAATTTGGTGCATCTGCTGATCGACTAATGAAGCTTTAGCGAAAAGTTTGGTAAGTATAAGCTTATACTCGTACCTTTCCAAGTAAGGAAATAAGGAACTTTGATTACCCTAAAACCCAACCTTGTGAACAATAGAAAAAATCGTTTCTTTTGTAGTTGAATTTGGCTACTACAAAGGTTACACCTATTAGATAAGTACTTAATTACTAACTATTCAAAATTTCACCAAAAGTCTATTGAAATATTTAACTCGGAGTTTTGAAATAAAAGATTTATACGACTTAAAGTCTTATCGCTAAAAGCTTTCTCTTCTAGACAACATTAGTACGGAAAGAAAACTTGAGGACGGAAATGGTAGCTTGTGAGTTGTGGCGGAACATGATACCAATGAGACAAAATAATATTTTTGTTAAATCTAGATTACCTTCAGACCAATAAACAACTTTTCCTCCTCATATTTATAATGCTCTATTTTCTGTTACAGATTTTTGTTTGTGAACATCTGTAAAAACTCGTCAAATTACAACAAAAAGAAAGGACCGCACAATATTTTTGCCTTAGAATAAATAAATAAATAAATAAATAAAAATTTTTATTTGTTACCAACATGAGTATACATACAAAAGCATGCAATAGGTATACAATTATCAATATCGTCCAGTCATGTTTTGCCTCTAAAGTGGCGCACAAATATATAGTGTGAAGCTAACAATTATACTGCAACACTGAACGTAGAAAAGATTACAATTGAGATTAGCAATGTCATGTCAAATGTAGTAAATAAATAATCATCATTATCTAATTAATTTTTCAGCATACAATAAATTGAAAACAATGTCAATAGATGTGCGTACTGCTATAAGTTACAAGATATAATAAAAATGTCAATTCCCATAACTCTCACTTTATGCTGTCTGTCAAAAATTCTGTTACTGAATATGCTTTTTGGAGTAGGAAACCTTTAATTTTAGACTTGAAAGTACTGGTATTTAGCTCCTTCCATTGTTTAGGCAATTTGTTAAATATTTTTGGAGCCATACAAATGATACTATTGCGCATAAGTGCAGTTTTTGCAACATGAATTCGAAGTCGGCTATTATCCCTTCTATTTCTGAACACTGTTTCCTGTAATGTCGGAAACAAAGATGGATGAGTCTTAACAAACATAGCAACTTCAAAGATATTATATATCTTTATAAGATGACAATGTTAGGATACTATATTTTAAGAAGTATGGTCTGCAGCTATCTGTTATTTTTAAATGAAACATCGATCGAATACATCTTTTTTGGGCCTTGAATGCTATATTGAAATCTGTCGAATTTCCCCAAAAGATTATGCCATATCGAAGGATCGACGCAGCAAATCCATGATAAGCAGTGACTAAAGTTTTTGCATCTACTGTAGCCGATAAAGAATGTAGCGCATATGCGCATTTAGAGGCCCTTTTACACAGATATTCTACGTGAATTTTCCAATTAAGTTTTTGGTCTAAATTTAATCCAAGGAACTTAGTTGAGGTTACGTTTTGGACGATTGTGTTATTAAAATTCAAGTTCAAGTTCATCAGTCTGGGGCGTTGGGAAAAATGCATAATTTTAGTTTTTTCTAAATTAATTAATTATAGAAGAAACAAGATAAGGATGTTTCAAGTTAAATATGTGTGTAATTGGTTTATGTGAAGTTGTGTACGCAATTTCACAGAGAGGCCTCACGACTCGTTCCACATTCTTTTTATTGTCTTGAATAATACTATTTATTATTGGTTTCAGGCACGAGTTATAACATCTATTTCCAGATGTTTATACTGGTTTTGAGATGGTAAAGTCCAATGTCTCTTTGAATAACTAATATTTGAGGAATGCATCGGCGAGGCAAAACGCTCGTGGCCCCGCGGACTCAGTGTTCTGTAAACGATCACTGCAGTAAGCAACATTTACTA
The DNA here is from genome assembly GCA_933228765.1 of Miltochrista miniata. Classification (NCBI taxonomy): domain Eukaryota; kingdom Metazoa; phylum Arthropoda; class Insecta; order Lepidoptera; family Erebidae; genus Miltochrista; species Miltochrista miniata. The sequence continues at coordinate 18,398,490 of OW121749.1, read as the reverse complement.
TGGGCGGTCCTTGGATGTGTGGCCATCACATGACCACTTTGTGAAATTTATTTGAGCGTTTCCGTGCTTAGGAAGGCACGTTAAGCCGTTAGTCCCGGTTGACAGTAAAACGGCAGTTGTTCAGCCAAGTTGCAGGTCTTTACGGGGCGGCTTGAAAAATTTCAACAGCAGGCAGTCACAACCTGCGCCGGGTCATTTATGTAACTACGGCAATACGGCTCACCACCTATATACCAAAATCTTAAAGGTGAAATGTGGGCATATAATATGCCTCTGCCTACCCCTTCGGGGATAAAGGCGTGACTATATGTATGTATGTATCGGCGACATCGGCTGTTGATATAAGAGGATTAAATTAATGGAATGGAGGAAGCGAAGTTTATGGAGTACTTTGAGCGACGTTGAGGGTACTTTTTGGTTTATGTTTGTGCATTATCACGTACTTTTTTGACAAAATTGTGTAAAGCAGTTCCTTACTGGCATATAAAGAAAAATACTAAAGCTAGAAGTACCTACCCAATAGTAAACTACTTTCATACCTAGTGTACAGTCGGCTGTAATAGTGGAGATAAAGTAAGCAAAAAAATCTAACAATGACTGCAGTTACAAACCCTGATACATGAATTATGTGGACGTGATTTTCGTCCTTATAACTCCACTTTTGCATCTAGACTGTGCGTAGTATTTGTTACTAAGTTGCTTGAATAATGATGAAACGGTGATGAAGGGTTTAGTTATAAGTAGATTCGAACCTGTCTAATTGTGCCTAAAATAGTTTGTACACACAAAAGCCTCCGTGTAGCTTCAAACAATAGGAGACAACACCTAGCATGAGCGGCTGTCATAGTGATGAGCCCATTGTTAATTAAGCTCTAAAAGCGATATGAATTAAAACTAGTGACTAGTTCCTTTCCCTAGAGAAGTGCGAAGAGGTAAATTATAAAATTTAATATTTTCCTGGCAAAGTCGATTTTGTGTGCACGCAGTGAACAAAATGTTTCTGTAAGAATGTTTAGTTAGACAGACGGACGCGATGGAGGACTTTGTTAGGTTTGTTAACCCATAAGATAAAAACGGAACCCTATTAGTGAGACTTCGCTGTTCGTCTGTCTGTCTGTTTGTCACGAGGCTTTATTTCGAGAACCGTGATAGCTCGAGAGCTGAAATTTTCACAGATGATGTAGTTTTGTTGCCGTTATAACAACAAACAACAGTATGGCGGAACCCTTCATGTGCGAGTCCGACTCATACTTGGCTAGACGTTTTTTAATATGTATACTTCATATCTTTAAACTATTTGAGGATACCAGAAAGAGGTTCATATTAGCTCGGCCAAGTATATTAGGAACATAATTATAAACGGGCAACTATTTTTAGAGCAACTCAGGGCTCTACTAAAAATACACCACCCTCGCAGTGACGTCACTAAGCCAGACCTCTCCCACACCGCCTTGCATCTTTGACCCCTGATGCAATCTCCACTATATATAGCAGAATGATGATAGAAAGGATTTCAACGTTATTTAATATATATTATAAATATAATAAATAATATATATCAAGGTGTTTCTTAAAGAACGAGAATGTTTTAGAAAGTTTCAGAATTTGTATTAACTATGAAGCTGAAAAGATCTTGTGTATACAACTGAAGCAAATACTTTTATACGAACTATAATTGCAGTTACGGATCAGTCTATCATAGTTAAATCAAGTCTAAATCAGATTTAGTGATCATGTAAAATCTGTAAAGTTTAACATTCCTATTTATGTTAGGAACGTAAACCTTTGCAGATTTTACATAATCACCATTTGACTGATATTATTTATTAAATTCTCCTGAAACATCGTAGATGGTTTGTCAAACTATCAGCCGTAAAAAATTGCCGTCAATATCTGGATGTCACCATGACTTTCTATCAGACGGCAACGTAAAAAATCAATAAATAGATACCTATGCATGTATCTGTCTAGGTATCTATTATTAACTATGTCTAACCTTTCTCAGGAGAAAGGTATGACATAACATTGTGTGTGTCACATTCACAGAAAACCATCCTCATTTCTTACCTTACAAACCATTCACGTCTTACCTCGGTTTCACTTAAGTTTGAAATACCTTCTCATACTATCACAACGCTATCTATACGCTTGTTGCTTATATTTTGTTCACGACAGCTCTTTCCGTAAGCAAGATTTATTTACTTGCGGTATAAAAGCTTTAAATAAAAACACGTAGCACTTCAATCAATTTGTTCTTCATAGCGCTATTGAAAATGGATTGTTTGCCTTCGTTAATAGCTTGTTTCAATAGCAAGACCGTTGCCAACCTTTAATAAAATATTCAGTTTATAATGCAAAACAACATTCAACACGCTGTTAAAATATTCTGTTTATGTGTTTCGGACACTATCCAGTGAAGTTAGTTTCATTTGAAAACGTGTGAATTATTACGATGTGATGGAAATTTGCATTGGTATCTACTCAGCCCTTCAGGTTATTAGCGTGATAATAACTGGCCTCTGTGGAGACCCAAGCTCATATTCAAACGAAATTTGAATTAAATCTACTCATTACTTCTTGTGTTTAATCTAGACATACGACATAGAGTACACATAGACAAAAAAATATAAACTACTATTTTGACTGATGTATCTTTTAATTAGAATTACGTAGTTTTCGATACATTAAGTTTAAAACTAATTTCAACACTCCAAATGAAATAGCCAAATAATATTTTCGATGTCTTTCAGAAAAGACTTTCAAATTCAAGCATGGCAGTATTCTACCTCCTGTGATACCGGATAAATACTAAAGAGCCAGAGACCTAGATAGTACCTATTCATTACTGTACGTAATCCTTAACAGAAAAAAAAATTGAATTCCTTAAGTGAGAAAAGGTTTAACTATAATTTTCCCTTCCGGGCTTTGACTATTTAACTACCTTCCGGGTGATGTTAATTTTTTGACGCCCATAATCCATTTATGTAGTTTGATACCCTGCGGCGCTACAGCAGGGGGCTACGTGAGCTCCTAGTTCTTTGTGAGGGGCCTAAACTAAACCACCGCAGCGTTCCGACTCGCCTTAATTGGGTCACAGCGTTGGCTAGAGACTAAGTCACCACGAACTCTTAAATGATGTTGCAGATACATGCCTAAACTCCATTCAATCTCCGCCTTTGTTGCGGAACTGATTTAAATAAATCCAATAATTTTCAAAACTAATTTGATCTTGTACATGATTGTCAGGGTCTGTATAAGTTGATATTTTTTTTTGTATACTACTTAGGTGGCAGACAAGCTTACGGCCCACCGGAAGGTTGGTAACCGTAGCCTATAGAGGTTTTGCAACACCAGAGGCGCTACACACGCGTTGCCGACCCGGGCGCAGGTTGTGACGACCCACAGTTGAAATTTTTCAAGCCGTCCGTAAGGCCTTCAACTTGGCTTAACGACTGTAATTTTACTGACAACCGGGACCAACGGCTTATCGTGCCTTCCGAAGCACGGAAACGCTCGTAAATAAATGTCACAAAAAAAAATATTCACGGATTCACATTTAACGCGGCCTGCTGAAATGTATGCTTGTCATCACCATGTTAATTATAAAAGGATTATTGTTAAATATGCATGAACCAATCATATTTTACGTATTGGATTAAATTGGATTTTAAAAAATACCAAACGGGAAATCCCCCTTTAGCTATCCATACTAGTACTACAAATGGGAAAGTGTATTCCGTTGCTCAGATGGGTCGGCGTAACGTGTTACGCCGACGACACCCTCGTTACGGCTCGGGGAGCAACGCACCGTGACGCAGCACTTAAGGCCACGGCAGGGGTTGCTCAGGTCGTGGGTCGGATTCGGCGGCTGGGTCTCGAGGTCACCCTTCACAAATCCGAGGCTCTGTGACCTCGGATGGGGCCACCTGCGGGATCCAGCCGCCGAATCCGACTAGGGGGCTACAGCATCGGCATCGAGCCCTCGATGGCCGGTGGAACTTCGGACATCACTTCCGAAGTTTTGTCCCAAAACTGAGGGGGGCATCGGCCGCACTCGCGCGGCTGATGCCCAACATCAACTCCCTACAGGAGACTGTACCTGGGGATCGTGCGAAGAATGGCCCTATACGGTGCTCCTGTTTATTGCTGGCCGTCAGAGCGGAGACCCTGACGGCCAGCAATGTGGCTAGACTGCTGAGCCCGCAGAGAGTGATGGCCGTCAGGGTGATAAGAGGATACCGCACGATCTCCGGTGAGGTGGCATGTCTCCTAGCCGGGACCCCTCCATGGGACCTGGAAGCGAGAGCCCTTGCGTCACTGTTCAGATGGCGCAAGGAGGCGCTGGAGTGGGGCCAAAGGCCTGCGGCTCGAGAAATCAAGGCCCAGCGGTCCCTGCTCCACCAGGAAACCGTGGAGACATGGAAGGTGCGACTTGAACAACCAAAGGGAGGATTCGCCACAATCGCGGCCGTCAGACCGGTCATGGACGAGTGGCTGAAGAGGAGACACGGTGCTCTCTCCTAACGGTTGACACAGATGCTTGCCGGGCACGGTATCTTCAGGAGGTATCTGTGGCGAAAACACCGGGAAACCACGGCCGAGTGTCAGTACTGCGAGGACCGCAGCGATGACACGGCGCAACAGCGCCAGGTCCTCGTAGTGGGTCTGAGCGTGGACACTCTCTCGCTCGAGACCATGGTGCGAGCCATGCTCTCCAGCGGGAGAAAGTGGGACTGCGCCGCCTCTTTCTGCGAGCAGGTTATGCTCGTGAAGACGGCGGCGGGCCGGGTGTGGGAGAAAGCTCTCCCACCCGAGTTCCGCAGTTGGCGGCCTGGACGCCGCCGACGTGTCTTCGCCGAGGACTATCGGCTTCCATGACCGGGGGTCTGAGGACGGTGAGAGGGTCGTCCTTAGAAGCGGGACTTCACCCGAAACCCCCCAAAGACACGGGATAGCTTCCCCACTGGGCGAGGCCGCAGCGGCGGCCGTACGGTAGGTCTGTTGTGAGTCCCGGGACAACCTTCCGAGGGCTTACCCGGGGCTCCCAACCACAGGCTGTTGGGCGTTACGTGAGGTTTTTTAGTCGGTAAGAGTCCGGCATAACATCCGCTGAGGATTTTCCCTCACATAAAAAAAAATGGGAAAGTGTACATATCTATACATATAATAAAATGACAGAAAAGTCAAAACTGTACATTGGAAATATTTAAAAAAAAATACTCGCTGGGTGTTCAACATAAGATACCAAAGCCAAAAATATAGTTAGAATTTTTTTTGTCTGTTTGTCGGTTTGTCTGTTTGTCTGTTTTTTGTCTGTTTGCTTTGTTTTGCCCGGAAGGATCTCGAAAAGTACCCAACAGATTTGATTCAAATTTTGCACAAATATTACCTAGGGATAGGGTCTTCAAATAGGCTTTATATTATCACGCTACATATCCTAGGGGCTAAGCAGAGAGCAATAAAATTGGCATTATAACATAATTTTCACGCGTACGAAGTCGCGGGCAACAGCTAGTTGTATGTAATTCTTTTACGTACCTAGTAAGAATTGATTGGATTGGTGTGATTTTTAGTACGAAGAGTGCCATAGGCTACATTTCTTTACTATTTTTTCACTACCGGACTATCGTTTATTTTTAAATAAATTTTGGACGATATCCAAATTTCACGCGTAGACAGCATTAATAAATCTACTTGGTTGCAATAGTTAAGCACTTTTCTTAAAATTCTTATCCAGTATTAAGATGAATTTACTTCCTGTAAAGATACCAGTTAGGTCTACAACATTATTAGCAGGCAGGAAATACAATCACGTGAAAAAAGTATAATCTAAAACTTCCACTGCCTGTAATTTGATGCATCTGCTGATCGACTAATGAAGCTTTAGCGAAAAGTTTGGTAAGTATAAGCTTATACTCGTACCTTTCCAAGAAAGGACATAAGGAACTTTGCTTACACAAAAACGCAGTCTTGTGAACAATAGAATAATTCGTTTCTTTTATATTTGAATTTATCTACTACAAAGTTTACACCTATTAGATAAGTACTTACTAACTATTCAAAATTAAAAATATTAACTTTTTTATTTCACCAAAAGTCTATTGAAATATTTAACTCGGAGTTTTGAAATAAAAGATTTATACGGCTTACAGTCTTATAGCTAAGAGCTTTCTCTTACTGACAACATTAGTACGGAAAGAAAACTTGGGGACGGAAATGGTAGCCTGTGAGTTGTGGCGGAACATGATACCGCTAAGACAAAATAATATTTTTGTTAAATCTAGATTACCTTCAATCCAATGAACAATTTTTCCTCCTCATATTTATAATGCTCTATTTTCTGTTACAGATTTTGTTTATGAACATCTGTAAAAACTCGTCAAATCACAACCAATAGAAAGGACCGCACGATATTTTTGCCTTATAAGAAACAAGATAAGGATGTTTCAAGTTAAATATGTGTGTAATTGGGTCATGTGAAGTTGTGTACGCAATTTCAAAGAAAGGCCTCACGACTCGTTCCACATTCTTTTTATTGTCTCGAATAATACTCATTATTAATGGGTTCAGGAACGAGCTATAACATCTATTTCCAGATATTTATACTAGTTTTTAGATGGTAAAGTCCAATGTTTCTTTGAATAACTAATATTTGAGGCATGCATCGGCGACATCGGCTATTGATCTATGAGGATTAAATTAATGGAATGGAGGAAGCGAAGTTTATGGAGTAGGTACTTTGAGCGACGTTGAGGGTACGTTTTGGTTTATGTTTGTGCATTATCACGTACTTTCTTGACAAAGTCGTTTAAAGCAGTTCCTTACTGTCATATAAAGAAAAATACTAAAGCTACTAAGTACTACTTTTATACCTAGTGTACAGTCGGCTGTAATAGTGGAGATAAAGTAAGCAAAAAAATCTAATAATAAGTGCTGCTACATACCCTGATACATGATTTATGTGGACGTGCTTTTCGTCCTTATAACTCCACTTTTGCATCTAGACTGTACTTAGTAAGTTGCTGTTACTAAGTTGCTTGAATAATCATGAAACGGTGATGAAGGGTTTAGTTATAAGTAGATTCGAACCTGTCTAATTGTGCCTAAAATAGTGTGAATACACAAAAGCCTCTGTGTAGCTTCAAACAATAGGAGACAACACCTAGCATGAGCGGCTGTCATAGTGACGAGCCTATTGTTAATTAAGCTCTAAAAGCGATATGAACTAGTTATTAGGTACTTTCCCTAGAGAAGTACGAAGACGAATATTATAAAACTAGCTGTTCCCCGCGGCTTCGACCGCGCAGAAGTCGGTTATCACGTAACATCTTAACCCTCCTTTTGCGAAATCGGTTAAAAGTAGCCTATGTCCTTCCCAGGGCCTCGAACTATCCCTATACCAAATTTCATCTCAATCACTCCAGCCGTTTAGGCGTGAAGGCGTAACAGACAGACTGAGTTACTTTCGCATTTATAACATTAGTAGGGATTTACTATTTTTCTGGCAGAGTTGATTTAGTGTGTAACTAAAATTACTTCCAAAAGATTTTTTTTTGTAATTACTTTTAAAAATGAAACAAGTTTTTTTAGTTTTGAGGATATTACATTCATTTAGTGGGTATTCTTCGAAAATATTGTTAATGCAGCATAATGAACTTTCATTACTTTGCCGTGTATGTAGTCGAAGAGTCGTATTTCTAAATTCTATTATTCAACTAAATATTATAAACGTTAAAGGTTGTGAATAATTATGTTTGTTAATTAATCACGCTTAGATAGATTTTAGTCTGGAAAACTGGAACGGAAGCCGTGAATTCCGAATTCTTTAAAAGTAAACAGTCATGAAGTCTGCCTACAGTGACGCGATCTGATAACTACTCTTTCTCTCCCTGCCTCTGCCTACCCGAATAGTTCAAGGAATGGTTTTTAAATACAGTTGTAACCAGTGGCAAGGACAGGCTAGCGAAGTCGAGCAGCTAGTTTAAAAAAAAAAATTATATCACTTCTTACGAAATTCCAATGAAAAAGCTTTACACGTGCATTTCAAAATTATTAAGGTGATTTTATACTTACAAGACTAACTACAGTAATAGAAGCTGCAGCTGCAGCGCTCTTTGAGTACCTCTCAAAAACAATTTCCGTATCGCACCTCTGGTTATTTAAATTATACTTTCCTAGGGCGGGCGTAATAAGCATCTCTATAAATATAATATACAATTGAATTTATACTTCTATAATTTGTGGAAGCCTAGGAGAGGTTTAGTGTATATTTTATTCATTCAAGAAAATTATTTTTCCTAGGTGATTCTAAAGTACTACGTACGAATGGGGTGCTAGGTCGGGAAACCTCCTAGTGTGCTTGGTCCGGTTTTCTATCCCTTCGGGCTATATGCCCGGTGGGAGTGACGACTGGACTAAGACGGTGCACCCTGGAACATCGGCTAATGGGTGCGGTGTGCAGCCCTCATTAGTCGATGTACTAATATCCCGGCAAGCTGACCCCATGGCGAGGGGGTCGCAGTTCGGTGGGCCTGCTAGGCCCACGGTGTTGCCTTGCATCTGCAGCGCAACACAGCGTGGCGGACGCCCCAATGCTACCGGCTTTCTGGCTGGTAGAAGCATTGGGACGGTTTTTCGGCCGTCATTTGACGGAGTTGCACGGTGGTGTGTGTTGCTGCCGGCCGCGAGTAACAGCGCGGCCGACAGCAGCAGTGCTTGGCTGGCATCGCTTCGCCACATTTGCTGACGAGGCGATGGCGGCAAAGTGAGAGGCACTGCACGGGAGGGACGGGAGTTTGGGTAGATGCTTCCGCCCTATCGTGCAGTTCGGGGGCGCCGCGGTAACCAGTCACTGCGCGCCCCGGATTGTTTCTTGACCGTGGGTGTAAGGTCGGGGGACCCCACCCACCAACGGTCACACGGCGGTGGGCACCTTCCCCGTGTTCCGGGGGTGCCCATTAGCGCACGCCTGCGCCAGCCGCTCTCTGTCTCCTCTATTACAGAGGGGCGCTCGAGAGCGGTGCAGGCGTGGTCTTTTCAGCTCCTTAGGGAGCTTTGGGGAGCCGCCCATCTGGCTCCCCCGAGGAGAGCCCCGAATTAACGGGGCGCCACTAGCCGGGTCGACGTGAATAATCTTTTGATACCCCTCGGCCCGGCTAATGGGTGAGGAGGAACACCGCGGGGTTTAGTGGGTAGGACGGTCCATTCCGGACCGGGTCGGGAGTCCCACACACCATCCCAGCTGCCCCCGCAGCTGGGATGAAGGCGCATAAATGCGTTCCCCACGTAAAAAAAAACTACGTACGAATACATCATGAAAACTCACTCACTTGTACTATTCCACAACTTTTATTAGTTAGTGTAAACACCTTTGAGAATGCTATAATAGCGAAACCGGTCAGGTATTATTAAAATTATAATAAAAGTTGTGGAATAGTACAAGCGAGTGAGTTTTCATAATGTATTATAACAAGTTCCATCAAGTGCCAACAATCAAAAGTATAAACTTTATACTTTTGATTGTTGGCACTTGATGGAATTGTTGGCACTTGATGGAACGAAGTTGTTTTTAGTGACAGCTAGCATTCAAATAATGAGATTTTAACAACACGAAAGTAATACATTTTTACCTTTTGGATAAAGAACCCTAGAAAGTAATATCCAATAAAGTACAGCCGTTCCTTTCATCACTAAGAAAAATAGGGATTAATTTTTTATTATAATATTTAACATTTTACTGGTGGAGTTGATTTTGTTACATACAAAAAATGATTTTCAAAAGCAATTTTTTTAATAAAAGTACCCCTGTGTATTTTATTCATAACCTAAGGATACGTATACATTTACAAGGTGTGTCATAAATAGTGGTTCAATGGTCAGGGTGTGATAGAACGGTGGACCACTATTTACGACACACTCTGTTTACATATAGTCACTCTTTTATCCCCGAAGGGATATTAGGATATTGAAATGAAAAAAATATCTTACCTCTATTTTAAAGAACAGATATACTTTTTCACACAAATTATATTGAACTAAAGGCAGATAACGCTTACCGAGCAAGAAAATGAGGCCAAGAAAGTAAATACTAAATCCAAAAGTGAGTACTGCATAGACTCTCTAGAAGTGAATAGTGTCGTCATAATATGATGGTATTATTTAGGTATGTCAATTGTCAACAGGGTTTACCACTGTCGAGTAACAGCACTCACTTTTGGATTAAGTATTTGCTTTTTGACCTCAATTTCTTGTTCGCTAAGCATTACCTGCTTTTAGTTCTATAAAATCTGTGCTTATCCTATCTAAGTTTTCCCGTAGCAATAGTGAATTTCTAGACACAAAGAAGATAATTTGTGTCTGTTTATTTGAATTTATATAAAGTTTACCTCTGACGATATATCTGACGGTTGCGTTTTGCCAGAGAAATAGTATTTTGCAGGTCGGAGACCCACTATAAGAACATACAATGCAATAGTCACGTGATGTAGAGGTATACATACTATACTTACGTCCATACTTCACGAGTTCCACTTATGCCGAGTACGCTCTGGACTGCCCTGCGTATGCGTTTGCGGATGATCTTTTTTAAGGTTCCGTACCTAAAGGGTAAAAAAGGTCAGTTCGCACTAGACCGGTGGCTCGTGAAAAAGACGCTGCGCTTGCCTGATGAAAGCCATGGTTACTTCTAGCGATTGGCGGCCACTGTCACAGTCTACTACTGTGAAGAGGACTACTATAAAAGGAGGAAAATACGTGCGATGGTAGATCTTTCCAATTTTTATGGTTTGAAAGAAAAGCTATCTTTTTTATCACCCATTTTCTCGCTCATTTTTCTGGTATTGAAGACGAAAATCCGCTGCAAGACGAAGAATACGAAGCATAATCTAACAACCCCCAAGAAATTATGGTGGTTGTTGGAATGTTTTGGCAAACTTTGCCTTTTAAAAATTGCCTTTGTGTAAAATAAAGTCGCCAATTGTAAAACTTTTCTTGTATGACTTTATCAATGTGCATAAAATGTATTTTTGGTTGTTACACTAAATTTAAAGAATAACTAACTAAAGTGTCATGCAATCTGAATTTTTTTGAATTTCCTTTGTCCCAGAGTTGCGATCTTAATAAAAATAAACTCGTATACGTTTATAAAGGAGTACAATATAACTTCTATTATATTCATGCACAAATCTTATACTCGTAGTTACTGGCTCTGTGTTAGAGTGCACTTTTCCCTACCGCAATTGATTACATTGTTGTAAATAAAGTAGCTCGGTGCCCGAGATGTAATTTAAAAATTATTGTGAAGGAAATGTGAGGTGATCGTAAACGGATATTACGGAGTAAATAGCATACATGGCATGGAGTGTGTACGCTCGATTTATTAATATATGACACTTAGTATCAAATTATATTTGTTGTGTAAAAAGCTTACCTACACGTTGAAGTGTCTATGTGACTATAGTGTGTGATTTGGAATGAAAATTGGGCAAGTGTGTTACGTGGTACAAGTTATGACGTCTGAGTTGGAAATTTGAGTCCGGGAGTTGCATGTAAGTGTATTAGTTTTTTGTGTGTGTGACAGAAAGTAGGTACCTAATGATTCGACTATGAGTGTTTATGTTTCCTCGAAACTCTTATCTCAAAGGAAAGTTTCACCATTTCCTTGCAACTGTAAGGTAGGCCATATTATTGAACTGTGTCGACTAATTGTGTTGTACCGCCGGGCCTTGATATAATGCAAATCTCTTTATGAAAGATGTATGAATGTTTGGCAATGTGCATATTTTGTCTTACCGTCGCTTCGTTTTTTAATGCAAATAAATTTTATTGAATTCAGTTATACGGTTCTGTAGCAAAACCACTTGCATATTATAGTGTTGCCTTATGTTTAGTACATCTCAGTCATATATAGGTTGTCGGTGGCGAACATTATAATATATATGTCGGAAAGAAGCAACCTTCAAAACAGCTTTAAGGGCGATTTCCAGCGGATTTAAAATAAACTAAGCGGTACCATCCCAGCAAGAAATACAAAGGGCGAAGTACACGGTACCTATGGTTTCACGAAGTGCAACATGCCTACCGTAGGTTTTAAAAACATAGATCATCTTACGGACTTTTCCTGTAAGCAACTTAATAAGCCTAGGCATTTTATAAATATAACTGAAGCCAATGAAGGATAATAATCTTATTTTATATCTTTACTTTACTAAGTATACAAATTTCAAAATTCATCGCTTAATGTGTTGCTAAGCCCAAAAATATTCGTCCCTATTTTGTCGTTCCAATAAAATCTTTCTCAGATCTCGAACGTAAAATACAATCACACGAAATACGTGTCGGCTTAATGTCATGTTGTAAAGCAGAATATTGCACATCGCTCACAATATGGAGGGTAAGGTAAGTACCATCCGCTATCTGTCTTATATACCTTTCCTTGAGAAGTTCGAGTTGGGGTCTGTCTGGGGATGTTTGTCTGCTGTGAGCTAGGATTGACGCATGAAAGATCTGTGACTGGTATCCAACAATTCCTGCTTTTGTTGTTATTTTACAATGAATTTCTCTCCATGTAACACCTAATTTCATTATTTATCTTAAAGGCCTACCTACCTAATAACAATACCTACTTTGTAAGATGATGCGATATAAAATATGTATCGGATGGGTATGCCTATAATAATATTGATGCCATTTGTTAGAACCCCATAATGCAGATTCCTAATAGCACAATTTAATGAAGCCTTACTCCTTGAAATCAACATCTGACAACATCGAAATTATTTACAAAATAACCGCACCTTTAAATGCAAAACAGGAGAAGGAATTTGCGAGAAAATAATAAACCGAAATAGTATGCGTGGCAGCTTCCTTTAAAATACAGGATATAGCTTAAGCTATTTAATTATACTTACTAAAAGTTGGTGCAGAAATCTGTAAATATATTGGTAGTGTCTGCATCTTGCAAACTCTGCGGTGTAGATTTAAATGCAGGCAAGCGTAAGAAATTCAGACAAACGATCTTCCATACCAGCCTTAAGGCAAGGTTTAAGAAAGCTTAATGTGACGTATATTCCTGTACGAGCTACGAAATTACCTATTCTGTTTAAGGCGCTCGGAATTCAGTAATTAATACCACTGCAATGCTTGCCGGTGTTGGCCTGAATGGGGAGCTGAATACAAGTCTTTTGTCATATCCCTGCGCTTAATACCTTAATTGTTTGATTGTGGTACGTTTTGGAAATTCAAAATGTTTTCTACGAAACAGCCTAAGGTCTTATCTAGAATTAATATTCAAGCGAATTGAACCAACTATTGTTGTGTTCATTCTCTCTCCTGTTTTTATTATTCTGTTTTGTTGGAAAAGGATTGAAAGGGAATACCTACTACTAGTATACTGGGAAACAAAATATGCTATCGTGATGGTAGCTACTGTCCTGTAACAATAGAATCTAAGAGAAAGAACTATAAACAAAATTACACACGCTAAGTAAACTCAGTTACCCTCGACTTAACTACGTTAACTAAGATTAATAAAAATTTACGACCCGAGTCTGAATTGCACCAACTGAAGTAGATTGCGCGTTAGATCGAAATAAAATATTAAAAGATAATCCTCCCGAGAAAACGCCCGCATTTTGGGTTACTGTGTTCTCCATTATAGGCCAAAATAGGGCGTTTACTCAGGAGCGTACATTTTTGTCTATCGTACATATACACATCTCTAAGTATATACACACAAAAATTCTATTTCCATCTTTTACAACTACCAAGGGAATATTCTGAGGCCTTGTTAATAAATAATTTTCATGTAACAATTACGTTTTTGATATCTCAACATCGTTGTTGTGTGAAAAGTTTCTTATATAGATAGAGTTTTTATGAACTGAAAATCTCTACGGATTTTGGGCAATAAATCATTGAAGAAGATTTTGGGTAATCCCCTATTTTATACAGTAACAAGTCTCTGAAGTTCGTTGTTTTGTTCGTGGTTAATGATTTTGTACCTTTTCAGTTGTCATATAAAATGAGTATCTACACATACCTTTATAGGAGAATACTTACTTTATTTTCAAGAAGAAAACCAAATGGCACGTACTGCCCACCTACTTTATTTTTGCTGCATATTGATGACATATTATCAGTGGGTAACCCTATGTCCAATGTGTCAAGAGAATCCTCTATAGTATTTTATTAGAAGGTTCTATAGCATTGTCGTAGGTGTCAACCGAGAAGAACTACTACGCTACTACTCGGAATAAAACATACTTGTGTTCGAAATGTAATGTAGTGAATTAATGATTAATATTATTCTTATGTTAAATTTGTATACCACATATTTGGTCCGTTCAGAGTTAATTTACCTCTAGCACTTAGGTTGCCTACCTGGATTGCTGTGTTACCCGAATAAGATTTTGTTTCTCCTATGTACTGCAACCTTTTATTATTATTATTTTCTTGTGGGGGCGCCGGTTATGCCGAGCGGACGATACGACCGCGTTTTTGCTGCTTATTTCGTTCATTTCCACCTCTCTGGGATTGGATTGGGTATCCCAGCAATCTTCACGGCGCCCCTTCAAATCTTCTAGAACCCTTACAGAATCGGACTATCTGATCCACCTTCAAATGTTCTAGATCCTCTTGATTTAATATATCCGTGCCCATAGTCTCTCATCTGCTTAGTGAGTACATGGGGCACTCAGCCAGTAGGTGGAGTCTGGTCTCTTCTTCCTCCATGCACTCTGGGCATATGGGGTCGTCTTTCACTCCTATCACTGTCAGGTGCCTGTTCAGGCGACAGTGCCCTGTGATTATCTCAATAACTAGCCTCATGTTTGCTCTGGTCAGTTTGACCAGTTGGCTAGTTCTTTTCGCATTCATGCCTTTGATGAAGATTTTCGACTGTCTTATTCCAGTCGATGATCTCCAACTGCGGTTGGTTTCTACCGTTATGCTCCTGCTGATTACTCTCTTAGTGATTTTGTGAGCGATGGGAAGTCCAGGCTCATGTCCCACCAAGCTTTCTTCCGCTCCCTTTCGGGATAGATTATCTGCTATTACGTTGCCCGGGACTCCCGCGTGTCCGAGCCATGTAGATAATCTTTTAAATAATGTCGTTCTTGGCTCCCTAAAGACAGCTTTCAAAAAGAGCTTTGCCATGATTTTTACTTCCAGGTCTTATCTGACCACAGCTGTAGAGTGGAATTCAGAGGTTTTTTGACCCCCACCATACTGTGGCTCCATGTAGGATTCTTGGTAGGATTATGGCTTTTTAAATTCATACTGCGACCTTTAGTCGAACCTTACTTTCTACTGCTGGCATTTTTTTCGAGCGGGGCCATTATTTGAGATGTGGAACGTTGTGAAAGCAGCAACGTAGCCTTCGTTAGTGGTGGTTGTGAATGTTTTTTAGATATTAATAAAAATATATAAATCTTAAATACAATTGCATAGTAACTGGAGCATTGTTTTAGTAAAGTTAAGTTTAAAATGACATGAAAAATTAAACTTGTCGTGTTAACGGTTGGATGTTATAATCTCCACTTTATTCGGCAAAATGTCTTAGGCTGGCACTCATAGGGCGATTTTAATGCAATGCCAACATACATTAAACGATCGACAAGCTGTCAGTCAGATGCAAACAAAATAACTGTGAACGGACTTTATGACATAAAGTACCTACATCACATTATCATAGATCTGTCACTAACCTATGAGGCTATGATCCACAAATAAAAATTAATATTATTGTTCAAATAGAGACGTTTGTGCGCTACCAGCTAAAGTGCTTTCTTTTCTTTCTGTGCTCCATTTTTCACAAATACGCAGCTGATACTGCTTTGGCAATGTTTTATGCGTCCCGGAGACTGAATCAAGTTATTAATCGTTTACTGCGTACACTTGGCACTAATTTTAGGCAATCTGAGATTGTCAATCATGTGAGACGTGTTGATTTGATCATTGACTTGATCATATCGGAGATCTATAGCCACATAACACAGAGATTGTTGAGTTCTTACAGTTAATGCCTTTTCATTACTTACCAAAACAATACGTATATTTAGTTCAGGGACGGTTTGCCGCCACAATGTCGGGCCAATTTTAGTACCCCACTTCTTTTTTTGCTTGTATAAAATAGTCATCGATTTTATAACCGTCATACATGACGATCTGTCTTCATTATAATTCCAAAACCTTTAAGCGGGAAGTGAAAAAGCATTTCTCAAAGCCTTCCTCACATCAATCCTGCTATTGTTACCATCTCTCATTTATAAGCTAAAATGGATCACTGTCTATTGCATAGAGAAGAAAGGAATAAAAACTCAGAACATTGTTATTATAATCGTTTTTATTAACAATAAAATGAATCACGTGCGATACATAATTGAATTCCAATTTAAAATGCTCAAGCCTGGATATTACAAAACTACTGATCCGCGTTCCGATTTCCTTTCAAATATTACAGTGTTGTTATTGACCATGTCTGAGATGTATCAAAGTAAACAATTATCACTTATAATTATGATTACAAAAGTAATTACATTGCAAACGAGCTGGGCGCAAATTCTTGATATTACGACTTAAAAATGCATACGAAAGTTCTTTTGTTTCATGATTTTTCGGATCTATGTATACATGATATTTCACCAACGAAACAGAAGTGTCTACGCATTGATGTCGTATAGTCAAGAATCGCCACCCAGTGCCACTCGCCGCATGATTGGTCGCCAGAACAACAAACCTATTAGAATTACGATAAAAAGCACTTGCGTTTCCCGTTAAATATAACTATTTAATTTCATAATGCATCTCTCTTACCATTTTATAATCAGAAATATTGTAAGAAGAAAAATTTATGGAATATAATAACAATAAATAAATATTTTATTTACATTCAAAAATTTTATCGCCTATCTATATTCGTCATTGGGCGTTTAGGAAATAAAGTGTAATTGGCTAACTAATAAGTGTACGATGTTTGGATATGGCTAGACGAACGACAGTTCACCCTAAGGCGGTGTGTACCGTGTCATGTGAGCTCAAAGATGACCAGGTTATAGTTGAAAAGAAAACTATCAGAGTGGACAAACATCCATTCGATAATGACTTTAAAACTACGAAGCTAAACTGTGAAACATTTTCATACGGATTTGTTAAAAGTAAGTACAATTTGATCAAAAGAGATTGTTGATTCAGTAGTTGTGATCAAAACGCATAGAAGTTCTATGTAAAAGGTTCTATTTGATATCTATTTTTCACAAAAAAACGCCTAAAGCAGGCACAGACAGTGCTGGACAGGTTGTTAAAAGACCAAATGTCATTTTGTCCATGATATTTTTTGAGAAAGGAATCTGTATAAATCTAAATACCTGCCACAAAATAATTTTCATTGCCCAGAGCTACTAAACGAACGTTTCAATATCAGAAATCAGTTTGATTGCTACGTTTTTCGGGTGGTGTTTCTTTGGCATTATCAATAGGTAAGTATATGCAAAACTCATGGATACAGTTTAGAGATATTTGCTACAAAAGGAAACCTCAATACCTTGACTATTTCACACGACGTCACTGGGATGCCGTGTGAAATTAGTCTACAGCAATGCTTCTAGCCTTCATACGATACACATCGGATATCTTTATCATCCAAAACAAATTCTTATCAATCAAAACAGCTTATAAACACGTATCATAGATATTAGAATATTTTTATATACAATTTTATTAAGATTTAGACATTATTTTGAGTCCACGTTTTGGTACTGTATTATCTCGAGTACTTGACTTAAAAATGTAACATAAACAACCTTTTAATATTCATAACTTACCAGCATGAACACAGCAGATGCAATGAGATGTGACGAAAATATCAAAGTAAAATACAAAAATAAAAAAAGAACTCGTTTGCGTTTGATCGTCGACGTTGTGACGTGATTTCGTGGAAATCAATGACGTGCATCGGGAAAAAATTATGACGCAACATCATGTTGGGAAACAATTTTCACGTAAATTTTAGTTTAAGCATGACCTAACAGAGCTTGGGCTACTCTCATGTTTATGGTATTGTGTCTTTTGACTCATGCCTGATTCGCGTCTGCTTTCTATACGTGTGAAGGCGGGTTCCCTGCTCCATGTTATTATGTTTTTTTAAATAGATAAGTATTGCAAACTGTTTATAAATGGCTTAAAACAAAGTTATTGTGTTTATATACACTAAAACATAGACCAGTGGACTTTGTATTCGTTTGTCTTGTCCAATATAATTTGCAAACTTTTTCTCATTATGTAAATACGTTACTTGCAATAATTGTAACCCATTGCATCCGTTGTTTTCTTCGTACAGCTGTCAGTATATGCATCTATAGTACATTGCATGCTAATAAATTTTAAAAAAATCTGGTATCTATACATAATACAAGTACAAAAGATCATTAAACTCGATTGTCAATATTATTTTACATTAAAACTTTGTATCTACTTAAATTTTATTTGGCAGTAGTGATCTTATATTACCAAAAACTGTATAATTACCAGTTTAATACTACTTCCCTTATTAGATAGGTAATAAAACCATTTAATGTAACAAATTACAATGTACTATGGTCGAATTATGTTCTTAAATCTGATAAAACTGCTTTGGGATTGTATTGATTACATTTCTCGATTATCATTAGTTTGAACTAACTATACAATTAATCATCTGCTTTGCGGAAACAAAACTTAAGTGGGTAACTTCAGAGGTACTTAGTCTTCCGGGATTTTATAATAATTAAAGCTCAAATTTAATGGATAGTAAAATATCCATTATATTTTCTCTATTTATGAATCAACTTAAAATCTTACCCTTAGCACATTCATTTGGCCTTCATTTGGCACAGCAGTTAATTATAATACACGACAACTTAAAAGTTTACACACAGACTTCCAAATTCTAATCGCCATTAGATAGCATCTGGAAGATAACTAATAAAAAAGTCGTCGAACTATTAGTTATCGATTCTCCCTCCCCCTTTGTTATCACGTAGTAAAATGCCAAAACAGTCTTGGGGAGTAACACTACGAAAAAGGTATAAACGGCGCAAACGCATACAATACGTCTCGCCGCACACACATCACTCACTATAAACGCATCGATGTACCTAGGTATACGATATTTTAAGATAATATTGTCTCAGCAAAATCTCACTCCACGACACTCGTCAAATATTAGCGAGTCGTATATACTACGTATATATAAATTTGATAAAGTTAATTCGTATTTAAATATTCCATAATAATATATTTACTCATAAAAACACTAAGTCGTACGTTCGAAGTTCACAGAGTTCACAAGTGTACGGTGGGGTAGTGGTAGTCAGGAAGGATGCGGCACGGCAGTACTAGTGGTTAGTAGACCGCGGAGAGGCGCACGCGCAATGAGACTAGAGGCGCTAGTCGCACGTGCTCGTCCAGGGCGCGCTGTTAAATGATGCTCTCGCGGTTTCGCTCGTTGTCCTCCTGAGAGCTGAGAGAGCTCCCGCCGCAGATCTGCATCTCGATTTCTTGTAGTCTGCACACGAAAGATGACGATTATCAAGAGTTTCCACTAGAGAAGAACCCTTGTAAGTTTTGCTGAAACCTAAAGTTGTGATAGTAGAATAACATTATAATACCTTTGATCAACCTCCCATTGCTGTTGACTGAGTTTCGCGGACATGGCAGCGTTCTCCGTCTCAACAGTATAGAGACGCTCCCGCAAGCGCTTGATCTCACATTCTAGCACATCGTGTGAGTCCAGCAACTCTCTTCCAACTCTTGGTGCCGCTACAGAAGCACTGCCCCCACCCGCCGCGCTACTGCGCGCGCTTGACGCAAGCGATGCCACGGGGGATGCTACTCGAAGAGGGCTTACTGAAGAACTAAAAAGGCACATCAAAATTGGCAAAATACTGCATTTATGATTTTGGAAATGATGAATCAGTCTCCACAGTTAACGTTAATCCGAATGTATTGTAACATTATATTATCACTTATGTTTTGAAGTCGGTTTTGTTTGCTATCGTAAAGGTAGCTCGGTCAGTTAAAATAATTGGGCATGTAATAAAATTTGTGCCTAGCATAATTTTGCAACAAGAAAGGCGATCGACATGTTGAGCAATGAAGTCGGTCGAAATCTAAAAACATTATTTTATACGAGTAAATGTTTCTTGTATTATACCTATAAAGCTGGTCCCGGTAGGAAGGCGGATGCGAGGAGAGCACTGGTGGTAATACCGCTGCAAGTGCTGGCGCCAGCTGCATCTCCTCTATGGGCACGCGCCCGCTCGTCTCCACAAGGCCTGGTGTTGACTGGCAGCGGCCCATGGCAACTATAGCGTGATTTCAAAATAGTTACCTTTTTTATGTACAAAATACTAACAACCAGTCAAATCAAAGTTACGTAGCCTACAATGGATCAGTAAATTAGAAATAACATCTCATTTATTGCAAATTATAAATAATTATTATTTATGAAACACATGCCACCCTTTTTTTTTTTTTTTTTGTTTAACGTGAGGGAAAATCCTCATAGGATGTCATGCCGGACTCTTACCGACTAAAAAACCTCACGCCACGCCTAACAGCCTATGGTTGGGAGCCCCGGGTAAGCCCTCAGGAAGGATGTCCCGTGACTCCCAACAGACATACGGCCGCCGCTGCGGCCTCGCCCAGGGGGTGGTTCGGGTGTAATCCCGCGTCTATGGGGGGTTTCGGGTGTGACCCCGCTTCTAAGGGGGGGCGTGCGTGAGTTGCTCACGTCACGCTGCCGTCATGGGCCTGCTTCTGTAAGGACGGTGAGCGGCCCTCTCACCGTCCTCAGACCCCCGGTCATGGAGGCCGATAGTCTTCAGCGAAGACACGTCGGCGGCGCCCAGGGCGCCGACTGCGGAACTCGGGTGGGAGAGTTCTCTCCCGTACCCGGCCCGCCGCCTCCTTAGCGAGCATAACCTGCTCGCAGAAAGAGGCGGCGCAGTCCCACTTACTCCCGCTGGAGAGCATGGCTCGCACCATGGACTCGAGCGAGAGAGTGTCCACGCCCAGACCCACTACGAGGACCTGTCGCTGTTGTGCCCACGCCGTGCACTCCACCAGCGTGTGGAGCGCTGTGTCATCGCTGTGGTCCTCGCAGTGCTGACACTCGGCCGTGGTTTCCCGGTGTTTTCGCCACAGATACCTACCGAAGCTACCGTGCCCGGCAAGCATCTGTGTCAACCGGTAGGAGAGAGCACCGTGTCTTCTCTCCAGCCACTCGTCCATGACCGGTCTGACGGCCGCGATTGTGGCGAATCCCCGCTTTGGTTGCTCAAGTCGCACCTTCCATGTCTCCACGGTTTCCTGGTGGAGCAGGGTCCGCTGGGCCTCGATTTCTCGAGACGCAGGCCTTTGGCCCCGCTCCAGCGCCTCCTTGCGCCATCTGAACAGTGACGCAAGGGCTCTCGCTTCCAGGTCCCATGGAGGGGTCCCGGCTAGGAGACATGCCGCCTCACCGGAGATCGTGCGGTATCCTCTTATCACCCTGACGGCCATCATTCTCTGCGGGCTTAGCAGTCTAGACTCATTGCTGGCCGTCAGGGTCTCCGCCCATACGGGAGCCCCGTACAGGGCCATGCTTCGCACGATCCCCAGGTACAGCCTCCTGTAGGGAGCGTTGGGTCCCCTGATGTTGGGCATCAGCCGCGCGAGTGCGGCCGATGCTCCCCTCAGTTTTGGGACCAAACTTCGGAAGTGATGTCCGAAGTTCCACCGGCCATCGAGTACGAGCCCCAGATACTTCATCGAGGGCTCGATGCCGATGCTGACGCCCCCTACCTGTAGGCTGGATCCCGCAGGTGGCCCCATCCGAGGTCCGTGGAAGCACAGAGCCTCGGATTTGTGAAGGGCGACCTCGAGACCCAGCCGCCGAATCCGACCCACGACCTGAGCAACCCCTGCCGTGGCCTTAAGTGCTGCGGCACGGTGCGTTGCTCCCCGCGCCGTAACGAGGGTGTCGTCGGCGTAACACGTTACGCCGACCCCTCTGAGCAACGGACCACGCAGCACCCAGTCGTAACCGATGTTCCACAGGAGCGGCCCTAAAACCGATCCCTGTGGAACACCGCACGACACATCTCGCCGACCCGGCCCTAGCCAGCTCGGGTAAGTTATGGCTCTCTCGGAGAGATAAGCCCCGACAATTCGACGGAGGTAGGGAGGCACTCCATGATAGATAAGCGCCTCCCTGACGCAGCTCCAGGGCAAGGTGTTGAATGCGTTGGCGATGTCGAGAGACACCGCCACCACCACCTCACCCTGTGAGACTGCTTCCTCCGTCAGGCCTCTAATGCGCATGATCGCGTCCACGGTGGAGCGTCCCTGACGGAAGCCAAACTGGCTATCTGCCAGATCAGGCCCCACGCGTGTGAGGTGCCCGACGAGGCGTTGTGCAATAATGCGCTCAAAGAGCTTGCACACCTCGTCGAGCAACACGATCGGCCGGTACCCTGATGGGGAATTTGCCGGCCGCCCCGCCTTTCGAATCAAGACCAGTTTCCCTGTCTTCCAGACCTTGGGAAACTGGCCTTTCTCGAGGCATGCGCTAAAGAGCCCAATTAGTCGAGGCCCAAGCTCTTCGAGAGCCAGGACCCACGCTCGGCCTGGAATGCCGTCGGGTCCAGGGGCGGTGTTTCTGCGGGATTTAAGCCGCAGTACAGCCGCCCCTAACTCACCCTCGGTGACTACGGGCACGTCGTTCTCGCTGCCTTCCGCGTTGGGCGCCTGAGACGGAGCCATGCGCGGAGAAATATGTTCCTCCGCTCTCGACGGGAACAAGGAGTCCAGGACCTCCTCCACACATGCCACCCTAGATGAAACTATTTCGATAAATCATACATTGAAGTATCCGTTTGTAATATTGAAATAGTGAGTACGAGTTAATATAAAAAAGCAATTAAACATTTAATCCTTGTTTTGACAGAAATTTGGTAGATATATAATTAAATAATTAAATAATTATATATTATATTAATAAATATAGGTATAGCTGAGGTTACAGAGAGTAACTGCTACTTTTATGTGGCGGGTAATATCCACACGTAAAAATCTCGGGTATCAGCTATTTTTATATATAAAACTAGCTGACCCGCAACGCAACTTCGTTTGCGTAAGAGAGAGAGAAATAGAAAGGTCCCCCATCGCTGCTATTCTTATCGCGTGGTTTTCTGTCGCGTGTATTCCCGTTGTATTATTTTGACACAACTTGGATTTTCATGAAAATGGTTATTGAAAACGAACCTAATTCGAAGCACTATCAGTAGGGTTACGGGATATTTTACTTTCCCGTGACTCTACTGGATGCCAAGGGAAATATGGGTCGACATGCAGCAGCGCCACTGGTGTTACAAACGTTCACTATGCGAATTGGTCCACTACAGTAACCAACCATCAGGTGGACCGTAAGCTTGTCTGCCATCTTAGCAGTATAAAAAACTGGCCAAGTGCGAAGCGGGCTCGCGCACAGAGGAAATAAATAAAGAGTAAAGTATAGATAGGAATAAAGTCCCCTAATGAGTTCCATTTCGAACAACGGTTGGCCGGTTTAGTTGGTCAGAGTGGAAAGACAGAGAGTTCTGTACCAAAAAAACAGCAAAGCTTTACGTTTGTTGGATGGGAGCCCTCTTAATCCCCGCCCCCCTTTTCTGACGTTAGTATTTGTTGTCATAGTGTCATAATGTATCATCTGAAAATTTCAGCTCTCTAGCTATCAAGATTCCTGAGATACAGCCTCATGACGGACAGACAAACAGACGGACAGCAAAGTCTCATAAATAAGGTCCCGTTTAAGGGCACGAACCCTATAAATCTTTTTTTTTTGTGCGCAACTATGCCATTAATCTAATTTTAAGGTTCTAGATCTCGATCAGGTATCTAAGTCAGATTTTATTTTTATATCAATCAAATCAGCATGTACGCTCCTGGACGTAGGCCTCTCCTAATTTACGTCTTGCTCCTTCAGCATCCAGCCTGTGACCTCTTCTAGGTCCTCGGTCCATCTAGCGGGCGGACCAAGTCGCGATGCCCGCTTTGAAACTCGTTTGCTCCATCTGCCGTCGTCTGTCGTCTTCTGTGGCCAGCCCGCGGCACTTTACAGTACTGTTTTTATAAGTATAGTTATAATTCTAACTAAATAAATCACAAGACGTACTTTGAGCGAAGTAAATCTATATTTTTGTAAAAATTGATGCCTAATGTCTTTGTTAATTGGTTTAAAGAGCATTCTCTGCTTTTGCTAAGGAATTGATGAACTTCTTTCTTTCTCGTATTTCTGGATTGTGTAAGTCTTCAAACTTTCGAGGCTGAGGCAACCCGTACTAATACAGTTTCTCCTATTGTGACCAGATATTTACTGTAGATTTCATCTGCTAAATGTTCATCTATAACGCCTCTGATCGTTTGTATTAACCCTGTATAAGTGTATATACCTAATAAGAAAGTAAGCGAAGCTAGTAATAAATACTCTGTATTATTCGGATGAACCATGTACAAGATGTTTACCTAGAACTGTTTTTTCATGATTCCTAGCCAGCCATGTACAGGTTTTCATTCTCATAAATGTATTTTTGACATTTTGTATGAAGGCAATTCCGCATATTGAAGGGCAAAAATCAATAAAATATGCAGTTTTAATAAAATTATTATTAGATTTTTGACATGTATCAAATATTGCGACCATCTTTTTTAAATCGAATTGAGATGTCTAACATGACAATGTGTCAAAAAAAAAATTAAAAAAGTACCGACTACGGAGTATTAATATGAACTATGAGTCAAATCCCCCCTAAAATATTTTTCAACCCCATTTTAACCATGTTGAAAGATAAATTTTAATAAAATACAAAACACGTCTCCCATTAATTCAGTTAAAGATGTTTTATGCCAAATTTGAATAAGATCGGACCAAGGAATCAAGTTGTCCCATACAAACTTTGCAACCCTTGTTCACCCCCTTAGGAGATGAATTTTCAAAAATCCCTTCTTATTGCTCGCCTACGTGACATAAGGCGCATTTGTGCGAAATTTCATGGTTCTAGACCCAGCGGTTTAGGCTGTGCGTTGATCGTCAGTCAGTCAGTTCTTGTTTTTATATATATAGATAACAATTTTATAAAGGGTGCCATGTATTTTTAGACGACCTTTTCGCAATTCGACAATGTAAATTTTTCATAAACATTTTTTGTTAATATCAACATCCAATTTAGTAGTAATTTATGGTTGTTTAATTCAAATGCAATATGGTTAATTTTTTGTTTTATCTCTGAACCGCAATCCTTTACAGCATGACCAGGAATTTAGAATAGATTGTACATTGAATCTTAATTACTGTGTCTGTTTCTGATTGTCAGTTTGTTAAATAGATTATTTTGGATTGAAAGCTTATACAATACCTTTCTCGAGCGGCGCTTTCTTATATTTCTCGAGTCTCTTGACAGCTATCGCTTCAAGCCGCACTCTGGCAGCAGGGTACTCCTTCAGCACGTCCCACATGTCCTTCTTGCTGAGCACGAACAGGTCTGAGTAGCCGACGGAACGAACCGATGCTGTCCGGCGGTTGCCTGTCGACGTGTCATCCACACACTCCGTGCCAACAGGGGTCCGGTTTCCTTATGAGCTGTTCTGACCCTCATTCCGGACAACACATCACACACACAGAACAGGTCATAAGAAATACCAGCCCGGGATCAAGGGTAGAATATAGGTAAATTGATAGGAATCATATTTCAAAATCTAATTAGTAAGCTAGTTTAGAAATGGAGATTAAAATGCTACTTTGAAATTTAGACAACACGCAGGGTGGGAATAGTATTCAGAGCCACATTGCGTTTACAAATTAAAAAAACTTCTGACAAATAATTATAAGAAGCCATTTCTGTAGCATTCTTATGGTGCTCCATTACCAAGACAAAAGCGCGTATACAAAAATTGGTACGAGCACTAGTTATTATCAATAAACTTAGAAAATGTATGAAATCGTTAAAAGAACTAAGCAGTTCTACAAGTTTAAAGTCGCATAAGATGTTAAATTTATGTAAACAAATAAATCTCGAGAAACGATAGTTTGATATAATATCTTACGTACGCAGGTGACACTTAAAAATATGGGGAATCATGCACCAAGAGGTCACGCCAAGTATAATAATAATAAGGTAATCGGGGAGGATGCAAAGCGATCGGGGACACTGCCTTCAATACAACCAAAGGAGATTATGACTAAAGATGCAAAAACGACATGACACAAGACGCTACAAATCCTTGATGAGGACTAATGTGAAGCCACTGGAGTCCGAGTCGAAACAAATAAAAGTAGTTAAGCTTACCACATAACAATATTTCTTCTTTTGAAGTATCAATATGAAAAGGAAATTTCTTTGAAAGAATACAAAATAAATTAAATCATAATCTAATATGCGTAAATGTTAATGAATTAATTTGAATTTGAAAGCATTTCCTAATACAAGTGGCACAGGCTAGTTAGCGCTGGTTGGTTGCATTAGTTGTGTGCAGTAATTTAGAATTGACAAAAGGTCATGTTTGATAAAAATATTGCGCATCCAACAGCGGTAACAGTCGTGTCAGAATGATGTCCCAAAACCTGTTGGTTACGTTGTGGCCGCTCCCTCGGCCTGATTGCAGCGTCTCCTCGAAAGATTTGCTATTCGAAACTTTCCAAGTTGTAAAAAATAGTGTAATAATGGCGTGGCGTCTCGGGCCGTGGCGATATTTACCAAGTTGTTTACCTGCGGTGCCCATGTTCAGAATGGAAATTTCGCCAAAATAAGAACCCGCTTTGAGTGTTGCCAGAACTGTCTTCCCGTTGTCACCTACCACCTGGAGTTTGCCTCGATTGACTATGTACATTTCCTTCCCGACTTCGCCTAAGGAAAAGGTTACATTTAAATCAAAATGAATACAAAAAAAATTCAAAACTACTAACATAGAGTGAAAGTTTACCTTTCCTGCAAATATAATCGCCAGGCGAGAATAGAACCGGACGAAGTCGTAACACCAATTCGCACAAAAACCCCGCTTCGGTGTTTTGGAAAATTTCCACCCTGTGAACGGTAAAAATATGGATTAAATTTAGCATTGCTCTGATGAACATTAATTAAGGCCTACTTCATTCTATAGCTATTAACTCGTGCAAATTGTAAGGGACTCCTTCTTGTATTTCCTTGCTAGTACTTGTTAAGGGTGAGCCACCTGCGTAGTTTCGCTCAGTTGTGTTCTATGTGAAAAAGTCGCAGGAAGTAACTGGATGCGGAAGGAGCAGGACTGTGTATTACAGGGAGAGGCCTACGTCCAGCTTTGGACTGCCTTAGATTGGTTTTATTAATTGATTGGTTATGTTCTACACATACATGCATACATACGCCACGCCCATACCTAGTCACGCCTTTATCCCCGAAGGGGTAGGCAGAGCCGTATTATACGCCCAGATGTCACCTTATAGATTATGTCCCACGTCATAGGCGGTGAACCTATCGCCGTGTTGAAATGGACAGGCGAAGGTCGCCGCGACCCGCAATTGAAATTTTTCAAGCAGCCCAGCTTGGCTTAACGATTGTCATTTGACTGACAACCGAGTTTCATTTCAAGTTTTCCTTCTCTACACAATGGATCTTTTTGCGAAAGTGTTCCCTTAGTCGCCTCTTACGACACCCTCAGGAAGTCGGGATGTATTGGGGTGGTGATAGTTTGGACTCTTACCCGTAGCAACACGGGACCCGGGATTCCGTCGCGACACGTTTATGTGCTATGTGTAGTACATTTGTATGTGTCTTTTTAAGAACTGTGAGAATGCCTAGATTATACAATACAAGTTTGTGTAGATATAAATACACGTAGATCGAGCAATGTTTTAGTCCACTATATAATTAACTTTTTAACAACCCTGGTTCTTTGCCTATCGATTTACACATATTATATTGTGACCAAAAACGCTTTTGCGATAAAGTATTTAAAATAATTCAAAGTCGTATTCTTATTCCCAACTTTCTCCAAGTTAAGAAACTGGAAATGTAAAGTGAACAAACGAAATACATAAATGGAGGCTTTTTATGCCGTTTAAGAAATAATAATTGTAATGCTCCCCACAGTTTTGTAAGATTTTTCCAATTCCTGTGTTATTAAATAACGACCAAGTTGCCAGAATGTGAGCGATAAAGTTCAAGTTTAGCTAATAAACAGTTCATGAGAACCCACAAATTATTCTTTAAGTAAATCGAGAAGATTTTAGATATGGGATGATTTCACGCATCAATTTAAAATAAATTATATAAATTACGTAATTTATTATATCTTACCAACTTCTATGGAACCAACGTTTTAGGTTATCGGACGTAAATAAATGCATTACTAAGTCCCATCGGTCATCAAGTACGAATCCCATCTTAACAAATGACTTGACCGGCAGATCAATCAAATAAAGTATTTGTGTTGAAGAGGTACCACTTTTTGGGCGTGGACACCCTCTCGCTTGAGGCCATGGTGCGAGCCATGCTCTCCAGCGGGAGTAAGTGGGACTGCGCCGCCTCGTTCTGCGAGCAGGTCATGCTCGCGAAGGAGGCGGCGGGCCGGGTGCGGGAGAGAACTCTCCCACCCGAGTTCCGCAGTCGGCGCCCCGGGCGCCGCCGACGTGTCTTCGCCGAGGACTATCGGCCTCCATGACCGGGGGTCTGAGGACGGTGGGAGGGCCGCTCACCGTCCTTACAGAAGCAGGCCCATGACGGCAGCGTGACGTGAGCACTCACGCACGCCCCCCCTTAGAAGCGGGGTCACACCCGAAACCCCCCATAGACGCGGGATTGCACCCGAACCACCTCCTGGGCGAGGCCGCATTGGCGGTCGTAGGTCTGTTGGGAGTCACGGGACATCCTTCCTGAGGGCTTACCCGGGGCTCTCAACCATAGGCTGTTGGGCGTTACGTGAGGTTTTTTAGTCGGTAAGAGTCCGGCATAGCATCCTAGGAGGATTTTCCCTCACGTTAAAAAAAAAAAAAAAAAAAAAAAAAAAAAAAAAAAAAAAAAAGTGGTACCACTTTTGTAACACAGACGCTAAACAAATAAGTTATGGGTAATTGTCCAAGATTGCCATCACAGCATAATAAAGGAAAAGCCCAAATAATTATGATTGGTCCTACGCAAGTTTGCATATACATCAATTTGAATGGTAAAAACACTTGAGTTAAATATAGTACCTAGATAAGGACTACAGCTCCATGGGATATAAAGATTATCAGGTGCCGTAAATGAATAAAAATAGATAGGTAAGTAGTTTTTTTTGTTTATGAATTACAATGGTACGGGTATTGGGCACACTATGAAAGTCTGTGGCCCGATATTTTCAAAAATGCATAAAATGACAATTGTATCATATGACTCTATACGCAAACACAGTATTCAGCTAAAAACGAAAAGCTCAGAGGAGTCATTTGGCGACAAGAATTTACGGATCGTATAAACGAACACTTATGCATAATTCATGGACGTAAAAAGCAAATGTTTCTCTTTTTAATTATACAACACGGGATATTAAGCTTGAACTGCCACGCTGCATTAATGGAGGAGGAACACTTACACAAATAGTAGGTACTTAGGTACAAGTAATATTTTTAAACTTAGCCATCACAAAAATATCATATGGAACTTGAACATACAGCAGCTAACAGCTGTCAAAATTGGCCTATGTTAGGAATTATTTCAAAAAATTTGTACAAAAAAGAAGTTCTTTCATAGAAATCAATAAAAAAATATTACACACATTAAAGTTCGATAAATTGAATGAAGACTTGGGTATAATAATTGTTTTTGTTTCAAGACCATAGTACGTCAGAAATATTTAGCTTTAAATTGTTATTTAACTATTCATAAAATAATCTTTTTCTATCGTTGTTTTTGACTATTACGGAAAATTTCACATAACGCCAACTACTAGGAGACGTCACTTCCACTACCCACCGCATCTTTATGAATCATTAGAAAAAAGAAAAAACAAGGATAACATAGGTTGAACTTGAGTTCCTATTAAGAACATTGCCATGCTAATCTGTGCGGTCTGTACAGAATAATTTAAAATTTTTAACTCCCTAGTTTCAATATAATTTCAGAACAATTCAACTCGCATACATACTTCGCTATAATAAAGGTAACATCAGAACAAATTCAACTCTCATACTCCTCCTGAACAAAGGTCAAAATAATATTAAAGTAATGATTTCATAAACACACCTGGGTCCCTGTCGGGAACACAAACGCTGTCTTAGCATTATTCCTACATGTATCTATTTAGGGAAACATTCCACCGACGAATACTAATCGTGACCTTTACATTTATTTGAAGGTTGTATTATTGTATGTAATGGTTTTTTTTTTTATACTAAGGTGGCAGACAAGCTTACGGCCCACCGGAAGGTTGGTAACCGTAGCCTATAGACGTTTGCAACACCAGAGGCGCTACACACGCGCTGCCGACCCGGGCGCAGGTTGTGACGACCCACAGTTGAAATTTTTCAAGCCGCCCGTAAGGCCTTCAACTTGGCTTAACGACTGTCATTTTACTGACAACCGGGACCAACGGCTTATCGTGCCTTCCGAAGCACGGAAACGCTCGTAAATAAATGTCACAAAGTGGTCCACGTGGTGGTCACCCATCCATATCCGGCCATAGTAAATGTTGCTTACTGCAGTGATCGTTTACAGAACACTGAGTCCGCGGGGCCACGAGCGCTTAGTTTACTTTCAATTATAGAGCAACACGATCTATGACTTTTATCGGGAGTGGAGGCGCCATGCTGAGACTTTCCCCTCCAAAGGATTACGCATTATACATATACATAAACATATAAGAAATATACGTATAATATCTCTGAAATTATGAATGTATTTCTTTAAGTTCCAGAGTGACAGCCGATAGCTTTTGCATTGGTAAATGAATACGATTTCCCTTCGCAACATATGACAGACAGACAATATGCTATGTCTACTCTCTTTGTAGGTACTGATTGCGTTGCTCTATGCTTTTAAACTAAGAAATTTTAAATTCACGTAGCTTTATTGTAATTTGGAACAGTATCATCTTCAAAGAACTAGGTACTCTAGCCTATTTGACTTAAGTACCTTATATAACACTAGCGGACGTCACGCGGTTTCACCCGCGTAGTTCCCGTTCCCGTGGGAATACGGGAATAAAATATAGCCTATGTTACCCGCAAAGAGTGTAGCTTCCCAACAGTGAAAGAATTTTTCAAATCGGACCAGTAGTTCCGGAGCCTATTCGTTACAAACAAACAAACAAACAAACAAACAAACAAAAAAACAAATCTTTCCTCTTTATAATATTAGTATAGACTGAACTTATTTAATTAAATGGT
The DNA here is from genome assembly GCA_933228765.1 of Miltochrista miniata. Taxonomy (NCBI): domain Eukaryota; kingdom Metazoa; phylum Arthropoda; class Insecta; order Lepidoptera; family Erebidae; genus Miltochrista; species Miltochrista miniata. The sequence goes on along the minus strand of OW121749.1, from coordinate 18,367,079 downwards.
ACTATTGAGGTAGGCATCGCTCTCAAATATAATAGAATCAAGGGAGCAGGATTAGATTATTAAATTATAATGTGGTACAAACTAACTAAACCCATACAGGTGCCTTAATAAACAACTAAGAGGATGATACAATATACATATACAGAGGGATATCCAGGATAATTATGCCCCATTTTGACGTACTACGTATTCAGTAAGAAAATAAACCCTATGTATTAAATAATTTTAATGCAAAGTAACAATTGGACGAGTGATCCAGTTAAGTTGACTATGCCTTTGCGTTACCTAGTTGGATATAAAGCCGTGGCTATGTATATGTAGGTATGTACTGCTCGTTTGCTCTAACTTTGCCGTTCGGCTCCATACTAAAGTCGAATTTTTAATTAGACGAAGTAAATCGACAGCAACTAATGTCACTTCTTCATACAATGTTGCTTATTTTCTATGACGAAGTGACATTAGCTACTGTCAATTTACTTCGTCTAATTAACAATTCGGGTATACGCCTCTACGCCAGCGGCAAAGTTAGAGCGAACGGGTAGTATGATCTATTACCTACTTTGAAAAAGAGTAATGTACAACATTTTGTTTCCTTACCTACCATTGCTGTGCCCAAACAGGGCTTCATGTATATGAATAACCTACTATTTATAAGTAACAACTGTACAGTACACACATGAATGCTAATAAAGTTGAATTGAATCTAATTATGAAATTGGCCCTTTACGAATAGTTTCTACATAGGATGAGCAATCGACAGTCAAGACTCCAGTCCAGTTAAAAATAAATTGGCATAAAAGTAGAATAACAATTGAATAACGTTTAGAATTCACTAATAAAGTAGCCTCGAAATAATAGCTTTGGCGTAAAGTAATTTATCTGGATAACGAGTGATCCCATGATAACATAGGCCTATTTTAAATTATAATATAGTTTTAACGTAACAATTAGACAACGAGGGAGATAGTTATAGAATGGGCCCAATCAATAATTTCAAAGCAAATCAACAATTGTAAAACGCAAAATCTGTTATGAAACAGACCCCATTATAAATAATAATTAATCAGTATTAATATCCACAGTTTTTTATGTTTATTGTGATCCGACGCAGGCGGTCTTAGCACGATCCCTCCGTCCACTTGGATCCAAGTTCACTTTTTCCTCCAACTGAGTCCATCGTAAGAGTTTTATGCGCTAATTTAAATAAAGTAATTAAATAATTTTCAAAACTTGAAGATCGGTAAAACAAATGAAGATCGACAAATAAATGAAGATCAACGAAATAAATTAAGATCTAAAAAACAAATGAAGAATGGTGAAACAAATGAAGATCAGCAAAACAAATGAAGAATGGTGAAACAAATGAAGATCAGCAAAACAAATGAAGATCGCCAAAACAAATGACCGTCGGATAAACAAATGACGATCGAAAAAACATATGCAGATCAATAAAACAAAAGACTATAAGCAAGTTGATAAGGTTAAAAATTACTTGCAGCCATATTTTGTTATCTAATGCGATTTCCATTCAGAAAAAAATTCTAAACAAGAAGAAATTACTCGTATGAGGAAATGAACAATAACCTATTCCAATGTCATCAAATAATACATAATATATTATTTTATTTTAAGAAGTAAATACATAAAAATAAAAGCTTATAAGTCATTCTATTCCCAATATCACGTATCAGAATAAGTAGGTTTATTATTGGCCACGAAATGGACTCCCCGAGCGTTTGCCCGAAGTGTTATTGACGCTCAGAGTATTTGATTTCCAATTACGAAAACAAACGATCGTGTTGGCTGGATATATGAAATATGCTTTGAGGCTAAAAATTGGCTGAATAAAGATAAAACAAAGTGAATTTACCATCAAACTCATCAATCATAATATCAATGACTGGTGTATGTATGGACAAAGAAGTTTCACCTCGTTAGCACGTATTTTACCATCAGAAAATTACATGGGTAGGTATATGATCTATATGGGCTCCAAATTAACAATGCCAGTATTTTTTTGGAATTCAGACATTTTATTCAGATTTTGGGATTTAGTAGCTTAAACTTTTCAAAGAGAATCTCTATTATATAATTTCTTGGCATTTTCAGTATCGAAGAACTACTAGTAGTTTGTTAATGTACGATACGAGTCTCAATGTAAAACCTATTGTTTACGTTATAGACTAGGATCCGCGGTCAAGATAAATTTCCTTGAGTAACTTTTATAGTTGGATGAGACGACCGATAACAATGTTATTAAAATTATTGATTTGACTGTTTTCAAAAATATTATTAAAAAGTGTATTATGATTGTTTTATTTCAGTACCTATGATCTGTTTACTTATTATCTCGTTTATGCTGTAGTGTTTACTTAAAATGTGTTTACTTTAAATTACGTTTATGCTTACCTCTTCAAGGTGTCTAGATGGACATTAATAGCAATCTCTGCTTTCAGCTTATCAGGTAGACAGGAAACCGCCTTCTCTTCGTCTGAGCACTTTTGCGTGAGCCACAAATAGTCGAACCATTTGATGACCTTCACCTGTAGATGCGTTGGTACCCGTCTCATGCGCATATATGTTTTAACGCCATCTAGTTTTGCTGTAACAAAATTAAAATATATTTTACTATTCAGTACGATAGATTTAGTCAATAGATTGTGGAGCGATCTTCCTGCCTCGGTTCTCCCAAACGCCTACAGTATGGGGTTCTTCAAAAAGGGTCTTAGAAGGTTTTTACAGGGTTGCCAGTGCGAATGTAGTGCCTCTGTTGCTGCATACGTCCACCAGTAAATCCGGTGGGTCACATGCTTTCCTGTGACTTTAGTGATAAAAAAATAAGTATAGAAACATTTGGCAATGGAGAGAGGTAGAACGTAAAACTATTTAGGTGTTTTATTATGATTGGTTATCAAAGGCTATTTGCTCTATTTCCAATGTATTGACACTTCCCTTGATAGCAGTAACAAAGGAGCAATTAACAAACAGCTAACTTGGAATAAAATTACCATAACAAATCATTCTTTACTCAATGTTTCGACGACGGCAAAACAGTCACAACCAACGGGCGAAGAAAAATGTGAAGCCTTTCAGTAGTGAGGTATTTATAAAGTACTTTATAAGGGTTTTGCTTATGTTAATTATTATAATATTTAAAAAAAATTAACCTGGTGTATGTATTCGAGAGATTAAATAGATGTTTTTGTGATCAATGTCACATCTTCGTTGTACTTAAAAATACTGGCAATTATTAAAAGAAAAGTGTATGCGTGTAACCTTTACGCGCGATTGAAGTAAAACCTCTTTGCCATTGACGACATCAAATGTTTTATTAATATTATTCATTCGAATTTTGAAAAGCGGAAACGTAGTTTCCGCTTTTCAAAATTATTAATTAGTTTCAAAATTAATATTATTAATAGTAAGCGTTACTTCCCTCAGAAAAAAATCTGAGTTTTTTTTTTTTTTTTTTTTTTTTTTTTTTTTTTTTTTAATGGCTTCTTGCTTTGCAGTTGGCCACAAACAAGTTAGGGAAACCAATAATCAATATTAATAATCGGAATAATTTGGAAGGAAAAGGATTGTATAGGATGGGCTACAATATTACTATACTATATCTACATTTTAATCATATTTAATTCTATGAAGGAAGCTAGTACATTATATACATCAAGATTACTTAAATATAATAAACATTGGATAGATGTAGGAAAAGGTACATGGATCTTAGACAAATTTAGGAAGAATTCGGAACGATCATGTAGCAAACAGGAGAAGAAAATATGATTTACATCACCATATTCTCCACAAGGGCAAAGTGGGCTGTCGACAATACGAAATTTATACAAATTGGCAGGAGTGCAAACATGTCCTAGTCTTAGTCTACAAATGACGGTAGTAGTCCATTTGTTGTAATGTGTTTTAGCAAACCATGGTTTTGTTGGTATAGTTGGTTGGATGGAACGAAAGAATTTCCCCTTATTTTCGTCAGCTATCCAAGTTTGGTGCCAAGTGTCAAATAAGAAGGATCTAGGTAAAGACATCAAGTCATGCCAGTAATTTGCATACGGAAATATGTCTCCATCTACGATTGCTTCTTTGGCGAGTTGGTCAGCCTTTTCGTTACCGAAAATACCGACATGACTTGGTATCCAGCTGAAAATTACATTATATCCTAGAGAGGTACATTGAGTTAACATTTGGCGTATTTCAAAAATGATTGGAGTTTGGATATGAGATTTAAAGGGAGAGCGAGATAGAGCTTGTAAAGCACTCAATGAGTCACTGAACACAATCGACTCTCGTAGTTTAAAGATAATAATATATTTAATAGCTTTTAATATGCCCATGCATTCACCGGTGTAGACAGAAGATTCAGGTGGTAGTTTAATTTTTTGAGTAATACGGTATTGTGAATGGTAGACTCCCACCCCCACGCAGCTTCTGTTGGAATATTTAGATGCGTCTGTGAATATTTGATGCCAATGTTTCCAATCTTTATCCATAATTTCCTTAAAGTTTGTGTTCTGATTATTGCTTTGTTTGATGCCTAAAATATTAAAATGTATCTGCGGTTGGATAACAAGAGAGGTGTATGAATATTTATACAATGGTATACGATCCCATTGATGCGTTTTTGGTTCAAGACTTTGAAATTTTTTAAGACTTTTTATTAGACCAGGAGTTTCTTTATGTGTCCAATACTCAGAAACATCTATCATCTCCGAAAGTTGTTTTACTTTTTGAAGTAAGGGATGTTTTTTGAGTTGTGTGTTACGAAAAAAGAACCTATCACAAATGTACTGTCTTCGAAACTTAAGGGGGGGATCACAGCATTCAACCTGTAAACAGTTGATCGGGCTGGATTTCATACTGCCTGTAATAATTCGTAAGGCCTTTGATTGTATGTTATCTAATTTTTGCAAAGCGCCTACATTACATGGTTCTAATAAGAAGGTTCCATAATCCAGAACACTCCTTATCAAGGCATTATATATAAGTCTCATAGTAAAGGGGTGGGCACCCCATCGGACAGCGGAAAGACATCTTATAATATTGAGGTTACGTTCACACCTTGCAGTGATATAATTACAGTGAGGTAGACCAGTGAGCTTCGAGTCTAAGATTAACCCTAAAAATTTTACCTGATCCTTAACTGGTAATGGTATATTTTTATAAAGAGCAATAATGGGTGGTAGGACGCGTTTTCTACTAAACAGAACTACGGTGCTTTTTTGAGGTGATAAAGTTAGACCGTTCCCGTCAAGCCATATATTCAGAGCATTTAATGCTGTGGACAGAGACTGATTAAGGTCTGTTATGGAACACCCTGAGACATAAAGAAGTAAATCATCTGCGTATTGTGATACATTAACACTACTATATTTTCTAACATATGAATCTAAATCCGAGGAATATATATTATACAATAAAGGGCTCAAAACAGAGCCTTGGGGTAAACCCTTCCATACTGTTCTACAAGTTTTGGTATTTACATCAGGTGAATACTGGAGAAATCTCTCAGATAACATATTTATAATAAAATTAGCTAAAAACACGGGTACATTTAATTTTGCCAATTTTAATTTTAAAATACTTACGTTAACATTATCATACGCTGCGGTTATATCAAGAAATGCTGCTAAAACTGATTCATTATTCGTAAACGCTAACCTAATGTCTGTGATAAAAGTACCTAAACTGTCAATAGTAGATTTGCCTTTTCTAAAGCCATGTTGACTATCCGATAGCAAGTTATTAAATTCTAAAAACCATTCCAGTCGGTTTTTCACTAGATGTTCAGCTATTTTAGCTAAAACAGAGGTCAGCGCTATTGGACGATATGATGTAGGGTCTGTTCTATCTTTATTTGGTTTTGGAAATAATAAAACATTTTGAGTCCTCCATGCCAAAGGGATATGACCTGAGATCATTATAGTATTTATGATTGAAAGGTAATATTTTTGGCTGTCGCTATTGAGGTGTGTGACGAAAGAGTAAGGGATGCTATCTTCCCCTGGGGCGGAATCTTTTAGGTTTGATAGTACGTTTCTTAACTCGATGAAGGTAAAAGGGGAATTTAAATCTTCAGAATTGTTAAATGGTATGCTTAGTGTGTAAGAAAGGCCTACATGATAGTCAGGAACAGATGGGGGAGCCAGTCTATCCATTATCTGCTCAACTAGGTCTGGGCTAATGGTTTGATTTGCATCATTATTGTAGAAATCTGAGTTATACCCTAGTCGCGCCTAAAGCTTTACTTCAAAAAACCGGCCAAGTGCGAGTTGGACTCGCCCATGAAGGGTTTCGTAGCAGCCAGTAACATAATATAAAAGTTCTTATAGTTCGTTGTAGCTTTGATTGATGTTTTAACACGTTCGCAGTGGTAGTGATTTTTCTAACCGAAAATTGCGGTTTATGACGTATTAAAAAAAAACTACCAGCTCTATCTCGCTCAAACCAATTTTCATTGGTAGTTTTCATGGAAATGTACATCACATATTTTTTTTAGATTTATCATTCTCTTAGTTTAGAAGTTAGAGGGGGGGGGGACACACATTTTTCCACTTTGGAAGTGTCTCTTGCGCAAACTATTCACTTAAGGAAAAAATGATGTTAGAAACCTCAATAGCATTTTTACAGAGCTATCTATAGATAACCCACATGTATGAGTTTGATGAAAAAAAAAAATTTGAGTTTCAGTTCTGAGTATGGCGACCCCCAAAATTTACTGCTTTTTTTTTCTAGTTTTATATAAGAATCTTAATGCGGTTCACAGATTACATCTATTTACCAAGTTTCAATAGCATAGGCCTTATAGTTTCGGAGAAAAGTGGCTGTGACACACGGACGGATAGACAGACGGACAGACAGACAGACAGACATGACGAATCTATAAGGGTTCCGTTTTTGCCATTTGGCTACGAAACCCTAAAAAGATGGAACTGTTTTCATTATGTACTTTAACGCTTTAATAATAAACCATGTATTGTGTATTCTGCATGCATATAAGCTACATAATTGATCGAAAATTACCTATCGAATATATCAAATTCAAATCGAATAGGAATCATGATGTAAAGCATGTGTGTAGAGTTTAAATGTAAAGGGCCACCACACACCGACATAATATATCAGGTGTCAAATCCGTCTTCCCGGCAAGTATTGTAATATGTACTGAAGAACGAGAACTCAGAGTCCACTCAGTCATATGACAGTTGCTTCTAACAATCAGATTCAAAATAAAGCAGCGAATCAAATTAGATCTTGGACTTGAAGCAGATATTGAAAACACATGAGATTTTACGCTTTACAAGGAAAAGAAAGTTTAGAATTGTGTAAAAAGTTACAAGTTTCAAATAGGTAACGATGCAATGACTAGATCAAATCGATTCTGTACTTAACGTTTTAAATTGAGATTCGTATGCGCTAAGATTAGACTGTTCCATGCCAAGCTCTACTTATAAGTCTATAATATTTGTCTTATCTAAGTTTAGTTAAGTTAAACTGTTCCGCCTACAGCCCGATAACTTGGCTAAATGGTTTCGGCACTGTAGTTTCGGTAAACTTGAGATAACAATTATTTCTTGGTAGCATTAAATTATCACTTGACAGAATAGACAACCCACTTAGATTAGTTACAAGTAGTTTCGCTACATGGTGTAGGCTTTCATATTCCCTTAGAGCTTCTACTTATTGGATAAGTATATTTTTATGTAAGTTTTCCCGAAAACTTTCGTAAGAAAAATGGAACGTATGCGAGATTCTCGCGGCTTCGCCCATGTCGTTATTAATTTAAAACAGAAGGGTACAGGACTAGAAAGTAATTTTTCTGTACCTTCACATGATGTATTGATTTCTTTCCGATCCTTAGACATATTATTATTTATACAAGTCGTCCAGGCGCCTCTATAAAATTTTCAAATTTTTCTGCTTAGGAGACCACGATTCATTACACGAGGTGTAGGACGACCCCCGCCAGATGGACCGACGACTTGAAGAAGGTTCAGGGAGTGACTGGATGCTAAAGGTGCAGGACCATGTATTGTGGCGCAATTTGGGATAGGCCTACGTCCGGCAGTGGACGGATTTGATTGATTCTGTTCATAAAAACCTTCCTCGGCAAACTGCAAATAAAAATTTGCCGAGTGAGCCCTGTCGTTTTCAAGAACTTATCTGATGCTTATCACTTGAAAGGAGACATAATCGGTCCTGGGGTATCCTTCCGAGGGCTTACCCAGGGCTCCCAACCGTAGGCTGTTCGGCAGGATACGTGAGGTTTTTTAGTGGGTAGGAGTCCAACATAGCATACATGAGGATTATCTCTGAAGTTAATAAAAAAAAAAGAAGACAATCGTGTTTTTGGTTTCGAGCATTATTAGTTTATGAACTGAAATTACTTGTGTTAGGACATTAATTCATTAGATCTGAGGTTCCTGAGATTAAGATCAAGATTATAGACTATTCAGCATCATACGAAATTTTAAGTTTTTCGCTTAGCAACACATTAGGTACCGATTTAAATTTTTTGACTCATAGATATTTTGGATTATTCCCTGTCGGTAAAGTAAAATTAGTTTAATATTATTTTTTATATCACTTGATACGCCTATTGTCAGAGCTACTACCCACCACTAAATTATTTTAAAACAAAATATCAGCATTTATGGGTTAAATTGATTTATCCATTCACGCCTACTCGTAACCAGAACCCAAGTTTGTAGAAACTTCGCTAGAAGAGCTCAAAAGTTTCTAGAACTTCAATAGCATTATTTATACTGAAGTACCAAGATTAGCGCAATTTAACAAATTAGAGGATTCGGGTGGGCTGAGAGGCGAGACTATTGTTTGTTGAAAGTAATCGAATCATCAAAACCGGGTCAGATAAGCCGGGTATGATGTTGAAATATCTGATTTGGTAAATATGTACGTTGATGACTTTGTTTTGACGTGACAACGTCTTATTATTCGATGGAGCCGACAGCACGCACGAAAATACATAACGTATGCGGCGTTACCTCGCTCTGAGGCGTTCCATTTAAGACTGAGTTGTCACATCAACTATTCTCAGTAAACCGACTTTACAGACAACCGATTTTTTTTCTTATGTGGGGAAATATAAAAGCCACACTGGTGCCCTACCACTGCCGGGACGGGTACGGTTGGGAGACCCGGGTAAGCCCTCGGAAAGATGCCCTAGAATTCCCAACAGATTTTGGTTACCACCGCGACGGTTACGTTGATGTATAAAGCTACCATGCAGGGATAGTATTTGTGGATGTGTAACATTTGTCTTTAGAGAATAAATTAATATTATTTTGTTTTATTTTTCTTTACGCGATGGAATTAGGGTTTGAATAAGGAAATGATTATAAATCTTACTTCTTACTAATATTATAAAGGCAAAAGTTGGGGAGTGAGGATGTTTCTTACTCGTTCACGCTCTAGCGGCTAAACAGATCTGGCTGAAACTTGGTACAGCCAGATCTGTTCAGCCATTAATAAGTTCCTACGGGAAGCGGAAAAAGGGAAAAAAAATACGCTGGCGAAGCTGCGGGCATCAGCTAGTATTATCCTATATGTGTGTTAGTGACCGTTTTTCGTTACGTAACAAAATACTGCCAAAGTAATTGTATGTACTTTTGCCTACTTCCGCATACCGGAAATAAGTTATATTAAATCAATTATCATTTTTTTAACGTGAGGGAAAATCCTCATGGTAGCCATGCCGGACTTCTACCGACTAAAAAACCTCACGTATACTGCCGAACAGCATACGGTTGAAAGCCCCGGGTAAGCCCTCGGAAGGATACCCCAGAACTCCCAACAGACCTACCGCTACCGCTGTAGCCTCATCTAGGGGGGGAGGGTTATAATAAAAGAAATATATTAAATTATAATAAACTAGCTGACCCGCGCAACTTCGTTTGCGTGCTTCACATAAACCATCTACTAAATAGTCCGAATAAAACCTTTAAATTTGGTTTGGATAGGTGAGCCCGTTCTTGAGTTATAAAATTACAACGAAAAGTGGCATTGTTTTTATATATATATAGATTAATTATCATTTAGGTAATAAAGACTCTTCCTTCCACAGTAGGTACTGCCAGCATTATCACGTCTATTGACAACGTCGCGCCTCTGTTTCAAGGAGTTACAAACCAGCCCTCTGTTCGCGAGAATCGTCATCTAAAACGGAGAAATAACTCTGCAAAGAGATCTTGCTCCAGGATACCTTCTACATAATTTAAAAATTCACTTTTTACATGTTTTTGCTTTGAGGTTGGCGCGACACATTGCAAAATGATCTACTTATCTTTTTTAAGATAAAAAATTTGCAAAGGAGATTTGAAAATAAGTAGCTATTTTGACCCAAATTACGTCCCTTACCCCAGCAAAAAGAAACTAATTTAAATACTATAAAAATGTAATTTGCTTTTGATTACATCTAGATACAGTGCGAGTCACAAAAATGTTTATTTTGTGTTGTATTTTGTACTTTGACATTGTTATTTTTTAACTTTTGAATATAAATTGCAAGATTAAGCGAAATTTGTATTTTTTATGTTTACTGTAAATAGGAATTGTAAAGGTACTTAAATTATTACCACAGAGCCCACTACTCCGGTAAAGAAAATAAATAATGTAATACTGCCTGTACAACGCAACGGTTTGTGCTCTGAGGAATTGTTTGATATGATGCCTACGGCTACATTCTATCATCGCACTGCTCGCCACAGACAGGGTGTTCATTGGTATTCATTCTCACACGTTGCACCCGGAGCGCTCGAGCACGCGTAGAGTTTCGATAGGGGTTGTGGAATGATCTCCCTGCCTCGGTTTTCCCAAACACCTACAGTATAGGGTTCTTCAAGAGGGGTCTTAGCAGTTTTTTTCAGGGTCGGCAGCGCGAGTGTAGCGCCTCTGGTGTTGCAGACGTCTATAGGCTGCAGTGACCACCGATACATCTGGTGGGCCGTATGCTTGTCTGCCACCTTAGTGGTATAAAAAAAGTTAATATGCAAAACGCCTGCGGGTGCTCTAGTTTTGTGGTACAAAACCCAATTGTTATAAATTCAAATATATTACAAAGAATCAATCGAAAAAAAAATTTTTAATAAAAAATACAACCGACTTCCAAGAAATCCTGAAAAATAAAATTTACTTAGCACAAAGTAATATGTAGTTGATTTATCTGATTTTTTATTCAATATCATATTGAAGTCGGCGCCAAGTAAATTCATAGGTTTAGGGAGGTATTATTCATGGCACCAACTTCAATATTATATTGAATAAAATCTGATAAATTAAGTACATATTACTTTGTGCTAAGTAAATTTTATTTTTCAGGATTTCTTGGAAGTCGTTTGTATTTTTTATTAAAAATTTTTTTTTCATTATTTTAAGTGACGGCTGAACCGAAAATTATATCTATCTAGGTGAAAGTTCTCATCAATACAAATTAATCAAGCCCAAACACAAGGTAGCTGCTGTAAATCGTTAAGGAATTCCCTCGAATCTCTTTTGGTTCCATCATCAGATCGACTCCAGACCTTTATTAATGGTAGTACATTAAAGCACTGAATTAAAAAGTTAACAAACGCACTAGTTGTGCCTACAATTTTCGGTGGTTGCCCTCGATTTCTCCAGGATGCCATCATCAGATCCTAACCTGGTTATAATGGGACCACCTCAGAAGTAAACCCTACTCAACAAAAAAAATTGAAATCAGTCTATAACTGACGGTGAACATACATAAAACATTGAGACCTTTTTTTTTTTTGAAGTTGGATCTATCAATCTAGGTGTAAAGTTCTCATCAATACCAATCAATCAAGCCCAAACACAAGATAACTGCTGTAAATTGTTTAGGCATGCCCTCGACTGTATTTCGACTCGACATCATCAGATCGACGCCATACCTTCATTAAAGTGTAAAACATTAAAGCACTTAATTAAAAAGTTAACAAGCACACTAGTTGTCACTACAATTTTCGGTGGTTGCCCTCGTTTTCTCCTAGATCCCTTCATCAGATCCTGACCTGGTGAAAATGGGACCACCTCAGAAGTAACCCCTATTCAACAAAAAAAAAATTTTTGAAATCCGTCTATAATTGACGGAATTATCGCTTGACATACATAAAAAAAATACATACAGACGAATTGAGAACCTCCTCCTTTTTTTGAAGTCGGTTAAAAACACAAACGTGTACGATAGTAACGAGCTGCTAACTACAGTAACTGTAATACTATTGGGATTCAGTTGAATGCAAATAGATACTACAATAGTAAACAAACGCTTATATCCCCTATGGGATAGACACAGGTAAATTATAAACTTTACCAATAGTGTAGTAGCAAAATCCTGATTGAATGAAGACAAATAATAACTTTTGCAGAATGACGGCGAAAGGCCTTTACAAAACACTATACTATACTGGGTGTAACAAAATTACCTCTCCGAATTTCATGAGATGACTTGGCCTCGGATATCAAATACAAATATTTAATAAAAAGGGAGGTTAATTTTTTTATAAAAATATTTGTTGTACATTAAGAATTCGTTTTTTACCGTGGCAATTCGAGGCAACATGGCAAAACAAACACGGAGCACCCGTCTGGCTGCTGTTGTCGCTTTCTACTGCCGCTCAGTAGCGATAGAAATGGTGAAAATGAAAATTTATAGGACCTTTTTTTTTTTTTTTTTTAACGTGAGGGAAAATCCTCGTAGGATGCTATGCCGGACTCTTACCGACTAAAAAACCTCACGTAACGCCCAACAGCCTATGGTTGAGAGCCCCGGGTAAGCCCTCAGGAAGGATGTCCCGTGACTCCCAACAGACCTACGGCCGCCAATGCGGCCTCGCCCAGGAGGTGGTTCGGGTGCAATCCCGCGTCTATGGGGGGTTTCGGGTGTGACCCCGCTTCTAAGGGGGGGCGTGCGTGAGTGCTCACGTCACGCTGCCGTCATGGGCCTGCTTCTGTAAGGACGGTGAGCGGCCCTCTCACCGTCCTCAGACCCCCGGTCATGGAGGCCGATAGTCCTCGGCGAAGACACGTCGGCGGCGCCCAGGGCGCCGACTGCGGAACTCGGGTGGGAGAGTTCTCTCCCGCACCCGGCCCGCCGCCTCCTTCGCGAGCATGACCTGCTCGCAGAAAGAGGCGGCGCAGTCCCACTTACTCCCGCTGGAGAGCATGGCTTGCACCATGGCCTCAAGCGAGAGAGTGTCCACGCCCAGACCCACTACGAGGACCTGTCGCTGTTGTGCCCACGCCGTGCACTCCACCAGCGTGTGGAGCGCCGTGTCATCGCTGCGGTCCTCGCAGTGCTGACACTCGGCCGTGGTTTCCCGGTTTTTTCGCCACAGATACCTACCGAAGCTACCGTGCCCGGCAAGCATCTGTGTCAACCGGTAGGAGAGAGCACCGTGTCTTCTCTCCAGCCACTCGTCCATGACCGGTCTGACGGCCGCGATTGTGGCGAATCCCCCCTTTGGTTGCTCAAGTCGCACCTTCCATGTCTCCACGGTTTCCTGGTGGAGCAGGGTCCGCTGGGCCTCGATTTCTCGAGACGCAGGCCTTTGGCCCCGCTCCAGCGCCTCCTTGCGCCATCTGAACAGTGACGCAAGGGCTCTCGCTTCCAGGTCCCATGGAGGGGTCCCGGCTAGGAGACATGCCGCCTCACCGGAGATCGTGCGGTATCCTCATATCACCCTGACGGCCATCACTCTCTGCGGGCTCAGCAGTCTAGCCTCATTGCTGGCCGTCAGGGTCTCCGCCCATACGGGAACCCCGTACAGAGCCATGCTTCGCACGATCCCCAGGTACAGCCTCCTGTAGGGAGCGTTGGGTCCCCTGATGTTGAGCATCAACCGCGCGAGTGCGGCCGATGCTCCCCTCAGTTTTGGGACTAAACTTCGGAAGTGATGTCCGAAGTTCCACCGGCCATCGAGTACGAGCCCCAGATACTTCATCGAGGGCTCGATGCCGATGCTGACGCCCCCTACCTGTAGGCTGGATCCCGCAGGTGGCCCCATCCGAGGTCCGTGGAAGCACAGAGCCTCGGATTTGTGAAGGGCGACCTCGAGACCCAGCCGCCGAATCCGACCCACGACCTGAGCAACCCCTGCCGTGGCCTTAAGTGCTGCGGCACGGTGCGTTGCTCCCCGCGCCGTAACGAGGGTGTCGTCGGCGTAACACGTTACGCCGACCCCTCTGAGCAACGGACCACGCAGCACCCAGTCGTAACCGATGTTCCACAGGAGCGGCCCTAAAACCGATCCCTGTGGAACACCGCACGACACATCTCGCCGACCCGGCCCTAGCCAGCTCGGGTAAGCTATGGCTCTCTCGGAGAGATAAGCCCCGACAATTCGACGGAGGTAGGGAGGCACTCCATGATAGATAAGCGCCTCCCTGACGCAGCTCCAGGGCAAGGTGTTGAATGCGTTGGCGATGTCGAGAGACACCGCCACCACCACCTCACCCTGTGAGACTGCTTCCTCCGTCAGGCCTCTAATGCGCATGATAGCGTCCACGGTGGAGCGTCCCTGACGGAAGCCAAACTGGCTATCCGCCAGATCAGGCCCCACGCGTGTGAGGTGCCCGACGAGGCGTTGTGCAATAATGCGCTCAAAGAGCTTGCACACCTCGTCGAGCAACACGATCGGCCGGTACCCTGATGGGGAATTTGCCGGCCGCCCCGCCTTTCGAATCAAGACCAGTTTCCCTGTCTTCCAGACCTTGGGAAACTGGCCTTTTTCGAGGCATTCGCTAAAGAGCCCAATTAGTCGAGGCCCAAGCTCTTCGAGAGCCAGGACTCGATGTCGAGAGACACCGCCACCACCACCTCACCCTGTGAGACTGCTTCCTCCGTCAGGCCTCTAATGCGCATGATAGCGTCCACGGTGGAGCGTCCCTGACGGAAGCCAAACTGGCTATCCGCCAGATCAGGCCCCACGCGTGTGAGGTGCCCGACGAGGCGTTGTGCAATATGCGCTCAAAGAGCTTGCACACCTCGTCGAGCAACACGATCGGCCGGTACCCTGATGGGGAATTTGCCGGTCGCCCCGCCTTTCGAATCAAGACCAGTTTCCCTGTCTTCCAGACCTTGGGAAACTGGCCTTTTTCGAGGCATTCGCTAAAGAGCCCAATTAGTCGAGGCCCAAGCTCTTCGAGAGCCAGGACCCACGCTCGGCCTGGAATGCCGTCGGGTCCAGGGGCGTTGTTTCTGCGGGATTTAAGCCGCAGTACAGCCGCCCCTAACTCACCCTCGGTGACT
Source organism: Miltochrista miniata (assembly GCA_933228765.1). NCBI lineage: Eukaryota > Metazoa > Arthropoda > Insecta > Lepidoptera > Erebidae > Miltochrista > Miltochrista miniata. The sequence goes on along the minus strand of OW121749.1, from coordinate 18,351,799 downwards.
ATGGGCACGTCGTTCTCGCTGCCTTCCGCGTTGGGCGCCTGAGACGAAGCCATGCGCGGAGAAATGTGTTCCTCCGCTCTCGATGGGAACAAGGAGTCCAGGACCTCCTCCAGCCGCTCCGGCTGGAGACTCTGAGTCAGTGGGGGCGCCTTAGGGCGTAATTTGCCCCTTACCATAAGGTACGGGTGCCGCCACGGGTTCCGCTCCAGAGTCTCCATCAGCTCATCGCGGCCCAACTTTTTGGACCGCTTGATGGCCATCTGGAGGGCCCTCTTGGCTTCCTTGTACCCATCATAAAGCTCCGTCTCTCGGGCTGCCGCATCGTCTGGGCGGCGACGCCTCCGGCGGAATCTGGTGTACCGGCGGCGCGCGGTAACGCAATCCGCGCGCAACTGCGCGATTTCCGGCGTCCACCAGTACACCTGCTTCCTCGCCGGTCTGGGCCTAGCCCTGGGCATCGCCGCATCGCAGATGTGCGACATGGCTCTCCCGAACCACTCCACTTCGGCATCAACATCGGCAGGCCCGTCCGCTGTCGGAATCCAGGCCTGCACGATGGCCGCCTCCAGGAGAGTCTCCCGATCCAGGCGATGGAGTGCCCAACGCAGTTCCGGGGGATTCGCGATTGTTGGCGGCAGGTTAGGTGGAGGGGAGACGTCGAACCGAATATATCGGTGATCTGACGACGTCTCCTCCTCCTCCACCACGCGCCATCCCTGGACACGGCGGGCGAGCTCAGGGGTCGCAAACGAAACGTCTATGACCTAGCTGAGCCCCCGCCGCGTCCAGGTTGCGACATTCCCCCGGTTCAGGATGACTAGGCCACGTGTAGTGACCCAGTCCTCCAGTATCCTCCCCCTGCCTCTGGTTTCCCGGGAGCCCCAAGCCTGCGACCAGGCATTGAAGTCTCCCAGGACCAGGACAGGGCGAGGCCGGCATGCAGCGAGAACGACGTCCAGCTCAGGGAGCCATAGCTCAAACTGATGCTGGTCGAGGCTCGGCGAGACGTAAACGGCCACGACAGCCACACCCTCATATTCCGCCGCGACGCAACCCGGGCCCCTAGCAATAAGCGCTAGGCGCGAGTCGTCCGCGCCGGTCCCCCCAAAGATGGTCGCCATGCCGTCCAGATCCACCGGGCTTCCCGGGTGAACCCAGTACGGCTCAGCGACGACAACAATATTAATGGACCACTGCCTGATGCTCTGGTACAGAAGGTCCTGAGCACCAGTGCAGTGGTTCAGATTCACCTGCAGGATGCGGATATGGGTGTCCATTAATGGACGTCCATATCCGCACCCTGCCGCGAACGTGCACCCACACCCTCACCCCTCCGTGCGGACGGACGGGGCTTCGGCCTTGAGGCAGCGCAGGTCTTACTGCCCGCCCGGTGGTTTGCCTCCTTGCCCTCCGCCACGCATTTAAAACAGCGTGGCGGAGCGTCACAGGCAAGGGCCGTGTGACCGGGCTGACTACAGCGGAAGCACCGATCGCCCACGGTGACTTCCGCCGTACACTGCACTCCTACATGCCCCACGACCAGGCACCTATAGCACCTGTCTTCGCGGGGCTGCAGGAGATGCACCTGCGCCCTCAGGAAGCCTCCAATAAGGAGGCTCCGTCCGTCCGCCACTTTCTGGGCCGCCGCGACGGGACAGCTCACGACCGCCGACCCGTGACCAGTGGGGCCAAAGCGGATTTCGCCTGACCTCACCTGATCACGGGGGCAGCCACTCGCCTCCAAGACGGCGGAGATTATCTCCTCCGTCGTGGCCGCGTCATCCAGACCCGAAATGCGCAGACTCGCGCATTTGTTGGGTCTGGTGACGCGGACGTCACCCTTGTCCAGCGACTCCCGCAGCTTTGCCGCTAAGGCATCCGCTTTGGGGCCGCTGGTGGCGCCGGAGACCTCGAGGAGGCGCGCTTCGGTGCGCGTCACCTTGCACCGGAGCCCCCCCTCAATCTCGAGGGCCTTGAGGTCTACTGAGGCTTTCGCCTGCCTCAGTACCTCGGCGTATCCCACGCCCTTCGCCTTGCCTTCTGTCGTCACCGTAATGTCGTCATTACGGTGACGGCAGTGGAGCGAGGAGCGCGGAGCCTCTTCGGCGCCTTCGCCGCGGCGGCCTTTGCCGCTTTTGCGGCGACCTTTGCCGCCTTCTTGGCGGCCTTCGCCGCCTTTTTGGCGGCCTTAGCCGCCTTCTTCTTTGCTCCTGCCACCTCCCAGATCCCCTCTCTAGAGGGAGACTGGGGTGCGACGGGAGCGCTGGCTGTGCTGGTGGAGGCGGGGTTGCCACCTCCACCAGGTGCCGTCTTCTTGGGGGCGGAGGCCTTCCGCTGAAGACCGGGAGCCCCACTGGGTGCAGCCGTCGTCGCGTACGACGCGACGGCGGGTGCCGCCAGCGGCGGGCGGTATGCCCGGTCCTCGAGAACGCCGAGGCGGCGCTCGATGGTCTCCAGCAGTTGGACCACCGTCGGGGTCGCCTTAGGTGCACGGGGAGCGGGAGTTTTAACACCCCGAGCCTCCCCGGCCCCCTGGACGAGCTGCGTAAGCTTGCCGATTTCCTCCCGCATCAGCTCTTGCTGCTTGCGGGAGTCGGCAAGCTCCTTCTCCAGGCTCGCAACCCGAGCCCGGAGCTTCCCCTCCTCGCTGGAGACGCTCCTCTCAAGGAGCTCCTCCAGCGCCTTCGTCGCCCCTGTGACGGCTTCCGTCACTACTTTCTTCTTGCCCGCAACATTCTTGGCGCCCTTTACGGCGCCAGTGATGCGGGCAAAAGCCGCCATTATTTCCTTCGCCGCCGGCACCTCCGTGACCCTCCCGCTTGGCAGCGGGGGCACAATCGCCGGCGGCTCTACCACCCTCCCTCTCGCTCTGTAGAGGTCGGCTTTCCGACCTCTACCCGCGGTGGTAGCAGCTACCTTCCTAGGAAGGCTACCTTCCTCCTCGCTGGTGGAAGATTCGGACCCAGGCCGACGGAACAGGCCTTTGCCTGGTCCGCTTGACCTAGGTCTCTTCCGCCTCGCTTCTTCGGCATGGAGACCGAGGGTATCCTCGGTCTCGGTACCCATATCAACTGCCGACTCCATCTCGGAGCCGGCACGGGTTGACGCGACCTCCGCGTCACTGGGGGTGGTTTTGAGGCACACCCCTGGGCCTGAACTATGGTGACCCCTCCCATATACCACCTGGGATGAACCCTGGCGGGGGTCGACATGACGGATCATGCCAAGCGATTCCCCGGACACTGTCCGGGTAGTTACATTCGTAGTGTTTTGCTCCATAGTTGTTTTTTGCGTTTTGCGTCCGCCGACGTAAGGTTGGGAGTGGGGAAGTTGGGAGAGGATGTGAGGATGGGAAGGGTGGGAAGGTGGGAGTGACGCCCTAGGCACTGAGTTCCCCCCAGCGATGCAACAAATAGCCGGGCGTCAGAGCGTGAGTTTCGGGGTAATTTTTTAAAGAGGTTTTCTTCCTCGCAACTCCAAAGAGCCACCGTGCCCGTCTGTTGCCAGACGGGGTTACGGCTCGGCCGAACGATGGTTCCTATGGAACCGTGTACTTCGCCACTGATCACTCAGTGGCGAAGTACTCGTCGCCCTGGGAGTTCTCCACTAAGTACGCTCTGCATAACAGAGCGCATGTGGAGAACTCCAAACCGGCCATAAAGGCCCCCCCTCCTTGGTGGACTATTGGCCGTGGGCGACGACGTGCGCCTCAGGCGAAGTCCACATCGTCGTCCACGTTACCAGGATGCACCACGTGGAGGTTGTCCTACCCAGCACCCCAATTTATAGGACCTTTGAAACGGATTTACGGTCAAAGTATTCATGTGTTTTTTTTTTCTTTATTTTGTAATGTTTCTTGACAGATGCCACGTCACGTGACGAAATTTTGGAGTCAATTTTGTTACACCCAATATAATAAAGAATAAAATCTAAAATTTTGTTGTAATTCAAAAGTACAGTCATTTTAGTACTTTAAGAAAGTTTTCCGGGAGATTTGTCAATGTTTATTTTTACTCTTTCAGATTTTTTACTTTGCCACCTTCTTAGTCGCTCGCGCCGCTGCAAACTGTCCTATGACGTAATTTTTTTATGATAACGTCTTTTCAAGTTACTTCTACGATAAAAACATGTTTTCATTAAAGCGTCTGCCTCGGTGGCGCAGCGGTACTGTATCTGCCAGCCGCGCTTGAGGTCCTGGGTCGGTCCAAATGTTTGTGTCGTCCACAAAAGTTTGGATGTTTTCTATGTATAATACGTATGTATTTTAAAATATATAAGTATGTATATCAGTCGTCTAGATCCCATAGCACAAGCTTAAATTAGCTTAATTTAGGCTAGATGATGTTGTGTCCACAAAATATGTGAGATTGTCCACAAATATTTATTTATAATTTATAATTTAAGTAAGTCTATTCAGGTTTTTTGTAAAATTATCTTTTAACTACGAGTGCCGCAACCCCTTTAATTTTTTCAGAATGGTTCATCATCACGCCATTATCCCCGAAGGGGTAGGCAGAGGCATATTACATACCCACATTTCACCTTTTTATAATTTGTCCCACGTAATACGTTGTGAGCCGTATTGCCGTGTTTAAATGGACAGGCGCAGGTTGTGACTGCCTGCTGTTGAAATAAAGCCTTCAACTTGGCTTAACGACTGCCATTTTACTGGCAACCGGGACCAATGGCTTAAGGTGCCTTCCGAAGCACGGAAACGCTCAAATAAATTTCACAAAGTGATCACATGGATGGTCACCCATCCATGGAACGGCCATAGTGAAAGTTGCGTACTGCAGTGATCATTTACAGAACACTGAGTCCGCGGGGCCACGAGCACTTCTAATTTTTTCAGAATGACTGTACTTTATCCAAAATTCCAGTTATGGCTGGACAAATTTTAATAATAATATTGCATCCACAAATATGTGGTTCGAAAACATAACTAGTTCATAGAATACGTTTATAACTGGTTTGCTCACAACTTCAGTTAGCATACATGGCCGAAGCAAAGTGCAAAGTTAGCAACTTCCTTTACTGACAAATGGGTTCAACAAATATTGCTAGATAAAGCACAGCGTGCAGACCAGTCGTAACTCATAAAAGTTGCTGTAGGTACTTGCAGCTTTCCGGGTGTTTATATACAACTAACTATTGTCCGCGACTGCCCCCGCGCAAAGTTTTGCCAATACAAACTTTCATTTCACCCCTCATTTCAGCCCCCTCAAACCTTTTTATTCAGAGAAAGTTAGGCTATGTCCGTCTGGTCTATCTGTGTACCAAATATCATCAGAATCGGTTCCGTGGTTCGGGCGTAAGAGTGTAACAGACAGGCAGTTACTGCCGCATTTATATTATTAGTAAGGACGTAGGGATGATCAAATTATCGCTAGATGTGTCTTCATTAAGATTGTGATAGTTGTGTTTCAGATATGTAATGGAAACTATTTTTTTATAATTACTGGAATAATAAATATAATCTTTGAACGTTGCTGGAATAATGTGGATGCTATATTTTTTTAAGAATTGTGCGTTTTACGAGTACTTATGTCAAAGGGAATAGAACGGTTTTAAATTTACTGATGGGTCACTCCGTATTAAAAATTAATACTTACATTATTCATAATATTATTACTAAATCTTCTTGAAATGTTTCGTGCTAAAGACTTCAACCGTTAGTACCAGCTGCGGGTTCTCTATTTAATTTATAACAAAAGTGCTTTAGAGACGCCGCCGGAGCCTAAATAAGCTTATAAAATACTTTGAATTGATGTTTACTGTAAAGGCCAAATCAAAACATTCAAATTACAAATAAAGAAAGGATTCAGTCATTCATTTGCTATTTTGGAATGAACACATTTAAATTAAATGAATTTCAACGAAAGAAAAGGTAGAATTCTAACTCGTATTTTATGGAAATACTAACACCTGTGTTACATTCAAAATGAATTAGAAATTAAGCAACAATTCTGTATTTTCTTTCCATTTAACATGAAAACATTGTATAGTAAAATCAAATACAGATAAAGAAAAGGTAATTGTAAGACGAATTCGCTTATGGAAGGTTCCGTACCAAAATAACGAAAAAATGAGTGTCTGTGTTGTATGGTAGTGAAGTATTATGTTGTCAAAGCGGCAACAGAAATATAATATACTAGAGGACGTCACGCAGTTCCTGCTGCGTAGCTCCTATTCCCATGGGAATACGGATATAAAATATAGCCTATGTTCACCAGGAAGAGTGTAGCTTCTTAACAGTAAAATAATTTTTCAATTCAGGCCAGTAGTTTTGGAGCTAACAAACAAACAATAAATTTTTTCCTCTTTATAATATTAGTATAGACTAGCGGACGTCACGTGGTTTTACCCGCGAAGCTCCCGTTTTCGTAGGAATACAGGAATCAAATGTTACCTTTGTTATATAGGGATAGGGTAGCTTCCCAACAATGAAAGAATTTTTCAAATCGGCCCTATAGTTTCGGAGCCTGTTCGATGCAAACAAACTAAGAATCCAATCTATCCTCTTTATAATATTGGTATAGATTATGTCAAAAAAAAAATGTCTAATTATCACGGTTTAAGAGGCGCACCTGGTGATAGACAGATGGACAGCGAGGTCTCATTTGTGAGTCACAGTTGTGAAGTCGCGTTGTAAACTGGTGGTAACTCTTTGATTTATATAAGTGACGTTTCAAGTGCATCTGTATATGCGTAAGTAAATAAATAAATTTTGAATTTTAAATTTGAATTTTGAATTCATTAATAGGGTCCCATTTATACCCTTTGGCACGGAACGCTAAAAAAGGTACACGTCTAACGCATATTTAATGCAAATACGAACACCTGTGTCAATGTCTGTTTGTTTGTTAAGTGGTTCAAGTCAAACAATAAAAATGGCCAGGAAAAGTTTGTGAATACCGCTCAACACAGTACAAACCCTTTGTAAGAGACGGTGTACACGGTATTATGAGTATGCCCGCATTTGCTGTAATTTAATTTTCCTCAAACATCGTTTGGAGTGAAGTGCGGTTGGCGGTAACGACGGGCGGTCGATCGCCTCTTTCCGTTGCTGTCATCTAGACGAAGACAGCCACGTATACCTTTAGTCCGTTCACAGTTAATTTCCCTCTGACAGATCGTTTTCTGTAAGTTGGCATTGCAGTAAAGTCCCCCTATGATTGCCAACTTCAGACATTTTACCGCATATTAGGGGAGATTATACGATGGAACCGTTAAGACTGAGAGTTTTTTTTATGTAAATATCCATTAGTCAGTATAATTAACATTTCTAATGGCGCAGTTCTGTGAATAAAATATTTTTCATAAGTTTCATTTTTATTTACATAAAATGGGATAAGAAATTTCGACTTAAGGTTGGAGTACATGGGAGAAAAAAAATCTTAGTATGGTAACACGAAAATCAGAGAAGCCAACCTCAAAGCTAGAGGTAAATTAACTATGAACGGACTATACATCCGACGCCTTCCGACGCCACGCCTTATTACCTTAGTTTACATTGCAACACGTCTTTTGAAATTGAAATATTTTCGCAGTTTTATTATTTTATTGACCAGGTTTTTCACATTAGTAGATAATTAGGTAAATTTTAGTAGGTAAGTACCTAATAAATACAGTGAAATAAAGACATACGAAATAAAGACATTATAACAAAGGCTCTGCCTGTGTGATTTGTACTAATTTGAACAGTTTGTTGTTTTTTTTTTAAATAGAAGTTTCCTGTAAGCTAATTCTTTAGATTTAGTGAAAATTAATTATCTGTAGGTACTTTTATTTATAAACTATAGTCGACTAATGATTTACAATTACATTATTTTCATATTTTTTTCTAAAGTAGCGCGTTTATATTTTAAACTCCGTCAAATCAGTTTTTATAATAGAATAGAATAAACTTTAATTGTACACCATGTTTAAACTAATTTTACAGTATTTTTTTACAAAATGTTGTACAAAGGGCGGCCTTATCGCTATAAAGCAACATCTGACAGGCAACCTTTTAATACTTTTATACATATACTTCAGTTAATATTACAATTTATTTCACTCAACCAATCAACCACCACCCATTTGATTAGTTGAAACAAAAACACAATGGATAATTTGTGTTTATGATATGCCTCTGCCTACCCAATTGGGGATAAAAGCGTCACTTTAATGTCGTCCGTATCTATTAAATTAATTCTCGTGTCACATTTTTGCTCAGTTTAGTACTCCGAAACGATCTAACCGACTTTCACGTCCGTATTTAGTTTTCTTCTGCTTTTACACGCTAATATTCTTTTTTACGATGTAAGAAGCGCTCGTGGCCCCGCGGACTCAGTGTTCTGTAAATGATCACTGCAGTAAGCAACTTTCACTATGGCCGGTCCATGGATGGGTGACCATCCATGTGATCACTTTGTGACATTTATTTGAGCGTTTCCGTGCTTCGGAAGGCACGTTAAGCCGTTGGTCCCGGTTGCCTGTAAAATGGCAGTCGTTGAGCCAAGTTAAAGGCTTTATTTCAACAGCAGGCAGTCACAACCTGCGCCTGTCCATTTATACACGGCAATACGGCTCACAACGTATTACGTGGGACAAATTATAAAAAAAAAGGTGAAATGTGGGTGTATAATATGCCTCTGCCTACCCCTTCGGGGATAAAGGCGTGATGATGAACCTATTCTTTTGTACGCAAATAAGTTGCGCGTGTTAGCTGGTATCATTTACAATGATGACGTTGCTATAATGGATTACCTGTGCTTAGAAAATGCCGACCCAAACTCAATCATTCACAATTTTACAACACAAACCACACAGATACAGGCAATAATATTGGCCATTGTTAATAAATGGATGCCGTAGCAAAACTCTCTGTGTGTATAAATGAAATGCCGATGCTACAATAATATTGCGCTGAACATTTGATTGCTCGATGGTGTAAGGAAAAGGGAAAAACAATTCGTGAATATGAAAATGAGATAAAATATTATCTTGCTGTGTATGTTAATTTGAAATACCTCAGTACAATTCAATTATTAAGAATCGATTCTCTATACTGTTGATTAATGGCACTTGGTGACCTTTGAAAATGCCGAGGTCTAGATGAAAAGACAAGGTAGTACTGTCATCAAGACCTTATAAAATGCCGTGAGGCGAAACCGGTCAGATTTAAAATAATAAATATTGTGATACAGTACATACAAGTAAGGTTTTCAATATATTAAAAATTGGATTAAATAATACAAAATATTATCTACATGCAATCAAGTAAATGACCCCGAAGGGTAATTTCAAAGCCACACTTTGCCAGAAAGTAGTTGTTACATCTTAACCTACGTAAAGGGTAACAAACCTATTTTTATCAGTGGCCACTTATAGAAGCGATAATTTATTACCAATCTGTATGTAATCCGATTCAAAATTTCAACAGCCAGGAGAGATATTACACATCTACAAATACAGGTATTACATTTATAAAATACAAAGGCAACAAAACAAGCCTTTAAATCAATACTCCATGTAGTTTTAGGGTTCCGTACCCAAAGAGTAAAAATTGGACCGTATTCATGAGGCTTTCCTATCCGTTTGTCTGTCTGTATGTCCGTCATGAGGCTGTAGGTATATCAGGAACCATGAGAGCTGCATTTTTCACCGATGATGTATTTCTGTTGCCGCTATGACAACAAATACTAAAATAAGAAAAATGGGGGAGATTTAGTGCCTTTTCACATGTACCAGTTGCCGGGTAGCCGGTGCCGGGTACCTGGTGGCGAAGTGTATAGTATAGCCGAGCAAATTACGCCAGTACGCCTGAAAGCTAAGTACATCGCCATGCACTTCGCCGCCGGGTACCCGGCAAACGGTACGTGTGAAAAGGAACTAAGGGGCGTTTCCATACAACAGACGTGATATTTTGCCATTTTTGGTACGGAACCCTCCGAGCGCGAGTTCGACTCGCACTTTGCCGGTTTTTACTATTATTGAATATGAAGCTCATTAAAATTTAACCAGTACATTCATGAATTCAAATGTCCACAAAATCAAACCCTTTCGGTACACTGGTTTTCAATGAAATTAATTTACACCGATACATACAGAACGTGCGGTTAGTTCTGTCTGCATGAGCTAAATTATTGTTTCCAGAGTATTCAAGTGCAGTTAATATGTATAAAGCATGCGGATAGAAACACCAGACCTGTGACACAAAGTCAATATTAACTGGAATATTGATTCTCGTTGTAGTAGAGTTTTTTTTTTTTAATAAGCTCGCCAAATTGACGTCGCCAGCCTATTGGAAAGCCATGGCGCATCTAGCGATTGGGGGCCACTCTCACAGTCCGTAAGACTTCTGACAGTGGTCCTTAAGTTGGCGGCCCTGTGATGTGCCTCTTCACGCTTCGCTTGAAGAACCCGAGATTGCAAGATGAGAGAAAACCGTGTGCAGACAGGTCGTTCCAAGTTTTTATAGTTTGACAGAGGAACGATCTTTTGAAACGCTCAGTTCTGGCGAAGATTCTCTCCACTGTGTATGGGTGGTATCTCTGCCCAGCATGCGTTGTTTGGGATCGGAAACGATAGGTAAAATATACATATACTTCTATTAATTGTATGAAATGAAAGAAATTTCCAGTAAAAAGCTCTAAGCCGTCTGCTATTTTAGTAAGAAAATAACAGAAATAAGTAAAAGATACAAAGATTTGGCGCTTGTGCTTTTCAAACTACACAGTAAGAAGGCCATTTCACGGAAGGAATAGACAGAGGGGTTACATATTATGTACATCTATACTTTGTTAGTTGAACTTAAGGTGACAAGCGTATATTTTAGTAGTAGACTCGCCTACCCAGGTTGTAGGTACAGTACTTGTTTCTGAATTAAAGTACCCAGCCGCGTTATTAATACATCTACGTCCTTTATTATACATAGAACGAAGTGTGTATTATATATACTACAGACATTTTTACAGCTTTAATATAGAATCGATCACCCCTGGAAAGACACAATACCTTGCCCGGTACATTGCCCGATCCTTTGACTCAGTTCACTAAATATTAAAACCCAAATACAGCAATATTTCAGAAAAGCTATTTGTATACAACAGAATTAAAAACATCAAAAGATAAAGGTAAAATTCGAACAAAACGGAAAATACGATTCACACTTGTATAAATCTCGTTTAAAAGTTCATAATTGTTTTTTTAGAATCGTCAACAATAAAAATTGGACAACCTGCTTTTCAGCTCGCCTGTATTCAATAGGCACATTCAAACGCTTTCTAGGTGACGGTGGTGTACACGATGTTAATAGTGTACCCACATTTGGTGTAATATAATTTTCCTCAAACACGGTCCGAGGCGAAGTGCGGTCGGTGGTTACCTCCTACCCTCCTTGTGATCCCATCGCACATCACGACGCTCAAAAACAACCACGTGAACCCCCAACGCGCGCTCCACGCCACGCTACATTAGTTACGTTAGAATACACTTTTTGGGCAGCGGGGCAAATAAACCTTGTTTATTTAGTAAAGTATTATTATTTTACTGTCGAGATTTCCGTGTTCATGCCGAGTTAAATACGTTAGACGGGAAACGAAAATGTCCCAAAGGCTCAGTTTGTATTAACGAAAAATCTTCCTCGTTTAAAACGAGTAAATTATCGTCTGTACTGTGGTTTATATTTTTGCTAATGTTTTTTATGAAAGTTTTTTCATTTTTTGTCGCGGATTCTGTTTGCGCTCTGTGTAGTAATTAGGTAGGATTACTTTGCTCTCAAATAGCTTTGCTTTACTTTAGACTTTTGGCGAATCTATTGTCATGACAAAACGAATATCAGCAGGTGTATTAAACCTGCTCACTGACCCAGAAGCATGAGATCGTAGTAGTGAGGAATATACACATTTGCGTAATGTCAGCCGAACTTAAAATATAAGATAAAACCATAACATTATCTAAACTAACAAAACAAAAATAAATTGTATATCCCGTAGACATATCAGACGCACTTTTAAAACGTTAGAAATATAAAACATCTTTGTGCACAAAACATATTTTTGGTGTTCCAATAAATAATATCTAACTTACATCATTTTTATTTTAAGTAACATAATCCTGGCACACCCTGTTAAGGAGTAACCCGGGGGTTCCCCAGCGGCGCTAAACTGCATGATGACAGATACGTAGGGACCGTGGAGATTTTTCATGATAAAAAATAAATATGTCTGTAGCGTGGCTAAGACATAATTTTTTATGCACTAAATATAAGTCAACCTCACGTGCAAGCTCGTGCACCTTTTTTTTTTTTTTTTTTTTTTATACCACTAAGGTGGCAGACAAGCATACGGCCCACCAGGAGGACTGGTGGTCACCGCAGCCTATGAACGTTTGCAACACCAGAGGCGCCACACTCGCGCTGCCGACCCTGTAAAAACCTTCTTAGACCCCTTTTGAAGAACCCCATACTGTAGGCGTTTGGGAAAACCGAGGCAGGAAGAACGAACAAAGAACCTGCTGAACAACGGACGAGGCTCTGACGGCGGCGGTCCATTTCAACACGGCGATGGGCTCACCACCTGTCACGTGGGACCGAATTGTACATGGTGAAATGTGGGCCGGTATAGGCCTCTGCCTACCCCTTCGGGGATAAAGGCGTGAGTATATGTATGTATGTATGTAAATATATACTGAACCGGAACCATACCAGTAAAGAAGTAGAGTACTTTTTAGATAGGTAACATTTTCTACATATTTTGTAGATCTTCAAAATAATTTTATATCACGCTTCTTCAAAAGCTAGCTAGCTTTTTACCCCCAGACGAAAACCCCGTATACAAAAATCGTAAAAATTTATGACCAGTGTCATGAAAATCAAAAATCGGCCAAGTGCTAGTTGGACTCGCCCATGAAGGGTTTCGTAGCAGCAAGTAACATAATACAAAAGTTCTTATAGTTCGTTGTAACTTTCGCTGTGGTAGTGATTTTTCTAACAGCTCTATCTCGTTTAAACCAATTTTCGTTGGTAGTTTTTATGGCAATGTACATTATATATTGTTTTTAGATTTATCATTCTCTTAGTTTAGAAGTTAGAGGGGGGGGGGGGACACATTTTTTCACTTTGGAAGTGTGTCTTGCGCAAACTATTCACTTTAGAAAAAAATTATGTTAGAAACCTCAATAGCATTTTTAAAGACCTATCTATAGATACCCGACACGTATGGTTTGACGAAAAAAATTTGACTTTTAGTTCGGAGTATGGGGACCCCCAAAATTTACTGCTTTTTTTCTAGTTTTATATAAGAATCTTAATGCGATTCACAGAATACATCTAGTTACCAAGTTTCGGTAGCATAGGCCTTATAGTTTCGGAGAAAAGTGGCTGTGACACACGGATGGACAGACAGACAGACATGACGAATCTATAAGGGTTCCGTTTTTGCCATTTGGCTACGAAACCCTAAAAATGCGACTCCATAGAACAAAACAAAGACATACACGCACACAAAAGGAACTTCTCATCGTCTGAAAATAGAAACACACCCACTACTTTCGCTCTGTGAATAAATTAAGATCCCTACTTTACGAGTGGTTCACAACACAACCTCTATATTTCCGTAACATGGAAGCGTTACAGCTCGAATTGTTGAGTGGTTGTGTAGATTGAACAACTCGAAACCTTAATTAAGTAGAGTACATCTAGAATATTCTGAAGAGACGAGTGAAATTTGTGCAGCGCGTGCCCAAAACATCAGGCAAATAAAAAACTACTTTATAGCTACAAAAATTGATAGAGAAAATGAAGTTTTCACTCTTTACGTCATAACATCCTTTGGGATTTCCACACGATAAAAAAAGATGTTGACGGTTGATGTCGCAAAAGCCTATATATTTTCGTGACTGTGGAAATGATCAAATCATATGATTTCCGACTAGCGGAGACATGAAACGGTACGAAAATGGAAAATGCTGTGACATCAGGCCCTTGGTCTCTTTTTTTTTAATTTGCCATATATTTTTGTATCGTATATTTTTTTGAACTTCAGTTAGATACTTGTCGCATTTTAACATTTGAAAAGGTACAAAAATGTGCTTGAATGTAATGGCAGGGCTTATAAACACATGACAGACCTTAAGAACGCAGTTACACACCATTAACATACCCCTACTCGCAGTTTAAACTTTTTTTGTACTAATAAGATCGTCATAATAAGATCTCTTTTATGTTATTTGTTATTCAAGTGATATGTGACTAATAAATATAACACCATTTTTTACAGAAACGAGGAGTGTGCTATGTAAACTACTACGCCCAACAACGTCAGAAGGTCTGGAAATCAAACAAGTAGTTTGTCAGCGCTGACTGTTCATACAATTCCACGACACAAGTCGGGTTCAACAATTTGAATATAAACTAGATAGTTCAGGAGCAACTGCATTCGAATGTTTACATTGCAGGCCTCTCATCAGATTCCAACTTTGAACCGTATTTGAGCAGTACTTGTAGAGTAGGTACCGAAACGCAATCCGTATGGTTCAATACTATGCACTAAGAAATATTACATGGAAGATATAGTTAGTAAGTAAGTAAAACGTTATTGTAAACCAAACATGAAATTGATATCTAACAAAAAAAAATATTTTATACATATTTACAATTGGTATAGCAGTAAAATTCATGAAAAAATAGCTTCAAATCAGGACCATTAAAATCCTAGTAATTCGAGCGTAAAAATTCTTTTGTTCGACCGCATAAGAAGTAAACAAATATTTAGTAGCCTTTCTTGGTAAGTTCCCATATTTGTAAACATATTTAATTTATTTCCCTTTGCAAAGGAACGACCTTATTCAGCCATTGGCATTATGTACTCAACCAGACATTTTTACATTTTTTACTGACTCAATACGGCTACTCAGAATTTCAATTACAACCTCACCCTCCTTAGAAATCGTATTTGAGACGTTCAGCAGTCGTCTCAGTACCGTTACTTTATAAGACTCTTGTCTTAAAAGGAAAGAATTTGTTCAAACCTAGCTTCTAAATTAAATGCTGTTTGAATTCCGTCCTTCCTCAACAAACTTATTTCGTATGTGTAGACCGACAACCGTTTGTGTGAGACGTGACTCTGAATGAAACATATAATGTCGTTAGATGGGAAAGTTTCGACTACCGATTCAAGCAATTGATTTTTAACAAAATCTCTAAATGCAGATTTACTTGACTTCAACAAAATTTATTATCATCAATATTTACTTTCCTTGGGAGTCCTGGGGTATCTGTCCGCGGGCTTACCCGGGGCCCAACCGTAGGCAGGACACGTGAGGTTTTTTAGTCGGTAGGAGTCCGGCATAACATCCATGGGAATTTCATCACTTAAAAAAAAGATACTTTCCTCCAACCTCTGTCTTTCTTTTCCACCCTGTATATACCTAAATCATATCCTTTCATTACTATATAATGTGATGTTTAACCCTTCAGCACCTTTCTATCTTAAGGAACGATTTCAGTTTCTACATGACTCGCACACAAGATGCTTGAGATCATCAGAAAATTTAACGCTGAAAATGCCCATGCATTCTACATCGTACTTTGATCATTCTTTCTCTGTACAGGCAGTGCGTCTATGGAATGCATTGCCAGTCGAAATCAAACGCGCCCAAACGCTGTCTAATTTTAAGTTGAAAGTAAAGGATCACTATTTAAATATCAAGTAGTAATTTTTCATTCAAAACTTACATCTAAAGTACGATTGTTAATCTGTCAGTAAAATTACAAGTGCAACTGTCACTTATACTGAATTTAGTAGGTACTGAATTTTCATTCAAGAAATGTCATTTTACTGACTGAAATTAATAATCATAGTATAGTCTAGTACTCGTAATTCACAGTTCAATGTCACTGTCATTATTACACAAATTACCATTATGGATAGATTTATCTGTTTTTTTTTATACTTTTTTTATTACATACCTATTGCAATTTGTTTATTATTATTTATTTATACATATAACATTTAGGGATTAATATATTTATGTATGTATTTATTTATTGATATGTATGTATGTATATTGTATATTATTTATTTAAGTATAGGCCTATTTCTGGATTGATAAATAAATGAATATAATATTATGCCTACTTGAGTAGTAGGTAGCTTGTAACTTTGTTTAGTGCGCCATGAACTACCTTACAGTATTGATCCTAACATTAAATCTATTAGGTTGTCTGGAAGAGATCGCTGTCAGCGATAAGACCGCCGCCGATTGTATCTAGAGTTAATTTTTGGTATAAGTTCTTGTAATCATTGATATGGTGTACAATAAAGTGTATTCTATTCTATTCTACCTACCTATCGAGGGATGCGGGGTCCTACTAACATCTTAAGGACCCCAATGAGTCGGATCCTCCTCGTGGTGCATCCTGGGCAACGGAGTAGCGACCACTCCCCCTTCCTCTGGGGGGGAGTTGTGCTACTCTGGCTAATTCCGGCCGAGGCGGGAGTAACCCACCTGTGGGTTGCTCGGTGGTGTGTGTTGCTGCCGGCCGTGCCGTTATTCACGGCCGGCAGCAGCAATGCTGTGTCGCCGTCGCTTCGCCACCATTGCTGGCGAGACGATGGCGGCAAAGTGGGAGAGGCACTGCGTGGGGGGCGGGAGTTTGGGTAAATGCTCCCGCCCTGCCATGCAGTTCGGGCTGCCGGCCGTGAATAACGGCGCGACCGGTGGCAACAGTGCTGGGCCGCTGTCACCTCGCCAGTTGACGAGTTGATGGCGGCAAAGCGGGAGGTGCACTGTGCGGGGGAGCGGGAGTAACGGATATGCTCCCGCTCTGCCGTGCAGTTCGGGGGCGCCGCGGTGAGGAGTTACTGCGCGCCCCCGATTGTTTCTTGACCGTGGGCGTAAGGTCGGGGGACCCCGCCCACCAACGGTCACATGCCGGTGGGCACCTTTCCCGTGTTCCGGGGGTGCCCATTAGCGCACGCCTGCGGCAGCCGCTCTCTGTCTCCTCTATTACAGAGGGGCGTTCGAGAGCGGTGCAGGCGTGGTCTTAAGCTCCTTAGGGAGCTTTGGGGAGCCGCCCATCTGGCTCCCCCGAGGAGAGCCCCGAATAAACGGGGCGCCCCTAGCCGGGTCGACGTGAATAATCTTTTGATATCCCTCGGCCCGGCTAAAGGGTGAGGAGGAACACCGCGGGGTTTAGTGGGTAGGACGGTCCATTCCGGACCGGGCCGGGAGTCCCACACACCATCCCAGCTGCCCCCGCAGCTGGGATGAAGGCGCGTAAAGGCGTTCCCCGCGTCAACAAAAAAAAAAAAAAACCTACCTATCGAAGACTGGAATATTATCCATACTAATATATAAAGCTGAAGAGTTTGTTTGTTTGTTTGTTTGAACGCTAGGATCTCGGGAACTACTGGTTCGATTTCTAAACTTCTTTTACAGTTTGATAGTCCATTTATTGAGGATGGCTATAGGCTATATAACATTGCGCTAAGATGAATAGGAGCGGAGCAGCAATAAAGAATGTTTCGAAAACGGGGAATTATTTTAACCGTCTGAGAGCTTCCGAGGCATACGCTGCCTAAATGGTTAAAGTTACGTAAAAATTATGTATCACAAAATTGTTTCTCTTAAAAAGTTCTATAAAAAAGTCCGCAACAGCATTTATGTCCATCTTTTAAGGTTCGCTCACAATAAACTAATTTGTCTTTTTTTAAGGTTAGCTCACAATATTATCAAACTGAAGGGTTTGTTTGTGCTAGGATCTCAGAAACTACTGGTTGCATTACAAAAATAATTTCACAGTTTTTTAGTCCATTTATTGAGGATGGCTATGGCTATATAACATCACGCTAAGACAAATAGGAGCGGAGCAGCCATGAATAATGTTTTAAAAACGTGGGAAATTTATTTCTTTTGAGAGCTTTCATTGAGTACGTTGCGTAAATGGTTAAAGTTACGTAAAAATTGTGTTCTACAAAAAGATTTCTCTTAAAAAGTTACAAAAAAAAGTCCTGAACAGCATATGCCTATCTTTTAAGGTTCACTTACAATAACCTTCAAAATCATTTTTAAAATGAGCGACGCAAGTCGACTACGTGTCGGGAGTAAACGTTTTCTGCAGCAGTAGCCAGTCAACTGAAAGATAATACCGGCCAAGTACGAGTCGGACTCGCACACGATGAGTTCCGTACCAAAAAACGGACAAAAATAAATGTGACGGGAAACTTCAACCAAGTTGTGCGGGTGAACTCTAAATGAATATAAGCGACGCGACTGGAAAAATTATATCACTTTAAATATTAAAACCTACCACAACTCTCTAATAAATATACCTAAGACACGCGACGAGAGTAAATGCGACGGGACTATATTACCTACTTAAAATATTAATACTAAACCACTCTCATTGTCACTCTCATGTGACGCAAACGAAGTTGCGCGGGTCAGCTAGTGCAATTATAAATTGAATAAGTGTTTCCCAGTAAACCGGTCAGTTCGAAAAGTAAATGCTGTAGAAAGCGTACGAGTATAAACTATTTCATTCAATGTGTAGTAAGTTCTACCAAGCGCTATCAATCAACAGTTTTCAGACTTCACATTTAGAACGAACACATCAGATTCAGCACCATTTAGTTTTATATTTTTTCAAAGAACTGTAATTATTTAAATAACAAATGCATAAACTTATTATTTGCTCTTACTTTATCAATCTATGGCCACGTGGAAATCGATTCTGCAATTTCGAACAATACCTAGAACAAACAGAACGATAGACAAACAAATAAAATTGCAATTTTGAGCTAAGAAGCTTGTTATTAGTTATTAGTTATTACGACTTGTATAGATTTTTTTTTATATAAAGTCTCGGTAATTATCGTAAAATCATATAAAAGAACCAAATACATGACGATTTCCCATTACTGATCGTATTTTTCAGCTTTGATTGTTGTTATACAAACATACGCAAGAGTGGCCTCTCTGATGCATCGTGTGCGCGAGAGCTCCTGTAGGTTGGAAAATTTGCTCCATGGTTGGAAAGTCTAGATTGTCCTATAGTCCGACGTTGGAATAAAATACACATGTTCGCAAATAATATAAATTTTAATAGTAAATTTAATAAGATATTTGCATTTAAAAGATACCTAATGTAAATTAAATAACATAGCATAATCAACACCAAACACAAATGGATTGAACTATCATACACAATAATGATATTGAAATTGAATTTGTGATACAGCAAAATGTTCTCAGATTTTTATGATTAAAACCGTAAAAATACACGTAAATTTGCATTTTAACTGAAACTTAAATTGTTGATTTAGTAGCCATCCCTGAATCAATCAATCAAAAAAGGATAAAAAAACAGGTACTGTTAACCACAAAGGGATTTTTTCATAAATATTCAATCTCATCCATTTAGAATACGTTTTATTTTTTTTATAAATTGATTACAGGGTTTAGGATAATAAACACGCCTAGAAAAACATTTTTACACTTTGGTTTTAAATAAATAACGTTAAATACAGTCATGGACAGGCCATTTAATTTGGAAAATCAACTGAGGAAAAGTATTTTCTTTATCGTTCACAAAAAGTTTTGAGAACTTCTCCCCGGCAACTAGATAACATTTCTAATGATAAAAAGAAAATAATTTAAGTACGATATTTTTACATTTTCTCTCAGAGGGGTAACAAAATTTTGTAGGTTTGTGAAACTCTTTTATGTTCAAAAGTGATATTAAAGAACAATTATAACAATATCACAATAACTGTACACAAATAATTATAAAATTGAAGTGTTTTTTTTTTGCAATGTGTGGATAAAAGTAACTTATTGGTAAAAAATTACCATTATTATACATGCAAACATAATATATAATATACACTTTTTCCAGTTATACTGTTATGGTAATTTGAAGGACAACGACGACCAATTTTGATGAGACTTTTACTGGTATATAGCTTATATTATAGGGTATACTTTTACTGGTAGGTATATATGTTTTGTTTTTGGTACTTTTACTTAACAAAATAATTTAGAGATTCGCGTAAAAAAAATAAAAAAATATTGTGGGTTATGTTAATGTTTATCAAGAGTATGTAGCGTATTTTATGTCACCAGTCAGTCCAAAACCAGAACACCAGATAAAGTTTCAAACCATCAACATTTTGATGGCACATCTGCCTGAAGAAGGTACTCTCTAAGGTTTTATTCACACTTGTAAACACTTTGATGTTTCAATTACTAAAATGTTTTCTTTTAAGTAAATTAACTTGTTTCATGAGGCACCGATAAAGCTCTAAAGTGCGGTAATGTTAACATTCATCCAATTAACAGAGAACGAAGAGCAGTTAAAGGGCGCCGATTTTCGACCACTCGACGAGAATGCGTGGACGGAAATTTACGGGTGAACCGTCATCTAAAGGTTAATAATTAAGGTTTAAGAATGTCATTTAAATGTAGTAACATTGTATACTGAAAGATGTGATGTCTGTTTCTGTGCCTATTTAAAATAAATAAATATGTGTCATGTTTTGTCGTAAAAGAGACCGATAACGTTTGATGGATCCAGGCCGGACAACTGGTAGCGCTTGTACCGCGGTCCCCGTGCGGCCGGGTTAATGTGGCCATCGGCTAGTCGTCGAGTAGATCAATTACTGTCGAATGTTAGGCACTGGAGCGGCCGAGCCTAGCTTGGTACAGCGTGGGGTGGATGGGTGTATGAGGCACACAGTCGAGCGCCGCCGGATCGATGTCGGGCGGCCGCGGGACGTGCTCTCCCGCCGGGAAGGGGCGCGGCGCCCGACTTTCGCCGAGCTATTTATAGCATTCAAGCCGCTGACCTATTTCGCTGCAGCGCCACCGAGGAAGGTCACGGATTCAGCCAGCTCTATGCCGTCCCGGCGCCATTGTCTTTTCAACCGAGATGCAGCGCTAATTAAAGTTGTTGACACTTTATCGCTTCTTTTACTTTCATATGCTAGAGTTATCATTGAATTGAAATCGTTAAATGAAACACGTCAAGTTTATCTTCTGCTTTTGTATCTGTTACGAAACATTGCCTTTAGCGTTATTTAATCATGCCGAGTAATTGTTTACACATTGGCGTGCTTACAAAACTGTCGATACGATTTAGGATACACTAGCTGAGCCCGCAACTTCGTTTACGTCATATAAGGTGCATAAAAGTAGAGGTATTTCTTCATCAGACTCATCAAGCAGCGTGTGAAACTGCCCTGTTTGCTTAATTATAAAAGAGCTTAATGATTAAGGCTATTGTAAAACAATTCAGTCCGCGTTTAAAGTGATATAACTTTTGGAACGAAGTTCCTTATCGCGCGTTGTGAAAGGGGGCTAGTTTTATTTATAAACCGATTGATATGAAATAAACACTAAATGATAAGCGGAGCAAACCTTAACACAATAAAGAGAACCGCATTGCAATCGGTTAAGCGGTTACTGAGATTAGCGTGCACAATCGTACAGACAAACAGACATACAGACAAACAGACAAAAATTCTGAAAATTATTGTTTTTGGTTCTAATGCGTTCATAAAGCCCCCCTATAATATTTTTTCTCATTTATCTTCCATGTACAGACAGCGACCTGTTACGATTTTATTATATGTATTTATTGATTGATATTGATTACGAAGGATAAAATGATTTTACGGCCTGGCCACGGGGCAGTCGCCAAAGCGAAAAATTGTGCGGCGCGACCGGCGAAGCGTCTTGCGACTCAAACAAATGAATAGAAATGTACTGAGCATGCCACGTGGCACGGCGACCGGCGGCGCGGCGATGCGACCGGCGAAATGTACCGAGCGAACGACACGGCGACTGGCGGTGCGGCGAGCGAGTGAAACAAATGCATGAAACAGTACGGCGCGAGCCACGGCGTCGGGCGGCAGTCGCGGCGACTAGGCCAGTGATCAAATTACTGGTCGCGGCGGCGAACGCGACTACCCCGTGGCCTGCAAACGATGCCGCACGATTAGTCGCCTCCGCCGCCGCCGCCGCCGCCGCCGCCGCCGCCGCCACCACCGCCGATCCCCGTGGCCAGGCCGTTACTAATGTTTTGTAATTGTTGCGTATGTGTGATGTAATGAACCTAGATATGTGGTGTTTAGTATAATTTAACCGAATAATTGCAGAAGATACTGGGACACGGTAAAACTTGAACGATTTTATGTTACATCTCCAGTAAGTACATAAAGAAATAAAATAAAAATTCAAAATGGCTTTATTGTCAAGTCGACAAGTGAGAGAATTCCGTGGAGGCACGTAGTGACCGGCTGCGAGGTGTTCGTGACGTCACGTATACCTGCTTAGTACGCTAATCTAACAGCTGCTGCGCTGAATTGCACCGCTGAATCGAGTCATACCGGCTCTCACGACTACCATACGACCTCCCTGAACTTCACACGTTCGCTTGATATATGTATATAGTTTTGCAATGTAACATACAAGTATTAGGGTGACTTTCCACTACGTTACTGACTTGTGACGTAGTGGAAAGACACCCAGCAACAAGACGGACTGGCCTCTTTGTCCAGTGGTTAGAGTACCTAACTACAGATTCGGAGGTCGTGGGTTCGATTCCCACCTAGGACAAATCTCACACAGACACAGAAAAAATCACACAAATGTGATGAGCACATTGATTTTTTCTGTGGCTGGGTGTAATTTATCTATGTATGTAATTTAAAGTGTTTAAAAAGAAGATTCGTTCGCATTACCTCTCCAATATTCTATGATCGTTGTGTTAAAAATTTGGTTATTCTTATATTTTTGGTCATATAATCATTTAGATTGATAAGGTATGATATGTATAATGTGTAGGTATAATTTAAATGTATGTATATTATAAATTATATTTTTTTTTTTTTTTTTTTATAAATATTCACGGACATTTCACACAACGCTATCTGATCCCAAAGTAAGCTAGGAATGACCTGCTTGTGTTATGGTTATCAGACCACGGATATTAATACTTATATACTTTTAAATACATACATATTATACATAGAAACACCCAGACTCTTGAGACAAACATTTATGGATCACACAAATATTTGTCTCCGGTGGGAATCGAACCCACGACCTCCAGCGCCGCAGGCGATATCACTACCGACTGCGCCACAGAGGCAGTCAAATATGTCTGTATATACATATAAGTAAGTATATAATGATAATATTAGTTTGTGTGTGTGCATAAATATCAAATTAAATAAATAAATAAATGTATGTATTTAAAAACATATTAGCATGGTTATCAGTTGTCTACATCCCAGAGCGCAAGCTTATATTAGCTTAATTTGTAAAACAAAGTTACGTTGCTATGGACGAACATTCGTCGTTCTACGAGTAACATTGACCGTTTATATTGTCAACAAGAAAGCAGTGAGATCGTTCTCACCAGACTGCTTATTGTGAAAGTGAAAGTTCAATCCGATTGACGTTGTCATTTTTGTTTTATTTCAAACTTTGAACAGATGAACCACGTTACCTAGTGAAGTTGTTTGATGCAACAGAGTCACAGACTACAGACAAAGTCTTGCCATAAGCCCCTCTGCACTCTATTTTATAGAGAGGGGATAAAAATGGATTTGTGAGACCGACGAATGTGATCATTCACAGCAATGTAGCATAGCACTTCTTTGGTGGAAAGCACTTTGAGTCTCGAAATGAGATTCGAGAAAGTTTCCCTGCTAGTACATTAAATATGTATGTTATGATTTCTGTGACAGTTGTATTAACGTGAACAAAATAAACTTTTATTATTTTCTTTTTCAGTCATAAATTAGTTATAGTAAATTAGTTTCTGGTTTCGGTCATTAATAAGATTTTCTTAGCCAGTTATTAATTACACGTAATTAACTGTCTTGTAACATAAATATAGTTTAAAAAGACTTTAAAAATGGAAGCTATTTATCTATTTGTCCGTATATATTCTTTTTCTATCGACTTTTCATAATTCATATAAAGTAAATATAATAATAATAAATATTGTTAGACATTCTCACACAACATCATCTACCCCAAACTAAGCTTGAAGCTTGTGCTATGAGATCTAGACGAGTGATAAACATAGATAATTTTATATTTCTAAATACATACATAATATACACAGAAAACGCCCAAATTACGGAACAAACATTAGAGGAAAACACTAATATTTGAACCGACCCGGGAATCGAACCGAGGACCTCAAGCACGGCAGGCGGTTACACTACCGACTGCGCCACCTAGGCACATTTTAAAATGGAAGATTTTTCTCTATTCGATCATATACCTAAACAATAAAATAATATATATGTTAGCGGATAATTTTTAACTAAATATAGGTATATATATATATTTTTTTAAATACACAACATAAAGTACAGCTTGGCAAAAAAGTGAAGAAAATAATGGAGGAGCCACTGTGCTGTTCATATGGCAACCCGTTAAAAAGAACCACCAATCAGTATCCACTTGTCAACCGTCAATAAAACCCACCAATTAAATTGTATACTGTCATTGACTATGTGACGTTATTGGCAGCTTTTTGACTATGTAGCCAGTCATGCCGGGGCCACACTAAGGAGAAATGCCATTAATTATCGCGTTGATGGACGTTAAACGTTAGTGTAGCCACCGAATTATCGCGATAATTCGACAACGGCATTCACATTGCCGTTTGACGTTAGGCGATAGCTCAAGTGGCGGCACATCAAAGAGATTAACGCGAGAATTATTACGTTGAAGCGGCCACACTACGTGTGTCAGTGCGCACCGTGAGAGTGTGACCGTTTTCAGTATTTTAATACTTTTTCGGTATATTTTATTGACTTTTTTCGATATCAGTATATTAATGGGTATATTGGTAAAAGTCAGTATTTTTGGGTATATTTTGAATAAAAGGTTAGGGTTACACCTCCGTGTCTCAGCGAACATTGAATTTCTGGGAATTTCCCGGATTTTGTCCATAATAAATTTCATTTGGGAGCATAAATAATCTTATGTTCAATAGTCCCATTAGCCAATGGAACCACGGTTAAATTACTATTTATATATATTACTATATATTACATTAAATATTAAATAGGTAAGGTACAGGTATTTTTAATTATTGTTACGATAAACATTAAAAAAAACCGACCAAGTGCGAGTCGGACTCGCGCATGGAGAATTCCGTCCACCAAAAAGGGTTAAGATATACCTATCACGTTTGATGACATGTATGAAAGCCTCCCATAATATTATTTTAATATAGCGGCAACAAAGAGAGGAGACAGACAGCGAAATCTCAGGTAGGTTCCGTTTTGAACCATTGGGTACCGCACCTTAAAAATATTCAGCATTTTTGTTTTGCTGACGTGGGGAATGCGGTTGGCACCGTCATTACAGCTCGCGGGGACAGCTGGGTGTGGGGCTCCCGGTCCCGGAAAGGGGCCGTCCATTAAACCCGGTGGTATTCCTCCTCCCTATAGCCGGCCGAAAGCCAAAGAATTTCCAAAGATTATTCCCGTTGAGAACCGTTCGGCGGCTCTCCTCGGGGGAGCAAGATGGGAGGTTCCCCCGGAGCTCGCTAAGGACCTGAAAAAATAAAAACCCTATTCCTCATCGCAATGATTTTTTTCTTTGTAGGGTTTGTTGCGATAATATTCGGTAATTTTTTTTTACGAAGCGTGTTGCAGGTGAAGGGCGTGGAATTCAATTCTTCAAATAGAATGTTAAATGTAAATTCTAGGTTCTTCTTTTATAAAAATAAGGTAGTTATTAAAGAATAAAACACGTTTTGATAATCGGTATTTTTATCGGTATATTTTCTCTGTGCCAGTTGGTATATTTCAGTATATTTTTAAGGAGCTAAGGTATTTATGTAAAATTTAATTCGGTCACACTTAACGTCAATTTTAACGCCAAGAATGGGCATTCACGCGAGAATTATTACGTTGAAGCGGCCACACTACTCAAATTGTAACGTTAAGAATTAACGCCATAATTAGCGCAATATTTATCGCGATGATGGGCATTGACGTTTTCTTTAATGTGGCCCCGGCATCAGCAAAATATTAGTTCTTTTTCAGGACTTTTTTGCCAAGCTATAAGCATAAGTTAAAAATATCACTCCGTACTAAACCGTTGAGGCAGACAACTGGTTATTGATATCTTATTTCCACCCTTGTTGGCGACAGCGAGGGTGGAAGTTAAATACGATATCATAATTCTTGTAGGCTCGCGTCACTGCAGTGTATATAGCCTCGTTATTTTCATAATTCGCAGTCCAGTATAAAAACCAAAACAAGCGCAAAATAGGTACATTGACCTGGAAAACAAACAATTCTTTGGCACTGAGTGTTTAAATCTCTATTTTATTAAACTTTCTGTGAAAAAGTATATTTGTAAAGTTGGTTGAAATTTATTAAAAACCGGCCAAGTGCAAGTCGGACTGGCGCACGGACATTTTGTACCAACAAACGACTTTAAGCTGATTTGATGGATTGATTAATTAACTGTGCATGATACATTTGCAAGGTTCCATTATTTGATATCAACCTAGTAGGTACAGGGCGATTGGTTCATTGCTCCGAGGGGTCAGCGTAACTTGTTACTCCGACGACACCCTCGTTACGGCGTGGGGAGCAACGCACCGTGACGTAGCAATAAAGGCCACGGCAGGGGTTGCTCAAGTCGTGGGTCGGATTCAGCGGCTGAGTTTCGAGGTCGCCCTTCACAAATCCGAGGCTCTGCGCTTTCACGGACCTCGGAAGGGGCCACCTGCGGGATCCAGCCTGCGGGTGGGATCCAGCCTGCGGGTAGGGGGCGTCAGCATCGGCATCGAGCCCTCGATGAAGTATCTGGGGCTCGTACTCGATGGCCGATGGAACTTCGGACATCACTTCCGATGTTTGGTCCCAAAACTGAGGGGGGAATGGGAGGCATCAGCCGCACTAGCGCGACTGATGCCCAATATAAAGGGACCCAACGTTCCCTACAGGAGACTGTACCTGGGGATCGTGCCAAGCATGGCCCTATACGGGGCCCCCGTTTGGGCGGAGACCCTGACGGCCAACAATGTGGCTAGATTGTTGAGCCCTCAGAGGGCAATGGCCGTCAGGGTGATAAGGGGATCTCAGGTGAGGCGGCATGTCTCCTAGCCGGGACCCCTCCATGGGACTGAGAGCGAGAGCCTTTGCGTCACTGTTTAGATGGCGCAAGGAGGTGCTGGAGCGGGGCCAAAGGCCTGCGTCTCAGGAAATCAAGGCCCAGTGGTCCCTGCTCCACCAGGAAACTGTGGAGACATGGAAGCTGCGACTTAGCAACCAAAGAATGAATTCGCCACAATCGCTGCCATCAGACCGGTCATGAACGAGTGGCTGGAGAGGAGATACGGTGCTCTCTTCTATCGGCTGTCACAGATACTTACCGGGCACGGTAGCTTCGGTAGGTATCTGTGGCGGAGACACCGGGAAACCACGGCCGAGTGTCAGCACTGCGAGGACCGCAGCGATGACACAGCGCTTCACACGCTGGTGGAGTGCACGGCGTGGGCGCAACAGCGCCAGGTACTCGTGGTGGGTCTGTACGTGGATATTCTCGCTCGAGAGTATGGTGCGAGCCATGATCTAAAGTGGGAGTAAGTGGGACTACGCTTTCTGCGAGCAGGTCATGCTCGTGAAAGAGGCGGCGCTGGCGAGGCGGGAACGGGAGAGAACTATCCCACCCGAGTTCCACAGTCGGCGGCCTGGGCGCCACCGACGTGTCTTCTCCGAGGTAAATAAATATAAATAAATATTCACGCACGCCCTCCCCCCCTTAGAAGCGGGATAGCACCCGAACCACCCCCTAGGTGAGGCCGCAGTGGCGGCCGTGGGTCTGTTGGGAGTCCTGGGACATCCTTCCGAGGGCTTACCCGGAGCTCACAACCATAGGCTGTTGGGCGTTACGTGAGGTTTTTTTGGTCGGTAGGAGTCCGGCAAAGCATCCATGAAAATTTTCCCTCACGTTAAAAAAAAGCAAAAAAAGTAGGTACGTGGCCATTTTCTTAGTGTTCTATCTACTTACTAGAACTATGTAATATAATATTATATATTATATTATCTTTGCTAGAACGAAGATCAAAACTCCCGCAAGTTTCGTAAAAAAGGAACCTCTACTACGCTCAGTAAAAATGTGAATATGAACTTACCGCGAGTACTATGTCTCGTATGTGTTCGATAATTTGGAATTTCATTTTTGACTATAAATTTCGGGTTTGGTACCGAGATTCAGTTCATCAACGAATTAAAAAGTTCGGAATGGTTAAAAAAAAATCAAAGGCTCCATGATTTTGAATGATGAAAAAAAAAAAAAAAAAAAAAAAAAAAAAAAAAAAAAAAGGCTGAACAATGATTTTGTTCAAACAGAATAATTAAAATTGTCAGTTGACACGGATAGAATCTCTACCGGTATTTTAAAAGGGAGGGAGATTATTTATAGTTGTTCTTCTTTCATATCGAAAAGCCGCGTACAAACATTGCCAGTCATGAATAGCAAATGGTTCGACATGCATGCTTGGACGCCACATTTGCGGATGTGCAGGCTCTCTGTAAGAAATCGCTTCATACGATTGTCCCGAACGCTGCCCACAGGGCGAGGTAGCCTAAACTGTCGGGCCCCAGGGGACATCCTCTTGAGGTCAAATTCCGGCTCCCGGACATAAGGCACAGGTGCTTAGTCCGACATATGCACTCTATCATCAGTCGTAATGGAGTGAAGTATGTGAGAATTTACACACAGTATAAAGAAAAAAAATATAAAGATGATTGTATGTACTAACCTTGAAACTCTTTTCTAGCAGTACTGACGGAGGTGACGATGTTCGCGACGTGGCCTAGCACCGTAGCGAACATCATCAGCCCGAATAGAAGCTGCGCTATGACGAACACGTACTCGCCTTTACTCCGCGGTCGAGGCAAATCACCTGTTGACATAAGCATAAATATTATTCAAAGCAACTTCTATTTTATTATTATATTTCTGTCTGAATTCAGACGAACATTATAAGGACAATTCTTATGGCAGATCTGAAGATAAACTTTCTACGACTCGATCTGTCGCTAGGCAGCTAGGCAATCGCAGTGCGGCAGAGATTATCTCTATTAACCATTGGCATAAAGTAGGAGAAAGAACTGCGCGTCCCCGGCAACCACAAACTACACTAGCTGGAGGCATGTCCCCAACAGAATTGGCAAAAAACATCCTAAGAACTGTCCTCCTATGTCCATCTGAATTTGCTGCACAGAAAGCATTAGTTCTTTTTTTGTCAATTTTCGTGGAACCTTTATGCTGGTAAGGAATTGATGTCCATGCAACCGACGTTGTTTTGAATTTTGGTTTTTGGCCCCATCTATACCATTATAATTTTAGTGTCCGGATATGAGGTTGCAATGTTTATTTCA
Organism: Miltochrista miniata; assembly: GCA_933228765.1. NCBI lineage: Eukaryota > Metazoa > Arthropoda > Insecta > Lepidoptera > Erebidae > Miltochrista > Miltochrista miniata. The sequence continues at coordinate 18,322,379 of OW121749.1, read as the reverse complement.
ATTAAATTAAGTGTTTTCCTAAAATACTTGTGCTCATTATATTTGAGTAAGTTTGTGTCTTTCACTTGTGTAAATTGATATATACTTATTATAATGAGATATATTAATTATATTGAGATGAGTGAAAAATGAAGAAGAAGTAATGGTTATCAATGAAATGTCATTCTGCTTATGATAACCTTGCGATGGATACCATAGAAAATTATAAAAATAGAATCGCTTAAAGCCAATGATATAAGTTTGCGAAGTGATTGTGACGCGTGTCGCTAATATAATAATTAAAAAGCCGCCCTGACCTTGGTCACCGACCCTAACGAAACCTACATGTTGTTTGAGTGCCACCTTGGGCCCGCTTCAGTTGGGTCAACAACAACAGTCAAGCCATTTCGTTCGCAGGCCCTTGAACCCTAAATACCTTGTCTAAAAAGAAATTGCCACTAGTTCCACCTATGGTAATTATCAATACTAGTGATATAACATGATAAACATTATATTTAATACAAATCAACTGAGTAAACGACACAAAAATGAGATCTCAAAAACATTTGCCAGCGCCCTTCGAATTCAAAATATATTTCGTGACTGTATATAAATACAGGAAAATTCTAACTTGTTCATATTAAATCAAAACCTATTTATTATTATAACAATTTCAGAAGCAGCACTCGCTAATGATATTTGCTACGCACAGGAATTACTAAACAAGGAAATTATTCACAAGAATACTCGAACTCATAAATTATTCAAAATAAAGAAACGAAATGTAATAAGCAAAGAATCGCTCGTGTTTATTCAATGCTGACCACTGTTTAATAAAAGGAAAAGTAAGGATGACCTCTAAATAGGTTTTCAGCGTAAAATCAAACTTTTGTTTAACTTGCACTGTTGGTACGTAACTTCAAATTTTGGTCGTAATTAATTTGTCAACCTGCTGTTTTAAGTTAACTGAATTTTACCACAATTTGAGGAGAGATTTTTGAAGTGCAAGTGTTTTTGATCTATATAATATTTACGTAGGTATCAAGTTTTGTTTTATTAAAAAAGAAAGGATCTCATCATAGGTGGAGCACGGTGAGGATTCTTTACTATAAACCTAAATAGCGTTTTGTTTTTTTTAAACCTAAACGGCGGAGGCTTGAGAAAGTATTTATATTTGCAAGAGGTTAAGGTCTTGTAAAACAAATAGTGACAGTCACACAGCTTCATCTAATTTTCTATACTACTAATGTGGTAGACAAACTAACGGCCCTTGATGGAAGGTGATCACCTAAATCTATAAACGTTTGCAACACCAGAGACGCTACACTCGCGCTGCCAACATTACGTTCATAGTTTTTAAAATTCATGTTTACGGTATCATAATGTCACCGCTGAATGAATGTTACCGTTCCTAAAAGGTAGTAGTTAAAGCAGTTCGAGAATTTCTGTCAGACGATGTTGACATCAATTTTACACTGCGCTTTTGAAATGACTACGGCAGATTAAAAAAAACTCTCACAGAAATAATGAACACACATATGTACGTGTTTTTGAATAAGAATGGATGACAGAGCAAGAACAATTTACTTTAACAATGAGTTTACTCCGACTAAAAGCCTTCAGAATTATATAAACGTCTGCAATATTATAACTGAAAGTGACGACATTTTCAAGTCGTTATGTTTTAAAGACTGTAAGAAATTTACATATTTTATGACTTGATATTTCAGATTGAGAAATTAAATTTGGTGAAGGAGAACATCGAGGAAAAGTATCACTTTATCAGCTATAAATATGTCAAACATATTCTGTACATAAAAATTCTTGATTTCGTCTGCTTGCAAACAGGAAAGCCAATTAGAATTTTCAGTATATGTTGATATGGTTCAAGAGTGGAACCGTTCTAGACCATAGAATCGTTCTATTGTCAGCCACGGTAGACAGCCAAGTATAGAACCTGTCCAGAATTGGTCGTAAGAAGTGTTGTGGTGCAAGCTATTGTCAGCAGACAAGTCTGGACCATCTCCAAGATCAGTAGTTCCACTCTGCTGCCCCAATAGTGCAAAAATGCCTTCTATAATGTTAGAAGAATTGTTCTCCCAAAGATTCTGGATAAATCACGAGATTATATAGGGGGATAACTTACTCACCACGGTTTAAACCTTTATTAGACAGTCAATGCCAAAAGTGCGCTAGCCTTAGGCGCTCGCAATCTCCATTGCACGTTTGATTTTGGTGGAGTTGCTGGCATCAGGGCTAGCAGAAGGCCTAGCCAAAAATTGAAGATTGATTGATTGTTTTTGTCTAATGACGTGTCAGGCTCATCAGCGCTTTACGAGACTGAAGTCGAAGATGTAAGTATGTCCGTACATACACATAGGAAGGCAGAGGCATAATAATATGCTCACAGTGGTGACCGCCACATAGCAAAAACAAATGAAAGTCCTGCATCGCATATAAAAGTTCTCGCAAAGAAGACTCACAAGAGTTCCACGGCAATGAAAGATACAATACAGCAGTCCAACATCAACCGTTGGGCTTCGGCCTGCCAGGCGCGATCAGTTTGCCTGGTCGGAGGATCCTCCCTTCGTGTGTAAAAGGAACATCTCGCCTCTTCCTCCACACCCACATTTCACCATGAGGTTTTTCCTGCGTGATAGGTAATGGTAGTATTGCCGTGTTGAAGTGAAAGAGCAATTTTACTTATAACCCGGACTAACTACAGAACGTGTCTTCCAAAGTATATGATATAAAGTGATCACTCATCCGAGGGCCATGCATAGTGAAATGCTTGCTCCAATGACCCTTCATAGCACATTGTATCAGCGCGTGGGCTAAGAGCTCTTCACGTCGAAAATAAAATATACTGAATACAAAATGACACTAGAGTACTAGACCGATCGGAGTCATCTTTTTTTAGAGAAGCTTATGCTCAGTAGTGAATTTTCAATTGGTTGAGATGGTGATAATGGTGACAGTGTGATGATTACATAGTTATATACAGTATGGTGCATATATAGTATAACATTTAACATTATCATGACATCCGATAAGTCCATCGGACCTATAAAAGATACTGAGATCCATTATGAAGCGTGATTATGAAAACGATGATTCACTGCATTCTTAACACGTATAAACTGCAGGTCTTGAAAAAGTTTATTCTTCTCGATCACGTCAGATTTCAAACAAAAAAAGCAACATATAAGTCCGTATATACGTTCTGGTGCTATTACGTCACATATTGATGCACCCATAAACGGATAAACAGATACACAGCCAAACGAACGAACATATACACATTTAAACTTACAACATGTCTCTTTTTCCGTCGGGTTTAAAAGGAACTCACCACTAAGCTTCTGACGAACTACAAAAGAAAAAAAAGAAAAAATCTAATTATTGTTAATTCATAAAAAAAATGTAGGTAAAAGGGAAAACACAAAATAATCCGAACTCTGTAAAAACATATTGATTTTCTATATAACTTTTTTAACTGAAAAAATACTTAAAACAGTGGGTATACAAATTCAACACATTAACAAAACATTTACAATTTCACACAATAAAATATTACAGATTTCCTGGTGTATGTTTGTGATGGAACCGCATAACATTTAATTCCGTAAACCCACCTATTTTCTACCTACTGAATAAACCACCTCCAACCATACCCGGTACTTGCCACTTGCAGCATTGCCTCTTGGTGTGGCAATGGCTACCTTTAGTTCCAGGTAAAGACAACTCCAAGAGTGTGTAGGAGCATGTATCTCCGACTTGAGGACTCCTAAATATGCATTTAGAATACCAACTTGTGAACTCATTTGCGGTTGGACATGCGAGTAGTTGTCCATTTGCAAAATTCCTTCTCAAATTAATGAACAAATTTTAAAAAGGTAAATATAGAAATCATGACACGAATCACCACCAAGCCTTTTCCCTATCTAGTTGGGGTCGGCGTTCTTGTTAACTGCGAAGCAGCTGAATTTCGATATTTTACCTGAAACAACTGCCATTTGACCTACACAACCAATTAAATTAGCCAAACCCAAAGAAAACAATATTGAAGTTTTTATATTTATGCTATAAATATATTATGATTTGTTGGAAAGTAGACAACAATCCTGTACCAGAAATAGAGTGGTTTTCATTTAAAAGTAAAAAATAAACTTATTATATAGCCTAATCTATAACTTTTATAAATTATTACCTCTTAGCTGTCATTAACCTAAAAAAGGCTTCGTAGCAAGTTCGTAGCTTATGCTACGGAACTCTACGAAACCAAAATAACTTGTTAATTAGGAATAACTAAAGTTAACAATGTTTGCGTAAATTTTACAGTACTTGTACAGTATCTAAAACATTAAGTAACACAAAATTTTTGTGTTCAACCCGCTACCCAAGGAATATAATATTAAAATGATGTTGAAAATAATTATAACTTCGCATAAATTGTGAGACAGAAAAGCACGATTAACTTTTAATTACAGTATTTCAATATATAGTATTTTTTATATTTTAAAATATTGTACAAAGCCGTCCAGTCAAAATTATGTTTTTTAGACAACTGATAAACATACTCAAATATTTCTAAATACATGCACCTTTATACATAGCACGTACCGAAACTTGGGACCAATCATTAACGAATCATACTAATGAGTGCTGACCCGAGATTAGAAACAGTGACCCCAAGCACTAGTAGGAGGCAGCCAGATACACATTTTAATACTTATTATAATAAAGTGAAGAATTTCAACTTGATTCATTACGGTCCCATTAGCTCAAGTGGTTAGAGCATTGCCTCGGTTTAGGCAAAGGTTGTGGGTTCAAATCCCGTATGGGCCAAGTTGTCTTTTTTCACTTCAGATTAAATATTATGAAAACGCAAGATACAATTTAATGTGTCAGGCATTCAATTTAAAGTTACATTTTTTCGTCGGAAAATCCATCATGAATGTTATGTCGGACTCCTACCGACTAAAAGCACACGGTGGCCATACATTTGCCTCGCCGTAATAAGTTATTCATCGTGCTGTTGGGAATCCTGGGCTATCCTTCCGAGGGCTTACCCGGGGCTCTTAACCATAGGCTGTTGGGCGTAACGTGAGGATTTTTAGTCGGTAGGAGTCTGGCATAGCATCCATGACGGATTTTCCCTCACGTTAAAAAACAAAAAGAAAGCTATTCATCGTGACCGTAAATCTGCAAGACGAGACCGAGCACTCCAAAAAACATGAAATCTCTTACAATGTTTGAAAGAAAAAAGAACATACATATTACCACGAAAAACATTATAAGCTTATTACGAAAATTGCCCTAAAGTGCCTTGAAGTGAATTTGAAAGCGCTTCAAGCATCAAGTAGCTATTCAAAGTCCTTGGCTATCAACTTATCAGTACAAAGGATATGTAAGGGCTTACAGGTAACAAAGTTAATGGAGCTTTTTCAAGTGCAATTCGTTTATAATTTTTTTCACATAATTTTCATCCGACTTCAAAGAGCAGGAGTTTTCAAATAAGCCCATTATGTTTATTTTTGTTATGCGATCATTCTACCAATTATGAATTGATTTTGATGATTTTATAATGTTTAGTAAGTCATAATTTCAAATGTTTAAAAGTTCAGGTATAGTAATCAATTTAGCGCTTTTTAATAGAAATATTAAAAATACATTTACCTAGAGAGCCGATAACCGTCGAAATTTATACGTAATTAATACTAAAGTACATAAGTTTTTTTTAAATGGGTTGCAATACTTTCTCCTTTCAAAATATAAATAACTTAAGACAAAATAGCGCCGTATTTAACTGCATTTAAGTATGCGCAAATTAATTCTATATTTAACCGACTTCAAAAAAGGAGGTTTCTCAATTCGACCGTATATCATTATTTTTTTATTTTTGTTCGCTCAGAACTCCGTCGTAAATGAACCGATTTGAATTTTTTTTATTCGTTGGAAAATAGATACTCCCAGGGTAATAGGACCATTACAAGAAAGTCAGGATCTGATGATGGCATCCTGGAGAAATCGAAGAAAACTTTTGAAACTTGTTGGGGCAATTAGGGCGTTCGTAAACTTTTTCATAAAGTCTGGAGTCAATCTGATGATGGAGACGAAAGACAGTCGAGAGAATTCTCTAGCGATATACAGCAATTACCTAGTGTTTGGGCTTGATCAATTTATACTACTTATCGAGAACTTTACACCTAGATAGATAGATTTCCAGTCTACTCGTCACTAAAATAATGAAAAAAAACATATAAAAAAAACGAAAATGATACCTATCTGATGAATCAAAATATACTATTACTTTGTGCTAAGTAAATTTTATTTTTCAGTTTTTAGTTTTGTTTATAGGCGGTTTTTATGTTCATTTTTTTTTATATCTGGTCTCTACTTTCACTAATTTCAATAACTTTTAAATATTAAATTGTCCACGTAACAAACGCCATCAGAGAAACGTTCTCAAAATCGTAGCGTACGAGTTTTATATTTTAGAGGTAAATGGGCATTATACTGTTACGGATTTTAACCCATATAGACCTACCGTACCTCATATGGTACAGTAACTTTGAATAATTATTGTAACGTTAATGTGGGTATATTAGTATTTTGTTTAGTTAAAACAATTAGTTCAGTGTATCAGTTTTACAATTGTTATGATATGAAAAAGTTAAGTGTATGTAATTTTGAGTTTTTATCGACATTTGCTGGCAGAAACGAAAAAAATATTTTAAAATGTCTTCAAGAAGGTGAGTTCCACATTATTTATTATGAACTAGATTGTTTATTAGTATTTTTATGAAGCTTAGAGTACAATAGGTGCTATGACTATAAAAAACTTAGACCTAGGTTATTTTAGTGAGGTTTATTCAATCCTCAATTAGGTGTACCGTATATGGTACAGTAGGTTTATTTGTAAGCGAAATGTAACATTAACTGTACTTATACAGATCTTTGCTTTTTATTGTTCTAGATCATTGACACTTCACGATATTGCTACAATTCTTGAGGAAGATGATGATGCTTACTATCAGGGGCAAAATGTTGATATTTTTTTATTTCCACCTGATACCCCAAATGATGAACTGACTGTTGAAGACTCTGGTGAAGAGGATGTCGTAGAGATAAATAATTTACCACCAAGTTTGCTATGAGCACCAGCGGAAGTTGCCGCTCTTATCCGTTCTGAAGAGTCAGAAGACCCTCGTGAGTCTCAAGAACCATTGCAAAAGCGCATCTAGAAGTATAATTGGATAAAACGAGACTTACAACCTAAACCTATGACTTGGCAACCAATGTGTCAAGTTCCTCTTGAAAGAATCCGATAAAATACAGAAAAAGAAGATACTTGTCTTGTTTCTCAACTGCATCTCATTCAGTAATAGAACAAAAACATTGGGGGTGTGGATTTATCAGACCAGAACATATCTTCACTGCGAATCAGCATTCGACGGAAAAAGTGGTACATGCCTCTGATTCTTCACTGCATTGATATGTCTGCGCAAAATGCTTGGTTGCTTTATAGACATATTGGCGGGCACATGAACTTGCTAAACTTTCGACGTCGTATCGCAATCACAATCATCGACTGTAACAAGCAGCGCGAAAAACCAGGTCTTAGTCGGCCCTCGTCAATAACATCTGTTTCGCGATATGACGGCAAGGAGCACTATGTTGCCAAGCAGGAGAAAAGAACCAGGTGTGAACAATGTCACAAGCAATGTCCTACAAGGTGTGTCAAGTGCAATATTGGAGTCCACGTAGAATGTTTTATGATGTATCACACAAAAATGTAAAAAGAATTCTTTGGTAAAAATCAAGTATTTTTGCATACCTATAGTCCTACTGTACCATATATGGTACGCCCCTCCTGTGCTCCCCCTTTTGTAAGATATTTTTTTAAATATTTTTTTTAGGTTTTTTAGGTGTCTTTTAGTAAGCTTTCGTTGAAAAAATACAAAACTTCTACGAAAATAATTATCGGTCTAAATGGGTTAATACGAGGCAGTGAATACGGGCCATTAGAGGCTTATTGCTGACGTTACACTTAGCAAGCAAAACGATTGCCAATAAAGAGGGCGATCTCAGACACTTACACCTTTTCATTGCGGCTGTAAAATGCATTTTCTGCTGTTAGCTTTACGTGAGACCCGAATGACATCATCGTGGGCTTTCATGGGTTAAACCCATGAAAGCCCACTGCTCTGTACATGTAGACCTGGGTAGAAGTCTTCAAGGACCTCGAAAAAAACAAAACTGCGCTTTAAAAACTCGGGATTGTAAGAGGGGCCCTCCTCTAACAACCCCGGGCTGATCAAGAGCGGTATTCTTCAAGTGCAACGTTCAAAAAACATGAAGACTACAACTATAAAACATGATTTCAAGTAAAGAAGACGCATCTAATCGTTCTGTCGGCAGCGGGGTGCTACCGATATTGCCATAATATTTGATTAAAATTGGTTGAGTAGAACCGAAATAATGACAAAAATAGAATCAGCAAGGTTATTTTTACCCGAACTGCCGAAGACAGGAGGGTAATGTTTTTCGAGATAATGTATGTATGTATGTATGTCTGTCCAATTCTTTGTTACGTCCTACAGCCTGATCGGCATGACGGCCTGAATTTTGACATGCGAGGTGTCATTTGATTCGTCGTGATTGTGTGAGTGACACCAGGTATATTAAATTTTTTGAAAAATGAAAATGGCACGTTTGGCTTTTGGCGCTAAAATGTAAAGTTTGATAATTTTTCTTGGACGCTCTACAGCCTGAACGGCTTGATGGATTTTTAAATACAAGGCGTCACTTGATTCGTCGTGATTGTGTGCGTGACACCAAGTATAATAAAATTCATGGAAAATCAAAATGGCGGACTTTTGGCGTTATAATTATTTAACTGCGATGAACGCAAAACTACTGAACCGATTTCGATGCGGTATTAGGTATGTGTTTATAAGGCCTTGGTCAGACTTAAATTCTAACATTTGTTTGATTGCAATCGGTTGAGTTTGATACCTTTTTTGAGAGAGAGAGAATAACCACGAAGGCTAAGGCGGGAGCTCCGCTCCGCTTCGCTCCCGCCTTAGCCTTCGTGGTTATTATTTTTAAACCACCCAGAAGTAGTTATGTCAAACAATTTTATATTTAATGTATGTTATGTCAAACTATGTTATATTTAATGTATGTTATGCTTATAAAAATTAGATATTTAAAGATTGTATTAATCGATTATTATATTAACTAATAGCTATATTAAATAAAATTATAGGTTCCGTTGTTAAATGTAGTAAATATTACAGATTTTGTTGTTTTATCATCTATTACTTACCCTACTAAAAGCCCTATGCATTGGACAGGTCATAGTAGATTGGTTATTAGTTAAAATCACCTTGCGAACGAAGTCGCGGGCAAAAGCTTCTACCATATAAAATTCAAATTTACGAGCTTTCGTAAAATCAATACAATTTACTTTAATGTGTTTCAGAAAGTAATTATTGACGGTCGTGGTACATAGGTACACTTGCTTTTGAACATAAAATCTATTTTATGGTGCGTAGGTATCAAGTTTCTCATTCATTTGTTTCACGGAATTAGCTGATTCAAAACTTTTCCCATTATTCTAAAACATTGTGGGTATTAGTTTATAAACATTGTGCCGCTGTTTATTTACTACTGTTCTGCTCAAATCAATTTATTTCAAACTGATATTAACAGTTCCTACATTTATTCTTGTTTATTGACAGTCAGCACCAGTACTGGGTAAATAGAGTATTTATCACGTTTTCAATTATCATAATGAATACTTTTGCAACCCTTTATTTTATTTTTTTAACGTGAGAGAAAATCTATCATGGATGATCGCGGAAACTGGGAATCCTGAATAAGGTGAGACGGTATTTCACGCCACATCAGAGATGTTTACTGTACAAGACGCAGATTCGTCCCTGCGTCGAGTAGGTACTGTTCTCACCTTTGGGATGACTCCGCGAGGTACTTGTTAGACGCGCTTGACGCTATGCAGAGACGTGCTATCCGAATAATTGGTTGTCCTGAGGTGACGGGAGGCCTCGAACCTTTGTCGCAGCGAAGAACCATAGCGTCCTTGGCTGCCTTCTATCGAATGTATCACGGCGAATGTTCTGAAGAGCTCTTCAACCTGATCCCACCATCTCCTTTCCGATTCCGAACAACGCGTGCCGGGCAGAGATGCCACTCATACACAGTGGAGAGAATCTTCGCCAGAACCGAGCGTTTCAAAAGATCGTTCCTCTGTCGAACTATAAAAACATGGAACGACCTGCCCGCACACGTCTTTCCCTCATCTTACAATCCCGGGTCCTTCAAGAGGAGCGTGAAGAGGCACATCACAGGGCCGCCAACTTGAGGACCACTGTAAGAAGTGGCCCCCAATCGCTAGATGCGCCACTGCTTTCTTACCATCAGGCTGGTGGCGACGTCAATTTGGCGAGCTGATTATAAAAAAAAAAAAAAAAAAAAATGCTATAACCTCACGCAACGCCAAACAGTAACCACCTATGGTTGGGAGCCCCGTAGGCTGTTGGGCGACTCATAACCTCAAAAAACTGAAAATAGATTTTTAGAATCACATCAAGTATTTCTTAAACAATTGTTCGAAATATTTTAATGTATTTATTGCGACCAAGGAACAACTATACTTTATAGCTTCGACAATCTTTATCTTACGTGTAGAACTTCTCATGGACGCTATGCCGGACTCATATCGACCAAAATCACACAGTTCCTTCTACTTGCCTGGGGCCGGGTGTCCCGGATACGCCCTCGCTTCGAGAGGCCTAATTGTAGCATTAATAAGTCAGGTACTACAAGTTTCTTACAAAATTTTTCTATGGCTAAAGAGTGATAGTCTTTTAAAAGTAACAAACATATATGATAACAATTCCATTCACAGTCGCTTCCAGTTGTAGTTTGGACAATGCCGATTTTTACTCATAAGTTCTCATAGTAAGTGCCAGCTTTGGTTAGCTTGAGCACGCCTCAATATACCTCTAAGAAATACCCACATAGGTACATACATTCATGCCTTTAGCCCCGAAGGGGTAGGCCCACATTTTACCTTATAGTTTATGTTCATCGTAATAGGTGGTGAGCCTATTGTATAAATGGACAGGCGTAGGTCGTGATAAATGGAAATTTTGTCAAGCCACCCGTTAGGCCTTTAACTTGGCTTAGTGATTGTCATTTTCTGACAACCAGGTTTCATTTCGAGTTTTCCTTCTCTACGGAATGAATCGTTTTGCGAAAGTTTTCCCTTAGTCGCCTCTTACGACACCCTCGGATTGGGGTGGCGACATTTTGTACTGTTTCCCGTTGCCACACGGGGCCCCGTCGCCACACGGCGGGAAGGCCTCTAGAAAATCTTAATCGTAAATGTATGTTACTTACCTCTAAGGCCAGTTTCCACTGCGAGCTGAGCGGGTTCATTATTGAAAATGCTCAACTATTAAAACTGTGGTACAGTTGTGGAAAGACAAGTATGCAGTTTACGGAGCGGATTCAATAATGGGTCCGCTTGCCCGCTTAGTTCGCTTTAGAAATCGGGCTTTAATGTTTTAAGCGTTCATGAGCGCGAATCTCACGATGATGGTCATTAAATGAAATGGCGCTGAACATTGAAACACCTTTTATTCTTGTGCAACCTTGTTGATCACAAGTCAACAAAAAAAAATTTTTTTTTTGGGTTTCTTGTTAAATTAATATTTTCTGATTGCTAAAAGTAACCAAAGGCTCCATTTATTGTAAATAAAGTTTGCTTTTATACATTTTACAATGAAAATTAAATATTTTAAAATTTTGCCACATAGTTTGGGAGAGCAACGTATTTATGGGGCAAAAGACGGGCGGAGGGGGGTTACGGGTGTTTAGCGGGGAGCGGCAAGTATTTTCGGTAGTATTCATGCCCAAATTGCCAAGGAACGACGCCATTTTTTTGCGCGAAGTCCAAAATGGCTTCCAAAAAGTGTAAAAATGATGTTTATTCTTTTTGCAATATTTGTGGCAAATTTATCAAAGTGAGAGCTAAAAAATTTATGAAAAATGAGATGCGAAAATTTTCCCATGTTGCTGAATGGCCACGAGAAACAAGCGTGGCTCAGCCTTAAAGCAGTGGTCCATGGCTTGCTTGGCAATAATAAAGCTGCAAATTATAAAGAGCTCATTTTTAATTTGCTTGAAAGCTTTAAACTCATGGGCTGGACAATGTCCCTTACAGTACATATGCTGCATGCTCACTTAGACCAGTTTAAAGATAACTTGGGAGCATATTCAGAAGAGCAAGGAGAACGCTTTCATCAAGATGTGATGAAGTTTGAACAGCGTTATCAAGGACAGTTTAATGAGAACATGATGGGTGACTACATTTGGAGTCTAATACGAGAAAGTGCGTACTCACACAGAAGAAAAACAAAAAATATTCATTTTTAAAGGTTTTTTCTGTTTCTTCTTATATATTTTGAGATGTATCTTTATTGTTATTTGTAAATAAATGTGATTAACATATAAATTAAATTTCTTTTTCTTGGTATTGTTTTCTACTGAAACAAAAAGTTGGGATTTTTAATTTCGATCTGGTTACTACAAAAGCAAACTTTATTTGATAAAATTATTTTTTCTTTGTTTAGTTAGACATAATTAATCAAAATCGGCACTACAGAACTCAGACTCAAAAATCGTGTTTACTGTTGTAATGCTCGCTAAGGTGAGGTTAATTTTTTTTTTATATTTTTAGAATAGGTGCTTTAAACTGTAATTTCGCTTACAAACTAGATTATGCGCTGCCATTTTATGAACGGGATGTACTCGTATGATAAGAGAGAGTTTTTAAATATCGCTTGATTGGTAATATTATGATTGTTTTTGGTACTTATTTTTATTTTGTTACTAAGAAATCAATTATTTTTAGGTAGATAGTAAGAAGTACAGGATAAAGGTGTGACTAGAAAATTTAAATAAAATAAATATTCACGGACATTTCACACAACGCTATCTTATCCCAAAGTAAGCTAGGAATAACCTGCTTGTGTTATGGGTATCAATACCACGGATATTAATACTTATTTACATTTAAATACATACTTATTGTTGTGAATCAAAAACAAAGACTATATCACAGATTAGTTCGGTTAAAGACTAATTTTTATTTCTTTTATTATAAGTACATAGAAACACAGAGGCTAACATTAATGGATCAAACATTTTTGTGTCTACGGTGGGAATCGAACCGACTCGTGATCCGCAGCCGCTTATTTCGACCTCTGGATAAACGAGACAGTCAAGAATATAAGTATAGTATGTACCTATGTATTTTGTTAGCTGCAAACATCCCTATTGCTCACGAATCCAAATTAAAGCTATGATCAAAAACATGCCTACTTAAATATATTTATTTAAGCTATCTATTTAAGGCGCTGCACTAAACCCTACTCACACAACTCCAGTGTTTAATTACATCTCAGCACTGGCCCCAATAAGCCCCACCCTTAAGTCACTTTAATATTAATAGCCCCGCTGTCTTCTAATCCAAGCAATTAACTGTGCTAACTACCAGCTACGTGTATTTTGTCTGTCTCTGAATTGTCTTAGTTTTCTTTGATTATTGCAATGTTTTTATTGTTGGCGTTTCAACGAGTTCTGGAGTGGAGAACGCGTCTTTTTTTTTTTTTTTTTTTTTTTTTTATTAGGTCTATTAACGGGACAAAACAGCAAACTTACAACAACATAGTAATATAAAAACCTTGACCAGCTGTAAGCCCTAAAAACAATGGACACTGCATGCTTATAAATAGTTCACAAAGACAGAATCAGCAGTTACAACCTAAGCGTTTGATTCTATTGACCGTCGCGTCGAAGATGTCGAACTCATGGCAGACGTCATTGTACGTACGGAACAAACGATTCGACGGTGCATTGTGACCATAGTTTGTACGAGCGTTAGGTACGACAAGTGTTTTGCGATTGCACAGACGACTACCACTTCTAGGCACAGACAGACCCACCCGTTCCAAAATGTCTGGGTTGTCAATATTTCCGTTGATGATTTTAAAGAGGTATAGCAAGTCGATATTTCTACGCCTCAGCCAGAGTGGGAAAGATTTCTTGTAAACTCTTGGGAAAGAAGTCTTGGTAAACATGGGGTAGAACGAACCATTCAGATAGACCGATTACCTGAAAAAATCGCAGGGAGTGACCTACGTAATTTGGTTGATGGTTAATGTACGTTGTAACTAAATTTATGTTATTAATAGACTCGATAATAGCTAACATTCAAAGTTTACCCTTTATCGTTGTTCTAAATTACATCAAATCGCGAAAATTTGTCTTAATGGTATGGAAATACTTGAAAAGGATTTATTAGGTATGGAGGAAAACGTATATCTCCGAAAACAGGAACTTTCTTTCTTAAGATGTTTTTATTTCAATAAAAAATAGATATAATCTTCATCAGTAGCTATAATAAGTACCTAATTATAAAAGTCTCGTAACTCAGTTTTTCTACCGAAAAAAGTAGTGAGATTCATGTAATACCAAGTCCATAATCTATTATACTGGTAGAATTTATAGTCGTTCTGGACCCAAAAGGGGGTTACTCAGAATCAATCATGGAACAATTATGGGGGGTCAAAAGTGTTGTACAGGCTATAATAAAAAAAAAACTTTTGTGTTATCATTTTCACTCGTTCGAGTTGAAACATTAGTAGCGCTTCGATTTTCATTGACATTCTTCAGTGAATGAAACGCCGGAACATGTGATTAGTTCATTGACCGAAAGCATTCGATTCGATTAATAAAGGACTCCAATTTCTCTTCATACTCAACACGGGCGGCTTAGGGCCGTCGGAAATACTTTAGTATTGTGCTGTTTTCGCGGTTAAACGATAAATTAATAAGGTCTATTGTACTAATAGGTACTAATAGGTAACGAAAATAAACGCGAACAAAATAATGAACTTAAATCTAGACCTACCTATTTACAGTTTATTTACGCTACCGAGTACCCCGGCGACTGCTCAAAATGGAGTCCAGAACTTATGATACATAAACGGGCACGTTTTATGTTATTGCCTTCACTATTTCAAAGGCCAACAGTCAACAGTCCGGAAGGGTCCACTCTATCACACTGCGTAATTCGTAATTCATCACAAGTTTCCTACTTCAGGAGTACGAAACTCATGATGTGCAACAGCCGAACAACCCCCCAAAGAAGCGGGCTAGCATCCAAACCCCTACATGAAGCCGCAGTGGTAGCCAAGATTTGTTGGGAATCCTGGGAGTCATCCTTACGAGGGCTTACCCGGCGGGACTCCCAACCGTAGGCATAGGTACGGAACGTGTGGTTTTTAGTCGGTAAGTGTCCGGCATAGCATCCATGTAGGATTTTCCTCACGTTAACTACTAAACACGCACTGTTCGTTTGAAAACTTCGCACTGAATGACGACGACTCATTTTCGAAAATCGTAACGACCGATCTGTCTGCGCGGGAGTCGCGGCGTCAGTGTTGCAAAACTCAGTATGACGAATTCGGTAGGGTTGCAAGACAAAAATCGGTAGATTTCGGTAGATATTTTTATTAATGTAAGAGCTAACAAAATTAACATCTATAAATAAATAAATAAATAAATAAATAAATAAATAAATATTCAAGGACATCTCACACAACGCTATCTGATCCCAAAGTAAGCTAGGAATAACCTGCTTGTGTTATGGGTATCAGACCACGGATAATAATACTTATATACTTTTAAATACATACATATTATACATAGAAACACCCAGACTCTTGAGACAAACATTTATGGGTCACACAAATATTTGTCTCCGGTGGGAATCGAACCCACGACCTCCAGCGCCGCAGGCGGTCTCACTACCGACTGCGCCACAGAGGCAGTCAAATACATACATATTATAAATTTAAATACTTTTTTAGTGTTGGAAAGGAAGTACTATAAGGATTGTTTCACACAAGTTTCAATATTGAGAGTTTTGTAGTTCAAAGTTAAAGACATCTCAACTCTCGCTAAACCTAGAATTCAAGGGTTTCTTTAAAGGTGGAAGAGCTTAATGATTGACTCCATTGTAAAATAATTAATGAAGGCGGGGACTGAATTGTTTTCGAATGGACTGGATCTTTGGGTTCTTTTTTGATTGGGCAAACCGGGCAGTTTCACACGTTCCTAGGAGTCTGATAAAGAAATACCTGCCCTTTCATAGATCTTTTGTGACGTAAACGTAGTTCCGAGGGTCATCTAGTACACACTATTACAAATTATTTATTGTACCATTTTGTGAGGACACTAGAAACATGGTATTTGGTAGGTATGTTAAAATCGAAACAATTTGTATCACCTATAAAACTTTTTGTATGCAAAAACACTACTATCCCCTCCGTTGAAAGGCGGTTTAGAGTTTTAGTTTTTATCAAATTTACTGCGGAGAAAATACATTCCACATTTGCTAATGAATGGTCGTCGGTACTACTATCCAACATATCTACGACGCTATGACGATCAGTTTTAAACTTTTACAATTGATGACTATCAAGGACGCGGTTCACAATGCATGTAAAAACAAAAAAGTAAAATTCGGCGAGATTTTATGAGACAAATTTAGGAAACTTCATTTGTCTGGGATTCCCAAACTTAAGCCTACAAAGTAAAATCAGCCCTACGTTACTGAAATAAAATTCAATTTACAGCATACAACAGCAGCATTCTAATGGGATTTTTCCAGTTGTGTATGAGGGAATCCCCGGCAGTACGAATGCTGGCATACGTTAACCAACCCGCGAAACTCGCAGTGTTACCGTCTTTTAAATTCATTTTGCATTAAAGGTGGTAGTGTTACAACTAGGAAAAAAATCGGTAGATATTGACCCTAAATCGGTATTTCGGTAAATTAACGTCAAATTCGGGAGATCTACCGAAAAATCGGTAGGTTTTGCAACGCTGCGCGGCGTTACTGCGCGCCGCCGCGCCGCCGAGCGAGCGGCCGAGCGCGTTACGTACCTACAAGACGTAACTAGTCGAGTACCTACGTTACTTGGCAACGGGTCCACGTGGACTGCGGTGGGATCATGCGTGTGATTGGTCGAATTTTCCCGACGCGGCAGCTCGTCTTAGTGATTGGAACGTTAAACATTGAATGAAAAATTATAGTAGAAAATAGTAGTAAGCGTATTCCGTGAAATTTAAAGGAATAACCACAAGTTCTCATTTTGACTTCGGCAAACGATATAAATTTTGACATTTTCGTAATTTTTTTTCGTTGATTTTCAAATTGACAGTGCCGATCGGTTCTGTTATCGAAACTGTGCCTAAACCTTTTCGTTCCAGAACGACTATAAATTCAACCAGCATAAAAATAAGTCGGGTTTTCCTTCCTGACGCTATAACTCCAGAACGCACGAACCCATTTCCACGGTTTTGCATTCGTTGGAAAGGTCTTGGGCTCCGTGAGGTTTATAGCAAAGAAAATTCAGCAAAATTTCACATACAGCTCCATCGTGGGCGAAGCTGCGGGCATCAGCTAGTCAATATATAAATTCTTTTGTTTTAAATAAGTAAAAAGTTGTTTTGGCCATCGCAAGGGTAGCCCTAAACAACCAAGTTCCGAAAGTGTTTCAACTCTTGACGAACAACAATGATCCTGTACCTCATATTGTAATGACATTTTTCACCTTTAATGCTCGTAATGATATATTAATACGTAATGACATATACATAATAAGAATTATTATAGACATTACTTGGTATTACATGAATATTGTGTTTTACAATGATCAGATGGAATCTAAATAAAAACATGAAACAGAAGTTGTTATAAACTACTTTTAAAAAAATAACCTTGAACGAGCCCGTGTAATTTGACATTACAAATTTACCGTCGAATTTAGAGGGCCATCGGGTCTCTACTTTAATAAAATTGCCATTAACAAAATACAACCTCTCATGAATAAATTTTTATACGCCTCATTATTGAACCCCAATTTATAGCATACAACATAAATAAGTGTCAAACAGTTATAAATAAGTGCTATCTTTCCTGCAATTATCTCTGTATTTATGAGCGGAAAGTGTCAAGCGGCGGAAAAGCGGCACCTCCTGTTACCGTTGCGGAGCGGTGCGGAGTTGAACGGAAAAGCTTAGTATCTTATTCAATTCACTAATCATTAGGAGTTAGTAACAGGATATCCCATCCCGATGGTTAATTGGATCCGCAAACATGGCTTTGAATATTGTGTTAGCCCATGTTGGGATCCCCCATACAGGAATAATGGTAGAATCAGAATTTTCGATTCTCTGCCTGTTGTTGTTCGGAACATTTGTTTTTTTTTTTTCGAAGACTCCTGTCCAGCCTAAATATTGTTGTTGATCTATTAATCACCTCGTGTGGCGACGGGGTCCCGTGTTGTGACGGGTAAGAGTACAAAATGTCGCCACAACCAATACATCACCAGGGTGTCGTAATAGGCGACTAAGCCCCTTTTCACACGTACCGGTTGCCGGGTAGCCGGTGCCGGATACTTGGCGGCCGAAGTGTATGGCCATGTACTATAGCTTTTACACGTACCGGCGTGATTTGCCCGGCAACCGCTTGCATTCGTCGCCGGGTACCCGGCACCGGTACGTGTGAAAAGGGGCTAAGCCCCTATTCACACGTACCGGTTACCGGGTATCCGGCAGGCGGCGAAGTGTATGGCCATGTACTACAGCTTTTACACGTACCGGCGTGATTTGCCCGGTAATGCCATACATACGCCGCCGGGTACCGACTACCTGGCAACCGGTACGTGTGAAAAGCCACTTAGGGAACACTTTCGCAAAAAGATCCGTTGCGTAAGAAGGAAAACTCGAAATGAAACCCGATTGTCAGTAAAATGACAATCGTTAAGCCAAGTTGAAGGCCTTATTGCCTTGCCTTGCCTTGAAAAAAAATTTCAACTGCGGGTCGCGGCGAACTGCGCCTGTCCATTTCAACTTGGCAATATGCTCAATACCTATTACGTGGGACATAAAACTATAAGGTGAAATGTCAGCATATACTATATGTATGTATGTATGATGTATAATTTTTTTGTTTATATGTTTCTTACAAAGATGTTAAGAGCTTTTATATATACTTCTAAAAACGTAAATAGCTGTACAATTTATTAAACAGTTTTGTGCCTCAATATCTATGTAAACCTGTACCATAAAAATATACTGAGACGTCAATATCTCGAGACATATTCTTGAGGTTAGTAGACGGTCTCTCTCGAGACGTGCCGTCCACGCCTCGCAAGTTTCGAAGCCGCTACGTCGAGTAAACACTCAAAGTCGATAGGGCTCGACTCGAGGGACCTTTTCAAGCACAATATTTATCACTCCACTTTTTATCGATTCCATTTTTGAATCATAAACTTTGTTATGATCAGCTGTTTGGAGATAAGTGATATTGAAGATAAAACTTGCGAAGATTGTTATTGGAGTTTATTGCACCGTAACTTTTAAGTTGAAAATTTAGTTTATAATGTTTCTTAAAGGCGGTTTCATTAGTTTTATTATCATCATTGAGTTGTTTAGCTTGTAATACTAAAAAACTAGACAAGTGCGAGTCGGACTCTCCCACCGAAGGTTCCGTAAATCCGGAATTGGACGGATCCAACCATCCGTACCTCCGTCTGTCTGTCAAGAACATTTATCTCGTGAATGCATGAAGATATCGAGTTGAAATTAATAACATATGTCCTGGGACATCTTTCCGAGGGCTTACCCGTGGCTCCCAACCGTAGGCACATGAGGTTTTTTAGTCGGTAGGAGTCCGGCATAGCATCCATGAAAGATTTTCCCACACGTTAAAAAAAACCATATGTTAAAGTCCATATCCCCTTGAAGTTGTTAAAATATTAAACCTCTTAGTTGGCGCAGAAAAAAGTTACGACTGTTTAGTTTAGGGTCTTGACAAACTGATGGACGAACAACAAAGTGATCCTATAAGGGTTTCACTTTTTCCTTTGAGCTGAGGAACCCTAAAAATCATTTAAAATAGCTCTCTTTTTGTATATTTTATATAAACGTGGGTTAAAAAGAACCAGCCACGTACAAATGAAAAATAAATGATATTATCTATATTTTTCGTTCGATCACCTCTCGTTTGAGGCGTTACAACCCACTCAACGTTAAAAAGGTTTACTTTAGTCATTTCAAAGAGTTTCTGCTATAAAGTAAATTAATTTTCACAAGAGCGTAAATCGTTAAAAGGCTTTCATTAGCTTCATTTGTATATTTGAACGTAATTTTATCCCATTTATGTCTCAATCTTTTCACATTTTAAAAAACAAACTAATTTACAACAAAATATTATGTTTACATTATAAAAAAACTGTCTCTGTCTGTCTGCTTGTCTGTATCAACCGGATAATCTTCAAACTTAATAAAGAAATAAATTACAAGATTTGTCCTGTGTAAAGTTTATTGTATTCATCACAGGGGTGTCGCAACACTTTCTCAAAACGGTTCATTGTCTAGAGAAAAAAAACTCGAAATGAAACCCGGTTATCAGTAAAATGACAATCGTTAAGTCAAGTTGAAGGCCATACAGGCGGCTTGAAAAATTTCAACTGCGGGTAGTCACGGTGTGCGCCTGACCATTTCAACACGGAAGTAGTCTCACGACCTATTACGTGGGACATAAGACTATAAGGTGAAATGTATGCGTATACTATGCCTTTGCCTACCCCTTCGGGGATAAAGGCGTGATATGTATGTAGACTTTACTGTATGATAATAAAGTCAAGCCAGAGTGGGTTAATAGTAGTACATAATACAAAATAGCCAGAACCGAGCACAAAGTTCGATAGAGCTTATAGATTTTACATAGCATCGTTGATAAACACATCGCTTACTAGCTTAAGCGCGTGTTGACTGTTTGTTTGGTAGGAAACTTAAGCTCAGAACCTGAGGCGATGGGAGTAATTAAATAGCCAAGTACATTGACGTGCTCGCCACTGATTATGTCCTGTATATATTCACGGAGGTGCATGTCCATAACGCACCCCCACGCTCTATGTTACACGGCTCATAGGAGCTAGTTATTGAAAAGGTCATATTTATGAAAACATTAATATAGAATAAATAAAATAAACAATATTATCTTTGATATTTAAAAAAAAACATTAATTTTGGTCAAAAAAAAACACTACACTAAAGGTAGGTGTGTAAGTGGTTTGGATATATCATATTTTTTTAGGATTTCATGGCATAATAAAATACTCTTTATATTATAGAATAATGGAAATCGATTGTCCTCCGAAATTCGACGGTTATTCATTAGGAAATAGCTTCATTTACTTTTTATCCATATAAACTCAACTCATAACATGAACTCGAACGCCAAAAAGAAATTATCAACCTCGAATCACGTACCATGCTAATTAAACCAAGTCACAAAACATAAGCGTAAAAATTAATTATTGGTGGCAATGTCCCACCTTCTCAAACCGAAATTAACGAGACACGTCGTAATTTCTCTCCTTCGAGGAAGATTATTACCCCTCATATAAAAAGTTATGGTTGAGATTATTGTAATTATGGAATCGTACATCATATGGAGTTGTACATCATATCGGAATTTACAGACAAAATCTTTAGAACGTAGGGCCTGTATCTCCTTGATACACATCGAGCTGCAAGTACAATTTGCACAATTGTAACAAACCCATGATGCACTAGGATGCATCGGAGGAATAATGCACTCGAATTTTTCTCGCTATAGACGAGTCTGGCGGTGTCGTGACACGTTCCCCAATAGATTCCTGATATGAAATGCTGCAAAAGACGTCCATACGTTGCACACAGGTGAAATAACTGCTGTTGCACATGAGTTCGACGGACGTCGTATCGCAAAACCACCAAAATACCATACAGACTATGGAAATTATTAGGAGGGAAAATGAAGATGTTAGCCGACAAGCTGATCATTCCACATCCAAACGGACGTTGCAATCGGAGTAACGTAAAACCGCTGATTCATTATTTCCTTCGAAATCTCGGAGCGCACAGTGATCCTTTTTACAAATATAATGTTCTACGAAGTATTGACTCTGTTGAAAATCGTGGGACAATTGTTGCTGATGCATTCTTTTTTGGGTGACGGAGTTGCTATTATATCCAAAGTTCATACGTTTCTTACGGGGCATCCAATGAATGAAAAAAACCTCGCCGGAAAGATGTTTTCAGTGACTACGGATTGTATCGGTAACCAAGCCGAGAATGCGTTGGTAGATCTGAAGAATATTACAGGAATGTGCGAGCTGACGCTACACCAAGATACCGAACTCATTCGAATTATTCTAAGTTTTTGGTTCTACCTTTTATTCATTATTAGTGTACTTATAATTTTATATCGCATTGCCACATTTGTGTCCTCCCAAACTAAGATTGTAAGCGTTCCGATCATCATGCAGAACGCTTCCTGTCAAACGCCTAGTGACTACTTATGACCATCGCAACATTAGAGATTGGTTTGTCTCACTGTTGCTTAGCAAAAATGGTTATGTGTTGGGTTACGCAGAGTTGATACCTTGCATTGCAAACGGTGATGTACCTGAGATGGCAGACTCTCATGTCTGATGTATCTTTGACCTAGTCTGGTGATGTATCCCTGACAACGTGATAATTTGCTTAAGTATTGTATTATGTTACTTTATAAGGATGCCATTTTATAGTTTGTAAGTCAGATGTATGGTTTAGTTACAATTGTTTACCGAGTGTTCAATGTGTCTGCATCCCATATGCATATAGGAACATTCCTTGATGTTTGTGAATGGCTATGGCTCTCGTACTTGTATCTTTAGTTCATTTATCATTTGAATAAAAGGTAAACACTTATAAACTGATTTATTTTTACGAACGCCCCTATCCATAGTAACCAACTTAAAACTCCAGTGATTACTAAGGAACGTTAGAAGATCCGAAAACCCAAGCGTCTATGCTTAACAATCATATCCGTATAAAGAAGATGCTAGGTTACCTGCAACATTACTCGCAGAGATCACGTATTCGTCATGGAAGAGAGGCAGAAATGTCATGGTGACTGAAAGAGTCACCGCTTCTGTGTTGTGCAAGTCGTCAGACAGACTGCAGACCAAAACATACGTCTTAGGACAGCGTCACCCAAGTCACTAGGATACTATCTTTAAGCTTGCTTTACAGTCAACGGACGTACTCCGTGCACGAACCAGAGCAGGTAACACAACTCAGCTATGTCCGCTGGATGTTACATTATGTCAGGGAGTCTCCACTAACGCTCTGCAGTATGCATTCATTGTGAGCTGTAAGTATTTCAATCGACTTCCTAATAGGTCAAGCCTTGTCATTGCGAATGTAAGTACCCATCCTGATTAGGTGCTATGTCCAATCCCATAGATTGTGTATGTTTGATGGATGATCGATGATGTATGTTGAATAGATGGGTCATAAATTCTGAACATAGAGCGTACGATGCCTATATTAAGTAGTCAGGGCTATGTCATGACTCATTCAAACACTTATGCTTAGGTACACAATCTAGGTAAACCTTTGGACTATGTCTGACCTGATAAAATTGCTACTTATTTGGTTATCCAATAATGGGTTCTACGAACCGTGTACACTTAAGTACTTATCAGTACACATTTGTTCGGTAAGATAAGATTGTGTTTTCTATGTATAATATGTATGTATTTAGAAATATATAAGTATGTCTATCAGTCGTCTAGATCCCATAGCACAAGCTTATAGCTTAGTTTGGGCTAGATGATGTTGTGTGAGAATGTCCAACAATATTTATTTATTTATTTATTGTAATCATGTCGAATGACGTTATTTGAGAGAAGTCCAGATATCTTTATTTTTAAAACTAAAAGTTGTGTTAGAGTTTGCATTAAGAATGATCGTTAGCAGTGATTTATCAAGCCAAACGTCATACCTGAAGTCTATGACCTAGCCAGACCTGCATGGCAGATCTTAACGTGAAGTCAGCTTCGTTCAGGGATCCGAGTAGTGTAAGTGGCATGCGGAGCATGACCCGTCGTACTGGACATCGATACTCTGACAGATTACTGCACCGGTGGCTGCATGACAGACTCGTGGGAGCAGTAGTACAGCTATCGAACCGCATACACGCCAAGCTCCTGATATTCATTCGTCGGCGAGTCGTGTGCTTCGTGACTTATGACTGCAGAGCATACTAGATGCCGTCGTTACTCTGCAGCAAACAGGTACCCTCCACAATGGAACGTAAGATCATTTACAGATACTTTGTATTAGCACTTGGTTGTAATAGATTTATTTTAAGAAACAGTTGGGTATGTCTCATATGATAAATATTTATCATACAACGCTCACAATAGCGACCAAACCACGTGATAAACAAAATCAAAGAGTGGCGTGTTACATTTATTATTATTTCTTTGTTTATACAACATTCACCCTCATCATGGTGCGTTTTAGTGGTCCTAACATATTTACAAAACTTCCAGTGCACTTTGAATCGTAGAACATGTCGAACGTGTTAAGAGTTCTTTTGGTCTGGCTTAGAAGTAAGCTGGTGATCACTGACACCCGGTTCTTTCGACTGAACTACGGGTTTACTGTAATTCTCCTATTGGCGCTATCATGGTTCCGGCTTTGGGACGGATTCTTGCATAGCCACATGGAGTGTGCTTTCCCGGACTACCCCGAGGTGGACTTCAACCTCTATTGTTCCCTCCAATGGATGCTCAGCTTGAGAAAAAAATTTACTGTGCTGGAAGACGTCTCCGGGCTTGGAAATTCTGGACCTCCATTAGCAACCAACTTCAGGGTCCACACCTTCCACTATTTGGGCTTTATCACGCTGCTGTGCCAAGCCGTACTCTTCTACATAACGCGTTACATGTGGAAAATAATGGAAGGAGGGAAAATAATGGAAGGAGGGAAAATGAAGATGTTAAGCGATGAGCTGATGATTCCGAATCCACGGGGATGGTGGATGACGAAAGACGCGAGACCGCTGGTTCGTTATTTCCGTCGAAATCTCGGTGTGCACTGTGATTATCTTTACAAATATATGTTCTGTGAAGTATTGACTCTGTTGAATCTCGTGGTACAATTGCGGTTGATGCATTCTTTTGCGTGTGATGGTGGTGCTAATATCTCTGAAGTTTATGCGCTGTTTCCGACGCTTGAAGCGAATGGAGAAATCTTTGCGGGACGGGTGCTTTCAATGACTACGGAATGTATTTTCGATCGATCCCAGAATGCCTTCGCGAGTTCAAAGAATATAGTACAGGAACATGCCGGCTGACGCAGCTTCCAAACACCGAGCAAGTTCGAACTATCCTACAGTTCTGGTTCTACTTGTTATTTGTTTATAGTATACTTGTAATGTTATATCGCATGGCTACATTTGTGTCCTCTCGACTAAGATTGTATATGTTGCGAAATTCTTCCACGATGCTCCCTGACGAATGCGTAGAGTCTATTTATGCCCGCCTCGTCACTGGAGATTGGTTTGTCTTGCTGATGCTTCACGAAAATATTGATGTGTTCGAATACGAACAGGTGATGTTCAGCATTCTAACCACTGATGTACCCGCGACGCCAGTCTCTAGGGCGTCAGGTTAAGAGCTATCGTATATTTTTATTAAAAGTAAGAATTGTCGTCATTTAGAATGTATGTATGACCAGGAGTTACGCTTAGCTAGTTTTAGAATTACTTCAGGGAGAGCAGTTCGTAAAGAGGTAATGTACTTTGACCTACCCTGGTACCATACTCTGAGTATATACATACATGTAAATAAATAAATAAAAATAAAAATAAAAATAAAAATTGTTTATTTCAGATATCCATGGATCCATATTAAAATTAAAATTAAAATACCACATAATACACACAGACAAACACGCAATACATAAAAATAAAATTTAAATAACATATAATAAATTGAATGATAAAAATAATATAATAATAATAAAAATCCAGTCAATTAAATTATTAAAATAAAAATTAATTAAAAATAAAAATAATCCCGATCAATTTGTAACATAACTGAAATTAAAATTGGAAATAAAGCGAATTGAAAATAAATAATCCAATGGACACAAAATCAATAAATTAAATAAAAATTAAAACGTCATAAAAATTAAAATTAAATTTTAAAATAGAATTCGATTTAAATAAATAAGTTAATGCGAACAACTAGTAACTATTCCCTTCAGTTATCACTCTCCTTATGAGGCACTTCCAGAGCGGTGAAGAGTGTCGATCCGCCAGGGTCATGTACACACATTGCCTAAAATAACATGACAGCGGGTCGTGTGTTATCTAAGCGGCCAAGTCCATGTAAACTTATAATTATCTGTAGTGTTCAAATAAGCCGTTTATTATCGTGTCTCAAGACCCGTAATGGTGGCGTCAGAATTATAATAGAACGTACAGTACACTTCGAATCGTCAAACATGTCGTACGTGTTTCAACTTAAATGTGGCGAGCCCAGCCGTAGGTTGGTGCTCACCGACAGCAAGTTATGGCAACTGTTATACACAATTAACGTGTTTATCTTATTGACGCTATCCTGTTCACGGTTTTTAACCCAAGTCTTCTATGACCGCGTTGAGTGTGATTTTCCACACTTGTCCGAAGTGAACTCCAACCGCTATTGTTCCCTACTATGGGCAGTCAGCTTGAGACAAAAAGTAACAGTGTTGGAAGACGTCTCCGAGTACCAAGGTTCTTAACCTTTAAAACTGTCCACCGTGAGGGTCCACACCTATTACCAATTGGATTTCATCATCTTGCTGATCCAGGCCGTATTCTTCTATATACCATACAGACTATGGAAAACATTGGAAGGAGGGCAAATGAAGATGTTGGTCCGTGAGCTGATCATTCCAGGTCCAAACAGACGGTACCACTCGAACAACGTAAGCTCGCTGATCCGTTATTTCCTCAAAATTCTCGGTGCACACAGTGTTTATTTTTACAAATATGTGTTCTATGAAGTGTTGACTCTGTTGAACATCGTGGTACAATTGCTGCTGATGTATACTTTTACGGGTGATGGAGTTGCTAATATCTCCGGGGTTCATGCACTGTTTACGGGGCAACTAAAGAATGCAAGAAACCTAACCGGGAGGGTGCTTTCAGTGACTATGGATTGTACCGTTGATGAACCCGAGAGTGAATCGATGTGCGAGCTGACGCTACACCAAGATACCGAACTCATTCGAATTATTCTAAGTTTCTGGTTCTACCTTTTATTTATTTTTAGTTTACTTCTAATTTTATATCGCATAGCCACCGTTGTGTCATCGAAACTAAGATTGTATACGTTCCGATCATCATGCAAGACGCTCGCTGCCAAAGACGTAGCGGCTGCTTATAACGACCCCAAAATTGGAGATTGGTTTGTCTTAATGATGCTTAGCAAAAATACTCATGTGTTGGATTACGCATACTTAATACGCATACATAATTTTTCATCCACCCGTATATTTTAATACCTATAATAATTTATTTATATATTTTAGTACGTATGATATTTATATTTTTATATTTTAATATTCTTCTTATATATATTTCCATTATTTCTTTTCCATGTAATCGCTCACCATCGGTAAAGATTAATATTAATACCTTATGTATCTACTTATGACTCTGAACGGGGAATTGAATACGTATTAGAAGATTATTATGTCTTAGTTTAACTGCTTAACCATTTCGGCATAATGTTTTAGTTTGTAAGTTGTTGATATCCATCGACAATGTAAATATTTTTACGACAACGACCTACCTCAATTTTTCGCTTGTAGTGTATAGTTTCACATGTCATATGTTGGTGGTTAGTGCCGGGATTAGAGTAGTCATGGGAGAAAATATTGTCTCACTTTAGATTTTGGTCTTTTCATAAGTATGATATGTAATAGTTTATAGGTCGTTGAGATGGAGCAATGCGACACCTTTTTGGTCAACATTCCGCCTCTTATCAATAGTTCGTAGCATCATATCTCACTTTATAGTTTTATTACGGGTTTAAATTGTGTAGTGTTTCTTAGTACAAACATTCTAGAATTGCAGAATATAATGTTTAAGTTTTCATGCTTAGTTAAGTAATCGTAGCGGGCGGCACGGTGATCCAATTTGTATGAGCGTTTCTTAGTTTTTAGTTTCTTATGTGTCAAAGTGTGTATCGGTACTGCTAAGTAAAGAGGTTACAGAGTTTATAGTTTCTAAAGTTTCTGAAGTTACAACACAACGCAGTTGGTAATGGCGTGTCTTAGTTTATAAGTTCTACAATAATTACGCTCTAACATTTGCATTCATTTCTTAGTTTATATTCATCACAGGCTGTGTCGGTTAGTCGGAAGATAGGAGATTCTATGGCACCCGGATTACAGTGTTCTTTGTAAAAGTATGTCTTAGTTTATAGTTTCTAGTGTAACAAATGGCATTATAGTTTGTACGTGTATCTCAGTTTCTAGATTCGACGGTAAGAACACATTAGAGTTTACAATCATTTCTTAGTTTAATATATACGAAGGAACAAGTCTTGTGTTAGCTTATAATTTTTAAGGTACAACGTGACATGATAGTTCGTAAGAGTGTGTCTTAGTTTCTAGGTTCTACGTTAAGATATCACATGAATGTTTGTAATTGCTACGCTACAACGTAGCATCATAGTTTGTAAGAGGGTTTCTTAGTTTAGAAGAAAACAAAAGTTTGTAAGACCTATAAGTTAGATTTTCTATTTTCATGCTTGTGTATTATGTCTATGTATGCCTGTAGCTTAAAAACAATGTAATGCTTTATGCCTATTCTTTTTGCCAATAAAAAAATAATCCACAATTTGCTGTTTTTAATTTGGGATGAAATGAGATCACGCGATAACCCCGTAGAATAGGTATCGAGTTCACGGGCGCGCGTAACTAGCTGCGCTTTGCACATACGTTAGGTGTTGGCTAGTCTGGCTGCACATATTGAGTGCATGCAGATGCAACAGACTACACGTTGCACACTGGTGCGAGCGTTACGAAGCTCACATTGGTCCGAAGTGGCAGCCACGGTGTTGAGATGGTTGCATCAAAGATCTTAGACTTCTAAGTTTGAGAATACCACTCGTCGATACCCCTGGAGGTTTTACTTTCAAGTTATAAGCATACTGCCTACCGTTGGAAGCCCCGAGTAAGCCCTAGGAAAGATATCCCCAGAATTTTGTAGCAGTAGGTATAAGTACAATATCGCCGTTGCTGATGTGGTGGGTTCGATTCCTAGGATGGAATAAAAATATTTGTGTGATCGTTTCCGTACTCGGGAATTACGAATACCAGGAATATATTTTTATGAAATTGTATATGTCTACATTCCCAGGGCACAAGCTTATGTTTACTTTATTTGGGTTAAATGGCGCTTTATGAAAATTTTAATTTTTTTTTTATGGATTATGTTGAAATTGGTAACTCAGCACATCCATTAGTCCTAGTTATAGTTTAACGTCCTTTATGGAGCACAGAAACATTCGGAAATGCTACAAACAGACCCATCTCAGGCCTAATATCAGGGCGGATACACTTTGCTTTCAATCTACAATCGTTTGCAAAATTGAGCAAGCCTACAACGTGGTTAGCAGCTGACGCCTCGTAGGTATGTCTTATCTTTTCTCTCATTCTGTCATCAGCACGTAAATGAAACATAATCAAAAATACCCTGATCTCTTCAAAAACCATTTCATTAATATTTCAATGAGAACATGAATATCATAATTATAATTTTATGAGAGTGGAATTATAGTCACCATCGAACTTGATTTAATGGCTGCAAAGTGGTAAATGTGTTTAAAAATATTTTTTCATACATCAAAAAGATGGTTTAAAACGAAACCATAAATACATCTGCATGAGAATACGTATCTATTTACTAAATCTACAATAAAAAACAAAATAGAAACCAACTCACCTATCGTTGTAAGCGCCAACGTGCACCAATAATAACTTTGTAAATACTGTTTCACCACATCCGCCGTTTCAGTGTCATGATACACCCAGTTTTTACTACCAAAACCATTGTTTTTATATATTATATGGTACAAGCACCCGTTCCAATGGAATATCACTAATAAATAATGAATTAAACTGGTCGATCTAAACAAATTTGGATAGTTCGTGTGTCTCTCAGTTCGGTCCATGAACGCCCAAAACCGGTATATTTTCACTAGGCGGAACGAACGAAGTATAGAATTGAAGCCTATGGACAAGTAGAGGAAGTCCAGAGGTAGTAGGCAGAGACAGTCGATGTAGAACGTTGTTGAGTTCATGTAGTGTGCGCGGAGCTTTGCCGCGTCCGTTTGTAGCACGCCGTCTTCCAAGTACCCCGTTCGGAAGTGAAATAATATGTCCGCCAAGTAAAGAAAATCCGAAAAGTAGTCTAAGCAAAACCAGACTATTAGTGTCTCGCCTGAAACAAAAAAAAGTTCAAGTCAGTCTCACCACACTAATAGTACGTAAAAGTGACAATGAATTCATATAATTTTCACGGGGATATGTAAAGTCTAAAGGTCTCCAAAAACCCTACTTATTATTAAAAGTATTTCACACAAGCAAAGAGATGGGTGTTCTATAAAATATCTCAATTTAAAACAAAATCAGAAATTTCAATATAGACTTCGGCAATGGTCAGACTCAGTAGCTAAAGTTGTTCAAACATTGAAGTCACGGAGAAGTAATGTAACAATTGAAAACTTAGCAAATGAAAATGTCAAAATCCAACCTTTCGAAATATTACATTGTCTACAGCAAAGGCATTTAAGTTGTAAAAGCTATTTAAGTAAATTTAATTCTGAGCGGGTTAAGTTGGCGGAAGTATGCACGAAGTGTGCTAACTCGGTGCAGCCTC
Source organism: Miltochrista miniata (assembly GCA_933228765.1). Taxonomy (NCBI): domain Eukaryota; kingdom Metazoa; phylum Arthropoda; class Insecta; order Lepidoptera; family Erebidae; genus Miltochrista; species Miltochrista miniata. The sequence goes on along the minus strand of OW121749.1, from coordinate 18,291,472 downwards.
AGCTTGTCGCTAATCTCGGCCTCTATCTAAATGGAGACGTCTTATAGCATAAGCTCTGCAGTCGAAATTGGATTTTTATCTACTAAGTATTCTTTTCAACGGTCTGGTATTAACATTTTTATAAATAAGACTTTAACACTAATGAATGAATTTGAAACTCCTAGACTTGGTTGGATTTTATTAGGATTTAACATAAAGTTGCGCTGGGATAAACCTGCTTATTAGGTAGTTGACTTTTGGCAATGTATATTTATGCACAACTTAATGCAGACTCACAAAGACGCGCCCCACAATTTTTTTGGCGAGGTCGACGGAAGCTAGCTGTTTTACGTTTCATTAGTTTTACGATTTGAACTTTTTACAAGAACGATGATCTACTTCTTCTATGCACTTAATGATAAATAAGAATATATCGACAATACTAAAATACATGTTTGTGGAAGATGGAACACTTGCAGTGTAAGCAATTTGGGAAAAATGTGAGGCGCATCTTCGTGAATGGCACTATTTACAGCGAAAAAAGGTACTTACCATTAATTTCAGCGAAGGCGAACCTATAAACTATGACCCATAGGTTGTATAGGAAGGCGAGGGAGACCACCATGGACCAGTAATAACATAAGCGACCAGCGGGGTCGAACACGAAGGACCAATTTGGTCCTGAGCGTAGACGCCCGCTGGTGTACGTCGACCGCCGACGTAGACCTCCTCTGCTACCACTGTGGACAATACAATAAATTACAACGACAAGAATTATAAATATAAAGTACGTGCACACACAATTTACACTTAATAAAGTAAACTAAAATGTGTCAACATCAACTTAGAGCACCTTCTTCCACTTATTTATCTCTGCATCACTCTATGATTGACTGGCAGAAAATGCCTACTGCATTAAATCCACCTCTGTACAAATTTGTGTATAAAGTTTTTAAATAAAGAAATTATAGTATTTGTAGATAAAGAAGTAAATTTTGACACTTGCTATGAGGGTTCAACTTTAACACATATCTGCCACAATTAATTCTTAATCTGGGAGCACTTTAGGTTACGCCCACGTTCCATAGGACACGGTTTTTAAAGGGATGTAATAGAAAGTTTTTATTGCCATTTTGTACTACGAACACGTACAAAGTGTCGGTCAGATATAAATCCTAAATAATTTGAACCCAATCATTCGGTCCCACAAAAGTTTGACATTGTCGCACAATATAATATAACATTTTAATATACTAAAAAAATCTTGGTTACATACGACACTATGGTGTAGCACCCGTAGAGGGACTAAGAGCGTCTACACCATTGGTTCATTCATCAATCAGCTAATGCATCGCTTTCAGGTGAGGTTAAAATCGGTGCTAGACATCTTTTTTTTTTTTTATTTATTTTACTGTTCAAATATCACACAAAGAACACAAATTTTGTCAGCATTCCATAAACCACAAAGGTTTGTTTTGTATGCTGTAACTCTCGATCGATACAAACATAGAAACATATTTGATAACAAAATTAAGAATAATAACCTACGAAGAAACAGAATAATACATAATACATTTATTGAAAAACTTCACTTGTACTGTTCCACAACATTTATTATTGTAATACCTAACCGGTTTCGCCTTTCAGCATTCTCAAAGGCTATTTACTTATTTAGATCATAATTACACTCCGAACGCATTAACAATGACAATTGTTTCCATGTAGGTATACTGTATTTCAATAGCTTTGCGCAAAAATGTAAACAAACACATTTGATCCTACATATCCATAGTTACTTGCAATTGAGTATTCACCCTGATTATATTCCAGTATCCAGGAGTCATACAGTGTTCTTACAATCATTTTGACACCAAATAAATCTTTATGATAGTTTATTTTCATTTAAAATACCTACATACTCAGGATAGTAAAAAATTCAATGATTTGTCATACTATATTTTTCTAGTCATCTGTCTTATAGACAACCATTGTCAAAACATGACATGTTTACATTATTGCCAGATCGGGCAGGATTGGACTTTATACCAACAGACAATGTTGTCAGTTTTCAAATTTACCCCAAAAATTAGGGAGAATGCAAAGTATTAAAATACTTGCAAATCAAATCATTTCCAATCATATTACAATATTTAACTAATTTTAAGGGTTGCCAGTTTACAATTTGTCCAGAAAAAAATTTTTGACTTCTGAAATTAAATAATTACAATTCAAATTTAAAAATTATTAGTATTGTTGAAGTGTCAATAGTGTTAATTAATATATTAAATGTGAATAACTCAAAATGTCCAAACGATTAAATGTCATACACTGCACCAATTTGATTTGTCATATCGAACCATGTCAAGTAAAACTAATACAAATAAATTAAATGTCAAAATATCTAGGTACTCAATTAAATGTCAAATTAACTAATCAAATTAATGTCAGAATATCCTATTAATTAAATGTCAAAATATTCAATCTTATACATATGTAGATGTCATTATCATATCACTGTTTATAATAATGCAGCAAAGGTGAACGGTTCAGGTCTAATTGTTGGTTTAGGATAATGTTCGGGTCAGTATTTAAGAGTCTACCTATTTCGAGTGTCTCAAGAGCGTTCATTTTTCTGCCTTTATCACAGGAATGTAAAGCTTTAAAATTAGTTTTTCGATCAAATCTGTGTCCTTCAGTAAGGAGGTGCTCTGCGAAGTTGGATTCCGTTTTCTTGAGCCTCCAGCCACTACTATGTTCCGAAACTCTGATTTTAAACGATCTCCCAGTTTGACCGACATATTTTTTATTACAATCAGCACACGTCAGCTCGTAAATCCCACTTTTTTGATCTATGGGAGTTGTGTCCTTGTTGTTACAGATCAAATTGTGTAGGCTGTGAGTGGTATAAAATGCTGGCTTACATTCGGAAAGACTCCTAGCGCACCTATATGAGATACTACCGATGTACGGTATGCGAGCCCATCTCTTTACGTCGGTATTAGAGTTCGTGGGTATACCACCCTTGTATGCTAAATCTCTAACAGTCTTTGCTCGTTTCCGTGATAGGATACTGTCTATTAATTGAGGTGTGAATCCATTATTTATGGCTATCGTTTTAATACAAGACAATTTCTCCTCAAAGTCATTCCGTGACATTGGTATGAGAGCAACCTATGCACCATTCAATGGAAGGCGGCATGCTTATGACTCTGTGGGTGTCTAGAGCCCACGTGTATCACACTATCAGTAAATGTAGGTTTTCTATAAATTTTGAATGTATGTCTTTGGTCAACTAAGCTAATGGAAATATCTAGAAAATTGATTTTATTATGTCCTACTTCTATTGTAAATATAATCTTAGAATTAATGCTATTAATAAATGTCAAAAAATTGTCTAAATTGTCCAAATCTCCCGTCCATAAACAAATAATGTCATCTACATATCTATACCAATAAATAATAAACCGTCTGTAAATAATGTTGTTCAAGATCTGCTCTTCAATAATAATAATAATAATAATAATATCTCACTTACTACACCAAAGTCAAATTGGATACAATCTTAAACTCAACACCGAAGAAACTCTTATCTCACACCTCATATACATGGAAGACATTAAATTATATACGAAAACAGAAAAGCAAATGAAAAAACTTTTAGACACTACAACAGAATTCAGTAAAGACATAAACATGCAATTTGGGCTAGATAAATGTAAAACAGTTTACATCATAAAAGGCAAAGTAAAACCGGGGAATTACATAGTCAACGACACTGATACCATATCAGCTATGGAACCGACGGATTTATATAAATATTTAGGATACCAACAACTCAGAGGACTGAACCATACCCTGATTAAAAACATACTAAAAACCGAGTATCAACGAAGAATTTCCATTGTATGTAAATCACAATTATCAGGTAAACATCTGATTAAGGCTCTGAATACTTTTGCCATTCCAATATTGACATACTCATTCGGTGTAATAAAATGGTCTAAAACTGACATTGCGGACTTAGAGAGAACCACACGCACAACACTCACAAAACACAATAATCTCCACCCAAAATCTGCAACTGAAAGACTCACCATTAAAAGACAGAACGGCGGCAGAGGTTTGTAGGGTTTCGATGGGTTGTGGTGAATAAGTAATCTAAGACTTTATGTATAAATATATAATTGTAGTCTGGTACCAGTTACACTAACAAAACAAAATACCATACGATATTATAATATGACCTAACCCATAGCGTGTGGGGAGACGACTGCTGCGCCCAGCGAGTGTTTGTGCCTCGTTACATAAAACTAATGCGTCAGCAGTGTCCCTACAGTACTCCCCCCAAATTTTTACAACAAAAAATTTATAACTTTAAAACATTACAGTAAATGAAGTTCACGATAATTACATTCACATAAACAATCATTAGTTACAAAGAATAAAACTAAACGTTATCGTCGTACATTGCAAAACACATAGAGTATCATGTTACTTGAGCCGTCGAGCGGTTCCAAGGAAGTTGAATGGACATATTGTATCTACTGTACAATCACTGTTCCTATGTTGAACTATAACAATAATTGGATGAAATCTAAATCGTATTATTACTTTATTACGCTACCTGTGTACAGGTGCAACACTTTTAAAATACTAACAAAATTCACGAGTTAACACGCACTTCACAATCTTGCCAATTTTGTTCTTCATAAGATGCTGTTGACGCATTCTGTATGAAGAAACAATTTGCTACTGTCTATTGAGTATCTGCCAACGAAATTCACCAATATTTCACAATGAGCAATGGACCGAATTCTTCTGGATGCTGTAGGTTGCGCTATCCAACACTGAAGAGGTAGGTATGTGTCGTCGCGTCCACGTGTGATGCACCATTACGTCGCGTGCACTGTGCTAAAGAGTGCCACCGACGTGTCCTCCAGCCATCCATGTTTCTCCTCGGGTATGCTGCGATTCTCATCTTGATGCGGAATGTCTCACGCTTCCAAGTAGTAACGCCTGATGCCTCGTCCCGGAAATTCCATGTCGCTCGTATTCCGTCTCCTATGGTCTGCTTTGGCCGCTACATAAATTTGCTAACAACGCAACCATGTTGAGTAGTAGAGAATGTTCCTGCAGGCAGATCCTCATGCAATAATTTTTTTCACGATCATCTTGGGTTAGGTCACTAGTCCTGTTGGTTACGGCGAACAGGACGAGTCGTCTCCCATGGACTCACCTCCAGGTGCATTTCTGGCTGCCACGCGTCGTATCCGTCGGTCACGTTGCTGCGATATTCGATATCAACGCGTGGGTTCGCGCCAAGCAACAGTAGGCTCCGTGTCCATTTCGGGGTCACCAGTTGTAGGGTTTCGATGGGTTGTGGTGAATAAGTAATCTAAGACTTTATGTATAAAATATATAATTGTAGTCTGGTACCAGTTACACTAACAAAACAAAATACTATACGATATTATAATATGACCTAACCCATAGCGTGTGGGGAGACGACTGCTGCGCCCAGCGAGTGTTTGTGCCTCGTTACATAAAACTAATGCGTCAGCAGTGTCCCTACAGGTTTAATTGATATCCAAAACCTATGGCAGAACCAAATAAACAGGCTGCGAACATTTTTCTATACAAAATCTAGTACTAGTAACATGCATAAATCTATTATACTAAATGATCTTAACTATACGCCACTTAACTTAAGCGACTCGAACAACTCAGAAAATACTGACAAAACTGACACACGAAATCAAAAAATAGTAGACTGGAAATCTAAAACACTTCACGGAAGACACCCTCATGACTTAGAACAACCCCATATCAATACACTAGCATCTAACAAGTGGCTTACAGTAGGAAGTTTGTTCCCGGAAACTGAAGGATTTATAATAGTCATACAAGATCAAATCATTAACACCAGAAACTACAGAAAATATATTATTAAAGACCCGACACTCACAAACGACAAATGCCGCAGATGCCACACACAATCAGAAACCATACAACACATAACAGGAGCATGCACAACACTCACACAAACAGACTACACTCACAGACATAACCAAGTGGCAAATATTATTCACCAAAAACTTGCAGTTAAACATTCACTCATACAAGATAACAACACTCCTTATTATAAATATAAACCACAAACGATACTTGAAAATAACACACATAAAATTTACTATGATAGGGCTATACTAACAGATAGGACTATCCACTATAATAGACCGGATATAATATTACAGGATAAAAGTAGAAAAGTCACTTATTTAATAGATATTGCAGTCCCTAACACGCATAACTTACAAAAAACAATAGCCGAAAAAATAAGCAAGTATGCAGAGCTAAAGGAAGAAGTTTTAAGAATCTGGAAACAAGATAATGTTTACATAGTCCCAATCGTTCTCTCCACAACTGGTGTAATTCCGAACCATCTTTTCCATAGTTTAAAATTAATAGGGTTACAAGAATATATTTATGTTACTCTACAGAAAGCTACCATATTGAACACATGCAGAATCGTCAGAAAGTTCATGCAGGTGGACGAAAACACATCCACAGAGTGATACACACCACAATCTGCATTTACTTGGTTTAGGCCCGTAAATGCAGTTAAACCAGCCCAAGAGCTGAGAAAAAAAATACAAAACCAAAATAATAATAATAAAGATTTATTTCAGGCAACATGGCCCATAACATAACATTACACAAATAAAAATTCTTAATATACTAATACATAATTGAAAAACTTAAACTATAACTTATTAATTATGCACACGAATAATCGACGGCGCCGTTGTGCTGCGCTGCGTGGTGTAGTTTATTCTTCCTCGGAAGCGTCGGTATACTACACCCTTCGGCCAAAAGGTCTCGCTCATGAAGGTGGATAGACGTTCTGTCGGGACCCGCACCATAAACGAACGGAAATCAACGTCATTCAATGTGGTTCATGAAAATATCTGCACAGAGTGGTGAGAGGGGACTACCCATAGCAAGGCCATTGACCTGCTTATAAAATTTATTACAAAATTTAAAATAATTTTGGTCCAGGCACACAGACATGGCATGCTCTAAATCTATGGAAATTTGAGGATCTACTACCGATTGAATTAAAATATCTTTGATGGCACCTTTACATTCGTTTATGGGTATACTTGGAAACAGATTTTTAACATCGAATGAAAGTAGCATGGCCTTGTCCGGTACCCGAACGTTTTCTATCTTACTAACCAGTTCAAGACTATTTTTAATAGTATGGGCAGGTACAAAGTTCGTATGCTGTTTGAACAGTCGGTTAACCTCTGCTGCCATCTTGTATGCTGGGGCACCCGTGTATGCTACTACTGGACGGATGGGAACTTCAGGTTTATGTAACTTGTAGTAGCCATGAAGTTTAGGAGCCTGAGGATTCATCAGCTTCAGTTTGAAGGAGTCCTTTCCAAAAATGCTATTAGCCGTCTGCAGCGTTCCCTTTACTGTTTCGTTATACCTTTTAGTTGGGTCATTCTTCAGTTCTATGAACGATGGGTCACTCAGAAAGGTTTCCACTTTGGTTACGTAATCTTGTTTTTCTGCTACGACTACTGTATTACCTTTGTCCGCTTTTGTAATTACAAGGTTATGTTGTTGGATTTTGGAACGGATATTCAAAATAGTTTTTAGGTCCCCGAAGCACGTCCGTCTTCTTGTTGTTCTATCTGCTGCTTTAAGGTTCTACACACTACGTGCTTCCCTGTGAAATCTGTCTCTGCCAGGTCCAAGTCAACAGCCAAATTATCCAAATCCCTTCGGGATACCGGAATGTTAGGGCAATACTTCAAACCCTTCTCCAACAATTCAATTTCTTTATTTTCGAATTGAACATTTTTTTAAATTTTTGAGTCTGGGGTAAAATTCCTTGTTCTGGCAAGATAATGTAGATGAAAATTTATTATTGTTGATTTGACGTGATCTTAAATTTACTAATTTACTCAAGTGTCTCTTATGAGTAACGGCTGACAGATAGCGCATCTCACAATAAACATCTGCCCGCAGGACTTCGAATTCCACAACATGTAGCCGCCGACTAAGTTCCATATGACAAACTTTCAAGTGGAGACTTAAATTATCACGCTGGCAATACAGATACTTTATTTCGCTATTCAACCATTTTATCTTTGCAAAATGTAACACATCTTTGACATAATGTTTATAGTTACTACATTTAATATTTAAATCAATATATTTAGGAATTAAACTTCCATTCAATGGTGCATAGGTTGCTCTCGATACCAATGTCACGGAATGACTTTGAGGAGGAATTGTCTTGTATTAAAACGATAGCCATAAATAATGGATTCACACCTCAATTAATAGACAGTATCCTATCACGGAAACGAGCAAAGACTGTTAGAGATTTAGCATACAAGGGTGGTATACCCACGAACTCTAATACCGACGGAAAGAGATGGGCTCGCATACCGTACATCGGTAGTATCTCATATAGGTGCGCTAGGAGTCTTTCCGAATGTAAGCCAGCATTTTATACCACTCACAGCCTACACAATTTGATCTGTAACAACAAGGACACAACTCCCATAGATCAAAAAAGTGGGGTTTACGAGCTGACGTGTGCTGATTGTAATAAAAAATATGTCGGTCAAACTGGGAGATCGTTTAAAATCAGAGTTTCGGAACATAGTAGTGGCTGGAGGCTCAAGAAAACGGAATCCAACTTCGCAGAGCACCTCCTTACTGAAGGACACAGATTTGATCGAAAAACTAATTTTAAAGCTTTACATTCCTGTGATAAAGGCAGAAAAATGAACGCTCTTGAGACACTCGAAATAGGTAGACTCTTAAATACTGACCCGAACATTATCCTAAACCAACAATTAGACCTGAACCGTTCACCTTTGCTGCATTATTATAAACAATGATATGATAATGACATCTACATATGTATAAGATTGAATATTTTGACATTTAATTAATAGGATATTCTGACATTAATTTGATTACCTAGATATTTTGACATTTAATTTATTTGTATTAGTTTTACCTGACATGGTTCGATATGACAAATCAAATTGGTGCAGTGTATGACATTTAATCGTTTGGACATTTTGAGTTATTCACATTTAATATATTAATTAACACTATTGACACTTCAACAATACTAATAATTTTTAAAGGAGAACGCCCAGAGATCGTTTCTTCTTGAAAAACCTTAATAAAAAGTGTATGGCCATCTAAGTAAATTGGTAAATCATGTGATATTTTTTTAAGAATCTTTTAATTCAATCGATCAAAATCTTTTGTGGCGTTTTAACTTTGATAATAATTCGTGGTTATATCGTTTGTACGCGCCGCGGACTGACCAGATGAATGGTACTCACGTGACGAAGATGGCCGCCAATCGCAAATATCAATGTGTGGGTCTACATTTCGGGGTTCATGCAACAATGTCGTTGAGATCATAGATTTAGTATCGATAAATTCTAAATCTATGGTTGAGGTGGAAGTAGGTTCTATTAATAGCAGATTATTGTATTTTTATATATAAAATAGCATTCTAACCATAGTAAAAATCTAGGCTGATGATATATTATTCACCGTGTTGCGAGCATATTAGACATTTGAACGAAATACGAACTGTCAAAATTGAAAAGTTTTTAACAAAACGTCTTTTCGGTACTTGACTTTGAGTGTCCTAAGAGGATGAGGACCGAGAAAAATGACATAAACAGCTGAATATTAAATAATACAAGAATTGGCAGTATGGTTTTAAATACCTTTGCCTGTCCTTTGGACGAATAAAGCAACAACAACAACAACAAGGAAAAATGACAGTTTAAAATGTTTATCACCGAAGGATTTTTCATGAAATTATTTTATATAAATCGGTGTGAAATGTTTATATAAAACAATGTATGGTTCCATACAAAGTGATTATGCTCAGGATTGATATTTAAATGGTAAGTAATTAAGGAACAATCGAGATCCAATTTGTTTATTTACTACATTATCTCAATAAGTTGATATGTGGTAAGTAAATACATTTTCAGGGTTTTTTATAAGTGTGAGGGAACTATTACTTTTATCTGTTTTGAATTAAATCCATGTTTATCAGTGTAACAATTACACTTTTTGGACAAATTGATTTGACGGATTGATGGACATTTGCTTCAAAACTAACCTCTAATTTGAACAGCAAAACGAAGAATGATAGAAAACCCTACAAAATAATAGAATATTTTTTATTTCCTATGAAAGTACGATATCCATCCAATTCAATCTCCGATTTTCGCTGTCATACTAAATTATTTGTTATGAAACGGCGGTCCATTGAAAGATGGGCAATCGCCTTTGAATTGTAATTATTTAATTTCAGAAGTCAAAATTTTTTTTCTGGACAAATTGTAAACTGGCAACCCTTAAAATTAGTTAAATATTGTAATATGATTGGAAATGATTTGATTTGCAAGTATTTTAATACTTTGCATTCTCCCTAATTTTTGGGGTAAATTTGAAAACTGACAACTTTGTCTGTTGGTATACCTACATGGAAACAATTGTCATTGTTAATGCGTTCGGAGTGTAATTATGATCTAAATAAGTAAATAGCCTTTGAGAATGCCGAAAGGCGAAACCGGTTAGGTATTACAATAATAAATGTTGTGGAACAGTACAAGTGAAGTTTTTCAATATGTGTAGCAAGTTCCATCAAGTGCCATCAATCAACAGTATCAATAACATAATACATTATATACATATACATTTAAAATACTTGGTTCTGACCTTGTTTTAAAGAATTTTGTTTTTAAAGTAAAAGTTCAATTTTTGTTTTAAGTTAGTTGCAGTAATAACATCTCTTACTGTTGTGGGTAGACGATTAATAAATCTCGGAACCATGTAGTCGGTAGCTCTATTTATAGCCAGAAGTTATTAGCATAGTATCGTAAATCTAATTAAGTACTTCTTTCTCATAAAAAATATTGAAATCTATTTCGATAAATAATATACTATTAACTCCGGAACATCGTCAAACAAAGAACCATAAAAACACAAGCACTCCAGAAATCACGGCTTTCTTTTCGAAATTGATTAAAAAATATAAATTCTATTTCAAAAGGTGTCAGAACTTGAACACGTTATACGTTTTATGATTTCGCTCGTTGAGTGGAAATAGTGAATTTTTCTCCATATTTGATTGGAAGAATTGGAATAACCGACTGTTCCACCTATCCAACCCGGCCATAACAATGAAACGAATGACGTTATTGAATGATTTTTATTGAGCTTGTGTTACTGGCGATTTGAATTATAGTCGCGGGTTTTTTAAACTAGACATGTATTTTTCCAATCCGCTTCCACAGTGTTGTATAAATTGTTTAGAAGATTTTATTCATAACTAGTTGACCCGGCAAATTATGTTCCGCCATATCAAGCTGAACCGATAAAAGAGTATTAATTTTTTTTTCTTTTTTTTTTGATACAAACCTTGCGCTGGATATATCTAACACAAAAAAAATTGCGAAATCGGTCCAGCCGTTCTGAAGTTATAAGCGACGTACATTTTGTAGATTATTTTATATACACATGTATGGTTTCAATAATTCACGCAAGAAAGAAAGAAATGGCCTCCTACTTGACTGTAACCCTTGCACACATAGAAACAAAATTTTCATCATAAGAAACCTTCATAAAAATGTACTCAAAATATTCACCACCAAAGCCACACTCGTCTATACAAAGTATACTTCAGAAAGACAATCTACAAAAATCTTCATCAAACCTTGACGTAAGTCAACTGCTAGAGAGAGCATACTACGTCACTATAAGCGTATGCTAACATTACGGATTCAATACACAAGCTATCAGCATACGAGTCGTTTACACAAGACAACCCACTTCCATATGCTAAGCAGACAGCTTACAACCTACTCACTTGTACACACCTACAGGTATTGAGGATTTAGGATTGTACGGTTAACAAAACAGATGGTATAAATTTTCTTGATTAATATATAACTGAATTTACGTTTGGCAGACTTCTAGAATTCTGACTATGATTATACGTGTATTCATCCTATAGCGCGATGTTCTTGGAATACAGCATAAAATCATTTTATAGTCGTCAACTTGAGAACCATTGTTACCACCATGGTCTTTTGGATTGGGCAAATGACCTCCAGTCTCTGCATCTCGCCATGACTTTTTATAAAAAAAATAGAAATCCGAAATGTGTAGAATATAATATTATGAACCTAAACTAATGATCTTTACACTAGAATTTCGTAAGGCAACAAATTTCACACATTTCCTAAACCTTTTATTTTTTATTGCTTTCTGTGCACACAAGTTATAAAAGAGAGCCAACAAATAAATAGCATTGTACAAGGACCTACTTACATCTGCCAAAATATCTTCCCCTAAACCCTTTTCCTCTAACTGTACCACTGACATACCTAGCTCTACAATAATCAATCTCACAGTTTACATTACTCGATTGCTTGGACTTAACGCCAACTGACTGGTTTACCTCACTTGTATGACATTTGGTTAAGCCATAATTGAATATTGAGTTCCCCTTTTGAGATCGCAATCTATTTAATTTATTCACTTGACTCTAACAGGAAAACCACTATTAGGTACTATTTAAAGATGTATTTACTTTTCTAAGTAGGCTATTACGTGGGACATGGAACTATAAGGTGAAGTATGGGCATATGTTATGCATCTGCCTACCCCTTCGAGGATAAAGGCGTGACAATACCTATCTACGTTTTCAGGAAAATGACAATGTCAAATAAAATAGTTATATAATTTATTTAATAAATAACTACCTATACTTTGTTGATATCGTCATTTCAAACGTTACCCCGTTCATGATTCTGAAACTCCTAATTTGAACTACAGTTTAAGCTTTCCAGCTAAATAAATTTTATACCCCTTCGTCTCAATCTAAAAAGAATATTTCGTACAATATTTACATATAAAAAAATAAACTCCTAGCTTTAAGGCCAAATCCACTGACTCTTATTAGATTCTATTTCTAGACTTCTTCAAATTTACAACAATATAACTTCGTAGATGTATATTTTCAAGATAATATCGGCGCTGCCTTAGAAACACCCACATACTGGCATTACAAAACAAATTCAGTAAAGAACAAAGTTGTGCATGTTTATATATGTTGGAAGATTCAAATAAAATCGTGCTTTGTTTGATTTGAAGCCTTTCTCCTGCAAATCGGATGGCTTTTATGTCCAGATTGACAAAGGATTTGATAAAAGCCAATAAGAGGATGAAATCGCAGCGGGAGGCTGATACCTTTTTGCTCTGATAAAATATAACGGTTTATCGTTTTGCATTCTGAGGTAGTTGAGTGGATAATTTTTTGACAGAAGAGCTATCGTCCCTCCTTTTATGTATTTCGAATCAAGTCAAAGCAAAATACTACATAGATATTTTTCTGTGGTATTAGGTATACGACTGTCTAACGTTCTTTTTGGCAACTATTGATACAAATTAGCTAATTGTTCTCCTACATTTACAAAATTACAATTCGTTTTAATAGGGCCAATATTATTGAGTCAATTACTTATGTAGTATCAACTCGCAATTTAGAAGACTCCTTCGCAGATGTTGATGCAGTAATAAATTGCGTATCGTGTCGAGGGGTCCCAAAACTTACGAACAGCGTTTAACTGTGCTTAGTTGTTACAGAAGTTTCACTGTTGTCCGGACAAAGGTCAGCGTTGCTTACCAAACAGGCAACCATTTATTATAAAACTATTTTCAGAACAGAATACTAAGAGGATTTACAATATTTTTATATAATGTCATCTAAGGACTATGTAGTGACTGTTTTATAAGATAAACTTAATAGTAAAGTTTTTCCAAAGGAAACCCTAAATAAAGTGATATTTTTCAAAAGGGCAACCGGTCACGATATTATTTTGTAATATTCGATAGATGACGCCATTATACACATAAAGTATTTTGACAGTATTCACACGGCCCCTTTTATTTCTGAAACATTAACAGTCAAAGTGATGAAAGGGTGTTATCCTTTCTCCATTACAAAAACTCCAAAATCCTTTGATAAACTTTGAAATTTTCTATATTATCTCAAAAACGTATAGTTGCATCAGATTGTAGGTCTAAGTAATAAATAGACAATGGAGGTTTACAGCAAACTGCAATTTATATTCTTTATAAACCACCGAGAAATTGAATACCGTCTGTGGCTAGACGTCTTTATTATATTGAAACAGAATATTACTACGAGACTGCAAGCCCATAAGCAATATAAGCTAGGTACAAAAACTAAAAAAACAAAGCCGAATAGCTAATTTCGCACAGGTACGAGAAAATTACTTTCTATAAAATAGTTTTTCTGAAATATTTTGCGTTTAATTTTTGTGGACTGATCAGCAAATGATCTTCAACGTTCAAATTTTGATACGTTTTTGTACTTTTTAATGTGAAGCTGTAAAGTATTTTACGGGGAGATAATAAATAGTCATTCTCAGTATAAATGGGCCGTCATCTCAGCAAAAATCATCAGCGGCACTGGTTTTCAGACGGCTCTTCCATTAATATAGCATATAAATACATACATACACTAGCGGTACCCTGCCACGCTTCGCTGTGACTTTTTTATGGTGGTTTTATGTACCTATGAGAAATGAGTAACAAACTAAATGATGGGTACATTTAAAAAAAATGTGTGCGTGTACTATTGTACACACGTAAGAATTAAAACTTCTTCATGACCCTATTTTTCGAAAGAAATATCATGAAATATACATAGGATTTAGTAGTCCAAAAGTTCAAAAGTCCAAAAGTCCAATAGTCCAATAGTCCAAAAGTCCAAAAGTCCAAAAGTCTAAATTCCAAAAGTCCAAAAGTCTAAATTCCAAAAGTCCAAAACTACAAAGTCTAAAAGTCTAAAATTCTAAAAGTCTAAAACTCCAAAACTCCAAAACTCCAAAACTCCAAAACTCCAAAACTCCAAAACTCCAAAACTCCAAAACTCCAAAACTCCAATACTCCAAAATTCCAAAAGTCCAAAAGTCCAAAAGTCCAAAAGTCCAAAACTCCAAAATTCCAAAAGTATAAAAGTTCAAAAGTCTAAAGTACAAAAGTTCAAAATTCCAAAGTTCAAAATTCCAAAGTCCAAAGTCCAAAACTCCAAAACTCCAAAACTCTAAAACTCCAAAACTCCAAAACTCCAAAACTCCAAAACTCCAAAACTCCAAAACTCTAAAACTCCAAAACTCCAAAACTCCAAAACTCCAAAACTCCAAAACTCCAAAACTCCAAAACTCCAAAACTCTAAAACTCCAAAACTCCAAAACTCCAAAACTCTAAAACTCCAAAACTCCAAAACTCCAAAACTCCAAAACTCCAAAACTCCAAAACTCCAAAACTCCAAAACTCCAAAACTCCAAAACTCCAAAGCTCCAAAACTCCAAAACTCCAAAACTCCAAAACTCCAAAACTCCAAAACTCCAAAACTCCAAAGCTCCAAAACTCCAAAACTCCAAATCTCCAACACTCCAAAACTCCTTTTGGAGTGTTGGACTCCAACACTCCAAAACTCCAAAACTCCAAAACTCCAAAACTCTAAAACTCTAAAACTCTAAAACTCTAAAACTCTAAAACTCTAAAACTCTAAATCTCCAAAACTCCAAAACTCCAAAACTCCAAAACTACAAAACTCCAAAACTTCTTCATGACCCTATTTTTAGAATGAAATATCATGAAATATACATAGGATTTAGTAGTCCAAATTAAAAGTCCAACGTCAAAAAGTCAAAAACTCAAAGAGTCCAAAAGTGCAATAGTCCAAAAGTCCAATAGTCCAAAAGTCCAAAAGTCTAAATTCCAAAAGTCCAAAACTACAAAGTCTAAAAGTCTAAAATTCTAAAAGTCCAAAAGTCCAAAAGCCCAAAACTCCAAAACTCCAAAACTCCAAAACTCCAAAACTCCAAAACTCCAAAACTCCAAAACTCCAAAACTCCAAAACTCCAAAACTCCAAAACTCCAAAACTCCAAAACTCCAAAACTCCAAAACTCCAAAACTCCAAAACTCCAAAACTCCAAAACTCCAAAACTCCAAAACTCCAAAACTCCAAAACTCCGAAACTCCAAAACTCCAAAACTCCAAAACTCCAAAACTCCAAAACTCCAAAACTCCAAAACTCCAAAACTCCAAAACTCCAAAACTCTAACACTCTAAAACTCTAACACTCTAAAACTCTAAAACTCTAAAACTCTAAAAATCTAAAACTCTAAATGTCTAAAACTCTAAAACTCCAACTCCAAAAGTCCAAAATGTCAAACGCCCAAAACTCGAAAAGTCCAAAAGTACAAAAGTCCAAAAGTCCAATAGTCCAAAAGTCCAAAAGAACAAAAGGCCAAAAGTCCAATACTCCAAAAGTCCAAAAGTCCAAAGTCCAAAAGTCGATAACTCCAAAGTCTAAAAGTCTAAAATTCTAAAAGTCCATAAGTCCAAAACTCCATAACTCCAACACTCCATAACTCCAACACTCCAAAACTCCAAAATTCCAACAGTCTAAAGTCCAAAACTCCAAAATTCCGAATGTCCAAAAAGTTCAAAAATAACATGCAAAACATATCTGACCTCTTTATTAGGTAAGTACTCTCTTTTATTATTCTGAATGCAAGGAGGCCGCAATCAAACTTCTCTTAAAAAACATCAATCTGGTAGGTACCTTCTAAATAGGTTGTTTATAATATTTTGTTCTGAAACTGGCAGAATATAATTTAAAAAAAAACGACCAACGCCATCTATTGGTAAAATCACTTTTTCAAGCTATTTTATTCTTAGTGCTGTTATGATAAAAGTGTATAAAGTAGCCTAAAACCATCTCTGAATCCTATTGTATATCGTGTCCAATTTTGAGTTCAATCGATTCAGTAAATTTTGAGTTTTTAATAGATACACAAACGCACACAAAATTTTTATATATATAGATATAGTTACGCCTTTATCCCCGAATGGAGAGGCAGAGGTATAGTATAAGTCCACATTTCTCCTTATAGTTCCATGTCCCACGTAATAGGTGGTGAGCCTATTGCCTTATTGAAATGGGTAGGCGCAGGTCGTGACCACCCGCAGTAAAAATTTTAAAGCCATCCATAAAGCCTTCAACTTGGATTAACGTTTGTCATTTTATTGACAACCGAGTCTCATTTCAAGTTTTCCTTCTCTACGCAATGAATCGTTTTGTGAAAGCTTAAGACACCCTCGAGATGAATTGGGGTCAGGACACGGGGCATTATAGCCTATACTATTATAAAAATACAAGCAGATGGTTTACCTATCAGTGCCATTGCAATGCGAAGGTGCGAGGTGATTGTGTGACTGGTGGGGTGCCGGTGTCGCCGACGCATGTGGCGTGTGCGGCGTACTCCGCCACCCGCTTAGCAGAGGCGCCTCCCCGCTAGCACCCAGCAGTTTTAACCTAGGCAAACAAAACAAATTGAAAATTTTAAAGATCTTGGTGATGTATCGGTAACACCTGTTATACTAATATTCTCTTTTTTGAGTTTGGTTGTACATAAACTGATTACGTACGAGCCTATTAGGGGTAAGGAGACTATTGCCTGATATAAAAATAATGTCACAATACATGTAGAAAGTTTTCCAAGTATAGCCTTAACGAAAATTTTGTCCAAATTTAAAGTCCTTTATGAAATCTACATGGTGAAAAATATATCCGTGCAGTTTGTAGGTACATGCTTGTGGAGATATTCACACAAAAACACCTTAGCTTTTTTTCGTGTGACTATCCCCACAGATATTATGAACGGACTGAGAAACTTCCATAATTACTATTATCTAAAATCTCATAAATACTAGGCCTACAAACAAAAACTGTTCAATCACAATATGCGTATATCTAATACAGACAAGTATTCGTCGGAAAGGATTTCTCGTTTGAAATCCAATCGACTTAGTGGCACACGAGCGGCTACCGGTAGAAATTGGTTTTTCAAATGCGACCTCTGTGAGATGTCGGTGCCGACAGAACTGGCGTACCGTAAAATGATATAAAAACCGTTCAAAAACGCGATCGTTCGTATTGGCGAGACGCCGGAGGCACGTCGACAGCCTGCCGCTTAGGCATTCGCGTCAATGACTCTTAATACTAGCTTAGTACTTCTTTTATGCTGATTGTGGAATGCTAAATGAAAATAATGGCAGTTTCTCTGTTGATGCCCTTGATTTTATTTTATGGTTTATCAAAATTTATTTTACTAAAGCTTTTATAGAACACAAATAGAATGCCTAAACTAAACCCTAGCACACTAGCTACTTTCAGTATTTTAACCGCTATGACTGAAGCTGAACGGAATTAAAGGAATATCATGACGAGGATGTACCTACTTCCCTAGCTGCATACAGTCATGAACAAGAACAGTGTGGCTTTGACGAACACATCTCACTGATGGCTTCAGTAGCATGAGGTACAATCCTTTGTACCTCATTCATCCTCCCGGCCTTGCCTGCCTGGTCCCAATTTTAAAAAATACCGGAAAAATTGGGACCTTCTGTTATTCTCAAACTTTTGCATTTGAAGTTACTCTTTTGTTAAGAGACGGCTGTAATAAACAACACATTTTCCACCAGAATTTACATAAGCATAAATCTTAACCGTTTTGCCCAGAGCTAAGTGTTCGTTTCATTACCATAACAAGATTTTTTGAACATTAAAAACAACCCTCTAATGCCGCAAAGGCTATTGGGTAAGTCTTGAATAATTTGCGTCAGAAAATATTGAACACATTTTGTAAAAATCAGAACTGACAGAGTAGGGTTGGAAGAATGAAGTTGACAATGTTTCAAATCTTAAATGGGAATGGAATGGGGTCTGTCTACGTAATAATTTAATGTAAAGAGAATTTACACTCGAAAATAAATAGAGCTAGAGGACAGGCCATGCGCGGGGTAGTGGCTAAGGTTGCTGTAACCCAGTACTCCCGGCCGTAACAGCCATGTAGCCTTTCCACATAAAAAACTATACCTACTATCTCTTAGATTCGATAAAATTAGTTGAATAGTTTAGGAGTTCATCTCAGACAAACAATGTGACACGTAATTTATATACATATATTATTTTTATACTGTTGATTGACGGCACTTGGTGGAACCTGCTGCACATATTGAATAACGGCACTTGTACTGTTTTTTTTATATTTTACGTGTAGTAGAAGGATGTAGTGTTAATTTATTTGTTATTATTTTTTCTTTACTAGTAATTAAGTGATGTAGTGGTAAATATATATTCATTTGCCTTTGAAAATGCCGAAAGGCGAAACCGGTCAGGTGTAAAATAAATAAATGTTGTGGAACAGTACCAGTGCCCTTATTCAATCATATACATATATATCTATTATATAAAAATAAGTCGGGTTTTCCTTCCTGACGCTATAACTCCAAAACGCACGAACCGATTTCCACGGTTTTGCATTCGTTGGAAAGGTCTCGGGCTCCGTGAGGTTTATAGCAAAGAAAATTCAGGAAAATTTTCAACAGAAAAGCGGGAAAATTACTTTTCACATACAGCGCCATCGCGGGCGAAGCTGCGGGCATCAGCTAGTTAAGATATAAAAAGTCATAGGCAGAGAATAATTTGTGTTTACATCACATACATACCTGTTTTTAGGTATGTTAAGCGCGATAGAACACTCTGACTTTAGTAGGTAAAAACCAAGGTATTGAAGAAATGCAACTAGACTATGTGCTGTAAGCATAGCGCAGCTGATCAGACTGTCAAACTGTTAGGCAGAAGTTAAGAGTTCAAGCCCCGTCCCAAACCAAGGCGCATTTTATTAGAAAAATAATAAACGAAGGTACCTAACCCGCTCATACATTAATACACAATGCAGACCGCGTCATTACATAAGCTAAATATTATTTTAGAACCTTTTACGGGGAGTAGTTCTGGGTGTCTTCTACTGTAATAATTTCATTATGGATAGAGAAAATTTCACCGTCAATTGAAAGAGGTTAGTTTTAAAGGTGCACGTGAGTCTTTTCACACATAATGACACGCTCATTGAGTCTCTACTTCATTAAAGCGGCACTCAAGAAAAGGGCCCTCACGCTCCTGGACAAACAAAAGGGTGTCCTCGAAGCACTTCACTGACGCCTTAATGGTGGCGGCGACGCGTCTTTTACCGCAACTTAATAAAAAAGGGTCTCAAACATTTAATAATATTTTTATGAGGGTCTTCTGTTGAGAAATTCTCAAAATAAATTCGGACCACGTATTTAAAAGTATGGACGTAGTGTTACAGTTACACAAATTGTGACGTGAAACTTTGGCACAATATTTTATTGTCTCATGTTTCAAAGGATACCTATATGGAAAAAAAATTGCCAAACGCCTTTGCTTAACATTTTTTTATTTATGTATTATTTAATCTTTTATTTCGAGACATTCAGCTGAATGACTGCTTATACAATGACAAGCTCATATATTTATTTTGAAAGTTTCTGTAAACTGATCTTATAATTATGAATCTCTTAATTATATGCGCTGTTTGGCACTGACGTAGGTACATGAGTGTCAACTTCTCTCATATTTCGTAGAGGCTAAAAAAAAATGTCCCTACATTTTAGGTACATGTTCGCGGCACTAGTACTTGGTTAAATAAAGTTCTCGGTATTTGGCACAAGACTTGGTTACAATTATGCACTAAAAGCGGGAGAATGTTGAATGAAGCATTTAAAAACTTTGCAGAATTGTTTTAGTACTTTTAATACAATGAGGGTCTATCTTCCATGCCTGATGAACTGAGTTCGTCTCTTCACATTTAGATATTCAGATACACAGACAGTATAACCTAATCTCAAAATACATGTTAGCAAAAAGTATTTCACACTAGCTGATGCCCGCAGCTTCGCCTGCGTGAAATTTTGTTCCTAGACTATAACATATCGTCTATGTCCACTAAAATCCATTAAATCTCTGTAGGACCAAATTTCAGCCAGATCCATTCAGCCGTTACAGCGTGAAAGAGTAACAAACATCCACACTCACAAACATTCGCATTTATAATACCTAGTTACATAGATTTCTGATTAACAAATTTATAATGCATAATATTATGAGCTAAGTAAATTTATTATATTAATATCATTATTAAATACATTTCTTAATTCGATGGCTAAATAACTACTTGACACAACTTCTCTTCTAAGCAATTGACATCGTAACTTAGTTCCTTCTTCAGGTACTAAGGACTACTGTAGGCTTTGTCCTCCTAATACAGATGGTTCAACCAAGATCTGGTAACGTAATAACAATACACAATTCTTAATGGCTCTTTTCAGTCCTGTCGAATGTAGTCTACGTAGAGGCCATTCCCGTATTTTACAAAGACTTAGTGAGTCTGTTTCCTGACAGAATGCAGTCGGCACTATAATGTAGAATAAACTTTATGCCTTCTATGACCAGTTGCTTAGGGCAGCTGACAACCTTTGTCGTAAAGATTGAGTGTAGATGGTAACTTGACCAGTGGATAATACCTGAAGCGTGGTCTTTCATTTTTTCAGGCTTACAACTTAGAATTTTCTTCTTATTTTCACAATTGTATTTTTGTCACACAGAATGAATTAGCAATAATACATATTCCATCCATTCCATAAAGCATATTTGGTTAATATTATACACGTAGTATTGTATTCTCTTTGATTATACCAAAACAGCGCTTTTTTAACTTTATGGCTGTGTAGTAAAATCATCTGTTTGAAGTTTAAAATAAAACATAAATAAAAACGTCAATTTTACTGAACTTTCACAAATTATGTGTCAAAATAAAAAGCAATTTAAGTATAAAATAAGAGTATTTAAGGAGTATTGATATCAACTCCGGAGAAAATCGGCCCCAAAATAATTTACATTCCCTTTTTAGCTCGTTATAGTATAAATTTCAAAAAAATATGAAATACGTCTTCCATCAATTATGTTAATAATGCTATATGCGAAATTTTAAGTAGATCGGACCAAGGAATCACCTTGTCCCATACAAACTTTACCCTCCTTTTTTATACCTTTGGAGGTGGAATTTGCAAAAATGTTAAAATTACTTTTTTTAAATTGTTACAAACAACGCTCATGCTTAGTTTCATCACCGTACCATTAACCGTTTAAGCAATAATAGATAACAACTTTGGGTCTAGGGATCGAACCGCAAAATTAAGTTTGGTTTGAATTCTATATACTTTTCCGGGATAAAAAGTATCCAGTGTGGTGCCCAGGCTATTAAAGAATAATTATACCAAGTTTCATCGTAATCGAACCGGTAGTTTTTGCGTGATGCCTGAACAAACAGACAGACAGACAGACAGACAGACAGACAGGTTTTTATTCTCAACCAGAATGACCTAATACTCATAATGCCCTATTTCTTTTTTTAAAAGTCAATCGAGGGAACTAAATTGAAAACAAAGTTGCTCAGTTGATTGAGACTCTACCTAAAAGAATATCAATGCAAACATAGACACGTTGTTTATCTCCCTCAAGAATAATATATATTTTAGCCCCTCTCTATAAAATAGATTGCAGATGCGTTTAGAGCGAGCCTTTGTCTGTAGTCTGTGACTCTGTTGCATTATATTACGTCACTAGGTCACGTGGATCATCTGTTCAATGTTTGAAATAAAACAAAAATGACAACGTCAACCGGAGTGTACTTTCACTTTCGCAGAGGGGCAGTTAGATGAGACACTCTCACGGCTTCTTGTTCAAATTTATACTAATATGATATTTTATGGCAATTCTCTAATTAAAACATGTCCAAAAAAGATAATCATATCTGCAATTTTGTTTATCAACAACTTCAAAAAGATCTGCGATATTTAATTTATCTTCCATTTTACCCAATAGATATAAAAATGATCCAACTCGACCATAACGCTTTGTAGATTCTCTGTTTATAGTATTTATGTTTCCTTATCCCTTTTAACGTCCCGCTTGTAGCCATGGATATTTTATAGCTACTGATAAGATAGCTTAAAAATATTAGTATGTTGTTCAGAATCGGCAATAAACTTTATTTATCCCTAGTAATATTTCGGATACCCTTAGAGATTTGATATTACGAAAAGTAATAGTGTTTTACTGGCTTTATTATGTGTGATGCATTCTTTCAACTATATACAGACCTTTTTCTTTCTTTCCTACCAATGTAATGGTGTAGTGTTCTACCGAATTCTTCAGGGCACCAGGCATCCTTTCTTGCAAATTGTGCATCTACTTACTAACGTCGAGGGCATCGTAAAGACAAAGAAAACTGGTCTAAAAACGAAAGGACGCTAGTATCTACTATAAATTCTTCTATACAACTACCTTTTTTAACATGAAGAAAATCCTACACAGATGCTAAGCCGGACTCCTACCGACTAAAAACCACAAGTTCCCACTCCCCGAGGGTTTACCCGGTTGGGAGCTCCGGGTAAACCCTCGGAAGTATGACCCCAGGATTCCCAACAGACTTCGGGTTTCGGGTGCTTCTGTACAAGCGCCTGCCACAAAATTCGCAGAGACCTACATCTACCAGCGGACTGCGATTAACTGACTTCTTTGATTGAACGACCACCTTTCCTATTAAAATATTCTTTACCTCAGGTTCTTTATAAGTGAGTTTCTATTAAAAACGTGCTAATTAATTCCCTATCAAACTGAATAGGTACTGATTTCTATTCATAAAATAATACATAAGGTAAAATTTACTCTTGTTGAGTTTCCTAAAATCATTTACGACGGCTTCTGTATTAAAAAAGTAAACGAACTGAGTTTCCTGTAAACGAGGTCTGTTTTATGTAGTGGAAACTCCTTGTTCCTTATTACGTTATAAATCGATAACTTTTAAAATAATCACTTCGAGGGAGAAAAGGTTCTTCAGGCGAGCTTCGCTTTTCTCACGATTTTTAAATCAAGCCTATTGATTCACGATACAGAGGTTCGTTAAATCTGATTTGCATAAATATTTGTCGCCTTTGTCGAAATAAAATAATATTACTGTTTTATAAAATCTTTTAGGGACCAGTATTTGATTGAGGAACCTGATCCAGTTGTTAGTCAGCTCGTGAATTTTGTCAAATACAATCAGGTATTAGAAACAATATAATAATTATGAATGCAGAAATTAATTATGTTGATAATGCTGGTCATTAAAATCGTAAATTATTTTTCTTTTTCAGGATTTTCCCTGTCAGGCAAGTGAAATAACGGCGATTTTTTTTAAATTTTTTTGTTTAATCACATTATCTTTGGTTGATTTTAAGGAGAACTTACCTATTTTCATTCTTGCGTGTCATTAACGTAACGAATATCACTATAAGGACACTATATGTACTTACCAACTTTGTACTAATATGCCAAATACCACGGGGATATAATACCTACCACAGGGATCACAGTATTTTTGTACAAAATACTGTGATCCCTGTGGTACGTATATACTGCGGTGTATCGAAATATAGATATCAAAATATAGATATTTACTTGAAGCGTAAGACTATCAAAGGTTTCCTCATTTTATTATTATCTTTTTAATACCAATTTATATAGATAGTATCACAGATTATACAACGAAAGACAGATGACTCCTGTTGAACAAGAAAGCGTGATCAAAATTTGAAATAATAAATCCAAAAGTGAGTACTGTAACGCGACAGTGCTAAACATTGTTCACACGTTACGAGTAATCTCGCATACATTGTGCTATCATAATTATGATGACGATATTATTCACTTTTAGAGAGTACGCAGTACTTACTTTAGGATTTTGTGTTTGCTTTTTTGACCCTACTTTCTTGTTCGGTATGCTTAATCTGCATTTAGTTAGTCTGTGGATAGTTTATACAAACCTTGCTTTGTGCGCGCGCCTGGAGCGCGAGGAGAGGTCGAGCTCGCTGGCGGCGGAGCACGCGGTGCCGGCCTGCAGCGAGCCCCGGGACCCGCCCAGCCTTCGAGGACCCAGCCGGCACGTCATCATTTCTGGAACAAGGAAATATACTCATTCACCATTTGGCACTTTGTCTATTGAACTTGTAAATGGAGACAGACATTGGTAATAGCAACGCTTAAGTATACACACACAGTTACAGTACCTACGCTAAAGTAAGTTTATAGTTCAGTTATATTCGAAACCATTTTTGTTATCTTTATTTTGTTTAAACTCTTTTATTAGCCGCATCGAATTCGTATGTATAAGAAGTACGGCAGTGTCATTGGTGTGAAATCAACACCCCTCAGAAGTCGCGTTCCCAAAGAAAAAAATAAAATACATATCTACATCACGAATGTTTATAATCTCATACTCGTATGGTATATGTTTGCGAGTTCATACTCGTAAAGTATATTTTTGTACCAACTCCCTCCTGTCCCGAATCTGGACACAATCTGTCAGCATGTGTCCTTCAAACAACCAGTTACCAAGTGGTTGTTCAGTTGCAACATAACGCTAAACACCGAACACTAATCACTTCTTCCTTCGCCTATTCACTAATTATGCCTAAGTATTTGACAAATTTCATAAACATTAGTTTAACCTGAAAATCGAACCTAGTATCAACCTGTTGTGATCGATGGCCATGGGTCCTATATACGCCACCAAATAGTCCACCGTACTTTACCAAAAAAAAAATTGATTCGGTGTGGTGATACATAATTGCAACAAAAACGTTGAAGACAAGAAGATGATAAAATGATTACATTCACCTCTCACTCGCGGGCTATATGCGCAATCATTAAGATCAAAAAAAAACATATATAATCTTAAAAGCCTATTATTATTTAATAAAATAATAATAGGCTAATAAGTGTATAATATTATATAGTAATAATAATGGTATGATTATGTTTGGCTTGATTACTTTCGGACAACTTACAATTAACATATCTGTGCATTTGGGTAGTTTTATTTAGTAACCTACTAAAACTCAAATTTAATAATATAGTGTAGTTTTATGCCCAGGCAAGTTTATCGAAAGCTCTTTATTATATTGCGTAATTTTGGCATAGATAATGGTGCGAATAGTAGTCTATCAAACAACACCGCTATCAACTTCTCAAAATATTCGTAACCAATATAAAAATTCTTGACGTAAAAAATAAAACGCTAAAATCAAAATCGTCTGAATTCTTCTTATAAACTGGTCACCGCAATTTCCTCACTGAGGTGCCTTCCGAAAGTTCCGATCCAAATTACGTTGTTTGAAAAGAATTTCCTCCTTACTGACTTCGGAACTTTCTAACGAACTGAAAATAAAATGAACTCCACTGCAATCGAATAGCCGCTGCATTTTTAGTCTACATTGGCAAAATAGGCTCATCCCACCGAACCGTTCAGAAAGTATCAACAAGATAAATGCTTTTTATACGATCCTGTATGAACTATGACGTCATGATACAAAACGATATAGCACATCATAGAGCAACACCACCTATGACTTTTATTGCGCGGGGAGTCGCCATACTGAGACTTTCCCATCTGTCGAAGCACACTCCAAAAGGATAACGCTTATACACACGTGTATAAGAAATCTATATTAATAAAATAACAGGGTAATCTATGCACCTATCAGCGCCCAGCCCAAACCCTTAGGCCAAGGTATTTTAAATTTTTGCATAGGCTACCCATCCATCGGTTTACCTCTGGTGACCGAAATTCATTTGATTATTTGATGTGTGACCGATAAAACATTAGGCCATTCGAATACTGATCGAATGAACAATTGACCAAAAGAGTTTCTATCGAACAAACATTTGGTATTTTTACTACTGATCCAATGAACGTTTGTTCGAAAAACGGTTGACTAAAGAATATTTTAACAGGGGCTGAATCATAATGGCTAGGTTAGGTTAGGTTAGAACTGCGACCACAACGCACGAGCCGAGCGCGCGAAGAGAGCGTGCCGCGGCAGCGGCCGGTGAGTGCCAGAACTGAATTCTACATATGTATTTCGCTTTTGTTTGTTAAAATATTGTTTGGTCAACTGTTTTTCGACCAAACGTTCATTCGATCAGTAGTAAAAATACCAAATTTTTGTTCGATAAAACTCTTTTGGTCAATTGTTC
Organism: Miltochrista miniata; assembly: GCA_933228765.1. Classification (NCBI taxonomy): domain Eukaryota; kingdom Metazoa; phylum Arthropoda; class Insecta; order Lepidoptera; family Erebidae; genus Miltochrista; species Miltochrista miniata. Next base: position 18,264,374 of record OW121749.1, on the reverse strand, counting down.
ATGCGATCAGATGTAGAATGGCCTAATGTTTTATCGGTCGCACGTCAAATGATCAAATGAATTTCGGTCACCAGTTGTAAACCCGCTACCCATACACAGTAGGCTTTTCGATAAGGAAGGATTTTTGGAAATTCCACTATTAAGTTTCTTCCAGCTTTAAATTTCTGCCAGCTAGGTACCCTTATATGGAAGGGATCCATAGTGACAGCTGATTGCTTTTGTTGTGGTGTTTATGATTATGGGTCCCCCCCCCCCGCCGCGCATCATATGACATACAGATTATGTATAAAGCAAACATGCTAAGTCTACTCCCTGTACTGGTCGCGTTGCTCTATGTATCACGTATACATACATAACGCGAAATCCGAATGCTATATCCATGAATTGTTTCGTTCCGGGCAGGTGGTTTTAGTAAACTTTAATGGTATGTTGCGTCGCAGTGCGGAAAGCTGCGACTGGTTGGCGTGCTTATCATTTTAACATTGTTAATGTTTATGTTCTGTTATAAAGCCTATTCGCTGTATGTACGCAGGTTGTACACACATGTCGTTACATACCGCTTTATATCACTTGAAATTTATTTCGGTATCATTTTTATTACTTTTTATTAACATTTCGCGCGGTAAACAATGCCTGTTCGATGGAAATTTTGTAATTGACGTTTGAGTTTGTGACGCAACTTTACATAGAATTTAGTAGATATATTAAAGTACTAAGTTATCAAAGTAAGATTCCTCTAGTAAACATGAATGAATAAAGACTTAAGTAGTGACTTCGATTTGATAAGGGGTTAGAAAGGAAGTTTTATCCCCTACATGTTGCTAACTTACTTTTTTGAGCTCATTTGATAGAGGGAATATTTATATCTTAATCGTTTTGAATAACGGGATAACTCTTGTGTTTCTACATATTTCAGTTCTATTACATTATACTTGATGATGCTTGCGGCTTCACCCGCGTGATATAAAATAAAAATAAAATAAAATAAAATTTATTCCCTTTGAAATTTTTTAAAAAATTATTTAGGTTTGTCAAATTTTTTGTGACTCTACCGGGGGTTCGGAAATACTACAGACTGAGAAGAACACCCCAAGAAACTCAGTCCGGTCCCTTCTCTTCTAGTATCTTAGTATCTAATACAGTTTTTTATGTAGAAAGGAGCAATTCGTGTCACTGCCAGGCAGCCTTGTCTTCTAGAAAGTCTTTAATGCTATAATAAGCTTTCTGGCACAATTTAAGTTTTATTAGTTTTTTAAATTTATTAATTGACAAACCTGTTATGGCTGTCGGCAATGTATTGTACATTCGAATACAATTGCCCGCAAAAGAATTGCTTATTTTATTAAGCCTAAATCTAGGTACAGCCAATTTATTCTTATTTCTTAAGTTTAGGTTATGAATATCACTATTTTTAATAAATTTACTGTTATTTTTATGAGTATATAATAAGTTTTCATATATGTACTGTGAATACACAGTAAGGATGTTGATATCCTTAAACTTTTCTCTTAATGACTCCCGAATCCCCATACCATAGATAGCCCGGACAGCCCTTTTCTGCAACACAAAGATACATTCGATGTCGGCAGCGTTACCCCATAATAGTATGCCATAGGTCATGACACTGTGGAAATAGCTAAAGTAGACAAGACGCGCTGTTCTAATGTCTGTCAGTTGTCGGATCTTTTTAACGGCATAGGCTGCAGAGCTCAGTCTGCCCGAGACTTTCTCGATATGAGGCCCCCACTGCAAGTTGGAGTCTAACTTTATGCCCAGAAAGACAGTTTCATCGACCAATTCTACTTGATCATCCCTAATCCTAATACTGGTGTTAACGAGCCTAACATTTGGCAAGGTGAATCTAATACATTTTGTTTTAGTTTCATTTAACAATAAATTATTTGCGTTAAACCAGTGGACTACCCTAGAGAGGGCATTGTTTACTTCGTCAAGATCGCGTTGTCCACGTTCAACTTTAAATATTAAAGATGTGTCATCAGCAAACAAAACTACCTAGTGATCGTCTCTTATAAGGTGAGGGAGATCATTTATGTACACTAAAAATAGAAAAGGTCCCAGAATTGAACCCTGAGGCACCCCTATTGTTACAGCAGAACCATTTGACTGTTTGCCATTTATAACTACTCTCTGTACTCTATCTCTAAGGTAAGAACTAATTAAATCCAAGGCCGTCCCCCGGATTCCATAATGATCAAGTTTTTGAATTAAAGTCTGATGCTGGACGCAATCGAAGGCCTTAGATAAGTCGCAGAATACACCATAAGCATCATACGACTCCTCCCAGGCCTCATATATACACTCTAACAATTTGATTCCAGCATCCGTGGTAGACCGACCGCGCGTGAAACCGAATTGTTTGGTATGGAATAGTTTATTTGTATTAAAATGATTTTGCATTTGATTTAGCATAACCTTTTCAAAGATTTTACTAAACGTGGGTAGTACAGAAATAGGACGAAAATTGGACGGATCTGAGGTGCTACCCGATTTAAACAGAGGAGTTATTTTACTAAACTTCATTAAGTCAGGAAACACACCACTATCAACACAATTATTAAATATTATTGATAATTCAGGGGCAACCATTTCAATTAACGAATTAACTAAATGTACAGAAATTCCCCAGAGGTCAGCAGTTTTCTTAATATTTAAAGATTTAAAAGTTTTTATGATAGTGTGTATACTAATTTTACTGAATTTGAATATTTCATTACAGCAAGGAACATTTGCTTTTAACAAGGATTCTGCTATTGGGGTAGAAGAACCTAGGGCTCTGGTCAAATCTACTGGAATTCGAGAAAAAAATTGTTCAAATTCGTTAGCGACTTCGGCATCTGTTGTAATTATGTTACCATTTACTTTAAGTTTAAAATTATTATCATTCGATTTTGCTTGACCTCTTTCTGCGTTAATTATTTTCCAAGTAGATTTAACTTTGTCTACACTATTGAGAATTTTATTACTTATATACTTTCTTTTGGCTGCTAAGCAGTCTGCTTTAAACTTTTTTGAATAAGTTTTAATATAATTTAGAAATTCATCTGTTCTATTAAGCTGTCTTTCTGAGTATAGTTCATACAGTTTTTGTCTACTTTTATGTATATCCTCAGTGGCCCATTCACTGAAGGCTGGCCTATCACCGATAGTGACTTCCTTAGACTTGAATACGGAGTTGAACTCATTGTAAAAGGAATCAAAAAATAACTTATACATTACATTTGGATCTAAGCCAGTGTCTAAAAATGGAAGTTTATTGCAAAGTCCAACTCGCATACGTTCCAAGCGGTCACTAGTTACTGGTCTACATAATATTTTACGTCTTTGAACTTTTTCTCTTGTGATCTTGAAAGATGCTATTTGCCCAGTATGATCTGATTTTATCTTATTTATAATACTCTTACTTTCTGGCAACATATCACTGTATATATTGTCCAGACAAGTAGCTGTTGTATCACAATATCTAGTAGGCTCTAAAAATAAGTTAGTGAGATTGTGTGATTTAAATAAATTTAAGATATCATTGGTCTGACGCGTATTTATAAGTATATTAACATTAAAATCACCGCACACTATTAGATGTTTATTAGTTTTTCCAAGTTTAAATAGCACTTTATCCATTACTTCCTCAAACTCACAAAAGGGTGAGACTCCAGGTTTATATACGCATACTACTATGAATTGCTCCAATTCTACGCACGATATTTCAACTGTACACTCTACAGAGAGGGACACAACATCTTTCCGTTCCTTATATTTTAATTTCTTATTTAATAAAATCAACGAACCCCCCCGTGTTGTGTTGACCCTGCAGAACGCACTACCAACCCGGTGACTACTGAAACTGAACATGAGCTCATACTCCTTACGCATATGTTCTGTAAGACAAACAATTTCAATATTTTCTGAGCTCATGAACAGCTCCAATTCAAACTCTTTGACCTGTGTTAATGTTGCAATATTATAATGCACCAGGCTGACGTAATTTACATTTTTTAATTTAGTTTTGTTCGGAGGACAGTTTCCGATAAAATTACGGTTTGCAATTAAATTTAACTCTATTAATTTACAATTTTGGCTAGAGGGTAATTCCTCTGTTGTCCCAGCAGTTAATTTAAATTACTTGGAACAGATTCCAAAGTCCTAAATCTACTCTGCTCAAATAAAGCAGTTTTGTCAGCCAAGTTTTTGGCTACAGAATAAAAATAATTAAATAGCAAACTTGCTATTTGTCTTTTATAATATTTGGGTAGACAATACCTACCCTTGTGATTATTATAGACTATAAACTTGCTATGTGACAAATTTGTGTTAAATACAGAATTAAAGTCAATTATATTAAATTTATTATTATACTGACTTATTAAATTTAAACGTAAATTCATCTTATATCTAAATGAATTTTCCGAATCTGGCACACCTTTTATAAATGGAAGTGTGAACATTACAACTTGTATGACATTTAAGTTTAAGATGTAATTCATGTATAGGGACAAATCATCATTGCTAATTTTCCCCCTGTTTGCACAGAAAATTATTATTTTACTGTTAGCGTCAAATTTATATTCTATTATCTTTTGCATAATATCACTTAATGAAGCACCCGGATAGCAATTATTAATAACCAAGTAATAACTTGAATTTAAGTTTTGTTTTAAAAATGAACTAAGATTGGTACCAATATCATCACTAAATACAATTAATTTAGTACAACTATTACTATTATTTACACTGTCACACAATATATCCACTGATGTACTGGGTGAGCACATGGTAATGGGAGCTAGGGGCTCAGCGGTAACCGGTTCGCCCTGAGCCTCCACCGGCTCAATTGCTTTAGGGCAGTTAACATTGCATGAGTGGTCATTTAGGAAACAATTAAGGCGCTCAGTGTTATCATTTGATGTTTTGAGTACCTTATCAATGGTTAAAGAACATTTAGTAAAGTCCTTAAGGGACCATTCATATTTTTTAGTCATATATTGTAGCTCAAATTGCAAACTTTGTATTTTTGATTCTAATTTTTGCGTGTCAGTGCAATATTTTAAATGGCTTTGTTCCAGCTCTAACATTGACAATTTAGCTTGTTCTCTAAATTTTAAACAAGAACCTATATTTTTACACTTCTTGATTAACATTTTATGGAATTTTAATTGCTTTTTTGATTTTTGTATAAACTTTTTAATTTTAAGATATTTTTTTAGTTTATTTCTGCTGCAAAACAAAACCGACTTGTCCTGTTGATATGGACTGTCACCTGTAAGATCTATAGTAGTCAAGTCCAGGTTTAGAGAATTTGCAGAAGGAATAAACTGCGGGATACCACTCATTAACTCACTATAAAGATTATCAGTTTGTTGGGCAGTAACTTTCTCAGCAGCTTCTTCCAGGTGTGAGATCTGTCCCTGGGCGTCCCTTAGCTCCTGTTCCAGAAAGGTAGTCCTCCTCAAGGTTTTATCATACTCGTCACTGCACTCTTGGAACCTATCTACTATTGACTGAAGGTGGTCCCGCTCCGCAACAATGTCATTGTAGACGACGCATTTAGTACCTACATACCTGTGTCCTTACTACATATGCTTGTTCATAACTTTAGTAGTAAGTTTTAGTATAAGCGTATGACTAGGTAGCTGCTTATATAATGAAACCAACGTATACGCTAATTCTTAGTTACCTAATACAAGCTTTTATTTTATTATTATTTTTATGCCAAATTAACATTTACATGTCGCTAAATATGTATGTACTTATACCTATATACCTAAATATTAAAACCTTTGATTGGAACGTGCCTGTGTTAATAAATACGCTACGGTTGCAAGCGTGTGTGGGTGTGCTCGTCGTCACCGTACATCGGTGACGTACTTACAACATTTTTTCTATACGGCCGCCGGTAGTTGCCGAACGTTTTTAGTCGACCGAAACAAGTGGACACAGACGCACACACACAATTGCCTCCGAAAGTACTTACCATATTTGCTGTTTTTTTATTTGGAAATTCCTGGAGCCGCCCTGCATCATCTACACAGTGGTCCTTCTGCCGGATCGTCCAGGATTTCGGAAATCTGCACAACGGGATGTTCAACACACCGCCGCGCACGATGGTAAAAACGCGTGGAGCTCTCGTACGAGAATCGTTGTTACGTACCGCTGATGAAGAAAACAGTGAAGTGCTTTCGCGAAAAGTGCAATCTGAAATAGTAGTGCCGAAAAACGAACTGAAAGAAATTTCCAACTACATATCAAAAAGAGAGGGTAGCTTGCAAATAGAAATTACCGGTGCAGCATCAGTTCGTTCCAAGAAAAGTTCCACCAGATCTTCTTTGTCGGCACGTAGAAAGCAACTCGAGCTGGAGGCAGCTGAAGCAGAAGCTGAAATCGAAAAAAAATTGATAAAAAAGAGATTACAAGCTAAACTTGCTGCACTTGAAGGTGGGTCTTCGAAAAAGTCCTCTAGCAGTGTCACCGATTCCCTTGCTGATGCCTCCAATAAAGTGGAAGAATGGCTGGATAAGAGTGGGTCACAGCAACAGCGCGCGGCTCCTCCGCCGCCGGCGCACCCTGCAGTGCCCTGCACGTCGGACCTTCAGCACCTGGCCCAAGCAATGGAGAGAATAGCCACCGTCACCACCAGCTCACATTCGAAGTTATTGTCAAGACTAGCTACCCCCAAGGACTTGCCGTTATTTTTTGAAGATCCGTTTGAGTGGTTACAATATAAAAATACCTACATAGAAACTACAAAATTGTGCAATTTCAGTGATAGTGAAAATATTTCACGACTTTGTAAAAGTCTACGCGGTGAGGCAAGAGAAGCAGTCTCGTCACTACTTATATGTAGCACGAAACCAAGTGTGATTATAGAAGCGCTAGAACTGCGATTTGGAAGACCAGAGCTCATAATCCACAAAATTGCTACACATCTGAAAAAACTGCAACCCTTACCGCTGAATTACCACACAGACTTAGTAGCATTTGCTGTTAAAATAAAAAATTATGTAGCAGCCGCCGAGTCCATACAGCAAACGGATTACCTGCGAAGTCCAGAGTTATTGAACACGGTCATATCCAAGTGTCCTAGTATGCTCATAAACAAATGGGTGGATTATTTTTATGAGCACCAAGATGACAGCAAAGCTAAGCTGCAAATATTTGCAAATTTCGTGCACAACGAAGCCACAAAAGTAGCATCTGCTGGAATAAGTTACATTCATAGCCAAACGGATCACAGAGTACCAAAGAAAAGCGATGAGCGCAGGCCGCAGACTCATTCTGTGCTGTATAACAGTGAAGCTAGTGATAAGTGTTACTTTTGTCGAACAAGCACCCATAAGCTTACGAACTGTGTTAAATTCAAACGAGCGCTGAGAAAAGACAAATGGCGTATTGTAAACGTAAACAAACTGTGTCACAAGTGCCTGCTATCCGGTCACACTAAAGAGGCCTGCTCTGCGTCGTTCTGTGATGTGGATGGGTGTGGCATGGCTCATAATCGCTTACTTCATTGGCCTATCAAGAAAAATGCAGTGTCCAGTGACGTCACGAACCAGAATAACGGCATGAGCTTAACGTCACCGACTAGTGAAAGTGATAACGTTCATACGGCTAGCGAAACGGTCACAAACACTACCGTACTGTCGCCTAACGCAAGCGTTTTATTAAAAATAGTGCGTGTGAAAATTCACGGACCTAACGGTACTATAACCACGCACGCCTTGTTAGACGACGGTGCTACAGTGTCTTTAGTGTCAGCTGATCTAGCGAACTTTATTAACCTAAAAGGTCAGCCTGAAAGAATACGAATTCGCGGCGCGTTTAGCTCTAATGTAGTGTGTCAAAGCGAAATAGTGAACTTTAAACTCTCTAATAACAACAATAAAGTGTACGAAGTGCGCGCACGTAAGATTACTGAACTGGACTTACCTATGCAGTGCTTATCTAGTATTAATTTAGACTCGTACGATTATTTACATAGCATTAAGCCCTATTTATGTACAAGTGACGTTAAACCCAAGTTACTTATCGGTCAGGATAATTACCAATTGTTAACGTCACTAAAAAGTGTTTATCGGGGCAGGAACGAACCTTGTGCAACCCTAACGCCACTAGGGTGGTGTTTGCATGGGATCGTTCCCGCTACCGCTGTTAGAACATTATCTCGTGATAGGTTATCAGTTACTGAGCAAGCATGTGTTATGACACTGGCGGGCCGGCCGTCGCCGACTGCCGCCCTTGCCGCCGCCGTCGCACCCCTCTCCGCCTCCAGCTCCGTGGACAATCAGCTGGAGACGCACTCATGCGCCGGGGCATCGTCATACGCAGTGCAACAAAGGTATGGTAATGCACACATAGATAATAGTGATAAAGATGCATATTCACAACTACACGAGTTCGTACGACGTTCATTTGCCTTTGAAGCAATTGGAATTTACTCTAGGCCACGAGTAAATAAAGACGAACTTAGCGCAATCGACTGCATCGAGAAATCTGCTAAGTTAATAAACGGACAATGGGAAGTTTGCTTACCGTGGAAAAATGATTTTGAGATGCCAAATAGTTATCCCAATGCTTATAAACGCTATTTAGGTGTCGAGCGAAAGATGAAATTGAATGAAAGTTATGCCTTAAGATATAAGGAGCGGATTAATCATTTGTTTCAGAATAATTATGCTCGGAAGTTAACTGAAAGTGAAATTTTAACGCCTAGAAAACGTATTTGGTACTTGCCGCATTTCGGTGTAGACAATCCCAATAAAAAGAAGCTGAGGTTGGTTTTTGATGCCGCCGCCGCCACCGAAGGTCTTACCCTTAATGATTACCTACTGCAGGGCCCAGACTTATTGCAATCTTTACTCGGTATTATGCTGCGATTCCGAGAGAAGCCTGTCGCATTTATAGGTGACATTAAGGACATGTTTCTGCGAGTTAAAATAAGAGAAGAAGACCAGCACGCTTTCAGGTTTTTATGGCGAGAGAATAATAAGCGCGACGTCGATACTTACGTCATGACTTCTTTGATATTCGGCGCAAACTGCTCCCCGTTTATAGCGCAATATATCAAGAATAAAAATGCACTCCGGTTTAAAAATGAGATGCCTGAAGCCTCTGAAGCCATCTTGAAGTCTCATTACATGGATGATTATATCGAATCAGTGGATGACGAAAAAACGGCCTTAAAATTAATATCAGAAGTTTCCAAAATCCATAGTGAAGGTGGTTTTGAGATAAGAAACTGGATATCTAACAAACCTGAAGTTTTAGAGTGCACAGAAAAAAGCACCTTAAGCGATACGGCCATTAGAATGAAAACTGGTTGTGACGATTTACCCGAACGTACTCTCGGACTGCTTTGGTTCCCGTTAAGCGACACGTTTGGGTTTGATTTGTCGCTTAAGCGTATTCCTGAAGAAATCCTCATTTCTGAAAAAATACCGACCAAGAGAGAGCTACTGCGTATAGTTATGTCTATATTTGACATTTTTGGTTTCCTCGCACCATTCACAATTAATGCAAAAATTGTGTTGCAAAATGTATGGAAAACAAACACTAAACGGGATGAGAAAATACCTGAAAAAGAATACCAAGTTATTCAGAACTGGTTTATAGAATTACGTCATCTTCAACGCCTACGCATACCAAGATATAATTTTTATTCTAACTTACCTGGGATCGAGAAAGAAAAGGATAACCCGATGCAGCGTGCTCGCAGTGATAACACAGGGGTAAAAGAGACCACCATAGAACTACATGTGTTCTGTGACGCCTCCCCTGCCGCATACGCCGCTGTCGCCTATTACAGAAAAGTGACGAAAATAAACAACGATATATGCATTTCATTCATCGCCTGCAAGTGTCGAGCCTCACCTATACATAAATATATCACGGTGCCTAAACTTGAGTTACAAGCAGCAGTCATAGCGTGCCGGCTCGCTGAAACCATATCGCGCGAGAACCGGTTATAGTTATTGACAAAAGATACTTCTGGACGGACTCGCTAATCGTGTTGCATCAAATTAAGAACGAAACTCGCAATTATAAAGTTTTTGTGGCCAACAGATTAGGTGAGATCGACGAATTATCTCAGTCATGTGAGTGGAATTATATTCCTACAGAAATGAATATCGCCGATAAAGCTACTAAGTTAAATACTTACGAATTAACCGACGACTGCGAATGGCTCCGAGGTCCACGATTCTTGAACTCGTCGCCGGAGTATTGGCCGAAATATGAACCTGAAAAATTAAAAATTAATGAAGAATTATTACAAGTTAATACAGTACACAGTGTTGAGTGTATCAACTTACCTGTTCCCGATGAAACGAAGATTTCGTCCTGGCTTAGATTAGTAAGAAGTACGGCGTACGTATTGTTATTTATACAGAAGTGCAAACGGTCTGAAATAGCTGAAATCAACTCTGAAATTATGAATAGTGCTGAAAAGTTGATTTTACGTCACGCCCAGCTGCAAGCATTCGCTGAAGAACTTCACCTACTGAAAAATAAAAAGCCCATAGATGCTAACAGTAGACTACGCACCTTAACACCATATATTGATGAATGTGGGCTTCTGCGCGTCGGAGGACGCCTCGAGGCGTTGTCTGACGTTGACCTTAACATGAAGAACCCTGTGATACTGGACGGCCGCCATGCGACTGCAAAATTGATAGTGAAATATTATCACGAGAAAGCTGCGCACGGAAGTAATGAAATGGTGGTTAATGAGATTCGTCAAAAATATTGGTTGCTTCACTTGCGTCCTACTGTGCGCACTGTTGCCGCACGATGTTTGATCTGCAGGATTAAAAGGGCCAAACCTTCAAACCCAAGACTGGGAGATCTACCAGCAGCGAGACTCGCACACCATCAGCGAGCCTTTACCTTCTGTGGAGTTGACCTGTTCGGTCCAATGGAGGTTGTCATCGGCCGCCGCCGAGAAAAAAGATACGGTGTGCTGTTTACGTGTTTGACCGTAAGGGCGGTTCACATTGAGGTGGTACCTTCGTTATCAGCCGATTCTTTTATTATGGCGTTGCGACGAATGGCATCACGACGTGGTTGGCCGTACAAGATGTTTTCCGACAACGGCACTAACTTCAGAGGTGCCGCAACCGAGCTGAAACGGGCCTTGCAGGAAATAAATCAGTCTGACCTGAAGGACGAACTGACCAATAGGGGCATTGACTGGCAGTTTATTTCACCCCTTTCTCCTCACATGGGTGGAAGCTGGGAACGTTTAATACGTAGCGTTAAAACAGCACTCAGAGCAGTCCTGAAGGAGCGAGCTCCCAGAGAGGAGGTATTGATTACACTGCTGGTTGAAATAGAAAACATGGTAAACAGTCGCCCGCTAAGTCACGTGTCCGTCGACCATAGGTACCCAGAGGCACTAACCCCCAACCATTTCCTCATTGGGTCCTCATCAAATCTTCCATTGCCGGGAGAATTCACCGATTGCGACCTGTATCGTAAGAAGCAGTGGAGAGTGGCGCAGCGTCTTACAGATATGTTTTGGAAGCGCTGGGTTCGTGAGGTCCTGCCTAACCTCTTACCGCGTCAGAAGTGGCATCAAGAGGGACACAACATTAAAGTAGGAGATGTCGTTGTCATTGTGGATCCTACCTTGCCCCGTAATACTTGGCCAAGGGGTCTAGTTGTAAAGGTTCACCCGGGAACTGACGGTCGTGTGCGCATTGCCGAAGTTAGAACTCAGAACGGTGTGCTTACCAGGCCTGCTACGCGCTTAGCTGTGCTGCCGACGGCTAGTGATGATGATTGTCCGTGACGGACAATGGGGCGGAGAGTGTAGACGACGCATTTAGTACCTACATACCTGTGTCCTTACTACATATGCTTGTTCATAACTTTAGTAGTAAGTTTTAGTATAAGCGTATGACTAGGTAGCTGCTTATATAATGAAACCAACGTATACGCTAATTCTTAGTTACCTAATACAAGCTTTTATTTTATTATTATTTTTATGCCAAATTAACATTTACATGTCGCTAAATATGTATGTACTTATACCTATATACCTAAATATTAAAACCTTTGATTGGAACGTGCCTGTGTTAATAAATACGCTACGGTTGCAAGCGTGTGTGGGTGTGCTCGTCGTCACCGTACATCGGTGACGTACTTACAACATTTTTTCTATACGGCCGCCGGTAGTTGCCGAACGTTTTTAGTCGACCGAAACAAGTGGACACAGACGCACACACACAATTGCCTCCGAAAGTACTTACCATATTTGCTGTTTTTTATTTGGAAATTCCTGGAGCCGCCCTGCATCATCTACAGTCATCATAACTAACATGAAGTTTTGATAATTCGCATTTTAATTTTTTTGTGTCATTCAGAGCGTTTATCAATAAGTTTTCATTTTCTTCTCTTTCCTTCTCCAACTGTTCACAGAGCTCTGTTTTAGATTTAAGCTCCAGCAACACCAACTGAAGTTTGGTTTCCTCCTGCTGGCGGCCGAGAGCTCTGCGACTACGGGTATTCATATTATTAATAAGTAAGTGCAATTAAACGCGAATTATATTGATGATGGAGCTCTTTGTACAGTTTATGGTAAGAAGTAACAAGGTTATGTATGTACCGGCAATAAAATTATACTTAATATTTTTATGTACTTACGCAAATACACCGACCGTCGTCAACGTCGAGTAAACGCTTATACAAGTATAATAATTCTACTCACGAGAAACAGTCGATTTAGTATGTATTTACGTGAAAAAGAAAACATTCAACATTCGAAAAAACCGGGTACCTGACTCGTCACTTTTTACACCAAAATACACGGACAGAACACTTTTATTAAATTATCTGACTATTTTAGGACACTATTAAAGCGATGATATTGGTTTTAGTTGGTTTAAATTTGTTTAAATACTAATTATCTAATTAATTTTAAAAACATATTTGATACCCGTTCCCGCTTCCCGTGGGAACATATTCCCGTGATGAAAAGTAGTAGGTATGTGTACACTATAAGCTATCTCTGTACCAAATTTCAGCCCAATCCGTTCAGTCGTTAGAGCGTGACTGAGTAACAAACATCCAAACATCTTCACAAACTGTCACATAATATTAGGAAGGATTAAGTAAGTCAAACTTATATACTTCACACGCTTTAAATACGTGGGAAAATCCTCGTAGATGCTATACAATGTTTATTCTTTTTTATTTTTTTTTTGTTTAACGTGAGGGAAAGTCCTCATGGATGTTATGCCGGACTCCTACCGACTAAAAAACCCAACGTAACGCCCAACAGCCTATGGTTGGGAGCCCCGGGTAAGCCCTCGGAAGGATGTCCCAGGAAATATATATACAAGACTCCTACCGGCGAAAATTATACATATAATGCCCTACAACAGTATACATATTTTTTCCTTAGTCTTAACTTAATAAAATAATTATTCTAAAGATAATTTACTAAAGATAGCTTGAACAACTTTACCAATACGAACACGATGAAACTTGTAGAGTATCAACAATAATTTCCCTCGCCCCATGTGGATAACCAAAACCTACACCGCAACGGTACCACAGTGTATTATTGTACTGAAAACCGATAACTTTGTAATCGCTAGATATACCAAAATTCGGTACAGTTTACGTTACATTTTCAAAACATTGTACCGCGAACAGCCGGGGGCTATTCCCAAAGCTTCATCTAATATTAATAAGCTTACCAGTCAAGCAGTCAACTACATCATCACCTCTGCCATTATTGATAAAGCTCTACCATAACAGGTAACTGAATAATCGAAACCATGTGATTGAAGTAGTTTTTTGTTGTATATGTATACTGGATTCTACTATAATATTTGGAGGCTTGATCGTTAGATAGGCGCCTTTCTTTCACCAAAATGTCAGTAAATTATACATTATTTGAACTGGTGTGTAATAGTGTGAACGATATGTATACGATGAATCCTTGGATGGGTGGCCATTCATGTGACCACTTTGTGACATTACGTGACATGACATTAAAACTAGCACATCTTGTCTGTGTGAGTAGTCCCCAATTCGCTAGATGTGGCCATGGCTTTCCATCAGACGGGCTGCATTATTTTGGGGGGCTACATATACAAAGGAAGACAGAAAACTGTTTTGTCAATCGTTATCTAATCATATCTCGCTGAGGTTTTTTGCCATACCTTCCTAATGCAGAGGGAATCGTGATGAGACCTCCATAGATATGTATATGTGTACCGAATATCAGTTCTCTGCGGTCGCAATTATCCATAGGCTTGGCAAACACTTTTGTTTAGATAACAGATTTAAAAAATCGATCCATAGCGTGTCAGGGAGTCTCGAAGTCTCGAAGCTCGAATGGTTCCGTACCAAAAAAACAATAATAAATCTTACTAATATTATTAATGTGAAAGTTTGTGAGCATGAATGTGTGGATGTTTGTTACTCTTTCACACTTGAACGGCTGAACGGATCTGGCTAAAATTTGATACTGGGTTACATTATTGTCTGGAATAACACTAGGCTACTTTTTATCCCGGGAATAAGTCCCTTTAAAGAGCGGAATCGGGAACGAATTACGCGTGCGAAGCTGCGGGCATCAGCTAGTAGGTACGTTAAAAAATTTAGTATTTGGTGTTATAGCGGCAACAGAAATACATCATTTGTTTAAATTTCAACAGTCTAGCTATCCCGGTTCATAACACACGAATTGGTGACAGACAGACCGACGCATAGCAAAGTTTCAGTCTCACGGGTCCCATTATTACCTTTTAGGTACGGAACCCTAAAAAAATTCAACTCCATTTAAGTAAATATTTAACAAAGTACACTTCCATACTTCAAATAACTTTCAAACCGAACAAAACACCTTTCGTAGACTTAATTCACCTGCATAATTCACCCAGGTGCATTAAGTCAACCAAATAGTGTATCTTATTCACCCAGGTGCATTAACACAACCAAATAGTGTACCTTATTCACCCAGGTCCATTATCACAACTAAGTAGTGTACCTTATTGACCCAGGTGCATTAACACAACCAAATAGTGTACCTTATTCACCCAGGTGCATTAAGTACACTTATTTAACATCATTAATTCATCTAGGTTGGTCATCCATGTATGTAACCTATTTTAAGATGCTGCTTTAATGACCTATCGAAATACTATAGTCGGATAAAAGTTATGTACCCTATTTTAATATAAATTATTTCCATGAACACTGGTAATTAACGGATTTCTTTAACGCAACATCTTTAAAGTGTCCTACTGTAATGCGTGCGTCAAATAAACCTAACTGAGCCTCTGGGATGATTTTATCGTTGATCGGATCGGAATTTGACTGGTCTGCCTGCGTTTTCTAGGATTGCGTATCATATTTGCATCTCTTTTGAATGCATTTAGCACCTGTAATAAATTTTGATTGTTTCGTCGAAAGCGGTTATTTAACGAAAGATGCAAACCCTCAATATAATAAACACCGGCACCGAACAAATAATTATTATTTGTTCGGTGTCGTTCACCAAAGATACACCACTTCTTTACAAAGCCGGATTTCATCCAGTAGGTCTTAAAATAATTGAGAAAGGATTGTACTTCCTTACGATTTGCGTGTACAATATAATTCTATCCTTTAATAATTTACTGTTCTGGTAGAAATGCCAAGTTAGAGCACAAGCTAATACATCGGCGATTATTTTTAGACCCTATCTATATTCAAAGACTTACCTTTTCGTCTTAAGCTTTCACGAAAGTAATAATAGCAGCCCTTCAGAATACAATCGGGAAACAATGATGAAATAAATTTCATTGTACTATATTTATAATCGCAATTAAATTGCATGGGTTTCCAATCTTTAGAAATTTGTGAGATTATCATTTTGAACATAATATTGTAGGAGTTATAATCTTTATGTGACATCAATGCGTAAATAAGAGTGTAATATTGGTAAATATAAAAAAAAGTTACATACCTACGTAGATGACCAACCTAGGTGAATTAAAGATGCTAAATAAGTGTACTTAATGCACCTGGGTAAATAAGGTACACTATTTGGTTGTGTTAATGCACCTGGGTCAATAAGGTACACTACTTGGATGTGTTAATTTACCTGGGTGAATAAGGTACACTATTTGGTTGTGTTAATGCACCTGGGTGAATAACGTACACTATTTGGTTGACTTAATGCACCTGGGTGAATTAGGCAGGTGAATTAAGTCTACGAAAGGTTACATTCCTTTCCTTTACCTGATTCTTTTATGTCCCACGTAATAGGTAGTGAGTCTAATGTCGTGTTAAAATGTACAAGCGCAGGTCGTGATGACCCGCAGTTGAAATATTTCAAGCCGCCCGCCCATAAGGCCTAGCCTAACGATTGTCATTTTACTGATAACCGGGTTTCATTTTGATTTTTCCATATCTACGCAATGGATCGTTTTGCGAAAGAGCTCCCATAGTTGCCTCTTACAACACCCTCGTGATGAATTGGGTGGCGACATTTTGTACTCTTTTCCGTTTCCACACGGAGCTCCGTCGCCACACAAGGCTTGTCATGAATGAAGTAATAAAATGACACATAATTTATGTAGATCAATTAAAAATAAAGGACGTGTTCCTGGTGCTTTTATGTATTGTGTCAGTGTAAACGTTGTAATTTCAGTCGATAGCGTTTACGGAACAAAAGAATTGGGAGTCCTGGGGTATCTTTTCGAGGGCTTGCCCGGGGCTTCCAACCGTAGGCTGTTAGGTAGGATAGGTTTTTAGTCGGTAGGAGTCCGTGATGCTATAATCATGAAGGATTTTCCTCACGTTAAAAACAAACGGAACAAAAGAAACAAAATGCCTCTGAACTGATGAGCAGTATCGCAAAGAAAATCTAATAGAGTTATTATTTTTAATGCAATTATATTTTGGAACGTGCATTCGGCTCTAAAAAAGGAGATACAGCGAGCAAAAAATATTGATTTATATGTGCACGCGATTGTGGTCCTTACGCTGGATATTTATTTTTGGATCTGTATGTACAGGTCGCAAATCAGCGGAGGGGTCAAGCCAATCTCATCTGCAAGTGATTCACCAGCTTACTAAGGCTACAATGTCCAAAAAAAGCTTTTCCTAGCAATTGACAAAAAAAAAAAAAAAAAAAAAATATTCACGGACATTTCACACAACGCTATCTGATCCCAAAGTAAGCTAGGAATAACCTGCTTGTGTTATGGGTATCAGACCACGGATATTAATACTTATATACATTTTAAATACATACATATTATACACAGGAACACCCAGACTCTTGAGACAAACATTTATGGGTCACACAAATATTTGTCTCCGGTGGGAATCGAACCCACGACCTCCAGCGCCGCAGGCGGTATCACTACCGACTGCGCCACAGAGGCAACAGAATCTTAAAGGCATAATAATATAATCTTATAATTTTATTCAAATCCCTGAACACACTGTGACAACACATTAATGGTTAGTACAGTATGTTCCATAAGATTACTTGTTCAAGTAAATACCACATATCCAAGTACACACTTCAATTAGAAGCATGAACAAACAATATAATTGTGTAAAACGACTTGAATGACGTCACGCATGAGTACATCCAAATAAAACCGAAGATGTTCCTGTAACGACAGATTTTGTAACCAAACAACAAACCGACAATTGATTGTTTACACTCAGTTTGTACACAACAATACAGTGAGTATTACAAAAATATTCGACTTTGTACGGTTTTTACAAAGGGTTTAGAAATAAATGTGCTTGTTAAAAGGGGTACATATTATTTTGTTAACAGGGCAATTTCTTTTTACTTATACTGAGTTCTCTGCTGGACCTACGTCTTGGCGATTGGGAGAAGCCTACGGCTTCTCCCAATTTTCGCTATAACACATGCTCTGCACCTTCCGCGTCTAGTCCACGACCTTAAGTCTTCGGTAAGTGGACTGCAATAGGCTGATTCATGGTGGTTGTGGTACGCACATACACATGGGGATAATTATGTTAAGTGTGATAAGGTTTCACGCCTAAACCAATTGACCAAATTTTAATATTACAAAATATAAGAATAGTATCTGTTACCTAGATAGGATGTCCTATCTATTTGGTAACAGGTACTTTCGAATCGAGATAGTCATAAAATCTCTAAACCATATCTCAATCGGTGTTCTGTAAATCATCACTGCTTCCAGCATCATACGCCTCAAACGCTCCTGTAACGGTTGACTGTTTGTGGCACAACCATTTACGATTTCAACAAGAAAGCCGTGAGATCGTTCTCACCAGATTGACCCTCTCTAACACGTTTATTGTGAAAGTTCAATCCGATGGACGTTGTCATTTTTGTTTTATTTCAAACTTTGAACAGATGATCCACGTGACCTAGTGACGTAGTTTAATGCAACAGAGTCACAGACTACAGACAAAGTCTCGCCATAAGCCCTTCTGCACTCTATTTTATAGAGAGGGGTTAAAAGGCAAAGAGGTTTTAGTTGATCCTGTATATCAGCCTAGTTATAGGCCTTAGTGGTTTGAAAATCATTACGCCATTTGAATTGGCTGTGCGAGGGTATACACTACAGTAACCCCTTTAAATCATGTAGATCGTATGCTTGTCTTCTGCCTCCGTAGTAGAAAAATGACACTGGAACGTCGTAAATTACAACCGCTTACTTAACAAAACTTAATTTTCGTAGTTATTTCATATGAAGTATGATGAAAATTCGGTGCAATGTGCCCGCATTATTCTCGCAGACTTGGTTAAATGAAAACGTATTATATCGCTTGTTATGAGATGAATTATGTTCGTGGTCTCGCCTCTTTTTGCTAATTACTTAGACGTGCCGCAGTCTTGCCAAGATTTGTGGTGCTTTGAGATACTTCTTTTTTAATTCAAGATTAGTTTTTCTTGAAAACAAAATTTATAAGAATGGTTATAAAACAAAAACCGGCTGAAAACGGCCAAAAAATGCGTTTGTGTTATGGGAGCCCCCCCCCCCCCCCCACCTTTAATATTAATTTGTTTTTGATTTTAAAATCTGTTGTTATAGCGGCAACAGATGACATCATCTGTGAAAATTTTATCTCCCTGGCTATCACGGTTCCTGAGATACAGTCTCCTGATGGATAGACAGACAGAAGGACGGTGAAGTCAATAGGGTCTCATTTTTACCTTTAGGTACGGAACCCTAAAAAGGATATCTGATGAAATTCGACGTAGTTATGTAACTCTACATAACACGCCTATATGCCTTCTACAATATTGCGTAGGTAATGTAAGACGCGACGCCGACGTGTAAATTTGAGAAATGCCTGTTAAGCAAAGGAAATGTAAAATAAACTTTATTTCGATGCCACGGAATTCTATTTGAAAAATGTTCTGCTTGTATTTATTTTTGACAATTTTCCCATTACGGTTTTCAAGTATACTCGTAATAGGTATAGATAATTTACTGTCGCGCCCTTTTTTTGGAACCGTTTAAGATAAAAACTTACACATACAATAAAGCTAGAGTAACTCTAAGGTTTCGCACAACGCACAAGGGCCTTTGAATGTAAGGGTCATTCTAAACTGGCGTGTTTGCTTAGTCATAAAAGAGCATAAAGTCTGAATCTTTAAGTTCTTTTCTGATTAAGCATAAAGGGCAGTTTCACACGCTCCTAGAAGTCTAATGAGGAAATAACTATCCTTTCATAGACCTTATGTGACGTAAACGAAGTTGCGAGGGTCAGCTAGTATTAAATAATGTATGTAGTAAGAATATTCCATACTAGGTACTACACGAAGTATATTCTTACATATACGTGAAAATACCTAATTTATTGCCTCCTACTACAACATAAGGACTTGGGTATACTCAGAGAATAACAAACCACTCCAGTGAAATGAGATTGTACGTCTGCAGTAAGTAATTAAACTGTAAAATTAACGGTGTACCGCAGATGTATGTAGACCAACAACAAACGGGAAAATTTACTCGTTTCAGACACTTAAGGCTGGGGATAGGGCAAACGACCTTGAAGATACAAGAAATGTGTTTCTTTGTTTAATACAAAGAAATGTTGTATTTTATAGTTTATTTTAGTTATAATAGGTTATACTCATAACTTATTCAAAATCGAATTCGATAAAAAATTAAATCATAAAATGCAGTTATCTAAAAATTTTAACTTGTTTCTATGATATTTTTACATGTTATCTATGTCGAATCAGTATTTACAATTTAAAACAAAACTATATTTTGATACACATTACACATAAAATGCAATTATCTAAAAAATTGAGGCTGATTCTATTATCTTTTTACACATTATGCAGAATCAATATAAAATTTATAACAAAAACATATTTTTGTACACATTTTGTGGCTATCATTTTGCGTTTACTATGCCGACAAAAATAATTTCGTTTGCTTCTCATTTTCGTATTTTCTTGGGGCAGGGGCTTTAAGAGCTCACAACATTTTGACCGAAACATCTAAGAAACAAAGCAAAAAATTGTGGTGTACTGAATTTCCACATTATGTACCCTCATATCTATATCAATCAGTCAAATGAACTTCAGTTCAATACAGGACATAGGCCTCTCCTAATATTTGCTACAACACACGGTTCTGCGCCTTCCACATCTAATCCCAGCCAGCGACCTAAGTAACAGAACTAGTGAGAATAGTTGAAAGACAAATCATGTGTAAAAGCATAGTCTTATGAGTCACAGAACTAATGAGAACAAAAATTACCATTAGTTCTGCCAACAGAACTACTCAACAGAATAGTTGATAGGAATAGTTTACGAAAGTCAGATGTAAAGCATAGTCTTATAAGTCACAGAACTAACGGGAAAAAAAAACCATTAGTTCTGCCAACAGAACTAGTCAACAGAACAGGTGGGAGTAGACGACCTTTTCTTGGTCGTCGGTCCATCTGGCGGGTGCATGTCCTACCCATAATAACATATCATATCTGTAGAAATTAATTAAATTATCAAGTGTAAGCCACTCGTCTATCCAGGCCGAGACTCAACCCTTTTTTAAGACAAATTAGTGTTATTGTGAAGGCACCCTAAGAAAGGGTTTTCTAAAACCATATTCCTAAGTTGGTGAAAGTTTTAAGCTAGTTCGTAAATAGCTAGGGATACAGTCATAAAAGTAGTTTTTTGAAATTCCACCCCTAGAGGGTTGAAGTTTTAGCGATTTCAGAAAACAGTTTGGACTAAGGTCACCAAACTGCCCAAGGGGTTGCAGCCAATGATATAAGTTGTAGCAGTAAGTAATATTGTCTATATAATTATAAAAATCAATGCCACTTTTTGTTGTCATTTTATAACTCAAGAACGGGCTCACCTATCCAAACCAAATGTTTAGGCTTTGTTCGGACTATTTAGTAGATGGTTTATGTGAAGTTTGCACCAAATCGGTTCAGCGGTTCTTCATTTATCATGCAAACGAAGTTGCGCGGGTCAGCTAGTAATATCTAAAAATGGTGCAAACTTTCCCATGTTATTTGAAAACCAATTAACGGTAATGGGTTAGAGGTGTGAAAGGCAACAAAAGTTGATAGTATGTCTTGGGTAAAGCTCGGGAACACAGCTAGTATTATTACAAAAGCACGTATTCTCTCATATATCTCAAGCTATTGACAGAATGCCCATTTCTGGGTCATAACGCCTCATTTATTCAATCCAATGGCCCAACGTCTTCCTTATCTACCCGCATTAAATCGTCCAAATAATAAATAAAGCTAACAGTATAGACAGTACACTATAGAGACAGACTCATAAATTATTTTCTTTCTGCATGTAACAAATTCTTGCATTGTTCTATCTATTGAATATCGAGTTTCCCAAAACTACAATGTCAACCAAAATGTTGTCGCTCTCGGTTGAAATAAATCGTCTCATCTCATAATATCCTTTTCTCGAAATGTCCTTTCTCAAAATGTCCTTTTCCCTAAATGTCCTTTTCTCAAGGAACCTAAGTGTTGTTTGGGTGGTTATAAATAAAAATAACATCAAACTTACAGCTGAATGGTGGTAACTTGGTGGTTATAAAAAAAAATAACCACCAAGTCTAATGCGGATGTCCAAGTCGGATTCAGCGGGGTTAATCCTGTAGTGCACATATTTTGAGAAAGAAACATTTTGAGAAAAGGACATTTCGCGAAAAGGACTTTTTGAGAAAAGGACATTTCGCGAAAAGGACATTTTGAGAAAAGTAGGCAGAGGCATATTATATGCCCACATTTCACCTTTGTATAATTTGTCCCACGTAATAGGTGGTGAGCCGTATTGCCGTGTTTAAATGGACATGCGCAGGTTGTGACTGCCTGCTGTTGAAATAAAGCCTTCAACTTAGCTTAACGACTGCCATTTTACTGGCAACCGGGACCAACGGCTTAACGTGCCTTCCGAAGCACGGAAACGCTCAAATAAATGTCACAAAGTGATCACATGGATGGTCACCCATCCATGGACCGGCCATAGTGAAAGTTGCTTACTGCAGTGATCGTTTACAGAACACTGAGTCCGCGGGGCCACGAGCGCTTCAGAGAGAGCTTTGAGAGAGGACATTTCGAGAAAAGGACATTATGAGATGAGACCATATAAATTGAGTCTACTACCAACACATAGTTAAAGCTTTTAGTCACACATTTCAATGTTGAAATTAAATCCAAACATCAAATCTCTTTGGTTAAGAGCAAGCTATATACATAAGCCTATCAGCTGTGCTATCTTAAACATTAAAGAGATATTGGAGAACATACAAACTTTCTAGCCTTACCGTTTGTGTATGCTTCATCGATTTTAAGAGATAAACTTTTTCGCTTACGTAAATAGTAATACGTTTTACTTCTCAAAGGAAAGAAAAAAAATTAAGAGAGCGTACTAGCAGTACTAGTTTGAAAAGTTTATTACTTTATAAGGTATCTTACCTGTTCACTTGATGAACCTAAATAATGTAAACGAATTATTTGGTCATTGATAGTTACGAACAGTTTCCTTTATCTTTTACTAGCTGACCCGCGCAACTTCGTATGCGTCACATAAGAGAGTAAATCACCCGTTCCCGTCGCATTTACTCCCGTCAGAATAATTTCGATAACGCAATATTGTATGTAATGTTTCCCGTCGCAATATTGTAGAAATTGCGCATATTCATGCATAGGACGTGGACTACCGGTGTACGTCGCCAACAGAATAGTGAATCGACCAAAAAAAGCGAAAAAAAAAAAGCGAGGTCAAACGGGATAAAAAGTATCCTATGTCCGTCTCCTGGTTCTAAGCTACCTCCCCACCAATTTTCAGCCAAATCGGTACGGCCGTTCTTGAGTTATAAATGTTGTATCAAACCCGTCTTTGTTTTATATATCTATTAAAGAAGATTTGCACTATCGTGCCCGCGACCATGCCTGGCGTGGGATTCTGTCACGTTCCCACACCTCATGGAATGTAGGGATATATTTCAGACAAATATTATACTGTGATAAATTCAAACATCTATAATTATAACATTACACCCCGTCCTTCACAGAGACTGCCACTAGTAAGAAATTATTATATTCATAATGACTACCTGCTATGTTTGTTCAACATAGCTGCCAAAATAAGCATGTTAAGGTGGCAATAGGTTGGCCATATTTGTCAAAGACACGACGGCGGATGGAGTTTAGGGGTTTTGGGGAGAAAATCACGCCCCGGCAAATGTAAGGGAGAAACTGGATGTGGAATGAAAATAAAAGAGACCTGCGTCTAGCAATGGAACATCATACCAAATTATGTTGACTGAATAATAAACTTTCGAAAAAGTAGGTATTTCTTAGTATCCTTTATAACTTATGTACTTACGAGATTTACAAAACTAGGTACATGTTTTACAAACATGACATACCATTACATAATATACGTATTTACGAAATATCACATACCATAACAACAACACACTTTCAAGCAGAATTTATAATACGAATTCATTCTGTTAGCATAATAAATAACTCTATTGCAACTGCTGAAAACTATTAGCGAAAGAGCAATAACCAAATATTTGCCGAACCACAAATTTGCGAAACGTCCTCGCAGTAACAACTTGTTGCAATGTAGACGCGGTCGCGCTGAGAGCAAGTTTACACAGGCAAAACTTTTTGATCTAGTCCATTTCACTTACTGCGCTTAACTTTGAAACAAAGGCAGCCGTTCGTGATTGAGTTCCGCAAAAAAACTTTCAATCGAGTGAAGATCAGAAGTTATCATTTTCTTTTGTTTTCAGCATCCTTCTTTTTTTTCAAGTCAATACTTGCTACTGTACTCATAGGTATGTACTATGTGTTTAAACTTCACAGGCGTGTTTGTGTTAGAACTTACATACTCGTAGATTATGAAGTTAATTCTGATAAATGGCAGATGTATGTTTTTTTTAACGCGGGGACGGTTACGCACTTCACTGCCTTGTTTCGGGGGAGCAAGGCGGCTTTGTGTGGGACTCACGGCCCGGTATGTGGGACGTCCTACCCACTAAACCCCGTGGTGTTCCGCCTCGCCTTAACCAGGTCGCAGGATAGGCCGGTAGATAAATCACTGCGGCCCGGCGAAGGGTCGCCACGTTACATCGGGGCTCTCTAGGGGGGGGGGGGGGGGGGCTTGATGGGCTGCCCCTCCCTGAACTCTTAAAGGAGTTGTAGGTAAACCTGATTGCGTCGTTACGCTCTCGGAGTGAGAGTGTAAGCAGAGGGGGTAGAGAGCGGCCGAGCGAGCGGGCGCTTAAAGCACCCCCAGAAAGGCAGATGTATGTAGAAGTACATAGGTGTCACAACATCATATCCCGACAATTATACGTGTGTCAATATTTACTTCTTATATTTCTTTCTATAAAAATACGGTACCTATGTGTAAAAGTTTGGAATTGATTGTTATTATTGTAGTTCAGTTTTTATGCGACTCGCGGCCAAACTTTCAGTTCACCCACAATCCCCCGTCCACAAGTCTATTTGAATAAATTATGAGAAGGTAACGGGGAGTTTGCAAAAAAGGTTATACCGAAATACATAAATGCATTTTTATACCACGCCAAAGAGAAAGTGTGTAACTAAACTTTGGTCGTGGGATTTTATTGACTTTTATATGTGTGCGTCGGAACTGTATTACTACGACATCCTTAGAAAGCAGAGGAATCAATAACAAGAACATTAATTTGATAACCATCATTCTGGATAAGTATGTGCTTAACTATTCTCTTTCTAGCGAGCGGGGTAGCTCAAAAAGGGTAAAGGTTTATATTATACTAGCTGACCCTTACAACTTCGTTTGTGTTACTTTTTCATTTCTGCTCAGCTTCTTCTTCATTCATTTTCGGGTGATTATTTATAGCATATGACACTCCATAATAACGTAGCTTTCTATTGATGAAATAATTTTAAAAATCGGTTCAGTAGATCCAGAGATTACCCCTTACAACCTCACAAACTCACAACCTCACAAACGTTACCTCTTTATTTATTAGAATACATATAGACTAATTTGTTATAAAGCTAAGAAGCGCTTTTGGTCCCACTGGCTCAGTATTCTGTAATCGATAAGGAAAAAAAAAATGGTCGTGGTCCTGAAAATAACAAATTGCCATAGGCTACTGTAACTTTTTTTTGGCCAGGTGGCTCGTATGCTCGTATGCAAACCAAATCAGTGGTGATTGAGTTGTGGGTGGTATGGTACTTGTGTGTACCAGGGATGTTACGGAGCTTCGACTCCGGTTCCGTTAAGTCGGAACTTCCGATTATAATTACACCTTCGGTTCCGACTTCGGCTCCGACACTTTTAAATCGAAGGTTTTAATCGGAGGTCGAAGCATACCTAACATAGCGGCGGCGGCGGCGGCCTTTGTCGACTGTTATAAACAGGTTCATACATGTCGCGCGGGGAATCTCCCTACGTGCACTCTATCGTCAATTATTTTTTACTTGTTGTTAATTTGTTACGCACGCGACACGTTCATAGGTTATAGATATTTGTTTTGATTTTTGCGGCTTATTATCAATAAAAGTGATTTGTTTTTGTGTTAGACAATGAAACCTAAATCAAGTTGTATTTGGAACTACTTCAATGAAGTTAATTCGGATTCGGCAAAGTGTAAACTGTGTATGAAGACGTATTCAAGAAAGGGAGGTACGACACCGTCGTTAAAAGGCCATTTGAAGTCTGTCCATGCCGCTGAATATGAAGAATTAATAAAGAATGCCATGCCATTTTTTTTTCATTGTTTGTGGAGTCAGTTCATTTAATTAAAATTGTTTTAAAGCTTTTGTTCATTTAATATACTTACTGTAATATGTTACGTACTTGGGTTGAAATTCATTTATTTTCGTTTCTTGTTTATTTGGAAATATGACAATTTTTTTTCATTGTTTGTGGAATCAATTCGTTTGATTTTAATTCTTTTAAATCTTTTGTTCATTTAATATACTGTAGTATGTTTTTTTTTTTTTTTTTTTTTGACGCGGGGAACGCATTTACGCGCCTTCATCCCAGCTGCGGGGGCAGCTGGGATGGTGTGTGGGACTCCCGGCCCGGTCCGGAATGGACCGTCCTACCCACTAAACCCCGCGGTGTTCCTCCTCACCCTTTAGCCGGGCCGAGGGATATCAAAAGATTATTCACGTCGACCCGGCTAGGGGCGCCCCGTTTATTCGGGGCTCTCCTCGGGGGAGCCAGATGGGCGGCTCCCCAAAGCTCCCTAAGGAGCTGAAGTCCACGCCTGCACCGCTCTCGAGCGCCCCTCTGTAATAGAGGAGACAGAGAGCGGCTGGCGCAGGCGTGCGCTAATGGGCACCCCTGGAACACGGAAAAGGTGCCCACCGCCATGTGACCGTTGGTGGGCGGGGTCCCCCGACCTTACGCCCACGGTCAAGAAACAATCGGGGGCGCGCAGTAACTCCTCACCGCGGCGCCCCCGAACTGAACGGCAGAGCGGGAGCATTATCGGTTACTCCCGCTCCCCCGCACAGTGCACCTCCCGCTTTGCCGCCATCACCTCGTCAACTGGCGAGGTGACAGCGGCCCAGCACTGTTGCCGCCGGTCGCGCCGTTATTCACGGCCGGCAGCCCGAACTGCATGGCAGGGCGGGAGCATCTACCCAAACTCCCGCCCCCCACGCAGTGCCTCTCCCACTTCGCCGCCATCGTCTCGCCAGCAAGGTGGCGAAGCGACGGCGACCCATCATTGCTGCTGCCGGCCGTGAATAACGGCACGGCCGGCAGCAACACACACCACCGAGCAACCCACAGGTGGGTTACTCCCGCCTCGGCCGGAATTAGCCAGAGTAGCACAACTCCCCCACAGAGGAAGGGGAGTGGTCGCTACTCCGTTGCCCAGGATGCACCACGAGGAGGATCCGACCCATTGGGGTCCTTAAGATGTTAGTAGGACCCCGCATCCCATACTGTAGTATGTTACGTTGGGTTTAAATTAATCTATTTTAAAATCTTGTTTATTGGAAATATGCCAATTTTTTTCATTGTTTGTGTTTAATTTTATAATTGAAAATTGAAATAAAAGAAAATAGACTAAATAATGTTTTATTTGTCCTTAAATAAAAATTATCTCTCTTACCACCACTTCTGACCCTACCTCCGACTCCGATTCCGACTCCGATAAAGCAAATTTAAAAACTCCGGCTCCGCCTTCGGTTCCGATAATACTAACTCCGTTACATCCCTGGTGTGTACCCATCTTAAAGTTTTAAATTATAGTATGATATGACTTAAATGTGTTTAATATGATGTATAAATTAAATGCTAATAATTTTACAATCGGGGATATTAAAGTCCGAGAAAACAAAAGAATCACTTTTGGAGCCCCCCCCCCCCCCCTTATAGAAAGAAAGAATAACTAGTATTTTATCTCGACATTGTAATAGTACTAGGCATTGAATACATTAGATAAAGGTACCTAAACTGGTGAAAACAAAAATGAATGATTTTGACATGGTAAAATTATTAATAGAATTGGTAACACCTCCTTAATGATCTGTACTGTAGAAAACGTAATGTAATGCATGGAATTGTACCTACATTTGTGTTGAATAGGGATTGTAAATTTAGACAATAATTATTATAATATTGATGATATTTGCATGCCTGATCTGGCGATATGTGTTGGTGTCAAATTTTTATAACATCTCAAACTGTACCACATTTCACGTGAATAAATAAATTTGAATTTGAATGTGTATAATCTATGTGTGAAATGTCCGTGAATATTTAATACTAGCTGACCCGCGCAACTTCGTCTGCGTTACATGAGAGAAAGAAATAGAGAGGTATTGTATTAATATTTTGAGTATTATAATGCTTCCCGTCGCATTTATTTCCCGTCGCACTTACTCCCTTCGCGTCGCTTATATTCATTAGAGCTGACCCGCACAACTTCGTTGCGTCACATGAGAGTGAGTGTATAGTATACCCCTCGGTATTAATATGTAAAGCGATATACCTAATGTTTCCCGTCGCATTTACTTCCCCCATCCGTTTTTTGGTATGGAACTCATCGTGTGCGAATCCGACTCGCACTTGACCGGTTTTTATCGTTCAGTTGACTGGCTACCAGTGCAGACCACGATTACTCCCGCGTCGCCGTCGCGTCGTCGTGACGCTCATACTTTAAAACTTTATAAGATGGTTATTGTAAGTGAACCTAAAAGTTAGGCATATGCAGTTGAGGACTTTTTTTTATAACTTTTTAAGAGGAACAATGTTGTAATACACATTTTAACGTAACTTAAACCATTAACGCAGCGTACGCAATGGAAGCTCTCAAAAGAAAGAAATTTTCCTCGTTCTCGAAACATTATTCATGGCTGCTCCGCTCCTATTCGTCTTCGCGTGATGTTATACCGTCATTGGCCATCCTCAATAAATGTCATTTTAAACTGTAAAATAATTTTTGAAATGCAACCAGTAGTTTCTGAGATCCTAGCACAAACAAACTATTCAGTTTTATAATATTGTGAGCGAACCTTAAGAGATAGACAAATTAGGTTATTGTGAGCGAACCTTAAAAGATAGACATATGCTGTCGCGGACTTTTTTTTAGAACTTTTTAAGAGGAATAATTTTGTTATATTCAATTTTTACATAACTTTTACCATTAACGCAGCGTACGCCTCGGAAGCTATCAGACAGTCCAAAATATTTCCCGTTTTCAAAACATTCTTGATTGCTGCTCCGCTCCTAATCGTCGTAGCGTGATGTTATTTAGCCAATAGCCATCCTCGATAAATGGTCTTTCAAACTGTAAAAGAATTTTTGAAATCTAACCGGTAGTTCCTGAGATCCTAGCGTTCAAACAAACAAACAAACAAACAAACTCTTCAGCTTTATAATATTAGTATGGATTTATTTATTATTTATTTTATTTATTTATTTATGTGGGTCTATGAACTGTCTATCCAAAACAGATGGATAGCGTAGTCTCAGTAATGGGGTACCATTTTTACGCTTTGGGCACGGAACCCTAAAAAGAAACAGCCAGTTAATTAAAAATCAAGCAGTTTGTAATAAAATATACTATGCTTCGTTACCAAGTACATTTTGAAATATTGGAAAACTCGTTCCTACGAAATCGAAAATTTCTTAATACAATAGAATACTCTTGGGAGAAAATCTTAAAGTGTAGTTCGAAGAGTTTCAGGATTTAATTATAAGGTCTATAAATTTTGCTCCCAGAACATAAGCTGGTAATTGTTGATTAACATAAATAGATATTGAAAGTTTTGAAATATCTGTTTTCTGTTCTAAAATTATAAAGAGGAAAAATTTGATTCTTTGTTTCATTGTTTGCGTTAAATGGGCTCCGAAACCACTAAACTGATTTGAAAAATTATTTCAGTGTTGGGAAGCTACACCATTCCCTGGCGACATGGATAGCCCATGTCATTCTATTCCCATATTCCCACGGGAACTGCGTAGGTGAAACCATGTAAAGTCTGCTAGTATAGGTAGGTATATTCTGAGTATCTACACTTGAGTTTCAATTGATAACATTTTTGAGAAGAAATTCTTGAAAATTCTACTCGTCACCTTGGATGGTACAAGAGATTTTCAAATTGAAACACGTCGATATCAATGAATATAGGGTTGCCTGTAAGACTTATTCCAACAATAAGACCGCCCTTTATGCCTATTTACAACTACTGCGATCTTAATATACGAATATTTGTTTGCATCTCTTTGTAAACTTTAATTCAACATTCAAAGATAATATAATAGTTTTATTACCTTACAATATGATAGGTATGTTTAAAGCGTGTTAGTATAAAACAAAATAAATATTTATCGTACCTACTATAGCTTAAATATATTTTTATCAATCACACACACACATATTTTCAAACGTTCACTTTCATTGGTTGTGCAATTTATTTGATCACGTAATCAACAAACTTATGTTGCTTCTTCAATTAACAAATCTGTTATGTAATTCAATTAATTAGTTTCCCCGCCATTTAATTGCGACATTCTAAATTCAATATCTGTTCTACTGTCAAGTAAAACTTAATAATCCCCCGTTGCTTCTAAATGGTTTTAGCACTTTATACTTACGTGTGTTTAATTTTACAATTCCCTGTAGAAAATTGTGAAATAATATTCTAAGTAATTATTAGGCCTTTGTAATGGTAACTTTTAACCCATATTCATTTTCGTTAGGTACGTGCTCTTACGGGTACATTATTATAATTAGAATGCTGTACTTCGTCGTATCGTGGAAAATATAAGATGGAGTCTAAAGTTTATCTGTTTATCATAGCAGATTGCATAAAATCAGCAAATGTTTCATATGCTTTTACAACAGGTTACCAAACGAAATAAAAAGTATGTCCCTAAATAAGTTCAAAAAGTTTATAAAAAGTAAATTATACCTACTACAAGGGCTACTAACTATACAATTAATGATTACTCGCTGGATAAAGACGCCTGGAATGACTTGCTCAACTGGATTCTCAAAAAAAAATGTTAAAATATATTATTTATAGATTCTTTAATATTGTAAATAGAGCACTAAAAGGAATAGCCCGCTTAGTTTCTTGCCAGATCTTCTCGGGTGGGTCGCGTTGTGAACTGGTGGTAATTCTTTGGTTTATATTCGGGACGTTTTACAAGTGCATCTGTATATATTATGCCTAAGTGAAATAAATCTTAATTTTGATTGTTTGGTGCTTTCCAAGGCATGAAAATGCTCGTAGCTTGAAATACCGCAAGCGATCATCCATCTCAGCATTAACTATTACATTAAAAGCAGTGACCCGTATCGATAAAGTCACAGAACATTCGCAGGATACGTGCTTAACAATACTATGTGTGCTTTGGGGGTAAAACACTTTACGAATACACTCGTTTACATCTGAGTACTTGAAGAATTGAAGATGTTTTATAGTATAATCACGTACACTCCAGTATAAAAAAATATGCTTAGAAAAATAAACACAAACATTGTTTTCATCCGCCATGGCATTTAAAACAATGCCATTACACTTCTAATGAAAAACTCATCACTACTACTACAAGTACGTTTTAATTACAGCTTATTACGCTTATTAATACTTTCTTCGAGGAGATAAAATGAGAAGTGCAGAGCAAAATCCACTGTAATTAATTAGTCAGGATTATCTTAATGTCCACCCTGGGATGAGCGTCTGATAAATTAGTGTATAGCGTTTAAGACGGTATGCTCTTTAGAGAAGCGCTCGTGGCCCCGCGGACTCAGTATTCTGTAAACGATCACTGTAGTAAGCAACATTTACTATGGCCGGCCATGGATGTGTGACCATCACGTGACCACTTTGTGGCATTTATTTGCGAGCGTTCCCGTGCCAAATATGTAGCGACAAAGATAGAAAAAGGGATGCTTAGATGGTTTGGACATGTTGAGAGGATGGATGAAAATAGACTGACTAAACAGATCTATAAGGCTAAAATGAATGGGCAGGCTGGTAGGGGTCACCCTCGGCGTACGCATGGTAACCAAATTGATTACCTGCTGGAAAAAGGCCAGGTCAAGAGTACGCTTAACCGGCGAGCGTGTATGAAAGCACTTATGAAAGTAGAAGAAGCGAAAGTGGTACGCCAGGATCGTAGCAAGTGGAAAGCCTACCCCGATGGGAAACAGGCGTGATGATATGTATGTATGTATGTTCCCGTGTCTCAGAAGGCACGTTAAGCCAGGTCCCGGTTGCCAGTAAACTGGCACTCGTTAAGCCACGTTGAAGGGCTTTATGAGCGGCTTGAAAAATTTCAACAGCGGGCAGTCACACCCTGTACCTCTCCATATCGAGACGGCAATACGGCTCACCATTTATTACGTGGGACAATATCTAAAAGGTGAAATGTGGGCATATTATGTGCCTACCTCTTCAGGGATATAAGGTGTGATCAAATGATCATATGCTTTTAAAGGTTATGCTCACCCTCACTGTATCATCACTATTTGCAAGCTGTTAGTATAGGTATAATGTATAATCAACTGAATCATAGAGATATAGAAAAATATTTTAAAGTTATTGGCCTTTGTTTTGCTTTTCTTAGGTGTGAAATTACTCATGGATGCTATGCCACTCTTACCAGCTAAAACCACTTGGTACCGAATCAGTGCCTACGCCGAAAGCCCCGGATAAGCCCTTGGAAAGAAGTCCAATGATTAGATAAAGAGCTGACTTAAAATTTTGTTCTGCAGTTTTCACACAACTGTTAAGGCCATCACAAACGTAGCTATAATATATATTAATATGAAATATAGCAAGGCATATTACGACATATTTTCGATACAAATTTTCGAAGGACCACAAACGCAGCTATAATATATATTTCTATGACGTCATCAAAATATGTCGAAAGATATAGCTTGGTATATTTTAGCATATTACTATATATTTTGTACATTAATATATATTTTCGTATATTTTGAGGATAAAGGATGTTCCGTTTGTTTACCTTCTACTGTATGACTAAAGCAAGTAAATGGTAAATTAATCATAATAATATTATTCTTGCTGGAATCTTCCTGGAATCTTGAAATGAAGATCTTAAAGGTATGAGCTGGAACTCGGCAGCAAGCAGCACTGCTGTCGCTGCAATGGCTGCCGCTGAGGTGCTGCGCAGCAATGCTGTCTGCCGCGTTGATTCTGAGCACAGCAGCAGTGTCCCAGTGCACGTGGTGGCACATACATATAGATAAACACGCCTTTTTCCCCGAAGAGGTAGGCAGAGACATATTATATGCCCACATTTCACCTTTAAGATTTTGTCCCATGTAACGTGGCGTGAATTGGGAGAGGCCTACGTCCAGCACTGGACTGCTACAGGCTAGGTTGGTGAATACTTGGTGAGCCGTATTGCCGTGTTGAAATGGACAGAGGCAGGTTGTGACGTGGTGGTATCCGTCCATAATTATTATTTCGGAATGTATTCTAAAATAAACCTATACAAAATATATGGGGACCAGAGGTTCTGTGCTGCCGAGCAGTGATACTTGCTGCCGAGTTCGGACTCATACCTTAATCTTAATGGAAGAAATAAATGAAGTTCGATATAACAAATGAAGATCGACAAAACTAATGAGTGATTGCATGGACGGCTGCAGATCGAGTGAGCACGAGTGAGGGCAAAATATATATTATAGTATAGCTTCCGTGTGTGATAGCTTGCTTTAATATAATATATATTTCGATATATTAATATGTATTATAGCTACGTTTGTGGCGGCCTTCATACGTAAATTGCTTTGAACCGTAAGCAATCTTATCGAAAGTTAAATATCATTATTATAGGTATAAATCGTAACGAGGCGACTATCTGAACGAAAATTAATGAACAGATCTTTGCATTGATGAGGGTACAAACAAACACAACAAATAAATAACAAACTGAAATAATGTTATTAATTACTAATTAATAATTAGATAAGTACAAGTTGTCACAAATATAAATGACAGGCGTTATGTGAAAATCTGTGATAAATTACAAAATAATGACCATAGATTTCAGGTCTTTCACACGATCGTAATGTGAATGTATTCGGTTAACTCGCTAAAAGAACATCAACGTTCTTAGATTATCTCTTTCAGAGGGTAACCACGAGTTAACTTATTTATTTAATGCAGTTCAATGAACACTTTACTAGAGATATAAGAATTTATTTTTACGTAAAGCACACAACCGACTTCTTACTCGTATATCTATATCTATACTTAGAAATAATAAACGTGTCCTATGAGATTGTTAATAACAGTTACAACAATTATTCACTTAGTTCTGACCGTTTTTTTTATTTTACTCCCAAAAATTATATACCCAATGTTCCAAATTGATATCGGTATATCCCTACTAATAGATTTTTAATATTTAAAGCAATTAGTATGCTAACTTTTTCATAATATTTTATTATAAAATGAAAAAAGACAACTTGGCCCAGACGGGACTTGAACCCGCAACCTTTGCCTAATCCAGGGCAATGCTCTAACCAATTGAGCTACGGGAGCCGTACTAGATGGTAACACTGGAGCCGTAATGTAAACATTACGTATGTGAATTTTTAGGATTTAAAATTATAAATAACAAACCTTTTAAAGCAAAAAAGTGATAAATATAAAGGTTAACTACGGAAAATAAGTTGTAAGTAATATTAAAAGCATACACAAGACGACGACGTAATGAAAAGCGATTAATGTCAGAAGCCATAGAAAAAAGTATTTCAGTACAAAATTGTTAAAAAGTAAGTAAAAATAGCTGCGAGTTTACGGTTACTAGTGAAAAGTGATCCTTTAACTTCATGAAAACGAACAAGAACTGTAAAAACTTATGAAAAATATTCTGTTAAAATTCCAATTTTTCAAACTTACAATTTGTTAATTTGAGAGTAGGGTAGGTACCATACCAAGTGAAAAATTAATTAAATTTTGTATTTATTTGCATTTAACTTTGTTATCAGACTATCATTCATTGCAAAATTGATATAAATTGAATAAACATTTTAAATAGATTGTGTATTGAACTGCTTAATTGGTTTTCAAATACAATTGAATCTACATAAGTACTTAATACTTATACAAATTAAGAATTTTGTTCATATATTCCCTTTTTTTGAGTAGGTAAATATTGTAAAGTATTATAAATTACTTGTCCATTACTCTAAGTGACACTACATTCTTCACTGATATAAATTATTTTCAAAGGGCAATATAAATAAAAATGATGACCCGCAGTGCTGTAACCCGTGACTTGCAACAAAAGTTCAATCTCACCATTAAGGAACTTGAAATTTGCAAAAATCTTAATAAGCAGTTGTTGGAAGAACGGGACGACAGTGAAAAAGAAATATTAAATGTCATTGAGAAAAATACCCAACTCAAACAAGAGTTGGCTGAGCTACATTCACAGGTAATGGAGCTCACACTACAGCGGAATCATCTTCAGGAAACGGTGGTAGGTCTGGAAGAGTGCAGCAACACCCATGAGAGAGCCTTAAAGCGTATCAGCATTCTGGAATGTGAGCTAAGTGATGTTCATAACTCCATCACTCACAGGGAGACTCTCAAATCAGCTGATCAGGTTGCCCTCTCCCACAGTCTGTATGATGAGCTGATGAGTGTAAAGTTAGATCGTATTAATCTTGACCAGCCCATGACCTCAGATATTATAGATCTCTCGACACCCGATACTTCTAATAATATTACTTTAGCATCTAACAACACCATTAGATTAGTTAGTACTAGCAGGAATAAATTAAAAAAATATATAAAGCTCAATAAATTTATTGTTAAATCACAGAAACAAATCAAAAAGTTTAAAATAGGTGCGAATAAATATCTTAGGACTTGTAAATCAAATTATCAGCTACAACAAGTAGTGGAAACTAGTAGAAAACAATTAACCATTCAAACAGAGCAGTATGAGACTGATATACTTCAATTGCAGTCAGAAATCATACATTTAAATAAGTCTTTAGAGTCAATAACATTAAAGTACAAAATATCACAAAAAGAAATTGGAGAGTATATTGAGGCACTAAATAGCTTGGTTGAGTCTTGTCACAGCAATGAACAAAGGTTCCATTCACTTGAGAAATTATATAATCAATCACCAGCCTGTGAAGAATCTCTGCCACATTCTTCCTTGCCCATAACATCCCAGACTGAGTCAACGCTTCCAGGGGTTCACTTAGCGGGCAGTATGGATGAACATGCTATACAATTAAACTTAACTTCCTCTGCTGACCCTGTAACAAAGGTTTCAGAAATTGTAAATACTGGAAAGATAGTTGTATATTGTGATGAAATCGGCCAGAACTTAGGTTACCACTTAGTTCAACATATGAGTAGTTCAGTCATAATTAATTCATTTCCTGGGGCCACCTACTCTCAAATAGTTAGTAAAGTATTGACTAGTACACACTGCCCACAATCAACAATAGTTATATTTATTGGCAGGAGAGACTATGTAAATATAAACACTATTAATAATTTCCATGAAAAGTTGTCAAAATTGTCAGTCAAACAGGTAATATTGTCTACATTACCTTATAGTAAATCTTTCTCACGTAATGAGAACAATACTCGATACAAAATAAACAGAAAATTATACAAGTTGACTAATAATAGTAGAAATTTTGAATTATTCGACTGTAATCTTGTATTACGTGAATCTTTTTTGACTATAAATAGATACTTACTATCTAAGTTCTTAAGACGACAGGTAGCGATATTGCTATCAAATTTTTTATTGAATCAAGCCAAACTTTTGGCTTCTAATAAAACTGCTCATATTGAGTATAATTTTAATAATAGTGTTGACATACTAGGTTGGGAAGGCGTCCCAAACAAGTCAAAAAACTAGGTTATATGACAACAGATAAAAAATCTGGCCATGGCTACAGGTCTTTTGAGACCATTGAGCCTACCACAAATAATATTTTAAAAAGTAATAATTCTGAGTGCTGTAATAACAATATATCTAGTAGTTCAAACATAGCACACAATAGTATTGAAGTCTTATCCAACAAGCAGACAAATATCCAGAATAGTAAGACAACAAAATGTTTCTCTGGCAAGCTAACACCTTGTTATACTAAAAATAAAGAAATTATAAAATGTATTAACCTGGTCCATCAAAACATTCAAGGTTTGGATGGGAAGGAGCTGGAATTGGAATTGTAATATAACATTCAGTGAAAGCCGTATACAAAATTTTAAATGTAATATTACACAAAAGGTACAGTTGTTGCCCTATCACGGTAGTTCTAATCACTTGTATAACTCATTAGTCAACTTGATTAATGGTGAGTTCAGTGCAATTTTCACACCTAAGCGCCGATCTTTTAATAAACGTTTCTCCATGAGTGAGTGGGCAACTCCTGGAATTTATAAAAGCCGTAACAAACTGTATGAACTATATGAAGAGAAGTCCTATAACCACAATCCGCAATTTCAAGAATTTGTAAAAAAATATTCAAAAACATTCAGACAAGCCTGTCTTAGAGCGAAATCTATTTATTTAAAAAATAAAATCAAATGTTCAAATAATATTATTAAAGAAACTTGGAATGTCATAAACATTGAAACTGGTAAATCTAAAATACGTTGTAATGATTTTCATTTAAAAATAGATAATTTTGATATTGAAGAGGACTTGGAAGTTGCGACTGAATTTGAAAAATATTTTTCTAACATTCCAGTTTCTATTACCAGAAGTCTCTCTTCTTGCTCTGCTTCTGCCGAACAAATTCTAAAACTTGGCGTAGACGAATGCGGCACAGACTTTGAATTCTCAGCTGTCAGTCCTATAGATGTTTTAAAAACTTTTAAAGAAATTAATATGAAAACCACTAAAGATTTATGGGGTCTATCTGTCAAAACTGTTGCTCATATTATAACTGTAATAGCCCCGCATCTGGCAACTGTGTTCAATAGCTGTGTCGAGACTGGTGTGTTTCCTGACTTGATGAAACATAGTAAAGTCATACCTTTATTTAAGGCGGGAAATAGTGAGGATCCCTCGAACTTTCGACCTGTTTCCATATTACCTACACTCAGTAAAATTTTTGAAAAGCTAATGCTTAAACAGTTGCTCAGTCACTTTAATAAACATAATTTACTACACAGGAAACAGTTCGGGTTCACAAAGGGTTGTTCAACAGTGGATGCAGGAGTTGCTTTACTTAAGAGTATTTACACGGCTTGGGAGGATTCGCAGGATGCACTGGGTGTGTTTTGCGATTTGTCTAAGGCCTTCGATTGTGTTCACCACGAAACTCTGGTCAAAAAGTTGCGCCACTATGGTGTCAGGAATAGAGCTCTCGACCTCATGACTTCTTATTTGAGCAATAGAATTCAGAGGGTTGAAGTAAACGGTATACGATCTCCAGGGACCCCAGTTGTAATGGGTGTCCCGCAGGGTTCAATCCTTGGTCCATTTCTCTTTTTAATATACATAAATGATTTACCTTATTATGTTAGGGATGAACATGAGATTGTTCTGTTCGCGGATGATACTTCTCTGACATTTAAAATTAATAGACAGTTAATGGATTATGACGATATTAACAGTGCACTTTCAAAAGTTGTTTATTGGTTTAGCGTTAATAACCTTCTTTTAAATGATAAAAAAACTAAAGTAATAAAGTTTTCGACACCTAATGTGAGACAGGTGGCGACCAATGTACAACTGAATGGATCCGGGCTGGACTCTGTGGAGACTACAGTATTTTTAGGCATTACAATTGACTCGAAGTTGCACTGGGGCCCGCATATAGAAAAATTGTCAGGTAAATTAAGTTCTGCTGCATATGCAGTTAAAACAATTAGACGGCTCACTGATGTTGAAATGGCTAGAATAGTCTATTTCAGTTATTTCCATAGTGTTATGTCATACGGAATTCTTCTCTGGGGAGATTCAGCGGACATCAATAACATATTTATATTACAAAAGAGAGCTGTGAGAGCAATATACCAGCTAGGTCCTAGAGTTTCTCTAAGAGAAAAATTCAAAGAAATTAATATTCTAACTGTTATATCACAATACATATATGAAAATTTAATTTATGTGCATAAAAATAAGGACCAATTTCTAAAAAAATGTGATATACACAATGTAAATACCAGGCATAAAGATAATCTTGTTTTACATGCTACTCGTCTACACAGTATAAGCAGTTCTTTTGTCGGACAATGTATAAAGTTTTATAATAAACTTCCCAAAGAAACTAGATTATTGTCAATAAACAAATTCAAAGCTACCATTAAAGCCAAATTATGTAGCAAGGCATATTATACAATTCAAGACTATATAGATGATAAAAATGCGTGGGTTTAAGGCGCTCCAAGTCAACACACAAAAAAATTAATTATGTGCCTACCTAGACGAATTTTGTTTAAAAAAGGATATTGCTTAATGAAAACTCGCGTGTACAAATCTCATCACACAAATCATTCAACAATTACACCTCTGTAGTTGTTGAATGATTTGTAATTACCTACTGGATGTTAAAAGAGTGGCTGGAGTTTTATTGCCAGGTTCTTTTTTTCTCCAGCTCTACCTATTGCTTTGCGAATCTGGCAGTAAATGTAAATGTAGAAGCAATCATTTTGACGTTCATAAGCGTTACATTGTGACCTATATGAATAAAGATTTTTTCATTTCATTTTTCATTTTCATTTCATTTTCATTTTCATTTTCATTTCACTGATACAAGTTGAAATTCTTCACCTTATTGTAACCGCCATTTAAGAGTATGGCACAGAGCCATCTATCGAGCTACTTAGCTACTCTGATATCAATGTACGGCTCCCGTAGCTCAATTGGTTAGAGCATTGCCCTGGATTAGGCAAAGGTTGCGGGTTCAAGTCCCGTCTGGGCCAAGTTTTCTTTTTTCACTTTATAACAAAATATTATCCCTACTAATATTATACATGCGAAAGTAACTCCATCTGTCTGTTACGTTTTCACGAGTAAACCAATAAACCGATTTTGATGAAATTTGGTATAGAGATAGTTTGAGTCCAAGAGAAGGACATGGGTTACTTTTTAACTGACTGCGCAAATGGAGGATAATGATTTCACGTGATAATGACTTCTACACGGACAAAGCCGCGGGGAACAGCTAGTAAAACAAACACACTTTTAATGCTTTCTGCATTTCGGTTACAGGAGTATAAAATTGTATCAAATTATGTATCTGAAGATTCTAAGAAAATTTCCATGATCACTGACTCGATCACACACGTGTCACGAATGATCTTATGAGAGTTCCCTTTTGTTCGTTTGGAGTCCGGAACGCTGAAGACATACTAATTAGGCACTTTAGGACCTCCTCTGTTATTGGAAATCTGTTGAAAAAGGGTTCTGACGAGTCTGCTTGTAATTCCAATAGAGTTGTCCTTGAGTTGTACTCCTAATTAAAAATTTAAGAACAATAAAAGGCACAAGTACAAGCAGACTTGTAAAGTGTTAATGGGTTAACATCGTGACGAACATTACTATGACACTAGCTTCGGTATGAATAATTTATAACTGTCCTGTCACATCTGTTTCCTAACATTATGTGGGACGGGACCACGCATTCAGAATTCATAGTAACGCAAATTTCATAGCAGTCATAGGTACGTAAAGGGAAACACATTTTGTTCTTATTCTGCAGTGAAATGATTTTGGTGTAAAGTTCAGGTTCTTTTGCTAAAAGTGATGCTTCCTGTTTAATTTTACAACGCCGACACCTGTGAAGCAACGCAATTTAATTTCCTTAACTGAAAAGCAATAAGAGTTGTTGTAATTTGTTTTTTATTTTCCTTTTGACTATTTCTAATTTAGAAAACATTAAGCCTCGGATCACTTTAAAGTTTATGTTGGAATGCAAACTAAGCCTGTTTACTAGAAGTGGTAGTTTTTCGTTTTATAGTCTTCCTTAAGGAATAGATCATTCTTCAAGTGTTTAGCCCATTGACTTTAGTGATTTTCTGCTGGTATAAATAGCAATATTTACATTTAATTAAATAAAATCCTTCACAACATCTGTTTATCCTACTTCCAACTAATATTATGAAAGTTTGTGAAGTTGTTTTGGATGTCTGAAATTTGGTACAGGAATAGAGTATAGTCTGGGATAACACATAGGCTTTTTATCCCGGGAAAATGTTCCCACGGGAAGCGAAAACGGGAACCAACTTTCACGCAGGCGAAGCCGTACGCGTTGACTGGATAGTAATAAACTCAAAAACGCATTGTCATGACATTTTTACCATGAGATAAAGTAGTTTATGAGAAATGTTTGACATATTTTGTACTTTTTCCAAAAAAAATATACATCAGATGTTCAAAATATTAGTCTTAAATAATAGGATATATTATTGAGCCACCACATACTGTCATATCGACTAAAGAAGAGGGCATCAAAATCTCTTATACACCCCAAGCCTTTAAACCTCGTTTACCACACGCACGTATTAGAAAGTTTCAAAGTGATTGGCGTCGTAAAAAACCCGTCTTTTGAATACAATAAGAGTACGTACCATTCGAGTTAGCTCGATTACGTACGTGCACGATAATGTGACACGTTTGGCATACATTTCCTTCTAGGGAGGGCCCGCGTTGACCCGCGACGGTTAAGATGATGACTGTCGTTTATGAAATGTTAGAAAATTATCCTTTTCAAGCTCACATGACTGTGTTTTATTATCATCATTTAAAGGGATATCACTTAAGGGTAATGTTAATAGAATTTGTCAATGAGCTTACCCTTTAGGGAAAAAGGTTTTATGATAACACACCGTTAGATACATACTTTATCAGTAATTTATAACTTCGTAATCGTAGTTGAAAACTGAAATAACCTTTAACGTATTAAAAAATTACTTACCGTTTACTTGTAACTGTATGTATGAAAAATAATGCCATATCCTAAGCTTACCAGTACGTAGTAGAGTAAGAAAATGCATGCATTTATGCTTTTCAGTCCATTCCTTGAAAAACT
Organism: Miltochrista miniata; assembly: GCA_933228765.1. Classification (NCBI taxonomy): domain Eukaryota; kingdom Metazoa; phylum Arthropoda; class Insecta; order Lepidoptera; family Erebidae; genus Miltochrista; species Miltochrista miniata. The sequence continues at coordinate 18,222,372 of OW121749.1, read as the reverse complement.
TAGAGAAAATATTACTTACATGGTTTGGGCACACCAAAAAGATTGAAAGCGTTGGTAAACAAATTGTTTACCAGTTAACGAAGGACCAGCTTAAAAGTGAGAAATCAAATTTTATACAATTGTATATCACATGCCCATTAAGACACAGTTCTCTTTTCTTCAAGGTTTTAAATTGTTCAACTAAATATAAATTCAATACACGATGACGATTCAACCTACGATGATCTATTTAAGAGACGTAATGTGTCAGGTTCGTAGCAAGTGAAAAGATATTAAATTATAGTCTCATGCCTACTCCAATTTGTTAACTAGTATTAGTAAATAATATAGTGTAGGTTTCTTTATAAAGAATATTAAAAGTATTTGTTTTATAATAAGTCTTTTTACGTATATGTAAATCATCATTTACCTAATCAAATATTTGTGGATCTTACAAATATTTGGTTCGGTCGGTGATTTGACCCGAAGACCGCATCACGACAGTCCCACACACTACACACGGAGGCAGTCATAAATTTACTAGAACACAATTTTATTGTAATGATTCACCAAAACAACCAAAAAGAAAATTGTTGTACCGTTCTATTTGGCGAAGTATTGCTGAAACTTCAGCGCGGTGTAAATACTTTCCTTAGTGCTAATAGCAAAAGTTTTTAACGGCGCGTCTCACCTTGCAGCGTCACTGTATATTACTAAGTTTTGTGAAGGTAATCTATCAGTCGGCTTTGTGTTTGACGTTTTCTGATACTTTTTGTTATGAAACTGCCGTATACGACTACGAGGCGTAAGGAAAGTTGAGCATAAAATGTTTTCGCATATTTTTGTCTTGGAGCCCTTTGTCTTAAAATTGTTGCACATAGCTAAAACTACATAAATCGCTAGAGGACTTATTTGCAAACAAAAATTTACTTATTATAAGTGTCAGCCTCGGTGGTAGTGGTAGTCATTGCGATTATTGAAAGCTGAAGAAGAAGGGTCGAACGCTAAGTCTAAAAAATTACCCTGCTTGCTTTGGCAGTTCGGGTAATTAATATATTTGTGTGATCTACACGGAGAGTGTGCGTTTTGGTTCTCAAAATAATTGCGCTCTAGTATCATCAATATCAATCGTTCAATACATATAATAAAATCGTAACGTAATAAAATATTATGAACTAATGAACGTAATAGAACCCAAAACAATGATTTTTAGAATTTCCGTATGTTTGTCTGTATGTCTGTATATCTGTTCGTCTGTACGTTTGGGCACGCTAATCTCAGTAACCGCTTAACCGATTGCAATGCGGTTTTTTTTGTGTTGAGGTTCCACTTAACGTTTAGTTATTTCATGTCCATTGGTTCATAAATAAAAAAGGTTATAACACTTTAAAGAACTACTACTAGACTGAATTATTTTAAAATAGCCTTAATGATTAGGCTCTTTTATGATTTAGTAAACAGGGCAGTTTCACACGCTGCTTGATGAGTCTGATAAAGAAATACCTGTCCTTTCATACACCTTATGTAACGTAAACGAAGTTGCGGGGATCAGCTAGTATCTTATATACCAATTAATTAATTAAAATAGGGGCTTATATAGGAATAGGAACTTGTCCTTTGGGAGTTTTTCCACGTTATTCAACTACTTCACTATAGAGAAATTTGCAATTAGCTTTTATGAAGTTACATACAAGGGAAGTTTGTTATTCTGCATGACAACTCGTCTTATTGCTCTGTTCCTGGCTGCTTTGAAAGAAGAAATTTCCAACTGCCAGCGTTGGAATTTAAATTTTAAAATTGTGAAATGTATTCATTCCTTGCTTGTCTTTCAAACGAGAATGGTAGGATATTTCAAAGTCTACCATTAGATAAAATATGATTTTGCCTGCTATTTTATGTCTAACTTTATTAGATGCTAAAGAGCGCTTTTAGTCCCTCTCTATAAAATAGACTGCAGAGGGGCGTATGCGAGAGATGGCTTGTGTCTTTAGTCTGTGACTCTGTTGCATTAAACTACGTCACTTGGTCACGTGGATCATCTTTTCAAAGTGTGAAATAAAACAAAAATGACAACGTCAATCGGATAGAACTTTCGCTTTCACAATAAACGTTTAGAGAGGGGCAGCCTGGTGAGACCGTCTCACGGCTTCTTGTTTCAATGAGTAGTGGATGACTTTAAGTAACTCAAAGTTACATGAAGACTAATTTTATAGCCTTTCATTATAAAATCATACAGCATAATGTTATAACCGTCAAATGATATCATCACATCAATATGAGAAATAGTTTTCTTTGTGCAAAACATTGAAAGTATTCGAACCCCGACCACAAAGAGTTGCCTACTTTAAGCAATTGATCCTGTTTGCCAGAAATATGTCAATCATTAAACCACGTTGCAGGCCATCGATTACATGAGCTACAAGTTAGTTTCAAAACCGCAATATATCAATAACAGTGTAACACGTTTGGTTTTGAACTACCTAGGATGAGTTAATTTCTACCACAGATCTAGAATTTCTCAAAATTATGCTTTATCCTAACTTAATAGTACTTGATACTGAGATACTTATGTAGGTATATAGGACTTTGAAGTTGATATCCAATATCATTGGATTTAGAGAAATGTCACAGAAAGAAATTGAATTTCATTACACAAGAACACTGGGGGTATTAGAATACAGATTTGTCAGACCTTCAAATGCCAGATGACAAAAAACTTCAAAAAGATATTCAGCGAACTAGAAAATCTCTAGCTGTTCGTCTTGGAAAAATGAAAGTGAATAGTGATTATAGTTATGATAATATGAATTGTGCGCTGGTGTGTCGAACCGGAGCGAGAGCGGCCAGCCCACAAGCTCGAGACAGCCGACAGCCGCTCCAGTATCTACTAATTGAATCTGAGAACTTGCCGAGATCTTTACGAACTTGTGCGAAATTTGATTAGCTTGTCATCCCTGTTTGAACATTCAATTTAATTAAAAATCTATACTAATTATATAGAGATTGGTTTGTAATCGATGAACTCTGAAACCTAAAACGATTTTCTTTTAAAGTAATCTAGACTACGTGGGATGGGAAGAGCTCGTGACCCCACAGACTCAGTGTTCTGTCAGCGATCATTGTAGTAAGCAACATTTACTATGGCCGGCCATGGATGAGTGACCACCACGTGTTCACTTTGTGACATTTATTTGAGAGCGTTTTCTTGTTTTGTAAGGCACGTTAAGCCATAGGTCCCAGTTGCCAGTAAAATGACAGTCGTTAAGCTAAGTTGAAGGCCTTTACAGGCGGCTTAAAAAATTTCAACAGCAGGCAGTCACAACCTGCGTCTGTATCTACATACTCGTATCAACACGGAAATACGGCTCACCACCTATTACGTGGGACAAGAATCTAAAAGGGAAAATGTGGGCATATAATATGTCTCTGACACCCTCTCAGGATCTCGGACCCCCAGTCTCGGTTCCCTTTGAACTAAGTACCGCCTGCGCCACCAAGGCAGTCAAAATACCTATAGAATTGAATTCTGCTGAAAAGTTACTTAACATAATTATAAGGATGTTTGTATAAATGTAACCTATCCTGTGTATAATATGGCCGCATCTATAAACTAGATAGGGTACATTAGCCTGTTGTTGTATCCCATCTACTAACAAAAGTGCTGTCCATATCACCTACTTCACAAGTTACTGCTGTCTAAGTACATTGTTAGGGCATTTTATCCTCTCTACACGTATGAAGCACTAAACCTGTTTACAGTATGAGTACGAGTGCAGGTAATCCTTTTTATAAAAGGCTCTTTTCCAAGTTATTCACAGTCCGATACTTCAGTAAGATACTCTAGAATTATCTACTTTACACCGTGTAGCTCTTTTGTTAACTTCATTACGACTGAGATGCTTTGGCTAAGGTAATTAAGAGATAACAATGAAATATTGGGTTAAAGAACCTTTTTAGTTTTATTTTCGTTAGATACTAGAGAATGCACGCGGTATTTATACATTTAATACCTACTTGATTATATGAAAGTATTTAGCCAGTCTTATAGATTTCTATGATAGAGTACCACGAAATCAGAACATAAAAGATTTCAAAATAATCAAATACAGATTCCAGGGGGTTTCAGTTCGCAACCTCTTATCTTTTTTCTTTAATAATGCACGGCAGTGTTGAGGACCAGTACAACAATTTTAAAAGGTTTTTAAGAAAGGAATAAAAAGATTCCTTATTCGGTGATACTATTTTGATTTAAACTGAATTTCATATCCTCAGAAATTATACAAAAGCAACGGTATTTTCATAGCACTACAATAGCAATAAAAAAAGAGTTAGGACGGTACTGCAGGGGCGAACTTAGGGTAGCTCAAATGAACAATGATTTACTTACACCTAAAAGGTAGCTATCCTAAAAAAATAATTTATTATAATAGAATATTCTACACGATAATAATGTTTCAATAGCCGGCAAGTAACCAGCACTGTTCATTGAACTTTTAACTCTGTTCACGCTCAAATAAATAAGTACAAAGGGGAGATTCATTTCAATAAAAACTTCAATAAAGACGAAGCGACATCAAAATACAGAGGTGGTACCTCCTTCCTCTATTATGGAAACTCTTTACGAGAAATGATACTCTTATTTAACGTTGACTGCTTCAAATAAATATTAACGAGCAAGTTATAAAACGGAGGAGTTCGCTTACTGAATGAAATTTTATAGACCAAGCCACGGTAGATTGCATGACTATAAAAAGCATTCAAGGCTGTCCTGAAGTAACTTAAGGCTAGTATTTCCGAAATCGACCAAAATCGACCCATTTTGAAGCGATCTTTATACTAGGAAATATTCTTTGATTTGATCTGATAAAAATGTATTATTATAGTTTAATAGATCCCCTTGCTTCCTTTAATTTTTACAACACGATTAATAAAACTTTATATGATAAAAATCGTTCTCGAAAAACTGGAAATGTGCAAAAAATTTTAAAGATGAATGTTGTTATTGCTCAAAATATACTTGTTTATTTTATACAAACACATGTCTATATTAAAGATATTGATCTTATGAACAATATTCATGCTATTATTTATTTTTTAAACACCTCAGATTTTAAAACAATGATAAAAAGTGTAGAATCTAGAACAATTAGGCATTTAGCGTACACTTCAATCACTTCATACGCCTGACAGGGCTGTTCTGGGTAGGACCTGTGTCGCTCTGCCATCCGTGCGTGACCCGCTACGTTCGTTCGCGCGAATCAATCGTTTTAATTAGAAGTAGTCCCAGAAATCTGTAAATATTATTTTGTTTTTATTTGTAAATATTAGGATAAGTACGTTATTGTGTATAAATAAATAAATATCGTGTAATATAGTGATTAGTGACTAGGTACTCAGTGAATATGGGTAAAAAAAAGCCAAGAGAAATAAAATGCCTAGATGTCAATTGCGGCTACTACGACGGCAAGTATGGTAAGTTCCTACAAGTATTGTTTTATCTTTATTATATTTATAAAAATACACAACCAAATAATTCACTGACGGGCATGATGAAATTATAAGGTTGATGCTGAGCGAAGCGACTGAAGCCAACAGCTACCATTATTTTGCTACCTGATGAAGAGGCAGTACAGTAGCTAAACGTACTCATATAGGCTTAGAGATCTCCCATTCCAGTCCTCTTCTACGTAGGTACAGGTAGGTGTCATTTAGCAAAGGCCCAGTAAGTTAGATCACGGCTGTTTTTGGTAATGAATGACTATGAGAAATGAACTCATTGCCCCAAAGTTGCTTGGGACCTTACGATAAGAAGAGGGATAGTATTTACCTAAACCACAGTAACTACTAGGTATAAAATATTCTCTTTTTACTATGCCTGAACAATCAACGTATTGCCCGTTCGCTCTAAGTTTGCCTTTCGCCTCCCATACTACGCCTGTACACCATCCTGTCCGCCAGCGGCAACCTTAGCGCGAACGGGTAGTAAATAATATAATGTTTGACGCTTAGAGTATAATAGTAGGTTCACGTTTTTATTGCTACACTGTATAAATTATAACAGTAGTACCTACCCACTACCGACATAAAAGAATAAACGTGTAGTTTATTTATTTTTCGTTGTAGTCTAGCCGTTTCGTTGTAGTGTACCCTCAAAGTCTTTTTTTTTTCAGCTCATCGATTCCGAGATTGAACGGTGGTTCATTTGCAAAAAAAGATACATGTGAATCGTAAGTACCTAGTACTCGTAGGTGCTTTCATACTTTAATTTTGAGTGTAATAATCCCTAATTTCTTAGTAAATATGAATGTATGAAACAGTGGATAATTTTTAGGGTTCCGTAGGTACCCAAAGGTAAAAAAACGGGACCCTATTCATGAGACTTCGCTGTCCGTCTGTCTGTCTATCGGTCAGTCTGTCTGTCGGTCAGTCTGTCTGTTTGTCTGTCCGTCTGTCTATCTTTCTGTCTTTCCTTCACGAGGCTGTAGCTCATGAATGGACATAGCAAGAGATCTAAAATTTTCACAGATAATGTGTTTCTGTTGCCGCCATAACAACAAATATTGAATTTTGAATGCCAGTATTTCTATCAATAAGCTGATTCACCGAATTGACCTAGGCCTAGGGGAAGGTTCGGGTGCAATCCCGCGTCTTTGGGGGTTTCGGATGTGATCCCGCTTCAAAGGGGGGTATGCATAAATCCCTCACGTCACGCTGCCGTCATGGGCCTGCTTCTGTAAGGACGGTGAGCAGCCCCATCACCGTCCTCAGGCCCCTGGTCATGGAGACCGATAGTCTTGGGCGAAGACACGTCTGCGGCGTTCATTTCAAGTGTGTACTTGTTGCCGTTATTAATAAAAAAGGCAAAAAAAAACGCGTTTGTTGTATGGAAGACCCCCATAAATATTTATTATTTTTCTGGTTTAGTACTCAATTCAATCCTTTATTTCTGCAAATGGGGTTTATATCCCTTGTGCTTCCACGGACCTCGGAAGGGGCCACCTGCGGGAGACTAAGAATAGGTTTTTGAAAACTTTCTAGGCAACCTAAGTTCCTAGTCTATATACATATAATAAACAGATCAAAAGTCAAAACTGTACATTAAACATAATAAAAAAAATACTCGTGGGGGATTCTACACAGGATACCGAAGCCGAAAATGTAGTTAGAATTTTTTTGTCTGTTTGTCGTCTGTTTGTCTGTTAATTTTGCTTTGTCCGGAAGGATCTCGAAAAGTCCTCAATATTTTTGATTGAAATTTTGCACAAATATTAACTAGGGGTAGGGTCTTCAAATAGGCTACATAGGTAATTATTATCCCGCTACATATCCTAGGGGCTAAGCAGTAATATAGAGCGCCAGTAATATACCACACATTTCAAATTAATTTTTCTTAGTTTCCCATTAGTTATTAAATTTATGAGAATTTTTGTTTTAGAAAATCAAGTCAACTACAGAATGAATTAAGTGCGCCTAAAGCTTCTGAAACTATGACATTCATTCCTCATCTAGCCAGGTCAGTTTACAATATGATAAATACTAATATTAGAGTTATCGGGATATTTACCATGTTTTATTGGTTTTTCCGATATTTTGACGCTGTTGCAAGCAAGCAAGATCACGGTGGAACTGAAGTACTGGCGGTTAAAAGTGAAAGTCTAAGGAGCACATATATCGATCTACCCTCCTTCGCACTCGTTTGTGTCGTGCAACACCACAATTATTGGATTCGCTCTCACTTTCACTGTGGATTCGCACTGAGCCTCGGTCGCGACATACAACGCTTACCGTATCTTCGCGCGGTTTCGGTTGGATATGTTTGCTATTATTTATGCATACGCGAACCACTGGATGCCTGACGCTCGGTAATTGAAACCCGTCCTCACGATCGAAATTTTTATACTTCTTAATTTCAATCGCTTCCCTAACCATATACAGGAGTGTACAAAATTTACTGCAGCTGCAGTAGTTTGTTTATAGGACAAACCAAACGAACTGTTACGTGCCGAATAAAAGAACACATCAGGGCAGTCAAAAACAACGAACCACAGAAATCCGCAACAGCTGAACACCTGTTGGAGTCTGGTACGGACCACTGGATTGAGTTACATAACCCCAAGATGCTGTCGACAGAACGCCACTACGTGAACTGAATATTAAATAAATAAATAAATACCAAGACTGGTTAGGGAAGCGATTGAAATTAAAAAGTATAAAAATTTCAATCGTGATTTTGAAACCCGTCCGGTTTCAAATGCCGAGCGTCTGACATCCAGTGGTCCGCGTATGCATTAATAATAGCAAACATATCCAACCGAAACCGCGCGAAGATATATCACCTAAAGTCCGAAAGAAACTGTTGCAAATAACACAAATATTTGATTCGACTCGAGACTGAGCTCCCGCCGACAGTAAATCCCTAAGTCAGGAGTCAGAAAATATATTGGGATATGGGACCATTCTTTTTCAGGTAGTCTTCCTCGTGAATTCAAAGTGCCTTGGAAGAGGTCTAGGACCTGTGTCTGGATTTCTTTGACTTCTCCCCTGATTTCCCACGTTACCTGCCAACTCATAAAAATATATCATGTTTTGTTTCAGTGACCCTGATGATTCATTAGAATTTCAAGTTGAGGAGACAATAATGAATAATCATGAACAGTTGGTTTCTGGACGAAGAATTGTTGACATTAACTTTTTTTTGCGAGAAATACAAGAAAAGGCGCGTCATAATAATCTTTTTGATTGCGGACCCAGTACTTTTCGGTTAATTGGGTCTAAGCTGACATGCGGCGTGCATGGTACTTGTCTTATTCATATTATAATGTGAAATAAATAAACGCATTATTTTACTCACAAGATGCATTCTATTATTTTATTGCTACTTATGTTATACCTATGCTTACCTCTTCGAAGACTGCTCGAATTGATTTCATAAATTATTGACGGATTTTTTTCTTATTATCTTTTCTCGGCTCGTCTCACAATTAAAATGATGATAAAAAAAATTAGTAAAAAATAGAACCGACTTCAAACAAATCCTGATAAATTAAATTTACTTGGCACAAAGATAAATGTATTTTTATTTTCCATATTTTATTCAATATCATATTGAAGTCGGCGCCAAGTAAACCCATAGGTTGAGGTAGGTATTATTAATGGCACCAACTTCAATATCATATTGAATACAATTTGATAAATCAAAATACATAATATTACTTTGTGCTAAGTAAATTTTATTTTTCAGGATTTTTTTGAAGTCAGTTCTATTTTTTACTAAAAATTTTTTGATCATCATTTTAAGTGACGGGTGGACCGAAAAGTATAACTATCTAGGTGTAAAGTTCTTATCAATACAAATCAATCAAGCCCAAACACAAGGTACGTGCTGTAAATCGTTAAGGAATTCCCTCGACTGTCTTTCGGTTCCATCATCAGATCGACTCCTGATCTTCATTAAATTGTAGTACATTAACAGTACATTTTGTTCTAAGCTCCGCACACTAGGCGACATGTCGCCGCGTCTCCGAGACAAGCAAGGGGAGTCTTCGCGTCTGTCGCGCTATTGTCGCGGCGACACGGCGACAGTCGCCCAGCGACAGCTTTGGACAACGTGTTCCTTGCACAACGTCTGTCGCGGCGTCAAGTCGCTCGTTGCAGGCGCACACTGCGCGACAAGTCGCCGCGACAAGTCGCCGCGACTGTCGCCTAGTGTGCGCCCACTGTAAAGCACTTCATTAAAAAGTTACCAAACGCACTAGTTGTCCCTACAATTTTCGGTGGTTGCCCTCGATTTCTCCTGGATCCCATCATCAGATCCTGACCTGGTAAAAATGGGACTACCTCAGAAGTAAACCCTATTGAAGAAAAGAAAAAAGAATTAAATCCGTCTATAATTGACGGAAATATCAGTGAACATACATAAAAACATACAGACGAATGTAGAACCTCCTCCTTTTTTGAAGTCGGTTAAAAATAAGGAAAGGTTTCTTACAACCCCATTTTGAATATACCTGCTAACAGGCACTTACTAAATAAAATCCATACTAATATTATAAAGCTGAAGAGTTTGTTTGTTTGTTTGTTTGTTTGTTTGTTTGTTTGTTTGTTTGAACGCTAGGATCTCAGGAACTACCGGTTGGATTTCAAAAATTCTTTTACAGTTTGATAGTCCATTTATCGAGGATGGCTATAGGCTATATAACATCACGCTAAGACGAATAGGAGCGGAGCAGCAATCAAGAATGTTTCGAAAACGGGGAATATTTTTTACAGTCTGAGAGCTTCCGAGGCGTACGCTGCGTAAATGGTTAAAGTAAGTTAAAAATTGTGTATTACAAAATTGTTTCTCTTAAAAAGTTCTACAACAAAGTCCGCGACAGCATATGTCTGTCTTTTAAGGTTCACAATAACCTAATTTGCCTATCTCTTAAGGTTCGCTCACGATATAATGAAACTGAAGAGTTTGTTTGTGCTAGGATCTCAGAAACTACTGGTTGTATTTCAAAAATTATTTTACAGTTTAATAGTCAATTTATTGAGGCTGGCTAATGGCGATATAACATCACGCTAAGACGAATAGGAGCGTAGCAGCCATGAATAATGTTTCGAGAACGGGGATTATTTCTTTCTTTTGAGAGCTCCCATTGCATACGCTGCCTAAATAGTTAAAGCTACGTAAAAATTGTGTATAACAAAATTGTTTCTCTTAAAAAGTTATAAAAATAAGTCCTTAACAGCATATGTCTATCTTTTAAGGTTCACTTACAATAACCTTCTTATTAAGTTTTAAAGTATGAGCGCCGCGACGGGAGTAAACTTGGTCTGCAGTGGCAGCCAGTCAACTGAACAATAAAAACCGGTCAAGTGTGAGTCGGACTCGCACACGATGAGTTCCATACCGAAAAACGGAAGTAAAAGCGGCGGGAAACATTATATCACTTTAACACCTCTTACCTTCTCACTCTCACGTGACGCAAACGAAGATATGCGATTCAGCTCTAATGAATACCAGCGACGCGACGCAACGGGGGTAAATGCAACGGGAAATATTATAATACTCAAAATATTATTACCATACCTCTCTCTTTCTCACTCTCATGTGACGCAAACGAAGTTGCGCGGGTCAGCTAGTGTCTTATAAAGGTTTGATAAACTTATACTTCTGTTGTAATTTATTTGGTGGTACAAAAAGTGCGGCATGAAATACACGCTGCACCAACTGTCAACGTCCAATTGCACCAACTGGCAACGTCCAAACAAGTGCTTGGGGTCAAATGAGTTCATGTCGATCGCATGCTACGGGGATATCGCCCGCGGTGAGGTGAGGTGGTAAAAATACCTAATGCGCTCTGGCATTCGGCCCTTAAGTGATAGACGCAGCATATATTACCTATAGACACTTTCTTATAACATTTTCATCTAAATTTACATACGATAATAAAAATTGAGGGCATGAAAAGATTTTATTCGTAGAACGACTGGTTGTCTAGCAGCATGAAAAGGGAAAGTAATATCAGTTAGTAATATACTGGGTGTCCCAGAAACCCGTACTATCTCGACAATAGCAAATAGGGTTGCTATAAATATATTCAGACATGAAAACTAATCGAACTTACCATTTAACCACAAAAAGGTAAATGTCGCACCAGAGTACCTTTTTCACAATCTTTAAACTTTAACGAAAGGTCCTAGAGAGGGTCTAGAGATGTCTGCGAGGAACTTGCGAAATAAGTATTTAAATTTAGGTATTCTCTGATCAACTCGGAGGAGTGCGGAAAGGATATCTTTTGTTAAGCCTGAGGCCGCATTTGCGGTTTACCGCGGCGGTTTCTAACCTCAAAATGTCAAATTCTAACTTCAAACTGTCAAAATCAATGAAACCAAGTCAATGGTTTGACATTTTGAGGCAGGAAACCACCGCGGTAACCGCAAGTGCGGCCTCAGCGTTAGACCGATTTTATTCTTCATGAAAACTGTAGCAATTTAAATATTTACAACACCATTTTGTAGAAAAAGAGTATGTCTTAATTCCTATTACTTTTTTGAAAGTTAAAAGCTTTCTAAATATTACTGGCAGTCCTTTAAATATAGCGAGTAAAAACGGCTCATTTTTACCATTTTTAAAGTGTCAATATTTTCTTTATTTATTCTTTGCCACAAAATAGGAGCTATAGAGACAGAGAAATTTATAAACAGCAGATCTTGATTTTACAAAAAAACAAAGATTCTCCTTGAAGATTCAGGAATAAAATAAGGGAATACGTTCTTATGGAAAATACGCTTCGAGTTTTCCCTCGTAATGCCAGTTCAAGCAATGACAGTGATTTGTTACACAAATGACGTCTTTGTCTGCTTTTCACGTCCTATTTTCAGATACAAACAACTATTATGAAGTGCTATTTTTAAAAGATCCCGTTCCCGTTACTATTCTGAAAAGCCCAAACATGGTACATATGCTGTAAGTTTCTGGATATCCCGCAGACTACTTGATGCATCATCCAGTTACAGGTTACCATGGAAATACCATACAAGTAACATTATACCGCATATCCAATGAATAGGACTTGGAATTTAGTAAATCCCTTCATCACTAAAGAGTTGAGCCATGAGCTGATGATCTTTAAAATTTATAACTAAGATCCATTTCCATCGCATTGATTTTCAAACAAAAACCGCATCAAATCTGTAATGTCGATACGACACCGCCGCAAACAGACACACATACACATGTCAAACTTAGAATACCGCTCGTTTTTCGTCGAGCATTTAAAACAATAAAGGAGACATGCCTCTCTGCGATCTCCGTAGCTGTACTGCATACCGAATTGAAATCAGCCTTCTTTACTATAAACTCCACTTCTTCGTGTGTTATAATATTCTTGAATTATTTATGCCTGTGAAAATCCCATGCCTGTAGAGGGGCCTGACTTTCATTAACCCGAATTCCACCTCGCCTCTACTGAGTCACAGGAGCTAAGTTACTCCGCATCCTGGCACAATACTCAAGTAAATTTATTTTCTACTCCATTTAAAAATCTGTATCAGGTTTCACGTTCTTCCGTTTGCTTAATTTTTGTATTAAGGCGTACCTTAGAAGTTTTCGTTTCACGTATTTAGGGTTGTGACGGTTTCTAAAGATTTCGAACAATTCTATATACAGGGTGCAACATTCGGAGTGGTCAGTATGGGCAAGTCTGTAAATATAAGACATACGAAGATCTGCTCTAAGGAACCATGTCATCGATTTTAAAGAAGATCTGCATACATAGATTTTAAAAAAGCTTTTGCACAGTTCGGAAATCGAACCCGGTTCTTTTTGAAAAATAAAACTTACATTACATATTTGTATGTGTATTTACTTCCTAACTACCTATCTAAGCTGATAATTATAATAATAAATAAATTAATATTCACGGACATTTCACACAACGCTATCTGATCCCAAAGTAAGCTAGGTATAACCTGCTTGTGTTATGGGTATCAGATCACGGATATTAATACTTATATACTTTTTAAATAAATAGGTACATATTATACATAGAAACACCCAGACTCTTGAGACAAACATTTATGGGTCACACAAATATTTGTCTTCGATGGGAATCGAACCAACGACCTCCAGCGCCGCAAGCGGTATCACCACCGACTGCGCCACAGAGGCAGAGCATTATGTTTCACTGTAATTTTTAACAACACAGTTTCTTTAATCAAAACATACATTTCTACATATATAACATAAACTTACATAATTATAAGTCAGCTACAAGATAACTTTAGCTGGAGAGGCACACGTGTAATAAAAACATCGTAAATGGCAGATTCCATTTCCGATGTTGTAAAGAAACTTTTGAAATAGGACCGCTACAACGTAACTTATACTGAGTTAGTAGGAAATTTTACTAGATCAATGAATTATACTTGAAATGAGAATCCCATTTTATTTACTTAATTGTTGAATCATCATTATATATCTATAATGCGCGAAAATAAGATCATTTACGTATCTGATAGTCGTCTGCCGAAAATATGGTCCTTGGCATTAGGTACATAAAAACCTTTTTAAAGCATTTTTTTATAAATTACATAATGGGAAAAAGAGCTACGTGTGACCATAATAGCATGTATAGTATCATTATAAATTTTCAAGCTAATAACTAAAAAATTGAAGTACCTTATAACTCAAAACCTTAGACTATAAATTAGCAGGTACCTTCTAATGTATACTCTAAGCTGAAAACGAACAAACGTAAATTGAGAAGTAAGATGTAGTAGTTGTATGTGCAGAAACAATTTATCTCTGGAGGAACTAACGAGTTCTCATTAAACTTTCCCGTAGCTGCGCTTCAACAAAAACGAAGCATACCTAAATAGGAAGATCATTATTCCTCGTACGTAGAAAACTTAACAAAAGCAAGTCCTGAACGCTATATAATCAAAGACCTGAGCATAGCCAATATTGTCACAATACAGTCTCACGCGTACAAGAAAATGGATAATGACTTTTAAACGACATGACATTGCAAAATCTGAGTTTCGTATATTTAGGGCCTGCTTTGATCAAAGTTCCAAATAATTACATTATCCTTGAACATCGTTAAAGTCGATCGTATCGCTGATCGCCAAAATAATAACCTTTAACAAATTTGACGGTGTCGTGGATGGACTAAAATAGGTCTGTGGAATAAATTATTCGCTCTCAAAATAGCGGAGCTGTAATCTTTATACATAAAATAAACACAGCCACACTTTGCCTTTAATTTTAATCAATCGCTTAAGGCAGTTCAATCTTGCCGGCGACATTTACCAGGTAATTTTAATTATTTCACGTAAGATAAGCCTATTGCCGAAATCAGGCATTCAGGAGAAAATCTATAACCATTATATAATGCGAATCAAAATTTAAACTCAGGACTCCACGATGCCTGCAGTCGGAGCAACTATTATTGTTCTACGAAAGTTTGTATATCTGCATGTCACAAAATTAATGCTCCAAAGCTAGAACATAATAGGTAAACATACTCTCATAACTTTGAATGTAACATATACCTGCCAAACCGTAAATGAATACAGAATTGATACGTAGCGTGAAATACAGGTGAGTTGGTACACTGTACAGGATGTTCACATTCACACCTGCCGTTTACAAATTACACACACCAATGGTCCTACTGTACTCGGCGATGTAGAATAATTACTTCGCGTATATTACGTAACAACGACCAACTGTATTATATGCAAATCATGTAAAGTGGAATTAATGCACCTATTAGTATCATATCGGGTGTAAACCTTTCAGTTAAGTGCATATTGTCTTAATTATTGCGTTCATTGTGTTCAATTTCATATATTTATGACCAATACTAATGAATATTGGCTATATTAATATACCAGGTGGGGCAGGTGGTGACATTGTAGTGATTACTAATACTTAGTTAATAAATATTTTTATGATCAATAAAATTATGATCAGTGATTAATATGATTAGTAACATTGTTATAACTATCGTCAAATATGATAGCAAAGTAATGTGTTCCGATATTATTATTTCATTGGTTTTTTCATTTATAGTCTAAGGCACGCTGAAGAACGATCTTCGATGAAAGCTATTATGCATAGTCGTTTAAAAGAGTCAATGAAATTTGAAAAAAATATATCTCATCTTGTTATCAGATAGCTGAAGGTCGCTCATCAGCATCTCCTGTACTATTATAGAGAAGATCATTTCATTCATTAGTTTGACTTTGAAGTTTACAACACAATTGTAAGCATTTTACATAGAATTCACCTGCAGTAAACTACAGAATGACCAATTAGTTTTAAACTATAGTTAGGTAACGTCAGTAGATTTCTGATCGCTATCGGTTTTCAGATCAATAACGTCTGAGTTCAAGTCATTTCAACAAAATATTCACCCTCGAGGGCGTCAAACCTAAAAATTTGTTACCTGTGTGTTGAAAAGTGCTCAATAAATTATTGTTATTCTTAACAACAAACACTAACGACATGAAAACCAAACCCATTCAAAAAAGTTGTCGAAACAGTAATAGAATCTGTAGGACTACAGCTTCAGTATCTATACTTATCGAAATTGACAATATTGTTTGCATGCGCGGCCGTATCAAAGCCAGCCAGGATCCACCCCAAGTAATTGCGCCGTAAAAAAGTCCTCTGTTCGCGCCATTCGTTTTTTACCGATATTACCTTGGAATTCTACTATCGACTGAAGCCTTTTGTGTTGATAGTGGCTCAGATTTCTTTGATTATACCAAGGTTTTATTACCATCTTGCGCTAAGAGGTTTATTTTCTGAACCGTCTTCAATGCAACTTCTGTAATATAAGTAAGAGCAAAATGGCTTTCACTTCATAGTTGATATTTAAAATTATTATGACAGTGTAATGGCAAGTCGTCTCTATAACATTCAAGTAAAAGCGTTTGATTCTGGAGGGGTTCGATCCTTCTTATCGTTTCTGCACAAGCAGTTTAATGAAAAAACGTATTATGTCGTTATCTTCCAGATATTATGTAGAATCGTAGAGGAGTCTCATGTAGGTACGTATTTACATAGATCTTACCAAGAAATAAGGAAAAAGTGTCGTTTTAACCGACTTTAACCGACTTCAAAAAAAGGAGGAGGTTCTCAATTCGTCTGTATGTATTTTTTTTATGTATGTTAAGCGATATTTCCGTCGATTATAGACGGATTTCAAAATTTCTTTTTTTTGTTGAATAGGGTTTACTTCTGAGGTGGTCCCATTTTCACCAGGTCAGGATCTGTTGATAGGATCCAGGAGAAAACGAGGGCAACCACCGAAAATTGTAGGGACAACTAGTGCGCTTGTTAACTTTTTAATTAAGTGCTTTAATGTTCTACATTTTAATGAAGGTCTGGAGTCGATGTGATGATAGAGTCGAAAGACAGTCGAGGGCATTCCTTAACAACTTACAGCAGTTACCTTGTGTTTGGGCTTGATTGATTTGTATTGATGAGAACTTTACACCTAAATTGATAGATCCGACTTAAAAAAAAGGAAGTTCTCATTGTTTTATGTATGTTTACCGATATTTCGTCAATAATAGACGAATTTCAAATCTGCTTTTTGATGGATAGAGTTCACTTCTGAGGTGGTCCCAATTTCACCAGGTCAGGATCTGATGATGGGATTCAGGAGAAATCGAGGGCAACCACCGAAAATTGTAGGGACTACTAGGTAGTGCGTTTGTTAACTTTTTATTTCAGTGCTTTAATGTAGTACAATTTAATGAATGTCTGGAGTCGATCTGATGATGGAACCGAAAGACAGTCGAGGGAATTCCTTTACGATTCACAGTAGCTACCTTGTGTTTGGACTTGATTGATTTGTATTGATGAGAACTTTCACCTAGATAGATATATTTTTCGGTTCACCCGTCACTTAAAATACAGAAAAAAAAAAATTTCAATAAAAAATAAAACCGACTTCAAACAAATCCTGAAAAATAAAATTTACTTAGCACAAAGTAATATGTATTTTGATTTATCAGATTTTATAAAATATAATATTGAAGTTGGTGCCATGAATAATACCTACATAAAACTATAGGTTTACTTGGCGCCGACTTCAATATGATATTGAATAAAATCTGATATCTCAAAATACATATTACTTTATGTTAAGTAAATTTTATTTTTCAGGATTTCTTTGAAGTCGGTTTTATTTTTTATTGAAAAATTTTTTTAATACTCACTTATTAGTTTTACCCTGTTTGTCTGCCTGTTTGTTTGTAACCAACTCTTTTATGCTCGATTTGCTTTACTTTGCGCGATCAGATTTTATTTCAACTTTGCACACCTGTCAAATACCGATTCTGCAATGCAACAATCCGAAAAAAAGAGTTAAAAATTAATTATAGCTTCCGATGACTAATTATCTAATCCGTTTAGTGAAAAGAAATCAAAATAAGAAAATAATGAAAATTTTGGCGCGTTACATAAATACTGGTCATGTCCCACGGCTTGCCCTTTGTCCAGGATACGAATCCGTAGCACCAATTTAAGCCTGTACAACGGATTGCGCTCTGAGGAGTGTGTGGGCACTCTCACACAACATCGTCTAGCCCAAAAGCTTGTGCTATGGGATCAAGACGACTGATAGACATACTTATATATTTCTAAATACATAAATATTACACATAGAAAACACCCAAACTCCGAAACAAACATTTGTGGTTCACACAAATATTTGAACCGACCCAGGAATCGAACCCGGGACCTCAGCGCGGCAGGCGGTATCACTACCGAATGCGCCACCGAGGCAGTCAAATAAAGAGTTGTTTGATAATCGCACCGCTCGCCACAGACAGGGTTTTCATCCTCACACGTTGCGTCCGGAGCACTCGAGCACGGCAAGATCCGATAGGGGTTTTCTTCCGCGCACGCTTAGATTGTGGAATGAGCTCCCTGCCTCGGTTTTCCCAAACGCCTACAGTATGGGGTTCATCAAAAGGGGCCTTAGAAGATTTTTACAGGGTCGGCAGCGCGAGTGTGGCGCCTCTGAAGTTGCAAACGTCCATAGGCTACGGTGACCACCAGTACATCTGGTGGGCCTTGTGGCAAAAAACAATTAATTTGCTCGCAAAGTCCCTGGCTTGTAATTTGTAAACTAGCTCCGTGCCATCGATACAATTTTTCATAACTGCTCCACTGAAAAAATATGAAATCGATTTAATAGTTTTAAATCCTATTCATTACAAGCAAAATCCCACCAACAATTTTTTTGAGCCGTAAGTCACCTATCATCATAATATCCTCGCACAGTTCGAGGCTCCCTGTGTCATGGAAGTAGTTTGTGTTTAAGATGCCAAGGGTAGTTTTAGTCCAATAAATACTTCGGATAGTTACAGTCATGACCGTCTAACTTGTTTGACTGTTGACTGAAACTTGTTTGCTGAACGCTAAATTCATCGAGTTTTACCTCTGAATACTTCTCTAGAATTTACAGTAATGTTTTCAGAGTATGCTTGTTTTCCAGCGAAATAATCTTGAAGTATATTCAAGTAAGAAGAAGCGTTCGTGGCTCCGCGGACTCAGTGTTCTGTAAACGATCACTGCACTAAGAAACTTTCACTATGGCCGGTCCATGGATGGGTGGCCATCCATGTGATCACTTTGTGACATTTATTTGAGCGTTTCCGTGCTTCGGAAGGCACGTTAAGCCGTTGGTCCCGGTTGCCAGTAAAATGGCTGTCGTTAAGCTAAGTTGAAGGCTTTATTTCAACAGCAGGCAGTCACAACCTGCACCTGTCCATTTAAACACGGCAATACGGCTTACCACCTATTACGTGGGACAAATTATACAAAAGTGAAATGTGGGCATATAATATGCCTCTGCCTACCCCTTCGGGGATAAAGGTGTATGTATGTATATTCAAGTTCAATAATAATTGGTATTACTAGTAGTGTAGTAAAGTAGTAATTGAATAATTTAATTAGTTTTAGTGAATTAAAAGACAACCCTGGGAAGTTCCTGTTCCTTCCGAAGGCTTAGCGGGGTCTCCCAGCCGTAGGTAGCTTGTAGACAGCTTGAGGATTTTCACACGTAAAAAATATTATATACAAGTTGGGAAAAAGGAATTGAATTTTATTAAAAACTATAGCTGTAACCTGTGGCTTCGCCCGAGATATACTTCGATAAACTTATGTGTCCTATTTGTCCGAAGAATGATGATTGAGTGTTACCCAATTTCACACCCTTTGGGGTAGACTTTCGTAAAAAACCCAAAAACACGTGTTCATTTATTTCTATTTAGAAGGGGGTACATAAAATTTAAAGTAGTTGTGTTTGAAAATGAAGAAGTTCCCATACAAATTTACATTCCCTGTTTTACCCCTATATTGGATTTTATTTCAAATTCCTGAAGCACGTGTCTATTGTTTTGTAATGAAAATCTCGTCTATGTAATTTCAGGCTGCTTACTTTAAAAATAACGAAGTTTTATACTACCTTGTATACCTTATTTTGCCACCTTAATAGAGGAATAAACAAAAATCCTTTCTTATCGGCAGCCTACTATATAAGGGTAGCATACCCTAAAAATTTTAAGTTTCTAGGTCTAAGGGTTTTGGCTAGGCGTTGATAGATGACTAGATTATCCCGAATTTTATTAATATAGATTAGGATGAAATTATTTTTACGGCGGTTAACAAGGTAATCGGTTTATATATCTGTCATATAGGTACAGACTGGTAGAACGCGTTCATCCCATAAAAACAAAAACTTCCAATAAGGAGCAAGATAGCTTAAAAGATCATTGTAGAGAGAGATTTACAATTTGAACACCAAGACAAAGTAAATAATGAACGCTCAGTACAATGTTCACAAATTGTTTGCGATTACACAAACGTTTATGGTAAGATAGGCATCATGAACAAAAAGGGCCAATAAATCTTTAAAGAGAAGATGGTAGCTTTAGAGATATAAGTCAAATTGGAATTAATTATAATCTGAAATTAGGTTAAGGAAAATAGAATCTCACTAATATTGTTTAACCAAAAATAAATTTGGGAGTCCTGAGGTATCCTTCCGAGGGCTAATCTGGGGCTCCCAATCGTAAGCTGGTAGGTAGGAAACGCGTGGTTTTTAGCCGGTAGGACTCCGGCATAGCAACCCTGTAGGATTTTCCTCACGTTAAAAAAAACAAAAATAAATAGGTATGACAGGCGATGCCCCTGACCCTGTGTACACCTTTAATACGTGTAGGTATTTGATTAAGGGATATTTTTAAATGCACATCTGTTTAATTTTTCTGCACACTAGGTAACTCCACTATTTTACTGAATGCTAACCAGAAAACGAAATGCTGTGCAAAAAAACTAATTGATCAACTAAACTTATACTACTTAAAAAACTTAAATATTACTCAGAACGAGATGACCTTTTTAATTAAATTTACACCAAAAATGTGACTTGTACATCGAATATATGATTTGTAAAACAGAAATACGAATTGTATATCAAAAATACTTACTTGCACTCTAAATTGTACAATCTTACAACGGAATAGGTTAGGTTAGGTTTGACTTTTATTTTTTCGATTAATCAAATTTAATTTTGTAGAGGTGACTGATTAAATTAGGGTTTTACTTAGAATAAACGATGTTCTTAAAAGTAAATTCGGCGATGGTTTTGCTTAAAAAAGTTTTGATATTTTTGTTGAACTAAGGAATTTTGAGATATTCCATTTTGGATATTAGTTATTCGTTCAGTAAAACAGTTCTGCAAATACTATTAAACAGTATAATGAATTTGATTTATTTAGTGTGCATAATTAGTGTGCAAGTCAGTATTTTTGGTTGAACTTTAAAATATTTAGTTCAGAAAAAGGGAAAATACAGATATCGATTTAAATACATGCCTTTGATTAATTACACGTATTATTTATTAATACTTGCGTGGGCACAAGCTTAGGATTCCGAGCTACTACGAGTAATAGGATGATATGATTTTAAGAAAAGTGTCGGAATCCTAGTTGGTTTTGTTTATTTTTACCTACAGTCTCGCCGCATTCGTTTCAATTCCGACCAATATACAGTACTGTCGTGAATTCATAAAAGCATTTTATTAGAATTTTAATTACCTACTCCTAAACTAATAGTTTATGCAGACTATTGACAAACGGAATTCCGTTTGTCTACTCATGTGATAGCAACTGCGATGTTAAGTAGAAGTCTTCGCTCAAAGTAAGTACCTATGTATATTTTTTTAGTATTCAAAATTATCTTAATGCCTAGCTTAAGCTAAGCATTAATATCAGGATAATTTTGAAAACCAATTAGTATGCTAACTCAATCATAAACTCTAAATATGGAAAAAGAATTTTCAATAAGGTGAAAGAATTTATTGGTTCCGAGTAGTTTTCGATGGCCGGTGGCTAAGGCGTTGCACGGTATGCAAAAGGGCAGCTAAGCAGCTCAAAAGATGACTATGACCTTAATTCTGAAAAATGAAAAGTAAGTAAATAAATTCAAATTGTTTTAGTGCGGTTCGATTGCTCTGGACGTCAGTCAGAGTAATGCCCGTTAAAGAACCGTTGCAAATCAAGCTGCACTTTTTCAATTAATTTATATGCTATTAGCTTGGCTAGAGGAGTAACAGAAATACTTACTAAGAAATAAATCATTGCGAGTATTTTTTTTCTAAAATATCTGCTTTATTATGTAGAGGCAATGTTAAGCACAATAACAATCCGTCATTCGAGACAGTATATCGTCATGAACAGTATCCAAATGCATAAATTATGTACAGACATCAGTTTCCTCGTGTCGAAAGCCACAAACACACAGGGTGTGGCAAGCGTTAACTGACAGGCTTAGCCTCCAACTCTAAGCTGAGTAATAGCTACAAGACAGCCTTAGTTCAAGCTATAGGAATCACACGTGTCAGTAAGTTTGAATGACGTTAAAACTTATTTTTGTAACGATGCGCACAATAAGCTTTTCTCAAAAATAAGGACTTTGTACATGTAAATTCTCAAAGCCAGTATACAAAATCAAATGTTGCCACAAAAATACCGTAAAATTTAACGAACTATCCCTTGAATAATGAGACCTATTTATTCCACCCAATCCAAACCAAACGTCAGGATGGCTGGTCAAAAAATATTCCAATTTCGCAAAATGCATCCTAAGTAGCAATTACTGGAGACATGTAGCAAATATAGGCAATTATTTAGCAATTTTTGAATATACTTTGAGACTCTTTGGTCACAGGCAACCAGCCATTCTGACGGTGACAAGAATTTTGCTATTTGAAATTGGACACTATCACTATCTTCACTCGATCAAAACTGGTGTGACTTTTAAACATAATTAAGTACAACACACCTGTCTAAATTACAAATGAAATTAGACACAGTTAAAAAAATGGAGAAGAAGTGCATAATGTTAAGTATACTCGTAATAATGAATTACGGTCAAATTTCGAATGGCAACGTGTTTCTAACAAGTTTCATAATACATATCTACGTTATTCCGAATCTATTTCAATAGTGACGCTTATCAAATGTCAACTACCATCTTGAGATCTTGGCATGGCATATAATGTCATACACATATTAAACGCACATATTTATATTCATACGTGTCGTGACAACTGACGTTTACTGCCGTTGTCATTCTCTGGGTATTGCATGAGTTTCTTGATTTGATTTTGTATATTTAATTACTAAGTGGTGCCCGAGGCTCCGCTTGCGTGAAAGTTTGTTTTGCGATTCCACTTCTCATAGGAACTTATTCATGGGATAAAATGTAGCCTATTATATGTGTTATTCCTGACTATAATCTTTCGTTCAGCAGTTAAAGCATGAAAGAGTAACAAATATTAAGACATCCATACTCAAAAACTTTCGCATTTTTATATTAGGAAGATTGGACAGAGGACAGAGTTGTTTTTTTTTATTTACAAAGTTCGAGAAGAAACTCAAGGGGTTTATTCATAGGCGTGGCCGCAGTGGTAGCCGTAGGTCTGTTGGGAGTCCTGGGGCATCCTTCCGAGGGCTTACCCGGGGCTCCCAACCGTACGCTGTTGGGCGTTACGTAAGGTTTTTTAGTCGGTAGGCGTTCGGCATAGCATCCATGAAGGATTTTCCCTCACAATATAAAAAAACCGGCCAAGTGCGAGTTGGACTCGCCCATAAAGGGTTTCGTAGCAGCAAGTAACATAATATAAAAGTTCTTAAGGCCATCACAACCGTAGCTATAATATATATTTATATGAAATATAGCAAGGCATATTACGACATATTTTCGATACAAATTTTCGAAGGACCACACACGCAGCTATAATATTTATATATTTCTATGACGTCATCAAAATATGTCGACAGATATAGCTTGGTATATTTTAGCATATTACTATACATATATATTGTATATTAATATATATTTTCGCATATTTTGAAGATAAAGCATGTTCCCTTTGTTTACCGAACATTCGGGGAGAGTGTCATCATCAGTGGTAGTACTTCTATTGTATGACTAAAGCAAGTAAATGGTAAAGTAATCTTAATAAATTAATCTTGTTGAAATCTTCCTGGAATCTTGAAATGAAGGTCTTACACGTATGAGCTGGAACTCGGCAGCAAGCAGCACTGCTGTCGCTGCAGTGCTGCCGCTGAGGTACTGCGCAGCAATGCTGTCTGCCGCGTTGATTCTGAGCACAGCAGCAGTGTCGCGCTGCGCGTGGTGGCACATACATACATATAGGCACGCCCTTTTTCCCCGAAGGGGTAGGCATAGGCATATTTAAGATTCATTCACCTTTAAGATTTGGTCCCATGTAATGTGTCGTGAATTGGGAGAGGAGAGGCCTACGTCCAGCTCTGGACTGCTATAGGCTAGGTTAATGAATACTTGGTGAGCCGTATTGCCGTGTTGAAATGGATAAATATCTTTTTTAAATATCTTTTATTTGCTAGAAATATGGTTCACAGGATGACATGTTTCTATAATTAGGATCAAGACATATTTCGCCTGAAAAACAAGCATGCAAAATTATTGTAAACAGTTATACTTAACTAACTCGAACAATTGTATGTCGATGGCCAATAATTTCCTCAACAAATATTATGAACAAATTCAAGTCTATTAAATTAATTTAAATATTATTAACTTTTCCATATCCATTAAAACAATTCGCTTTTTAGTTTAATACAAAACGTCAAATAAATAATGTTACACTATAGATTAAAAATTACGAATTTGAACAAAATACAGATAAGTATGTCAAATCAATGAAACAAAAAATAATCAACTAAATAATACAAATCTGGTACACAATGTCAAATATTAAAATAAATTGCAGATAAAACATTTACACTAACATGTCAATAACAATTATAAAATAGATTTAAATAAAATACAGGGACACAATTAAAGAATGTCAATAAAATAAAAATAAAATAAAATAAAATAATGTCGGTAAAGGGAGTAGAATTTTAAAAATAAAGGAAATATAAGTAGGCAAATTAACTTGGACCTTTTAATAAGCACATTAACGGTTTAAACTTTTATTCAGGGAATCGGTGGTTGTATAGAAACCTTCCTGTATTAACCATTGCTTCAACACCCGGCAATTTTTTTTAAATGGTAAATCCCACATGTGCCTTGGCCAGAGGACAGAGGCAGGTTGTGACGTGGTGGTATCCGTCCATAATTATTGTTTCGGAATGTATTCTAAAATAAACCTATACAAAATATTTGTGGACCAGAGGTTCTGTAGCAGCAATGCAGCACTGCTGACGAGCAGTGCTGCTTGCTGCCGAGTTCGGACTCATACCTTAATCATAATAGAAGAAATAAATGAAGTTCGGTATAACAAATGAAGATGGACAAAACAAATGAGGATCGTTAAAATAAGTGAAAATCGACAAAACAAATGAAGATTTTAAAAACAATTGAAGATCGATGTACGGTGAAGTCGCAAAGATAAGTTGACTCCTTTCATGACCATAGGGCTGGCCTATTTCTCGCTCAAAGCTCGCTGAAATTTGAACATCCTGTACATAAAATAAGCATTAAAACCGTGCGCTTGCAAGGACGGCCGCAGATCGAGTTGGCACGAGTGAGGGCAAAATATATATTATAGTATAGCTCCCGTGTGTGATAGCTAGCTATAATATAATATATATTTCGATATATTAATATATGTTATAGCTACGTTTGTGGTGGCCTTTATAGTTCGTTGTAACTTTGGTTGACGTTTTAACACCTTCGCAGTGGTAGTGATTTTTCTAACCGAAAATTGCGGTTTATGACGTATTAAAAAAAAACTACCAGCTCTATCTCGTTCAAACCAATTTTCGTTGGTAGTTTTTATGGCAACGTACATTACAGTGGCGAATTGTCCATAGAAGCCCATTCCTTGTGGCTTCCCTTTTCAGATCGGGCAGTGACATGTAATATTTACTCATAACTAATAAACACAATTATATATTCTCGAACACTCATTCAAATATAAAAATATTTGCAAATTTACATGGTAAGTCGGCATTTTCGTCTCAACCCCTGCTACAAAAGTCATAGCAATAAATTTTCGAGTCAAAGTTCAAAGACCCTATCTCTGACATCACGCGGTAAGCCCGGCTTCCTGATCATTTTGCGTCTGCTTCGTTAGTACTACGCAAATGTATATATGCGTCCTATTCCCTCACATTTTTTCAAGATTTGATTCGTGGATTTTCGCCTAAAGTAAGCCATGAGTTCGTGGCTTACACCTGAGACAGTCATATTAATAGAAAAGGACAACGTATTTGACTTGAAAACTCGACCAATTTAAATGCACCTAACGCACGTCGAAACGTTTTGCATCGAAGTGTGTTTTTAATTTGATGTGTTGTTATTACTTCATTTCACATGCGTTTCCCGTGAATAATAATAAAACATAACATAGTTTCAATTGACTTTATAAAGTATTGTGCTGTTTATTAGTTAATTATAAATAATTTCAAGTACTAAATACATCGTGAAAGTGTGTAAAATTGTGTTTTGTGTTCTGTATTTTGTTGTGATTTCTGTACACATGATTATTGTTTTGGAGTCACATAATGCTCACTGATGGACGTAGGCCTTCGGTATTACGGGTTCGATAAAAAATAAAGGTCAGTGTTTTTTTTATATTTAACAAGTAGGTATCTCAGAATACGCTTGTGATATTAGTTCAATGGCTTGGGATACCTAATAATCTTTATTTTGGCTGAATGTTTCATTAATAGTTTATAACATAATAAAGCAGTTTTGTTCCATAGAATCACTTTGTCAGATATTTTTGAAAAAATAGATAAGAAGTATGTTTTTATTTCAATTTTGTATTGTAAAATATCGCGGTTTTTAATACTCTATAGGTACTTGAAATCTTACTAATATTATAAATGTGAAAGTTTGTGAGTGTGAATGTGGATGTTTGTTACTCTTTCAGGCTCGAACGGCTGAACGGATCGGGCTGAAATTTGATACAGATATCCATTATAGTCTGGAATAACACATAGGCTACTGTTTATCCCGGGAGTAACTTCCCACGGGAACTAATTTTACGCGGGTGAAACTGCGGGCATTAGCTAGTACATGCATATTATTAAAAACATTAGAAGTACCTATACCTATTTCGCGTCTAAGTCCCAAATTTATGAATTATTTTCAATTAACTTCAATCGAGACAATTTGAAATAGTAGTAGAGAGTAGTAGAATAATTTCAAAACATGGTTAGTGTTCAAGTCAGGTTTTAGTTCAAAATATGTAACTAGATGGCATCACTTTTTTGTATACAGGGTGAATTTTTGAAAAGGGCTTGGATGGCCAAATCCGAAACTATAAGGAATAGCTAAAAATGCTCAAAGGAGTCACGAGCCCGATTTTGATAAAACTGAAAACCTCATAATTAGATTTTTGAAAAACCAATAATCCTAGCTGGGAATCGAACCTATTGATTTTGAAAAAAAAAACACACCCTTTATTATTACACCATACGATAGTTTCGCTGATAAGGATCAAATTCTGCGAAGTAATGATATACGGCAAATTTAAGGAATGTTTGGAATTTTAAAAGAATTCATATTTCATGTACCTAAATTTTGTATCATAGTTTGTTTCGTTCGAAATCCCAGAATAGATCGTAACTATTCCGTGTTTTAAATCATGCTCCGAATGATTTTTTGGAGAATATTCTAAACGGAATCAATAAAACTGAATGCAGTACGATCCTTGAGGTCTCGAATCTAGCTATGTATTGGAAACAATGGTCTACATTTTGAACAATTAATCAGTTAATGTAAGAAAATTAAGTTGTATTTTGTGAAAGATGAGCACTTTCCTTTAGTTTGCCGTATGACATTACTTCCCAGAATATGATCCTTAATAGGAACACAATCGTATGGTGTAATAATATAGGGTATGTTTTTTTTTCAGAATCATTGGGTTCGATTCCCAGCTAGGATTATTGGTTTTTCAAAAATCTAATGATGAGGTTTTAAGTTTCATCAAAATCGGGCTCGTGACTCCTTTGAGCATTTTGCGCTATTCCTTATAGTTTCGAATTTGGCAATCCAATCCCTTTTGAAAAATTCACCCTGTATAGTATCTAGATCGCGGTATGGTTTCGTTACCTGAGCAGACATATATAGCTGTGAATATTATTTTAATAAAAAAATTTTTAGTAGGTACAAGGATATACAGTCTATTATTTACACCTAAGGTCGGTTAAGACCTTTTCAGTTAGTGTAAATTTGAATATCTTTTTAGTCATCAGTAGATAATTTATGATACTTTTTTATAAGCCAATTTATCATGCACGTAAGACATTGTTTTGAATTAAATACATGGATCTTACGAGTATAGTACAGGTGGCAAACAAAACACAAAAGGCATTACACCGCCGCGCGCCACCATTTAATAAATACGCAAAATACCTACACCACAGGTGTGACCAACTGGATATTATTTTTTTCACCGGCTTTCCTTTTGAAAAAATTCAGCTGGTACATTATGTATGTTTTTTAGATTTATCATATATCTTAGTTTAGAAGTTAGAGGGGGGGGGGGGCACACATTTTCCACTTTGGAAGTGTCTCTTGCGCAAACTATTCACTTTAGAAAAAAATGATTGTAGAAACCTCAATAGCATTTTTAAAGACCTATCTATAGATACCCCATACGTATGGGTTAGATAAAAAAAAATTGAGTTTTAGTTCTGCTTTTTTTCTAGTTTTATATAAGAATCCTAATGCGGTTCACAGAATACATCTAGTTACCAAGTTTCAATAGTATATATAGGCCTTATAGTTTCGGAGAAAAGTGGCTGTGACACACGGACGGACAGACAGACAGACAGACATGACGAATCTATAAGGGTTCCGTTTTTGCCATTTGGCTACGAAACCCTTAAAAGAAGGTGTTAATTCACCGATTTCTTTTAAATTCTTTCTATTTTTGTTCGCTATTGTAATTGTAAGATAATTTTGCTTACCTACAGATATATAATTATACAAAATTGTTAACCTAGTTCTCGTGTTGTCAACTCTGTAAAAAGATTGTAATTACCAAGCAAACAAGTAAGGCCTGCGCAGCAGAGGATAACGGAACGACTTTATTTTGTTGGTTAAGAAAATACGGAAATGTATTATTTTGTAAAATGGTTATTAAATACTCTCAAAATTAAAAAAAAACTTCAGTATATTTATGAGGTGTTGGAACAAGTGCTACAGAGTTTGTAGTATGTCACAAGCGATGCCTTCAGGCACAGCTATTATCATAAATATTTAGTTACATGCTTTGCTAGCCACGGTGTTAATAAAACTGCCTTATACAAATATTAAACACAAAAAAACATTCATCTGATAAACAAATAAAAAAGTTGAAAGAATTTATTTTCGTCGTATCTGACAATGAAATTATTCTTAGAAAAGGATTTATTGCGCGGTTTTGGAAAGTAAAAAGTTTTGCCATTGAAGGCCATTCGGCCGTGCCAATCGATCATGTCTTTCCCTCACAGCTGTACACATCTTATTTCTTTTCAACAAACTAATCAACTTGAAATGAAACCGGTGTCAACAAAGGAAATTAAATTACAAGTAGAAGAGGCAAAATATATTTAGGCACAGTGATGTAATAACCAAATAATTATACCGGGTGTAACATTCGGAACGGTCAGTATGGGCAAGTCTGTAAATATAAGAGATACAAAGATCTGTTCTTAGGAACCATGTCATCGATTTTCGGGAAAATAAGAACTGCATGCTTAAATTTGAAAAAAATCTCTTGCACAGCTTGTTAATCGAACCCGAACCCGGTCGTTTTGAAAAATAAAACTTATATTATTTCTATTTGAATTTCGATTGTGTAGGTTATAAGGAGTATATGTTACTATGAAACATGATATCCGAAATAAACAGAATGCATTGTATTTCATGTTCTTTAATTTAATTAACTAAGTAGGATACATATTCGAAGCGCTAACCATTTTTTTATGCAAAGTTCAACTTGTTTAAGTTGATGACTTAATTAAAGTGGTGAATTCGCATTAAAATGAACTTTATGGCTGCTTTTCGGTCCTCAATGTTATAGTAGTTTGTTTTCTAAAGAACATTCTCAACACAACTCCAAAAGTAGTAGTCTAGCGGGTTTAAATTAGGCGACCCCGCAGTCCATTCGACAGGGCCGTTTGTTTCATTTTTGGGGGAAGTTATCATTTAAAAAGTCGCTAGCTATTTGACTGTTGTGGCCAGCCGATGCAAAATGCAATACTGAGATCATTACCTAAACGAGATGAACGTTGCGTAGAAAAAAAATTGTTTCACTTCGAACATGTACTTAAGTACCTACTCAATTAAATTAAAAAGCAAGAAATACAATGCATTCTGTTTATTTTAGATATCATGTTTCATACTAATATTAACTCCGTATGACCTACACAATCGATATTCAATTACAAATAATGTAAGGTTTATTTTTCAAAACGACCGGGTTCGATTCCCGGACAGTGCAAGAGATTTTTTTTAAATCTAAGTAAGTATGCAGCTTTTATTTTCTCTAAAATCGATGACATAGTTCCTAAGAACAGATCTTTGTCTCTCTTATAGTAACAGACTTGCCCATACTGACCGTTCCGAATGTTACATCCTGTATACTAAGTACTCGTAGTACTTCTGCGAAGAGTAGATCTCGCGAGCACACAGGGAAAAAAAACAACCTATTCGGAATCATATTCTTTATGTTTCAGCCAAAAATCATCAAAACTCGGTTAATAATTCAAGAACAATTTTCATCTCTATTCTCCTCTATTTTCCCCCCTATTAAAAAAAACTCGACAAAACTCGTATTCTAGATCAAAGAACACCTGTGCCAAGTTTGGGGAAAATCGGTTAAGAAATGCGTCCTCTAGACCCGAACTGGCATACACAGACACACGGTCGAAAGCAAAATCGTCTATACTCTCGAATCGGACTCTCGTTCACTTCGCTCGCTCGGTCAATGCACTAAATAAAATTATGTAAAAACTTAAAAACAATCAATTGAACTACTAATAAACGAAAATGAAGAATCTTCTTCACGCGAAGTGTTTTCACTCACGTATTAAATAACACCTAGGAGTACCACATAAAATTCAGTTAATCGTGTGCGAGTCCGGGCAAATGGTCTCGCCTGGTGTGGCATATCCTATCCGGATATTGAGGGAACACGGGCGTCGTGAAAGTTTTACGCCCCTTACCCGTACACCTATTATACTGACGTCATATTTCATCGAATACCGACTACTAGACAGCAGATAAGCGGTTTTGTTAAAACTGTAGCGGGTTCCGTCACCTCGTAAACCACACGTGGTCCAAGGTCTGCGATACAAGGGAAACATTAAGATACTCTACTGTAGAAATGGGCTACATTTTATGTGTGAGGATATAAAATTTGTAGTTTTATGAGCAAAGGGAAGAATGCTATTTGAATTTAAATTACTAATTTTCTGAATTTGCGAAGCACTTTTACAAATTCATATACCGTGACGAGTAATAAAACTTTCCTGGTTTTTTTTTCACTAATTTTCTGTCTCTGTCCTAACTTCTACAGTCTGATATACGTTTTTGTTTGAATACATGTCTTTCCATCAATTTTCTTGTATCTATCCATACTACTAGCAGGATATACATAATACTATTTCTTACTATTAAAAACATAAGCGATTGTATTAAGATGTGGTGTGTGTGAATGTCCAACTAAATTGTATGCGGTGAGGCGTGATTCGTACTTGACAGGGCCCGACAGTAACTGACAGGATAGATTCACGCACATGAACATGTCTTCACGTGATCCATCATTGATGATTGACGATACATTAGGTAACAATTTATCCTTCTTTCGATTCACATTAAATGCTTCGTTGCACATAGTATTGGTTGGAGTTGTCAAGAGACTTAATGTAAATAAGTCTAAAGGCAATATAATGAGATCATTTATTATTCCTGTTTAAGCAGCGAAGCACATTGTCTGTACTTATACCAAACAACCCTACTCTCCTCTCTGCGAGCATAAATCACTGACGGCTAATACATTTAAAAATTGTTTAAAGCTTGCATACCCATAGTGTTTCTAACTTATGCAGACCCGATTTCGATCAGATCATAAAAAAATTGACTAAAACATTGAATAATTACTAAATATCCCAGTGTAAGTACCTACGTAAAAAATATTAATATTATCTCCTTCATTTTTACGTATGGAAATCCTCATAGATGCCATGCCGGACACTTTCATACTAATACACGGTATTCCTCCATTATTATCTCCATGGCGAGAACAAACAGACATTATGATGATAAATGTAAGCAAATTCAAACATTTCTGGAATAGGGCTGTTCTCTCAGCCAATAGTATACACTTGATTGATAGTCACTTTGTGTGCTCAATCAAAGATACTCTCTCGCTTAGTTAATTAATTCAGTGGAGGCCTCCCGCGTGTTCGTCGAAAATAGCAGAAATTTTTGATAGCTTTGTTACGCGTGAAAATCCCTCGGATTCATGTGACTCGAAACGACTGAAACTAGACGGTCTCTTCCTATCTGTCTAAGGCGAGACAACCTTCCGAGGATTACGAGGCTTCCCGGGATGATATTTTGATGATTTTATTGGAATTATTAAGATACTTAATGGAAATACGTCTATTAAGTCGTTTCTTAAGAAAATAAACAATGAAACATAACATCGTTGTCTATAAGCCAAAACAACGAACTACCCTGCTCTCCTCTCTTCGAACATAAAATCTATTACGTATACAAAATATAGATATTCTATGGTTAGACACTTCGTATCTAAACACAAAACAGCTGAATTCTACGTGATAGTTTATTTCCACAGTGTGACCGTGAGTGGTACGTAACGAGTGCATATTGAGATATTGAACATTTTGTCACGTAGCTACTCGACGGCTATCCGTAGCAGCATTATGCTGATTCTATGCACTACGTCACTCGTATGCTTGCAACGTGCCGACGGCGACGCAACCTGCCGTCGACAACTTCCACGTTGGTACACTATATTTATAAGATTCAAATCTTTTCAAGGAGCTGAATGCTGAATACATTTGTATAGAGACGTTTGACAAATATATCTGAAGAGTATTTGGCGATTTATCACTATTCCACGATAAATTCAGCAGCCAGGCGTAAAAATGAACATCTTTCTTCCGCTAAAAAGCAAAAAATAGGTGTAATGGGCCCACCAATGCCTCCGGGACTTAGTCGTCTTCATCTGGTAGCCAAAGGACACGACAACGACGTAGATAGACTTTGGTCAGAATATCTGGTGGGGCTGGGGAGGGTTTTCCGACGAAAGTTGCTCCTAACGATGCAGAACGAAAAAGCCATAACCCAAATTCAAGTAGGCTATGGAAGAGGCAGTATGCTAAGAGAAGCAGAAGACCAAAATCTGATGAATCTGTCGTGGATAGGACGAAATTAAGTACTAAAAAAATATCTGGCCCCAAAAACAACAGACGAAACAGTATGGAACGGTTTAACATAAACGGTACGGAGCAGCTGCATCTTATTATACAGCTTAAGTCAGGTTTCGTTGTCTTTTGTAAGATTTATAAGTTCTGTAGAAGTTAGATAATAATTTAAAGTTGTTTTACTGCTCGTTCGCTCTAACTTTGCCGTTCGGCTCCATGCTAAAGTCGAATTTTTGATTAGACGAAGTAAATTGACAGCAACTAATATCACTTCTTCTTATAATGTTGCGTATTTTCTATGACGAAGTGACATTAGCTACTGTTAATTTACTTCGTCTAATTAACAATTCGGGTATACGCCTCTACGCCAGCGGCAAAGTTAGAGCGAACGGGTAGTACTGATTAATACGATAATACATAATGGGGGGGTCATTATGTTTGTAGGTACCCAAATAAATAGTCTACTTTAACAGGGCCAGAATCTACAATCTCATGATCTCAAACTATCTCATTCTGATCGTTGAGAATAAATTGCATTCTTCTGGAATTTTGAATATTTTATTGTATTATTTTTAGTGTAATTGATCTTAAATTTATGTTTTGAATTATTGCATTGTCATCACCCGATGAGTGTGCAATTTATCAAGTAAATTGTAATATATATAATAACAAGTAATCTGACTTTTAAAGTGCTCAAAAATTGCATCAAAATATTCAGTTACATACTTACATAATAGGTATATTGATGTCAAGGTAATAACAGTGAGCTATAATCAATGCGATTTTATGCTACTGATATATAAAATACGGTAAGTAAATTCCAAAAGGTCGAGGCTAATAACTATTAGCAATACTGCTTAATGCATTTCCTTGCAAAGTGCAGCGCTGCTGCTTCGGGCCAATATTAAAGTCTGGAGTAAGTAATATACATGAACGTTGAATCTAAGTAGGCACGTGGGTGTTCATTAAAACTCTCGAAGTAATAAGGCCACTTTTCAGTATTTTTATAGAACACTGTATACGAGTATACCTGTTACAGAAGATATCTTACTGATTTTATAAATAGTGAAAATGTTTGAGAAAATGTGTGAAAGCAAACGCAAGCTTTGGGATGGGCTTATGTGGTAGGCTTAATAGTGTAAACTTAAATATACTAAATAAAAATACAATACATCAGTTACAATTTTTGATATCCCTGCCTCTTAAACTAGGGTGATCTGTATCATAAGAAGCAGTATTCGGTGCGACTGTTTGTATTAAAATTTAATATATCCTGTGACTTTTGTGAGTGGGGTGTTATGTTACGGTTAGGTATTTGCTCAGCATTGTAGGTACATAACGTCCATATGGACTCCCAACCTCTTTACGGTCCCCAACGGTCCGTCTCTACAAGGCATGTACGTCAGAGCTTGTCGACTTCCGAACTCAATGATCCGTCAGTTTACTTGACCCCAAGGTACGAGTAGATGTTGAGTGGGGCCAATCATACTCAATCAAGTATTATTTTATTTATAAGCAACTAGTAGAGCCTCGGCATCGCCCGCGTGAAATTTGGTACCCGTTCCCGCTTCCCGTGGGAATATATACCCCTGATGAAAAGTAGCCTATGTGTTATTCCAGACTATAAGCTATCTCTGTACTAAATTTCAGCCCAGTGATCGAGTAACAAACATCCAAACATCTAAACATTCAAACATTTTTACAAACTTTCACATTTATAATATTAGTAGAAAGTAGGAATAATGCATGAATATTCCCGTAGTCTTATTGTGACTTCCTGTTTACGAAACTCATAATTAAAACGAAACCAAAAACTTTTAATAAAATTTTACCCAGAGTTTCATTCATAAATAAGTTCCATCGTAAACCGTAATTTTAATTATAACAAGTGCCTATAATATTGGAACACAGTGAGTTATTCAATTAGTGAACGACATCCCTTTGCAACCAAACTCAAATCCTTTCCACAGCGCAAATAACTTGGAACGTAACGGGACGGACAAATGGATCACTCCAAGGCACTCTCTAGAGGTTAGTGCTACTGAATAAAACAGTCAAAAAAGCAGTTCGTCACCGCTTCGCCTTTATTACACATCGTTGCCGCCCGGGAGCCATAAATTCTGAGCTATTCACCCACACCATTTATACAAACTTAGTTTTTAACCGACTTCAAAAAAAGGAGGAGGTTCTCAATTCGTCTGTATGTATTTTTTTTTATGTATGTCAAGCGATATTTCCGTCAATTATAGACGGATTTCAAAATTTCTTTTTTCGTTGAATAGGGTTTACTTCTGAGGTGGTCCCATTTTCACCAAGTCAAGATGTGATGATGGAATCCAGGAGAAAACGAGGGCAACCACCGAAAATTGTTGGGACAACTAGTGCGCTTGTTAACTTTTTAATCAAGCGCTTTAATGTTCTACATTTTAATGAAGGTCTGGAGTCGATCTGATGATAGAGTCGAAAGACAGTCGAGGGCATTCTTTAACAATTTACAGCAGTTACCTTGTGTTTGGGCTTGATTGATTTGTATTGATGAGAACTTTACACTTAGATTGATAGATCCGACTTTAAAAAAAAAGGAAGTTCTCAATGTTTTATGTATGTTCACCGATATTTCGTCAATTATAGACGAATTTCAAATCTGCTTTTTGTTGGATAGGGTTCACTGCTGAGGTGGTCCCAATTTCACCAGGTCAAATCTGATGATGGGATTCAGGAGAAATCGAGGGCAACCACCGAAAATTGTAGGGACAACTAGCGCGTTTGTTAACTTTTTAATTCAGTGCTTAAAGGTACTACAATTTAATGAATGTCTGGAGTCGATCTGATGATGGAACCGAAAGACAGTCAAGGGAATTCCTTAACGATTTACAGCAGCTACCTTGTGTTTGGGCTTGATTGATTTGTATCGATGAGAACTTTCACCTAGATAGATATATTTTTCGATTCACCCGTCACTTAAAATGATGAAAAAAAAATTTTCAATAAAAAATAAAACCGACTTCAAGCAAATCCTGAAAAATAAAATTTACTTAGCACAAAGTAATATGTATTTTGACTTATCATATTTAATTCAATATAATATTGAAGTTGGTGCCATCAATATAATACCTACATAAAACTATGGGTTTACTTGGCGCCGACTTCAATATGATATTGAATAAAATCTGATAAATCAAAATACATATTACTTTGTGCTAAGTAAATTTTATTTTTCAGGATTTGCTTGAAGTCGGTTTTATTTTTTATTGAAAAATTTTTTCTTTTACGTACATACACGAGCTATCTTGCACATTTAAACAATTTTCAGCAGCTGTTCACCGTCATAATTAAACAGAAATTCATAAAAACAAGAGTTGTATTAATTTCCAAATATAGTTTTTTTCTTGTATTCAAGTCCGCCAAATTTTTGCCTGGGTCACAAAATACAAAGATATCTCAGTTTTAGTATTTTGTGCCTAGGTAATTAGCGTTATTATGGCTGTCTGAGCTTTGTGACCCTGTATTTGGTACTACCAACCAAAGACAATATAACCATTATACTATAGAATATATTATACTAGCTGATGCCCACAGCTTCGCCCGCATAATATTTGTTTCATTTGGATAAAAAGCCTATGTGTTATTCCAGAACATAATCTATCCCTGTACCAAATTTCAGTCAGATCCGTTCAGCCGTTGGAGCGTGAAAGAGTAACAAACATCCACACTCACAAACTTTCGCATCCTATCCTACTATCCTACTAATATTATAAATGTGAAAGTTTGTGAAGATGTTTGGATGTTTGGATGTTTGGATGTTTGTTACTCAATCACGCTCTAATGGCTGAGTGGATCTGGCTGAAATTTGGTACAGGGATAGAGTATAGTCTGGAATAACACATAGGCTACTTTTTATCCCGGGAAAATGTTCCCACGGGAAGCGGGAACGGGAACCAAATTTCACGCGGGCGAAGCCGCGCGCATCAGCTAGTTTATAATATTAGTAAGACTAGCTAATGCGCGCGGCTTCGCCCGCGTGAAATTTGGTTCCCGTTCCCGTGGGAACATTTTCCCGGGATAAAAAGTAGCCTATGTGTTATTCCGGACTATACTCTACCCTTGTACCAAATTTCAGCCAGATCCATTCAGCCGTTAGAGCGTGATTGAGTAACAAACATCCAAACGTCCAAACATCTTCACAAACTTTCACATTTATAATATTAGTAGGATTACTAACGGACGTCGCGCGGTTTCACCCACGTAGTTCCCGTTCCCGTGGGCATACGGGAATAAAATATAATCTATGTTCACCGCAAAGAGTGAAAGAATTTTTCAAATCGGTCTAGTAGTTCCGGAGCCTATCGTTACAAACAAACAAACAAAAAACAAATCTTTCCTCTTTATAACATTAGTATGGATTAGTAAGATTATCTGTGATTATAGGTACCTAATACTTTTATGCGTATTTGTTTGGTGATGTATTGACTGTGGATTGTTTTTTTTTTTTTTAATATTTTGTTTAAAAATGTTTGCACATAAGTGATAAGGTGTCTTTCGTGATGTTAATAAAGACCGTTAAACCTAAATTGACGCCGCCCGCCTGATGGAAAGTCATGGCAATTTCTAGTGATTGGGGGCCACTCTCAAACTTCTGACAATGGTCCTCAAGTTGACGGTGCCATGATATGCCACTTTACGCCCTGCATGGAGAACCAAAATGTAAGGGGAGGAGAAAAGTTAAACTGTGTCAAATTTCGCATTCCTCCGTTCAAGAAATTTACTTAAAAGGGGTAGGAAGTTTTCTCATCGCGTATCCATACTAATATTATAAAGCTGAAGAGTTTGTTTGTTTGTTTGTTTGTTTGTTTGTTTGTTTGTTTGTTTGAACGCTAGGATCTCAGGAACTACTGGTTGGATTTCAAAAATTCTTTTACAGTTTGATGGTCCATTTATCGAAGATGGCTATAGGCTATATAACATCACGCTAAGACGAATAGGAGCGGAGCAGCAACCAAGAATGTTTTGAAAACGGGGAATATATTTTACCTTCTGAGAGCTTCCGAGGCGTAAGCTGCGTAAATGGTTACAGTTAGGTAAAAATTGTGTATCACAAAATTGTTTCTCATAAAAAGTTCTAAAAAAAAGTCCGCGACAGCATATGTCTATCTTATAAGGTTCGCTCACAATAACCTAATTTGTCTATCCCTTAAGGTTCGCTCACGATATCATGAAACTGAAGAGTTTGTGTTTGCTAGGATCTCAGAAACTACTGGTTGCATTTCAAAAATCATTTTACAGTTTAATAGTCCATTTATTGAGGCTGGCTAATGGTGGTATAACATCACGCTAAGACGACTAGGAGCGGAGCAGCCATGAATAATGTTTCGAGAAAGGGGATTATTTCTATCTTTTGAGAGCTTCCATTGCTAACCCTGCATAAATAGTTAAAGTTACGTAAAAATTGTGTACTACAAAATTATTTCTCTTAAAAAGTTATAAAAAAAAGTCCTAAACAGCATATGCCTATCTTTTAAGGTTCACTTACAATATCCCTCTTATTATGTTTTAAAGTATGAGCGACGCGACGTGACGGGAGTAAACTTGGTCTGCAGTGGCAGCCAGTCAACTGAACGATAAAAACCGGCCAAGTGCGAGTCGGACTCGCACACGATGAGTTCCATACCGAAAAACGGATGGGTGGAAGTAAAAGCGACGGGAAACATTATATCACTTTAACATCTCTTTTCTTCTCACTCTCATGTGACGCAAACGAAGATAAGCGGTTCAGCTCTAATGAATACAAGCGACGCGACGCGACGAGAATAAGCGCGACGGGGGTAAATGCAACGGGAAACATTATAATACTCGAAATATTAACTCACTTTCATGTGACGCAAACGAAGTTGCGCGGGTCAGCTAGTTATTAATATTTATGCAGATACTGACAAGTTATATGTACATGTTAATATTGACTGACAGCTCAAATACCGTTTACCAAATAACATTTACCCCGTAAATAACATTTACCCCGTAATGTTCATTCGCCGTAATGTTCATTCGCCGTAACTACATTTCTCGAAAGCTGTCATGTTCAAACTGACGTCGCTAAATGAAAACCGAAATCGAATATTGGGATACGCAGGCAGTCTTACGAAAGGGTATGTTATTTCACATTAACAGCAGTATATTTATTTTTAACGTTTATTCTATTAGAGGGAAATTCTTCCGGCTTACGCGGGACTCCGAACCATAGGTTGTTGGGCTTTACGTAAAGTTTTTTAGTCGGTAGGAGTCCGGCATAGCATCCATCCATGATGGATTTTCCCTCAAATAAAAAAAAAAGTATGTTTAGTTTTACAGGGATAACCCGTCTTAGCTGCTTTTAGCCATAGTCCCAGGCTGAATTATCCTGGGGCTGTGCGCAGCAAGTTCCATCAAGTGCCATCAATCAACAGTAGGTATGTAATATAAGTCAACTTAAGGAACCCAATTTTTAATTTTGAGATCTAATCGCTATGGGAATTTATTTCATAGTTAAGAAGCCTTCTCCTTCCAAGCTATAATCTATCCCTGGAGGGAACGGATTTGGCTGAAATTTAGAATAGCAAGTTTCAAAAATATAATAATCCGTTTAGACGTTTGAGCGTGAAATGGTAACAAACATTCACACATCCATAGTCACCAAAAACTTTCGCATTTATTAAACTAGTTTCATAAAATCAATTGTACACATTTTTTCCACAAAAGTGCACAAAACTTATACACAATACGGAGTAATCCTATTTACGCCACAAAATTAAACTGTGGGCCACGTTATATATGATTTTAAACTAACATGGTCATTACTATACACTATAGAACTGTTAACGGGATATTTACCATGTACTGTTTTATCTAGTCAGTTCATCCGTGATCATGGCGCTTGTAACAGCGCCGAAATATCGGATACTCGGTAAAACAGTACACAGTTCTATAGTGTGGGCCACGGTTTGCGAAAGCTGGGCATATAATTTATATATACAATAATTAACAAGAATAATATCTTTGCAAATTAGCAACATCATAACACAGAATTCATTTAATCCATAAGATGAAAGAGAAAAGTGTAATAGAAAATGTGTCTGAATAAATTTGTACGCTAAAGTTTCATTAATTAAGTTTTAATGAAAAAAACATTGCCATTAAAAAGTTATGTAACGTATCTTTAGACTTACCGAAATTGAAATTCGGAGCTTTTGAAATGTAAAGGTAAATTTTATACTCGTGCTAATTAATATTTCTTAATAGAAATCTCTAAACGTATATATTAATATACCTATATATTTTATTTACTCAGAAGAAAAGCAATGTCTCTGTTTTTTTAATTAAGCAAATCGATCTAAACCACTTTTATAACATTTGGTATCATTCAAACATTATGTATATTTCATTCTAAGAACATATCTATTGTATTCGATGTAATTATTGTATTTAGACTACGCAGCAAAGCCGTCCACCGTTTCTAAACAGTCAATGTCAAAAATGTGATTTTGTGCTCATAAGCAGTATAAAGGATTTCTAGTGTAAGAGCATTATACGTACTGACTTAAGAGCCTACCAGACGCCAAATTGTTGAAAGAAGATAGAAGATATACATTTTAGCGTGCAAGACAGAGAGAGATGCGATCGGTTTTTGTGCGTTTTTAACGAAATAAATTAATTATAAAAAAACTATAACCAATATTAAATAACCGGCCAAGTGCGAGTGGGACTCCCGCACGGAGGGTTCCGTACCAAAAAACAAACAAAAAGTCGTACCTATTTGTTGAATGGGAGCACCCCTTTTTTCTTTTTATTTAACGAGATGGAAAATCCTTAATGCCGGACTCCTCTCTCTCAACAAGACAAGCTCTCGAAAGGATGTCCCAGTAAAGGTCCATTTTGTTTCAATTATTTTTTTTTTTTTTATGAAAATACAATGCTCGATATTCTGTGAGTATTTCAAGCGTCTACTGGTTGCCCTCATTACCTATTAAACACATAGCAACGCGCGCCTTAGACAGTTCGCGTTGCTCTATAGTGTTATAGAACGCGCGTCTTTAGACAGTTCGCGTTGCTCTATAGTGCTATACAACGCGCGTCTTTAGACAGTTCACGTTGCTCTATAGTGTTATACAACGCGCGTCTTTAGACAGGTCGCGTTGCTCTATAGTGTTAACTATCCTTGTATAGATCCTCTACGGTAGGTACAGTATATATTTCAAAAAGAGTTTGTGAACTGTACGCTTAATTTTTTTTTCAGAATATTGATGACATTTGAATGATGACATTATAAACACGATATCTACGTCTACAACATAAATTGTGTGTTTGTACGTAAATTGTTTATACTGAAGAAAAATCTAAAATATGGACTATTTGTTTACTATTTCCAATGAAATAGCTATCTTTGAAATATTACACCTACCTAAAGTAATCTGCTGAAAGCGTTGTTCACTTTTTAAAGAACAAATATTTACGATGAAAGTCGAAAAATAAGTTAGTATGTGACCCGTATAATGTTCAATCATGGCGACACGAAATTATTTTCATTGAGCAACATTTGATTGTGCTATACCTCCTAAAGTATTCATTTAATTTGCATGGTGTAAAGGGAATGAATGATCTTGATGAAATGTTCAAATTAACTAACGTATTTAAATTGTGAAGGATACCTTATTACCGAATATATAAGACAAAGTCGCTAAAAACACGTTTGTTGTATGGAAGCCCCCCTTAAATATTATTATGTTTTTGTTTTCAGTATTTGTTGTTATAGCGGCAACAAAAACACATAATCTGTGAAAACTTCAACTCTCTAGCTATCACCGTTCATGAGATACAGCCTCCTGACGGACAGACAGACAGACAGACAGACAGACAGACAGACGGACAGCAAAGTCTCATGAATAGGGTCCCGTTCTTTACCCTTTGGGTACGGAACCCTAAAAAGTGGTCTAGTGCAAATGAAGATTTTACTATTTTTTTTTTTTTTTTTTATTTATTGAATTTATGTACACACAAACAAGAACATGAAAAAACAATTACAGAGAGAGAAGAAAGTACAAA
The DNA here is from genome assembly GCA_933228765.1 of Miltochrista miniata. Classification (NCBI taxonomy): domain Eukaryota; kingdom Metazoa; phylum Arthropoda; class Insecta; order Lepidoptera; family Erebidae; genus Miltochrista; species Miltochrista miniata. Next base: position 18,179,859 of record OW121749.1, on the reverse strand, counting down.
GGCACTACTTATTTCCATAGAAATCTCTTCCAGTAGGCCTGAGATAGGAGATGTAACCGATAAAAAATATAATATGTGTGCAGGTTAACAATAAAAAAAATCACGTAAACTATATATAACTATCTAATAAAAATATATACATAAATAAATACATAATACTTATTGTATATAAAACATATAATAACTACATAAAAATATTAGACTCTATGATAAAGAGTATTTTTACTATTGTCTTTCTTATAAATATTTTATATTATAAAAACCGGCCAAGTGCGAGTTGGACTCGCCCATGAAGGGTTTCGTTGTAGCAAGTAACATAATATAAAAGTTCTTATAGTTCGTTGTAACTTTGATTGATGTTTTTACACGTTCGCAGTGGTAGTTATTTTTGTAACCGAAAATTGCGGTTTATGACGTATTAAAAAAAAACTACCAGCTCTATCTCGGCCGAACCAATTTTCGTTGGTAGTTTTTATAGCAATGTACATCATATATTTTTTTAGATTTATCATTTTCTTAGTTTAGAAGTTAGAGGGGGGGGGACACACATTTTTCCACTTTGGAAGTGTCTCTTGCTCAAACTATTCACTTTAGAAAAAAATGATTTTAGGAACCTCAATAGCATTTTTAAAGACCTATCTATAGATACTACACACGTATGGGCTTGATGAAAAAAAAAATTTTGAGTTTCAGTTCTGAGTATGGGGACCCCAAAATTTACTGCTTTTTTTCTAGTTTTATATAAGAATCTTAATGCGGTTCACTGAATACATCTAGTTACCAAGTTTCAAAAGCATAGACCTTATAGTTTCCGAGAAAAGTGGCTGTGACACACGGACGGACAGACAGACGGACAGACAGACAGACATGACGAATCTATAAGGGTTCCGTTTTTGCCATTTGGCTACGAAACCCTAAAAACAACTTAAAACTTATGAGATCTAGGTTAAAATTCAAGAAATCGAGGTATTTTCAACACAAAAATCTATTGAGGATTTTATTAGCAATCGTGTTTTTAGTGCGTTTTTAGTTTATGAACTGAAGTTGTCTGTGTTAAAATTTGAATTCATTAGACCTCACGAGTCCTGAGATCTAGATCAAGGTAATAGTCTATTTGGCGTCATACAGACTTTTAATGTCACATAGTAAAATTGGTATACCCGACGGGTAAGGTACCTTAAACCGGTTCACTTCAAAATAATCAATTACACCACCGCATTATTACCCCGAGCTTAGTCGAAGTTGGTCGTTAATTAAGTTAAGATTAGATTGTCCTTGAATGCAAATCTTAGTTACAACTTATTCTGTCGGGAATCCAGGGACATCCGTCCGTCCCTATACTCAGAACTGAAACTCAAAATTTTTTTTTCATCAAATCCATACGTGTATGGTATCTATAGATAGGTATTCAAAAATGCTATTGAGGTTTCTAACACCATTTTTTTCTAAACTGAATAGTTTGCGCAAGAGACACCTCTAAAGTGGAAAAATGTGTGTCCCCCCCCCCCTCTAACTTCTAAACTAAGAGACTGATAAATCTAAAAAGAATATATGATGTACATTGCTATAAAAACTACCAGCGAAAATTGGTTTGAACGAGATAGCGCTGGTAGTTTTTTTTTAATACGTCATAAACCGCAATTTTCGGTTAGAAAAATCACTACCACTGGGCACGTGTTAAAACATCAATCAAAGTAACAACGAACTATAAGAACTTTTATATTATGTTACTTGCTGCTACGAAACCCTTCATGGGCGAGTCCAACTCGCACTTGGCCGGTTTTTTGTTTTTGTGTCACGTAATTGATAGTGGATTTACTTCGGTGGTGCTAAATGTCGGGATGACATGAGATGCAAGTCTCTCCATGTGATGCAGGACTAACGGCTTCACGTCCCTTCTTAAGCATGCGTTCATAATTGGAAATTTCAAGAAGTTTTCAACTATCTGAGGAAAGATGTATAACGCTATTATCGTTTACAGAAGAGCTACAAACTACGAGTCAGGGCTACGAGCGGGCCGACGCGACAGACTTCTGATTAAAGGATCCGAGACTGCAAACTGCAGCTTAAAGTAAAAATCATTACATATTTCCATACAAATCATCAAGATGTGTACACGATAGCTGCCGTGTGTGGTTATGGTCTCCTGAAGATATATATATATAGAAAGTGTAATGAGATATATCGAGATGATTATAATGTAAGCATAAAATACATCTATACATTATAGCTAACTGTGTAAGATCTTTTTTAGACTTATGTACATTTACAGTATATTTTACTTTATTAATGTGAAATTTAGCTAGAAAGCTCTACTTGCGAGGAAATGAATATTCATGACGAGGTTTAGATCTTAATAACCACTTTATTTGACACTCTCAGGTATCAAATAAAGCTAGACTAAAGCAGCTTATATTCTAAAGCTAGGTAATGCTCATGCCCACGGCTTTGCCCGCGTGATGAAGTTTTCCCGTAATCAATATCCACGGGATTTTTAGAGTTCCGTACCCAAAGGGTTGAAACGAGACCCTATTCATGAGACTTTGCCGTCCGTCCGTCCGTCTGTCTGTGTGTCTCTCCGTGATCCGTGATAGCTGTAATTTTCACAAATAATGTATTTCTGTTGCCGCTATAACATCTAATACTAAATTCTCTAAAGGCTCTTAGACAGTCAATGTTATTATTCGCCCATTTTTGGTTCGGAACCTTCAGTGCACGAGTCCGACTCTCACTTGACCGATTTTTTAAACTTTCTCGTATTCAAACTGAATTTTCTTAGTTCGTAAGTTATGCTCGTACACAGGTCCATATTGACTATTTTTTTTTACATAGATGGTTTTAGTATCAGTGCCTATACTAGCTGTATCAAATCTTTATTTCATTAGCATAATGGTTCAAGCCTATGAATTTATTTGCACTAATTGCCTAATCATTTAAGCGATATATGTGAGTCATTTCCGACGTCTCACTGGAGGGTAACTCCACATGAATAATTTTCAGTTATCCGTTATAATGGAGCTCAGAAACAGCCATGTTAACCGATAATGTATTAAGTAAGTTATAAATTCACAATGAAGATGTAGAAGTACGTAAAAGTTTATGGAATAATTTTATGGAAGGAGTGAAGGAATAATTGCCTTTATAATAATTCTAGGTACTTTAAAACATTTTAGGACAATGCAACAAATGATTAGAAAACCGGTTGAAAAATTGTATACGAGTACATAAAAATATATATAACTAGCGGACGTCACACGGTTTCGCCCGCGTAGTTCCTGTTCCCGTGGGAATACGGGAATAAAACATAGCCTATGTTCACCGCAAAGAGTGTAGCTTCCCAACAGTGAGAATTTTTTTAAATCGGTCCATTAGTTCCGGAGCCTATTCGTTACAAACAAACAAACAAAAAAACAAATCTTTCCTCTTTATAATATTAGTATAGATTATTCAGCCTGGCTTTTACGGTTTACTTGAGACCAAGAACGGCTACACTTAATTGTTTAAATTCTTTTTTGTATTATTCCTTGTTAATAAGAGAACGGAAAGTTTGCGAGACCAGATGAATGTGCTCTGTTTCTGAAGTCGTTCGTAGTTAGACATGACGTCTAGTTGGTTTAAAAAAGTGGTTAATCCCTTAATGAAACGATTAGTTATTATATCTTTTAAGCAGGTATGTACATAAATATTTTCATGGACAGAAAGAGTAACTCAAGTTTATTTTAATACGACGTTCCTTTTATTAAAATACCCCTTACTGATGTCACTTGGGAAAGCCGTGGCTTTCCACAAACTTAGCATTCGTTGAACACGGCCGCTCTGGATTAAAATGTGATAGCTAAGATTAATCCAAGAAAATATTGTTTGAAAGAAATTATTTTAGACGGTGAAGCTGCTCTTTATAAATTTATTTTTATACAGACGCCCTGGGACAGGGTTGGGATTTTAAATTAATTTAATATGAGCATAAAAATTTATGTTTATTAGGTATATTGATCTAGTAAGTGATCCTACTACAATGTTATAATTTGAAAGTTGGTTAAGATGTTTGGATGTGTGTTACTCAATCATGCTTGAACAACTGAACAGATCGGGCTAAAATTTGGTATAGGAATAGACTATAGTCTGGAATTACAAATTGGCTCTTCATCCTGGGAATATGTTCCCATAGGAAGAGGGAACGGGTACCGAATTTCATGTGGGCGAAGCCGCGAGCACTATCTAGTATTGTAATATTATATGACAACAAAGCAGTTTCACAAATTAAAATACAGCTCAGATTCCAGGTAAAATAATTGTCGCTAATTTTGAAAAAGGATGATGCCTTTATTTCCCGTGGTCCAAAACACAAAAGTTATTGTTCAAAAACACATCAATCGCAATATTCATCGAACTGATGAATACTAAGTTATTTACTATTTTCTTGGACGACCCCCCCCCCCCCTCTCCCGCCAGATGAACCGACGACGACCTGAAGAAGGTCGCAGGGAGTGTCCTACTGTTCTGTTGAGTAGTTATTGATATTATTTTTTAGATTCATATTTATATGCAGTCTCCCTCAATATTTGTAAAAAATTAATGAATCATCGTATTCATTATCATGCAAATATTGGTATCATACTAAAAAACACAACATAAAAATATGATTTAAAAGGGTTAACCTACGCAGCAGATTTTACAAAAGCTCGTTATCTCAAACAAATATTTTTGATACAGATATAAAACATTTTTTATATTATATTTATCGGTAGGATTTACTGCTATATCAAATATGCAAATAGGATTTATCGTTTCTCTCGCTGTATTTTTTCCTTATCTTGCTTTTTATGAAGTATGCAACGTATAATAAATTAGAACCTTCTTTTTATTGCTGACTTTATTTGCTCAAAGTATAAAGTGACTGTTAATAAAACATGATATTTTTGCATTAATCATAGCAGCACTAGAGGAAGATTTTTTCTGTGGTCCATTTACTTGAGCTGGGAAAATATTCAACAGTTCAATTAGTTGTACTGAACTAGTGAAAATAGAATAGAGGACGTGCGCCGTTTCTAGTCTATGGTATGTTTGAAATACCATTTTCATTTCTCATACTCGGAAAATAGTGTTTTCTTGATCTGACTATTGGGTGGAAAATGATGTTTCCCTCCCTAGGGAGGGAAAAACTCATACAAATTACTTCCCACCCAAGGGCCGGAATGAACTTTAAAAATAGAACTGCTGACAGGTCAGCTGTGATATTAAAGAGATTTGTGTAAAAAAAAAAAAAAATGCTGCGGCCATGCGACTTTCCAAACAGCCAGTGTGAACTTAGCGAAAATTTCTTCCGGCCCCATACACGTACAATAATATAGATCAATGTAGCAATAAATTGAACATATTATTGAGGTTTGAACAGACTATATTCGGATGGAAATAAATATTGAATCAATATTGTACGTGTATGGGGCCGGCCGGAGTTCCATATTTAAAATTTAAAAAGTCGACATAATGTAGTTGTTATTATTTTATCTGTAACAGAATTCAAAACAATTGGTAATAATGTTATATGGTAAGGTTTGAATCTTATTATTAGTTTTATTTTCCTCGTATTTGAAATGAAAAGTAGAGTGTTTAACTCGGGTAAAAGAATCAATTCCGACTCGGACTATAGCCTAAATACCTCGGGAATTGATTCTTTCCACCCTCGGTTAACAATCTACTATTCCTACTAAAAATTCGTTTCAAATTCACGTTAGTATTTATGTGGATGAGCTAGCTAGATTAATCTTTACTAATAATATAAAGAGGAAAGATTTGATTGTTTGTTTTCATCGAATAGGCTCCGAAAGTACCTACTAAACTAATTTGAAAAATTCTTTTTTAATACAGTTGCTCAAAAAGTGGCGTATTACAGGGACGTTTAGCGTTCGGGATGTGGGCTATTACGCACTCGTGCTTTTTCTTTACCATTCCCGCACTCGTGCGTTTTCTTTCCCAATTATCAAAATAATGTCTGTGATTCATGCAAATATTTCTATAAAAAGATACTAACTTGTTTCAATATTAGATTAAAAGTAATTTTAATTTTAATTTAAGCATAAATCAATATAAGTATCTGTCAAATTAAATTTATAAATATAAAAAAGTTGGCTGTATGAAGTGCACTACCATAGTCTCTGCTTAGGAAGGTAATATATTCCCAAATGGTTGGCGCCATTTTGGATATTCAGGTTTATTGTGTTTTTATTATTTTAAAAAATTGCTTAATTTTTTCGCAACTGTATTAAAAATAGTTGTTCAATACAACGTGTGGGACTGTTATTTAAACTCGTTCCGACTGTCTACCCTCGCCTTCGGCTCGGGTCAGCACCTGTCGTAACTCGTTGTAATAACAGAAATCCCACACTTGTATCGTAAACTACTATTACTGTTGGGAAGCTACACTATCCCCGGCATAGGCTATATTACTCCCATATTCCTACGGGAACACTGGTAAAGTAATACCTACTCTGATTGTGTAGAACACATTTTTCTTAGAACAAACGTAATTAAAAGCACTATGGCATTTCTCAGAACTGTAATTTTCCCAATACAAAAATCATAATTATCTATTGATGTCTTGAGATATGATGGTAGAACTTAAATGAAAGTATGAATAAGGATAATTGGTTTTTACAAGAATACGCTTAAGCTCCATATATCAGCTTCCAGTAGAGCGATGTGTAATAAATAAGTCAAACCCGTTAGCTAACAAACATACCAAACAAGTACTCAACTTCAAGTCGAAGGCGGTAACCACACGACAGATGTTCGCATACATCAGTCAAAGCAAATTTGTAATCATTAATTAAATAGATTACATAGCACGCGTGAGTCGTCACTTACCGTACAACTTTTGCTACAAACATAAATATTCGAAGAGCAACGAGAAATTTGGGCATAGAGGTTGCTAGTCGTGGCTAAACATCGCTTCTAATGGAGTCTACACACCAAAGACACCGACTCGACGACACAGGTCGTCAACTTGTCTGTTGGCGGCTTTATCAGTGACTTCATAATTCATTAAAGTGACTTTGAAAAACAATTTTGATAGTTAGTAACTCCTGCGGATAGAAAAGTGACGAGTATTGTTTCTCGAATAATAAGAGCCGTTATATGCCTAAACATGGATAGTGATATTTCCAATAATATAGTAAGGCTTACCTAAACATAGATGCAAAACAAAAACAAAATTGCAAAAAGGAAAAGTAAGTATAGCTATATCTAGTGTCCGCGGGCAAATAAGCGCGCACGCAAGTCACCGACACGTGATATGGTAGTCGCTGAGCAACTCGAATGTGTACAAGCCGCCGACATGATTGTAGAAATGAAGTCTGGTCTTGTGTGTAGACCCCTTAAGATGAGTAACATAGATTCCGGGAAAATAAATTAATCAAATAGAGCAACGTTGCGTAGATTTACAAGTAACCTCCAACTTGGGCAGACCTCCCTAATGCCCCCTTCCAATCCCCTCAATGGTTGTTCATCGCGTCTATCCCGCACCACACAACTCATCAATTTCCTGAGGACACAAAACTTCAAGCTTTAATTAAACTGTGCTATCGAATTAAAGCGCCCATATCCAACACTCTGTGGTGTATCCGTTTTCTCTTAAAAAAATATGTTCTGTTTATCCTGTTTTTACTGACGTACGAATTATCTATTTTCCCACAAAAAATCATAATTAATATAAGGCAGACTTAAAGAAATATTTTCCTTGACTTCAAAGTGTAGGAAAATTAGGAGTAGATAAAACACTACCAGATTACTGCGATCTAAGCGCACGGCAGTGCGCAGGCCAAGTTCCAGCAACAGGCCGAGCGCATGCCGTACTCTATTTACACGAACCGCTTCGACCCACTTTTGACCCCCTTGTAGCTCAGTGCCTATTGCAAGTACAGAAATAAAATTGTACGTACGAAATCATATACTAGTACTAAGGCAGTGTACCAAATTTCATAGATGTAGCTTTAGTAGATCCTGAAATATGACCCTGTGAATATAGCTAATTTTGGCACTGACTGACTCACTCACTGACCGGTCATCAAAACCTCTAGGCCACTTCCAAATTGTCCTAGCGTTATGGAATTTGGCACACAGATCGGGTGTTATATGTAGATTAACGAAAAATTGAGAAATTTAAGAAAGCGGTCAAGCGTGAGTTGCAAAAGGGTTACAAAGTTTGTATGGGACCACAGGATTCCTTGGTCGGATCTTCTTCAAATTTTGCATAAATCATCTCTAACATAATTGATGGCAGAAGTGTTTCGTATTTTATTGAAGTTCATTCCAGAACATAGCTAAAAGGGGGTAACAATTGTTTTCTTCGGGGGGTTTTGATACGAATTTGTATCAATACTTCTTAGTGATGAGAGGACTCTTTTGATTTAATTTACTTTTTATTTTCACACATGTCATGTTTAAAAACTCAATCAGATTTGAGAAAGATGTTGTCAATGTTTTGACTAATGTCAATCATTTGATTGCATTGCTCTATACATACAAATTATGGAAAAGTCAATACTGCACATTGAATATTGTTATAGATATTTGTGAAATATTTGGATCAAATCCGTCCAGTAGTTTAGAGATCAGCAAGCATTCTTAAGGATGACTCACGCTAGACCGTGCCGGGTCCGAGCCGAGTGTCGGCCGTAGCACGGTCACCGAGCCGGTTGCATTCACGACTGCTCGGGCGAAGCTCGGCGGCACTGTATTCATGCAACGGGCCGTGGCCGAGCTGAGGCGGGACCGAGTTGTTTCCGAGCGCTTTCCGTAGTTCGGCTGTCACTCAGTTGCCGTTCGGTTTAACGCATAGATTTAGCGCGAAAAATTCTAAATCTATGGTTTAACGTGAGTTTGTTCACACAAAATATATATAACTAGCTGATGCCCGCAGCTTCGCCCGCGTAAAATTTGTTCCCGCGGGAAGTTATTCCCGGGATAAAAGGTAGCCTATGTGTTATTCCAGACTATAATGTATCTCTGTTCCAAATTTAGGCCAGATCCGTTCAACGGTTTGAGCGTGAAAGAGTAACAAACATCCACACTCACAAACTTTCGCATTTATAATATTAGTAAGATATTGACCTTGCTGCGGCCGGCACTAGGCTCGGACCCGGCACGGCGGCGTAGCATGAGTCATCCTTTTTAGGGTTCCGTACCCAAAGGGTAAAGAACGGGACCCTATTCATGAGACTTCGCTGTCCGTCTGTCTGTCTGTCTGTCCGTCAGGAGGCTGTATCTCATGAACGGTGATAGCTAGACAGTTGAAATTGTCACAGATTATGTGTTGTTGTTGCCGCTATAACAACAAATTCTGAAAACAAAAACATAATAATATTTAAGGGGGGCTTCCATACAACAAACGTGTTTTTTAGCGATTTTGTCTTATATATTCGGTAATAAGGTATCCTTCTCAATTTAAATACGTTAATTAATTTGAACATTTCATCAAGATCATTCATTCCCTGTACACCATGCAAATAAAATGAATACTTTAGGAGGTATAGCACAATCAAATGTTGCTCAATGAAATTAATTTCGTGTCGTCATGATTGAACATTATACGGGTCACATACTAACTTATTTTTCGACTTTCATCGTAAATATTTGTTCATTAAAAAGTGAACAACGCTTTCAGCAGATTACTTTAAGTAGGTGTAATATTTTAATGATAGCTATTTCATAGGAAATAGTAAACAAATAGTCCATATTTTATATTTTTCTCCAGTATAAACAATTTACGTACAAACACACAATTTATGTTGTAGACGTAGATATCGTGTTTATAATGTCATCATTCAAATGTCATCAATATTCTGAAAAAGAAATTAAACATAGAGTTCGCAAACTCTTTTTGAAATATATACTGTACCTACCGTAGAGGATCTATACAAGGATAGTTAACACTATAGAGCAACGCGACCTGTCTAAAGACGCGCGTTGTATAACACTATAGAGCAACGCGAACTGTCTAAAGACGCGCGTTGTATAACACTATAGAGCAACGCGAACTGTCTAAAGACGCGCGTTGTATAACACTATAGAGCAACGCGAACTGTCTAAAGCGCGCTTTGCTCTGTGTTAATAGGTAATGAGGGCAACCAGTAGACGCTTGAAATACTCACAGAATATCAAGCATTGTATTTTCATAAAAAAATAACAATTGAAACAAAATGGACCTTTACTGGGACATCCTTTCGAGAGCTTGTCTTGTTTAGAGAGAGGAGTCCGGCGTATCATCCATTAAGGATTTTCCATCTCGTTAAATAAAAAGAAAAAAAGGGGGGTTCCCATGCAACAAATAGGTACGACTTTTTGTTGTTTTTTGGTATGGAACCCTCCGTGCGGGAGTCCGACTCGCACTTGGCGTGTTATATTCTAAACATAAGCTATATTTTAATGTAATGACATTAATATACATTTATATATAATCACACTAAATAACCTTGGGGGTAAGCAGAAGACTAATAAACTATGTAAATTGGGGATTAACCTATTGGATCGATTAAACTGAAAATTTTGCACGAGTATTATTAAGAACTATGTAAGCTTTAAACGTGGACATCATATTATAACGCTTGAGTTGGCTTAATCGAAAATCGATTTTTTTATAAAAATATTTATGAATCAGTGATAAAATGAGAATACAATGAGGAGGGGGGGGAGGAGAGGGGGAGCACTCTTTAAAGCTTATTAAAGAAAAAATAGGTACGGTTTCTTGAAAAAAAGTATTGAAATCCCACCAAAAACATCCCTGTTGAAAAGGAGGCCAAGTTCCTATGGGCTAATGGTTTCGTGCAGTACGTAACACTTGATTAATTGTATAATTAAATTTATTATGTATACAATTAAATTAACCTGCCAAGTTCAAATTTAGAAGTAACATTATTTTAGATGTTTTTAACCAAGTAGTTACCTACGTATTTTCACAACTACACCATATTTTAAGTTGGGTGTATGGTAAAGTGAATTTCGGCCAGATGGACCGTTGACGTGAATGCGGTGGTGGGTAATGGCTGGATTTGAAAGGTGGAGGTCTGAGTGTGGTGGCGAGTCTTGGGAATGGCAAATGTTTACCAGTGGATTAGGCTGTTTATGAAGATGATTATGATCGATTTTAAAGTACATCTAAACTTGGCATTGGATTGGATTTCAACCCTTTTTTAGGTGAACAATTAGCCCATAGGAACATGGCCTCCTTTTCAACAGGGATGTTTTTGGTGGGATATGCTTAACATCATTCATTTACTTATCGGCTGCAGCAGGGTTGATTTACAGAGTATGACGCATTTTGATTTCTACTGCGTGCATAAACGAATATGATGAAATTGTACTTTCATCATGCCTATTTGATAAAAGTAACAAATCCCTTTCACTCGCACGTCTATTTCTCGATAGCCTTGAAAGGACAGATCCCGAAGTGGAGATTCGAAAAAGGCCTTGAAACGGTACTAATATTATTGTATGCTTGTTATATTGTCTTAACGCTGCCAAAACGTCACTCACTTCTATTTCGTGGTATAACATAACATACAGATATACATCAGTAAATGGAGCACGTTTAGACAACTTTAGACACAATGACATCTGCATTATTGTTGGTCAAAATGTAGTTTGACGCTTCTTGAAAAGGGACCTCTATTACACTCAAAACTAGTCGTTCTCTGGCAAACACCACACTTGAGCACCACCAGTTATAGCATAGCTCATGAATAGTATCATACTCTCAGTGACCATAAGAAAACACAGATAGCATAATCTTCTAATTATATAAATTGCATTATAAATGAAATACTCGTATATAAAACAATTGTTACTGTTCGTTTCAAGTACTCAAAAAGTTCTGCATCGACTGAATAAACAAATGTTGACACGACTTACAACCCTATCAACCATCACAAATAGTTTTAGGCTACATAAATTATATCCCAGTATCTTTCGAGAACAGCAAATAAGCCCGTTAGTAACAGAATATGATCCTGATATGTTATAGAGGTACTCACCAATGAGGCTGTGCCGGCTGGCGCCGAGGCTGGGCGCGGGCGGCGAGCCGGCCGCTCGCAGCGCGCCGAGCGCGCCGCCGCCGCCGCCGCCGCCCAGCGCGCCACCCTCCAGCGCGCCTGCGACACACAACACCATGTATTTTAGCTTCAGCCATCGAAATTATACCAACCATTTATTTAGCACTAGATGATTTTGATTGGTTCTCCCGTTCCCGCTTCCCATGGGAACATATTCCCGCGATGAAATGTAGCCTATTTGTTATTCCAGGCTATAATCTAACCCGGTTCCGAATTTCAGTCGGATACGTTTAGCCGTTAGAGCATGATTGAGTAACAAACATCCAAACATCTAAACATCCAAACATCTTCACAAACTTTCACATTTATAATATTAGTAGGAAGTAGGATGCTGGCGTGTAGCCATAAAAGTCAGAAAGTAAATGTCAGAACCTAAATCTGTTTATCAACACCCCCCTCCCCTACACATAATGACTATTATACACCATCCAACGTGCATTAATACCCTTATCTCATCTCTTAAAAGATTTCTTGAAAGCCAGGTTTTCCTTCAAAGTATTGACGTAGAACGTTTCACTGAAAAATAACTCTACCTTGTAGGGGGCTTATGAACAGTACCTGTAGCTTATGTAAAATATGCGTAGCGAACCACAAATTTGTTCCTAGGTCATTACAAAATCAACATCTGAAACCGCCTAACGTAATATTACACCCTTTTTACACAATGTGTTTAAAACAGTATACAGTTTAGCTGCTAAATTAGTTACACAGATACTAACAATTCGACCTTTTACTTCTGATCGTAAACATGAGCATGAGTAATCCATTTTTGTGCTCCAAGGTTGTTACCTATTTTCATACCTCACATAATATATTATGTTGTCAAGCTATATAATTATGCCCTTATCACCAGCGGAATGTCGTTAAGCCAACCAGCCCCGTGTAATGTTACGAGACAGGATAATCCTATCCAAGCAAACATTGGTCACACTGAAATTAGGTAGTTAGGTACCCTTACTTTATTTTAATAAATAATAAAATAAATGCGTTTTCTCTTAAAAGGTTTACAATCAAATTCAAAGGATGATGTATACTGATTCCCAATTAGTTTAAATGGTAAGTAATAGAATCAAGGTTTACGCACTAAAGTAAAGGATTACTCCAACTAATTGTATAAGAGGACGTGACGAATTGAACTCCTCAAGAAATAGAAAAATGAAGTATCAGTAAGTACGTACTTACTATAAAGTCTATATCTCTAAGAAATATCTAGGTATAACACTTTCTGGAAAAGGCGAGACTTGTTGTTAATTTGTCTGCCGCGGCCCGTTCGCTTCGGTCGCGCGCCTTCACGTGTCACTGTTCCAACTTAACCTAACTATTTTATAGGTTACCGTTGTTTACGGTTCACAATATCTTGACAATTTACAAACTCGTTAGATATATTATAATGTAACGGTTTCTACGATTTTACGGGGACATTATACACAAAAAACCTATAACCACTGAAATCAAGTTTTTTACAACTAGGTACATATGTACCTAGTTGTATCTTTAGCGCGCTAAAGTGTTTTGTTAATAAGTATGAGAAAATCAAATGTATGAAGTAATAATAAAACTTTCTCCCCTATTATTATGACTTGCTATAAACTAGTACTTTTGCGAAGAGAACCCAGGAAAAGTTAAATAAAACCAATCTGTGAGGAATCACATTATTTATGACCCTCTCCTTTCCGATCCCGAACAACGCGTGCCGGGCAGAGATTCCACTCATACACAGTGGAGAGAATTTTCGCCAGTACTGAGAGTTTCAAAAGATCGTTCCTCATTCAAACTATAAAAACATGGGACTATCTGCCCGCACACGTGTTTCCCTCATCTTACAATCCCGGGTTCTTCAAGAGGAGCGTGAAGAGGCACATCACAGGGCCGCCAACTTGAGGACCACTGTCGAAAGTCTTACGTACTCTGAGACTGGCCCCCAATCGCTAGATGCGCCACGGCTTACCATCAGGCTGATGGCGACGTCAACTTGGCGAGTTAAATATAAAAAAAATAAAAATGAGTCAGTCAAAAATCATCAAGATCCGTTCATAAATAACGCGACAACAATCTTCACCCCTTTGCTCTCCATTTCCCCCCTATCAACAAAAGCTCTTGGCAAAGTTGTATCTTAAATCAAAGCTACACGGTTGCCAAGTTTGGTGCTAATTAGTTAAGAAATGCGTCCTCCGACATACAGACGAAAGCAAAATCATCCATACTGTCGAATTGGAGACTCTCGCTCGCTTCACTCGTTCCGTCAATCAAATGTTTAAAAAAGATCACATAGGTAGTAAATCCCTACTAATATCATAAATGCGAAAGTAACTCTGTCTGTCCGTCTATCTGTTACGCTTTCACGCCCAAACGTCTGGAGCGATTGAGATGAAATTTGGTATAGGGATATTTTGAGGTCCTGGGAAGGACATAGGCTACATTTTAACCGACTGCGCAAAAGGAGGGTTATGATTTTACGCGATAACGACTTCTACGCGGTCGAAGCCGCGTGGAACAGCTAGTATCAAATATATTAAACACTTTGAGAGAATACCCAAATACTAATGAAAAGCAAAGTACTCAGACTTTATTAGATTTAACATGATTCTGGCGCAAAAGTGGTTAAATCCATAGATTTAGAATTTTTAGGGTTTCGTAGCCAAATGGCAAAAACGGAACCCTTATAGATTCGTCATGTCTGTCTGTCTGTCTGTCCGTCTGTCTGTCCGTCCGTGTGTCACAGTCACTTTTCTCCGAAACTATAAGGCCTATGATATTGAAACTTGGTAGCTAGATGTATTCTGTGAACCGCATTAAGATTCTTATGTAAAACTAGAAAAAAAGCAGTAAATTTTGGGGGTCCCCATACTCAGAACTGAAACTCAAATTTTTTTTTTTCATCAAACCCATACGTGTGGGGTATCTATAGATAGGTCTTCAAAAATGTTATTGAGGTATCTAACATCATATTTTTCTAAACTGAATAGTTTGCGCAAGAGACACTTCCAAAGTGGAAAAATGTGTGTCCCCCCCCCCCCCCTCTAACTTGTAAACTAAGAGAATGATAAATCTAAAAAGAAGATATGATGTACATTGCTATAAAAACTACCAACGAAAATTGGTTTGAACGAGATAGAGCTGGTAGTTTTTTTTAATACGTCATAAACCGCAATTTTGGGTTAGAAAAATCACTGCCACTGCGAACATGTTAAAACATCAATCAAAGTTACAACGAACTATGTGAACTTTTATATTATGTTACTTGCTGCTACGAAACCCTTCATGGGCGAGTCCAACTCGCACTTGGCCGGTTTTTTCGCTTTAAGAGTAGCGAAAAATTCTAAATCTATAGTTTATACACTTTTGCGCCAGAATCATACATGCTTATCTCAAAAATGAACTCTATGTTTAGTGGTTTAAAGTAAATTATCCACTTTTCGTTTTGTTATGCAGAGAACGATTTATCTATATTAATATTATAAAGAGGAAAGATTAGATTTTTTGTTTGTTTGTTTGTTTGTTTGTTTGTAACGAATAGGCTCCGGAACTACTGGACCGATCTGAAAAATTCTTTCACTGTTGGAAAGCTACACTCTTTGCGGTGAACATAGGCTATATTTTATTTCCGTATTCCCACGGGAACGGGAACTACGCGGGTGAAACCGCGTGACGTCCGCTAGTGTATTATAAAGCAAATATCCTTTATTTTTTACGTGTGGAAATCTCTCATGGATGCCATGCCGAACTCCTTGATTAAAACACTCTTAGCCCAATTTATCATGTTTTATTTTCATACTGCTCAATTTCTTCCGACTATCCTATGTACTAATCTTTTGTAGTTCTCTCTATACTGTGGTACTAACATAGGATAAGATTCATTTTAATAATCAAAAAAAAATACTCAAACGTAGTTGCGTGGGTCATCTAATAATAAATAGATATATAGTATTAATCAAGCATGGATCATTAGGTTTCCGTACCTCAAAGGAAAAAGAGTCCGACTCGCACTTTGAACAAGTGCGAGTCGGACTATTTTTCCTTCAGAGTTCTGACTCGCCCACCTAAACGAACGGATGTCCCCGTCTGTTCACCCGTCTGATCCTCGTTTTGAAACTGATCATCATTTGCTCAGCCGATTGGAGCTCACTACTAAGCATAAACCTCCTTCGGTTTTGAGCCATACGCAATCTAATAAGACCACCCGCCGCGCCGCCTTTATTGGGCCGTCTGGCCACTCTGCGTTTTGTATTACGCGATACTCAAGATTATTTCAGCCCATCAACCATCAATTTAACCAATATTATGGCCTACCCACAACCACTAAAGCCCAGTGGATTCTTTTGGTTTTAATTCACGTACTCTGAGCAATGAGCATAGCCTTCATACAAGCAAACAAGCTATCTCTACTAAACCCATTACTTCGACTGAACGTAGGTAACTATTACATACCAGAATCAAACAAAATCAATTAAGCCATCATATAGAATCTAAAACCGTTATTCACAGTTAGGTTGTAATTCTAAATTGCACGACTAAAGCTGTATGCACATAAACATACCAATGAATCACTATAGTAAGCCGTATTACAGACGAGGATTCCCTCGCGTCCCGTCGACGAACCGCAAGCCTTATCGACACCACATTGTCGGCAAAATTGCCTCCATCCATCGATAGTATCTGCTCTACTTTTATTTAAGAGCGTACGGCGGCATACAAATGTCTTACGTTTTATGTTTTATAGTGACCAGTTTTAAAAAGAGTAAAATTTCTCAAAATGTTTTAAATATATTCTGATTGATTTTGTCTTATTGGTCTACATGAAAATAAAAAACACTACAAACAAATATTCTACTTAGGGAGCTCAGAGGGAACCGCCTATTTCGTATCCCCTAGGAGAGCTCCGTATTGTACGGGGATCTCATTGCCTGTATTCGTGAATAATTTTGTTATATCCTTCGGGGCGGCAAAGAAAGATAGAACGGTTCTGAGGTCGGGAAACTCACACACCGTCCCAGCAACCCCCGTGGCTGGGATCACGGTGCCTAAATGCATTAGCCGTCGCATACGCATCTATAATATAAAAACCGGCCAAGTGCGAGTTGGACTCGCCCATGAAGGGTTTCGTTGCAGCAAGTAACATATGTAAAAGTTCTTATAGTTCGTTGTTACTTTGATTGATGTTTTAACACGTTTGCAGTGGTAGTGATTTTTCTAATCGAAAATTGCGGTTTATGACGTATTAAAAAAAAACTACCAGCTCTATCTCGTTCAAACCAATTTTCGTTGGTAGTTTTTATGGCAATGTACATCATATCTTCTTTTTAGATTTATCATTCTCTTAGTTTAGAAGTTAGAGGGGGGGGGACACACATTTTTCCACTTTGGATGTGTCTCTTGCGCAAACTATTCAGTTTAGAAAAATATGATGTTAAATACCTCAATAGCATTTTTGAAGACCTATCTATAGATACCCTACACGTATGGTTTTGATGAAAAGAAAAAATTTGAGTTTCAGTTCTGAGTATGGGGACCCCCAAAATTTACTGCTTTTTTTCTAGTTTTACATAAGAATCTTAATGCGGTTCACAGAATACATCTAGTTACCAAGTTTCAATATCATAGGCCTTATAGTTTCGGAGGAAAGTGGCTGTGACACACGGACGGACAGACAGACGGACAGACAGACAGACATGACGAATCTATAAGGGTTCCGTTTTTGCCATTTGGCGACGAAACCCTAAAAATGAATCGCAAAATGTGTTGGTAAGCGCATAACTTCAGAACGGGTGGACCAATTTCACTAATTCTTTTTTTTTATGTAAGGTATTGTCAGGGGAAGGTTCTTATGGAAGAAAAAATATTGTATTCCCACGGGAACGGGAACTACGCGGGTGAAACCGCGTGACGTCCTCTAGTACATAAATAAAAATATCAGCTGGAAGAGATTTCTAATAGAAATAAGCAGCGCCATTGTACTCTTTTTCTCCTAACTTTTATCTCTGTGTATTTTAATGTGTGTACATAAACTATTCAATGAAAATAAATAAATAAATCAGTGCCATAATTCAATGATTCTGAGAAGAAAAAAACAACAATTAAATAAAAACTCCTTTAAAATTATGTTAAAGAGGTTGGTGCTTTACTACCTCCTTAGGGTTTTTTTTTTAATTGAACCAACCTCTAGGCTTGTGTCCACTAAGAATAAATCTGATTGATGTGTGCTTCTAACGACTATGTCCGATATATAAATAACAAAAAGTAATATAAATTGGTGCACAAATTAAGGATCACTATTATTTTTAGAAAATAAGATTGAAAAAATAAGCAATCAGTCACGTGACATCAAACACCTCTATCAGATGGTGTGACGTCACAGTTTGCTTTTTGACGTTTGACACACTCTGGCAGTCTCGAGTCTCGACATCTTGTGTCACAAGTCGTGTTATCTTGTGTCATAAAATACCGTAGACAGAGAACATTTTAAATTAATATGGAAAGCAGACGAACGCTTTACTTAACACTGTCAAACAGTGATGTCAATGGCAATTTTTTTTTCAATTAATTTATACTGGCTTTGGTTACTTAGACCATATGCCAAAGTGATGCCAACTCCTACCGAATGTTCCTCTAAAAACCAACTTCAAATTCCCCAGATTTCCTTAATTATCGATTAAAACCCCTAAACGTTTCTTTTTTGTAGTATAACTTTTAATCTCAAAACAAATCATTGAAAGGGCTCATAAAAAAAATACACATTTTCTTTTTGTTTTGTTTGGCGAGATTCTTTGGCGGGAACTGGAAGGAATCGTATCGAATCGTTTTGTAAATTTGCAAAATTAGTGTAATTTCGAGTGTTTTGTGTGTATCAATGGTGGATTCTTAAACATAAACGTTTGACAACGTGCACTAGTGTTGGGAAGTGATAAAACGCAGTGAATCGCAACTTTGCAGTGACAAAAAATCCAAAGAAACTTTCAGAAATTTATCCACCGCTTTTCTGAAGGAAGACTGACATTGACTTAGGGATGATGTACTTGACTTTGACTGGACCTAGAGGTGATTTTTTAAAGCAAAATGAAGAGATAATAAATATACAAGACTTGGCTGTATGGCTCAAATTGCCTATCCGAAAATGGATAAATAAAACCACTACTACTTTTGTTTGGCATCAAGTGACGTCACACAAGGCGCCGCCAGTGCGTTTTCGATACAAATTGAAATTCATTTTTTAAATCACAAAATAAACTATGTAAATGATTGTTTTAAATCAAAATATTACATTTTTGTGATCATGTAGATATAAAGCTACAAAAATAAACGATTTTTGAAATTTAGGACACAAGCCTTGTAATGAGTTGTACAAGATACCTATACCTCAAACATCTTTTCAAGAAATAGATACGAGGCCGCAAGTGAAGTAGGTATACTCTTGGGTTCTTTGTTTATAGTCAATGCAGTTGTAGGTAGCCGAAGCTCGAAGCTCTAATTAAAATTAAACAAGTGTGATGCAGCTAAAATTCCCTAGGGCATAAAGTGAACCAATTACTGTGCGAGGGGATCCTAGTGGAAAAAGGAGAATTATTTTTGCTGTCGTGAATTGTTAATGGTAGTCGTTAGTACTACGGGTGTTTCAAGACGTGAAACGTTGGTAGCGAAAATACTATAAACGATCACCCACTATAATGTCGATCCGTTTCTTTTATTTACCGTGTGGGAAAATCCTTCATGGATGCTATGCCAGACTCTTACCGACTAAAAGACCTCACGTAACGCCCAACAGCCTACGGTCGGGAGCCCTGGGTAAGCCCACGAAAGGATGTCCTAGGACATATAACGATCCATATCCTAAAAGGCTTACTGCAGTAATGGTTTACAGAACACTGCATGGGGCCACAAGCAAACTCACTATCTATACTTTATTAATAAGGATCACACAAACTATTTTCTTCTGTATTATTTTTTCTATCTATCTATCTCTATCTAAAGTAATCTAGTTTACTGTAGAGCGAGATTAATTTAGAACAGGCTGACAGGAACGTTGTTTTAAAGGCTGGTGAGGATTGTTTTAGTAGAATTTACAGCCTAAAGATATTATGAAAGCTAGTAAATTGTCTAGACTGGCCTGGCTATTGGCAGATAGTATTTAATATCTAACTAAAAATAAAATAAATAAATATTTCAACACATTTTCACACAACGCCATGCCGCCCAAATGAAGCTTATTTATTGTGCTACGGTATTTAGACAATATTTTGTATAGGTACTGGTACATACGTTAAACAAAATTAGAACAAATAAACATAGAAAACATTTAAACTCCGAAACAAATACATATTTACTTATCGCACTGTTTCGACGTAGCGAAAAATTCTAAATCTATGGTTTCGACCCCGGGGGTCAGACCATTTCGCCACCGAGGCAGTAAAAAATTACCATAAGACTCTGAGTTAGGAGTAGACCTCGCAAACATTACCTACTATTTACAATTTAAGTTGAATGTTGTACAAAAACTCAACTGCCATTTTCTTTAAACAGAGCTTTGAATGTTAAGTTTGACATTGCATTTCTCTCCAACACATTACCTTAAGAATGGATTGGAGCGAGATGAAAGAGATGTCACTGATGGTATCGGGAGTCTCCTGAACCACGTCACTTGTAAAACGATTGACATTGAATATCAATCATGGCTGTCGTTATTCTGTGATTCGAATGTCGCACAAGATACTTATTTTCGTGTTAGGGAAAAGAGAGAACTTTTAGATATTAGTCATTTTATAAAGCTGAAAGTTTATCTGAGTAGGTATATTATGCCCAATATTTTTATTTTCGTATGGAAATCCTCACTGATGCCTAAAACCACACGGTGCCTTGCCAACTGTATAAGACATATTTTTTCTGAAATGTCCTACCTTTTGTTTGCGAGTTAAGTTTCGCATACGTACATAGATCAATTCGTTTCCTCCCTAATAGCTTATAATTCTTATTTTATCCGAGTAAACCCTAATATAAATAAGAATGATCAACGACTATGACGCTTGTATCACGGGTACCCCAAGGTACCTAGTAAGCGCCACAACTTATCAGGCAACGAAGGTGTATAGAATAAAATCCCACTGTTCAACATAACTACATACTACATTCTTGTTTGTTTTAGTGGCTTTTTCCATCGACTTCCGTGAAGTGTTGCTAAGCACAGAACTCAGATAATAATCTGACAAGCGGGTTTTCCTCATTACTTATCGTTTCTTCCCGCAATATAGGTATAATATATATAATACTAGCTGATGCCCGCAGTTTCGCCCGCGTAAAATTTGTTCCGCAGGAACTTATTCCCTGAATAAAAAGTTGCCTATGTGTTATTCCAGACTATAATGTACCTCTGTACCTTTCAGCCCGACCCGTTCAGCGGTTTGAGCGTGAAAGAGTAACAAACATCCACACTCACAAACATTCGCATTTATAATATTAGTAAGACTAGCTGATACCCGCAGCTTCGCCCGCGTAAAATTTGTTCCCGTGGGAACTTATTCCCGGGATAAAAAGTAGCCTATGTGTTATTCCAGACTATAATGTATCTCTGTACCAAATTTCAGCCCGATCCGTTCAGCGGTTTAGGCGTGAAAGAGTAACAAACATCCACACTCACAAACTTTCACATTTATAATATTAACTAGCTGATGCCCGCGTAAAATTTGTTCCCGCGGGAACTTATTCCCTGAATAAAAAGTTGCCTATGTGTTATTCCAGACTATAATGTACCTCTGTACCTTTCAGCCCGATTCGTTCAGCGGTTTGAGCGTGAAAGAGTAACAAACATCCACACTCACAAACATTCGCATTTATAATATTAGTAAGACTAGCTGATACCCGCAGCTTCGCCCGCGTAAAATTTGTTCCCGTGGGAACTTATTCCCGGGATAAAAAGTAGCCTATGTGTGTTATTCCAGACTATAATGTATCTCTGTACCAAATTTCAGCCCGATCCGTTCAGCGGTTTAAGCGTGAAAGAGTAACAAACATCCACACTCACAAACTTTCGCATTTATAATATTAGTAAGATATATAGTAAGAAGTAAGATGTTTCATAGGTTTGTCGATTTCAACGCATTGTTTTTGGACTTAAGTTCATTCCATACACTATTAGTCAGTTGGCATCCTACCCATAACTACTAACGTAGAATATAGGTGATGTAGGTACGCCTCGTCTTGTCCTCAGACTGACTGTCTCGGTGGCTCTATGGTAGTTAGTGTATCTATGTAGCAAATTGGATGATGTACAATGTGATTCAAAACACACAAATAAAGATACAGGCGACGAATGTATGGATGGATATTTGCTTGGATTTAACGCAGAAACTACTCGATGAATTTTAATGAAAGTCCAGTAATATAGCCTATAGGTACTCCATAATAAAACAACGGCTACTATTTATCCTGGGAAAAAGTTTGTGCGGGAAATTGGTACGGGAATACTTCACCACGGTATTAGATAGTAGTAGGTATACCTATCTATGTATATGAAGCTTTAAATAGAATAAATCGTTTGTTACGAACCACGTACGTGACATGCTACATGATCGAATTTCATAGAAATTTGTTTCAAATTACGGTACACGGTACGTGCTTGGCATTGTACCTGCCTACGGGTAAAGGTTTGATGAGCAATTAAGTGAAGTACATGGCAAGCTGTTAGGGAGGAAACGAATTGATATAAGTACGTATGCGAAACATATTCCACAAACAAGAAGGACTATTAAAAAAAATTCATTTTCAATAAAAAGTTCAGTGGGTAATTTTTTATTTCCAATTTATTAGGCGTAGACTGAATTATTTGATATAGAAACAATAGGACCGTGTAGAATGAAAATTCTATTTTCTTTTGCTCGATTTTATCAATATGCAATCAAGAAAAGAACAATACCATTTTGTACAATAAAATTTTCAAAAGAACAGTTTTTAGAAAATATGAAAGTGTAAATCCTTATCTTTTCTAAAATAAATCAATTTATTCTGTCTCATTAGAGCCATAATCTAATTCCACAATAACTTAGGATTAATTTGTTTGTATGGGCACCGCACAACAACAAATTATGCTTTTTTCCTAGTTAAAATAGATAGAAACACCCAGACTCTGGAGAAAAATATGTTTTAACACACTTTACATGTCCCGCTGTGAAAGTTGAACCCACGAGGCAGAGGTCAGCAGTCGTATGACTATTAGATAAACAAGGCAGTCAATCGTAAAACATATTGGAAAAGGCTAACCGTTTTCTATTTCAAGATACATAAAACTTAATTTCATCACAAAACCGCCACAAAAAAAAAATCTCTTGCGGGTGACGTATAACGCTCTAGAAAAGCCGGCAGCTATTAAAGTGTTAAAATCTATAGAACCAACGCTTACGTCGAATGCAAAACACGTTTGGCTAAAATATTTTTTATTGAAGCTGACAAAATCCTTCCCTTTGTATGTGAGAAAGGATAAAAAATAAGCTTTTTAAAAAATGAAAACCCCATCAACGGTTGTTCATTGAGCCATTTTATCAAGCCTCGCTGACAAACCCTTGACACTTTATTCTTAAGTCTTCATTTTTTAAATTCGCTTTTACTTGGTGTAAAAAAAGAACCTACACGGATAATGTTAGCGTATCAAGCAACTTAGTAGAAAAATGTTCGGTAAAGTCATAAGCTGAGGGATATAATAAACTTCTTTTCCTTTTACACCATGAAAGGGCCTTTCAATAAATCTCAAATTACTTATAGAGATTAGAATAACTAAGCTAGTACTACTATTAACTATTCTACATCATTGGCAAAGCTAATCCATCCAAGGCTTCCTTTTTATCATTTTTCTTAGGGTGGATTCGATCAAAATAATAAACAAGACTAATAAGACTATACTAGAGAATAACTTGTACTTGTTCTATAGGTAAGTAAAGTGATTTTCCAGTTTACCAACAACTAATAAGCACAACGTAACTATGGTAACCATACTTAAGTATATACTTCAGCATGGTTATAAGTTATTCCCTAGTATAGTCGTAATTCTATTTTGGTCGAATCCCCCTTAATTCACTTCTAATCGAGACGGTGATTCCAAATGCAAAAAAAAAACATTTTTTGCCAATCATAGGCAGGGTGATGCTGTACATAAATAAAACTAGTATGGAGATATTTCTTTTTCATGTTTTGGCTTATTACATAAGCGTGCTGGCATTATATTCTGAAACTTGTGGTAGACAGCTTTACGCGTATGCACTAAAGGTTTCAACCCTATTACCATGCTCATAGATTATTTACGGCACAGCTGAAAAAAAAGTTGAATAGAGAGGACCGAGAGTCGTGTCGATAGCAACCATTTCATTTAATATTTACAAGAGTAATATCTTGGGAACATTTCAAGGCACTTTAAAGTACTCAGTTATTCTTGCCTAAGCCTCACAAAGACTTAATCGTAAATAATTAAGATGATTTTTTCGTAAATTGTAGTCTCCACCGTTTGAAATTTTCTGTACAAATCTGAAATTTAGAAACGAAGCTGCAATAAATGCTATAACGTCTATCAAATAATTTGAATTTTGGAGTAAATTTATTCCAGTCGTTCCGATTGCTGATTTATAATCCCATTGAAGGACAGTTGATAGGCGTCCATGACAACACAGCTGCGATTTGTTTGTGATAATAGGTATCGATTTACGTGTAAGATCATGAACTTTAGTAATGATGATAATAAATATGAAACACAGATTGCTGTTCGCGTTGAACTCATCGCAAACCGCTAAATCCTATGCGTATTTTTCAACACAAAAGATACTGTCGGAACCTACAAAATCCTTTTAAGACCTCTTTGACAGATTCCCATACTATTAACGTTTGACAAAACAGATAAAAGAAACGCAGTCCACAATCTAAACGCGCTCGGAAGGGAACCTCTACCAAACATCTTATTTAATGTTATGCGTGGATAATTTAAACCTACATCAAATTCACAAATAACCACGTAAAATAAATAAATAGATGTACTATGATAGGTAACTGGGCCCATAACGTGTACGTTGGGTGCCCGAGCATCTCTTAATGGTACTTATGAGAGCCGGTAAGCCGTGCTTCCTAAGTCACGTATAGTCTCTAACGTTTAAATATCTACTCGTCTACCTCCGCAGTCGGCGTTACTTTAATCCGGTATAGAGCGGCAACTACCAGCCATCGGATGCTAATAAATATATAGTGCGAAATATACAGGAATAACTTGACTTCAAAGCGGAAATCATTCGTATTCGAAAGGGAGGAGTGTTAATTAAAGCATAAATTACTACAAACTGATAGTATTTTACAGTACGAATCGCTTTATCGACACTTTCATGTTAATAATCTGAAAAAGTAAATAGATGTTGGCGTGACTGAATACATACTTATTTTCTTTTCTTTAAGTTACATAAATTATATTAATAACTAGCTGATGCCCGCAGCTTCGCCCGCGTGAAATTTGTTCCCGTTCCGCTTCCCGTGGGAACTTATTCCCGGGATAAAAGTGGCCTAAGTTACTCCTTATTACATAAGCTATCTGCCAGAGAAAGTCCCGTCCAAATCGGTCCAGTCGTTCTAGAGATTAGCCGGAACAAACGGACAGACAGACAAAATTTTTAAAAATATATATTTTGGTATGTGTATCGTATATACATTCATATGCATTAGTAGAAAGCGGTTATTTTAATATTACAAAC
The DNA here is from genome assembly GCA_933228765.1 of Miltochrista miniata. NCBI lineage: Eukaryota > Metazoa > Arthropoda > Insecta > Lepidoptera > Erebidae > Miltochrista > Miltochrista miniata. The sequence continues at coordinate 18,154,052 of OW121749.1, read as the reverse complement.
AGACTCTCTAATTTTATTTATTTGTATAGATAATAATAATTTATTTCTCATTACAATATTACTACAGTCTATGAAAAGTACTAATTTGGCTAAAAACAGTAGGGGAACATGGGCATCAGTGGATCACGGGGAACAGTGGATCATTTGTTATAACTTTGTGCCTATGGCACCCACACATTTACACTTCGGGTCAGCGCACATCCTCCCACACCCCGCACTACCCGACTAGTCACCGCCACAGAGTCACAACGGAAGGCCGCGCGACAGCGCATCGGTCCGTAGGCACGTACGAAAAAAAAAATTTACGTATTATTGGAAATAGTTTTGCTACCAGGTTTTTTAGATATTTCAATGTCTTTGTATATTTTATTTTAGTGTGGGTATCTGAGTATCTAAAACTGTATTATACTGTGCTGTAAAAGCTAATTATATTTAAATAAAAATATTATTTCTGTTATTGGTAAATGGGTTACAGTGAATCATACTCCAATGGGGTTCATCGGATCGTGATCCACTGTTACCCGAAGGGATTCGAATTTTATATGATCCTTTTTTACGGGTCAATATGCCCCGTAATAGTCAAAAGAAAACACAGCAAGGCGGTCCCAGCTCCACCAGGAAACCGTGGAGACCTGGAAGGTGCGACTTGAGCAACCAACGGGAGAATTCGCCACGATCGCGGCGGTCAGACCAGTCATGGACGAGTGGCTGGAGAGGAGCCACGATGCTCTCTCCTACCGTTTGCCAAGATGTCTCCTGGGTACGGGAGCTCCGGTAAGTATCTGTGGCGAATACACCGGGAAACCTCGGCCAAGTGTCAGCACTGCGGAGAGCGCAGCGAGGACAACGGCGCCAGGTCCTCGTGGCAGGACATTCTCTCGCTGGAGACCATGGTGCGAGCCATGATGCCCCCCTAAGAAGTGGGATAGCACCCAAACCCCCCCCCCACCTCTAGGTGAGGCTGCAGTGGTAGCCTTAATAGGTCTGTTGGGTGTCCTGGGGTATCCTTCCGAGGGCTTACCCGGGAGGGCTCCCAACCGTGTTAGGTGGGATACGTGTGTTTTTTAGTCCGTAGGAAGCCGGCATAGCATCCATGTGGTCCTACATGACTACCACTACGGTTTCTGTATATAAGAACGGTGGACAGCCCCCTCACCGTCCTCAGGCCCTCGGTCATGGAGGCCGATAGTCTGGGGCGAAGACGCGTCGGCGGCACCCTAGCCGCCGACTGCGGAACTTAGGTGGGAGAGTTCTCTTCTGCTCCCTACCCGCTGCCCCTTTCACAAGCATCACCTGCTCGCAAAAAGAAGAGGCAGCTCAGTCCCACTTACTCCGGCTGGAGATCATTGCTCGCACCATAGTCTCCAGCGAAAGAGTGTCCACGTCCAGACCTGCCACGAGGACCTGGCGCTGTTACTGAACCACAGTACTTATCGAAGCTCCCGTGCCCGGTAAGTATCTGTGACAACCGGTAGAAGAAAGCACCATATCTCCTCTCAGCCACTAGTCCATGACAGGTCTGATCGCCGCAATCGTGGCGAATCCCCCTTTGGTTGCTCAAGTCACACCTTCCCCGTCTCCACAGTTTCCTGGTGAAGTTGGGACCGCCGAGATTCGATTTCGCGAGGCGCAGGCCTGTGGCCCACTCCAGCGCCTCCTTGCGCGGTTGCGCTATTCAAATAGTGATGCAAGGGCTCTCGCTTCCAGGTCCCATGGAAGGGTCCCGGCTAGGTGTCATGCCACCTCACCTGAGATCGTGCGGTATCCCCTTATCACCCTGAAGGCCATCGCCCTCTGCGGTCTAAGTAATCTAGACGCGTTGCTGGCCATCAGGGTCTTCACCAATGCGATGGCCCCGTACAGGGCCATGCTCCGCGTCCAAACCTGCCACGAGGACCTGGCGCTGTTACCGAACCACAGTACTTATCGAAGCTCCCATGCCCGGTAAGTATCTGTGACAACCGGTAGAAGAAAGCACCATGTCTCCTCTCCAGCCACTAGTACATGACAGGTCTGACCGCCGCAATTGTGGCGAATCCCCCATTGGTTGCTCAAGTCACACCTTCCACGTTTCCACGATTTCCTGGTGGAGCTGGGACCACCGAGCTTTGATTTTGCGAGACGCAGGCCTGTGGCCCCACTCCAGCGCCTCATTGCGCCATTTAAATAGTGGCGCAGGGGCTCTCGCTTCCAGGTCCCATGAAATGGTCCCGGCTAGAAGACATGCCGCCTCACCTGAGATCGTGCGGTATCTCCTTATCACCCTTAAGGCCATCGCCCTCTGCGGGCTAAGTAATCTAGCCGCATTGCTGGCCGTCAGGGTCTTCATCAATGCGGGGCCCCCGTATGAGGTACTGTCTCCTGTAGGGAGCGTTGGGTGGGTCCCCTGATGTCGGGCATCAGTCGCGAGAGTGCGGCTGATGCCCCCCTTAGTTTTGGGATCAAACTTCGGAAGCGGTATCCGAAGTTCCACCGGCAATCCATACTAACCCTTATGATCCACTGTAACTCAAACCCCGATTCAAGGTAACCCATACATGTGCCACAGTGGATCAATTCCCTCTCGATGAAAAAACCGTCTTCTGACATATATTAATTTATTAATGAGGTATTTAAAAAGAGAAACTTAACATTTAATTCTGTGCCTCCTGTGACAAGTGATACAATTAAAAAATCGAGACTTTTCAGGAGGACAAAAACAAGTTTAAAAAAATTCTGGTTCATAAACTACGAGGGCTAGGCATAATCTGTTTACCTAATTTTATAGATAAAATCATTGTCTATAATCCTGTTTTAATTTATTTACGATGTACATTATAATTTTAAAATAATTTAATGAAAACCTTTGAAATGTAACATTTTGAATTTATAACGTCTATTATAATTACGTAAATAGTGATACAAGTCCAGTTAAATCAGATTGCACCAATAAATTACGTATTACGTGACTTTGTGTAAACTGATATACATGGAGTAAAAACGTCTAATAACTGATTGGATTAGGTTTCTAGCGCCATGTTACTTAAACAAACCATAACAATCCTGGCCCATGGATTTGATTTTTTTCCATATCATGCATAAAAATGATATATTTATCAGAATTGTATCTGTTTGCTAATAAATTTCTCTGTATATAACATGTGTTAAACGATACAAGTTTAGTTGTACCCATCAGTAAAATTCATAGTTATTGTGTAAAAAGATACAAGATTCAAAAATAAAATAAAATCTTTATTACTCTTTATCAAAACAAAAAAAAATCCTTATAAATAAAGCACAATTATTAAAAATTCTCAAAATAGACTTATTATACTTCGATCTAATCACTAATACTTTAACAGTCGGTAGGAACTTATTACGTTATCAGCACTTATGTAGTTAACTTTAATATGACACAGTTCGATCTTATGCAGGTATCACAGACAGAAACCTTATTATAGTCAGTACAAATATTATAGCATCACAATCAAAATTATGTTTATTTTTTTTTATATTTAGCTCGCCAAATTGACGTCGCCACCAGCCTGATGGTAAGCCGTGGCGCATCTAGCGATTGGGGGCCAGTCTCACAGTCCGTAAGACTTTCGACAGTGGTCTTGAAGAACCCGGGATTGTAAGATGAGGGAATCACGTGTGCGGGCAGGTCGTTCCATGTTTTTTATAGTTCGACAGAGAAACAATCTTTTAAAACGCTCAGTTCTGGCGAAGATTCTTTCCACTGTGTATGAGTGGCATCTCTGCCCGGCACGCGTTGTTCGGGATCGGAAAGGAGAGGGTGGGATCAGGTTAAAGAGCTCTTCAGAACATTCACCGTGATACATTTGGTAGAAGGCAGCCAAGGACGCTATGGTTCTTCGCTGCGCTAACGGTTCGAAGCCTCCCGTTACCTCAGGACAACAATTATTTGGATAGCACGTCTCTGCATAGCGTTAAGCACGTCTAGTAAGTACCTCGAGGAGTTATCCCAAAGGGGAGAATAGTATTCGACGTAGGGGTGAATCTGCGTCTTGTACAGTAAACATCTCTGATGTAGCATGAAATACCGTCTCATCTTATTCAGGATTCCTAGTTTCCGCGAGGCCATCATATTATGTATCTTGTAAAATCCTTAAAAATAACAAACTGAAGTAAATTAGCCAACACGTTAAAATTAATCAGTCAGGAGATCACAAAGATAAAAAATAAACAAGACATACGAGTGTATCAAAAAGACATTTTCTAAGTTGTAATGGCAGTCTCTTCTTGCAATTCATGCGACAGTTGTCTAGATCATGAAACTCTCGACTTTCTTGCGTTTTCCTGATGTTGTTGTGTATTCCAACCCTGTGTTGCGAAAAAGCTTGCTCTTCACTCTATCTTGCCTTCTTTCTTTTTCACTTTTTCTTATTTTCTTCTTTTTACCGTCGCTATTCAGGCCGTTATCACTACTAAATGACACAAAATCACCGTCATCCAATGAATCAGTAATACGGAAATATTATGACAGGTTTAAGGGAGCATCTTCATTTGGGATATTTGATGAATCAGTAATATGCAAATCATCTGTCAGGCTTAAGTGAGTATCTTTATTTGGGATATTTGATGAATCAGTAATTAGCAAGTCCTCGCGCATCCCCGACCCCATGTTGCTTTCCCCGCGTAGCCCTGCGTGACTCCGTCTCTCGTTTGCGTGTACGCACTTGTATTATTTAGCACATCTTGTTCTACAGATATTTTTTTTAGATTTACATTGAATTTTAGATACAACTCAACTAAAATCAATTTACACATATAAAAATGGTTTGTAAAGAATGATATAAATGAAGATATATCACTTATCTTATCACCAATTCTGTATGAATTTACACCCGCATCAGTAGGTATATATCGAATTGTACCGTTATTATTACTGAAAAAAGTTGGTGTAAGGTGATTTAACTCGCAATGTATCAATAATCACGAAAAATATACCGAAAAAATAATTGTGAAAATGAATATAAATGCACTTATAGCACAAAACACAAAAAAAACTAATGTGTTATTACATTAATTGGTTACAACTTAATTTTATATCAATATGCACGTTATTTTTGCCCAAATCCGGTTACTTATATTAGTCTGCACAAAATTATCTCCAAAACTATAACAGATAGAAGAACGTGAGTTAGACCTAAAAATTCGCAATTTTTTTCTAAATAATTCTGCGTTAAAAACACATAAAGGGTACAACTCGTGTTGTATCACTTGTCACAGGAGGCACAGAATTATGCTTTTACGTATTACATGCAAAACCTCTGTTATTGAAGCAAAAATTTACGTCAAAAACAGCTTCGAAAAAAAAGTGATCCACTGATGCCCATGTTCCCCTACTCTTTTTTTTTTCAACAAGTTGATGCTTGTGATGGCAGTGGAATTTATCAAGAAATTTACTCTACCCACTGAACTAGGCGGAGACCTGTATCTCAGAGGGCAGCACTCAGCCTGCGTATAGATATAAAGCATAGTCTTTAAAGTTAGGTATCCTTTTATCAAGCCTGTTCTGTAGTCAGTGATTACTTAGTGTGTAAATCATGCGTGGTGTGTGCGCGTGTGTGTTTGTGAGTGAGCATTTTCATGATGTTACTAAGATAATACAAGATCGCAAGGGCCAAAGCATCATACCTACAGATTGCCTTGCTTGCTTGAGAGGAAAGCGATAGAAGTCTATAAGAAATTAAAAAAATATATTTTCAATTACTCATCGTAATGTATACTTTCTTTTAGTCGTTCAACTCTACTTGCATCCAAAACTTTCACATTGACCCTGTAACATGGTATACAGTATCAATAAAATATTTAAATTAAATAATATTCTTATTAAAAAAGTTCCTACTGTAATATTTCAATTTTAAAAGCAATATAAGCCACGATTCAAGTTTGCTGACTTGAATGCTATTAATAGATATCGGACCCTCAAGTGAAATGCCGCAGGTGCTTAATTCCAACCCACCGATGCTGATTTATATGCGATCTGGTTTTAGGGTTGTCCCTTTTTCAATTTGAATTTCGTTATTTGCCACCTTATCAGTGCTGATGTTTGTCGATATTGGCAAATTAGCTTTACCACTGGAAAACGCTGGAGGGACTGTTTTAGTGTAGCAATATTTTTGTATACGTTGCAAACTTTCAAAACTAGGTAGGTCTAATATCCTTCAAATTTGTAAAGACTAAGCGAGCTAGAAGACGAAAAACATAATTTGTACAGATTACATTATAATCAAAGATAAATAGTAATGGCCTCCGTAACTATTTGGCAGTAAATTCGAATCAACTGCGTTTATTTGTAAAATGATTGTAAGAAAATAATATCCAGTAATGGCCCGCCGATTGGCTGCTTTGATTAAATGATACGATCATACTTACACTTAAACAGTATATAGGTCTACGTAGAGGGCATAAAATACATATTACAATTTTTAAAATTTCATTTAAAGTCATACATTCAGATTTCCCAATCGGATTAAAAATATACTACAAATTGTGTCCAAGAATAAAATTTATTACAGTCCCAGAGATGGATTATCCTGAAAATTTCATTAATTTGCAATGAAGGGTTGGGCAGTCGTGTGTAAAATATGAAGTATATTTAGCTACGAGTAGAACTCACACACGTTGATTTGACTGGCCTCTTTAATGAGATTACCTTGCTAAAATGTAATTAAGCGGATATGAGTTTCGAAATAGATCACGAATATTGGATAAGGTGCGAAGTTGAGTGTATAGGTATTTAAAATACAGTATGTAGATGAATGTTTAAGTTATTTAGGTATAATAAAGTATGTTAAGCTTTTCGTGAGAGATGTGTAGTAGCGGTGACTTTTGGGTAATGTCCTACTCCCTGGGGAATAAAGCGTGTTTATATAAAATGTTTAGAGTTTACTTTAAGCAGATCAATATGCTGCACCAACCTGTGTGGCCAGAGAAGTGCAGAAGGGCCAATTACTTTCTAGGGTGAGGTTTACGTTCAAAGGTAAACGACTATGATCAGGTATATAGAAAAATGATCACTTATTATGTACCAACAAAATAGTAAATCAATTCTTGCAAACTTAAAATCCTTCTATCGGCTTTCTAAGGAATGACGACTGGACTCTACTCGATAGACGATAGAATAGTTACGACTGCAGTCAGCTATAAACTAGCGAATAATCCAGAATTGCGCCCCACAAAACATCGAATAAATAAATCTATTTTTGTTTTATGGGCTTTAGTAGGCTTGAGTTCCACTTCACCCACAGGTAGCATACTCGTATATAAGCGAAACATATAAACTACGAGTATCGTAGAAACAAAGTTTTATTAGTTCAGGTTTTTTACGATTTATTATGTCAGTACGATGTGTACAAAGTCGTGATTTTTTAAAAATGGAATGCGTTTCTGAGCTTAGATAAAGTTTTTGTACAGTTGAGTTCACATTCGAATTTTCTAGAACATTTCATATGAGATAGTTTTTGCTGTATACTCGTACAAAATTGGTATTCAACGCTTATTTTAACTTCGAAAACTGATCTTCCCTCCTCACTTTTTTAGTACCTATGTTAAAAATAATATAGAATCTACATATTACACACTGAATATGGACCCAATAAAAAGTTATTTTGACTTGAGCCATTTTTAGGGTCGAGATACTTTTCCACTCTGCTGAGCCAAATTCGTGCGGAGATTCCGTTGTGACCTCTATTAATATAGAAGGTAACTCAGGGTGAATTCGAATTCGAGAATATCTTCTAACATCGCGATCAGATCATATCAAATATCCATTCAACGTAATAGTCTGTCTATCTATAGCACCATGTTGATGACTGCCTTGGGGGTGTAAACGACCATCTCGCTGAAGTTCGATTGCCATGTCGAACCAAACATTTGTGTGATTCACAAAATGTTTTCTTTAGAGTTTGGGTGTTTCTATGTACTGTATACTGAAAAGCTGAGGGCTTTCAGGAAACAAAGAGAAGAGAGAAATAAAAAGATAGAATTTAAAACATAAAAAAAACGGCAATTTATTGGAATTAGAGTTAAGCACTTGGGGGTCGTGGGTTGTGGTAATATCAGGCAGCAAGGGGTTTTGCGATTCCCGATGGACTTCGCAGGGTTCGACTTATCTCGGGTCTCCTGAAGGATGATGCAGTCCGCGACGTAGCCGTGCCGTCCACAACTTCGAATGGCACGGTGTTCTCAACCCGTAGGGTGGATGGTTTCTTTCGTAGAACCCGAAGGGTGTATCTTCACAACCCGTAGGGTGGATGTTCCTTCGTGGAACCCGAAGGGTGGATCTTCACAACCCGTAGGGTGGACCCTGGAATGTTCCAGATTAGGGGTTAGCTTGAACCCTTTTCCCCGCCTATTCCCAAAGACAGCCGATCCCTGCTAACCATTGCAGGAGTCGGAAGTCTTACAATATTTGCTTACAGCACTAATTTTACACAGATGTTTTTTCACACCCACTTAACTACCCCCTTATAACAGGGTGGACCAACAGCCGTTAATTTTCACTGTTTAAAAATTAGATTACGTTATTTACAATTTAACTCACCCAAGGATGGGGTAATCGTCGTTTGCAGCTAGACAATTCTTCACCTAGGGAGAATTTCGCTCCCTATACAATTATATTTTATTTTAAATATATTTCCTGATGCACTGATACTTTCGCGATAGTATATTTTAAATTTGTGATGTGGTTCCCGAAACTGCGCGTGCACTCCTATTTATAGCATTGAACAGCGCCTCTGGCGGCTAGTAGCGTCCCTACGTACTACGTCATTTAGCTACTTGGCGAGATAACCCGCGCTAGTGTTGATGTGACTATTTGTCGGCAGATGGCGCTTTCATTTATTATGAATTAAATTTCATTTTCAATTAACTAATTTTAATTGATTTATTCATACGTTGTTGCACAACGTTACAATACATACACATATTTTGAAACATAGTATGTTCATGTATTGTCTCATAAATTGATTTGGGAAAATACTTGTGAGACAAGAGCTCCTAATTCTTATTACCATTCTAAAAAATCGAAAGTTCCCATTATGTTCCGCTTCCGATCAACTTACAATTAAATACCGAATAGCTTTGGTATTGCTTGTACTTATCATGATCTCAACTACCCACACCTTATAAACCACCCCCAAAAATTAAAGACTCAAGTTATTCTCTATCTATAAACGGTAAAAATCAGGCCATAGCTCCGGAAATTGCTTTATCAATGACCACGCTGAAAAATGTGATTTGAAATATGACCGCAATAACGCGGTCATGGCCTGACTTCAAACGATAAAAGTCGTGACGTAAACGTGACGTCGACGTGACGCAGACCGAGGCTACTATGACGTGGATGACTAATCGAAATGAGTGTGCGTCCTCTCGTGTCTCGTGATAGTAAGCGCATAAAGTGAGCTCGTCTGTCAACACTAAAGTACGCTCAAGTTAATGCATTCTTGGGTTCTATGTCCGTACGTACGTAATAGGTACTGGTGGGCACGATGCCTGGCCACCGATTCTCGACCCCTCGACGTGAATGCGTGGGACGCAAATTTACGGGTGAAACGTCGTCCGTCTCATGTTCGCCGTTCCTAAATATGAGACAGGCGACGCGTCACCCGCCGATTTCCGTCCACGCATTCATGTCGTGTGAAGCGAGAATCGGTGCCCTGGCCCTTTTATAAGATAACGTCAGAGTCGCAATGTTACATCACCATTGACGGCACAAATTTGGGCGCGTCCTTCTAATATAAAGTAATAGGGTAATCTACACTATCTATTTTAGGCGTCCGTCTAATTTCAAGAAGGCATCCTCGATTCTTTAAGGTAGGAATTTTACGGATTGGACAGGATTTTTTCAAGGGCGTGACGATTACTGTTCTTTTCCTTTTCTCAATACTCTTGAAGTAACCTCTTGTAGTTTAAATGGTTTTTCATACAATGTAACTTTTTTGAGTAATTTAAATAGGCTTCTTAAGGCTTCCTACTCTACTAAAACATCCAAATTTCTGTTAAAATACCATATAGCGTGTTCGTTTTGACCTCGGGAAATTTTTATTTCAAAAAAACATTAGCACACCATGTCTTAAATCTACTTATGCTAATTTAGTCAACGGGGCCAGTTGTTGACCCTTCTATTTAGTGGAAAAAAAAGACTCGAAACCTTTTGCCTAAGTATGAACATTTTATTACATTATATTTTTGACCAATAAAATAATATCCTGCAAAAAGAAATAACAATTAAATTCAACTATATAATTTACTTGATCTTCCTTTAATTTAAGGTAAAAAAATAAATTATTCCTTATTAAAGACTCTTTCGGTTGGTATCATAAAATACAGGATATATTTTTTTCACATCTCCCAGGTCCGATTTCCAGCAGGTGATTTTTCAAAAATCTTTAAGAGCAGTTTTACTTACTTTTGAAAATAAAGGAATGTTTCCTTTCAGCAAAACTTGCCATTATCAATATTAAGAGTATTTTACCTCCAACTACCGTCTTTAAATTCCACCCTGTATAATAAAGAAAGTGTTTCGGTAGTAGGTAATACGCATTATCATGCCGTGTGTCAGTATTTTACGATTGAAATGTACTACAGATAGATATTGGCCGTAAAGCTCGCGAACATAGGTATTTTATGACTAACGGTCTTCATATACCACTATCGGAAAGGTCTTCGGCTATCATCTTTAGTGCTTTATCTCAAAATGTCACAGACTTACCTCTACTTATGTAATTAATTTCGATTATAGTCAATACACGTAGCTCTTATGGTTTATTAACAACTAGGGGACGTCACGCGGTTTCACCCGCGTATCTCTCTCTCTCGTTCCCGAGAGAATACGGGAATAAAATACAGCCTATGTTCACCGTAAAGAGTGTTGCTTCCCAACAGTGAAAGAATTTTTCAAATCGGTCCAGTAGTTCCGGAGCCTATTCGATGCAAACAAACAAACAAACAAGCAAACAATCACATATTTCCTCCTTATAATGTTAGTACCTATAGATTTCTTTAGTACCTTACAGCTTCAAGAGAAACGTTTGGTCTCAGAAATAATAAAACGTATCTGTTCTTAAAACTTTTAGTCGTCCATATGACTTGTAACTTGGCTTGATGTTTACCATATTAGTGCCTAGACTACGTTTTTTTTAGATACAAATATTATGCAAAGATAAATACTAGTAGAAATAGATTAAAAAGGTATTAGAAGCATGCATTTTGACAAAGAAATGATTTCAATTTTGAAGATTTATGGAGTCATGTGTTGGTCGCAATATTTTTATTTTTTAACTGCCAAATATTCTAATAACCCACGCTCCATACATAAAGCTTCTAACCCATTTTACTGTTTAATTTAAATCTTAACACGTAGCATTTATATGACTCTATTACCCGTGAACTATGTTGAAGCTGTTTGCTATCCCTGTATAAAGAACATATAACACAAAAAACAATCCCGAACACTACGCTTGATGGTAGAAAAATGCTAATCCAAGTACCCTACCATAGAATACTGACTGCTCTATCCCAGCTACAGTTCATGAAAGGCAATGACTTACAACATACAGATATTATATAGATGCTGCGTATATATAGGGTAAACCACCCAATCGTTGGCACTCCTCCAATTATTGGCACTTTAGGTAATTTTGCCCATTTCTAACAGAAAAAGAATGCTATTTTACTTTTTAATGCATACCTACAACTACATAATGGGCAACACCGAACTGAAATAAACTAGGTTTCCCTTATTTTTCGAAATATACTCTTAACTAAAGTGCCAATAATTCATTCTAAAAGTGCCAATAATTGGGTGGTTTACCCTATACGGTTACATTAACTTATTAGATACTGGCTGACCCGAAGAACTTCGTTTTGCCTTAGATTTTACTTAGTTTTTTTTTACTCAGCTATTAGCCCCCTCTCTATAAAATAGATTGCAGAGGGGCTTATGGCGAGACTTGTGTCTGTAGTCTGGGACTCTGTTGCATTAAATTACGTCACTTGGTCACGTGGATCATCTGTTCAAAGTTTGAAATAAAACAAAAATGACAACGTACAATCGGATTGAACTTTCACTTTCACAATAAACGTTAGATGGGCAGTCGGGTGAGACCGTCTCACGGCTTCTTGTATTTTTATGGAGACAAAAATAGGTTAGTATTAAAAACATAGCTTATAAAAGTAGGTCCAGTAGTCCTTTATTTATAAATGGTGTAATCGTAACGTAACGAACAAAACTTTGTATAGTATTTGCGGACCCTCACGGCTTTGTCTTTGACTTATTACAAACCCTGTAGCATTATTTTAAGACACACATTTCATGTTCACATTTACAATACTATGGAAATATAATTTCCAATAACATTATGAAAATTTGAGGGCATTGTAAATAACGGGTGTTTTTTTTAGAGGTATAGAACTTTAAGTTGGCATAACTGTTTTAACTGGCGGTATTTTAGTCAGCTGTAATGTGATTTATGTTTAGTTCGGTTTGGCAATTTAACATGAATAGACTGACACCTGAACGATGCTTCCAAATTCTGCAAATTTATTTTGAAAATCATGGTTCTGTCCGAAATACGTATCGTGATTTTCATAAGCGAATTTTGTTTAGCGGTGTAGCTCACTTTTGGTTGAATGGATACATCAATAAACAAAACTGCCATATTTGGGGTGATGATAATCCTCAAGTGTATGTTGAGACACCGTTACATCCAGAAAAACTGACTGTGTGGTGTGCTTTATGGGCTGGTGGAATAATTGGTCCGTACTTCTTTAGAAACGATGCTGACCAGAACGTTACAGTCAATCGTGACTGCTATAGAGCGATGATTACTGACTTTTTCGTTCATCAATTGAACAACAATGATGTGCAGGAGTAGTGGTTTCAACAAGACGGCGCAACATGTCACATAGCTCGTGCCACAATTAATTTATTGAAAGAAACGTTTGGTTACCGCATAGTTTCACGTTTTGGACCCTTGGATTGGCCTCCAGGGTCGTGCGATTTAACGCCACTTGACTATTTTCTGTGGAGATATGGGAAGTCGCTCGTCTACGCCGATAATCCCTAAACGATTGACCACTTGGCGGACAACATTCGGCGCGTTATTGCCGATATACGGCCACAAATGTTGGGAAAGTCATCGAAAATTGGACCTCTAGATTAGACTACGTCCGAGCCAGCCGTAGGCGGTTATATGCCAGAAATCATACTTAAATTATAATGCCAGAAGATTTTCTTTCGAATAAAGTCATTTTCATATCAATAAAAACAATCACCTTCGTTTTATTCCATTTCAAAGTTCTATACCTCTAAAAAAAACACCCTTTACAAAAATATGTTTAATTCCTATATTACCTACCTACACATAAGAAATGTTTAGGATAAAATGTGTAGAATATTCAATTTATTTTTTAAAATGGCTCCTTGTTTAGAGACGTAATTTGTATTATAAAAACTTTTCTATTATGATTTAAACTGACATGGTCATTGCTATAAAACCGAGAAAGTATTCTTTTTGAGATATTTACCATGTATAAATTTGTTTTATATAAGTGCCAAAATATCAGAGACTTGATAAACCAATAAAACATGGTAAATATAATATCCCAGGTTTAGGCCGCATTTGCGGTTGACGGTTGCTGTCAAATTCTAACCTCAACCGCAACTGCCAACCGCAGTGCGGTCTCAGCCTAAATAATTACCAGTTCTATAACTTTCCTATTCCATAAAAATAGAGAATACTCAAAATCCTGATTCTCTGTAAAACTTTTATGAAATATCTTCTAATTCGCTTTATGTCAGATAAACCTTTTACCAAGAAACAAACGGAGATTGTGCATGTGTTTGGACACTGTACTTACAAAACAAATCTTATTTTCCGACCGCACTCCGAGTATACAACAATAAACTACGACAAGCTGTGGATAGCATGTATTTTTCCATTTCCGCGATAGTGGTATTGGAGTTCTGTTTATTGATATTACGATGCACCTGAGAATAAGTATATATCGCAATAATATTTTGTTCTAAGTACCTATATCCTTTTCCATTTTATCTAAGAGCACGGTACATATTTAGTACTATAGATTTTTTAAATTTCGTTTTCAAATTCCAATTCGGCCGGATGTAATAGCGCCTAATATTGGGATACTCATCTGCCTTACAAAGAATGACTTACACTAGAGCTTAAGGTCTTAAGGACTTAGGTCTTGAAGTTTTATAGATGGGGCGGTGCAATTTTCAAATCCAATCTACTCGTAAAGTTTAGAGTATTTAGATAAATCTAATATTACAGTGGAAACACGTGGCCATTAGTAACTTTAAGGTACTAAGATTCTTCTTCTAGTAACATTAAAGTTAGGTCGTATGGATGGATGCAATCTTACATACATACATAGAGGGGTAGGAAGAGGCATAGTAGGTATAAGACCACATTTAACCTTAAAGTTTTATGTCCCACGTAATAGATGGTGAGCCTACTGCCGTGTTGAAATAGACAGGCGCGTACGTGACGATCCGCAGTTGAAAGTTTTAGTCTTAGTCGCCTCTTACACCCTCGGGATGAATTGGGGTGGCGACATTTTGTACTCTTTTCCGTTGCCACACTGGGCATGCAATTTTATTAGTATAAAAAACTAGTCTATTTCTATATTATATTACTAGCTGATGCCCGCAGCTTCGCCCGCGTAAAATTTGTTCCCGTGGGAACTTATTCCCGGTATAAAAGTACCCTGTGTTATTTGTATGTGTTATTCCAGACTATAATGTATCTTGTACCAAATTTCAGCCCGATCCGTTCAGCGATTTGAGCGTGAATGAGTAACAAACATCTCACTCACACTCAATCACACAATCACATCACAAAAAAACTTTCGCATTTATAATATTAGTAAGAAGTAAGATAATCTACTGCAATCTCGACAATACTGAATGACGTGGATTGAAATATGATTCGTCAATGCGGTCACCTCTGTATTGTGTACACAAAATTGAAATTCGTGACGTAAACGTGACGTTGACATGACGCAGACGTGGCGACTATGACGTAGATGACCGCGTCTTCTGGAAGCGATAGCATTTAAATGCATAGAATGTACCTAATCGAATGACATCTCTAGATAATTTATTTTGTTTATTTATTGTTCACAGTTCTGCTATAATGGGTGAATGCGGATCACGAGGTCGTGGGCACCGGAGGCAAAAAATTGTGTGGTCCATAAATGTTTGCCTGGGTGTTTCTATTTATCTTGACTGCCTCTGTGGCGCGGTCGGTAGTGATACCGTCTGCGGCGCTGGAGGTCGTGGGTTCGATTCCCACTGGAGACAAATATTTGTGTGACCCATAAATGTTTGTCTCAAGAGTCTGGGTGTTTCTATGTATAATATGTATGTATTTAAAAGTATATAAGTATTAATATCCGTGGTCTGATACCCATAACACAAGCAGGTTATTCCTAGCTTACTTTGGGATCAGATAGCGTTGTGTGAGATGTCCGTGAATATTTATTTATTTATTTAATATTCAACTTTGTTTACCTGGGTGATATCACCTAGGTGAACAAAGTGGAGTTGATTAGTCTACTTTGATCACCTCGGAAATATATCACCTGGGTGATATCACCTGGTGAACAAAGTGGAATTGCGTCTGCATGGTAATAAGTTCCCGTTCTCACTTCCCATGGGAACTTATTAAAAAATAGCCTCTGTGTTATTTCACATTCATAATCTATCCCTGTTCCAAATTTTAGAAATATCCGTTCAGCCGTTAGAGCGTGAAGGAGTAATAAACATCCCGACAATTATAAATCTACTTTCACAAACTTTCGCATTTATAATATTATTAAGATTTACATGAAAATACCTACCTCATTCGACACAATTTTATGATTTCAACAATTTGATAAACTAAACATACCGCCGCCAAATTGCATGTGACAGTAATACTACTGCTAAAATATGGGTGAAAAGTAAGCCGCTGGCTGCTTCTTTGAAGAAATGGCGTTACTGTATGTATGGGATCAGTGATCACATAATAATATTAACTCTCCAAAAAAAAGCGATTTTTCTCCAAAAATGGAGATAAATCATTTGAAGTATGTAGTGTACGGTTGAGAATATAATACACTAGCGGACGTCACGCGGTTTTACCCGCGTAGTTCCCGTTCCCGTGGGAATAAGGGAATAAAATATAGCCTATGTTCACCGCAAAGAGTGTAGCTTTCCAACAGTGAAAGAATTTTTCAAATCAGTCCAGTAGTTCCGGAGCCTATTCGTTACAAACAAACAAACAAAAAAAAACAAATATTTCCTCTTTGTAATATTAGTATAGATGTATTACCCCCTTCTACCGCGTGCTGTGCGGTAAAAAGTGAAGCCACAGGGTGCAGATAATGTTCGCATTATCATTATTAAGTCATTCAAATTTTAACTGAAAAATTAATTCCGTGGCGTAAAATTCTTCGCAAAACAGCCTTGTCAAGACTCTCTTTTAGATTTTAAAGTTACGTGAATATTCCTTCACTCGCTTTATTTACGAGGTTTATGATTAGTTAATAAGAAAGCAGGTAGTGACCATTCCTTAGAACGCAAACACAACCATTGTATCTGATCTGACCTTTTGGAACACTGTAGACTGTAGGTTGTTGCGTAAAACATGAACATTTTATTACTTTGTTGGCCAATAAAACAGCCTCGTACTAAAAAATTCACAATTAAAGTCGGCTATACAGTGAAAAAAGCTTTTTCAGTCGTAGGGAGTGCGCATAATCAGGCCGGATATTTTGTATTTTACGATCGGAAAGTACCTACTGCTGAGAGGTATTGGTCGTAACTTTGTACTGATTCTTCAACATGACAGCATTCCACATTGAAATTTCTAAGGCTAAAAATGTTGAATAAAATGTTATTTGTACTATTATGGTTTGTTATCGATAGGCCGAGCGCATATTCCCGTCTTAATTTTAGACAGATATATATTATATCCTAACACGCGAAAAATAGCCGAAAACTGTTAAGAATTTCCCTTGTTCTTATGATAAAACTAACGTAAGAATGGGTAAAAATCAAAGCAACTTACATTATCTCACTGTGCGTTGTGTCGACAGTTTTTATATTTCCCTAGAAAGCTGTAATCGTCTGCTATACAAGGTCTCACAACTCCCTATGCCGCAAAACGCTTGTATAATGAAACTTAGTATTGCTTACAATAGTCACTTTTTTTTTTTTTTTAAATCTTTCTTTTTTTTAAGGACAGGAAATCAAATTACATGATTATGTTAGCCCTATCATAACCTAATAGGAAAATGAGATGTTTCAATGGTTTAGAGCCTCATAGACAAATTTATAAATCATTAAAGAGTTTTTACTACATGGATCTGAAAGTATACTATAAAAAAAACCTATATTCAGTCTGTTAACTTTTAAAGCCCCCACTAAAACATCCCTTTCTCTCAAATACCGGGCACATTCCATCAATAAATGGTAAACATCTTCTGGAACACCATAAGTCTATGAGCTATAACTATAAATTTTCTACTAGTTTTGATATTAGCAAACCATGGAATACGAGGAAGTTCACACTGCATTGTTCTGTACCAAATGCCTTTTTCTTTTGATATTTTATCAAAGTATTCTTTCCAGATATTGTGGCAATTTGTTTTATATTTACCCAAAACTTCCGAGTAATGACTTTTGACATCAGTTTGAATCCCCACGAATACCGCATCTCTAGCCAATGTATCAACCTTCTCATTTCCAACAATACCAATGTGCGATGGAATCCACTGCAATACTATGCTAACATTTTTGCATCTAAGTTCTTCTAATTGACTTAGAATGGCATAAGCTGTCGATACTCCTCTGCTACCAGAGGAGCAACGAGCTATATGCTGGAGCGAACTTTTGCTATCTGTCAACACTACAACTTTTTTAATACGTTTTTCTTTTATATATGAGATTGCTTTTGATATTGCAGTGAGCTCCACCGTCATTATAGAAACATGAATATTAGAAATTTTAAACGAACCGCTGTTATTGCTGTAGGGGTCATAAAATGCGGCACCTGAGCCATTAGAACTCTTTGACCCGTCGGTAAATATCTTATGCCAACCATGATATTTTGTATTCAGTTCTTCTAAAATACTAGATTTTAATAAATGACTATTAAACATAGCTTTGCTCTCCATCATAAAGTCTAAGTTAATTTTGACTACATTTTGAAGTTGAATATTACTGACCCAAGTATTTAGTGTAAACATTTCCAATGGATTACTATGGCTCACATTTTCATACTTTGTTTCCCTGTATACAGTCATTAACAGCGGCTTCCTTTTTCTTTGCCAATATTGGTTATTACATGAAGTAATCAATTCTTCCAATAATTTAACCGTAGGATTATTACACTGCGACTGTGATTTTAACATGTATTTCGCAGCCAAATAATATCTCCGTATATACAATGGACAAACACATAGCTCACATTCCATAGCGTAAATAGGTGCACTTTTTATAAACCCTCCCACAACTCTTAATGCCTGATTCTAAACTTTATCCAGTTTGTCTGTATGTACTTTAGCACTGTTGTCCATCAAGAAACTAGCATAGTCTATTCTACTTCTGATCAAAGTTATATATAATTTGCGAAGATGACAAGGGTGAATGCCCCAAGATGATCCCGATAGTACTTTTAGCAAATTTACGTATTTTAAAGTTTTTTGACAAATTTCATTAACGTGATACCCCAGCGAAGTGACCTGTCCAACCATATTCCTAAATATTTAATGTTTTCTGCTGAACTTAAGTAGTTCCCATTAATTAATAGTTGAATGTTTTGCCTTCTATATCCTCTACTAAATATGTAATATCTAGACTTACTATCCGAAAGTTGAAATCCTATATTTTGGAGAATATTAACCATAGCATCCAAAGCACCTTGCATGACTAAACTGCCGTCCAATATTTTGCTGCAATTCGTATAAAGAACAAAATCATCGGCATACTGGGATATCATAACGGTATTTATATGCTTACAAATTTTATAAGTAGCCACATTAAACAATAATGGCGACAACGGGTCATCCTGACCGATACCCCGATTAGTCCATCTTTTCAAAGTATCTTTACCATTATTAATTTGGAATTGAAGGTGTCTTTCGCTAAGATATGTCCATAAATACTTTATAATCTTTGAGCCTACATTAATCTCTTCTAAATTATTTATAATTGTATTAACTAAAATATTATTGTACGCATTATCAATATCGAGGAAACAGGCTACTGTGGAACAATTTTTGGAGAAACTTATTTGAATCTGACTAACTAATCTAACTAGTGCATCTAAGGTTGACTGAGAGCGTCTAAAGCCAGTTGTTTTTATTGATAATATTTTATTTTTTTCTATGAGCCATTCTAAGCGTTTACATATCATGACATGAAAGATTTTACATAAACACGACATTAGTGCAATAGGTCTGATTTTCTGTACATGACTTGTGCCGTTCCCCGTTTTAGGAATCGGAAGGATTTGGACATTACGCCATTGTATAGGCATATTTCCTTCTGTCAAAATAAGATTGTAGATATCCAATAGAAAACTTTTGGCATTTACTGGAAGGTTGTATATTACAGAGTAGGTAACACCATCCTGACCGGGAGCAGTATCTTTTTTTTTTAAAACACTTTTCCATCTCCTCGAGTGTAAAGTAAGATTCAAGAGATGTGTTGGCCGAACGTATGATAGACATTTGAAAGGAAACGTAATCTGGTGTCAAACTGCGTAGCAGCTCCTCTTTTTGTTGGTCAGTCACATCAGGTCTATGATTTTTGTACCCTTTTACCCAACGCATTTTTCGCCACATTTCTGTAACCGAAACCGATTTATCTATGCTGGAACAGAATTCATTCCAATTCTGGTATTTGCCCTTTCTTATTAGTAACTTAGTGGTCTTAATCTGGTTTTCTAATGTACAAAGGTTATCAGGAGTAGGGTTCCGCCTAAACCGCCCTAATTCTAATCTTCTTTTAGCTACAGATTCAGATAATTGTTGATTCCAGTATGGTTTAGGCCTAAATTTACTAGTTGGGTTTTGACAGATTTTTACCTGGGGAATACTTTTACTAATAGCCAAATTAATATTATCGATTAAGAGGTCGTATTTTCCTTGTACATTATTTATAATTGGAGGATTTACGAATGCCCCATGCATAAACTCACGAAATAAGTTCCAATTAGCTTTTTTATAGTTACAAATAATTTTATCGCTATAGTTTCGAGTATAATTCAAATTAATTTTTATACATATATGATCACTACCTAATGTTTCTTTTGTAACACACCAATTAAAATGTATCGCAATATCTGTAGAGACAAACGTTATATCAGGAGAAGACTTCTGAAGATTACCATTAACCATTTTGATCCTAGTATGACTGCCATCATTCAAAGACACAAACCCATTATCTAACGCTGAGTCCAATATATGGAAGCCTCTAGTGTTATTTTTATATGACCTGTTTGTATGGTGGCCGTTAAAGTCCCCTGCCACAATAGTCTTTCTCTGAAAAGAATTAAACAAACAATCCCAGTCTGATTGACTTGTGCGAACACTTGACGGATAGTACACAGTAACAATATTTTCTAAGTTACCACAGTTCAATACTTTAACATGTAATATTTCTATTCCATTATTATTTAAGCTAAACGTTGTAGCTTGCACTCTAACCGATTTGTGGATTATAAGTCCTACACCACCATATGAATCACTTCTATCTTTTCGGTAGACGTTGTAACCACTGAAGTTAATATTTAAGTCATCGCTTAACCAGGTCTCACTCAATATCGCAATGTGAACTTTTTCTTGAATAAGTAGACACTCGAACTCCAATTGTTTTGACTTTAAGCTTTGTGCGTTCCACTGAAGTATTGTGATAACGTTTTTATCATTGCGGTTATTAGCCATAGTTTAATGTTTTAAATATTGCCGAGATCCACTCCATTTCTCTAATTGCTTCTAGAAAGTATGACCTGCACTCAAAAATTAATAACTTCACAACCGCTACAAGCTTATTTTCACCCCCTGACCGCGTGGTCCGACTGCTTCGTCCGACTGATCGGAAGACGCGGACTATTTTTTCCGTTTCTTCCGATGTAAGAACCCGACAATACTAGTCGGACAACGAGGATTTTGTTTTCCTGTTGGTTCGAGTGATCGAACGACGAGGACTTGTTTTACAGCTCTGACCGCGTAGTCCGGCAACTTAGAAAATACGATGTAGAATTATGTGTGCTAGTAGAAAGATAGATAGATATTCATGAAACATGATGAGATAGTTTATATGTCAATGTTTCGTAAAATATCGTTTCTTTCAGCCCCTCTCTATAAAATATAGTGCAGAGGAGCTTATGGTGAGACTTTGTCTGTAGTCTGTGGCTCTGTTACATTAAACTACGTCACTAGGTCACGTGGATCATCTGTTCAAAGTTTGAAATAAAACAAAAATGACAACGTCTATCGGATTAAACTTTCACTTTCACAATAAACGTGTTAGAGAGGGGCAGTCTGGTGAGAACGATCTCACGGCTTTCTTGTTTTGTAAAGTTGGGTGTAGTTTAATCGGAAATCGCTATTTTTTATTCTGTTTTCTCTATATTAAAGCTAAATACATGGGCTATCAAAAAATAATATAGATTTTAGTTTTCACTACAAACGTTTTAAATAAAAGTCAAACGAACAAACTGGAAAAAAATAGACCGCGTCCTCCGATCAGTCGGACGAAACGGAAAAAATAGTCCGCGTCGTCCGATCAGTCGGACAAAACGGAAAAAATAGTCAGCGTCGTCCGATCAGTCGGACGAAACGGAAAAAATAGTCCGCGTCCTCCGATCAGTCGGACGAAACGGAAAAAATAGTCCGCGTCGTCCGATCAGTCGGACGAAACGGAAAAATTCGTCCGCGTCGTCCGATCAGTCGGACGAAACGGAAAAAATTGTCCGCGTCGTCCGATCAGTCGGACGAAGCAGTCGGACTATGCGGTCAGGGGGTATTTTCAAACGAGGTGTCAGATATAACAATCTCCTTAATTTTTTCATATATTTTTTTAATAAATGACGTTTTCTTCTCCCTGCACAAATTCTCCACGGGCGTCTCCATATCAATTTCATCCCTAATTTCCGAGTTATCCACAGATGATGGAAAGTCAGACCTATTACTTTTCTTTTTCTTCACTTCAATTTCACTGGGCAATTTCTTCGATTGTTTTTTGGTATTTACAACTTTTTCTCTTGACTGTAAAGTTTTTCCTTTCGTGACTAATATATCCCTAAGTACAATAAGGAGCACTGTTAAGAGGTTCGGCGTTCGTTTCGTGAGAGACATCTTCATTGAGCATGCTTTCCGGAGTGCTGTTCTCGCTGAATGTAGAAATGGCCGTTTTATTTGTGTGTTTCGACATATACATATTTAGAGCTTTTCTATACATACAGTTCTCTTTTGACATAATAGAACGTATCATTTTTTCTTTTAGAAATATTGGACACTTTTTGTCTAATGACGTGTGAGCGCCTTTGCAGTTTATACAACTATACTCGATGACGTCACAATTCGCATGTGGACCACCACACTTAGGGCAAATTAGTTTCTTTGATGGACATTGACGGATTAGATGGCCATATCTCCAGCAACCTGAACACTGCGTGACCGGGAACACGTAGGAGTCGACCTTGACCCTACACCTACACCCATATAGATAAATATAAGAGGGTAAACTATGACTCTTAAAGCACACTCGTATGGTTTCACTATTAACCCACTGATCGCCTGCGAACCGTTTCATTCTTCTTAATGATAGTATCTCAGTCTCACTACTTAAGGCTTCCATTAACTCTTTTTCATCTACGTCTAAGTCTATGTTCTTAACTACGCCATAAGATAAGGTGACTTTTTGGGTAGATTGATATCTGTATCCTAAGTTTTCTATTTTACTGCTAGCACATAGTTTTTCGGCGCTTGGTTCTGAATCAAAACGGACAAGAGCCCGATATGGATTGATACAACAGTGCATTTTTGTAAACTGACGGGCATTCTTAAACGGGTGCAACCAAATAGTTTTTTTAAGTACGTGATTTTGTACTTTTTTTTAAAGTACGTTTTGTGATTTCTCTCGTGATCTACTTCAATACTTCCCATTAACTTTTTCGTAATGAACATACTCCGTTCCCGTGGAAATACGGGAATAAAATATAGCCTGTCATGGGGATAGTGTAGCTTTCTAACAGTGCAAGTATTTTTCAAATCGGTTCAGTAGTTTCAGAGCCGATTCTCACAGCCCGAGTCTACAGACACATAAAAGATCAAATCTTTCCTCTTTATAATAAACAGTATAGATATAGATCATTTATTTATGCTTTTAGTAGGTAGCACAGTAGTGCTCGTAAAACAAACTCGTATTTTCTAACTCTACGTATACAATAATAAACGGCAAACTTTAGATAGCGTTTTAAATTTCCGTCATAGTGGTATTGGAAATCTGTTCAAATGTATGTTACTATGTATCCCTACTAATATTATAAATGCGAAAGTATCTCTGTCTATCTGTCTGTCTGTTTTTTTTTTATTTAGCTCGCCAAATTGACGTCGCCACTAGCCTGATGGAAAGCTATGGCGCATCTAGCGATTGAGAGCCACTTCTGACAGTGGTCACTTCTGTCTGTCCGTCCGTTACGCTTTCACGCCTAAACGGCTGGAGCGATTGAGATGAAATTTAGTACAGAGATACTTCAAAGCCCTAGAAAGGACATGGGCTGCTTTTTAACCGACTGCGCAAAGGAGGGTTATGATTTTACGCGATAACGACTTCTACGCGGTCGAAGCCGCGGGGAACAGCTAGTAAGTATATAAGAGTTCAATAAACAAAGTTACGCTCTCTGAGTGAGAGTGGATATTATCCCATTTGAAAGTTTTAATTAAGGAACAGAGTGTATAGCGAACGGTATTAGAATACATTTATTTATAACAAGTATTAACTTGTTGTTCTATAAACAAAGTTGTAGCACAATGAGTGTGAGTGGAGATTGGTCCATTAGAAAGTTTAGCGCAGAGGATGTAGAGAGTGGTATTTGAATACATATATGTATAACTAGATGATGCCGGCTTTGACCGCCTGGAGTTTTGTTGTCTAAGTCAAACTGGATGTCAGCGAGGAGCACGGAGCCAGAGTATAGGAGAGTAAGCTCTCTTTTACTCTGGGTCTAGCTCTTCTCTCGCAAACAAGCAAACCGCGCACGATGCGTTTGTTACCGTTTGTTTGAAGTTTTTTTATGTCTTTTGACTCCCTTGTACAGTGTTGAAAGTCGATATCCAGTTTAAGACAATCCTCACAGAAAAAGAAAAGAGCTAATTTTGATTATAATAGTATCAGTAGCATATAATGTAGGGCAGAAATACCTAATGGAGATAACTACATCTGTGGTCTTTTAATCATCTGTTAACATTAGTTTTAGACACAAAGCTGCATCTCTATTTCCTGCACATTTTGATCTTTCTATAGAACTTAACTCTTGTATAAGTTCAATTCCTCTAGTTCTAGTCTCTTGTAGAATCGGTCATTTGTAGAATCAACCATTTATAGAATTGTAGGTACATCCCGAGAATTGATCAATTATAGATTATGTGGTCACTTTGCAAAGCGGTTATTCCTAGACTACTCTGTTCAATTGGGTCCGAACGGAATTGATAAAGCTACGAAAACTATCAAATTGTCAGCACGACCGCAGCGAATCTATCATTATTATGAGCTACGATTACGATTCTGTTCTGAAACAAATGAAACAGCAGAATTGAGCCTACTTATCAATTGAGAAAGCATCCTTCTACCTCTTATACTACTACCATAGGCCGGAAACTCCATACAAATGATTCGTTTTAAATTTTGTCACCTACACTAACAAGAAGCCGTGAGACGGTCTCACCCGACTAGCCCTCTAAAGTTTATTGTGAAAGTGAAAGTTCAATGCGATTGACGTTGTCATTTTTGTTTTATTTCAAACTTTGAACAGATGGTCCAAGTGACCTAGTGACGTAATTTAATGCAACAGAGTCACAGACTACAGACACAAGTCTCGCCATAAGCATCTCTGCAATATATTTTATAGAGAGGGGCTAAACACGTTGTTTGTACAGAGCTTGAATGTATGTGTGATCACTAAAGCTAAGCAAACATTCCCTCAAAATACCCTCCAACTATAATGACAGCTGAGGCGGGGGTGGGGAAACTTACTCAGTGGGGGGGCAGTGGCCTTTCTGTATGTAATACTATATTGATATCTTTGCTACTACTTGATACCTACTTCTCACATTACTACTTAACCAAGCGTTCTTGACGAACGTGTGGAATGATCCCTCGCCTGCACCGACATCAGGTACCGGAATCGCCTAAGTACTGTCCACAAGGCCACGCTCATGTATCCGTTTTTGTAAATATAGTTCAGAACAAAAAAAAACTCGAACGATTACAGACATTTTGCGTAACTATTTGAATCCTCAACTTCGCTTGGTGTAGTGTAGAGTAAGTATGTTATCCTCGAGTATCACAATAACGTATGTATGCATGGTTATGATTATGTTGGGAGACCTATATCAAAGTAAATCGACAACGGAAGCAGGGGTAAATCGATACCGTTCTCCAAAAAGAACCCCTTCTTTCCATTTCTAACCCATTTTCAAACGCCACTACATAAACATTTAATCCACGACACACGGAAACTGCAAACGAAATGAAAATCAAATCATACCCTTGAAGATGTTACCCTCAAGCTTAAAAGAGGGTCGACGGAACCCGAAGGAGACCGAGTTCAAATTGGAAACGCCTGATTTTGGCTCAAGTGCGTATTTCAGAATTGTTTTTGTAACCCTGTTAAATCTTTTAGAAAACGAGTCGATTCGAAAATAAAAGTCGCGCGTCGTTTTTCTGAATTTTTGATACGAACCATAGTCTTTTAATTCTATTATATGCTAATGCTAAATTAAAATGTACGTTTACATAATCTGTAAAAAGCCTCAACCAAAAAACACATGCATTAAAAACATACTTGTTGGGACACCACATACTCAAGTCCTCTGCAAACATGGACACAACGAACAGGGTGGCTATAATTACATTCGGCCACTTCACCGTGTAGTTACATTTTGAATAGAAAACATGTATTGCAAAAGAGCTCAGTACTACATGAACGCATTTAAAGAGATTAACTTAATTTTATACTAGCTAAGTATAGTTATACCTACTTTACACCGAATCTTGTTCAAGGGATAATAGTATACTTGTACCAAACTCTATTCTATCTCCGCACCACATTTGAACAGACAGATCGATCTTTCGCATTTAAATATATAAAGCGAGTTGACTAAAAATTGAATATAATAAACGGTAAGTATAAAATAAGGTAATGTTGATTGTACCTACTTGCGTCTTGGTTTGAGAATATCCAGTTAGAATATCCAGTAGTAAATATACACAAAGCATTCATTATATGAAACAAAACTATAAAACCAAATCTCACAGTTTCTTATACAAACGCTGTTACTTATTCATGCATGTCCTAGGACAAAGTTGAGTGTTGCTACAATTTTCGTTTGGCCATGCATACGAAGAGTTCTCGTTTGAAAAGTTAAATGAACTTTATTTGCGTGACGGAAAGTTCTGAAATTGGTCTAGTTATTTTTAGTTGTGATGTATGCCGCATATTAAATGAGTACCTATATAAATGTCAGTGAGGGTTGCTACCAAGAAAACAAATTAAAGGATTCCCGTACACGAAATGGGTGTCTGGTTTTGCGAGCTTCTATAACTATTATGAACTAGCTATCCACCCAACCTAAACTAAGGCCATATTAAAGCTATTCAGTGAAGAGAAACCACTTTTTCTATTGAATATTTTATGCTCAGGCTTACATTTTATAACACTCCAATAGTATATTTCAAACTTTTTAGTTTTAAATGGGACGTCTGACCTAATTTTGTGTGCCTCTTCATTATAAAAATTAATAAACTTTTCCGACCTTAGTCACGATGAGATTAAGGAGAGGCTCAGAATAAAATAAAAAGAAAAGCTCCTCTAAAGGGAACGTGACGAATGAGGCACATAACTAATGACACACAGACATGCTCGAAACAGCCTCCGGGTTTGTTTTCATATGTAGGTAGAATAAATGCATAGTAATTTACAAAATGGAGCAGGCGATCTGAAGATTTTTACTATACAATTGAACTCGATGGCCTGAAATTTTAAGTAGAAACCTTACTAATAATGAAATCTAGTCTATGTTACTTCTGAATAAAGTAATGTTACTTTTTTAATTGGTCTAGTAGTAACAGGGTTTTTGACCACAACTAATCAAACAGTTCTTTCATAATATCAGTGATGGAAGTTAGTGGGCCCCATCAAATTTTAGGGACGCAATGCCATCCTCAGCTAAAAGTGGTACATTTGAACAATGGTACAGATGTACTATGGCACAAACGCTATTAGGCATAATTAGTATTCATACATAGCCATTAATCAACACAGTCGATATAATAAAGGTCAAATTATAACTGTTCTTAGCATTGGCATTGAATGAAAGTGGACGACCAGCTCCAAATTTAAGTATAGTTTGATAGCAACTGGGATGACAATAACACACCGAAGTCAGAAGGCACAGTGACACAATCTACTTAAAACTGGACTTAAAAATTGTTTAATAGCTGACCCGCGCACCTTCGTTTACATTACAGGCATTAAAGCTAAGTTTTTGTGTATAATCTAAGCGAAGAAACACATTAAAAGGAATGCTTTGTAAACTATGTAAAGATAAAGACCAACGGGTATATTAACTATTCAATAATTCTGTTATAACTGTACGATAACCCACATTTCGCAATTTGAATATCCACTCAATATATTGTAACAATAGGGGCCCTTATCTCGTTTGTAAGGTTTCATCTCAATGAACACACAAACCAATCCATCTACGTCCTTCATAATAATATGATTATGAATTGGTATATGGGTTCCTAATCTAACAATTTCATGGGATTCAAACGATCTTTGTGAGGAAGGAACTCGATTCACAGCTATAAACTAAGTTACTTGTGGTTGTTGCTCAATAGACTATAAGGTTTAGTTTAGTTATAGTTTCATAATATGTTTATAAGTTGAATGATGTTTTAACTTTTGCTATTTGGAGCTTGGAGCAAAACTTATTTGATATGTAGATCCTTTTGGGTGCAATAAGGACCTAAGGCGATCTTCGGACCATAAGTCACCCTCACCTGAAATATATACTGAATAACGAAATAGAACCTTCTGAAGAAGGCGCCACTGTCACGGACGCGTTATTATACCTAAGACTTGTATCATAAATGTATTTTGATATGCCTTTTTTTTTAACGTGAGGGAAAAAGAAGACTAAATAAGTCGTCCGGAGTCCCGGGTAAGCCCTCGGAAGTATGTCCCAGAACTCCCAACAGTTTTGATATGCCTGCTCTGTTGCACTGATAATATGAGCACTGCCTGTAATGATAGAAGTATTTTCTGTTGAAATAAATAAATAAATAAAAAGATCATGACAAACAGAAGGAAAGCTCAAAACTAAATCTGTAGGATTTTTGTACATCAATGCATGTATGGCTCTACACACCGGTGTACAATAAGGCCCACATTCCTGCAATAAAATTGGAAGATGCCTACATTCAGCAGTGACTTGTACAGAACACACACAAAAGCAAATTTCGTCTTTCAGAAAAGTCAAATACTCGCTGGGTCATCAACATCATTAGTCTAGTCCAATGAAACCTTTTATACACAATTTTAAAACTATCTTTATCTTATAAACAGAAACAAACACTTTGTACCCCTCTGTAATCGATCTCTCCTTCAGTAAACCTTACCCACAATATAATGATCGATCTCGCCAGCGACTGCTATCTCAAGTTTCCGACACAATAAATTATCGGTTATTATCAAGAAGCCGGTTCTCTGCTTTGCTGCTGTTCTCAAATTTCGTCTCAGCAACTGCAACGCCAATAAAGAATATTGTAGTCTCCTGGCTCGCACTCTCGACAGATGTCAGCTTGCAGTCACAAGACTGAGATAAAATTTATTTGTAGAAATATTTGCCATTGTTTGGAGAATTGTAACTGTAAAATTTAATTTTTGCTAGTGAATATTGTAGTCCAAATACCTCTGCCACTTTATGCACTTTTGAATAGATTTTTTATCTACTACGGAAATTTACTGGTTTCATGTCACCGTAAGATAAATGGATATTATGATGTATAGTCAATGGATTAAGCCACATGACAGTCGTTCACGCCTGTGATCGGTTAACCAGGTGTACTTTCTATACTTAACTGAAGACGAAGAGAATTCGAGACTTTTATGGATTTAAATAATAAAAAAAAAAACTTGAGAGGTGTCAAGGGACACCCGAATGGAACGAAGTTCCTTTCAATTAATTAGTGCAGGAATTGTAATAAAATTTTATTTTTATTTTAAAATTTTATTGAACAAAAACAAAAACAAAAACAAAAACAAAAACAAAAACAAAAAACAATAATTAGTGAAGGAATTGTAATAAAATTTTATTTTTTTTAATTAATAATAATATTTTTTTTATTATTAACCCCCATTTTATTACCCCCCCCCCCTCCCGCTCCCCACCTTCCCCCGCTCCCCCTCCCCCTTCCCCCCTTCCCCCCATATTAAATCCCCCCCCTATTACCCCCATATTAAAGGAGGGTAGAGGTACCTCTACCCTCCGTACTATAGCAAAAACATATAAACGGCCGAATTGAGTAACCTCCTTTTTTGAAGTCGGTTAAAAAAGTGTCGTTACAACTTTTCGTGAGAATTTTTTCCGTCTAGCCCCCTTTCACAACGCGCGATAAGGAACTTCGTTCCAACAAGTAGGTAACTAAGGCGTACATTTATCGTGTTCAGCGGGTCATTATAGTGTTATGAATCGTCTAACAATTAAAGTTTTTCCTTGACAAGGTCAATACTGTTGTAATATACACCACTACCCCCAAAAATCAGTCAAGCAAAACCTTGTATTATGTAATTTCACATACAACACAAAAACCTGACGAAAGAGAGCTCCGAGGGGTGGAGTAAACGAGGACATGCTATACCCCTTGTCCTCATTAACCAAGCAGTATCGTTCTGCACAAAATAACGATAAATGACATAAAACGAAACACACATACGAGTATCGATAAAGTACTAAAGCTGCTGACACAAATGATCGACAAAATTTCCCCCGGGCCTCAGCGAGACCGAACCGGTCTGTCTCTGCAATGTTTTATTTTCAGCAGAGTAGGTTCTGCGAGGAAGGTCACGTGTTGACAATGTATATGTTATATGAATAAATTGTTAATAGCGACTCCCTTACGAGTTGAAGTTCTGTTCTGTGACAAAAATTTCCCATGAGCTTTCGTGTGTTGGGAAAGTTGACTGTACCTGTCTAATATGCTGGTATTTTACATTGATGACAGAGCCTCTGATTATGTATTACATAACGGCGTTTTATCTGTTACATAAACGCTCTTCTTAATAAATACCGAATGATCTATTTAAGAAATGAAAATATTATTATTTTCTAATAAATTTCAAAGAAAAGGAATTTTCGATTTAGCTAAGATATAAATCGAAAAATATGATTATTTTATCGTACATATTATATAAGAAAATTTTCTTCTCGACTTGTTATCCAATTAGTTCTACGACCAAGGTGCAAATATTTTTATCAAACACAACATTACGGTCCGTCCACTATACAATTCTATTTCGAATAACAATCGATGAAGCTTTATGAAACCAATGAACGAACCCTCTTATTCCCAACCATTTGTAAAGATTCCGCTGAACATTCAAGTATCCGAATGTCTATCGAATTCGTCAAGATGATTCACAGAGCTTATAGGCATATTTACTTTCTGCATCGTGTTTGTATGGCGTTTCGAATCTCTCGGATCAAATGTTAGCCAAATGTTTTACAAAATTTTGAAAATAAGGGCCTAATTCTAGAACTCGAGCTACATGAAATATCGAGATTTTCTAAGATTCCAGATGTCTTTGTCAATTTGTAAACATAAAATATTGGTTAGACTGACGAAGCAGGATTTCGAGTTTATACATATATTAAGCGAAACAAGCAAGCCTTGGAATGAGATTGCCCGTTGATCTAGAGGTCGAAATGTGCGACTGCGGATCACGAGGTCGTGGGTTCGATTCCCATCGGAGACAAAAATTTAAGTGATCCATAAGTTTTCTCAAGAGTCTGGGTGTTTCTATGTATTATAAAGGTATATAAGTATTAATATCTTTGGTCTGATACCCATAACCCAAGCAGATTGGGATCAGATAGCGTTGTGTAAAAATGTCCGTAAATATTTATTTCATGCTGCACATGAAATACGCTTTTTACGCAACGCTTGCTCATGTCGATGCCCTGAATAACGGCCATCTTAACAGAATTTGTATTTGTTATAAATTGCGAAAACTTGCAAATAGCAGTGAAGGGCCCACGTTCTATAGAGTGAGGGCTCTGAGACAAATGAGGCTAAAGATGACTTCAGACTACGCTATACTATTGCGTTATATAGTACAGCAAGCAAGGACTGAAGTACCATAATCACTACATTGAACATGTCAGTGTGAACATGTCCGTAGTTAAAGTACGGTGTGCGTTATTTTTGTGCTATAAACTACATGCTACAATAGAGCACATTTCGAAGACCATATTACTCGGTCAAAAGCAGTGTGAAATCTATGCCTATTAATAAAGATGAAGATCAATGCAAAGGGTGAATGAAAGAAGTGATTTATGATTTTTCTTTTTATACGAGTATAAGTACTGGCCATATAAATATGAATAGGTTCCCTAATCTGTTCAAAGCACCTAAAACCTTTTCTGAACTGGCTTGGCCCGTCATATTTTAAATTGATTATTGGGGCTTTGGGTTACTCTATTGTATTAGCTTGATTTATGTTCCTGGGAGAAGTTCCAATAGCTATCTACGGTGCGCTCTTAAGATATTCCGTACGACCCTTATAACTAAGTTTGCTATTAAGAGCGATTTGTCTTACGTCAGAAATATATACTCCAGTATTCAATTCATTTAGCTACTTTATTAAATACAAGGTTATCTTGATTAACAGGGGTGAAGTTTATAATATTTTGTACTATTTTGCAAATATTTTTTTGCATTTGTTACTGACACCTACGTAATATAAATGTCTTTTTAATTTTTTCTTAAATTTATGCACCGTTGCAAGTCTTGAAGGCGCCATGATCACGGAGGAACAGAAGTGCCTAGTTACTGAGTTGCAGTTAAAAGTGAAGGTCTTAAGAGCACAAATCTAGATTTTTTTAAGAATATTTTGTATACCTATAATAGTGCTTTAAGGCCCATCGTCTGCTATAGTAATACATTTGAAAAGCATTGTGATTGGTAAACCTACTTCTAACTGTAAATGTGTGAGTATGTATGTATGTATGTGTGTGTGTGTGTGTGTGTGTGTGTGTGTGTGTGTGTGTGTGTTAGTTAAAATATTGATCTGTTAGGTATTATAATGCATAAAGTACAATGGGGTTGACATATCCATATGGACAAAAACCCCTACCTTTGAAAATTAAATAGAATAAAAAAAATGAAACGTATAAGGTTCACGACAAGATGATTTCACTGGTTATTGAACTCGGCAGCTATACACGTATACAAGCGCACACGAAGTTCATTTAAGTTGTAAAAAAATTCCATCACGTGAGCAGTCTATCCCACTATTTATTAGGCCTAACCCACAATAGCGGTCTTCAAGCGGCTTTGTCTACTAGCTAAAACCCTCGCAGAATCGACGTGGCGCTTTTTTTCTACGAACTAGAGCTCAGCCTGCTGCACAGCTTCTATACGACTATGCTCAAGAATCGCTAATAAAGAAGCTCTCGTACTGATTATGAAGCATGCGTGTAGTTACCCGTGAATGTGGCGCTCGTGTTGTCAGCTAGGTCGCGGCGGTGCCGGGCGCCGCCGCCCGCATGCTATCAGCTGGCCGGCGCAGCCATCTCGCCCGCACGTGCTTCCACTCACCGCCCTGCGCCTGCACACAACAAACACACCGTTTTAGAAGAACTTATGTAGCATGTATGTAGGTGACATCACATCTCATCAAATACAAATGTGTACTAGTATATTTTCTATAGATAACAGTTGGAGTTACTGTAACACAAAAAAAATTGTGCCAAATCTGTAACTTATTCAAGACTATGCAGTTGGCCTAGTCTTAATTGACCTAGTTTTAACCACATCAAGATGCGAATAGTGAATCTTGAAACCCTAGATGCTGAAGTTGCATTTAAATTTCATCAAGGGAATTTACTTGAACAAGTTAGTTACTCATTACAGAATAAATAGTTAAATAAACTTAGTGGTTGTTTTTTGGGTTCATTGTAAAGTATAAAATTTTCCGTAGTCATTGTTCTGTTCCCGTAGTACATTAATTTCAACAGAGAATTTTGGGTTTTTTTTATACGACGCAAAAAAGTCGAAGTTAAGGTAAGGATGTGAGGATAAACATACTCAGTAGTAAGATACCGAATGCGAATACAAACCCGAAGCCAAAATAACAGCAGGCGAATTTACTCCCACTACGTC
Organism: Miltochrista miniata; assembly: GCA_933228765.1. NCBI lineage: Eukaryota > Metazoa > Arthropoda > Insecta > Lepidoptera > Erebidae > Miltochrista > Miltochrista miniata. Next base: position 18,120,355 of record OW121749.1, on the reverse strand, counting down.
ATCGATTCGAGGAAAGACAGAGAGCGAGTCCAATAATAGCATGTCTAAATTAGGTTACTGTGGTGAGCGTTCAAAATTATAAGCTTGACGTAGGCGTGACGTCCAAAATACGTATTAATTTAGCTAACAAGGCACAATAGGTACGTGATACGAGAGACAATGAGACGCTATGTAGCGTGCAGCATATATTTAACAGTCTCCGTACATGTGTGCTGCCATCTTGAACTGGGAACTGCACGCACGTCTCATATGCTGATAATGGGGTTGTATTTGCATAACATTGCCTAGCGTTTATGTTAGGAGTAATTATCATACGTCTTTGGCGTGGGGGTTCTTTTCTCTCGTACTAAAAGGTTTTAGAGGGTCAACAACTTAAGAGTAACACCTTCCTATTTTTAATGGGTGGAAATCCCCACAAATAGCATGAAATCAAACTACTTTTTTTCGATAAATATATATATTTAGCTCGCCAAATTGACGTCGCCACCAGCCTGATGGAAAGCCGTGGCGCATCTAGCGATTGAGGCCACTTCTGAAAGTAGTCCTCAAGTTGGCGGCCTTGTGATGTGCCTCTTCACGCTCCTCTTCAAGAACCCGGGATTGTAAGATGAGGGAAACTTAACTTCTTTAATATCTTTAGTATGACCCTTTTCATAGGTAGTGCTATGGTGAGATCAGTATCAAAAGCTTTGAGTTCATCCAAGTCTGAAAGTAGCCTTACTTATTTACTCGTATCAGAACTTTACTTCATCTCAGCATTTTTTTAGTAACTACCAAACCATACGAGGATTTAAATTACGTGGTCTGCTTTTTTTTCGGTATTTTTTTAATTTTGGCATTTTCGATTTTTTTAGATAACGTGGAATTTGTAATTCGTTGTAAAATTGTTTATTTTAAACAGATTCGTCAAATATTTGTGTCTTGGTTGCTGCTAACAAACCTTCAAGTATTCAGCAACAACAACCGCTAAACATTCATTACTATATTTAAAAAAGCTTTATGAGCTTTACCCTGGCAAACGTAGTCCAAGAACTACTTTAATATTTATTTTTCTGTTCAAGATAAAATATAATAAATCGGCAACAATATTCACACAAGCTTGCACACTCTCATGAATAAATTTTATCAAACAAACACATTCGCGGTATCACCAACTACCTCACTATGCAGAGAATTTCGGGAGATACCGCGCAACATAATCTTCTCCGAGCGGCTTATACGACTCCTCTACAAATGAAGCCCTTGCTACGAAATTGGCTGTAGCTTCGTAGCAGCTCTACGCGTACTTGCTACGACGTAGATATCTGTGTGCGTTATACGTAGCACTTGCTACGCATTTCAAACCAATTAACTAAGAATAATGGCGGTAACTGATGGTTATACCTGGTTACGTTCTAAAGTGAATTGCCTGGTTATGAGAGGCTTTAGCTTGTTCACACGATCAATTAACGTCCTTTGAATTCGATATCAAAGCGAACTCCAGATTGTAAACGCTTGAACTTTGTCCTCAATTTGGAAATTAATCAAATGATGAAAATCATGTCAATTTATTTATAGTGAAACTAGCTGACCCGCGCAACTTCGTAAGCGTCACATAAGAGAGTAAATCACCCGTTCCCGTCGCATTTACTCCCGTCAGAATAATTTCGTTAACTATAGATGTTTCCCGTCGCATTATTGTAGAAATTGCGCATATTCATGCATAGGACGTGGACTACCGGTGTAGGTCGCCAGCAGAATAGTGAATCGAAAAAAAAAACCGAAAAAAAAACGAGGTCAAACATGATAAAAAGTATCCTATGTCCGTCTCCTGGTTCTAAGCTACCTCCCCACCAATTTTCAGCCAAATCGGTACGGCCGTTCTTGAGTTATAAATGTTGTAACAAACCCGTCTTTGTTTTATATATTAAGATAAAAGAGCTTGACTTTGCTTTACAGAGGTAACGCATTTATGGTAAAATCGTTGCAACACTTTGACCAGCTAAGCGACTAGAACCGCAGCTCAGTGAAGAAATTCAACTGGTTTAGTTGAATTTCCAAACTACCTTTCATCTTTAAGACTATAGAACTTGACCTAATCTAAAATTATTCATTTTACACGTTCTCTGAAGATTTTCAAATGTGTTTTTATAACAAAACTTAGTCTACATAGGTGGTTATAAAATGAAAATACGCACCTTGATAGTTTTTCTTTGTGGGACAGTTATATGTGAAGTTTTCTATCCAACACACAAGACAATCAGACTTATATACCGAGGGTTCCCTACAAATTTTATAGATGATCCGCGCAACTTCGTTTAGCGTGGGTCAGCTAGTACTAAAATATTATAATCAGCTCCAAAAACAAATGCTCTAAAACAAACATGCTGACAATATATCTACTGTTTAAAGTGGCTCTTTACGCTAGGGTTGTCAATTTTAGACATCTGTATGGTTATTCAAGGCTAATTCTCTAGTTAGGATCATGCGTAGTAGCCTAAGCCTCGACTTAGACAGACAACGAGCGGCTCAACCTTTTGAGGTACAATATTATGTAGAGCTTTAATAAGTTTTGCGCGTATGTTGGATGAGATGTAGACCCAAAAATTTGATATTTTAGGTAAACACATGGATGATAAACTACAGCCGATCGCAGCATAATCATTTTAAAGTTTAAAAGTTCATCATGACCACCTTTGTATAATTTGATAGTTACTATATTGCCTAAGATACTATTTATTTCAAAAGATGTACTCGAGTTCAATTTTACTTGTACCTGTGCCATAACCGAATCTCCTTTAGGTTTGATTTCTAATACTAAATTCGAAAAAAATGCACAAGAATTTCTTGAATTCGATGACTATTAAGATCTACCCTGTTACCCAACAGGAAACAGAGTATATCAAACGCATCTCTAACCTACCTATTTCGCAAAAAATATGCAAAGGTTTCGTTAAAAATGGAATACAGAATTCAATTATACCTACTCTTTTCGAAACGGTCAGCGTGAATAATTCTACCCGAAGAGGTCTCTTTGATCATAGATTTAAATTATACAGGACTTGTAATACGCTCGGACGGTCATACAGAAGTTCAAATCTGAAACCTCTGAAGGATTATTCCGTTAATCCACCCCAAAAAATCCACCCAATGGGGTGGATAACCGGAATTACATGTTATGGTATGTCCGGAATTCCACCCAAGGGGTGGATTTCCGGATCTATTCATGATAAATAAAAAAGATCAAAAAAAAACAAATGAAGATCGAAAAATCAAATGAAGATCGGCAAAACAAATGAAGATCGTCTAAACAAATGACGGTCGAAAAAACAAATGAGATCGGCAGAACAAATGAAGATCGTCGAAACAAATGACGGTCGAATAAACAAATGACGATCAAAAAAACAAATGAAGATCGGCAGAACAAATGAAGATCGTCGAAACAAATGACGGTCGAATAAACAAATGACGATCGAAAAAACAAATGAAGATCGGCAAAATAAATGAAGATCGTCAAAAAAAATGACGGTTGGATAAAAAATGACGATCGAAGAAATAAACGAAGATCGGAAAAACAAATGAAGATCGTCTAAACAAATGACGGTCGAAAAAACAAATGAAGATCGGCAGAACAAATTAAGATCGTCGAAACAAATGACGGTCGAATAAACAAATGACGATCAAAAAAACAAATGAAGATCGGCGGAACAAATGAAGATCGTCGAAACAAATGACGGTCGAATAAAAAAATGACGATCCAAAAAAACAAATGAAGATCAGCAAAATAAATAAAGATCGTCAAAAAAAATGACGGTTGTATAAAAAAATGACGATTGAAGAAATAAACGAAGATCGGAAAAACAAATGAAGAACGTCAAAACAAATGAAGGTCGAATAAACAAATGACGATCGAAAAAACGAAAATCGGCAAAATTAATGAAGATCGTCAAAACAAATGACGGTCGGGTAAACAAATGACGATCGAAAAAACCAATGAAGATCGGCAAAACAAATGAAGATCGTCAAAACAAATGACGGTCAAATAAACAAATGACGATCGGAAAACAAATGAAGATCGGCAAATAATCTAGCTGCGTTTGCCATTGAAAAAAAATGGTGTCAGCAATTCTCGATCTTATGAACATGCATAATATTTATTTATTTTTTACATAGTCATGATCAGTGATGTCTGTTAACGCCTAAAACAACATTTTTAGAGACGTGTCATTAAGGTCGAGATTTGCTTGCACCTATTTTTTTGAATAGCACACGCATCTAGGACGATCTAGATCGTCTCATCTCATAATGTCCTTTTCTCAAAATGTCCTTTCTCATAATGTCCTTTTCTCGAAATGTCCATTCTCATAATGTCCTTTCGCAGATTGTCCTTTTCTTGAAATGTCCTTTCTCATAATGTCCTTTTCTCGAAATGTCCATTCTCATAATGTCCTTTCGCAGATTGTCCTTTTCTTGAAATGTCCTTTTCTCGAAATGTTCTTTTCTCAAAATGTCCTTTTCTCGAAATGTCCTTTTCTTAAAATGTCTCTTTCTCAAAATATGTACACTACAGGATTTACCCCGCTCAATCCGACTTGGATAGGTTAGGTTAGAAGGCTAAGGCGGGAGTGGAGCGTAGTGGAGCTTCCGCATTAGCCTTCGTGGTTATTTTTTTTTATAACCACCAAGTTACCACCAGTCACTTGGTAAATTTGATGTTATTTTTTTATAACCACCTAAACAAAACTTAGGTGGTTATAAAAAAAATAACCACGAAGGCTAATGGGGAAGCTCCGCTCCCGCCTTAGCCTTCTAACCTAACCTATCCAAGTCGGATTGAGCGGGGTTAATCCTGTAGTGTACATATTTTAAGAAAGGAACATTTTGAGAAAAGAACATTTCGAGAAAAGGACATTTTGAGAAAAGAACATTTCGAGAAAAGGACATTTTGAGAAAACAACATTTCGAGAAATAGACATTTCGAGAAAAGGACATTATGAGAAAGGACATTTCGAGAAAAGGACATTATGAGATGAGACGATCTAGATTCATATTTTGAGAAAGGAACATTTTGAGAAAAGAACATTTCGAGAAAAGGACATTTTGAGAAAAGAACATTTCGAGAAAAGGACATTTTGAGAAAAGAACATTTCGAGAAATAGACATTTCGAGAAAAGGACTATCTGCGAAAGGACATTATGAGAATGGACATTTCGAGAAAAGGACATTATGAGAAAGGACATTTCGAGAAAAGGACATTATGAGATGAGACGATCTAGATTACAAAAAATGGCTGCTGTTTATCCGACTGTCATTTGTTTTGTCGATCGTCATTTGTTTATCCGACTGTCATTTGTTTTGACGATCTTCATTTGATTTGCCGATCTTCATTTGTTTTCTCGATCGTCATTTGTTTATCCAATCTTCATTTGTTTTTTTTTCGATTCATTTGTTTTGTTGATCTCCATGTGTTTTGTCCATCTTTGAAATCCACCCATTTCATGTGTGGATTAACGGACTAATTGGATTAACAATATATAATTCCGGAAATCCACCCAAGGGGTGGATTTTCATGGGTGGATTAACGGACTAAACCCACTTCACTTTCGTCTTGCGAGTTTTATAAAAAGGCTGATTCAGAGTATGTTAGATTTTTGGTTGGAGGTCAGGAATGATTCCTAAATCTACAAACATACATACATATAGTCACGCCTTTATCCCCGAAAGGGTAGGCAGAGGCATAGTATACGCCCACATTACACCTTGTAGTTTTATGTCCCACGTAATAGGTGGTGAGCCTATTGCCGTGTTGAAATGGACTTCTAAATCTGATTTAGAATAAACAAATGGCATTATAACACTTAGGTACATATATTAGAATCATGGGAAAAATAAAAGTACTTTTTTAGAACGTCTACCCATCATTTGATTTTGAAAACTTAATACAGTTCAAGTTGATGTCTACAGGTCGTGACATCAACTTGAAGCATAATTCCCGTCAAAGACATTCCAAAGAGCCCCAAATACGATAGGCTTACCTTGTCCCGTTCATTAGTTCCCATTGTAAGTCAATTAAGTCCCGAGAAATGGGTCAAATTAGCTTGCAATATTTGCACTTTTCAAGTACGTAATCATCTTTTATGCTTGAAAATGATTGGCTAATTTTGGTTTTGATACGTTTGTAGAAGACTAGGAAAAGTTTATAGGTGAGATTTTTTTATTCTCAGGTGGTACGAAGATAGTATATCCAGATAGTATTTTAAACGAAAATGATTTTTTTAATACAAAGTTTAAAAGATGGAAAAAAAATTGGTTTCGAGCTTTAATAGGATTTTTTAATACAGCAGGATTTATTAATACTCCCGACCTTAATTTCTAACATTGTCGCTAACCTCTCCAGATAGGTTAATTATATTATTTTAATTCTATTATAAAATTTTTAATCAGGTATCTAACTAAAACCCGCGAGAATTCAAGATTGACACCCTGTAAGCACCAACCACTACCGCGCCACCGCACGAAATAATATAGAGGTAAAGCTGTTCAAAGATCGCATACTTCGCTGCAAACTTTTAATTGTAGTTGAAAGCAATTAAAACATTTGGATAAGTTTCGAACGCTGGAAAGCAAATTAAATATTTCAAGTTTTCATTGACAACATAAAAGAGATTGTGGAACGCGAAACTTTCCGAGATAAGTCACGTGTTCTTTGTTTGTACGGCGTACGAGCGTTCAAGAACAAAGCAAACATCGCTTGGGGATGAATAGATATGAAAAATACTAGACAGGAAATAACTAGTGCTAGACAATACAATCCCTATCAATCTCGCGTTCCAAATATAAATTTAACGAAAAAGGGGTAAAAATAGGAGCAGTAGCAGCGTTGGTTGACCTCAGAATAGAAATACGTGAGGTACATGTAACATTCACACAGAGACACTACTATGAGTTCCACAAATTTCATACCAAACTAGATGATGTCCGTGACTTCTCCCGCGTGGTATTCCTATTCCCACATCTAATGAAGATGTATTCCAGGGTTCATACTCATAGAATCGGGACTTCAAGCGAAATACTTAGGTATTACATTTACCGACGTTTCGGGCACGTGTGCAACCGCGACCACGGGTGTTGCAACGTGCCCGAAACGTCTGTGAATGTAAATAATACCTACGTATTTCGCGTGAAGTCCCGAATTCTATAAGTATGAGTGTTAACCACGGCCGAGTGTCAGCACTGCGAGGACCGCAGCGATGACACGGCGCTCCACACGCTGGTGGAGTGCACGGCGTGGGCGCAACAGCGCCAGGTTCTTGTAGTGGGTCTGGGCGTGGACACTCTCTCGCTCGAGACCATGGTGCGAGCCATGCTCTCCAGCGGGAGTAAATGGGACTGCGCCGCCTCTTTCTGCGAGCAGGTCATGCTCGTGAAGGAGGCGGCGGGCCGGGTGCGGTAGAGAGCTCTCCCACCCGAGTTCCGCAGTCGGCGGCCTGGACGCCGCCGACGTGTCTTCGCCGAGGACTATCGGCCTCCATGACCGGGGGTCTGAGGATGGTGAGAGGGTCGCTCACCGTCCTTACAGAAGCAGGCCCATGACGGCAGCGTGACGTGAGCAACTCACGCAGGCCTCCCCTTAGAAGCGGGATAACACCTGAAACCCTCCAAAAACGCGGGATAGCACCCGAACCACTCCCTGGGCGAGGCCGCAGTGGCGGCCGTGGGTCTGTTGTGAGTCCCGGGACATCCTTCTGAGGGCTTACCCGAGGCTCCCAACCACAGGCTGTTGGGCGTTACGTGAGGATTTTTAGTCGGTAAGAGTCATCCTCTGAGGATTTTCCCTCACGTTAAAAAAAAAATAAAAGTATGAGTGTTAAAAACCGCGATAGTTTAAAAATAACATATATATTCCAGGGATAAAAAGTAACCAGTATAACATTCTAATCTATTCCTATACCAAACAGATACGTTGAGCCGTAGAGCCTGATTGAGTAACAAACATCTTCACAAATATTAACACGTTCAGTAGATATATGTAGGATAGTATAGGCAATTTAGGCATTCACCTGACGCTATTCATACACTAGTATCGGGGTCATATAAACTGGAGGCGGATAAATCCGTCGAGGCAAACCTCGGAATATACACAGTACAGTTGACAAAGTCAAACGTTGTGATGTGTTAATGTTCCCAATCTATTGCTGACAAAATTAGACGCAAAAGGTACTGATTTTTAGTAAAGTAAAAGTTCTTTATCCACATGTTTAATCAAATTTCTTGTGTCAGAGAGTAGAAAATCAAAATAAAAACCAACAATTTTACTAATGTTTTAAGTCTAATTGTTGATGAAGATGTTTCGATATTTGGATGTTTGTTATGCCATTACGCTCTAACAGCGAAACGGATCTGACTGAAGCTTGGTACAGGAACAAAATGGCTAAACGGTTCTGACTGAAATTTGGTACAGGCATAGATAACACATTATATTAGTTGCGGGTCTTTTTCGCGTAAACAATTAATTTTTAATTAAATTTTAATAAAATTTTAATAAAAAAAAATTAAAAAAAAAACAATAAAAAAGGAAAAAAAAAAAAAAAAACGTAAAGGCATAGATAATACCAAGCAAATAACGTATATGCTTTTTGTCCCAGGAGTAGTAATAATATGATAGTGAACAGAATTATACACAGACGAAAAAACGGACACCATAAAGTATAATAAAAATAAAATCCAATTGAAAAGGGGCCTTATTTTGTTCTAAATGAATACTATGATTGAGATTCATTTTAACATCATAAAACAAGATCGATTTCCCTTTGCAGTAAAATAACTAGGTACCTACTCCTAGTTTTTTTTAATTTGTGTCTGTCTATCTGTTCGTTCGTTATGAATGCAAAAACTAGTAAACAGATTTGAAACGATTTATTAAAAATATCATGGACAAAATTCAAATTCTAAGTTTGTTTGATCGCAATTGGCGGAGTACATTCGGAGATATGAACACAAATAGGTTAGATCTTTGAATGTCTCAAGGTTGGATTTCCGTGATATCATTGTTTTTATTGGCCGAAATACCTACATGCGGGCACAAAAAAAAAGGTATAATATCTTTGGTGATATTAAGACAGAGAACTTTGCTCACTTTATCATCATGTATTCTACATATTTTCGTCATAACATGTGTGAAGTTTGAATTATCACAGTTAACAACAACTCACCTCTGTTAGAAGAGTCAAACTTAGCGAAACTTTCGTCACAACTGGTAGTCTACTTTCTCACTGAATACTCGCGAAATATTTCAAAGGAAAACTTCAAATGAACAGTTGAAAGTTCAACGTTGTCGCTTTTGTGGCACAGATGTCATACGTCACAAATGTGGGGCCTGTTTGTGGCAGAATCATTCTTCAAACGATTTCATTGTTCACCGAAACTGCGATACACCGAGATACTCGCACCTGACATTTTAGGGACATAGTCTCCGAATTCTGTTGGGCAAATCCCACAAAAAGCACACCAAAATATAACAATTAATCATTTTGCAAATATTTTAGCACAACGTCATCTAGACACAAATACTATCTTCCCATGAGAATAAGAATTATTGTCACTATCCAGATTTAAAACTATCTCCATTTAAAAATATCAATCTATTGTTTACAGATGGTAAGAAAAGAATGATTAACAAAAACACTTTCGCATTCATAGGGCTAGTATAACGTATGATTGAAACCGAGGCCTCGGCCTCGCGAGGTACAGAATAAATCTTTTACGTATGATTCTGTGGTTTTCATCCCTCAAAAAATTACTCCAGAGTAAGAATCGAACCATTGACCACCAATTTAACAGTTAGTACGTACCACTGTACCACTAAACAAACATACCAATAAGTAGCATTTTCATTTTAATCTTCTCAGTGAGAATTGAATATTTTATCTCTTTTATAATAACAACAACGTAATTTAAAAATAGACTTTTTTCTATAGGAACTTTTATTAATACTTAATCTTTGAAACTACGGAAACCCTAAAGATGATTCCTAGATTTACACACAAAAACCAAATAAATGTAGGTGTAAAAAGATATGTAAGAATGTCTGTATAAAATTATTATTACATTATTATGTACATAAAACATGAAAGCCTTTTTTACTAAAGTAATTTGGGTCAATTTTATCGAAGTCATAAATTATAAGGATAATAGTCGTTAGGATCTGAAAAATGTGTTTATCGATAGCACCCGCATGGATATGAAAGTGCTTCGGTAGTGGCTTTGTGGCATTAATTACCTAGACTTAAGTTGTGCAGACTCTACAGGAGTTTTATCTGATAGTAGATATTACAGTTGGTAACATAAGTAGTATAGAAGGCTGGTAGATTGTTGCAGGCTAAAACTGGATATAGAATGCGAGGTACCGTGTGTTGTGGCGTAAATTTGGAGAGGTCTACGTCCAGCTTTGGACTGCCATAGGCTGAATTAATTAAGAATTACAGTGAAATTATTAAATATATATTTTACATATTACTATCTAAACTGAACCTAAATAAGGTCCCCGTGGCATTATGCCCAAAAGACTATCAGCATTCCCCCTTTGCATAGCAGTACCTATTGAGAATTAAACTGCCCGAATTCATACATTATTATAGGTATTTAGCATACAAATAAAGCTTAAGTCAGTGACATGGCACTCGTTAAGTCAAGTTGAAAGACTTCAAGACAAAGCTTAAAATATTACAACAGTGGGTAGTCACAACCTGCACCTGTCCATTTCAACGCGGCATTACGCATCAAGCAATGTAAACCGAATTCCCATTCGCTAATACAAGTATCTGCACGACTTGTTCATGACATTGATACTTTAAATAGTCGGTTCACAGTTATTTTACCTCTGACAGATCGTTTTAGGGTTCCGTAGCCAAATCGCAAAAACGGAACCCTTAGAGATTCGTCATGTCTGTCTGTCTGTCCGTCCGTATGTCACAGTCACTTTTCTCCGAAACTATAAGGCCTATGCTATTGAAATTTGGTAAGTAGATGTATTCTGTAAACCGCATTAAGATTTTCATATAAAACTAGAAAAGAAGCAGTAAATTTTGGGGGTCCCCGTACTCAGCACTGAAACTTTCGTCAAACCCATAGATAGGTCTTCAAAAATGCTATTGAGGTTTCTAACATCATTTTTTTCTAAAGTGAATAGTTTGCGCAAGAGACACTTCCAAAGTGGAAAAATGTGTGTGTGTGTGTGTGTGTGTGTGTGTGTGTGTGTGTGTGTGTGTGTGTGTGTGTGTGTGCGTGTGTGTGTCCCTTTAACTTCTAAACTAAGGAGAATGATAAATCAGATAATAATATATGATGTACATTGCCATTAAAAATACTAACGAAAATTGGTTTGAACGAGATCGAGTTGGTAGTTTTTTTCAATACGTCATAAACCGCAATTTTCGCCTAGAAAAATCACTACCACTGCGAACGTGTTAAAACATCAATCAAAGTTACAGCTAACTACTCGAACTTTTATATTATGTTACTTGTTGCTACGAAACCCTTCATTGGCGAGTCCAACTCGGACTTGGCCGGTTTTTTCTGTGTTGGGATTGCAGTAAAGTCGTCCCAGTGAGTGCTAGTGTAAAACATTTTACTGCATATTAGTTGAGATTATAAGATGTAACCGTTAGCACTAAGGGGTTTGTTTTATGTAAATACCCATTAGTCAGTATACTTAACTTTACTAAACATGTGGTTCGGTTAGTATTCGATTATACTACAGTTTCAATTTTATTTATGGACATTTAAAAATACACTCATTAGTTACCATTACCAAGGAATTTGAAGTTGCTGTTCCCTTAAATAATGTCCACGCCTGAAAAACGGCAGCAAAAGAAGGAAATAAGTTTCGACTTAAGGTTGGAGTACATGGGAGAAACAAAAAGTTATTATGACATCACGAAAATCAAAGAAGTTATCCTCACAGCCAGAGGTAAAATAACTATGAACGGACTCTATCTGCTTCTCGTACAAAAAATAATTGCCCGTTTTTCCAGTATCTAATACAATACCTGTGTTAATAGCAGTACCTACAAAGGCCTTTTTCGGTAAAACTACAATCTTAATTCTACCCGACATAATTGCCTATTGTCTTAGGGACAAAAGGGCTGAACTAACTACTCGCATCAAAATAAACTAATTGCGAACTTAATGTGTCACAAAGCATATTATGGTAAAATTTATCTTTCGCAGTATGTGAGGTTAAATGTACCTACTCAACAATTAACCTTACAGAGCTATGTTACGTAACCTTATGAAAAACCGGCCAAGTTGGACTCGCCCACAAAGGGTTCTGTAGCAGCAAGTATTTTTTAACATAATATAAAAGTTCTTGTAGTTCGTTGTAACTTTGATTGACGTTTTAACACATTCGCAGTGGTAGTGATTATTCTATGCGAAAATTGCGGTTTATGACTTAATAAAAAAAACTACCAACTAGATCTCGTTCAAACCAATTTTCGTTGGTAGTTTTTAAGGCAATGTACATCATATTTATTAAAACCTCAACAGCATTTTTGAAGACCTATCTATAGATACCCCACACGTATGGGTTTGATGAAAAGAAAAATTTTTAAAATTCAGTTCTGAGTATGGGGACCCCCAAAATTAACTGCTTTTTTTCTAGTTTTATATAAAAATCTTGATGCGGTTCACAGAATACATCTACTTACCTAGTTTCAACAGCATAGGCCTTATAGTTTCGGAGAAAAGTGACTGTGACACACGGACGGACAGACAGACAGACAGACAGACAGACAGACAGACATGACGAATCTATAAGGGTTCCGTTTTTGCCATTCGGCTACGGAACCCTAAAAATAGATATCATAACTATGAATGTATGGCTTGAACCGACTGGTGACCCAAGGGCTGGCAGTCTTCTCTCTCAGCGAATAGGTATTGCTATTCAAAGGGGGAATGCTGCTAAGTAGTCTTTTGGGCAAAATGCCACGTATGTAATATTTATGTCTCACTGTAATTTTTAACAATAAATATTTATTTTACTATCGAAGACACCCAAGAATTCTTTGACTTCAATATTCTATGTGCATTTCTCATTAAAATTCTAATAGGATTTTTTAAACTTCGTTTTATATTTTCCTCTTAAAACATTCGCTTAGATATTTCTCTATCGGATTTTTTTTCTCTTGGATCTTGGATGAAATGATTTAAATCATTAAAGATCAAGGAAAGCAAATTCATTCAGAATTTACGGAAAGGTTTTCATCCATACATTTCCCTTGAAATGATTTTCATTAGATTTAATAATATTTCAATCCACAGAAAGTAAACACGGAAAAGCTTTTAACCTAAAATGCGTAGATTAACTTAAAAGCTTTGTTAGTCCCCATTTAATTGCCAATATCGTAGGCTATAACTGTCTGAGTGTCTCTGTTTGTTATGTACGAACTTTAATTGTTGAATTTAGATCACCCTCTCTCGGAATTATAATAATACTAGCGGACGTCACGCGGTTTCACCCGCGTAGTTCCCGTTCCCGTGGGAATATGGTAATAAAATATAGCCTATGTTCATCGTAAAGAGTGTAGCTTTCCAACAGTGAAAGAATTTTTCAAATCGGTCCAGTAGTTCCGGAGCCTATTCGTTACAAACAAACACACAAACAAAAAAACAAATCATTCCTCTTTATAATATTAATATAGATTGTTTTCATGGCGTAGAGAAGGAAAACTTGAACAGAAACCCTGTACCAACCCATTTGGCCAGGGTGGTACAGTAATTCCAAGGACCCTTTTAATATGATTGTGGTATAATTTGGCAGAGGCCTACGTCCATCAGTGGACTGCCATAGACTGATTTGATTGTTTTCTTTCAACAATAAATAAGAGAACACAAAGTCATCGCACACGTACACGAAAGGTACAAATGTGGCAACACCTGTTACGTGAGTCGCGACATAATAACGAGGCGATATTGGTCAACCAGTTCAGTTCCTTGGAGAGACTTATTAAGCTTTTCATATGTAAATATAGTTGGGAACAATGAGAAAGTCAAGTAGTGTATTCATTTTCATACGCTGAAATAGAACATGTGCACGACTTTATCTCCTCCGCGTAGAGGTTAATTTACAACGATGGCTCCTCCGGAGCGGCTTTTTGGCAATTCATTCATTTTTATTCCGAATCTGGCTCGCTAGAGCTGATAGTTGCGGAAAATCGTTACCAACACTGAGAATCTGCATGCGGATTAGTGATACACACAACGCACCCACTTACACATGGATTCACGGCAGTGGCTTCTTTACATCGCGCCACAGTCGCCGGTCCCGGGAGCGTGGTAACTGAGCTAGGAGGAAAAGCACATGCACTGCGCGGGTACGAACACGAGCACGGTCAGCGCGACGCGGCTGGGTACGGCGTGCGGCGAGCGGCGTGGCACAAGGTCGCTCGGCTGCACGAGGGCGTGTTCGCGCGATTCTCGCGGGACGCGGCGACTCAGGTGACGCACGGTCGACGGATCACGCGCGGCGCAGCAGGACGAGCGCTCGCACGGGCTAGCGCCGACACACGACAGCCTCCGTCGCAATGACGAAGCGGCCGGGTACGCGCGCGCGCTCTACGACGCAGCCTCCCGAATCTCTCCGACCCACCTCGAAATCTCACGACGTTGGGGTGAACAAACCCGCCACGCTTCTCCTTCTAACACAGTGACGAGGTTAAAAAGGATTTAGAGTTTCTCGTAGCATTTTACGGTTCGATCGTCCTCGGCGTTCACTTTGTAAATCTAGACACCATTCCAGTAGTAAAGTTGTCTGAATCGAGGGTACCTACTGGACATCTCGGGGATACACGCGAGGTTAACGATTTCTAACCGCGCCGCGCCGCATGTAGAACTTAAATCGGTATCAATAAGTTACCGTCTGCTCATAAGTACTTTAATAAAACTTTATAGATTCCAAAGTTTCTGAGTGATAATGAAGTAAATCATACTGTATCAATATGGATCCAATACTTTTAATGTGAAATAAAATTTTCCAATTTATGACTTGATAGGAGTTAGCGAGACACGAAGATAACAAACTACTTAAATATTGAAACTGTTTCAGTCAATAAAACTGATAGGCGCTGATTAAATTCGATTAAAAGTGCGCAAAATTGATATCGATGGGAAGTGTCAGGTGTCGCTCGGCTCGCACAAACATTTCCATTGTTCACGAGCGGCGGCGGCGGCGGCGAGAGGCGAGGAGCCTTCGACAGCGCTCCATCATTCACTTCTATTCATTACTGGAGGCTCGCTATGCTCAACTCTTGTGTTTTCATCATTGTGTGACCATCAAAGGCTATTTTTAATCTTTGCTTTTGTAACAATACTTATTGTCATGACATGTATAATCTATCACCACCGGTGCATATCGTATTTGAAAGAGTAGGTAATAATCTTAAAGGTAGAGTAAAAATAAATAAAGAAATAGGGAACTATTGTTAGACTTTCTCACACAACATTATCTAGGCCAAATTACAAATGCAAATTATAATGCAGTATTATAAGTTTAATATTTATTTATTTTTATTTTAAAATGATTACAAAGTTTGTTACAAGCTAAAATTTACAACTATACGTGTAGCATAATCCTTAATTGAGTTTTTCGTACACGTTACGCTTCATCGTCGTATCACAAAGTATTAATAATAAAACAAATAGAATACAATAATACTCATGGTTACCACAAAACAATAAAGTCCAAAACGCAATTGCATGTATGTACTGCTCATTATTTTCAGCGGATATAGTACCTACACGTGAACTTATGTAGCACACAAGCCCTAAAGTGCGTCGAAAACGAGAAATTATTATTGATTATTTAGAAAAATTAACTGTTAGTTGATGTTTCACGTATTATCCTATAAAATTCAATTCTAACGGCATTTCAAGTCACGGTCGAAGAAACAGTAGTACTACAGAATATATTATATTATCTGTGGTAGTACATTTGAAGTTTTACATTCCTTCCTCATTATTTTTAACTCATTGAATAGCACTACATGTAGGAATTTTCTCACGTTAAATAAAACCGGCCAAGTGCGAGTTGGACTCGCCCATGAAGGGTTTAGTAGCAGCAAGTAACATAATATAAAAGTTCTTATAGTTCGTTATAACTTTGATTGATGTTTTAACACGTTCGCAGTGGTAGTGATTTTTCAAACCGAAAATTGCGGTTTATGACGTAATAAAAAAAAACTACAGCTGTATCTCGTTCAAACCAATTTTCGTTGGTAGTTTTTATGGCAATGTACATAATATATTCTTTTTAGACTTGTCATCCTCTTAGTTTTAGAAGTTAGAGGGGGGGGGGGGGGGAACATTTTTCCACTTTGAAAGTGTCTCTTGCGCAAACTATTCACTTAGAAAAAAATGATGTTAGATACCTCAATAGCATTTTCGAAGACCTATCTATAAATACCCCAATTTTCAGTTCTGAGTATGGGGACCCCCAAAATTTACTGCTTTTTTTTTCTAGTTTTATATAAGAATCTTAATGCGGTTCACAGAATACATCTAGTTACTAAGTTTCAATAGCATAGGCCTTATAGTTTCGGAGAAAAGTGGCTGTGACACACGGACGGACAGACAGACAGTCATGACGAATCTATAAGGGTTCCGTTTTTGCCATTTGGCTTCGAAACCCTAAAAAGGCCGTAGTGATAGATGTTTATCACAGTATGTAATAGTTAACGGCAATACGGCTCACCACCTATTACGTGGGACAAAACCTTAAAGGTGAAATGTGGGCATAATATTTTTTTTATACTACTGGGGTGGCAGACAAGCATATGTAGTTCAAGTAACGTTTGCAACACCAGAGGCGCCACACTCGCGCTGCCGACCCTGTAAAAACCTTCTAAGACCCCTTTTGAAGAACCCCATACTGTAGGCGTTTGGAAAACCGAGGCAGGGAGGTCATTCCACAACCTAAGCGTGCTGGAACGCTCCGGACGCAGAGTGTGAGGATGAACTCCCTGTCTGTGGCGAGCGGTGCGATGTTAGAACGTAGTCGTGGGCATCATATCAAACAGTTCCTCAGAGCACATACCATTGTACAGGCGGTAGAACACACATCAGGAGGCAAAGTCTCTCTTGTCGCGAAGAGGTTCCACACCACCTGTAAATAAAGGATCGTTGACAACTCTTACAGCTCGTCTTTGCACCGAGTCAAATGGACGAAGCTGATATTCAGGTGCTCCCGCCCAGAGGTTACAGCAGTACTCCATATGCGGCCGCACTTGCGACTTATAGAGAAGCAGTGTTTGCGCCGCAGTGAAGTACCGCCGCGCCCTGTTAAGCACACCTAGCTTCTTGGACGCCAGCTTAGCCTTGTCCTCCAAATGACTACGGAACTGAACGTCACTGGAGATGTCAACGCCAAGGATCCCTATACTTTTGGAGATGGAAAGAGATGTGCCCTGAAATTGCGGCGCTACAGTTATTGGGGTTTGCTTAGTGGTGAAAAAACACGTTTGTGTCTTGGAAGGGTTGAACTGGACAAGATTTTGTCCACCCCAATCGGACACTCTAGTAAGAGTAGCCTCGATTTCAGACACAAGCTGTTCACGATTTTCTTCCACAGTGTCCCGAGAGATACCGGGGCGGCCCGTGTAACAAGTGTCCCCGGTACTGTCGTCCGCATAACGATGAATGCCGTCAATAGACAACATGTCATTGATATGCAGCAGAAACAGAGTAGGGGATAACACTGAGCCTTGCGGTACTCTAGCGTTTATGGTCATGCAGTCTGAACAGCTGCCGTCAACGACGGCCCTTATGCTTCTACCGACCAGGAAGCTGGACACCCATCCGCATAATCTCTCGGGTAGTCCATATGAGGGCAATTTCGTAAGAAGACCACGGTGCCAGATCCGGTAAAAGGCTTTAGAGATGTCGAGGCTCACTGCTAGAGCCTCGCCCTTACTCTCGATAGCCGCCGCCCATCGGTGTGTTAGGTACACAAGAAGATCGCCCGTCGAGCGACCGTGACGGAAACCGTACTGCCGGTCATTGAGCAGGTCGTGTTCCTCAAAGTACCCCAGGAGCTGTGTATTAATTACACACTCCATCACCTTGGATAAAAGGGAGGTGACGGCTATAGGCCTGTAATTGGCCGGGTCGGTCCTGTCACCCTTCTTGGGTACGGGATGTACATAAGCGATCTTCCACGACGCTGGGACTTGTCGCATGGAATATGAAAGTGTGAAAAGACGTGTAAGTACCGGACACACCTCTGGTCCACAGTGCTTAAGTACCACCGCACGAATGCCGTCTGGCCCACTCGACTTATGAACGTCCAGGGATTGGAGCTCCCGTCGGACATTCCGCTGTGTGAATTTAACTTCCGTCATGGAAGTGCCACAACTCGGAATGTCCGGCGGCAAAGCACCCCCGTCGCTCATGGTCGAGTTAGAGGCAAAGAGATTACCCAAAAGGTCGGCTTTCTCCTTAGCACTCTGGGCCAAACTACCGTCGGGTATAAGCAAGGGTGGTAAACCTAACCGACAGAAGTTTGCCTCAGCAGCTTTGGCAAGCGACCAAAATTCACGACTTCCTGAAGGGTAGCCTGCTAGCCGTTCGCCAATTCTGCGAACGAAATCGAACTTGGCCCTGACAATTGCTCTTTTACTGGACCTCGAGGCGGCATTTAATTTGCGTTTCACCTTAGAGATGTTTGGATCTGAATTTGCACGAGCCGTGATCCAAACCATGTAGGCAGATTCTTTCTGCGTTAGAGCTTCTCTGCAGAGCCGATTGAACCACGGTCACTTTTTTGCACCTACAAGGATCCAGCGGTTGGGAATGTAGCATTCCATACCCTCCAAGATCCCCTCAGTGACTGCTACAGCACAAGAATCCAGATCCTCCGAGGCAAAACAAAGCCGCCACCAGGGGTACGACGCACAGAACTCTCGCAGTCCATCCCAATCTGCTGACTTGTAGTGCCACACATGTCGCCACTCCTTGGGCCGAGGTGGTTCAGGCCTTGCGAGAGGCACATGCGTCCGAACGACACAATGGTCCGACAATCCTAGCGGAGCATCCACTGAAACGTTGTATTCGTCCGGACGCGTTGTCAGCAGGAGGTCCAGCAATGCACTATGCTCGTTCTTCTTGTCTGGTATCTTTGTATGGGATTTAACCAACTAAGAGAACCCATAGGTCAAGGCAAATTCGTGAGCAGCTTTTCTCGCAAATTCGGTGGTCCGGGAGCCCAACCAGTCAACATGATGACCGTTACAATTTCCCAAAATCACTATCTCCGCGGAGGGACACTGCTCAATCACCCTGTCAGTCGCTTGCTGCAGGTGGTCATAAAGGCGAACTGTGTCCGTGTTACCGCTGTAAGACCTGTACATGCACGCGAAGATCCGGGTGTGGGCCCCGTGATCCACGCGTGCCCATAACGTAGACAGGTCCCTGTCTTCGAGGCTTGTAAGACGGCGACAGCAGACATCATCCCGGGCGTACATACACACCCCGGCTTTCCGCTTGAAGTTGTACTCCAGCTTGTATCCAGGGTACATTAAGTAAGATGTATCTTTCGGGCATGAGATCTGCGTCTCCGTCAAGAAAAAAGGGTCGGCTTCGCAGTTTCAAGATGGTCGTGGACTACTTTGATGTTCGCGCGCATACCTCTGATGTTGCAAAAGTCCACTTGAAGTGTGGACGACGATGCCGCTGTGGATACCTTTTTTATTTTTCTTTTTTGCAGCCATGGTTGTATGGAAGGGCCCCCGGTCCCCCCCCCCCCCCCCAATGCAGTGGAAGCGTCCACTCCAGTATCCTCCTCCGGCACGACCACAGCAGCAGGGACTTTACACAGGCTGCTTGTTCAGCCTCCTGGGGCGGAGATTAAGTGATCCCCAGGTTCGGGTCCCGTACAGCCTGCGGGCGGTCAGCGGTCAACCGTTTCACCGGGTCTCCCTGACCGCCGTACCAATACTCCGCGCCTCTATCCGCCAATGGAGACAGATAAGCCTCTGGTCTCACAGTCACCGGCACAAAGTCGCCCCAATGAGCTCTGGATCCCTGCTAACCGACGGAGAACATAACCAAACCGGAGTCAGGTTACTATTACCACGGTCTTCTGCAGGGCAGAGGTACTGCCCCAGGCGGGCTGCTCAACGAACGGAGTACCGTTATGCCCTTCCTCCTAATGTGGGCTTTTTCGTTAATCCCTAAGATATTGAATCTTAGGGATCTGATTGAAGAAGCCACTACTGTACCCTCAGGGTGTAACGTTAGCTCCATGAGAAGTAACGCATGTCCCCTAAACCCCGAGAGGTAATAATATTATGCCTCTGCCTACACCTTCGGGGATAAAAGGCGTGATCATATGTATGTATTTATAATAATTTACAGGACACTTAGGACTACGAGCGTGGTTCCCAGTCGCTACCTTATATCGACAGAGTTCCTTGAGATCAGAAACCGATTTAATCTCTTACAATTCAATTCAGCTACCCAATCCAGACAGTTAATTGAACTAGAACCTTTGCGGTGTAACATAAAAAGCTTAACTTTTATTGTCTGTAGTCCGTTGTAAGAAATGGTGCTGTAGATACTATTGTCTTTCAGCGCATAATAATTAAGTTGAAGTTTATTGGTCTCACTAAGACTTGTGACTGGCTGGATCGATTTGACTGGTTTTATATTTGGTTCAATTATTTTATTTTTTTACATAAGTTTCATTTAAAAAACAAATTGACGCAAATGGCATCGACTGCAAACGGACGGGTCAGCTAGTAAATTATAACAAAATTTTGTTGGTTTGTACGCTTCAAACAAGAAGCCGTGAGACGGTCTCACCCGACTGCCCCTCTCTAAAACGTTTATTGTGAAAGTGAAAGTTCAATCCGATTGACGTTGTCATTTTTGGTTTATTTCAAACTTTGAACAGATGATCCACGTGACCTAGTGACGTAGTTTAATGCAAGAGGGTCACAGACTACAGACACAAGTCTCGCCATGCCCCTCTGCAATCTATTTTATAGAGAGGGGCTAAAACTCAAAAATATAAATTTGCTGAAGTTTTTGCAATTTGCAACTGGCTGCAAAGATTGTTTTCATCTATTTTTCGCGTCACTAGCATTATATGCGATTGTGAGAAAAGTAATATGCAGTCAGTGGTATCCAAGCAACTTTAGCAAAACCTTATGATTGATGCTTGATGACGATAGTTTAAAAAAACAAAATCATAAGTAAGTACTTAAACTTTTTATTCTTGGAACAAGTTCTTGGAGGGACCATGCGGGTGGAGCTGAAAGGCATTATAGGCAAGTAATACTAAAAAAATGTAGAACATGCCGGACTCTTACCGACAAAAAACCAACATGTTCCCTACCAAATGCCTACTACAGTTGGGAACCCCGGGTAAGTCCTCGGAATATGCCCCGGGTAAGTCCTCGGAATATGTCCACGATTCCCAAAAGACCTTGGCTACTACTGCGGCCTCTGGGGGATTGTTCGTGTGTTATCCCGCTTCTTGAGACGTGTGGCATGTGGGAATCTTTCTCGTCACGCTGTCGTCTTGAGCCAGCTTCTGTAAGGACGGTGAGCAGCCCCCTCACTGTCCACAGGCCCCGGTCATAGCAGCCGATAGTCTTGGGTGAAGACAAGTATGCGGCGCCCCCACTGCAGATTGCAGAACTCGGGTAGGAGAGTTCTTTTCCGCTCCCTTCCCACCACCTCTTTCACGAGCATGACCTGCTCGCAGATACACGCAGCGGTGTTCCACTTACTGCCACTGGAGATCAAGGCTCGCACTATGGTCTCCAGCTAGAGAATGTCCTGACCCGAGGACCTGGCACCGCTTCGCCCACGTTTTGCGCTCCGCCAATGTGTGGAGCACTGTGTCCTCACTGCGTTCCTCGCAGTACTGGCGCTCAGCCGTGGTTTCTCGGTGTATTCGCCACAGTCATTTACCGAAGCTCAGTAAGCATATGTGACAACCGGTAGGAGAAAGCGCCGTGGCTCCTCTTCAGCCACTCGTCCATGCCTTATTGTTGAGCAACAACCGCGAGTGCTGCTGATGGTCCCCTCAATTATGAGACCAAATTTCGGAAGTGGTGTCCAAAGTTCCATCGGCTATCGAGTACGAGCCCCAGATACTTCATCGAGGGCGCAATGCCGATGCAGCCCCCTATCTGTATGCTGGATCCTACAGGTGGCCCCTCCCGAGGTGACCTCAAGGTCCAGCCGTCGTATTCGACCCACGACTTGAGCAACAGCTACCGTGGCCTTTAGGGCTGTGTCTCGGCGCGTTGCTCCTTGCGCTGTAACGAGGATCTCGTCGGCGTAACACGTTACGCCGACAACACTAAGCAACGGACCATGCAGCAACCAATCGTAACCGATGTTGCAACAGCTGCCGTGGCCTTTAGGACTGCGTCTCGACGCGTTGCTCCTCGCGCTGTACCGTAACGTATTATACCGAAAACTCTGAGCCACCACGGACCACGCAGCAGCCAATCATAATCGATGTTCCCCACGAGCGGTCCTAAGTCCGATCCCTGCGGAACACCGCACAATACATCTCACAGATCCGCCCCTAGCCAGCTCGAGTAAGATATGGCCCTCTCGGAAAGAAAGGCCCCGACCGTTCGACAGAGTACAGTGGTGTCCTATACCCATGCCAAATCAAAATCCATTCGGTTGTTCAGACGTGGAAGCGGAACAGGCAAAATTAATCTCGCATCAGTCAGAACACATACAATACATACATACATATGGTCATGCCTTTATCCCCGAAGGGGTAGGCAGAGGCATATTGTTATATGCCCACATTTCACATTTTAAGAATTTGTCCCACATAACAGGTGGTGAGCCGTATTGTCGTGTTGAGATGGACAGGCGCAGGTTGTGACTGCCTGCTGTTGAAATTTTTCAAGCCGCCTAAAAAGGCCTTCAACTAGGCTTAACGACCACCATTTTACTTTTTGAAGAACGGAAACGCCCAAATAAATGTCACAAAGTGGTCACGTAGATGGTCACCCATCCAAGGACTGGCCCATAGTGAAAGTTGCTTACTACAGTGATCGTTTACAGAACATTCCGCGGGGCTACGAGCGCTTTTGCCAGAATATTGGCAAATATGACTGTAAAAATATTGAGTTTAAAGACTGAACGAACACCGAGTTTTACGGTAAGCCGATTGGGCTTTTCATTATTGTCATTAATACCTTGTCGTCTAAAAGCATGGTATAAAATGTCCAATAAATTTGATTAAAGCAAGTCCAGACATGAATCGCGATGAGAGGATTAGATTAATTAATATTGAAATGCGGAACCGTTAGAGGGCTAATGCCTGCCTTCCACTGCGAGCGAGTCGGACCCATTACGGACTCCGCTATACTCGTAACGACGATTTTCATACATGTCCTTCCACCAAAGCGGACATGACATGTATCGAAAATCATCGTTACGAGTATAGCGGAGTCCATAATGGGTCCGACTCGCTCGCAGTGGAAAGCGGGCATAAAGGTATGATTCCGAACTCGGCAGCAAGCAGCACTGCTGGTACGCTTCGTTGGGCGTGGTGCACGAGCCGTGGGACGTTGGGCACAGCCGTGGCGGATGGGCGTTGTCTCAACTAATATTATAAAGAGGAAAGATTTGATTGTTTGTTTGCATCGAATCGGCTCCAAAACTACTGGACCGATTTAAAAAAATCCTTCACTGTTAGAAAGCTACACTCTGCCTGGTGAATATAGGCTATACTTTATTCCATTCCCGTATTCCCACGGGAACGGGAGTTACGCGGGTGAAACCGCTAGCTTATGCTCGCAGCTTCGTGTGTAATTCGCTTCCCATGGAAACATTTTTATGTACCTTTTATTGACATTTATGTACCTTCAGATTACTATTACCCTTAGCATAACAGTAAGCAATTATTGTAAATTATAAAAAAACATATTGCCAGTATTAAGAGTCTAAGTATATGTTATTACAAACACTAATCTATTCCTGTACCTAATAAAATTCAGCCAAATCCGTTCAACCGTTAGAGCGTGCTTGAGTAACAAATATCCCAATATCTTCAAAAACTTTCGTGCTCCAGGGCGTCGATTCTCGACCATACGACGTAAATACATGAACGAAATTTACAGATGAAACATCATCTGTCTCATGTTTTGCAGTTTTTTTTATATGAAACAGATGACTTTTCACCAGAAAACACGTCTACGCATTCACGGCGTGTGGATGGAAAATCGGCGCCCAGACCTACTTCAACATTTTATTTTTAAACTTTCCAAACTAGCTTTTTTAAACGCGCACCGTAGACACTATTTTTGCAGTACGCTACAGTTCGTAGACATCGTAGAGCCTGCTACGCTATCGTAGCTTGAAGACAAAAACTTCCTTCCAAGCTGGAAAATCTACGTCACAGTTCTGTTTCTTTTGTATATCATTAGATTAAGTATATCAATCACCTTTACAAGTTCGTTCATCCGGTAGCAGCAACTAATGCTTCAATGCTGCATTGCATTCAAAGTAATGAATAATACGACCGTTTTAGGGTATCGTACCGAAAGATATGGTACCCTAAAACCGCTCGAAAAGGCGGCACTGCACTCTCACTCAAAGAAGCCGCGGTTACTCGATGCAATCGCCATCGCCCCGCTTGCCGCTAACATCCAGTATGAAGCTTTATAGTTTCATATTCGTCCGTCCTCCGATCCTCGGTCTACCGTCCAAACGGTTAGTGCTAGAAAAATGAAACTGCATGGACACGAAGTGCTGAAATAATTTATAATTAGAAAAAAAAAATTGGGGAACTTTCCTGTTTTTTTTAAGATGAGGAATACCCTACACCTATGCCGGACTCCTACCGACTAAAAACCACACGTTCCCTACCTAATGCCTACGGTTGGGAGCCCCGGGTAAATTCGGAAGAAAGACCCTAGGATTCCCAACAGATCTTGGCTACCACTGCGACCTCACCTAGGGGTACCTCCCCAGCACGTAAAGTAGGAATGTTTTTGTCTCGCGTCTACTTCATAGTGTCATTAGATAAGTATTTTAAAATTATTCTGAGGTTTCTATGATGATTTTTTCGTTTAGGCATCCTTCGCTTGAGGTTTAGGGCGCCCTCATGATGGTAGTCAATGTTAAAATCTTAGAAGGCAATCTATAACGGCGTATATAACTTCATTAGTTTAGGATTCTAATTCTAATTCCACGTGTTAGTATATTAGGTATGTGACTACGGAACCATATTGTATGCGTGGTCTTGCACACACTTTATTGGTTTTTTTATGTCCCACGTTACACAAGCGTGAAATAATAAATGTTGAAAAGCTTTCTTTTACTATGAACGTTAACCGACGAGTATAAATACATAGGTAGCTACTAAGTTAAATCGATTCTGTTTTACAATGGAAGCTAATCTACTGACTCGCCCATGAAGGGTTCCGTAGCTGCAAGTAACATAATATAAAAGTTCTTGAAGTTCGTTGTAACTTTCATTGATGTTTTATCACGTTCGCAGTGGTAGTGACTTTTCTAGGCGAATATTGCGGTATATGACGTATTAAAAAAAAACTACTAAGTCGATCTCGTTCAAACCAATTTTTGTTGGTAGATTTTATGGCAATGTACATCATATTTTTTTCTTAGATTTATCATTCTCTTAGTTTAGAAGTTAGAGGGGTGGGGACACACATTTTTCCACTTTGGAAGTGTCTCTTGCGCAAACTATTCACTTTAGAAAAAAATGATGTTAGGAATCTCAATAGCATTTTTGAAGACCTATCTATAGATATCCCGCACGTATGGGTACGACAAAAAAAAATTTTTGAGTTTCAGTTGAGTTTGAGCATGGGGACCCCCAAAATTAACTGCTTTTTTTTCTAGTTTTATATAGAAATCTTGATGCGGTTCACAGAATACGTCTCCTTACCAAGTTTCAACAGCATAGGCCTTATAGTTTCGGATAAAAGTGGCTGTGACATACGGACGGACAGACAGACAGACAGACATGACGAATCTATAAGGGTTCCGTTTTTGCCATTTGGCTACGGAACCCTAAAAAGGACAACGAATTCAACGTGTATGTTTATGTTCACCTTTATTACACAAAGTAATCAATTGGTACTACGGTCCACACTCACCGTGTGATTGCTGCGGTATGTCACAAGGTCGGTCGCTGAAGCTACTGGAAACGTCCATCTTGCTTTCTATATACAGGTTGATTTATTTATTTATTCCACACACTACTATCATTACAGGTTGGTACCCAATACAATAGCAGATCACTTTACAATAGATTAGCACAGTAAAATACAAGTTCATAATAATCTAAGCACGACTCTTACAACATTAGTAGGTACTTCTTTTACACAAACTAAGTATATCACTATATTATAATCAAAACATAATTCCCCAGATACACACACAAGTTACAAAAATTATGCCACCCTAATTACATAATAAAAATTTATTATGTAATTAGGGTATTTGAATACGTAGGTGTAGCTTCTGATGTTGAGTGTAGTGATTGCCTAGGTTTTAATGGAACTTTCTTTACACATGCCATCATTATCATAAGTTCAGTAGTTTCGGCACTACGTTGGTGAAACAAACTAAAGCACATAATATTATTCTATTTATCTAAATCCTACTTCCTGTAAATGTTATAAATGTGAAAGTTGAAGTGAAGATATTTGAATGTTTCTTATTCAATCACATTACACGGTTGAATGGGTCTAGCTGAAATTTATTACTGTTGATATACCTAATAATAAGTATTGTTTTCGGGCCACTTTTAAATAAATTAGGAAGTAAATAAAAGGAAGTGCTGCATCTTCAATAACACATTCACTTAAAAGCCTCACATTCGTAATTCACTTTATTTATACTCAGCCTGTATACGGAGGCAGTTTCGTACTCATGTGCTTAGTTAATGGGCCATCAACGATAGCGAACATTGTCAATATCAGCCTAGTGGTTTACGACCGGTAAATTATACGTCATTTATATGGTTTACGTACGTATACAAAACAATAGAGTCTTTTGGGAATGGGAGAAAATAATTAATCCAATCGGACAGAGTTCACTTCTCCATAGTTTTTTCTTGGTTTAGTCTAGGAATGATCGATTTGCGAAATGACTGATTCTACAAATGACAGATTTTTTATTCCGGAACAGAAGTTAGTACTTTGTTTAAATAAAATACAATGTAAGACAAGCGAATCATTCATTTCCAACAGTTTTTATAAAGGTCATTGGGCATAATCTGATCCGGTTTTCGAAATATTTCCTACAGATATCAAATTATGGGTAAATTAATGTGTGCTAGCCTACATTTCATTCTGTGTAGTTTTTTTCTAAACGCGGGAGAAGTCTATAAAACCATTTAACTGCTCGTTCGCTCTAACTTTGCCGCTCGGCTCCATATACTAAAGTCGAATTTTTAATTAGACGAAGTAAATTGACAGCAACTAATGTCACTTCTTCATACAATGTTGCGTATTTTCTATGACGAAGTGACATTAGCTACTGTCAATTTATTTCGTCTAATTAACAATTCGGGTATACGCCTCTACGCCAGCGGCAAAGTTAGAGCGAACGGGTAGTATATATATGTGTTTAAAAATATTAGGTACCAATCAATTAAGTATTTTATTTTAAACTAACATGGCCATTACTATACACTTTATAACTGTTAACGGGCTATTCATTGAGTTTCCGATATTTCGCCACTGTTACAAGCGCCATGATCAGGGATGAACAGTTCATCCGTGATCATGGCGCTTGCAACAGTGCCATGATACGCAATGGTAAATATTTCGGGACTCAATTTCCTCGATACAAGAATTTGGCTACAATCCTCAGATGCCACCATCCAGATCCAGAGGAGAGCAACTCACAACCGAAGAGGCAAACAAGTCTAGACTCATAACAATGACCCGGTGGGTTGCCGAGACTATGAACGGTGGTTTCAAAAAACATTTTAAAATATTCCGACACACCTTAATGTTTCCTTGCCTAACATGATGGCGGATTTCCGAATCACTGCAGCGCTCATCAACACTACTCGGCGATCATTCGAGGATAGCATTTACGCCGAGCAATTCATTAATATAATGAAAGAAAATATCAATAGATGGAACGAGCTGGTTGACTATGTGCGTGAACACAATTTAAATATGCAAAGGGTAGCCTTCACTGCAATTCATGCCAGTAATGCAGCGTTCGATTTCCCACAGTTGACGTACGATGATTGCATACTGTTTACGCTGGGCAGCTATCACCTGAGGATCGCCAGATTATACGTCCATGAGAAGTTACGACCAAATGGACTATAATATCGTTGAACTCTAGCGGCACCACGAATCGTATTACAGAACGGTAGAATTCAGTCTCGACACATCAGGAGTTACATTAATATTACACGTACATACTGGTGAACCGTAGGGTTGTTGTAGAACAAAGGGCAGAGATAGTATAGAAGATTATTACTGTTCTTGTATCCACGGCCGGCGCACTATCGGATGCTGCGCACATACAGCCAGCATGGTGTACTTTTTGTCATGGGCCAGACACCAAGAACAAATAGATGCGCCAGCAAGGTTCTTGAACGACACTATTATGCCTGTTGACATTGATCATGTTAAATAACAACGATATAATTCTACACATTTGTTTAATTTAAAAATGCATCAGATTATTCCCATTGTATGAGTAAGAGAGAATAAGATTTTATCTTTTGGGTGCCCAACAGACTTGTATTGAGCCAGCAGACGAATACGACGAGTTCAGTTGCTCTAGCGTGTAATCAAAACACCTAAACAATGCAAATAGTCTAAAAATGTGTTATCACAAAAGAATATAACTTATACTTTATTTTTTTAATTTTTGGGCAAAGTCCCATTCTCTGCAATGATGCGCCATATATTTTCGTAAACTAGGAATGTTTATATAAACATCCAAACCAATTTTGTTTTTGTAGGCTGTGGGCATATTTCACATACAAAGTGCCCCACGATAAACCATATGCCTGATCGTATCTATTTATAAGCCAACTTTTTTTTTACGCCGGGCGGCGAACTACTGGGATTCTTGTCCCAGTAGTTCCATCATGGAAGTAGACAATGAAACTACTGGGATATGGCGAGTTTAAAGAAATCACGATATATGAATAGTTATAATAGTGGAAGTTATAATAATAATATATAAAAAATATAATATAATATAATATAAAAAAAAATAATAATATAATATTCACGGACATTTCACACAACGCTATCTGATCCCAAAGTAAGCTAGGAATAACCTGCTTGTGTTATGGGTATCAGACCACGGATATTAATACTTATTTACTTTTAAATATATTATACATAGAAACACCCAGACTCATGAGACTAACATTTATGGGTCAAACAAATATTTGTCTCCGGTGGGAATCGAACCCACGACCTCCAGCGCCGCAGGCGGTATCACTACCGACTGCGCCACAGAGGCAGTCGGAAGTTGTGAATGAAAATCAGTTTTACAGTATGAAACATTTATTCCTTCCTAATTCACATCTCTAAACACAAACATCTGGCAAACTATAGTCAACAGTAGAATCTAAGTGGACCACAACAGCACTCTTATGAACTAATGAAGTTTCAAACGCATCAGGATCCTCAGTCAATTTGTCGAAAAAGTAACTCGTATTTATTTTATTCATTGATTTATTACAACTACCCGCACTTGTATTAAAATTACTATTATTGAATTTATTTTCACTTTTTGTAACCGGACTTCCTTTAGGTGTCGAATTGAAATGTATTTTTTGCATAGAGCTATTAATACTGAATCTAAATTTACTTTTGGCAATAGGACTGTCGTTAGGTGTAGAACAATTATTATGTATTTCAGTCAATATTGATCTTCTGATGTTGATTTTCTTAGGCGTAGAATATTTGTTGAAAACTAGTTTTACTAAATTGTTGTCTACTTTAGCAGTTTTGACTTCTGTAGTTCTTGTAATGATTTTGTCAATAATGTCTGACAAATCGCCTTCATCTGCAGATTCATCAGTTTGATTTAGCATGCTTAAAAAGTTTTTATCGCCATCTTGTTTAGGCGGGACTGCATTATCATCTACATTTTCCACACCATCAAATAGATCATCAAAATAATCGTTCACATTATTGAGTACAAGATTTTTATCTTCATTCGGAACTTCTAACGATATATTTTTAAAGCTTTTTGTTAGTGATTGCATTAGCTTCTTGCTTGTTCGTCTTCTTTTACTTGCAATGAAACTTGTAATAGTTTTCTGGCCTTTCTTTGTGTTGTTTTTAATCTTTCTTTTCAGTTTATTCACGGAAACGTTTACGTTACGCGTGCTAGTGTTATGTTCTGATGCTTTCAGTTCTAAAGTTTTCATTGACTCGTTGAGAGCATCTATGGCTGCTACATTTTTGGTCTTTCTGTTATATTTTCTCTTAGGTTTATCTGAATCGTCAGTTTCTTTCTTCTTACGTGCTCTTGTTTTCTTCTCTTTAGGAGGTTTTTTGATAGACTCTTCGTAAGTCTCTACTATATCTGGATAATATTTCTTAATCAAGTCTTGTCTTTCAACTGTAGTCCATGCAGCTAGGGGATCCTCCTCTTCTGTAAATGTAATCCTTCGTTAAAAATGTAATCTTTACTTTTTTCTATACATAGAAAACAAAATATTCAATAATTTCTTAAAATATAGAAAACTTAGTTTAGTTACCATCAAACTGATCATCTGGAATCAATTCTTCGTATTGTTTGTTAATATCACTCCACACTACTTCATAGCTTGGAACACCTGAAAATATTTGTAATCGACATTACAAAAATAACACAACAAACAGCTAGTAATCAATAAAAAAAAATAACACCAACCTCTTGGATTCCTTTTCTTTTTAATAACTGTTGCCGTAATAGTTCTGTTTGGTACACTATCCTGCAAGTGCCATTTTGTGAGTATCGGCAAAAACTTCTCCACGCAGTATCTCTCTGACCAGTCTAATTTCTTTGTCATTAATTTCTGAAACAAATAATGCGGCATTGTGTTATTTTTGTTTTGGATACTAGCGGTGACCTACGGTTTTGCCTTCCACCTTCAATTTCAACTCGTGGACGTAATTTTGAATATTCATTTCAAAGTAGGTGCTTAAATTATTGTACCGTGTAATATTTTAATTTCTACGTGTGAATAGACTTGTCTACTTGTGTCTACGGCACAGCCGTAACGTCGAGGTGATGTTTAAAAATGTTAATAATTAATAGGTAGGCGAAAGAGACCTGGAAATCATACATCAAGAAATAATACCTACCACGAATTGAATCAAACTAGGCGAATGAATCTTCAGCTTGCTAACATCTACCGTCTCTGGGGGCTTACTTAAGAACTCCTTCATGACTTTGGGCTCTGGAAATGGTGCGCCACATGTGAGTGCTCGACTTCGTAAGGATAGCTCACGTTTCACTTCAGATGCCTTTACCCTGAAAAATAAAGTAGATAATATAATCAACAATAGTGACTGAGATTTTTTTAACTATTATATTTATACTTACTATTTTCATTTTAAATTATGTTTATAAAATAAATAAATTTTCAAAAAAATGCAATTTATTTTCTCCCTATTCTTGGGGTAAATTTGGAATATTATATGACATTTCGTATTCCAAAATGTTAAGTACTTATAATATTTACTTTAGCAAAAGCATTTCAATTTGTAGTCTCCCTAATTTTAGGGTAAATTTAAAACCTGGTAATTATGTGACGTTCGTATATCTACACTATAAAAACGTTATTGTTTGAGTAAGATCGATACAGTATCTAGTTATTTAAACCTTTGAAAATGGCGTAAGCCGAAACCGTTCAGGTATATTTAATTAATATTGTGGAACAGTCCAAGTTTCGTTTTTCAATATATACTTTTTATATTTATATACCTACCAATTTCAAATTTAAATTCAATCCTTAATGATAAATCAGTTAGTCGATCAGGACCGAAATTCTATATGTAAGTATACTGTAAAATTGTAACAATCGTTATATTGTAATCTATCTAGCGAAATTGTAAACGGGCGAGATATTGTGACCCAAAAAAATGGTAACCTAGCTTAGAAAGCAAAAAAATGGTAACCTAGCTAGATTAGGCTGGAACAGTGACTATGATGTGATATGAAGATGCCCTTGATCATAATTGCATTATTAAGATTTTGTAGCTATTTTTTCAACTAAAGTGTTGCTGTATATTTCATCAAAATCGGTTCAGCAGAAATAATAATACTGCTTGACCTATGTTTTATTAGAAGCCCTATGCATTGGACAGGTCAAAGTCAATTGGTTATTAGTTAAAATCACCTCGCGAACGAAGTCGCGGGCAAAGCTAGTTATACATACATACATATATACTGTATTTCAATAGCTTTGCGCAAAAATGTAAATAAACACATTTGATCCTTAGTTACTTGCAATTGAGTATTCACCCTGATTATATTCCAGTATCCAGGAGTCATACAGTGTTCTTACAATCATTTCGACACCAAATAACTTCTTTATGATAGTTTATTTTCATTTAAAATGCCTACTTCAGGATAGTAAAAAATTCAATGATTTGTCATACTATATTTTTCTACTCATCTGTCTTAGACAACGATTGTCAAAACATGACATGTTTACATTATTGCCAGATCGGGCAGGATTGGACTTATATAGTCACGCCTTTATCCCCGAAGAGGTTATCAAAGGCATAGAATACGCCCACATTTTACCTTATAGTTTTATGTCGTGCCGTGTTGAAATTTACAGTCGCAGGTGGCCGCGACTAGCGATGCGCGATTGTGAATGATTTCATTCGAATTATTCGATTTAATAAATCATTCAGCTCATTCGAATGAACTATGAAATTAGTAACTAATTTGTAGCTAAGGACTTAGTAGTACTCGCCGCCGCCGCCTCGGTGTCGACAGGGTTCTGCCAATTCTTTTCATGCGAATAAGCGACGGCGCGCCGTCACTTATTCGAATTAACCGAATTCGCGAATGATTGACGAAGTTAGTAGGTAACTAATCTTCCTCAATTCTCGGAGACAGAGTCGACAGACGACAACCGTTTCCCGCCACTCGGTGCCTATTCGCTAAGATCTTCGAAACTACCAAACGGATTTTAGTAAATGTTAGGCAGGTACCTACCAAAAGCATATCAGATCCTACCTCTTAGCCTCTTACTTTTGTGAATGTCAATGTTTGTTACTCTTTGACGTTCTGCCAGCTGAACGAATCTGGCTGAAATTTGGTACAGGGATATCCCTTCTGGGGTAGACTAACAATAAACAACATATCTACCTAGCTACTTTGTATCTCGGGCATAATATAGGTATGAGATGAGGTAACGGGAACAAAATTTCTCGAGGGCGAAGCCGCGAGCTTAAGCTAGTACATAATAATTACCTTTACACAAACAATAGGTATCTCAGTTTGAATGATGTAATTCAACTGACTGACTGGTGGCGCTCGCTGATTGAATTCGATTATTCGACACGACCTGGCGGCAGTCACCGAATGGAGAGAAAGATTACGAACGAACCTACCTACTTATTTCATTCGATCGTTTCAAACTGGCGAATGGCGACGAGTTAGTTACTAATATTAGTAGTGGTTATTCGATTATGCATATTAGTATAGCACTAATATTAAAGTCGAATGTGAATATTAGTAGTCGTGGATAATTCCCTATATTCCGAACCTGACCCGAAAACCTGACCAGGTCGCGGGTTAGGTTAGGAACTTGAAAAAAAATGTAATATTTGTTCCGAACGTAACCCTCTTCTTCCTAACCTGACCCGACGTCTCGTTCCTATCATAACCCGAATTGCGCAGATTGGTCATTCTCTGTAATCTTTCTCAAATTAAAAAGTACATATGTGTCAAATCAGTATATATAATATTTACTATTTTGTGATATCTAACAGAACGATTAATTCAACCATAATAAATGAATGGTTAACACCCCGACTCTGATGGGTAAGGTTAGAAGGCTAAGGCGGGAGCGAAGCGGAGCGGAGCTCCCGCCTTAGCTTTCGTGGTTTTTTTTTTTGTTATATCGACGTGTTCTTATTTTACATTATTTCGATTTATTAACATTTACGATTTTACGATTTTTACATTTTTCGATTACAGAGAATGACCAATCTGCGCAATTCGGGTTATGATAGGAACGAGACGTCGGGTCAGGTTAGGAAGAGGGTTACGTTCGGAACAAATATTACATTTTATTTCAAGTTCCTAACCTAACCCGCGACCGGGTCAGGTTTTCGGGTCAGGTTCGGAATAATCGGATAGATAGATAATTCGAATCCTCGGATTATTCGCAGTCGCGCATCGCTAGCCGCGACCCGCTGTTTAAATTTTTCAAGCCACCCATAATCTATATATATAAAAATCAATGCCACTTTTCGTTGTAATTTTATAACTCAAGAACGGGCTTACCTATGCAGACCAAATGCTTAGGCTTTGTTCGGACTATTTAGTAGATGGTTTATGTGAAGTTTGCACAAAATCGGTCGAGCGGTTCTACATTTATCACGCAAACTAAGTTGCGCGGGTCAGCTAGTATAAATATAAACTAGATGATGCTCGCGGATTTACCCGCGTGAAATTCGGTACCCGTTCCCGCTTCCCGTGGAAACATTTTCCCAGGATGAAAGGTAGCCTATTTGTTATTCCAGACTATAAGCTATCTCTGTAAATTTCAGCCCAATCCGTTCAGTCGTCCGGATCCAAACATCTTCACAAACTTTCACATTTATAATATTAGTAGGATTAGTAGGATAAAACAAACTAATTACTTATGCCCCGTATCGTCGCAGCCACGGTGCGTGACGCAGACGGGACATCCATTCTTCCCGTGGGTGCGCCCAAAGTGTCCACAGCGGTCACACCGGCCAGGAGCCGACAGCCAACGAGTTTGTTCCTCAAAGTGTTGCACATCAGTTACCCACGATAGTAGCCTGTGAAAATTTACACATACTTTACCTAAACTGCTTACCAAGGGCCCATGTCCACGAGCGAGAGAAACCCGACGATATGATTGTTGTGCCAGATACTTCTTCGTTGCGATAACATTGCGATTAGGGAATGCAATCCCGCAACACAATTGTAATCCCGGTATTTGCGGGACCGAAGCACGGCAACGCTCAAATATATGTCAACAAGTGGTCAGTCATCTAAGGACCGCCATAGTAAATGTTACTTACTGCAGTGATCGTTTACAGAACACTGAGTCCACGGGGCCACAAGGAAAAATAAATTATTCAATACTAGCGGACGTCACGCGGTTTCACACGCGTAGCTCCTGTTCCCGTGAGAATATTGAAATAAAATATAATCTATGTTCACCGCAAAGAATGTAGCTTTCCAACAGTGTAAGAATTTTTAAAATTGGTCCAATATTTCCGGAGCCTATTCGATGCAAACAAACAAACAAACAATCAAATCTTTCCTCTTTATAATATTAGTATAGATTACTTATGTATTGAGATTATTAAAAATACATACATATAAGTAATAAAATACCGAATGAAAATTATTAGAAACCGATAAAATGAGTAGTTTTGGCATTACTTTAAAAGTGCGCATAAAACATAGTATGTCAAAATTCTTATTTGCCAAAGGACTCCTAACTTTACATGTCAGATAGCCAGCAAGCAATGTTCTAACTGTTCATAGTACAAGAAAAGTCAAATCTCCCTGATTCAATCACTAAAACAAATAAGTACGTTATTAGGTTTGTATATTACATCACAATTACAAAAATCCTTCTCGATTTGCGCGCTTCCGCTTATAGAGTCCCGCTGATCCCGCGGGATCCCGCACGATTTACGTGCGGGACTAGTCCCGCAAAAATGCTGCGGGATCCCGGTATTTCGGGATCCCGGTATTCCGCCTATTGCATTCCCTAATTGCGATTTGCATACGTAGATACGCTCAAGAGTGTATTGAAATACGTGACGCGAAGAAAATATCGTCGCATTCTCACTTGTGGATATGGCCCCTAAATTAGTAGCACAAGGAAAAGATAAACATTTACAATAGGCACACATTACAAGAAATTCTTTTTCAACATCATTATCGCTTGAAATGATCCAGCGTTAATGAAGGCGTAACTATTGATCGGTACAAGCGATTTTTCCATATATCTACGTACCCCATCTGAAACTTCTTGCAAAATAATAATATATGATACAGTTACAAATTCCTTGTTTACATATAAAGGATGACTCCCGCTACACCGTGCCGGGCCCGAGCCGAGTATCGGCCGTAGCTCGGACCCGGCACGGTCAACAATTATTACATATAAATAAGCCCCGCAAGTTGGTAATGCGCTGGAACCTTGTCATAATGACAGCTAAGTGACGTCATCGTGACGTAGCTCGAGCGCGCGCTGGCCTCGCGAAGCTGCGTACGGTATTTTTTTTAGTACTGACTGCTCGACGGACATACGTCACTAAGTGGTAACCAAGATGGCCGTCAAGCGCAATATCAACGTGCGGGGCTTATATATATATATATATATATATTTTGTATGAACACACTCACGCTATAACGAGCGGCAACCGAGTGACGGCCGAGCAACTGACAACGGCAACGCTCGGAAATAACTCGGTCCCGCCTCGGCTCGGACCCGACACGGTCTAGCGTGAATCATCCTTTATGTGAATAAGCAATTTGTAACTGTACCAATAGTGTGACAACATAGTGTTGTGAATTTTCTAAAACCATTCAATTTTAAGTAGTAATAAGTTAATTTTTGTGATATCAACACCACCTCATAGTAGAATGATTAGCCTGTACTTATAACATTTATTGATTATTTGAAAATAGTGGGTAGTTGATTTGACATAAATGTTCAGTATGAGGTGGGATTTGTTGAGAGGCGATAAAAAGTGAATATTCTGGAAAAAGAACACATTCTGTTTCCTGATCGAGTTCAGTAAAGTGCTAATTCGTTAAAGTATAATATTTGTATTAATTAATAGTTAGTAGGTAGTTGTGCAAGTATTAGATAAGATGTGAAAATAAAAATGTAAAGAATCTACAATCATTGGAATATTATTGCATTATACCATTAAGTGGAATATAGGAGTAGTATCTATTATTATACGAAGAGCAGAAGAATAAATGGCTATGTAAAGGATCATTGGAGTATCATTTTTCATCAATTCAGAAGTGGTAACCTGCGAGCCGAGCCGTGACAAGTTAAAACTGTAAGTAAAAGTTTATTCGAATTCTAATCATGGTTCGTGATTATTGCTATTAGCGTGTATTATATTCGTAGCAACTTCTACCTGTAGCCAAGAAGGTATTTGACTTTAACGAATTGCTGCAAACTGGGGTTACAAAACTCTATTGGCTGCGGTGTCCATTTAACTACGTTTTTTTATTAACTCCAGTAAGGGTTTTAGGAAATACTCTCTACCGGAACGGTGAATACATTTGTTTTAGATTGAACACAGAAATGTGACGAAAAGGTCCTTATCGTTTTATTGTAGTTTCGTAGAGCTATATTTTTATTGTGGTAATACCCACCATTATGGCCTTAAGTACCTATTAGTTACCTTGAAACAAAAGTAGGTACATATTTAAGTTACAAAGCCACTGCTCAAGGGCTAGGACTTCATTTTAATTCGTGGATCCTCAGTTAATAAGACGTCCTATTAGAAATTTTGGACATAACTACAGTTAGTTATTTTAATTTATTTTGTGAACACCCTCTACCGGTACGGTGAATAAATTTACTTTTACATACGCACCGTTCTTATTGCAGTTACATAGATCAATTATATGTTTTATATTTTGTGTTAAGACCGACTAGACTAGCAGTCTTTGCTATTTATTTTTAAAAAGTATGTGGTTAAGATACTTAACGACTTCTCAAGGGCAAAGAGTGTATTTAGTGCGTGGATCTCCAATCAACAAGACGTACTATGACAAATTTAGACACTATTTTATTAATTTAAGTATGAATGCTGCTGTGCAACCCTGAGCGTTGCAAGTGATTATCCGACCATGCAGGTATTATGTGTGCTAGTTCCATAGCCGTGCAAGGTGTGTTGTTTGCAGCCATGCAGGTGGGCTGTAAGGTGAAACCATGCAGGTATGTTGAGACTCAGTTCCATTAGCCGTGCAGGTGTGCTGTTTGCAGCCATATGGGTGCGCTGTAGAAGCACAACAATGCAGATATGATGTAAGTTATTTCCATAGCCGTGCAGGTGTGCTGTCTACAGTCGTGTAGGTGTGCTGTAGAAGCGCAACCATGCAGGTATGATGTGAGTTATTTCCATAGCCGTGCAGGTGTGCTGTTTGCAGTCATGTAGGTGCACTGTGAAAGCGCAACCATGCAGGTATGATGTGAGTTAATGCCATAGCCGTGCAGGTGTGCTGTCTACAGCCATGTAGGTGCGCTGTAGAAGTGCAACCATGCAGGTATGATGTGAGTTATTTCCATAGCCGTGCAGGTGTGCTGTCTGCAGTCATGTAGGTGTGCTGTGGAAGCGCAACCATGCAGGTATGATGTGAGTTATTTCCATAGCCGTGCAGGTGTGCTGTTTGCAGTCATGTAGGTGCACTGTGAAAGCGCAACCATGCAGGTATGATGTGAGTTAATGCCATAGCCGTGCAGGTGTGCTGTCTACAGTCATGTAGGTGTGCTGTAGAAGCGCAACCATGTAGGTATGATGTGAGTTATTTCCATAGCCGTGCAGGTGTGCTGTCTACAGTCGTGTAGGTGTGCTGTAGGAGCGCAACCATGCAGGTATGATGTGAGTTATTTTCATAGCCGTGCTGGTGTGCTGTTTGCAGTCATGTAGGTGCACTGTGAAAGCGCAACCATGCAGGTATGATGTGAGTTAATGCCATAGCCGTGCAGGTGTGGTGTCTACGGCCATGTAGCTGCGCTGTGGAAGCGCAACCATGCAGGTATGATGTGAGTTATTTCCATAGCCATGCAGGTGTGCTGTCTGCAGTCATGTAGGTGAGCTGTA
This sequence comes from Miltochrista miniata, assembly GCA_933228765.1. Classification (NCBI taxonomy): domain Eukaryota; kingdom Metazoa; phylum Arthropoda; class Insecta; order Lepidoptera; family Erebidae; genus Miltochrista; species Miltochrista miniata. The sequence continues at coordinate 18,081,314 of OW121749.1, read as the reverse complement.
AAAGCGCAACCATGCAGGTATGTTGAGAGTTAGTTTCATAGCCATGTAGGTGAGCTGCTGAAGTGCAATCATGTAGGTGCGGCAAATGATTTCTATAAGCTATGTAAGTAGACTGCCAGTGCACAACCATGTAAGTATGTTGAGGTTGATCTGTTTAGTCATGAAGCGATGCTACATGCCGCCGTGTTAGTGTGCAGCCAGTATGCAACCGTATAGGTATGCTGTCAATTTCAACCAGGCGAGTATAGTGAGAATGATTCACATTATCATCTGTGCTTTATGCAGTCGTATTGTTGTGCTGCTATTATGGTGGCGATCATAACAATATAGAAGTTTTTTCAATGATTTAGGCTGACATTAGGCTTACTTGGATTGGTATGTGTTTAGATTACACACACATGAATGCATAACAAATTTTGTTGCCCAATAGTAAATGGAGCGTATGTGAAACTGAAGTGAAAGATTCACGCCCAAGCAGAAAGACAGGTGAACTGTCGTGTCGGAATACAGTGCGGTGTGACCGCCAAAAGGTGGAATCTAACCAGTGGCGGCGATACTGACGGCAACGGTGAGGATCGGGCCGAGCGACAGGTGAAATTAATAATTGCTAACGACCTTGAGCAACCGCGACACGAGTCCTCCAGACAAGAAATTGTGGTCTTTTATAACTTATTTTAGTTGTACCTTATTGATAAAAACTCCTACTCGTACAATTACAGGTGCATTATTTATGGAATTATTATTATATATAGATATAATGTATCACGTTTTAAAAATGTGAAATGCCTGAGGATTAGTTGAACTTTTTAGTTTCATAACAATCTATATTATAGGGTTTCCTCAAGAGTTATCCGTGTCAAATACACGTCGGAAGTTTAAGGTGGAAACACATTGTTAAAACGCGACGCAACGCGTGTTGAGTAGAATCAATTTGTGTTGATTTCTATGTCCAGAGTCACACTATCAACATCCAATGCGCCACCATACGCAGTACATTCTATCTACACATGATCGCGTCGTGTTTTTGGTGTGTCGCGCACATTAAAAATCCCTGGCGACCATTTTAGGCATGGACTCTATTATTGGGGAATATAATATAATTTCTAATTGTAATAGACGGTGACCTTTTTGACCAATTGTACCAAATCATATGATATCATATCAGGTGTTCAAAATATCCCGGTAGATACCGTGCAATGTACATGGGTAGACGAGAAGTTTTAGGATTTCTTATCTAATTTCGACGTTTTGTGAAAAGATTTTGTGAGACGGCTAGCAATATCTATTATAAAGACCTTTTTTAATTGAAAGAGCTATACAACGGCAGTGGACTGTATGAGTTAAGCTAAATATTACACTTGGATCCTTGTAAAAAGACCTAGTTGAACGACCTCTACTGGTCGAAGACAATACTAGCGGTTGCCGCATGGTTTCACTTGCGTAGTCCTATTCCCGTGGAGATACGGGAACGTTACTCGGGGAGGGTGTGCTTTTGCAGTAGTAGAAGAGTTTTTCAAATTGGTTCAGTGGTTTTGGAGACTATTCAACGCAAAGAAACAACCATACAGGCAATCGAATCTTTCCTTCTTATTGAAACACTGAGGCACGGAATAACCTATAGTAGTACGTACACAAGTTTTACTTCCTTGATTAAAGCCAGTGCTAGAGAGTAATAACTATTATATGCTATCTTATAGGTATTTCTAAACATACCTACAAATCGCAAAAAAATATATATACAAAGAAATTTAAGTAAAGATCGAAACATTTAGAAACTGGCTCCGAAACGGTCAGTCGACCCAATGTTTGTGTGCCGCCATACACGGTTTAGAAGTCTCCGTTCGGGCGGTAATTATTGCTGTAGGTGTAAGCGAATTTCAGAAGCCTGACCGAAGTGCTGCATACGGTTGCAAGTTCACCAGGGTTAGGTGGTATTCTCTGACTAGTTTAGTTTATCAGATTATAGTAGTTGCTTATTTCAGTCGACAAACTACACTACAAGAACGCCCTGTAAACTGTTAGCAAAAAAAAAAAAGGTACGTCGGTGTCTATTAGGCTTTAATTTTACGCTGTACACCGGCTGTAACATACTTCGTACCAGCAGTCCTAATACTGTAGTACCACTATGACAAAGAGGGATTTAGTACCACAAATAGCGTCAGGTTGTTGATTTATTTTAAGCCCGCTTCAACATGGACTAGTGTCCAGTCAAATTAATATACCTACTAAGACATAATGCCCTAAAGGGATAATTTAGGACCAAATAAACTAAGTATAAATCAGATGATTATTATGGTTATTTTGTTACGCAAGAACAGATTCAGTCTTACTGGTTTACTAATGCAATATTTATAATTCCGATAAGACTGAACAAAAGGTGAAACTGCCTTTTTACAGTATATGCACTTAGACCACGTAGGGCCATTTTTGTTAGAGGTAAAGGCTAGAATTAAATGTATATCCTATATTCTAACAAAAGTTGACTGGTTCGCAAAATGAAAAAAAAGAACCCTGAACAGCTTAGGTACGTTATCAGAGTTCCTTGTAGAATTTTATCGGATCGTGGAACTGCTGCCTAAAAAGTATTGTAGCATCTGGCAGAATGAGACTTGCTACATATTTATTTACCAAAATAATCCCAATGTAACATTATCTATTTTCATTATAACTATCTAAACTAACCTAAATCAAAATAATGACATTGTACCCAAAGACTGGCAGCATTTCCCCTTTAAATAGTTATATCCGTTGGTTTAGAGAGATGACTGTAGTCTGCCAGTCGACTCGACTAGGAGTTTTCCTTTTTATAATTTTTAACAAATATTGTTAATAATCTTATTCTGATAAAAATGGAAAAGGAAAACCTTCTAAAGTCTTAAATTTACCGTGACTATTGTAACACATAGAAACCAATGCTTAACTAAATGGTCAAGAGTTGGAACTTGTGGGGTTAGCCGCTTGCAGTAGTTTGTTTTAGATTGCTGTGCAAAAGATGAGGCATTAACAGATGTAGATGGAATTGTAAATTTGAGTTACTACTTTCACAGTGTGTGTTTCACAGTGTGTTTCAATTCAAATTTAACCTGTATCCTCCTGCGGAGTAATCTTGTATCTTACAAAATGTCCATAATAGCGATATTCTATAATTTAGATTACATCCAAGAGTCTCTCTGCAAAAAGAGTAGGTACATAACATATGAGAATAAGAAATTTATCAGAATATTGTGGCTGCACCTCACAAAAAAAAAATTAGGTATCGTACCTAGCAGTTTCTTTTATTCAAATACCATTTCTAAAGTAATACCATACTATTTCTAAGTAAGTAGTAGTCTAAAGACCGTTTCTTATGATTTAATTATAATTATATGTCTAGTTTTTCATCCTGTGTTTGTGAAATAGTAAGGTTTTACTTACCAAAAAGTTCCCAATAAATCTTGCGAATTTATGACATGCACATCAACCATAAAAAAAAAGTCTTTCTGGTTATCATAGTAGACTGCATAAGGGCAATGACACTTTATGGGTAGTTACCCAGTTAAACAGTGGTAGGTATACGCTCTTGCGACAGGCTACCAACCGAATTTGAAGGTATTGGTATGGTTAGATTAATCAGAGTATCTCAGTGATTGACTTAAGAATACTTATACATTTTGCATTGACACATTTTATGCGCATACCATGATTATTTTATATTATTATTTTTATTTGACATAATTCGTACCTATTTAAGATTTATGTTTGCAAACGTTTGACACAATTTATTATAGTATGATATGAAATTATTAATTATTGACATTATTACACGAAGGAAACTAAGATTATATATAAGACACCAATATTTTTGTTATCTGAGATTTTTATTAATATTAAAAATGATTATCTAAAGTCATTATTATTTGCATGACAATTTAGTTGTGACCTAAGTTACAATTCATTGATTAAAATTGTCGGCAATAATAAACACATTGTAACACTATCGAATTAGGGAAACCTGTAAGAAAAGATGTTGATATAAAAAAAAAACAACTTCGAGAACGCCACAAGAGCTGCCTTAAGAGGGCTAACATATTTCGCGCCACATATTGCTCAGAAACCATACTTTTCATTGCATTTAAAGTCATTCAATATTTATCGTACAAACATGGTATTCACTTACATACTTAGTAAATTTAGCTCTCTAAACGTTTCATAAAACATATTTTACCTAACAACGGATTACATATGGTTAATATCAACGAAAGTGAAACAGGTTTTTCAAATCGTACGATTTGCATAGATTTCGATCCTTTAATTCATGTCAAATTACTGATAAATTTAATAAACAAGGGATACGAAGGAATTGCAAAGGGCGTTAGCTATCTGTTTGTAGAATAACCTGATATCAGGTAGGTACCTTTTTTTAGAGAACAATGACTGTAAAGTTTACTCAAATACTGAGAAATTTCACCAAAATAAAGTAGTCTTTTCACCAGCTTCTGTAGTTTAAATCATTATGATAATTATGTAATATTATGTCAGAACTTCTCCTTTGACAATAAAAATATTTCTTTTTAAGTAACTAGATACAGATTTCTTTTTACAAAGTATTTTGTGAACCCCTATAAATGCAGATACGCGAACAAATACGATTTAGTACCCAGTCTGTCGCAACTACGTACAAGCAAAAAAATGTATGAAAATTGACCAAATTGTAATGGCGACTATATGTGTCTCACTCAATTACTCTATCTGCCTCGCTCGTTCCTTGAGGAAATGTCATCTGTCTGTCACTGTAGATGTCAAGTTGATATTCGTTATTTTCAATTTATTTTTCTCTGAAAGATATTATTGAAATAATTGAGATAATAGCTTATTTTTGCTATCAATTCGTTCTCTATATTATATTCTCTTGTGTTTGTTCTACATAGTTTATCGAATTATGCATTATAAAAAGTGTGAAATATGGGGTTTAAAATCTGGAAAAAAAGACGGCACAAAACGGTTTTTCATGGCCAGATTTCCTATGGATGAGCTTCGGTGAGTAGTATATTATTAAATCTATCAATGGTTCATAGGTTATATGGGTGAAAACAATGAAAATTATATATTGTATAATCGTTAGGAAAATAGTGTGGTAGTAGTTTTGCAATTACTTATATATCGATGTTTTATTTTTAGTTTTAAGGAATGGGTGAAGAAAACAGGAAACGAGGATTTAGCATATACATACACCCATAGAGAAACTCCACCAGTTAAAATTTGTTTGCGGAAAACATTTTACTGACAAATATTTTAGGAAAAAAAGGACGCAGTTAAAGAAATTTACAGTTCCATCAATAAGACTCACTGCCAAGCCACTTAACACAAAAATATGTTAAAAAAAACACAAGAATAATTGTCATTATTTTTGTTTCAGCCAATTACCATTATTTACCATGTGTATAAAGTGAGTGGTACAAAGTGATTAAAGACGAAGGCAATAATGAAGCAAGCGTCCTAATATTTGGTAATTAAAAAGGGTAATTATGATACACAGTCAGAAGTCAGAATAAGGCGCTGAAATTACAAATATTGTTTTTTTAAATAAATATAATAATATTTTATGAACTTATCATTTCACAACCAAAACTGAGCCTATACTATAGCCTATACTAGAAGTAAAGACCACTGCATTTATCGATATCGATAAATATAGTATCGATATCGATAAATATAGTATACATCACTATTTTTCCCTAATGTTGGCAACTGTATGTGTTAAAGTTGTTAGGTTGGCTACTGTCAGTTGATCATGGTTTGACATTTCGTAAGACTATTTCGCACTATGGAAGTCCCGTCTCTTCTTACGTAGTATTGTATTCTCTTTGTTAGTACCGCCGAGAGGCTCTCAGAGAGTGGTCATGTCGCTCGATGTTCCATTTTTGAATACGAAAAAATGAACAAAAATAGTCAAATTCTAGCGTGACCAAACAATCTTAGTACTTTGTGACGTATAATATAATATATATAAATATTTATGGTCGATATACAACGTGAACTTTTGTATAGTGCAAAGCTCAGACACCCCGACTAGAGTCTCGCTTCAAAATACTGTATAAAAAAATTGAAATGAAACTAACGAAAACTGACCAAGTTATAAGCTTATACAGTTGCACTATTTTCTTCACGAACAGCGTAGGTGTAGGTATTATACGCAAGGCAGGTAGTCACCATTCGTGTGGTATTGATAATAACATATTAACACACCATTTTCATAAGTGGTAATTATGGAACACCTGTGAGGAACCAGACCAGGATTGGGACGGCTATAAAGCCGCTAAAGCAAAATACAAGTAGCGACTGAGATACAAAAGTACCAAGTAGAAACCTCTGATAGAGTCAGACTAATACTAGCCAAACAAGGGACAGAACTGTCCGTATCTATAAAGAAACCTGAAGGCGCGGCGGCCTGACCCACACATGAAAAGAATTATTTATACTGTTGATTCATGGCACTTGGTGGAACCTTTCGGCATTTTCAAAGGCTATCGCAGTGCCTACGTACACCTAAGGACAGTTTTCCACTGGACAGGCCGGGAGTGTATAAGATTGACTGTAGTTGTGGTAGTTCGTATATAGGCCAAACAAAACGAACGGTGACGTGCCGAATCAAAGAACACATTAGGGCAGTCAAAAATAACGAACCACAAAAGTCTGCAGTCGCGGAACACCTGTTGGAGTCCGGCACAAACCATTGTATTGAGTTACATAACCCTAAGATGCTCTCAACTGAACGTCACTATATACCGAGAATGGTTAGAGAAGCGATTGAAATTAAAAAGTATAAGAATTTCAATCGGGAGGATGGGTTTCAGTTGCCGAGCGTCTGGCATCCAGTGGTTCGTTTGTGTACAAATAACCATAAACAGTTCTATACTAAACCGCGAGTAGACACGGTGAGCGTTGTGTGTCGTGAACGTCGAGTTAGTGAAAACGAAAGTGAGACCAGTGGTAGTGGTGTAACGCGTAATAAACGACTGCGAAGGAGGGTAGATCGATATATGTGCTGAGACTTTCGCTTTCAACCGCCTATACTTCAGTTCCTCCGTGATCATGGTGCTTGCAACAGCGCCGAAATATCGGAAATACTCAATAATACATGGCAAATATCCCGTTAACTCTAATAATAGTGTTAGTGACCATGAAAGTTTAAATACCTAAATTATTAACTAATATTACTAACATAAAAATTAAATTAAAAGATTGAACGCTTAGACTAAGAATATGACACCGGTAATACATCAAGGAAAACAAAAGTATCAAACTTGTTGGTAGCAACAATTGGCACTATACGGCTATGTGCGCCGCGCCGCGCTGATTTCTTACGATCGTAAAGAAATTTGAAAACCGAATTTACGCTCTTAAATACTATATTTATATGTGTCCTTAGGGTTAAGGTATAGGTATAATTGTCGCTTCATCACGTTGCCTGAAACTAGACGATTATTTAGTTCTCATAAGAACAATAGTTCGCTTAAAATGAGATTAACAATTTAATTTACAAATATTATTTAAGTTATAATTATTATGATGGTAATATTAGATACCTAATGATTTTTTTATGAAAAATCACTCGCTTGTACTAGTTGTATTCCACTATTAAATATATTTTACACTAATTGCTGACACATGTAATGATTTCTTTTGCTGGAAAAGGAAACCTTTTAAAAAAAGAGATGATATAAGTAATCACTTTTTAGATTTTACATTTGTAAACAGTTTCAGCACCAAAACGGTCTGCTCTGTGAACTGTACTTTTGCCTTTGTTTTGTATTCTTGACGTTTCGCCAGACTCAAGTTCTCACCTATAGTTTTACAAAATAAATAATGATTGATTTTAACCCTATAGACCATAGACAGAGTAAATAGAAGATATAGGGAAGGTTTAGGTTTCATTAAACTTTAAGATTTTGATTTAGCATATTATAAAAAGCCGCATAAAGGTATTATTGTTATGTACGTTATGTATAAAAATATGTGATTAGTCCAACATACAGGTCCGAATGTTGTGATTATTGCGTGCTCCGGAGATAGCACGCTGTCTGATGGCCGAATGTTGTGAATTTTCTAAAACCATTCAATTTTAAGTAGTAATAAGTTAATTTTTGTGATATCAACACCACCTCATAGTAGAATGATTAGCCTGTACTTATAACATTTATTGATTATTTGAAAATAGTGGGTAGTTGATTTGACATAAATGTTCAGTATGAGGTGGGATTTGTTGAGAGGCGATAAAAAGTGAATATTCTGGAAAAAGAACACATTCTGTTTCCTGATCGAGTTCAGTAAAGTGCTAATTCGTTAAAGTATAATATTTGTATTAATTAATAGTTAGTAGGTAGTTGTGCAAGTATTAGGATAAGATGTGAAAATAAAAATGTAAAGAATCTACAATCATTGGAATATTATTGCATTATACCATTAAGTGGAATATAGGAGTAGTATCTATTATTATACGAAGAGCAGAAGAATAAATGGCTATGTAAAGGATCATTGGAGTATCATTTTTCATCAATAGGGATGTCGTAAAATTTTGTTCATAGGCTTTGTAGCATATTAAAAGCAATACTTATACATTTCTACCAAAAAAGAACAATAAAAAGAACCTGTAAAAAGTAAAAAAATAACTATTATATTATGACCTATCTACCCTAAGTATTGAACCTTTATTATTATTGGTAGCTATATTATTTAGGTATTCATATTTTTAACTAACAGTTGGTCTCGTCGGGGGGACCGCTCTATACCTAAACAGAGACAGACGTACGATTAGGTTATGATTAGGTGAGTGGTCCCCGACGAGACAAACTGTTAGTTAGAAATATGAATACCTAAATAAATACCTATAGCTACCAATAATAATAAAGGTTCAGTACTTAGTGTAGATAGGTCATAATATAATAGTTTTTTTTTACTTTTTACAGGTATTTTTTGTTGTTCTTTTTTTTGTGAGTCGGGGGTTTTTTTTTAATTTTTAATTATTTTTTTTATTTCATGCTTTTTATATGGATTTTATAGGGGTTTTTTAATATCAACATACGTATAGTCTATCAAAAATTATAAAAAGTGAAATACATTCCACTCCTCATATCTTTCGAATGGCAAAACCGATTTTCATAAAACTTGCGGTATCGTGATGTATAAGTACCTTTCATTTGATACCCAACACGGGTATATTTGAACATATTTAATTTTTCATCACCACTTTCACCCCTCATATCTTTGAAATGGCTAAACCGCTTTTTATAAAACATAGCTAAGAACACTCTCCCCTAACCCCCATCTTTCAAACAAAAGAATCAGAATCAAAATCGGTTCACCCGTTTGGGAGCTACGATGCCACAGACAGACTTACAAACACACACACACACACACACACACACACACATGCCCACACACACGTCAAACTTATAACACCCCGTCCGGGTTTCCGTCGGGGTTAAAAATAAGGAATCTGTTGTCACGGCTGTTGATCCCAGGTGTACAGGTGTTTGAGTAGTGGGAGGAATTCGACCCATTATAAAATTATTTATTATTATTTACAGCATGTCGCTAATAGTGCAGAAATGATAAATATAAGTAGGGTATCCATATTCCGGGATTCGAGTCTACCTAGTACTTATTTATTATCGCGAGGAAAATCCTACAGGGATGCTATGCCGGACTCCTACTGACTAAAAGCCACGCGTATCCTACCTAACAGCCTACGGTTGTGAGCCCCGGATAAGCTCTCAGAAGCATACCCCAGGACAAAGTCTACCAAGTACTGCAATTCAAAAGCAAGTGATTAAGCATAGTCACCTTGGAATCACGTCGTTTTCCGGCACAGTATGCAAAAATGATACAACTGTGGTTATGGAAGAACCGCAGGCACCAACGCCATAATCACAACCGCAGAGGATGGCTAGCGCAACCATTTTTTTGCGACCGAATCCTGTAAAAAATATATAGTTAAGTTACATTGTGAAAGTTAAACAAGTAGGAAATTTTAATGGTAAACTCATCATGATCAAGTAGGCGATACACGGTAGAAATGCTTTGTAGAATTATAATAAAGAAAGGGAGAGATGGGATCATACACCCTCAATCTGTCAAGTCAATGCACAACAGTCTAGGCTCCAGAAGCATCTCAACTAATTATCGCCATTAAATGTGTCAGAATCCTCATGCGAGTGTGATGACCCAAATAATTACTAACTTTCCTAAGGTGTTGAGGTGAAACATGGAACCTCGATTCGGCCGAAGTGAATTAATACTGTGCCCAGACTTTTAATATCTTATTGCAGCCACATATTCATACTATAAAGCAGAGTTTGAGACATCTTTCTTTGGAAATCTTACATGAAATAAATGTACTAGCCATTGTTCTTGTACATTTTATCAGCGTCGTAGCAGTCAATTGACCCTTGCAGTGCTCCACCACCGGCAGAGTTGGATACACTAAAGTTGCGGTACACACGTCTAGCGCCATATGCAAAGCAATCGGAGTCTTGAGATATTACTGCATCCACCAACTGCAATGAAATAAAAAAGTCGGTTCACGGATGATAATTTTTATGGGATAATGTCATGAGAAAACATAAACGTAATTGGCAGCACAAGCCGATCGTGCCTCTCTATTGTTTGTACTGCGTTCTCACTTGCACGCTTGGCTCAAGCAGAACGTGTCACCATATTATCATGCAGCAGGTGGTCACCTTTTTAAAAGATAGGTAGGACTTCGGATTGTCCTCCCACGATTTAAGGGCTGGGAGGTGGTGGGGGGGAGGGGGGAGGGGGTGTAGTACCCCCCCCCCTTGAAGGAAAAGTTGCGGACGCCCCCCCCTTTTTGAGTTACGATTTTTTTTATATTATAACCTAACTTTCGCATTTTCTTGGTCTGAAATTGTTATAATAATATTATAAAGGACACCTCTGGCGCTCGGCGGCGGCACGCTCGCTTCGCTCGCTCGCCGTCGCGCGTCAATGGTCACAGTTCCAACCTAACCTAACCAACAATAGTTGGATAATCAACAATAGTTTGGCTGAAAGGCTGAAGTTAAAGGCCATAAAATAAGTATTACAAAAAAAATATAACTGTCAGACAGTAACAGTGACAGCGCGTCGACGGCGTTTTACGTTTAGTTTTACATAGCGGCAATAGTCGGTAATAGTGATGTGCTAACTCGGAAAAAACAAAACTCGAGTTAACTGGATGGACACGTGAATGCTTTTTTTGAATTTTTACAAGTTTATTCCCTCAGCTTTGCATTTTATCCATTTTGCATTCAATATATTTAAAATTTTTATCTGTTTCAATTCTTCTTTTTTTTTTCATTATTTATTTATAATGTATTGGGAGAGTTATACTAACTAAAGTTAGAAAGAAAATTATCGTTGGAAATAGAATCATTTATTTATGTGTTTTGGCTTGAATTTTTAATTTAAAAAAATATTTATATTTATTATTACCAATACTAAAAAAATATATAGCAGTCTTTTTTAAATAAAATCAGACTAACATTAATTCACATTTTGATGCAGGTATGTACATAGGTACATTTACTTTCGTTCCCAAACTAAAGATTTTCTTTTAAGACCCCGGCATTTTTCAAAAACAGAACATAAAACACGAAAATCTACAACAATAACCGGCAGTTATAAGTTAACCTTAAATCTACATGTATGTGACACTTGTTTGTAAAACTTTGTTATGACTGAATGAATGAAATGATAAATAAATAAATAATAATGATAAATATTGAACATAGTCTCACTCAAATGATCGGCAAACTTCGCTCCATTTTTTCGGTTTACAAACTCGACGAGTCAGAGAGGTTCGAGTTACGCCCAACTCGAGTTAACTCGAGTAAGGTACTCGAGTCGACCATCACTGGTCGGTAAATTATTGAGAGAATACATTTAAGTAATAGCATTCATTTATGTCAACAAAATATATGTATTATAATAAAATATGCATAAAATATTACGTAGTCACTGAATATACCTATTTATTTCATTATTAAATGAAGTTAAACATTTTAGTGCATATACCATATGTAAAACGAAACGTTTAATGCCGAGCCGAATATCAAGAGCATTGAGAGTGTAGGAATTCTGTGGTCAAAAGTGACAATTTTTGGTAAATTTTTATGATTTTCATTTTTTTTTTCTCGTTAACCATTAATCTCCGCAAGTTAAAACTTCGAGTGGAGGCTTATAGTAATATTAGCTTTGTGTAAAAAAAATATGAACCCCAAACTCGTGGGAGGACAATCTAAAGTTAAGCCAAAAGATATATCACATCAAAAATTGATGGGTGGGGATGTGCTGAAGTGAGAATGTTTGTCACTCTTTCGCACTAACAACTGACGGATCTGGCAGAAATCTGATAAAGAGATAGATTATATTCTGGAATAACACAAGGGCTACTTTTTACTCCTGAATAAGTTTCCATGGGATACGAGAATGGGAATAGAATAATCTGCGGGACGTGCCATGGACACCCTCTACGAGAACACAACAACTCAGTTAGGTTGAAATGAGCAATATACATACCTTTTGTTCATTAAGTGCAGCACAAGTGGCTTCAGCCTCACCATGTCCCTTGATGCATCTAACTCCTAAGCATTTCAGCATTGACTCACACTGAAATAAAATACATACAAATTAGTTAGCATGCTACATACAGGAATAGTGACCGAAACCAGTACAGGAAGAATTAACAAGTGTTACTTTAAGTTATACTGAGCATGCACGGGTTGTGGAAAAGGTGAACACACATGCAATGCTCAAAAAGGGGCTCATTCTAAACTGGCCAATGGCCAATTATCAACCCACAGGCAACAGCTCAGTGATCTGTGATAGTAGAATGCAAGTTAGTTCAAATAGTAACTTGAACTTCACCAATTTTAAGGTGTTAATATAAGTTGGTAGCTATTTGGACAGTATACTACACCGGACTTTAATGCTACTAATTTAGTGGGGGTTTAGGTATTATGCTACTAATTTAGTGGGGGTTTAAGTATTATGTAACACAATACCCCCTGCCACCCATACAATGCACCGTAGCATTTTACAGGACCTACCCTACACTGTCTAAATGCCATTATTTAATAAGTACTTAAACACTCCTTAGAAAAGCATGACCTAAGTGTAAATATTGCTTTACATAGTCCATCTACAGGTTGTTAAAACTTACTTCTTTTAACACATTCTTAAATCTTTTTCTAGCGACATCAGGTTTTTTATTGGCAACAGCAGTATCTGACCGGGGAGCTGCACCACGGAACTGTAGTTGGTTGCGAGCTGCCATGACATCTCTTTTGAGCTCAGGCGCATCACCCTCCAAAACAAATATTGGAATGATGTCGGCCAATACCAGGTATGCAGTTCGGAAGAACAGGTTTCTGAAAGCAATTTGAAGACACCATAACTACATTGTATTCATTCTTAATATCAAAATAAAAATTTCTATCAATCTTATCATAGCATTAACTGCTGGTTCCATTCAATATCTCAATTTTGAATGAAACCAGATTGGCTATAGTTTTTAGAAATAAGTGGAGTATTGTTATCGGGTTTACCACTGGTGATCAAAATTCATTTGATCATTGGACGTGCGGCCGAAAAAACATTAAGCCATTCTACTACTGCGGGCCTAAAAAGGCAACATTGTATGTTTCACTGTATGAAACGTACAATTCAAATAGTTTGAAATACAGAACATACAAAGCATACCAAACATTTTATGTTTCATAATATGAAACATACAATGTTGCCTTTTTAGGCCCTCTGATCAAATGAACAAATGAACAATTGACAAAAAGAGTTTTTATCGAAGGTAACAATTTGGTATTTTTACTACTGATCGAATGGATGTTTGGTGGAAAAACTGTTGACTTAAGAATATTTTAACAAACAATAGCGAAATAAGCAGAATTCGGTTCTAGCACTCGCGGATTTATCGGTCACAGTCAGTCGGTCAACATTGGTAACCCGATTGTTATCAGGTAGAGATATTATTATCAGACCCAGAAAGTGTCCCAGTAATCAAAGTTTGATGAGGGTCTTACTCTAAAGCGTAAGAACTAACAAGTGCTGGTTTCTTTTCAAATTATTAAAGTAGGTAATGAGTTTGTTACCTGAGGTATAGCTTTGGTTGTACATGATATTCGGTAACATTTTGGCTGTCGCAAACCCATCCCGCTAAGTCAACTGCAACCGTTTCTCCTCTTATCTAGAAAAATAGAATATGTCTATACTAATATTATCAAGAGAAAAGATTTGATTGTTTGTTTGTTTGCATCGAATAGGCTCCGAAACTACTGGACCGATTTGAAAAATTCTTTCACTGTTGGGAAGCCACACTCTTTGCGGTGAACATAGGCTATATTTTATTCCCGTATTCCCACGGGGACGGGAGCTTCGAGGGTGAAACCGTTTGACGTCTGCTAGATGTAAATAAAAAATGTAAATATTTATAGTGCAGATGGAGGGCTGATCCACCAAACAGAGCATCTCCAAGTTCCTCTATAAAGTTAGTCATTATTTAATAAAATGCAGCAATATTATTCTCATGAACAAGTTAGGTGTAGGGATTATTTACTTCATGTAATGATTTTTTCTCACTGTAAGGAGTCAACACAGTCCATAGTCCTTTTATACCCATGCTTAATAGAGGTCAGTGACGTTCTATAGTCCGCATAATCACTGTGTTGTGTACATTGCTATAAATTAAAGTCAAAACCACTTCCTTCATACATTTAAATTTAAATTTTAAACTTGATCAACAATCACAAATAATCACAATCAACTATTTTTTTTTTTTTTAATATTTATTTTACGGCCTCTGGCCTCAGCCTTTTAGCCAATCTTAATTTTCTTCTCTTCGTATCACAATCAACTAGCGATGGGTAAGGCCGAGGCGAATAATTTTATTTTAATAATTCGAATATGACTGTTGACTCGTTGATCCGAATCGCTTTCGCCCGAAACCGAATCAATTCGTTACATTTGCAATCAGTGTGACCGTTTTCAGTTTTCTAATATTTTTTTGGTATATTTTAATGACTTTTTTCGATATCAGTATATTATTAATAATATTAGCGAAAGTCGGTATTTTTGGGTAAGTATATTTTGAATAATAGGTTAGGGTTACACCTCCCGTGACTAAGCAAACATTGAAGATCCGGGGGTTTTTCAAAATTTGTCCTTGATATTTCATTTGCGAGCATAGATAGTATGTTAAGTACTCGCTAACCCTGCCTGTCATGCGGAAGACTCGACATGCGAGTACGAATACGAATAATTTGACTCGCTTTCGCAAATTCGTCGCGCAATTTGATGACACCGACGCGGCGACACGTGACGATCCGAATCAATTCGAATTGCAATTGGAATTAAGAGTAATTTATAATCGATTGATTCGAATTGAAAAAAGTACGATTCGTCACATCGCTACAATCAACGGAACAGAAATCAAATCTAAACAGTTTTTTTTAAATTTAGTTTAGAGGGCCTTTGGCCCAGCCTTTAATCAAAATCATAATGCTTCCTCTACATTACTCACGAAGTTGAACGAAGTTGGACGAGTACGATAGTGTGGAGGGGCTCCTCGGCCTACTTCGTCAAACACATGAACACCCTTTAGCGATGAG
Organism: Miltochrista miniata; assembly: GCA_933228765.1. Classification (NCBI taxonomy): domain Eukaryota; kingdom Metazoa; phylum Arthropoda; class Insecta; order Lepidoptera; family Erebidae; genus Miltochrista; species Miltochrista miniata. The sequence goes on along the minus strand of OW121749.1, from coordinate 18,065,655 downwards.
AACCTCACTTTGGAAAGAGAAATTCTCACCACCGACTGGTTTTCTACAGCCGCAGGAGAAACTACCTCCAGGACATGATCTCCAATGGCCGGTATGGAGGTCTCTCAATCGCTTACACACTCTGGTAGGCCGGTCAAGACAAAATTTATGCAAGTGGGGAATGCGTGACCCTGGCTTAACCGCATGTGACTGCGGAGCCCCAGTTCAATCCATGTCACACTTGCTTTCATGTCCCCTGTGTCCAACCTCCTGCACTAAAAAGGACCTTAACGAAGCTACTGGCAGTGCGATTAAGATGGCAGAATTTTATGCCCAAACTATCTGAAAGTCAATAAAGAGTGAATCATTGACACGAAAGAAGAAGAAGACTTCGTCAAAAATTTTCTTTTGCTTCTTCCACATTACTCGCGAAGTTGAACGAAGTTGGACGAGTACGAGAGTGTGGAGGGGCTCGTCGGCCTACTTCGTCAAAAATATTCTTTGACCCGGGCAACTTCGCCGACGAACTTCGTTCAACTTCGCGAGTAATGTGGAGGAACCATAATACTTCCTCCACATTACTCGCGAAGTTGAACGAAGTTGGACGAGTACGAGAGTGTAGAGGGGCACCTCGGCCTACTTCATTAATAATTTTCTTTGCCTCGGGCAACTTCGCCGACTAACTTCGTTCAACTTCGCGAGTAATGTGGAGGAAGCATAACAGTCAGTATATGGTAGACTAGCGGACGTCATCGTCACGCGGTTTTACCCGCGTAGTTCCCGTTCCCGTGGGAATACGGAAATAAAATATAGCTATATCCTATGTTCACCGCAAAGAGTGTAGCTTTCCAACAGTGTAAGAATTTTTCAAATCGGTGTCCAGTAATTCCGGAGCCTATTTGTTACAAACAATATATAATAATAAAAGAACTTGAGAGGTGTCAAGGGACATCCGAATGGAACGAAGTTCCTTTCGATTGATTAGTGAATGAATTGTAATAAAATTTTATTTTTTTTAATTAATAATAATATTTTTTTTATTATTAACCCCCATTTTATTACCCCCCCCCCTCCCCCTCCCCCCCTCCCCCTCCCCCCCTCCCCCCACCCTTAAGAGGTACCTCTACCCTCCATAAAAAGTGTCGTGACAACTTTTCGTGAGAATTTTTTCCGTCTAGCCCCCTTTCACAACGCGCGATAAGGAACTTCGTTCCAATAAATATTCACGGACATTTCAGTATAGACTATAGTATACGTATACCTACTACACGTACGCGACAAGTTGCGAACTAAAGGGAAGAATCTCATTCCAAGCATGCTTCAACATATCGCGCACGCGTAGTAAGTAGTACTATTTACTATCGTTAGTGAAAAGTAAACCTTAACAGAAGTTGAAAAAGTGTTTTTTTTTATAAACATTTTTTTATTCCTAAATCTAGCTATGAAATTCCAAATTTTACCTACTTAGAATTTCTGTTCCCGTTCGCCTATCCTATAGCCAAGCGCATTATGCGTTATTCCAGAGATTGAGAGACAGAGAGTAAAATTCTCGATACGGTCCTCAGTGTCTCAAAATATAAGGAAATCAAAAATACTAATGACTAGGCAGCATAAATATGTACCTAAACTAAACTTATAATAAGGCCCTCGCCCTCGCCTCGTCATCATGGCATTGCAATGCCATGATGACGAGGGCCTTATTATAAGTTGTGCAATGCATTGTGCCCAAAATACAGTGCCAAAACACTAGCAGCATTCTTCCTTTGAATAGCTGTAGCTACAAATCTGTACCTATCCACTGAGAGAGAAAACTGTCAGGAACTAGGCAGCATGACCTCCAAGCTTAGACTTGCACATGTTGACCTGCAAACCAAAAAAATGAATTCAATTCAATTCTTTCAATGGCCTTCTGTGCTCTTAGCATCAACTCGCCAATGTCCCGTATCTAGAGCTAACAGCGAAGGAGGTTTTAGTGTCTCGGGATTTGATCAGTAGACTTAAGTGCGACGTCAATTCCGGCAGAATCTAAACACAAGGACAACACAATTATTGGTTAGTATCATAGAGCAACGCGAACTGTCTGAGGGGAGACGGCATAGAACGATTGCTCGGTACAAAATTTTCTGTCATATTTTGCGGGTGGCGGGGGGAAATCTTCGTTCAGTTTGTATGGAACTGGGCACTTTTTGTCGTCGATATGTCACATTATGTGTCACATTATTGCCAGAGGGGGTTTGAAAGCTTTGGCCCCTCCCTCTGTAGAGGCGCGCGATGCTCTGTGGTTAGTATAGACTACAAATATACTTATATCATGAAGATATAGATAAACATGGAGGCCACACTTCGAACAAACTCTTGAGTCAAATACCTACGTATCTCTATCTCACTCTCTGTGGGCTAACCTTCTCTTTCTAGGGAATTGTGCAGTGCTGCTATCTTTTTATTAGTATCTCCTAGAAAATAATAGAAATAGACCATACTAACCAAAAATGCAAGTAAAATAATTTATAAATAGCTCTATTGTTCGACGATGATTATTTAATGTGTAAATTGAAATATTTTATACCATAATATGCATGATTGGGTTGTCGAATCAGTGAATTACATTCCCATTTTCTAAGGATTCTGTAATGTGGCAACATTGGTACTACATGTCAACTGTCAAAGTGTCAACGAACAATAGAACGGCGGTTGACTTCATTGTTTTCACACAATATGGAAACGTTGTGAAGTAGTGTGTCTATATTGAGGATTTATGTGGGACTTCCTGTGTATTATTAGAAGAAACACGAATGTCATTATTAGAGTAAATAAAATAATTTAAGTATTGTTATCGTACGTTAATGATGAATAATTGTTTTAGGTTTCCTAAAAATAGTATTCAGCGAGAAATATGGTTATCCATTGTACCATTAAAAATTAAGTTAAGATATTTTTATAAAAACAATTAGTATGCTAACTAATCATAAATTTTAAATATGGAAAAGGAGTTGGTTTCGGAGCGGATTCGAACCTGCGTCTTCTCGCGCACCTTATAAATCGAATGGATATATGTGCAATTCTATACATTCGTGTCGTGTAACTTTCTAAAAAGTGCCGGTAGATGATGCCTCCTTTTCCATATTTAAAAAAATGAAGTTCTATGAAAGCGCCAGGATTTGCAATTTGCATTTTCAAAAAACCGAATATGATGTAGTAACAAAGCGCTTAAAATCATCAACAGTTCCTAACTTGTTGTCCAATAATCCTGTTCCTAATTTATTGTCCAATAATCAAATTAAAAACACATACATAAAAATAAAATAAATAGATTAAATAACTAAACTACTAAACTATTGCCTACTGAACATTCAACCCCTGATCATACCAGGCGCAAAGGTGCCCAATACACTAGCAGCGTTGCCGCGCTGGATAGCTATCCTTTGTACCAGGTACGACCAGGCGTGGGAGTCATGCGTCTTGTCCTGTAGCCTATGGCAGATCTCCGAGACCAGAGCCTTAGCATCACTCCCGCAACAGCCCATTGTTTCAACAGCTACATACTGGTACGACCAGATAACACGACTCCATCTCCGCGTACTTTTGGCGTTTTCTGTAAGCAGCATCTTCCGCTGCGGCCGCCGGTAAATGAACAATTCGAGCGAAGTGGCTGGCGGTGAAAGTGCTGCCGCATGTTGGGTCCCACACTAAGCACTTGCCGTTCTTCCATGACACAAGGGTCAGACCGTCCGGTCTCTTGCCGTCTGCGTGGGACAAACCTGGTGGTTCAAGGATACAGGGGACCTCGGCCGACACCAGAGCCCGCCGGATTAACTCATTGAGAGCGTGGTTACGCGGATGCCTACCGGTGCAGCGACCACAACTCAAAGCATGATGACCATCGCTCTCCACCATGGCACCGCAGATGCATACGCGACATTCCCCACAAAGGAAAAAGAGAATGAAAAGATAGAATTTAGTACCTATGTGCATACTGCATTACTTACATTCGCATTTCGCAGAGGAATCGACCCTCCGACCAAAGGAAAATTACAATATAACCAAGGAAATAATTCTTTTCACTTTCTTTTTTCGACATTCGTCACAGCCTGCCACGAGCAGCCGCAGCGCGCGAGACTTGATTAACCTAGAAAAATAACCCACTTGGATGAATAGCTTCGTTACTCGCAATGTACCTATGCAATCTGCAGAGAATACTACCTATCAGTCTTCGTAAAAAACAGAGAAAATAGTTAATCTCGCCTTTGTACATCTAATTAATATAATAAATTTTCACCACCTCTTCCGTGTAAAGAAAAATAATCTTAAAAAGGTGAAATGATAATATACCTCTGCCTACCCCTTCGGGGATAAAGGCGTGACCTTATGTATGTTTGTATGAATTGTACATCTAATTGTATTATGAATATATATTGTCTTTATTGCGTACAATAAAGAATATATAGAAAACTAGCTGACCCGCGCAACTTCGTTTGCGTGATAAATGAAGAACCGCTCGACCGATTTTGTGCAAACTTCACATAAACCATCTACTAAATAGTCCGAACAAAGCCTTAACATTTGGTTTGGATAGGTGAGCCCGTTCTTGAGTTATAAAATTACAACGAAAAGTGGCATTGATTTTTATGTATATATATATGAAATATGAAATATCCTGGCAAAAACAAAAATAGGGTACCCTACTTAGAAAGAGACGTAGAGCCCACACAGAGCAAGACAGTAATATACAGACTACGCTTCAAGTAGGTATTCGAAGTGTGGCCTCCATGTTTATCTATAGCTTCATGACTTATATGGTATAGACTCTTAGACCATATAACACGGGACTAGCCTTTGCGAACCACCGCATACAAAAATATTCTGCCAGTTTTCATACAAGTGAAGGGGGAAACACAAAGACATATAAAATTTCATTGCATTTAAAAATGTATTAATCGACAAACGCGTAATGGCTGTTGTGTGTTAATTGTTATTGTACAGTCAACTACAATGTAATGTACTAGTTTAATCATATAAAATGATGTACTGATGTACAGGCTTTTCATAAAGCCAAAAGACCAAATGGTCATGTGCAATGGCAGAAAACAATGCTTAAGTAAGGCGCATCCTGTGGTTAGATGATCTAAGTATAGACTACATAATACCTATATTCTATTTTAAACAATAAAGTATTTAGGATATAGAATTCTACAGTTTTAGATTATTTATTAGTATGTAATTGGTAAGGATTTTTATAAAGGGAGTATAAACTAAGGATAGGAGACATTTGAAAGAGGTAGGGCGGGGGATATTTGTGGGGAGGACATCATATAGTGAGAATCTTTGGTGAGGGCAACAGAAGAAAATATGTTCTGCATCACCCTCCTCCAAACCGCACTCGCAGAGCGAGTGATCCCTTATCCTAATCTTTGCCAGATGAACAGGTGTACAGGCATGGCCTAAACGGAGACGACAAACAATCGATACCGCTCGCTTGTCAACACATCGATGTTTAAAAAACCAGGGCTTAGTAGGGACTACTGGTTAAATATCACAGTAATGCTTACCCTTGATTTTTGTTGATCTTTGCCAATCCACTTGCCAAGCCCGTGTCAGACTGTCCCTAATTACCTGAGTCAAGTCGTGTGTAAATACTTGGTAGTGTTCGAGTGAGCCGGTTCCAGTGGCATTTTTGGCCCAAGAGTCGGCCGTCTCATTTCCCGCTATATTGGAGTGGCCCGGGATCCACGCCAACATAAGTTCCAAGTTAAGTCGCTGGCACTGGAATAGCGCCTCTCGGATCCTATAAATGATGGGGAATCTGGACTTGGAACGGAAGGGGTGAGAGAGTATGGCTTGAAGACAGCTTTTGGAATCAGACAGGATGATGGACCTATTTAAGTTGTGGGATATAATATACCGGATAGCTTCCAGGATGGCCACAGACTCCCCCGTGAACACAGAAGTCACAGGCGGGCATTTATAACTTAGGGCCACATTGTACTTAGGGATCCATACGGCCGCGCCCACCGGCTCACCTATGAACTTGGAAGCATCGGTGTAGATTTTAAGCCAACCCTCATAATCAGAGGCCATAACTCCATGAAACTCCAGATTAGCGTCCACTGCACCCTTCCGGATTCCCAGATCTATCTCGATAGGAGGGCGGTATATAAGAGCCTCAAAGGGGAGAGAGTACAATGGACTCAACCTACTCTGCATGACTGGGCACGGTAGGCGTGTGAATTTGATGAAGCTGTTTATTAGACAGGGAAGGTTGGTTGGGGCGGGGTTTGAGTTTATGTTATATAAATCACCCAAATGTCGAAGCTTACCCAAAAGGATGTGTTGCGAATTTTGCACAAGTTTAAAGAAGAATCTGTCACATAGATACTGTCTTCTGAGGAAGAGGGGAGGATCCACAGCCTCCACTTGTAGTGCATTAGTTGGAGAAGATTTCATAGCCCCAAGAATGATACGTAGACATTTGAATTGAATTTTGTCTAGTTTTGCAAGGGGATCTTTATTACAAGGTTCTAGCAAGAAAGAGCCATAGTCCATGTGACTGCGGACTGTGGCATTATAGAGGAGCTTTTGATTATATGGATGACATCCCCACCATGCACCAGATAGCGAACGAAGAATGTTAACATTCCTCTCACATTTATCGCTGACATAACCAAAGTGAGAAGAACCAGTCATTTTAGAGTCCAGTAGGACCCCCAGAAACTTGGCACTGTTGTATTGAGGTATAGACTGTCCCTCAACTTGGAGATCCAGATTAGGAATTTGTCTTCTCTTCGTGAATACTACCACCTTGCTCTTAGAAGGAGACAGTGATAGCCCATGTTCCGACAACCAATCATTCAAATACCCCAAGGCCCTGTTCAGATTATCGGATACGTCGTGGATCGAATTAGATGATACATAAAGGGCCAAATCATCAGCATACTGCAGAATCTGGCAAAACGGGTTCACCACCAACTCCAGGTCATGGGTGTAAAGGCTGTAGAGGAGAGGGCTTAGAACTGAGCCCTGAGGAAGACCCTTCCAGATAGTCCTAGGCGGAAGTAGGAGATTGTGGTTCTTAATTACTATAGATCGCTCCATTAAAAGGTTTGTACAGAAATTTACTAGCCTCTCAGGGATATTCAGCTTGAGTAGTTTACTCCTGAGTACCGGAAGCAAGACATTGTCGTACGCTGACTGTATATCTAGGAATACAGCTCCAAGGTATTCTTTTTTGTGGAAGGATATACGTATGTCAGTGGTGAGGATGCTGAGACCATCCAGTGTGCTCATGCCTCTCCCAAAACCAAATTGGGAATTAGCCAAAATTCCATGACCTTCCACATACCATTCAAGGCGATGTTTCACCAGATGTTCCGTTACTTTGCACAACACTGAAGACAGTGCTATTGGTCTTCTGCTACTGGGGGATGAAGGATCGTAGCCAGGCTTTAGGACAGGGACAATTATTTGTGTCTTCCAATCAGTGGGGATCACTCCACTACCAACAATCAAGTTCACAATGTTCAAAAACTGTGTCCTGGTGTTATCAGATGACTTAGTTATGAACGAGTAGGGGATCTGGTCCATGCCTGGCGCCGAATCCCTCAGTCCATCAACCGCCAGCTCAAGTTCCTCATATGTGAACTCGCTGCCAAGGCCCACCTGAGGATGGGCAAGACAAAGATTTGGAGAATAGCTAGGGATGGAATCCTCTGTGGGTACCCACGGTGGAGCCAACTTGTCAGCAAAGGCCTCAACCCATGATGACAAATCATTTTCATTTGGGTTTTCTGAATTACAAGCTCCTCTGTACCTGTTAATTTGTTTCCAAACAGTGGAAGCAGAGGATCTAGGTGATAGGTCCGCACAGAAGCTCGACCAGCCATTCTTCTTTTTGGTGGACAGCATTCTTCGTGTCTGTGCTGCTTTTTGCTGATAGGCTATCAAATTCTCTACCGTCATTTCCCTTTTGTAGTTTCTCTCGCTTTCCCGCCTAATCCTAACTGCCTCGGTGCATTCAGCATCCCACCAGGGGGTCGAGAGGATTTGTTTAGAGGGTTTTTTGACAGGGAAGTGGTCATCGGCCGATGCAATGATAGCGTCACGGAAGCTGGAGTAGGATTGTGCGACTGTATGAATTGTTGGGGCAGGCAGCGAGCGTATTCTATTCCCCAGAGAAGCTGCATATGTCGTCCAGTCAGCGGCGCGCAACCTATACCCGAAAGAAGTGGTGGGGTTACTTGGAAGGGATACAGTCATAGACAAATTGATAAAAATGGGATAATGGTCACTGCCCCTTGAATCGGCAGAGATGTACCAGGTTATTCTGGATGCCATTGAAGGAGAGCAGATGGTGAGATCCACAGCGCTAGGTTTTTTGCTAGGGGCGGTTCTACGGGTAGGGGAGCCATTATTAAGTAGGCATAGGTTAAGGTCATCAAGCATCTCCATTATGGAGCGCCCAAACAGGTCACAAACACCTGACCCCCACGATGTGTGATGTGCATTAAGGTCGCCCATGATAAGCACAGGAGGGGGGACAGAGCTAAAAATCATCTGTAGGTCTGGGATTAAAGTGGAGCATGGATTTGCAATATAGAGGGATATGAGTGATACTTAGATCATCTAACCACAGGATGCGCCTTACTTAAGCATTGTGATATATGTTGCCTACCGAAAAATGAATTGACGTAGCAAAGTCATGTGGACGTGAGATGTCATTATTTGAACTGTCAAAATTATCTCACAATCACATCACAAGTTCACAACACAATAAAAAAAATGTAAACAGAGTTTGTTTGTTGAATGGATGAACTATAAAATTATCTCTTTATGTAATCCTAAGAAACAAGATTGATAAGGAAACTTTTTGCTTTTTTGGCCTATTACTGCTCACAGATAACGAAGGCAGTGACTGAAATACAATCAACATTTTATACATATTACATCGTAGTAGAATAGGCGAACTGTAAATTAATTCACATAGTAATAATGAACTGGTAATTGCTAATGAGTTGATAAGAATATGATAATTATTTGACGATAAGTTACGATAGTGGTTTCGTAATACTTACACATACGAAGCGGCCTGACATACAGTCCATACAGATACTAACCTCATCAAGACGAATGAGACAAAACGGATTTGGTTAGGTCCTGAAACTTCTAAGTTTGCAATCGACATAAAATATCTGGAATCATGTCGTATTTAAGATTATTTTACAAGAATAGGTAAGAATTTTACATAAAGATAATGGTCATGGTGTCAACTCTGCTTGCTTTTGGGTTGGAGATGGCTTCTCAAATTAGGAGAACCTGAACTTAAATTGCTGAAGAAGATAATCTTATATGGATTAGTGAATTATTATCACGTCATTTGTGGTTACTAGTACTATAATCTTCTTACTAATATTATAAATGCAAAAGTTTGTGAGTATGGATGTTTGTAACTCTTTCATGCTTGTACGGCTGAACGGATTTGACTGAAATTTAGTACAGGAGTACATAATAGTCTGGAAAAACACATAGGCTACTTTTTATCCCGGGAATAAGTTCCCACGGGAAGTGGCACATGGGAACAAATTTTACGCGGGCCAAGCTGCGGACTTCAGCTAGTGTAATAATAAAGGGAAAGTCTGATTTAATTTCTTTTTGTTTATCACTTTATTTTCATATACTTTTCAGTGTTTCTAACTTACAATACCAAGTCAGATTCAGCCATGCACAGCAGCTCAAAGAAGAGGTACGAAGGAGAGAAATCAGCAAGGTTCTAATAGCCAACCGAGGAGAAATTGCATGTCGAGTTATAAGAACAGCAAGAAAATTAGGTGTACGCACTGTAGCAGTCTACTCTGATGCTGATAAAAATGCTATGCATGTAGAAATGGTAAGGAAAGTAGTCCGTGTATTTTTTATTTATTCTTACTAACAGACTAATAACAATTAAGGTAATATTCACACAATACATAATCATTTCACCAACAACAAGCCTTCAATCCAAGAAACAATTGTTCTATAGTTTGGTAATTGTTCTATCTACACGATATCATATGACTTCACTGAGATCTAGGCCAGGGGTCGGCAAGGCGCGGCTCGCGAGCCACATGCGGCTCTTTGGGTCTGATGCTGCGGCTCTTTAGTTCCTGACACAACTATTCCTTATATTTTATTTAAAAAAAATGACTTTGCTTTTATTTAAAATTGACTAACAATGATCAAAGAATACATCTTCTTTGATCGTTGTTAGTCAAGTCTATCAAAGAAGTCCTTCATTTAACATGAATCTATAACGAGGACATCAAAAATTATTAACTAATAGATTTTTTAGTGTTACCTTGATAACTTTGCAGTAAATAGCTAACCAAAATCAAGAATTTTTGTAGGAGAACTGTTAGGCGTCTTATCAAACTGACAACTCTAAGGAAAATTTAACTTGATTGATAGTAATCAATTGCAAACCTTGAACCAGGAATCCTAGTATAGTACAGTCGTCTGGTAAAACTGCCAAATGATGTATTTACTAGGATCCCATTTCAAAACCTCTCTGTACATTTCCAGGTAGAACGACTGACAAAGCTTTCCAGAAGCTTTTAGACTAAGCATTTTTATAGATTCTGTTAAGCTCTTTTAGAATTTCCACTTTTCCTCTTCGTATCTTAGTCGCTCGCGCAGCTATATTGTCTAACGATGTCTTAGAGTACTTTCTTCTTAACATGAAATTTGAGAAAATTTCGTGCAGTTAATTTCTCTACTTTTTTCGTAAAAGTAATAGTTTCGGCGCTTGAGCGCCTTAGCTATATTAAAAACGTGCAGTTAATTTCTCTACTTTTTTCGTAAAAGTAATAGTTTCGGCGCTTGAGCGCCTTAGCTATATTAAAAAAACTGCACCACCTCAACGTAGTATGGAACCATGTTGAGGTGTTGCAATATTTTTGTCTCGATTACCCCAGTAAAAATATTATGTATATGTTGTTTATAATTTCAACCTGCAAAACTATCGTCTGTATGTTCTTGATGGGACTGGTGTTGTCAGTTCATGATCTTCACTAGCGATTCAAAAAGAAAAGACTACATCCTTTATATACTATGCTTCTCCGTATTTTAAAAACACCACAACAGCCTTATTAGCAGTAAACAACCATGCCTATTGGCGGTGTGGTTGTGCTGCACTCGCAATTTTTTTTTGTACCAGTTGGAAGGGACCCCCTCAGTCTTAATAAAAGGATCCAGTAACTTTCGCAGCCGGGCATAGCCGGATAGGATTGATACGGCAGAGCCGTATCAATCCTATCATAATAAGGTGGCGTGTCTAATTGCTGCCACGGACCTCGAGGACGAATTTCTGGCATCCGGAATTTACAAACGGAAGCTTTTACTGCGTCAAAATGGCAACCAACCATCTTCAGAAGAGATTGAGAGCTGACATGCTCAGGCACTCGATAGTCTCTGCCATAAATGTTGCACCAGGCTAGATATAGCCAGCCGGTAAGTATTGAGCTCGACTCAGCTATACGGCCTATTCTGAAAAGCGGCACGCTGCTCCAACATACCGCTTTAAACTCCTCACGGGGCACGGATCTTTTGGCAAATATCTGTGCGAGACAACATGCCATCACTGCGAAAACAGCGCCGTGCATAAAGTGCTGGACAGCTCGCGTTTTATACGGAGTGAAGTGGTGAGCGTGCCGCTCTATAGTCGAATTTTTAATTAGACGAAGTAAAGTGACAGCAACTAATGTCACTTCTTCATAGAAAATATACAACATTGTATGAAGAGGTGACATTAGTTGCTGTCACTTTACTTCGTCTAATTAAAAATTCGACTAAAGAGACCCTAATTGGTTCAGTCGCTTTGCTGTCACTACCATAGTTTCAGTCATGTTAGACAGCGTAGAAAATTGGTTCTCCGTCGCCTCCTTTGCCGAGGCAGTCATGTCGGCAAAGAGAAGTATTGCGACTGTGAGAGCGAAGTGGTCTCATACTTGCTCCTTGCCAATCTCTCACGTTACGGCAACTTTATGCCAGCCGTGCGATGGCAGCTTTATGCCGGCTGTGCGACTGACTAAGGCGCACGCCTCGAGTTTCGGGGTTGCAGTCCGTAGAGTTTCGGGGGGTAATTTTTAGACCCCCCAGAATTGAAGGCAGTTGCAGGCAGCGCTAGCTAGGTTACGGAAGTGGAACGCTTGCCTTTCTTCGGACCCAACAATAGCAACGAAAAGGAAAACTTCAGAATTTTAGTGGGGATACAAATTTTGGGAAGTCCCACATAATCACTGCTCATTTACTTACGGTAAAAGATTTCCCTGAATAAACATAAAGAAATCAACTACGCCTATATGCCCGAAGAGGTACAAATGTTACGTTACCTAATAACTACGTGTGAACAACGAAAACTTTTTGTGGCTCTTTAAAAATCCAAAAATTCAAAATTATTAAGTTTTGGCTCTTCCGACTCAAAAGGTTGCCGACCCCTGATCTAGGCCAAACAAAGAGCTAACTAAGTAGAATTTTATATTAAAATTCCTAACAATGTTTACAGGCTGATGAAGCATACCACATTGGCCCAGCACCATCGGCACAAAGTTATCTGAATGCAGCCAAAATTCTAGAAGTGGCCAAGAAATCCAACAGTCATGCCATACATCCTGGATATGGATTCCTTTCAGAAAATGTAGAATTCTGTGAGAAATGTGCAAGTGAAGATGTTGTGTTCATTGGGCCTCCACCACCTGCTATCAGAGATATGGGAATAAAAAGGTAAAGGTAGACTCTATTAAAAGCTAGAGCAAGTAGGTCCAATAAATTAAAAAAAAAGATCCATTAAACAGAATGATAGTTGAGTTTCAATTCAGTCACATTGATCCCCTCAGAATCGAGTCTATCACAAGGAATACAGGTTGGGCCGTACAAGTTAACATCTTTCCTTTGCTGTGACCCAACAATAAAGAACATTTTATAGTTTTAGTTAGTATACAAATCAAAAGTCCCACATAATCATCCTGCTCTATGCATAGGTAGGTAGATAAAAGATTTCCCTGGTCAAAAAGATGTGATAAGAATTTTTTTATTTTTTTTATTTTTATACTGCTTAGGTGGCAGACAAGCTTACGGCCCACCGGAAGGTAGAAGGTAGGTAACCGTAGCCTATAGACGTTTGCAACACCATAGGCGCTACACACGCGCTGCCGACCCGGGCGCAGGTTGTGACGACCCATAGTTGAAATTTTTCAAGCCGCCTGTAAGGCCTTCAACTTGGCTTAACGACTGTCATTTTACTGACAACCGGGACCAACGGCTTATCGTGCCTTCCGAAGCACGGAAACGCTCGTAAACAAATGTCACAAAGTGGTCCACGTGGTGGTCACCCATCCATATCCGGCCATAGTAAATGTTGCTTACTGCAGTGATCGTTTACAGAACACTGAGTCCGCGGGGCCACGAGCGCTTCATTATTATTGACTTGTTATTTATATTATTGGTATTTATATTATTGACTTGTTTATTACCAACCACTCAAACAATAGAATGATAAAAATTAGAAAACAAGTAACTAGCTGTGATTAGACTACATACATGAAATACCGACATTTCAGAATAGCTACTCTCAACTGCTAGCTCTATCAAGTTTTTAACAATACCCTTGTTTTATTACAGCACATCAAAAGCAATAATGTCAGCTGCAGGTGTACCCATCGTAAAAGGTTATCATGGTGAAGAACAAAGCATTGAAAAATTGACAGCTGAAGCTCAGAGGATTGGGTTTCCTCTCATGATCAAAGCTGTTAGGGGAGGTGGAGGAAAGGTAAAATTTTATCTTACATACTAAAGTTAGTTAGAAATGTCTTACCAGCAGTTGATGGTCTTTCTAGAAACTTTGCACTAGTTGAGAAATTGATCCTGTCTCTGAGTGATAACACTATATCTATACATGTAGTATATTGATTCTAGATTTTTTGACGGCAAAATTTATAATTTTTCTAAACAGCTGCTATTGTATACCTATATGAGAGTACATTATAATTCAAGACTCTCCCGCCCTCCCCGCAACCTGCGTCACCCCTCCTCCCCTTGAAAAGTGTCCCATTTTACAGATTTTCTAAATTTTCAAGAAAACTATACAAGATAGGACCAAATGGTCAAAGACTAAATTGTTTATTAATAAATTACCTACAAATAAGGTCCAACATTCATTGTGATACGAGTTACAGTTTTTAAGCTATGGTGCATCAAAGGTTACGAAAAATGTGCCCTTAACAAAAATTTTACGTTCAACACAGGAAAAATAATTTTTATTTTTTACAAACGTACATACATCAAATATGATCTTTTTATCACCCATGTATACCACTGAGTCACCTGCCCCACAGTCAATACTAAAAATAGTATCATGTACCTGCAAAAAGGCTGCAGTAAAAGATGTGGATGTGTCAGAGCTGGATTGCGTTGCTCTACCATATGTAAACATTGTTAGGGCCTTAGTAGCCTGAATAAAACTCTAGAAGACTATGAACATACTGATTTGTTTTAGATAATAAGTAAACATAAACGCATTTGTTGTAAAAACTATTTTTATTTTTTAATGGAAACATTTTTTAATCATATCACTAGGCGATTCGGCAATCAAACCATCACTATTTTGATTTCTTTTACAATCTTTACGCCTACCTACATGCTAAATGTGGCCTTTGGGCTCTGTCTACCCCACAAGGGATACAGACGTGATCATTATGTGATGTATGTACGTTTGTAAGAAATAAATATTATTTTTTCCTATGTTGAATGTTAAATTTTTGTTAAGGGCACATTTTTCGTAATCTTTGATGCACCATAGCCTGAAAACTGTAACTCGTATCAAAATGAATGTTAGACCTTATTTGTAGGTAATTTAATAATAAACAATTTAGCCTTTGACCATTTGGTCCTATCTTGTATAGTTTTCTTGAAAATATAGAAAATCTGTAAAATGGGACACTTTTCAAGGGGGGGAGGGGTGACGCAGGTTGCGGGAAGGGCGGGAGAGTCTTGAATTATAATGTACTCAGATATAGGTATACAATAGCAGCTGTTTAAAAAAATTATAAATTTTGCCGTTTTCCCCATACATTGAAATCTAGAATGAATATACTAATGTGCTGTTCTACCGCGATAACTTTTACCACACCTTGAGTAGGTAAGTACATAATTGAAAAAAAAGGATGTGAAAATAAACAAGCACAACATCCCCTTTTATTGTTTTTAATTCAACGCTATAAAACAGTTTTTTTAATACCATTTAGGTGGCAGACAAGCTATCGGTCCACCAGAAGTACCGGTGTCACCGCAGCCTATGAATGTTTGCAACACCAGAGGCGCCACACTCGCGCTGCCGACCCTGTAAAAACCTTAAGATGAATAGGTGCAAAGCGAATATGAAAAATGCTATAAAACTGGATATTGTACCTATTCCTCTGCCGAGAGGCAAAATAATTGTTCCTCTTAAAAGTTCTTACAAAAGTCCGGGATAGCAGATCTATCTTCTAATCTTTTTAATAATAATCAATGTTTCTAAATAATAAAATATTGACTATGGGTTTTTAAACATGATATTTATTCTAATTTAAATCCAACCCATCCACAGCCACACTTCATCTGTCTCTTTTATACTGGGTGTAACAAAATTACCTCTCCAAATTTCATGAGATGACTCGGCATCGGAAATCAAATACAAATATTTAATAAAAAAGGGGGGTAAATATATTCGTTTTTTTTTTATTTTTTTTTGTCGCACATTAAGAATTCATTTTTTACCGCGGCAATTCGAGGTAACCTGGTCGCCGTGGCAAAACAAACACGGAGCACCCGTCTGGCTGTCGTTGTCGCTTTCTACTGCTGCTCAGTAGCTATAGAAAGGGTGAAAATGAAAATTTATAGGACCTTCAAAACGGATTTACGGTTAAAGTATTCATGTGATTTTTTTTTCTTCATTTTTGTAATGTTTTTTGACTGATGCCACGTCACGTGACGAAATTTGGAGAGTCAATTTTGTTACACCCAATATACATATACAGGATGGAATTTAAAGACGGTAGTTGGAGGTAAAGTACCCTTAATATTGATAATAGCAAGTTTTGCTGAAAGGAAACATTCCTTTATTTTCAAAAGTAAGTAAAACTGCATTAAAAGATTTTTGAAAAATCACCTGTTTGCGCCGGGAATCGAACCTGGGAGATGTGAGAAATATCCTGTATTTTATGATACCAACCAAAAGAGTTTTTAATAAAGAACCATTTCTTTTAAACAACATAGTATCTGAAATTAAGGGAAGACCAAGTAAAATAAGTTTTTATTGTAAAGCTTACACAGTAACTAAAGAAAAACAAACAAATTGAGAACCTCCTCCTTTTTTTTGAAGTTGGTTAAAAAAGTGTTCTAGTTCTATGTGTGGGAATATTCGTTCTGGTCACTTAACCAACCAACTTCAAAAAAAGTAGGAGGTTCTCATTTAGTCTGTTTTTTTTTTCTTTAGTTAGTGAGTAAGCTTTACAATAAAAACATATTTTACTTGATTTTCCCTTAATTTACGATGCTATGTTGTTTAAAAGAAATTGTTCCTTATTAAATACTGTTTTGGTTGGTATCATAAAATACAGGTTGTTTTTTTTCACATCTCTCAAGTTTGATACCCGGCTCAAGCAGGTGGTTATTTAAAAATCTTTAAATGCAGTTTTACTTTTGAAAATAAAGAAATGTTTCCTTTCTGCAAACCTTGCTATTATCAATATTAAGGGTACTTTACCTCCAACTACCGTCTTTAAATTCCATCCTGTATAATAACAGTCAGCTATTTTAGATTTTTTATTTTACGAGAATTAAATAATTTAGTAAAAATGCATAATTTATGTGTAATTCCTTTTTTTTTTATAAAGTAACTTATCTACCTACCGTTAAATTTTTTGATTTATTTCACGTAAATCTCGCCAAAATCTTGTACAAATTCCGCAATCGCAGAATTTCTTAATTAATATAAATCGAAAATTTCAATTTGAAATCCAAAAAGAATCTCTCCGGCGGGGAATCGAACCCCGGTCTCCCGCGTGACAGGCGGGGATACTTACCACTATACTACCGAAGACTTGTGTAACAAGCACGAAATAGTGAATCATATTACTCCACAGCTGCTGCCAACCTTTTCGCTGCAAGAAAGCGAAAATAAAGAGCCATTATTTCGTTACCTGCAACGAAACGGAGGCAGTATAATGTTTTTAGGGCATGAGGTTATGTGTGCAAATCCAAATTGCCATTTTTATCCAAAAGTACTAGTCCGATTTTGATGCCGTTTTTATCTTTATTGTTTTTTTTTCGTTGACAACGAACATAAGTTATATGTATACATACTTAGGTTCGTTGTGTACGCGTAATACCGATAAAATTTATCGGTACCTACGTATAATTACACGTAGGGGGTAAGCACAGATGACTAACATTCCAGCATATTACTGCAATTTTGTTGGTGCAACTTATTAGACGGTAAACATCGACACCAGTTATAGTTTGGAGAAAATTTATAACGGTTCTCTAAACCTGCGCAAAATTTCAATGGCCCATACAGAGCCGTTACAGCGTGAAAGAGTAACAAACATCCACACTTATAAACTTTCGCATTTATAATATAAGTAAGATTATTCTTCTTTACAGGGTATGCGAATAGCCATGACGGAGGCAGATTTCTTGCCACAATTGGAATCAGCTAAGCGAGAATCATTGAAATCGTTTGGAGATGACAACATGCTGCTTGAACAGTACATTACCGACCCCAGACATGTTGAAGTTCAGGTACTTACTTAAATTAAATCGATCTCAAGCTATCGTAACAAGATCATAAATCAACGATTACAAGCTTAATTTATTACATTAATACAAGTGTTTACTTGTAAAACATTCCACTCTGAATCCATTTTGTTTCTATGAACACAGGTGTTCGCGGATATGCATGGCAACGCGGTTCATTTGTTCGAAAGAGACTGTTCTGTACAAAGGCGACATCAGAAGATCATAGAAGAGGCACCAGCGGTAAGTTTTTCTTTACTCTTAAGAGCCTACCAGACGCCAAATTGTTAAAAGCAGACAGCAGGTATACATTTTAGCGTGCAAGAAAGAGAGAGATGCGATCGGTTTTTGTGCGCTTTTAACGAAATAAATTAATTATAAAAAAACTATAACCAATATTAAAAAAATGCTCTAGTGCAAATGAAGATTTTACAATTGTCTTTCTTATAAATATTTTATATTATAAAAACAACTTATAACATACGAGATCTAGCTTAAAATTTCACGAAATCGAGGTATTTTCAACACAAAAATCTATCGAGGATTTTATGAGTAATCGTGTTTCGAGCCTAGAGCGTTTTTAGTTTATGAACTGAAGTTGTCTGTGTTCAAATTTTAATTCAGTAGACCTCACGAGGACTGAGATGTAGATCAAAGTAATAGTCTATTTGGCGTCATATGGACTCTTAAGTGATAAAAGCCATTTCGTAATCTTGCTAATCCTATGGCAGTATCCATTAGAAAAGGTTTTTTCTAAATTCCATCCTAAAGGGGGTGAAACGGAATAGCCGCGAGTGTCGATTTCTCTTAACATTTTGGTAGAATTTCAAATATTCCGATTTCATAACTTGCTCCAATAAACTCTTGCAAAATGTTGAAGTCCGGACTAGAAATACCTACCTACTACCCGTTCGCTCTAACTTTGCCGCTGGCGTAGAGGCGTATACCCGAATTGTTAATTAGACGAAGTAAATTGACAGTAGCTAATGTCACTTCGTCATAGAAAATAAGCAACATTGTATGAAGAAGTGACATTAGTTGCTGTCAATTTACTTCGTCTAATTAAAAATTCGACTTTAGTATGGGGCCGAGCGGCATACATAGAGCGAACGAGCAGTACTGATTAAATTTTGACAATTTATAAGAGTTTTTCCACGAGGTCCACGTAAATTAATAAGTGTAATGTATCTTCAGCCAGGTTTATCAGAGGAGACACGTCGCTCCATCGGCGAGGCGGCCGTCCGAGCAGCCAAAGCCGTGGGTTACGTGGGCGCCGGCACTGTGGAGTTCATCCTACATAGGAAGACTCACGAGTTCCACTTTATGGAGATGAATACTAGGCTGCAGGTCGAGCATCCTATTACTGAGATGATCACTGGTAATTATAATATTTTGATAATATTTAGTAGCAGGTATAAAGTCAGTTATAGCTTTTTATAAAATCAAAAATTGCCATGTTCGAGATACTTACAGACGTTCAATTTATTTTTTCGAGTTCGTAGAGTTTTGGTTTATCGAAGTTAGACTCGTTCGTACTTTCTAGTTAATAATGAGAAACCCTCCTAAAGAAAGGTTTATAATTGGTACCTACTGCTCGCGACGACAAAGTGGCAAATATGACAGCTGCCTAAATATGGGGTTCTTCGAAAAGGGTCTTGGAATGTTCTTGCAGGGTCGGCAGCGCGAGTGTAGCGCCTCTGGTGTTGCAAATGACCATAGGGTTCGGTTATCTCTTTCCATCAGATGGACCGTAAGCTTAACTGCCACCTCAGTAGTAGAAATAACCGGCCAAGTGCGAGTCGGACTCCCGCACGGAGGGTTCCGTAGCAAAAAACAACACAAAGTCGTACCTATTTGTTGCATGGGAGCCGCCCTTTTTTCTTTTTATTTAACGAGATGGAAAAGTTTAAAGTTTTTCTTGAAAAGTTTGTTTTTATCACGTAAGAGTAAAATTGATGCAATTATTTCACTCATTTTAGCTACAGTGTCAAAATTTATGTTCTAATGGAGTATTATGACTCTATTTTTGCAGGTACGGACTTAGTAGAATGGCAATTGCGCGTGGCAGCCGGCGAACAATTGCCTCTGTCGCAAGACGAGATCATTCGACGAGGCCACGCGGTCGAGTGTCGTATCTACGCGGAAGAGCCAAGGGCGGGCTTCTTGCCACGCGCCGGTACTTTACATAGGCTTAGACAGCCAGAGCCTGAGGAATTCGTTCGTGTAAGTACTAGATATACCGTTTATGTCACAAACAGCTAACAATACAGTACACTTAGAATTTATTTTTTACTTTTTTTTGTGGCTCCATACCTATGAAGAATTTCAATTGATCGTTACCTTTTTCCAATGCCAAACTGTTAGTAACTTTAGTGGTATAAAAAAAATCTCTCGTTCTTCAACTGCTTCTTGCAATTCGTCCAAATCGACGACTATTGCTTCAAGCAGTAATGGTAGTGTATGTCTCTGTTTCCACATACAACACACACATGACGTCACAATCTGGACCCATAATTATTATGCGGGTGTCATGTGGTGACTGTGTGGGTTTAAAGTTTAAAGCGACTGTCAGGTTCACTAAAAATAGAATCTTCACAGATAGACGGATGGTCTACAAAGTGATCTTATTAGGGTTTCGTTTTTCCTGTTAAAACGCAATGTTTGGAAACACACAACTAATGAATTGGTTAATCTTTCCATAGGTAGAGACAGGGGTTCGTGAAGGTCAGGAGGTGTCGGTGCACTATGATCCCATGATTGCCAAGCTAGTCGTGTGGGGGCGCGACCGTACTGAAGCTCTCGCCAAGACCAGGGCCAAACTCTCCGAATATCAGGTGACGAGAAAGAAATTACTTTGTATTTTTTTATAGAAAAAAAAATTAACAGGAAAACGTCGAACTAAACTCCTATACGCGTTTCTCTTTCATTTTTGACTATGCTCCATAAAGAGATTTAGAATTTTTATTCCCTCACTAAGCCGCATTTGCAGTTTTAACTATCAAAACAGAATGATACATATTTAGATCGATAGGAGACACCTACAGAATCAAAAATCTTCCATGTCATTAAACCTAAACATACATACATACATACAGTCACGCTTCCATCCCCGATGGGGCAGGCAGAGGCATAGTATACGCCCACAGTACTTTCAGTTTTATGTCCTATATAAACCTAAAACGCCTCCTTATTTAGATATTCAAAGATAAAATTTGAAATTATTATTACTTGCGTATTGCTGATATAAAAATGTTGATTCTACATCCGAAATTTGAATTCATTTGTAATATTATTTAATCTAATATTATTTCAGGTGGCAGGTCTAGAAACAAACGTAAACTTCCTGCTTCGTCTTAGCGGCGCAAAAGCGTTCGTAGCGGGCGATGTTCACACCGCCTTTATCCCGCAACACGAACACGAGTTGTTCCCCAAGTCCGACTCTGTGCTCTCCGAAGACCGCGCTATACAGGCTGCTCTTGGACATGTAAGAAGATTTATGTTTCTCCCATTTACATTTTAGTGTAGTAGGATAGTATAGGATATCGCATAGAGCCCGGAATGAACTGTATCGGAAAAGCAACACAGACTTGCTTAGCTTGCCTTAGCTTGACCATGTGCTCTCTGAAAACGCTACTCTCGCTTCACTGGCTATTCTCGAATATGAACATTTTGCTAGCTCTCTTATCATTTAAGTGTTATCTGGTTGCGTTTAAGATACAGATTCATTTAGAAATTGCTGAACACAGGTATGACAAAAACTTTATAATTAAAATCTTACACAGTGTTATACACATACTCGTAGGTATCTAAATTCATACAAATGTTCTTAAGTTTCAGTTTTTACTTTTTAGTATTGGCGTCTGCCTGGGATACCCTTATGTTGGTCGTTATCTTAATAGTTGAGTATCGATATTATTTATCTTTTTCCGTGTGATAGTATGTTTCAAGGTGTTTGCGCCCTAATTACCAAGTAACTTCTATATGACACAAAATGTTTAAGGTCCACTGACTTTAAAGCTTGGTGCTATATAATCATAAGGGTTTGAAAGCTCTACACGGATTCATTGAAACACACACAAACACCACACACACTTATTGGATTTTAAAAAACAAAACTTTTATAACGTATTTGTTCCTTCTACTTCAGTTGCTCAGCAGCCAACAAGCAAACACTACGAACGACAGTTGGAAAGGCATTGCAGTGTCACCAGAGTCCTGGAGGCCAAACTACAATTTAAAGAGGACGGTACCATTGAGGTTCGACGAGAAAGGTTAGTTTATCATTTCTGTGCTCTCAGCAAACACAAGTGACTCAAAACTTAGGTAGGTAACCCAACTGGAGGGTTACTGCTTACTTGCACAGTATCTGTAGGCTGTGCTACTTGTAAGGCTTCTTGGAGTTATCTGTTGGAAATCCTACTTACTACTAATATTATAAATGTGAAAGTTTGTTAAGATAAGATAAGAGATGTTTGGATATTTGGATGTTTGGATGTTTGTTAACTCAATCATGCTCTAACGGCTGACTGGATCTGGCTGAAATTTCGTACATGGATAAAGTATAGTCCGGAATAACACAGGATGTTCCGACGGGAAGTGGGAACGGGAACCAAATTTCACGCGGGCAAAGCCGCGCGCATCTGCTAGTGAGGTATAATTTTGTTTATGGCAATACATCTGTCACAGAGACCATGATATATTTTTCAGACTATAGTTCGTTGGTCAGGCGATTTGATAGTCTCGTTTTCGACTTTTAAAAACCTTTTTGATATCTTATAAATCGATATAAGCTGGCTGCACGCACGAAAAAGTGTCACGTTCCGCCAAGCAAGCGAGAGGGCCAAACAAGCGAAAAAAACCCCGATCGGCCTTAAGTGTTCGGCTTGTGTGCGTTACAGGGCGACGACATAGATCGTGCTTATGCTATCTCTGTTCCACTCTATAAGCCGATTAAGTTTATGTTTTCTTATGACGTTATCACATAAATTATCGTCTTCACAGACAACCCTATGTTTTTTAGTAAACCCTTTTCATATCTCGTTCTAGATCTTTCTGTAACGGTGGAGAACAAAAGCAAGAACTCATATCGTGTCCAAGTGAACGATGGTGAATGGCGCGACGTCGAGGCGTCGTTGGCTCACACGGAGAAAGGATTGAGACTGAACACTTTGATTGGAGATAAGAAGAGTAACGTGGGGTTCTTGACGTATGACCGACAAGTGCATGTTTATGATGAGGTGAGACTATGTTACATACATACATATCATCACGCCTGCCTCCCATCGGGGTAGGCAGAGACTATGGCTTTCCACTTACTACGATCCTGGCACACCACTTCCGCTTCTTCTACTTTCATAAGTACTATACACGCTCGCCGGTTAAGGGTATTCTTGACCTGACCTTTTTCTAACAGGTATTTGATTTGAGACTATGTTAGATAGACAAATAAGGTGATTTTCAAAAAATATATAGCTCTCCAAATTGTCGCCACTCACATGAAGGAAAGTGGTGGCTACATCTAGCGAATTAAGAGGCACTCTTACAGTTTACAAAACTATTAATAGTGGTTCTCAAGTTGGCAGTCCTATTAAATACCTCTTCATGCTCCACTTGAAGAACCCGGGGTTGTATTAGGAGGGAATTAAGTTCACTGGCAGAGTGTTCCAAGCTACCATGGTACGACAGAGAAACAATCTTTTGAATCTACTTACCATTTTATAGACCAAATAAATCGTAATTACTTTCATGCATTAAGAGGTAGGACTACCTTATAATATGTTTTGGTGAGAAATTTAAAGTCCCGTACAAATAGCATGCACGCAAAACTATCTTCAAGAGTGAAAAATGCCAAAACATCTTTTACGACACTAGTTGACAACGATCGCACTAACAATATAAATTATTTTAATGTTATTTTTGTATACCTTTTCCAGAATGGCCAAACAATAGTGGAATTGCCACAGCCTAAGTACCAAGCGGCGAAAGGAGGGGACTCCGCGGCGGCCGCTAACAGTGCGTCGTCTCCCACGCCGGGAATACTTGAGAGGATACTCGTCAGTAAAGGGGACAAAGTGAGTTGTTGAGAGCTGTATTAGATGAATCCGAGGGGGTAAACAGCAAGGGCATACCCGGGAATCCCCGTCATAGGCAGATGGTAGTGCATCGTGTGGTTTTAATCGGTAAAAGTCCGGCATAACGTCTGGAAGTTGTAAGAGGAGGAAGCATGTCCGTTGGCCGCCTCTTTCTGCGAGCAGATCATGCTCGTGAAGGAGGCGGCGGGGCGGGTATGGGAGAGAACTCTCCCATACCCGCCCCGCCGCCGGGTATGGGAGAGGCTGTAGGTCTGTTGAGAGTCCTGGGACATCCTTCCGAGGGCTTACCCGGGGCTCACAACCATAGTCTGTTGGGCGTTACGTGAGGTTTTTTAGTCGGTAGGAGTCCGGCATAACATCCATGAGGATTTTCCCTCACGTAAAAAAAAAAAAAAAAAGCATGTCCGTTGGCAGGTCGTTTCATATTTTTGTGGTTCGCCAGAGCAACGGTCGCTTGAATCCCTCAGTTCTGGCTAAGATTCGCTCCAGTGTATAAGAGTGGCACCTCTGCCCAGCACTCGTTGGTCCAGATCTTAAAGAGAGGGTTACAATCAGTTGTAGAGCTTTTCAAAACACTACACTCGAAAATTAACAACAAGTGGCCGCATTCTGGCCCAGTCCGTCTTAAGATGGCATTATGGAACCAATTAGGGCAATATAAATAGCGAATGAAATACCTATGATGTTTAAATGTCCATTGGCAACGTCCGTATGCTTATTGACCTCCATAATAGTATAAAAAGAAGTGGGAAGAGTTGATATCTGTCCCCTTTCTACATGTGGAAATCCTCTGAGGCATCTTTCTATCACAGGGCACATCTGTGTTCGGATGTAATCCCGCTTCTTCGGGTGTGTGGCGTGCGTGAAGCTCTCTCGTCACACCGCCATTTTGGACCAGCTTCTGTAAGGAAGGCGAGCAACCCACAATATACAAGATACTATACTGTATTTCAATAGCTTTGCGCAAAAATGTAAACAAACACATTTGATCCTATATATCCACAGTTACTTGCAATTGAGTATTCACCCTGATTATATTCCAGTATCCAGGAGTCATACAGTGTTTTTACAATCATTTCGACACCAAATAACTTCTTTATGACAGTTTATTTTCATTTAAAATATCTACTCAGGATAGTAAAAAAATTAATGATTTGTCATACTATATTTTTCTACTCATCTGTCTTAGACAACGATTGTCAAAACATGACATGTTTACATTATTGCCAGATCGGGCAGGATTGGACTATAGTATCTCTCGCTTATCAATTTTTTTTTTCCAGGTGGTAAAAGGCCAGCCTCTCTTCGTAGTAATAGCTATGAAGATGGAGTACGTAGTCCGTTCTCCTCGCGACGGAGTTATCGCGGGATTGGCCCCCTTCAAACTAGGAGATGCAGTCGGCAAGGGTACACAAGTCGTGATGTTAGAAGGAGATAGCTGAAATGTTGTATTTTGTCTCGTTCTGGGACGTCGACTTGAAGGCCACTGTCCTGAAAGTGGTTGTCAATGTTAGGGCGTCACCTTAGCTTTATTGTAAAACTGAGAAGATAGCTTTTTAAAGTAAACCTTATTGTCAATGAAATAAAGTTGAAAATACCGTTAAATAATAAATATACATTTGTCAGCTCTCATACTGACCTCCCAAGGCTTGAAAGCATAGTATATCGAACCTTATTTTTATAATTTTAAAGTCTAGTTTAAAATTGTGATCTTTTCAGTTGCTTAGCCGCGTCTTGCCAGTTCTAATAATTTGAGAACAAATTAATTACTTGACTCCAATGGTGCTTTTAGTTGCTTGGAGAATAATTAATAAATAAATAAGAATAATTATTGTTATTATAATATGCGTAGCTTTATTTTATAAGATGTTAAGCGACTGTTGTTGTAAGGGACCACTTTTAGACATAACAAAATATTCAAGTGCTGAATAATGAAGTGTAATATTATTGAACAAATTTCCTATATATTATTGATGCCAAAAAGATTTGCGAGCGAAAGGGATGAGTGTATTATGTAGATATTTGTACTGTGAGTGCATTTTTAATTATTTTTATGTAGAATACGAACAATTTAATGTTTAAATGAAGTATAATATTGTGTAACAGAGTCGTGATATATTCAATCAAATTGAATATTTGGTATATTATATATTTGTTGGTGCAATAGATTATATATTTTTATATATACTTTATTCATTTTGTACTTATTTGGTTCTTTGGTTTGTTATGAGAAATACAGATGTACAAAACTTACTGATCGTGTTTTTGTAAAATTACTTTTCCGGTTGTAGACAGTATAGTCGGACCACTTCTTTGACGTGATATCGTCTTATTAATCGACGAACGCCGGCTGCGCGCACGAAAAGGTGTCACGTTCCACCGGAGCCTAGTGTGCAAGTGAGATCGCGGAACAATCGATAGAGGAACCAAGCGTTCGGCTTCCTGGAGTATCCTTCCGAGGGTTTACCCGGAGCTCCCAACCGTAGGCTGTTAGCAGGACATGTGAGGTTTTTTAGTCGGTAGGAGTCCGGCATAAAATCCATGAGGATTTTCCCTCACGTAAAACAAAACAAATAAAAACGTTCGGCTAGTGATGCATCTATCTCTCGTCCACTCCACCGGCTTATATCTATATATATAAAAATGTTCTGTGCGTTTGTGTATCTATTTAAAACTCAAAATTTACTGAATCGATTGAGCTCAAAATTGGACACGATATACAATATGATTCAGAGATGGTTTTAGGCTACTTTATACACTTTTATCATAACAGCAATAGGAATAAAATAGCTTTAAAAAGTGATTTTACCAATAGATGGCGTTGGTCGTTTTTTTTTAAATTATATTCTGCCAGCTTCAGAACAATTAGAAGGTACCTACCAGATTGATGTTTTTTAAGAGAAGTTTGATTGCGGCCTTCTTGCATTCAGAATAATAAAAGAGAGTACTTACCTAATAAAGAGGTCAGACATGTTTTGCATGTTATTTTTGAACTTTTTGGACATTCGGAATTTTGGAGATTTGGACTTTAGACTTTTAGGATTTTGGAGTTTTGGAGTTTTGGAGTTATGGAGTTTTGGAATTTTGGACTTTTAGAATTTTAGACTTTTAGACTTTGGAGTTATGGACTTTTGGACTTTGGACTTTTGGACTATTGGACTTTTGGACTTTTGTACTTTGGACTTTTCGAGTTTTTGACTTTTTGACTTTGGACTTTTGAACTTTTGGACTACTACTAACTCCTATGATATTTCTTTCGAAAAATAAGGTCATGAAGAAGTTTCACTTCTTACGTGTGTACAATAGTTCACGCACACATGTATTTTTAAAATGTACCCATCATTTAGTTTGTTACTCATTTCTCATAGGCACATAAAACCACCATAAAAAAGTCACAGCGAAGCGTGGCAGGGTACCGCTAGTTTATTATATTTATATTTTCAGAAGTATTACGAAAAATTATCCTCCGTAAACCATCTTTACAGGCACCTCTTTTTTTTCTCTCGTTGTGTTTAAGGGTTTCGTACCCAAACGGGACCCTTCATGAGACTTCGCTAAAGTTTCATCTTAGGAACGTATTACAGAGCGTTTTGCATAACCGAAGAATCGTTCCAGCGTAATTTTATAAGACACTAGCGGACGTCACGCGGTTTCACCCGCGTAGCTATCGTTCCCCGTGGGAATACGGGAATAAAATATAGCTATTTGTACTAAAAAAGTTTGTTGCCCCCTTTGTAATAGCGGCAACAGAAATACATAATCTGTGAAAATTTCTGCTCCCGAGCTATCACCGTTCCTGAGATACAGCCTCGTGACGGACAGACAGACGGACGGACAGTGAAGACCCTTCGGGTACAGAACCCTAAAAATACTTAGTCATTTGGTAAAGCCGTGGTAGGTTCCGAAGTGTTGCAAAGTTTCAAATTCATTCTTTTCGATTGGGTTGGGTAGGTTCTCATTTTGTTTATTGCCTACCAAATACGCAAAACAACTATCTTGATAGAAATACAGAAATAATATAAGAAAGTATAAATATCATACAAAAAATATTATTATTATAGTAAATGCCCCGAATTTTGTGACAATTTCAATAAGCCCAAACCCTGTTATCCCTACTAATATTATAAATGCGAAAGTAACTCTGTCTGTCTGTTACGTTTTTACGCCTAAATCGCTGAACCGATTTTGATGAAATTCGATAGAAATAGTTTGAGACCAAGGGAAGGAAATAGGCTACTTTTTAACTGACTGCGCAATAGGAGGGTAATGATAATATTTTACGCGATAACGACTTCTATGCGGACGAAGCCGTGGGGAACAGCTAGTACTAAATAATAATATGCTGTAGGTACTTGAGTTGGGTATGTATACCGCAAAGCAAACTGCATACTGTAACAGCAAGTTCTAGGCTACCATGCCGTGTCGTCGCCGTCGCGTCATGGAAATTGCATCAAAGTAACAATGTACCCAAATATCAGTCCTGTAAATTCAGATGAAATCCCTTCTTCACCCAGGAAGTGAGTCAATGATTTTCAAAATTTAACTCTCGTCGTCGTCGATCACATCGGTTAAAAATCTAATGTTTATTTTTTACCACTAAAGTGACAGACAAGCTTACGGCGTTCACTGACGGAAAGTGTGAAGGTACCTTAATTTTCCAAGCCGCACCCTATAATGTTACGTAACGTACCTAGTTTTCTTTTTAGATTGAGCAATTTTTCGGTATTTTGAAAATTCAGGGTCGGCAGCGCCTCTGGTGTTGCATACATTCATAGGCTGCGGTGACCACCGGTCCTTCTGGTGGGCCGTATGCTTGTCTGCCACCTTAGTGGTATATAAAAAAAATCCAGTGCGAATTAGTTAAGAAGCGAGCTATATTTACCACTTTAGTAGTGTAAAGCACATGGAAAACTAGAAGCATAAACTAATACTTAATTTCAACAAATTTACCAACAGGGGGCGTAGCTCAGATGGTAGAGCGCTCGCTTAGCATGCGAGAGGTACCGGGATCGATACCCGGCGCCTCCAAACTCTTTTTGTTATTTTTTGTCTATGATTTTTTAGCTACTATTCGAAAAAAGTTCGATTCTTGTTTTATTTCAATAATTAGGGACCTACTACCTACCATACATTTTTTTTTAAATTTTCACTAATTTGTAGAACATGACTTGACTGCCAAACCAAAAAGTTCTGCCCGTTTACACACACATATACCTACCTACGTGTTGTTTTTGTTATTGTCTTTTTAGTTGTTATCCTTTGCACGTTGGCCTCTTGTTTTGTTTTAATAATTAGGACCTATGATTTTCTTAACCTTTTATAACTAATTTTGTAGGTACTACCTAGGTACCTACGCGGACTGCCAACTAACGGTTCTGTTCTGCCAGTCTTACACACTCATGCCTACAATACGTGCAGTGCAATATTTGTTAGGTACATTATCTATACCTATAGATAATGTACCTAACAAATTGATTGATGATTTTGTACTCTTACCCGTTTCCACACGGGACCCCGCGGCCCCGTCACCAACAAATGGACGGAAAACGCGGATGTTCTCAATCCATTTAGGAGTTCTGGTTTTGATGTGGATTGATCGCTAAGGGTAGCTGTGATTTGCTATTTTCCCGAATAGTTGATAGTTTTTAGTAAACAATCAGGCGCACCTACAAACTTGGGTCTTTTAGTCCTTAACACCAATAACTACCTAGGTATATTTATACCTATATTTTTTTTTTTTTTTTTTTTTTTTTTCTTTATTCATTTAGGTTACAAAGTAACACTTATGAACGTCAAAATTTTTGCTTCTACATTTACATTTACTGCCAGATTCGCAAAGCAATAGGTAGAGCCTGTGAGGAAGAACCTGGCAAGAAAACTCACGGCCACTCTTTTCAAATAGTCTTAGTACATTCGTTTGTCATGCAATAAAGATCAACAATTTTGTCTACACAAGCGACATTTACAATCGCGCCTAATTAAGTGAGGAGCAAGCAACTCATGTCCATGTCTCTGTATCATTAAAATAGTCATCAATAGTATAGTATGCCCTTTTTAAAAGATGTGTCTTGATTTCCCTTTTGAATCTATATAAAGGAAGGTTCATAATATTTAAAGGAATTTTATTGAATAGGCGTACACCAAGTCCTTCGAATGAGTCGTGTACCTTATGTAATCGAAAAACCTTTCCAATCAATTTATGCTTATTTCTAGTATTTATTGAATGTACGTCACTGTTCTTAAGATATAGATGTATGTTCTTTTTAACAGACATGATGTTTTCAAATATGTATTGCGATGCAACCGTTAAAATTCCTATTTCTTTAAACTTCTCTTTAAGCGATTCTCGAGCATTTAATTTATAAATTGCACGTATAGCTCTTTTCTGAAGTACAAAAATTATTTGTATATCAGCTGCCTTGCCCCACAGCAAAATGCCGTAAGACATGACGCTATGAAAATAACTAAAATAAACCAGCCTGGCTGTTTGGACATCAGTGAGCTGTCTGATCTTGGTAACGGCAAAAGCCGCCGAACTGAGTTTTGCTGCTAGACACGATATTTGGGCAGTCCACTGTAATTTACTATCTAAAGTGATCCCCAAGAATACGGTTGATTCTACAAGATGAAGGGTGTCACTGTTCAATGTTATATTTGTTTCATAATTTTTGACATTGGGCATGGTAAATCTAATACATTTTGTCTTTTTAGCGTTCAATAGCAAATTATTGGTTGTGAACCAATCTACAACTTGGGCTAGTGCACTATTTACGTTGTCAAAAGTACTTGGATTGCGATCAACTTTAAAAATAAGTGATGTATCATCAGCAAATAGAACAACATCGCACAAGTTCTGTACATAGAAAGGTAAATCGTTGATGTAAATTAAAAATAAAAAAGGTCCTAGAATTGATCCTTGCGGCACACCCATAGCTACAGAAGCTCCAGAGGACCGACTTCCATTAATGTCAACATATTGCATTCGATCTTTAAGATAGGAGGCAACAAGATCCATTGCAGAGTCCCTTATACCATAATGATCTATTTTTCGTAATAAAGTGTTATGATCAACGCAGTCGAAAGCCTTGGACAGATCGCAGAATACCCCGATAGCATCCTGTCGATTTTCCCAAGCGCTGAATATATGTTTTATAAGTGTCACTCCTGCGTCAGTAGTAGAACGACCTCTTGTAAACCCATACTGCTCGTTGTGTAGTAACATATTTGAACTAAAATGTGATTGTAATTGCTGCAGTATAATTTTCTCAAAAATTTTGCTAATGGCAGGCAGTATTGAAATAGGTCTAAAGTTACCAGGGTCTGTTTTGGATCCGGCTTTAAAAAGAGGTATCACTTTACTGTGTTTCATTAAATCTGGAAACACGCCTTTATCAACACATATATTAAATATTGCAGCTAGATGAGGAGATATAATTAAAATAATTGACTGCATTAATTTCACAGAAAAACCCCACAAGTCTGCTGTATTTTTTGAGTTAAGCGACTTAAATACTTTAACGATATCGTTGGGATTCACATATTTAAATCTAAATGAGACTCTACAGTGGTCCACGCTGCCCCTAAGCATTCGTTGAGCTTTAACTGGGCAAGAATTTAAGGAGCTCGTTGTAGTCACGGGTATGTCTATAAAAAAATTATTAAAGGTTTGTGCTACATCTAAACTATTATTAATCACTCTATTATTAACAATCAATTCAATGTCATGGTCACGAGTTTTGTGGCGTCCGGTTTCAGAATTAATTATATTCCATGTCATTTTTACCTTATTGTTCGACTGTTTAATCTTCCGACTTAAATGTAATGACTTGGCAGCAGCACATGCCTTTTTAAAGGTTTTTGAATATAGTTTAACATACTGAATAAAAGCAGGATCAAAATTAAATTGCTTCATACCATATAACTCATATAACTTCGCCCTACTCTTGTATATACCAGTAGTTGCCCAATCACAAAATTGCATGCCTTTATTTTTATAAAAGGTTTTTGATTTGAAGATGTTATAGTACTCAAACTGAATGGTATTAAATAAGGAGTTGTATAGGCCGTTTGGATCTTCCTCATTAACGTTAAGATTGGCAACCTTTGCAGAAACTTTTTCACTAAATTGTGCTAGGCGACATGTACTCATTGGCCTGCAAGAAATTTTGTTTAATTTAGCCGTTATATCAATGGGAAACGCAGCTTTCTGCCCAAGGTGATCTGATGGAAAGTTACTTAATATTTCTTTTGCCAGTGGTTCACAGTTGCTAAACATATTATCGATACATTTCGCAGAATGTGAGGTGATTCTAGTTGGCTCACAAAATAAGTTTTGTAAGCCAAAGGAACTAAATAAATTAATAAAACTAGTACGTTTCGTCGAATTTACAAGTATGTCAACATTAAAATCACCACACACCACAATACGTTTCTTACTAGTGCACAAGTGCTTCAATACATTTTCCATTACTTCTTCAAACAAATTATAATCGCTATCTGGCGGGCTATAGACACAAAGGACAATGAGTTGCTCAAACTCAACACATGATAATTCCGCAGTGCGCTCAATAGAAAGGGCCACAATATCTTTACGTTCTTTACAGTTTATATTATTAGAAACAAATATTAGCGAGCCACCCCGAATAGCATATTTTCTTGTGAACGCACTGTTCAGTGAGTAAAATTCACTGTTAAACATTAATTCATGACTTTCCAACCAATGCTCTGTAATACAAAAGACATGAATATTGTGTTCCTTGATATAAAGGTCTATTTGCAGTAGTTTGTTGGATATGCCTTCAATATTTTGGTGTACTAAGTTTAGACTACTAGTTATTATATTGTTGTTAAACTCGAAATTATTTCTTACACTAACATTATTAGAGGTCTCAATAGGCTCAAAAGCCCTAAAGCCATGGCCAGATTTTTTATCTGTTGTCTTACAACCTAGTTTTTTGGGATGATGCATCCTTCCCAAGATAAAATGTCAATATTATTGCTATGATTATAAACAATACAAGCAGTTTTATTATAAGCCAAAAGATTGGCTTGATTCAATAAAAAATTTGATAGCGTTATCGCTACCTGTCGTCTTAAAAACTTTGAAAGTAAGTATCTATCTAAGGTCATAAAAGAATAACGTAATACAAGATTACAGTCAAATAATTCACTATTCCTACTACTTGTAGTCAAATAGTATAATTTTCGGTTTATTTTGTACCGAATATTGTTTTCATTACGTGTGAAAGATTTACTATAAGGCAATGTAGAAAGTATTACCTGTTTCACTGACAATTTTGACAACTGTTCATGAAACTTAATAATATTTTTGATATTTACACAATCTCTCCTGCCAATAAGTATTACTATTGTTGATTGTGGGCAGTGTGTACTAGTCAATACTTTACTAACTATTTGAGAGTAGGTGGCCCCAGGAAATGAATTGATTATGACCGAACTACCCATACGTTGAACTATAGTCGCCTCGCTGTAACAAGGTGCGTATGACAGTTGGCAGTATGACGTTGATATCTATCAGTACCACATTACTAGGGATGTGTCGATATGCAATTCATGTTTAGAATTCTACGATAAACGAGAAATTGCGTTCTGTTTGTTATTGTTATGAAAATTATTGCTATATTTATTTTTGAATTAACTAAACAGTTTAAAAATCCGGTGAAGTGAGCAGAGGTCTCCGTACCGAAAAACTACAAAAAATACGTTTGTTGTATGGGAGCCCCCTTAAATATTTTGTTTTTTTTGTTTTTAGTATTTGTTATTATAGCGGTAACAAAAACACATAATCTGTGAAAATTTCATCTCTCTAGCTATCACCGTTCATAAGGTACAGCCTATCAAAAGACCGAGTAACTTCGCAAGAAAAAAAAGAAGGTAACCGAGAAGAGGAAAAATATTAATAATAATAACTCAATAATATACTTTTTACATTAAAAGTTGGAACTACGGACAATATACGTTTTGTTTTATCAAAATATCGACTATCCATCGTAGATGTATATAATCCCATCACTAAAGACATCTTTGGTGTTACGTTATACTCAACAATTTGTTAAATTTTTCTTCCAAATTCATTTATTTGTAGACTAGAATATTCTGGTTGAGTTTAATTTTATATACAACAGTGATTAACGATTTAATATATTATGAATGGGATGTAGCTGAAATACTAAGTTCATAATTGTAATTCACGGCAACTTTCAAGAGTGAAACGAAACGCGATCGACAACTGTCATACGCACCATGCTACACCGAGATGACTTATAAGTGGTAACCTAAGTTCTGGCCGATTTCATCGCAATAAACAACTGTCTTTCCAGTATTTAAAATTTGTGAAACATTTGTTACAGGGTCAGCAGAGGAAGTTAAGTTCGATTGTATAGTATGTTCATCCATACTGCCCACAGAGTCAATCATTGGAAACATTGTCTCAGTCTGTGATGGTGTGGGCAAGGAAGAGTGTGGCAGAGATTCATCACTAAGTTAGATGCTGAAAATTGTTCAAATCGCAATGCGAATGGCGTTCTTACTGCGGAATCCGTACGTACGTAGCAGGACGTGTGTGTATATTGTACCTACCTACCTATTTAACACTCAGGATCTACTTAGTGCATTTGCTACAAAGTTTTCAAGGTACATTAAAGAAAGAAAGGAACTAAGCAATATAACTCACGGCCAATCGGTTTTTAGCCGTCAATAATTACAATTAGGTATCTGCCTACCGTGTTTGCAGGTTGTATCAGAATCTAGCTTCAACGTCATAAATGCGCGGTATTAAATCAGAACGTATGGTTCGTAATTAGGAGGTACCTACATCAATATTATCAATTCGAAAAACTTTTTAACCGACTTCAAAAAAGGAGGAGATTCTCAATTCGTCTGTATGATTTTTTTATGTATGTTCACCGATATTTCCGTCAATTGTATACGGATTTCAATTTATTTTCTTTTGTTGAATAGGGTTTACTTCTGAGGTGGTCCCATTTTCAGCAGGTCAGGATCTGATTACGGGATCCAGGAGAAAATGAGGGCATCCACCGAAAATTGTTGGCAAAAACTAGTGCGATTGTTAACTTTTTAATTAAGTGCTTTAATGTACTACAATTTAATGAAAGTCTGGGGAGTTGATCTGATGACGGAGCTGAAAGACAGTTGAGTAGGTACTCATACCTAAATAATATTTAGGTATGAGTACCTACTCATACCTAAATATTATTTAACTGCCTACATTAAACAATTGATAAGGAATCAAAGTAGAGGAAGTCGCAGCCACAGAACCACTAATTGACGAATCTTCAACTCGTACAAACCCACAGATAGCAATAGAATGTTTAGGTAAATATTGTTATCATAAGGACAATGGCCGCTAGGTACCTACTTATAATTGCTATCTATTGGAATTTGATAGATCGGCCTTCCAGCTATGTACCTATCAGTACCTACCTTAGAGTATTTATTAGGTAGGTACCTTCTAATGTGTACCTACTAATTGCACTTACTAATAGAAACAAGCGTTTACATGGGGACAATCTATCGTAGCACTATCAATAAAGGAGGGAGAGGGGCAGAATACAGGCCTTGGTTAATCGCAAGACGTACCATTGCCGTGTTGTAACGGACAGGAGCAGATTGCTACCTAACTCCAATAGCTTTTTTCTAGCCGCAAATTTTGCTTGAAGAATACCAAATACCATACATAATAATCGAATATTGTTAATGGCAGCTTCTAGTTGTTACTTTACGTGGAAAGCAAAACAGTGATAGTTTCCGGAACAAACGGAGATATTCACAATATTATTCTCTTTTACGACATCGCAGGTTGGGAATTCACATTGATTCCTCCTATGAGCATTTTATTTGATATAATTCCAAATCGATATGCGCTTGTTCCAGTCAGCATGTAGGTAATCAGATATTTTGTTGTTTGAACCCCAACAAACTCGACAGGGTTAAGTTATTTACACTAGTTTCTATGTGACCTCTATGTACCGTTATTAAGTCGTCTTTATTCGTCGACTACGCGTAAACTAGTAACACAACATTTTTCCGATCACCACATTCATACTAAAGTACACATAGTATCTACTATTATATTCATCTCTGATATAAAATTTGCGTTTCTCCAAAATACTAAATACTTACCTACAATATTTTTTTGTTAGAACATACATACATAATTTAGTCACGTCTTTATCCCCGAAGGGGTATGCATAGGCAGAGGCATAGTATACGCCCACATTTCACCTATGTACCACGTAATAGGTGGTTCGCCTATTGCCGTCTTGAAATGGACAACCGGGTTTCATTTCGAGTTTTTCTTCTCTACGCAATGGATGGTTTTGCGAAAGTGTTCCCTTAGTCGCCTCTTACGACTCCCTCGGGATGTATTGGGGTGGCGACATTTTGTACTCTTACCCGTTTCCACACGGGACCCCGCGGCCCCGTCACCAACAAATGGACGGAAAACGCGGATGTTCTCAATCCATTTAGGAGTTCTGGTTTTGATGTGAATTGATCGCTAAGGGTAGCTGTGATTTGCTATTTTCCCGAATAGTTGATAGTTTTTAGTAAACAATCAGGCGCACCTACAAACTTGGGTCTTTTAGTCCTTAACACCAATAACTACCTAGGTATATTTATACCTATATCTAAGTTAGATGCTGAAAATTGTTCAAATCGCAATGCGAATGGCGTTCTTACTGCGGAATCCGTACGTACGTAGCAGGACGTGTGTGTATATTGTACCTACCTACCTATTTAACACTCAGGATCTACTTAGTGCATTTGCTACAAAGTTTTCAAGGTACATTAAAGAAAGAAAGGAACTAAGCAATATAACTCACGGCCAATCGGTTTTTAGCCGTCAATAATTACAATTAGGTATCTGCCTACCGTGTTTGCAGGTTGTATCAGAATCTAGCTTCAACGTCATAAATGCGCGGTATTAAATCAGAACGTATGGTTCGTAATTAGGAGGTACCTACATCAATATTATCAATTCGAAAAACTTTTTAACCGACTTCAAAAAAGGAGGAGATTCTCAATTCGTCTGTATGATTTTTTTATGTATGTTCACCGATATTTCCGTCAATTGTATACGGATTTCAATTTATTTTCTTTTGTTGAATAGGGTTTACTTCTGAGGTGGTCCCATTTTCAGCAGGTCAGGATCTGATTACGGGATCCAGGAGAAAATGAGGGCATCCACCGAAAATTGTTGGCAAAAACTAGTGCGATTGTTAACTTTTTAATTAAGTGCTTTAATGTACTACAATTTAATGAAAGTCTGGGGAGTTGATCTGATGACGGAGCTGAAAGACAGTTGAGGGAATTCCTTAATCTGTTACAGCAGTTACCTTGTGTTCGGGCTTGATTGATTTGCATTGCTGAGAACTTCACATCTAGATAGATAGATTTTTCAGTCCACTCATCTCTTAAAATAATGAAAGAAAAAGTCGGTGCCATTAATAGTAGTTACCTACCTTAACCTATGGGTTTACTTGACGCCGACTTCAATATAATATTTTAAAAAATCTGATAAATCAAAATTCATATTAATTTTAGCCTAGTAAACGAATATATACATAAACTTTAGTAAATTTTATTTTTATGTTGTTGTTTGAAGTCGGTTCTATTCTTGTGAAAAAAAAATTCTCTAATAATGATGACATCGTTTTATTTAATTTTTTTATCATTTTTATTTACATTGTTTCATTTGGGTAGCCTGTAAGGATAGTAAATAGGTGATAAATATTTTTGAAAGTTGAATGGAATGTTATTATTACTTGATAATGTCCTACAGTGTCATCTACTAAAACATCGGTCTTTAAATGATTACCTCCTAGTGCGCAGTCCTAAGAAAAGTAGGAAGGGCATCCTGCATTGTCCTTTATAAATGAGGCACGCCTCTGTTCACTTATTCCCAGTGGGTGAAAAAGGTCCATTAAAAGACCCCCCCCCCCCACTGATCTATTCTCCTCTGAAGGTTCCTTGGGAGTTTCCTTACTATAGGTAGCATCGCATTCGGTAATCGCCAATTGAAGCGTGGCTTACCGCCTTTAAGTGCAACACACGACTGTTTACTAAGTTAATTGTAATATTATCTATGGCTAAGATAATAATCCGCATAAAGGCCAAACATCTCACGTAGTAGCGAAACAAAATTTGATGAATTTAAAAAATCTGTGTTTCTAATATTATCTAGCTAAGGCTAGATTATAGCGAATCGGTGGTCATGAAGTCTAAATTGTGCTGCATGCAGGACTTGTTATAACATTTTAAACATAGGAACCTACTTGGGATTAAGTCGCTCTAAAGTCAACACATATTAATTGTAACCATCACATTGTAGATACCTGCTTTTTTTTTGTTCAACGTGAGGGAAAATCCTCATGGATGTTATACCGGACTCCTACCGACTAAAAAACCTCACGTAACGCCCAACAGCCTATGGTTGGGAGCCCCGGGGAAGCCCTCGGAACTTCGATCAATAATTCAATTTTTTAAGTTGTATTATTGATCGAAGCCTCGGAAGGATGTCCCAGGACTCCCAAGACATTGTAGGTACCTAATTGAAAAGTTTTAAGTACATTATAAAATGATTTTGGCTTTTATGTTTTTATATCATCTACCTACACTACTTGACGTCCTATTATACCGACCCCATCTGTAGAGACTTTTACCATGGCGGCTGTGTTCATATAGTTATCGATCAAAACACTTTCGATTCTACTATCGCTAATAGTTTAAAAATGGTTTGTAAACTATTAACGACAGAGTAGAAGATAAATTCTTTAATTAATTGATCGATGTCATAATTTACTTATTTGTTGAACGATTCTAACGACAGACACTAATAACTACTAAGGATATATAAATTATATACCTATATCATTACTTGTATCGATCGTTATTACAAAGATAGTAGAGAATACTTAAAAATGTTGATCACTAAAGGTTTTTAATTTTATTATTCAGTCCTGATGAAGACTTTTGTTTTACATTAGGTACGTTTTACTTTACGTTTACATTTTCTATTTTGCAAACTCAAACTCAAACTCAAAAAAACATTTATTTCGCATACTCCTAATACATATGCACTTGCGACACGTCAATGAATAGAAAGCAAAATAATAGTACTACCCGTTCGCTCTAACTTTGCCGCTGGCGTAGAGGCGTATACCCGAATTGTTAATTAGACGAAGTAAATTGACAGTAGCTAATGTCACTTCGCCATATAAAATACGCAACATTGTATGAAGAAGTGACATTAGTTGCTGTCAATTTACTTCGTCTAATTAAAAATTCGACTTTAGTATGGAGCCGAGCGGCAAAGTTAGAGCGAACGGGCAGTACCAACAGTTCGGAACGCGGCCCACTTGAGAAGAACTGGCAAGAAACTCGGCGGGCTATTCTTCTAAGGCACTATCTACATTTATTTTCAAAAGTACTATAAACTGAAACTCCACCAGTAGAGCAAGCAGATCATTTCCAGGCTTCCTTATCAATCAAATAATCGTCAACTGTAGGTATAGTAGCCCTTGCAGTACAATTTACTTTTTATACACTTTTTGAACTTAACTAGCAAAACCTAAACAATGACTACAATATGTCATTAAAATACTTTTCAAAGTAACTTATTTTCATTTACCTAGTAACAAAAACTTAACAAATACTCTTGTAATTATTAAAGGACTGTTAGAAGTAAGAGTAACTTATTTCCAATTTGCTGCAAAAAAACCCAATTAACAATTCGCACTGTAGGACATTGCCCTTGGCCATGTCCCATGTTGTGCGAGTATGTCCATTCTTTGGGTACAATTTTATTCTATTCAAAAAAGTATTTTGTACCTGATCTAAAACAAATAATTCCTGGTACAAGCATAAATAATAACATTCTTTAACATGTCTTTGGAACTTTTCAACAACAGTCCATAAATATACGAAATACCCCATTCACAATACTAATTGTAAATCTGTGACTGCGCCATGAGCTATGTTACCTGCTTGAGTCTCGAGGGTGCCCCTACAGGTTTGTTTACGTTTTTTGTTCACATTCCCCTTACAGCTGATCGGGAAACAAATAAAAACACATGGGTCCAGACAATTCCTATTGGACAGATTTCACCCCATCTTAAAACTGGTTGGTTGATTCGGTACAAAGGTTTACAATTTTGCTGCACAAAATTTCTACATCTATACATTTGAAAATACTTATTTTATTTTAACGGATACGTTTTATCAATGTTCATCTCATCTCATGTCTGTCATTGAACGAATTTGGTTCACATTTGACTCGCATTATAAATATTTAAGAAAGCACGAATGCATTTTGGGAAATTAAGGCAAAAACGGGATTTGATGTTTGTGGTCTAAGCCAAGCAAGGGCACAGCAGAAGCATAACAATTACACTGTTAGTCATATACCTATTATCTATCTATTTGTCTATTTTTGTTAACCATTTTACACAAACTTAATTATTACTGTACTCATACACAAGTAAATGTATTTCAATAGATAACAAAACAATGAACAAGGGCAGTTGACCATAAACAATTTAGGACTGTTCGAAGGTACCGAAGTAGAAGAATGGTTTTGTGTATAATGGGTATTTTTGTCTATTATGATTACTTCCTGGACATGGTTTGTTTACGATTCTGGGTAACTTTTAAGTATAACAATAAAATGAACCTTTTGCAATGCTTCTTCACAAAAATATGGTTGCTATGTAATATTTTTTTTATACCACTAAGGTGGCAGACATGCATACGGCCCCCAGATGGACTGGTGGTCACCGTAGCCTATGGACGCTTGCAACACCGGAGGCGCTACACTTGCGCTGCAATGTGTAGGGTACGTTATTCTAACAGTTTTCAAATTTATATGGTGATTTTTCAATTTGTTTGATCGACTAAGAGTCTGATACTCTGAGTCGATCAGACTGATAATTCGCCCATCATTCGTCTTTTCTAATTCTACGTGCTCGGGCTATTTTGCTGGTGATGCCACATATCTGAGAAACTATTTATAGAACTTGAACGTTAAGGTTGGGTAACATTGTGCTCGGCAATCTGAAATACACTATCCCAATCACCACAGGTTGAACTACTTTGTACCTACCCTGCCTTTCCTTCCGTTCTGAAAACACTGTCTAAGTGTAATAATAAGGTTTAGTCTTATTAAAATGGTTTAATAAAAACAAAACGGTCAACTAAGAAGCGAATACTGTTTAAAATTTATTTGTTATGGTACGAGTGAACACAAAAAAAATCGCTTAAATCATTTCTCCATTCTCTGTGCAGTACCAGTCCCCACATAAGTACCTACTTATTTTTCTAAGCAATCTCCGACACCTAACTGTTACAATTAAAATCTAAAAATAAACATTCCTACACAAGTAATGAGGTAACAGCAATTACAAAAACACTGATAACGCCGGTAGGTGTACGGTATTCACGTCGTGAAACCGCTGAACCGTATCAATCATTATTCATTACCATTCATGGTTGTTCCTCGTCTTACTGTTAATTAGCACCACGTCATTGGCATCGTCCAACCATGCACACCGGTATTAGATCATTTTTAAAGCGTATAAAACCTGTAATCGTTTTCTTATCCCGTGGAAACTTATTTCGGGGTTAAAGGTAACCTATGTGTCATCCCAGACAGACAGACAGTTATCCCAGCAACCCCGCACCAAATTGAACCAAACTTGTTTGTTGAAACGTAAATGCGTAACAAACATTCAAATTTTTCCGTTATAACATATGAATAGTCGCACCTCCATCCCCGAAGGGATTGTACGGCATACTATATAGTTACGCCCATATTTTACAACTAGTCACATGAGGTGTATGAAAGGAGAGGTATTTCTTAATCAGACTCATCAAGCAGCGTGTGAAACTGCCCTGTTTGCTTAATCATTTGCATTACGTACCACGTGGTGGTGAGCCAATTGCCGTAAACAGGAATGGTTTGGCAATAATTATGGAAGAAGTAAGAATACTTCTTCCATATTTTTCGTGTAAAAATTTTCGGTAGCATGAAAACCAACGAGGGGGTCTTCACCCTACCGAAGTTAACGGTGAGATGCGCTTGCCGAACTCGACCTCACTAAAATCATCCGGTGTTCCGCAGTTACTACTTCCCTAAGCAATAATTTGAAATTGATGAAGCGGAACACGGACGGGACAATGTTCTTGGAACATGTGCATTATTTCTGTGACAATGCTCTATTCCAGGACTGTGTGCATAATTCCTAGAACAATATTATATTTTATGATATAATGTCAATTCTAGGATAGTTGCCTACAGTCAAAAATGACTTAGGTATTGACTTGAGTAATTCAGTTCATGGCTACGACTGGAGTTAGACCCTCCTAACTATCGAAATAATAGGCTGATTGGCCAGCTTGGTAAGGTTCAGGATTTTGATTCGACTTATCACTTCTGTACACCATGACCTCATCAGACAATCTGCAGGTGACCCATTTGCAAGTGAGCACTCATCCTAATACAGAATTTTGCAAAAGTTACTACGAACTGCCTGTGAGAGTCATGGTGATGTCTAAACATTGGAAGCCTATATCTCACTCAGGAACCCCTTACAGTGTACAGATTTACCTATGTCATTTTTCGTCACAGAAAATGAGGCTCTTATTAAAACTGTGTGACGTCATAAACTTCACTGATGTAAGAATAACCATCAGTGATGTTCATGACGTCATACAGTTTTTTATTTCAATCAAAATTCAAATAACATTCCGTCTGCCTTTTGTGATAAACGAATTGGAACGTGAGTAGGTAGGTACCTACTATGGCTAGGCCAGCACTTTTTTGTAAGAAAATGTAAACATTTAATTATTACTCATCAATTCATCATAGAAATAGTGATGGTATCAGTACCTAACTATGTAATTTGCTGAATATTTGTAAACGCTCCGTTACTAAGCTGCAGGTTGAAGCTGCAGCCAGCTATAAATTGTCGATGAAGCAATCATTATCGAGGTTACGTACAAACATTACGTGTTCTTTTATTTATTAAAAACGTTTTACTTTTATGAATTACAATAAAATTCGACGAGGTGTTGGTAACAATGTCGATTTGCACACTTCGTTTTGAATTTGATTATCAGCCACAGTTTTAAAAGGACGCTTAAAATAAACATTTACGGGTGATTTTTAAGAATACCAGCAAATTAGAATCCCAAAATGAAAAGGCACTTTCATTACATTTTTCTGTCTCTTAGTAGACAACACGGGTACTATTAAAATATTTACTCATACTCATAAATTGGCATAAGCTGCTGAAAGATGACCATAGTGCGCCTTCACACTAGCGTAGGCGTTCGATGGACGTATGCGCGGCGTATACGTCGCGTATACGTCGCGTATACGTCGCGCACGCCCGACGCTTGTTCAGCGTACTCATGTGTTCCAGTGGAGACGCCGCGCCAACGCGGCGTATACGTCGCGTATACGTCGCGCACGCCCGACGCTTGTTCAGCGTACTCATGTGTTCCAGTGGAGACGCCGCGCCAACGCGGCGTATACGTCGCGTATACGTCGCGTCGGCGCCGCGCATACGTCCATCGTACGCCTACGCCGGAAAAACGCTAGTGTGAAGGCTTAGTATGTAGATACCTACAATATTACGGGTTTAAATCATAACCTTCCAGTTCACTTCGGCGCAGTCGATATTTGAGGAGGTTAAACTTGACGTCATACTCTCAATGAGCAACCTCGGGCTCGATAGACATTGGCCTTGCGCGAAATTCTTGTAACTCAACACAAGGACCATTGCCTCGTATTCGTTTGTCGTGACTGCCACAATATAAGTTCGACGGTTAAAAGGTAATCCTACTAATAGGTATTATAAGTGTGAAAATTTTGTGAAGACGGTTTGATGTTTAGATATTTGGATGTTTGTTACTCGATCACGCTAAGAGCTGAACGGATATGGATGAAATATGGTACATGGATAGATTATAGTCTGGAATAGTATATAGGCTACCTATTAACCCTTGGGAACGTTCTCATGGGAACTGGGGTACTCTGAGTCGGGGTGTTAACCATTCACTTATTATGGTTAACACCTCGACTCGTATAGGTTAGGTTAGAAGGCTAAGGCGAAAGCGAAGCGGAGCGGAGCTCCGGCCTTAGCCATCGTGGTTATTTTTTTTGGTTTTGTCGTTTGCCTTCCACTCACTTGGAAATAATATCTTCGGTTGTTAGACTTGACCGTACTTTATTAAAAAAAACTTAAATAGTGAATTTTCGGATATTTTA
This sequence comes from Miltochrista miniata, assembly GCA_933228765.1. Taxonomy (NCBI): domain Eukaryota; kingdom Metazoa; phylum Arthropoda; class Insecta; order Lepidoptera; family Erebidae; genus Miltochrista; species Miltochrista miniata. The sequence goes on along the minus strand of OW121749.1, from coordinate 18,021,480 downwards.
AATTCTGAATAATGTTTTTCGGAAAAATAACAGTCCGGTCTTTTGATTATTCGTACTAATGAAATTAGAAAAAACCGGCCAAGTGCGAGTTGGACTCGCCCATGAAGGGTTTCGTAGCAGCAAGTAACATCTATTATAATTAATGTTCTTATAGTTCGTTGTAACTTTGATTGATGTTTTAACACGTTCGCAGTGGTAGTGATTTTTCTCACCGAAAATTGCGGTTTATGACGTATTAAAAAAAAACTACCAGCTCTATCTCGTTCGATCTAATTTTCGCTGGTAGTTTTTATGATAATGTACATCATATATTTTTTTTAGATTTATCATTCTCTTAGTTTAGAAGTTAGAGGGGGGGCACACACATTTTTCCACTTTGGAAGTTTCTCTTGCGCAAACTATTAAATTAAGGAAAAAATGATTTTAGGAACCTCAATAGCATTTTTAAAGACCTATCTATGGATACCCCGCACGTGTGGGTTTGATGAAAAAAAAATTTTTGAGTTTCAGTTCTGAGTATGGGGACCCCCAAAATTTACAGCTTTTTTTCTAGTTTTATATAAGAATCTTAAGGCGGTTCACAGAATACACATAGTTACCAAGTTTCAATAGCATAGGCCTTATAGTTTCGGAGAAAAGTGGCTGTGACACACGGACGGACAGACAGACAGACAGACAGACAGACAGACAGACAGACAGACATGACGAATCTATAAGGGTTCCGTTTTTGCCATTTGGCTACGAAACCCTAAAAATAAAAATTCATACTTATGACTTTCGGATAAATGAATATCGTCCTTTTGAATATTCAAAGCTTTGTTTCTTAGGAATTATAATCTTCGGAATTTTGAACATCGGAATATTGAAATTCGGAAAAACATATTTCGGAATTTTTGGGTGTTCCCGTGATGACCACTTTCGACCGGTTTCCTTGCATGAGACTAGCATACAGCACAGTGTAGGTAGCTCCTTCCACAATTATCCCATCCCCCCCCCCCCGCCTTTTAGCACGGCCTTATTAATATCTGCAACCTACCTTCGTCCATTACAGCAATAGACTGACACCTTAAAAGTGAAACCAAATGTAACTTACAAAGTATGAGCAATGCCTACTTGATAGAGTTAACGGGATATTTACCCATGTATTATTGAGTTTTTCCGATATTTCGACGCTATTGCAAGCGCCAAGATCACGGTGGAACTGAAGTACTGGCGGTTATTGTTAGTGACCATGAAAGTTTAAATACCTACCTACTTGCTTTTCAAGAAAAAAAGTATATGAGCAAAAGAAACGGTAGAATTGAAATACGTAGGTATTATTGACTAGAAGCCCTTAGTATGAACGTTATCATTGGTGTTCACTAAGGACAGGAACAATACAGTTATCTCTATTTACACGTTGGTCTAGTATCAACAGCGCGATGGTAAATATCATGGTGTAAGCATGTGATTGTTGAAATAGGTGCATCGGTGCGAAGGTGCTAACTACCGTTCTTGTGATAATAATACTGAAAATAAATAAATGGTTTAAAAAACCCTAGAAAAATACGCTTTTATTATGCACGAAAAAACCCAAAAATAAATTATGGATCGTTCAAGTTGCCTCTATTTCTGGGCTGAAGTGTAAACTATGTGCTGTTAGTTATAATATTTGATTGCAAAAGCGTGGGGCGCTGGAACAGGAAAGACCTTCCATGCGGAAGCTGCATGAAGTCTTGTCAGATTAAGGATAAGGTCACCTTTATAAAAGCGTGCTTTTCTCGTGTTTTTAAACTATTAATTTACACTGTCACGCTTTTATATATCTATTGTGACTTTTACTTTTATTAATATCATTTTAAATTTCGGAAATGTATTAACGATGATAGGCTTTAATTGAAATACATAACATACTCACTTGAAAAGTAAAGTAGTTAATCACGTCTACGCATTTTCAATACCCACTTTTGCCAGTTTTTCGTGACGTCCGCGTAATAGGAGCAAACCTATTACCGTTACGGATCTCTATTAGGTAATTCATTGGTAGGTCCTTAAAGTTTCGGCATTCCGAGATATTTAGTACAATATGTAGTAATCACGTAATAGGAATACAAACGCATATATCCCCAAGCGGGTTTTTAACGGTAACCAAAGATATCTCGTTCTCGAACAAGAACTCTACATTTTGCCACTGTTAACGTATTCCCCTCATGTATCTACTTAATTGCCTGAAAGAAAAGGCGTTCCCTTTGGCAGCATAAACGTTATGCTCTTGTGCGACCTCATGCAGCTTTCGCCAGGATTTTTATTATATAAGGATTAGTATTAATAGGAATATGCTTACAAAAAACTCTTTCTTGTTCTAGCACCCCACGCTTTTATAGTCAAATATTATAACTAAAAGCACATAGTTTACACTTCAGCCCAGAAATAGAGGCAACTTGAACGATCCATAATTTATTTTTGGGTTTTTTCGTGCATTATAAAAGCGTATTTTTCTAGGGTTTTTTAAACCATTTATTACTTTACCATTTACTTTTTAGTCACAACATTTATACCTTAACTAGCTGTTCCCTGCGGCTTCATCCGCGTAGAAGTCGTTATCGCATAAAATCATTACCCTCCTTTCGCGCAGTCAGTTAAAAAGTAACCTATGTCCTTCTCTTAAACTCAAACTATCTTTATAACAAATTTCATCAAAATCGGTTTAGTGGTTTAGGCATGGAAACGTAACAGACTGACAGACAGAGTTACTTTCGCATTTATAATATTAGTAGGGATTTCTGTATTACATGGTGTCTTGTCTGAGTTCGACTAATGTGAAAATATTTCATTATTACTCTAATACATATACATTTTCTGCTGGTACCTATGTCAATATTTACACTCAATATTAACTTCAATATATAACAGGTTTGTAATAACCTTAAACCTTAATCGTGGTCTAACCTCATTACACGACTTTTCTAACAAATCCAAACACAGCTATGATACGATGTTCAATCATGAAGTTACAGTTCATATCTTACGACTCCATCATCAGATCAGTTTGACAGCACCATATTATTGTATTGTTATCAGAACTACAAACATCTGCTAATTATCATGACGCTACGATCCTTGGAAGATGCTTAAATTAGTTACCTGAGATTCCATTGCATAGTTTTACAAGTCAATTAAAAAAAGGTTTGCTATAACCTTGAACCCTAAGCCTGGTCAAAGTTCATTACAAGACTTTTCTGACGAATCCAAAAACAGATATAATACGATATTCCATCATGAAGTTCCAGTGCATATCTTCCGGCTCCATCATCAGATCAGTTCGACAGTACCATATTATTGTATTGTCATCAGTACTACATACAGCTGCCAATTTTCATGACGCTACGATCCTTGAAAGCTTGTTAAATTAGCTACCTTAGATTCCACTTTTTCCATCGAAGTTTCAGTGCCTATCTTCCGGCTCCATCATCATATCAGTTTGACCGTACCATATTATTGTATTGTCATCAGAACTACATACAGCTGCCAATTTTCATGACCCTACGATCCTTGGAAGCTGGTTAAATTAGCTACCTTAGATTCCACTTGTTTTCTGTGCCTATCTTCCGGCTCCATCATCATATCAGTTTGACAGTACCATATTATTGTATTGTCATCAGAACTACATACATCTGCCAATTTTCATGACGCTACAATCCTTGAAAGATGGTTAAATTAGTATCCTTAGATTCCACTTTTTCCATCGAAGTTTCAGTGCCTATCTTCCGGCTCCATCATCATATCAGTTTGACAGTACCATATTATTGTATTGTCATTAGAACTACATACAACTGCCAATTTTCATGACCCTACGATCCTTGGAAGCTGGTTAAATTAGCTACCTTAGATTCCACTTGTTTTCTGTGCCTATCTTCCGGCTCCATCATCATATCAGTTTGACAGTACCATATTATTGTATTGTCATCAGAACTACATACAGCTGCCAATTTTCATGACCCTACGATCCTTGAAAGCTGGTTAAATTAGCTACCTTAGATTCCACTTGTTTTCTGTGCCTATCTTCCGGCTCCATCATCATATCAGTTTGACAGTACCATATTATTGTATTGTCATCAGAACTACATACATCTGCCAATTTTCATGACGCTACGATCCTTGGAAGATGGTTCAATTAGTATCCTTAGATTCCATTACATTGTTAGTTACATACACGACGACCAAATAAAAGCTTATTAATATCAATAGACTTATACCACAGCTTATGGGTACCATGATTTATTAGATGACTAGATGGCGGTATTTTGTTTGTGAAACGTAGGTATAACCGGGATAAAAAAAAATCTATGTGTTATTCCGAAGTCCGAACTATATATAATTTTTTCTTATATCAAATTTCAGCGAGATCCGTTCAGCCAGTCGTTATAGAGCTATGGAGTGACAAACATCAAGACATCCTGATATCCACACATCTACACTCACAAACTTTCGCATTTATAATATTTGTGAGAATTATAAACATTTTTTTAATTTGTGGACAATCTCAACAATGGCTAAATTGACTCTCGGTGCTTATACTCAGGGTAATTCGACGCAGCGGCGACTCGACTTAGAGGCGACTACGCTTTAATGCACCGACCCAAGAAACGACTCGACGTAGCGGAGACTCGACGTCACGGGACTCGACATCGTGGTGATGTACAATTATGCTATTATAGCTTGTGCTATGGGATCTAGATGGCTGATATACTACATATATTTGTAAATAAATACACATTTTACATAGAATACACCCAAACTCCAAAACAAACATTTATGGATCACACGAATATTCTGACCGACCCAGGAATGGAATCCAGGACCAATATCATTACCGACTGCGCTACAGACGCAGTCAAACATTTGTAACATGAGTAGGTGTCAACAGTAGTAGTTACTAACCTTGATAAATAAACGATGGGAGTAGAGTTGGGAAACTCTATCAAATTCTAAAGTCCATATCAGATACTAGGACAGCAAGCAAGGCAAAAAGTATGCCATTATGTATTACAATGGCATACTTTCGACTTTATCCATACAAATCTACTAGACTGACTAAGTCATTTTTGATAACATGCAGCCAAAACTGAGTCAGGTACTGCTTTGTCTTTTCGTTATCTAACCCTAGTATTAAACAAAATATAACACAAAGCATTTCTTTGGAAAATGTGAACTTGTAAATTTGTACTTACTTATACTTTCCAGAGAGTAGCTTTCCAGTGACGTAATTTAATACTTTAAAAGAAATCTCGTGTATTTTTTAAACTTGAAAACGACTTACTTTAGATTTTGCTGGAAATACGTTATTATAATAATAATTATAATGATTTCATCAGGCAAGGAGATTTGTCTGGTAGAATGGCAGACCGCGTCCTCTTAAAGGGCTCTCAACAATCAGTTGTAACCTTGTGGTCAATAAAACTGTAGATACCAACTCGTTACTGTACTACCACAGATAACACATTATATTTTGTGCCACTAACTTTTAAATTATACGTTCCGTTCATTCTACAAGTACTCTACATATTTTAAAGTTATTTACGCGTAGAAATCCTCATGTATGCTATGCCGGACTGCTACCGGCTTAATACGGTGCCCTACTACAACACTGCCCACGGCCAAGAGTCCCGGGTAAGCCCTCGGAAGGATGTCCCAGGACTCCCGAACATTTTGTATACGCAATATACCTACCTATTCTAACGGAATTACATAGGAAATGAATAAAATGATAGGTATGATTATATTGCATACGTTAGACCGTACATTTCATTTATCTCATAACCAAATAATGTAATAATGTAATATACGAGCACCTTGGCGAGAATATTCAAGTAATTTAATTTCAATACGAACCTAATACCTAACTATTACTATCATTATTATTTCTACACTAGCTGAGCCCGCAACTTCGTTTACGTCACATAAGGTGTATGAAAGGCGAAGTACTTCTTCATCAGACTCATCAAGCAGCGTGTAAAACTGCCCTGTTGGCTTAATCATAAAAGAGCTTAATGATTAAGGCTATTTTAAAACAATTCAGTCCCGCCGAAGGCGTGGACTGAATTGTTATAAAAATTGTTGTTAACACGCCAGTTTAGATTTACCCACTTTTAGATTTATAAGTCTATGTATGATTCTTTAAAGTGATATAACTTTTTTATTTATAAACCGATTGACATGAAATAAACACTAAATGTTAAACGGTGCTAACCTTAACACAATAAAGAAAACCGCATTCCAATCGGTTACGCGGTTGTTGATATTAGCGTGCACAAACGTACAGACAAACAGACATACAGACAAACAGACAAAAATTCTAAAAATCATTGTCTTGGGTTCTATTGCGTTCATAAAGCCCCCCTATAATATTTTTTCACATTTATCATTCATGTACAGACAGCGACCTGTTACGATTTTATTATATGTAGGTAAGGTATAGGTATTGATTAAGTATAATACTTTATACTTACCGTCATAATTCCGTTTCCTACACTATCGAACTACATCACAATTGGTTTACAGTAATGAGCGCGTAAAGTTTTGAAATAGGTAATAATTATAATTGGCAATGAACCTTCAGTTACAGAACGCGATATGATTAATTGCTCCTCATGCCTCTGCAACGATGATAAATACGAACTGTCGTCATAATTACCAGCAATAATTGCTTCCGTCATTCTGTTCTTAGTTGGAATAAAGATCAATTGCACAACAAGTGCTATAAGCAAGCTACCACTGAGCAGATAGCAACAGTCTTAAAAAAATATATTAAAACTAGCTGTCACCCGCGTAAAAGTTTGTTCCTGTTTCCGCTACCCATGGGAACTTATTCCCGGGATAAAAAGTAGCCTATGTGTTATTCCAGACTACAATCTATCCTTGTACCAAATTTCAGAGAGATCCGTTATACCGTTCGAGCGTGAAAGAGTAACAAACTTCCGCATTTATAATATTAGTAAGATAAACGTAGTTTGACATTTTCTACATAGTCCCCCATACATTAAGCTATAATAGAGAATATGCTTGTACAAGATGCTAGAGCTTCTAGAAGACTGCGAACAAAATTATTATTATGTATTTCTAAATACATAATTACAAATATAAAGCATCGAAACTACAAAGAAAACATTAAATTTGTGGAACACACAATTATTTGGTTCGACCCGAGATTTATAATTGATACCTCATCAACATAAACTTATAGCAGTCGCATTCTCTACCACAGCACCATCGAGTTAATCTTCCTGCGTCCTCGTGCTCCTACTAAGTGCTAGTCAGTCAGTCAATCCTCTTGGTTATGTACGTATAGCCCGTTCACTCTAAGTTTGCCGCTGGCATACAGGCTGGTGTAGAGGCCTAGTCTGGGAGGCGACCGGCAAACTTAAAGCGAACGGGTAGTATGTGCTCAGATGACTCCGAGGCACGCGAGGATATACATTTAGAACATAATGTCATACTCTAAAATACCCCGAACCTACCTGTCAAGAATTTAAAGTCCTTCCAACTGTCATAATTTACCATTTTGTTGTTTGTGAATAATTTTTCGTCATCTTCAATGGCATAGATCTAGTTTACCTACATAATACGCTTATCAAAGGTAGGCAAAATGATAATACTGACTATTTTCAAGGATAGTTCCATTTACGTAACCGCATATTAATACTAAAACGTATCGAGAAAGAAAGAAAATACGAAGTTCTACATTAGTAATAAAATATCCCACGTAGGTATACTTTTCTAGAAGGAAGTCTAAGCGTGAAATTAAGACGTCACAAGCAAATTATGCAATAACTGAAATCATACGTCACAAAGATCTAACGGACGTCAATAAAATTGTAACTGAAAAAAAAACAACTTGATAAGAAATAGTAATGCAATCATAGATAGGCACGTTCCGCATTATAGTAATATGATGACACGGGTAGGTTACGACATACCTCTCACAATGGCTAGGCATTCTAATTAGTTCTAGATGACTACATTTTATTCATTTATATGCACATAAAATGACAAAAAAAAACACGAAAAGGAAATAGAAGAAAGATAGTTACGTACATAAAGGCACTATTTATTGCTAAAAATCTCTACCAGTTAAACTAGAGAGAGGAGACGTAAACAAAGAAAACAATTATGTGTGTGCAGGTCAATAAACTTACAAATACATACTATAGTACAAATTTAAACACCTGAATAAATACATATTTTAATACAATCAACATAGTAAATTTGTAGCGCTATAAAAAATGGTTTGACTCTGTAAATTTCAGTCGCAAAAGAATAACGAGCAAGAATAAAAGTTAGCTTACACAGGTGACACTCAAGAAGGAATGTTAGATATTATAATATAGTCGGCCCATACGGGGAATCGAACTCATTCATTAATGAAGAAGTCATCTCGAATCTTATAAAGAGGAAATATTTGATTGTTTGTTTGCATCGAATAGGCTCCAAAATACTGAACAAATTTGAAAAATTCTTTCACTGTTGGGAAGCTACACCATCACCGGTGAACATAGGCTATATTTTATTCCCGTATTCCCACGGGAACGGAAACTACGCGGGTGAAACCACGTGACGTCCGCTAGTTTAGTAATGAAGATTATGAATGAGAGATTGTAAGGGATATCAAATAGTACAGAGGTACTAATAAGACATAACACAATAGGACCAAACTGTAAAATCAAATTATGTTATTAACTTACCCAATTACTTAAGTTAACAGTTGCAAATCTGTATTTAAAAGGATAAATTTGCTCATTTAATTTAACAGGGAAAATGTTAAGTACAACCTGTACAACATACTGAAAATCAAATGACGTCATCTGATTTCCAAGAATAATTTGATTAGTTTCTATAGGCTTGCCATATTATTGCAATTATGTACATAATGTACCAGCAGGCGTAGGCGGTTCAATTTCATTCTACTCTATGTTTTGAATAAAGAATCTAATTTCCTTCCAATCCTTTCCCCTGCAGTTTTAAGAAACTTCATGCTTTTAAAAGTAGTAAACAACTTTAAAGTGTTACATCTATTACTGGCATTAGCCCTTTCTGCGAGCAGGTCATGCTCGTGAAAGAGACGGCTGGTAGGGAGCAGGAGTAGACTCTCCCACCCGTGTTCCGCAGTCGGCGGCGGGGACGCTGCCGACGTGTCTTCGCTCGAGACTATCGGCCTCCATGCCTGGGGGTCTGAGGACGGTGAGGGGGCTGCTCACCGTCCTTACAGAACCAGGCCCTAGACGACAGCGTGCCGTGAGAAATTCACGCACGCCACCCCCTAAGAAGCAAGATGACACCCGAAATACCCCCAAAGACGCGAGATAGCACCCGAACCACCCCTAGGCGAGGCCTCAGTGGTAGCCGTAGGTCTGTTGGGAGTCCTGGGACATCCTTCCGAGGGCTTACCCGGGGCTCATAACCGTAGGCTGTTGGGCGTTACGTGAGGATTTATAGTCGATAGGAGTCCGGCATAGCATCCATGAAGGATTTTCCCCTCACGTTAAAAAAAATGCCCCGCGAGCTCAAAGCTATGTATACTATTTACTCTATAGCACTAATACTGAATTCTGAGATGGATGATCCGTTTGTGGTGTTTCCGCATACGAGAATAATCTTGCTTCAGGAGACAAGTTAAAGTATTGAGCTACCAACCCCTTCAGCATTTACACTGTACACTACTCTAATATTAGCATTTAGATTTCATCAAAATTGTCAGCTTTTAAAACCGACTCTACAGGATTTCAACATGGCCGTTTATTGCACTTCCGACCATCTTTTCCGTCATAGATCCACAACTTCGACTTGGCACGTCAACCAGAATGAGTAAGACAAATGTATGCGAACAATTTCGTAACGTAACTATAACAGTAAATCTTTTCGGAGCGTCTAGAAACGTGGGTTTGTTTACTGCAAGCAAATTTTACCTTGTAAATAGAGAGTGACCTCTTTGAGAGATATTTGACGGAGCGTGTTATATAAGTACACGCTCCATCAAATAGGTATTTTACGTGCCGTCAACATAAACAAATGTGGCCGTAAACTTGACAAACACATACGGTAGGTGTATTGAATAGGTTGTACGATGATGTAACGTTCAAGAGTGCGCGCGCAGACTTGTCACGTTATTCTGAAAGTGATCTTAAACTGATCATAAGTTTGAATATTATTTGAGAGTAGCGAAAAATTCTAAATCTATGAATATTATTGTCAATTCTCCTTTTTCTTTCGGTAATAATATCATTCCATAGCAAGACTGACTGATAGTAACTGGAATACCTTATAATTAAGCTCCATCACAAATAGAAGGGTGTACTAAGTATGTATGTTGCACTTGCCTTCTTTTGATAAATGATTATGAGAAATCTTTATTTAAATAGGTCACAAAGTGACACTTATGAACGTCAAAATGGTTACTTCAAAATTTACATTCACTGCCAGATTCGCAACTCAATAGGTAGAGCAGTAGAGAAAAGAACCTGGCAATAAAACCTACGGCCACTCTTTTTCCTTTTTTTTTTTTAAACTTCCAGCAGGTCAAATCATTTAACAATTTTAGTGGTGTAATAGCTACCGTGATAACGTAAAGTAATACCTACTTAAAATGCAGTGCAATGAATGCAATTGAATGCAATGCAATGTGATGCAATTCACAAATGATAAGAATCACATTAGACGTTATTGAAATTTTTCAGTTAAGTAAGTAGGTATTACTCATTTGGTAATTTTTATTTATCTTTATTTTTTCATTTCGTAAAGTAACCAAAAGCAAGAACACAAAATAAACAGACAAACAAAGATGCTTTCAATGTTCTGGCGACTTATTTGGCGCTAAAATTGAGGTCTACTATAGAGTAGTGAATTGGTTGTAAAATCCTTTTTAGGGTTTCGTAGCCAAATGGCAAAAACGGAACCCTTATAGATTCGTCATGTCTGTCTGTCTGTCTGTCCGTCTGTCTGTCCGTCCGTGTGTCACAGCCACTTTTCTCCGAAACTATAAGGCCTATGATATTTAAACTTGGTAACTAGATGTATTCCGTGAACCGCATTAAGATTCTTATGTAAAACTAGAAAAAAAGCAGTAAATTTTGGGGGTCTCCATCCTCAGAACTGAAACTCAATTTTTTATTTATCAAAGCCATACGTGTAGGGTATCTATACATAGGTCTTCAAAAATGCTATTGAGGTATCTAACATCATATTTTTCTAAACTGAATAGTTTGCGCAAGAGACACTTTCAAAGTGGAAAAATGTGTGCCCCCCCCCCCCCCTCTAACTTCTGAACTAAGAGAATGATAAATCTAAAAAGAAGATATGAGGTATATTGCCATAAAAACCAACGAAAATTGGTTTGAACGAGATAGAGCTGGTAGTCTTTTTTAATACGTCATAAACCGCAATTTTCGGTTAGAAAAATCACTACCACTGCGAACGTGTTAAAACATCAATCAAAGTTAATACGAACTATAAGAACTTTTATAATAATGTTACTTGCTGCTACGAAACCCTTCATGGGCGAGTCCAACTCGCACTTGGCCGGTTTTTTATTTATCGATTTATAAAGGTACTCGTGAGCTCAACACACATAAAAGCCTTCAGCCGACCAGCTAGGCGGCTTAAGCAGGAAGCAAACTTTTCGTGACTCATACTGAAAAGCAAGTTCAGTTCAATAAGGAAGAAGAGGGAGCTCGTTACATAAGAAAAAATAAAAATTCTTTGTAAAGTTGAACTACAGATAATACAAAGTGTAGATAACATCCCGTACCTGTGATTGGTTGTGTGTTAAAAAAAAATTTCAATAAAAAATACAACCGACTTCGAACAAATCCTGAAAAATAAAATTTACTTAGCACAAAGTAATATGTATTTTGATTTATCACATTTTTTATTCAATATCATATTGAAGTCGGCGCCAAGTAAATTCATAGGTTTAGGTAGGTATTATTCATGGCGCCAACTTCAATATTACATTGAATAAAATCTGACAAATCAAAATACATATAACTTTGTGCTAAGTAAATTTTCTTTTTCAGGATTTGTTCGAAGTCTGTTGTATTTTTTATTGAAAAATTTTTTTTCAATATTTTAAGTGACGGGTGAACCGAAAAATATATCTATCTAGGTGAAAGTTCTCATTAATACAAATCAATCAAGCCCCAACACAAGGTAGCTGCTCTGTAAATCGTCAAGGAATTCCCTCGACTGTCTTTTAGTTCCATCATCGGATTGACTCCAGACCTTCATTAACTGTAGTACATTAAAGCACTGAATTAAAAAGTTAACAAACGCACTAGTTGTCCCTATAATTATCGGTGGTTGCCCTCGATTTATCCAGGATCCCATAAAATCAGATCATAACCTGGTTAAAATGGGACCACCTCAGAAGTAAACCCTATTCAACAAAAAAAATTAAATCCGTCTATAATTGACGGAAATATCGGTGAAAATACATAAAACATTGAGAACTTCCTTTTTTTTTTAAGTCTGATCTATCAATCTAAGTGTATAGTTCTCATCAATACAAATCAATCAAGCCCAAACACAAGATAACGGCTGTAAATTGTTAAGGAATGCCCTCGACTGTCTTTCGACTCTATCATCAGATCGACGCCAGACCTTCATTAAAATGTAGAACATTAAAGCACTTAATTAAAAAGTTAACATGCGCACTAGTTGTCCCTACAATTTTCCGTGGTTGCCCTCGATTTCTCCTGGATCCCTTCATCAGATCCAGACCTGGTGAAAATGGGACCACCTCAGAAGTAACCCCTATTAAACAAAAAAAAAAGTTCTGAAATCCGTCTATATTGTGTGTATACATGTACTGACTTAATTTAAAAAAATCAACAATTGTGAAAAACAACCCTTAGAAAACAAACTGTGTACAATACCTAAGTTTTTTGTTTTCAAAGAGGTCATAAATAAGTCTTCCCTATTAATTTGCTTAAATTGAAATGTGTCTAGAATGGATTGTTACCAGCGGGGGTCAATTTTCTTTCATTACCAACCCTCTATCTTTTTATTTTATTGCCGACAGAGAAAAAAGAAAAATGTTCTTATCTCAGGATAAAGATATCAACTTGACAAATCTAGATTATGAGGATTTCTCTATGGAAAGAACAAGATCATTCATTCAACTGTAAATGTAAATTAAAAAATTTCAAAGCTGATGAGAAGTTTAGTTTTCATAGACATTTTTGTAGCGACTTTTTTAATATTTGGTAGTTGTGATGGCAGCCCTCATTTTATGAACAGCAACTTATTAACACACCACGTGAAATCACCTCAATAAACCAAAAAAAAGAATCTTCATAATACCCCATCGCTATACGAAATTATTTAATTGTTATTTTTGTTTAAGAGCCCAGTATCGGCATTTTACTTTACCATACAAAAGAGAGTTGGTCTTTGAAACGAAAAAGTGTGCGCTGTGTAAGAAGATTGCTTTGTTGTCGGTTTGTCTGTTAACTTTTTTTTTAAATATAGACAATTTCGCCGGAATTTGTAGAGGTCTCAATTCGACTAAACAATGTATCGATTTGTTGACCAGTAAGTAAATTGTAAAGGTACATTGTTTGTCCCTTGTTCGGCAAAGAATTTTGCTTACAAATTTGTCTTTAGTATAGGAGCAAATAATCTTATTATTACTTATGTAGCCATGACGCCGAATTTAGGGCAAACATTTACATTATTCGCTCTTACTGTTTTACATACAACTAGTTTACAATTTACATATTCGTAAGTGTGCATGTTACGCTGATATCCTTATTGGGAAAGCAGATCTCCCCACGACATCGACACCTTGAATGGTTTGACCCACTTAACGTCAATAGGTATCAGTCTACTGAAGTCTTTTAAAAGACAAATAACACTAGAACTAAACACGACATATGTAGGTACAAATAAGTGAAGTTTTGGATTGTATTTATACTCGTAGTTCGGTTTCTCTTCTAACAGATTGATCAACAGACGCATATAGCTAAAGCTAATTTGATATGTTAGGAGAAAACTCTACAACACAACCGAATGAGTAGCATTCCTGTCCACAAATATCACGATGACCTAATTTAAGAGGCGTTAGTTGTTGAAAAATCTTGTTCATAAGTTCACAATACGTTAACACTTCCAAGCCAAACGTATCTTCAATGTAAGATGGTGTAATAAAACAATCTTGTATAATATTATGTTACTGTGAGAAACAGCTAACTGTATCAGGTACCTATGTACTGAAATGTAGAGAAACGGATATCCGTGACAATGTTGCACGACACGGAACTAGTTTTGTAAGGACGACTTTACTCGTATTGTGCAGAACCTTGTTAATGTGTCGTACCAGTAATTTCCATATCAATTATAAAACAATAATGTGCGTAGAGTTCGGTCACGTCAACAGCGTTGCATAAGTGGGTGCATCTACTTGACATTTGAATCGACCCCGAATCCGAATAGAAACTGTGTCAGGTAGCCGGTGGCCTGGGCGTCGGGGCGCGGGGCCGGGGCGAGGCGCGTTGTGCAATCCCGTTAGCGCTCCACGTGCGAGCGACGAGCGTGCGACGGAGCCGGCGCGCCTCAATGTCGCCGGGCCGTGGGCGGCCGCCCCCGCCCGCCCGCCGCCGCCGCGCTGAAACGCGAGTCCGCCCGAACCCTGCCCGAGCGGCGAGGGCGGCCGAGCGCGCATCCCGCTCTGGCGCGCGCCCAGCCTCTCGGTACTCTCGCTCACGCGAACAGCTGAGTATCAAAACAAAGGAGCGAGACGGGCGGTCGCCGCTCCCGCTCGCCGGCCGGCCGGTGTCGGCGCGCTCACGCACTCTCGCCAGTTCGTGTTCGAACCGCGCTCATTGAGGTCGCCCGCTACGAGCTCGCTTGCGAACTTTAGTGCCGCGAAAGGATTTTCCTTTGTCCCGATCTTCGAGGACACTACCACGTATTATGTTTCCGCGCGAGTGCTGCGACCAGACCCGGCCTACTGAGGAGCCGGACCGCGCGCAGCGCCCCACGTCGCGACGAAATTCCATTTGTTTTCCAAAATTCTGTGACGGTTATCCCGCGAAACGTTTACGCCGGGCGATTTGAAATATCTGAGTGAACTTGTGAGAGTAGAATTGTACCGTGCACCACCGGACGGCGGTGAAGCTATCAGTGTCTGTGAGAGCGAGGACCGAGCGCACCATGTCCACGGGCAAGCGGCTGGCGAAGCGGTCCATCATCGGCACGCGCGTAGCCGCGCTGGGCGAGGACGGACTGTACTACTCGGGCATGATCCAGGCGGTGAAGACGCCGGCGCCCTTCCCGGAGAACAACAACTGCATCAACCTGACGCCCAACACGCGCTACACGGTGCGCTTCGACGGCGGCAAGCTGGCGCGCGAGTACCGCGACGCCGAGCTCATCGGGCCCGGCTTCCGCGGCATGGGCGGCGTGCGCCTGCGGCCCGGCCAGCGCGTCTTCCTCACGCACAACGGGCGCGAGGTGCGCGCCGACGTCGCCTCCCACGACCCGCACTCCGACGAGCTGCAGGTGCACGTGCAGGCGCCCGGCTCCGAGGTACGTACCTACCCTTCCACTTGTAACATCATATTGCCCAAAGAAACGTCCATACCTCATCCATCTGAGAAATACTCTATCAACTCCTTGTTCCATTTAGCATTCTGGATTCGTGGCTTCGAAGTCATGAAACTTGAGTTTGAATCATTACACGGGGTGTATTTGCTTATTTTTAGAACATGAAAATTATAGACCTGAAAATGCCCTAAATAGTTAGGGCAAGAGAAAACTCTATCTTATCGAATGTCCTTTGAAAAGACATCAACGATCTGCTGAGATCTCGTTGAGATAACAAAAATTAGATCGAAAAATTATACGCCTTGCCATTGTTTTTCTCTACAAGATTGTTTGGTCTCATACTCGTATTTTGTAGATGATAGTTTATTTACGTAGAGTATAATAGAGCGGAGAAAATGCCGTGTTTGTTTGAATGCCTGAAGAGATCGGTTATAAGTGGCCAGGGCAGTACGGGCCCGGCTGGCCGGCGGGGGCGATGTCATGCGATGCACCGCCACCGAGCTATTGACCTCGCTCCACGTGCATCTAGCCCGAGCAGCGTCAAGCGTGCCCCCGTTGCACGCACACTAATCCACGACCATGTATAACCCGAAGACATTAAATTGAGAGCACGATTAACACTCACAGTTCTTAGTAAAATATCTTTACAAATTGTCCGGCTATTATCGCAGCCGAACTAAATAGTATTTGTTGTTAATTACAATAGCGATGTACTTTTGTCTCGTAATCAGTCGTTTGTTCCAAAGTTGCATGACATGCCGTCATGATTTAAATATTCAGGTCGTGACGTCATTATGTTGTTATTGTTAATGTCAGTCATTAGATAAAATGTGTAGTTTCCCTATAGGTGATTAGAATATAGCGGTAAACTAAATATGAAATTGTGCTTTGGTAGAGTTGTTACGTAGGTACCTTATCAAAACTTACGTATTGAAAAAAAGATCTAGATTCTAGATATATGTCTGAAGACTATATCGCGTGCTTGTCTGGTCTACTACACTGACAAATTATTTGAAGGTTTCATTGGCAAACTAATATTCGAATACCCCGTTCTGAATATAGAATCTTTAGCTCTAACATGATAACATGGTAATGCGTAAAATTGTAGAGCAAAAAGTAATTGAGACAATTTAAGCAAATCATGTCCTTACCCTCAACCAATTCATGTATTAAGTGATACGAGTATCTAAGTCATAAATACATATATAATCTTCATACAAAACTCTGTAGTAGAGACAAGGTATTAGTTGATTGATACCCACATAACCTCACGCTTCCGTGTTCGATTGCTGATCAGGGACAACTTAACACAGATACCGAGGCTATTTTTATCTCATTTTCTTCCTGGGACTTGAAAGAGATAGCGATATATTTTTAGTCTCGAATCGGTACCCATTGTGATTGATCGTTGATAATTGTTTGTTAACCTTTCATCGAAGAATTCCGCCATTCAAATATAGATTAAGAAATATTCAAGGGTACAAAGATAAGGACATCGATAATTAAAATCTTCAAATACAAGATGGTGACGACTTTTATCGTTATCATAATAGTTATATTAATTATGCGTTTGTGTGTTTGTACAAAGGAAAGATTAGATTGCGCGAGTTAGGTCACGACACTAATAAACTGCAAATACTAACAAATAGTTTACACGTGTCATGCAATGTTGTATTAGTAGAAAAGAGATTGGCATGAAACTTGTTATCAAACTTATAGAAGAAAATCACAATCCGCCCCTGTCCATTTCCAATGCAGCAATAATCTCACCGCCTTATTACATGGGACAAAACACAACTTATGAAATGCGGGTATACACTTTTTTTTCAGTAATGAAAATTCGTCATGAATCATAATAATTATGTCGGACTCTTACAAACTAAAAACCAACACGTTCCCTACCTACGTTGCCTACTGTTAGGACCGTATCACCGTAAGCCCTCGGAAGGACATCCGCACCCTTGAGGATAATACGTCACATATGTATGAACGTCTAAAGAGATTTAAACGCCGCTAAAATCATGTCCACTCTACATTCAAAAACTGTTTCCGAAAATATAGTGTTCAGCACGAGTGTTCTAAATTGTGAACAGGTAACACCGTTATGGCTCTTATAACTGCGCGGCATGTAACAGGTAGCCAATGATTACAATAACCTACCTCCACCTCCATCGGCTCACCGGCTGTTCTAGATTAACCGAGTACCTACCTAGGTAGTTTTCCGACGCGTAATAAAGTTGCCGGCCGGTTGCCGGTCGTCGGTTGCCGGCCGGCTTACGCTCACAACAATGCGTCATCACCACAACTCGCAACCCAAACGCCTTCATCTCAGCAGCTCACCGGCTATAATTTATATGCAATATTCATGTTTATATTTACAAACTGGTTCATTTGAGCACACGGCTTTTAAGCCATTGTTTTTATATTCCAACCTTCGTTTTAATGCTTCCTACTAATTTTATAAATGTCAAAGATTGTGAGTTAATCTTGTTTTTACGTAATTCTACGCAACTATATTTCTGAGAATGGTATGATTTTTATGTTAATTATTGTTGTAGGTTAATGAAGAATAGAATATTAATGTACAACTTTTCGAAATTACGTTTGCAGTAACAGAAAACCACAAGGACTTTTAAATTTTATTGAAAACATTAAAATTGTGTTCATTACAGAAATTAAGGTCTTCATCGATACTGTATTGGCGAATACCTTTATTGTGCCAGTTTAATGTTACTAAACAAATAAAATTAAACGATAAAGAATTTAGGGCGCAACATTAACGGTATACTGATACGGAACAAAGGGATTACAATGATTATTTATTATGTGTTGTTGTCCACGTCACCACAATAACTGTAGCAAACGACATAGATGGCAATTCTCTCGCCATCTAGAAAGTAATGGCGCAGCGGTGTTACAGTGCTACAATAACAATAAGGAAGTTGGTGCGCGCGCGCAGGCCTTGTGCCGTTGTGCGTAGATGTGACGTAGCACACGGTACTGCCGTGACGCCGCTGCCGCTTGCTATCAATTTATAGTAATTCATAGAACCACTTGTATCTGCTTTGTTTTTGAACATTAAACTAACCAAATCAACATTATAATAAGTGTTTTGAAGGAATTGTTTTTGTATATTAAATATCTTCTTATATTACGGTCAACCTGGCATTGGCTTCGTAAACAACATCAACAAAGAACGTAAACTCAATACACGCTGCTTCAATAGTTGGAATGCTAGCGTATTGTGCCATTATAAATATCTATCTGACAGGTTTCTGCGTCACCACGCGATAGATACAGCAGCGCACATCATGAAAACAACTTGATAGATAAGACGCAATCATACGCTTGTTTGTTTTGTTTTAAACAAACGGAGTAGAAGCCTATAGTATGATAGTGTCGAAAAACACGCCGCTCGTTGTTGTAATAATTAGATAGCTACGAAATGACGTACGGTATTCCCCAGTTTCTGCTTAGTGCTTCGAGCGTCATAGAGATTCACTACATGTCATGTTGTTGTCCGACATACGAATAAAACCTCTGACTCATTGCCACGAACGCAGTAATCGTGTTCGTAAACAATTATTATTTTACCGGCATACCCGGAATAAGATGAATTACGTAATCGACTAATAACAATATTAGTAGGTACCTACTTACTCGTATAACGCTCAGTTTAAGTTCTAAGACAGCTATTAGAGCACACAAAGAGATATTAAACTAAACATTACAATTCCAACGCACGAGATGCTGGTTGTTATTTTAAAATAACATCTTTGGTAACCCTGCCATCATAACGTCAGGCAATAAGGTATAAAAATAAAGAGTGCTCGGTTAAGAAATAAGGTCACCGGCAGGCCCGGAACCGAGTAACGGTATAGGTTACAAAATCGCGTCAAGAATTATTTTCACGTGCGCACGCCGCGGTGCCGCCGGCCGTACCGTTAGCCGGTGGCACCAGCTAACCTTACCGCAGGCTTGTCCGCCGGTAAGTGGAACACAGTCGTTATGTCCGAGGGAACTACTCACACCGACTCTTGACGAAGGCTTCGAATTTTAAATCTCTAAGAGAACGTTACATTTGAATTCGATGTGTAGACTTACGCAACTGTATTCCGATTTCCCTTGTGTTGGTAACCGGCTAAACGCCTTTCGTTTGCGGAGGTCGTAAACTACTCTGCAGTGACGGTAAGCTTGTGTTATGGCGGTGGTAACGCTAAACTCATAGTCGAGGTAGAGTACAATACAACTACATTTTATAAAATACGCTCTCTGCAATATCGATAGAAGAAAATGCCTTACGCCTGTCTGTAACAAACTGGGCCAAACTGACTTATTCATGTTCAAGCTATTATTACTAAAGATGCACAAAATTGTGCAATAATAAGAAATGTCCCCCCGAAGCGAGCATGGATCATAAAATTATTATCCTGAGCGCTTTAATCGTCGCTTCGCATTCCCCCTTCAGCACAACTGCATTAGACAAACCCCATTTACCCCTAGAAATATTCTGATATTGCACGACATTACTTCATGACGAGCAAGTAAACGATTACCTCGAAGCGTGGATCGAGTCACGCCGACGACACGACACGACAAGGCCTCGCGATATTCGAGTGTGAAAGTACCGCTCACACCTGTATTGTCCGCATACAGCTACAGTTTCAGATTCACTTTAGTTGTACCATGAACTACTTATGCTATTGTAACATCTGTGTCATTGCACTTGCCATTTCGAACATATGCTAATCGACCAGAATTGTATTACGGTTTCAACAATACGTCGCATTCCAAAATAATGTTAAACTCTACAATTAAAATGTCGTTATCGTACTGTTATATGTAATTACCGTTTAATGATTAAGCGACGACATGTGGTAGTGTTAATTCATACTTTAATCAAGTATTGATTAGCGTGCCGTTTTAATATAATTGATGTCATTACCAAACTTTTTAATACTGACTCAACATCAGAGCGCAAGCTGAATAAAATTATTCCTCGTGATTGATGACTATTCTTTTGGCGGTTCGAATTTAAAATAAGAACACGTATCATATTATAGACCACAGAATAATTTATAGTATCTAATTTTATATCCAGCAAGTACACCTAGTCTTAGCAATGACTAATCTGAGTCTAATAAATGTATAGATTTGTGGGCTGAAAATTGTTATGCTACTAACTGCTTTCTGTTCTATGATAAACAGAACCAATTGCTATGCTAATTGCAGGATATTTGTAGGGTACTACTTAGGTAGTAATAATAACATGGTAATTCCTGGTGTAACATAAATCTGAAGGTTTAACAGAGTAAGAGCACGAAGGGGTAATTTCTAATTTCTTTTAGCCATGTTTTTTTACATACATACATACATATACTCACGCCTTCATCCCCGAAGGGGTAGGCAGAGGCCTATACCGGCCCACATTTCACCGTGTACAATTCGGTCCCACGTAACAGGTGGTGAGCCCATCGCCGTGTTGAAGTGGACCGCCGACGTCAGAGCCTCGTCCGTTGTTCAGCAGGTGCACGAGCTTGCACGTGAGGTTGACTTGGGCCCGGAGGTGTTGGTAGGGCCCCACTACACCCTGTTTTTTTAACGAGAGGGAAAATCCATCATGGATTCTATGCCGGACTCCTACCGACTAAAACGGAAGGATGTCTTAGGACTCCCATCAGACCTACGGCCACCACTGCAGCCTCGCCCAGGGGGCATTTTCTTTAAGCTATTATTGTTACTTAAGTGACTATGACCAGATCTCCCAAACAGCCTGCATCACGGCTCCTTTGGGCTTGAGCTCGAAGATCATGGTCCTCACCATGCAGAATTCTAAGAACATTTTGTGAAATGCGTATTTAAAAACAGAAGGCAGCGCCTCGAGCGTGTCCGAGTGGTTACCATAAATCTGTTCTTCGCGGTGGCATTAGACAGTTATGTTGCGAACATTGTAATTAATATCGCATAGCTAATAACATCAGCGAAAGCAGTTATGTTTCAAAAGCGTATTACAAGCGCGTTTTCCAGATTTTCCAGTCCAGTTATGATTTTTTTCAATGGAATGATGATACTTGCGCTCATGGCGCTTACCGTTGCGTGGAGTGGTCGCGTGCTTGACGTAAATTTCACTCTGCCATTTTCTGTTTATGTTTTCCTAGTGTTATCACCTTAGAATCAGTTTTATGTTATGAATTTTTATTACGCCGATATACGAAATTAAACGTGATAAAAAAATCATAGCGGATATGTAATAATATCCGTCTTAAATAAAGTTTGTTCCTGATATGTTATTATTTTTAAATTGATCAGAAAAATAGACATCAAAAACTGCCGTCCATGAAAACAAAAATAAAAATCAAAGAAGTGAAATCACAAAGTCACGATATCCTTCAGAGTACTGACCGTACCGAGTCGTCGAGTTGCGCGGTCTTACAAATCGTAGTAATGAAATCTAAGCCGGCTATTGCTACAAACACTTTTACTCATCACGAATTGTAATATTACAACGTCACACATAAATTAGATTGAGTTTCTAATTACATCGTAAGCTAGACGGCGATGAAGCCGTGTTATGAGTTATGTAACATCACCGGCATTATTCATGATTAGGTTACCTCAACGATATTATTATAATTTAGAATATGCTAAGAATTTAGGCTAAAATAGCGTACAGTTTTACACGCCTTCAATCAAATATCTTTGAGGTAGCAACATTATATTCATGGCTGTTATAGTAGGTCTCGTGACACGGTTTCTAAATAAATCAAGGTTGATAAGATAACTGATACAGATTTGTAGAGCCGAGGTGTGTGAGAGGCTGATAATAAACTACAGTTTCTATGAAACATCTTACTTTATAAATCAGGGATGGCCAAGCGGACTATTGAGTATTAAATGAGACAAAATTTATTACAAATTTAATACTAAGTACCTGCACTGTGCTACGAAACTCGTAGCACCTATTTAATTCAAACATGCCATTATTTTCGGAGTTTTTTAAATAGTAGGTACACAATATTTTGTTCTTTTCTTTGATAGATCGAACAGGGTTTCGTCAGCAAATACCTAGTAGTTTTTGAATGTGTGCAGGTGCAATCAACGTGGGTACATCAACTGCGAGTACTTTTGAAATTAATATACCATGAAGTTGCGCTACTTGACTATACTTTATGTTTCGCACTTTATTGTCAATCAGGTTATCTAAATATTTCTTAAATATCTTCCTAAAAATACCGCTATATTTATATACCAGAGTATATTTAAAAACTGGTTTGGAGCTACATATTTGAACAAATTTAACGCAGTGTGCAGTTGCAGTTTTTTATATATCCGACCGGTTTCATCCGCGTAGTTCCCGTTCCCGTGGGAATATGGATATAATATATAGCCTATAAATAGCACCCAGAAATAGTGTAGCTTCTCAACAGTAAAATAATTTTTCAAATCGGTTCTGTAGTTTGTTAGCCTATGTTTTCAATGCAAACAACTAAACCTTCCACTTTATATTAGTAAGTATATATATGACATAGGAATTTGGTACTTCTCCAGCTACTAGTGTAGGAAATCAATGTCAACAAAATGACTAATTCATGCCACGTTTGACATGTCAGTATTGCCAGCTCAAACTTACACGCGATGCATTTAATATCTTTGTGCACGTCGCGACCAATCTCATTTTATAACCATACATTCATTTTGCGTTCATTGCTGTCGTGTCGGATGTTACGGTATTTTAATGAATCACTTTATTGTTTACACTTAATATTACATAGTAATGCTATTACAGAATATTGCCATTCTATATTTCTATAAGTTGATTATATTAAAAAACGGTTGTAATAATTTTCGAGTCAAATAACTAAAGTGTACGCAAAACAGAATGTTTATACTTTTGGAACTTGACGTTTTTATTCGTAATAAAACCTATTTCTAAATATCAAAAGAAAAAAACGTTCTAAATATTGTTAGGTAACTATATCGGCAACGGTAACCACATTACCACAGAAGGTATTTGTTTTATATTTATCAGTGACGATAAAACAGGCATAGTATTCCACAATCATCACAATATGTAGAATATTTCACAATGTTCGATTAACTTATATCTGATCAAGTCTATGTGTGTTTAACATTTCATTCCTTGTTCAACAAAAACCGGTTTATAAGTATTGGTCTGCAAAAACTGTTTATTTATTATTCTGATTGAGTAAACCAGTTTTATAGTTTGATTCCGCGTATAAACATGACTTTGAAAACATTGTGTAAGTAGGTACATTCGTGTCAATGGTCAGGTTTGAAAATATCTAGTTTTTAGATTCCGAAGTCGAAGGGTAAAAAACGGGACCCTATTTATGAGACATCGCCGTATGTCTGTCTATCTCAGTTATAGCTAGAGAGCTGAAATTGATTGAATAGATGATGTATTTCTGTTGCTGGTTTTTTTTTCTTTACGTGAGGGAAAATCCTCAGAGGATGTTATGCCAGACTCTTACCGACTAAAAAAAACCTCACGCAGCGCCCAACAGCCTGTGGTTGGGAGCCCCGGGTAAGCCCTCGTACAACAAATACTAAAGTCTCAAAAAAAGGGGATTTAAGTGGGCTCACATAGAATAAACGTGATTTATTGCCGCTTTTGGAACAGAACCCTCATTGCGCGAATCCGACTCTCACTTGGCCGGTTTTGATTTTTTACCTACTTCTCTACGATACTTTCTTGCAATTTTGAAACGCTCTTTAGCCCCACTGGCTCAGTAAAAAAAAACGATAACGGTGTAAAAACTAACCAATAACGTAGTAAATCGAATAACGTTATATCGGTTTCAAAGTTAATATCCGAAACGGTTCGAATTGGTTATCCTTGACGAACAATAAAACGTTTGGTCAGATCATTCTACTGCTTGGTGATAAAATAGTTCGCGTTATGTATTCGACCTAAATATGACGCCGAAACTGAGATGATTGACCATTTAATGTTGTCACAATACCGATGTTCGTTTTAAGTTTAGTCTTTTTTTCCCTTGTAGACGAACGTCACTATTTATAATTAATATATTTATAAAAGAAAAATAAAGTGGGTATAGGCAACGACGTATTATAATATAGACACGTCATGCACGAACATCACGGCTTTCAAAAACAGCAAATATTTTATACATTAAAAAAAAGAATTTCTATAAAATTATCTATGGTAGCATGTATGAAAAGTAAGGCAATTGCCTGACTTTTTTGTTGTCATTTTTCAGTGTTGGTAACGTATCTATAGTTTTTATATATTATTGGATAGAAGCATGTGCATGACTTAATGCCAAATATTTCACACTCTTTGTTGATATTTATTTCACATTGTCTCAGAGTAAATGTAACGGTTTATGATACATGTATTTGTAATTTTATCAGTTTCTAAACTGTATAAATTACCGTATTTGTAATGTTATCCTTATTTAATTTTTTATAATATACGGAAACTCATTAAATAAATTAGCTCTATGCATACGTCATTTATTGTCCATAGTCGCTTATTCTGATTACTTTATTATCAAATTACTAAAAATAATTATTGAAACCCTTTCACTAAAAAAATAACTAAACATTTGAATCAAAGGCAAAGCAATTGAATCCATATTAATCAGTTATTTTCGTAGCATTCCTTTACACGAACTCTAAAACGATGCATTTTGCATTGTGTTGTAGATACCTTTGTATTGTTATATTTTTACCGAGATACCTATAATGTTAGCCCTCCTCCGAATGACTGAAACAAGGTCGACCCTCTGCATGGCCTCATTGCATTCACCTTGGAATACTTGCATGATTTGTTTTATCTAAACGGCAACCAGAACAAGGTATGAATCTTGATGCAGTTGATTCAGATATCAGTGCATATCGGCGAGAAAACAATTTGTGTTACAAATATGCAGCGGTTGTGTAACAAATAGCATTTATATTTATATAAATATAAACGCTATTTTTATCGCTGTTTATGTTTTTGAATACAGTCGTATCGCACTGTTACTACCCGTTCGCTTTAACTTTGCCGCTGACGTAGAGGCGTATACCCGAATTGTAAATTACACGAAGTAAATTGACAGTAGCTAATGTCACTTCGTCATAGAAAATACGCAACACTACAAGAAGAAGTGACATTAGTTGCTGTCAATTTGCTTCGTCTAATCAAAAATTCGACTTTAGTATAGAGCCGAGCGGCAAAGTTAGAGCGAACGAGCAGTAGCTATATTTCGGCCGAATGTTGCCGCAGCGGTTGACTCAGCATCGAAAAATAACTCGTTTTCGTTAACAGTAACACACCTCGACCGTTACTACGTGGGCGAATGTCACACATGCTTAGATTTCTACATTTACGACTACGTAACATTATCTGCCATTAATCATATACATCATTATGCCAGTACTTTATACCTACAATGTAACGACTCGTGTTTTAGTGCGCTCTTGAACATACAGGTCAATTAACAATGTATTTAAAAGAGAAGAGCGTGAGAAAAAGGAGGACAAAATTTCAATCAGAACAATACAGTGCGTGTCTGATAATCGAATTAATATGCTGTGACAATAAATTAAATACCTGAGACCGGTTTGGAGCCCTTGAAAGTCATTATGGTTATGTAGTTTGTCTTGTATTTCTATAAGTTAGTTGTCATGCAGCGTGCGTGTTACATTTCGAAATGTTTTCGTATGAAGAGCAAGTTTAATTGCAAGCGTGTGGAGGGCGGGGAGCGGCACACTCCGGCATGGTGACCCACTGACCTAGAATCGCTGATATTGAACCAGCGGCGACGCACAACAACGCCGTATTTGAAATCCGACCTCCGCTTGCTTTATTCTTATTTTGTTATCCTAATACTCTATAGATGTTTGTTCTAATCCGGCTAGTGAATAACTGTAAGATGTGGCAATTATATGACGCCATCCAACAAATAATATTAAAGCATTATGCGTAGACTTAGATAATTAAATTTTCTTGGTAAATTATTTGTTTTGCTTCACGTCTAAGTAACTTAAATGCTAATAGGAAGGTATATTAATTCAGAAGTTTAGCCATTTATTTGAGCAAGGCAGGTCAGCAGTATAACGGTGCTGTCGATGATGCGTTGCTGTGACCGCTCGCAGCGAACAGGTTCCCGTATCCGTTATCAACCAGCTACTCAGGGCGCGGTGGGTCGCAATCCGTTTTTGGGTCAGGTTGGGTCACGACGCCTGCGTGGTAGCCGCTTGTCCCTCAAACACATTTAGAACTACATATTTTGATATCTAAGAATAGAGAGGCGACTACGCCTGTAGGCATCTCAAGGTAAAACGCTCACTTTTCTAAGCGTCGCACGTAAACGATGCGATTATAACATCACGGCGAGAGTCTACGATGTCGAAATATCGACTATGCGTCCTTGTGCAGATTTCACGTTCAATTACGTAAGAGCTATATTTTATTTACGTGTATTGTAAAGCCGGGTATGTTTACGCGCCCGTGTGCGGCGTCCGCCTACACAGGCCGCGCACCGGCGTCGGCGTCGTAGCATTTTACCCGTGACGTCATCGTAGCGTCTCGCCTACGCGAAATTCCTCGCAAGCGCGTAGTGACGTCAGCTCTACATTTTCTAATTGGTATCATGCGACGTCACGATTACCAACAACCTCATTCGAAATGAGATTTATATCTACAGATAAAAGTCTGAAGGTTTGCATCAGTCTTTGCACTACGCAATATTAATTTCCTGAGTGCAGTGAGCGCCGCGCCGGTCGCCGCCTCGCGACGATAGGCGCTGACCTACATGGTCGGTTCAATTTATCGTATTTCAATAGATTCTCTGTTACGACATATCATTATCACGATAGTAATTGACTTTATGCAAAGAACTTGCGCCATATCAATCGTACAGAACAAATCCCATTGCGCGCTCATGTTTAACACACCGTCTACGTCGCTGTGGGCGTTATCAATAAGTTTTCCATAATTAAAGGGCATGCAAAGTAAATTGCCAGTAAGTTACGATTCATTAACTAATTTAGCAACGTTTTTAAATAATCAGTAATGAAGATTTATTACTTGTTCGTTATTTAAACAATAAACGCAGCTATAACGGTCCCCTTGGCACATTATCAATGAAAACGTTTGTATTGTTAGACTTTGTTCATGGATTGGTTTTCATTATTTACAAATTTTATTTTATTGTACTTTTAAATATTGAAAATATAATATCGACTGCTGCCTATGCCAATAGTTTGATGTTGTAACGTCACAACCGAACCTTGATTTTTAGATATCCACACATTATGCTATACAACAATACTGAATAACTTTAAATTTCTCGAACGATGTAACAATATATAACACCTCAACAAGTCGAATCTGTTCTATAAATATAGTTATTGTTGACCGTAGGTACTCGATCCAGAAATAGAGCACGGTGAGGTTACCCGGGCCGCGAAATTGGGACGCCTAGATGCTAGGTTCGCGACCTGCAAACCTAGCGCGCCAACTAGGCCGCCGTATGTCCTGCACAATCGATGAGCCAGACCTACTCACGCTAACAACCATTTTCCAGTAAATCCACTCTGTAAAGTATTACAGGAATTGAAATGACTTACATTTATGCAGTAAAGATCTATTATAAACCTCGTCATGAACCATAGTTATAATTTAAGCAATACATGAACTAACTACGCTTTGATCCAGTTTGGCAACTATAAGAGTACGTTTTTTACCAAAGCCGGTAAACAACAAATTAAACGGTATTACCCAAGGAGAATAGCTGTAATAAAAACGTTGGCTGCATTTTGTCGTATAAAATGTAGGTCATGGATTTTTGGGGCAAGGTTGGCATTGCATTGAGGTGGTAGAGGGCGAGTACAGGCGGGTGACGTGGTCTGCTCCTACGGCATCCGCCTTGCACCTTGAATATTCACGAATCGTACAAGGCCATCGTTCTAACTGATTTATCCGTACAACCGTATACAGCGGATAGCCATCACTAATTCTAAATACCAATCAGCTTGATTCTCTGGAACGTGACCTGACCATTAACTCTTGCAGTTAGCGTGAACTTTTCAAGTACAATTAGTGTTGGACGTTCCGATTGTTATGTAATCAATGTTGCAATATAAAAATCGCTGCCCGGCAAAGAAAGCGTCTAACATGGTACTGCAAATATTTCATACCTGTAAATTATCGTAATTTTATTGCACTTTGTTGTCAAAACACTGTGCATAATTCTCTTTTTCTCGAAGACGTTTGGCTCACTTTGATAACTCGAAAAGTGTTATAAAGAGTACGTGTAATAGGTTGTCTAAAAAGTGACTTAGACTTATTATTCAAGTTCAACTTTTGAAACTAGGACGAACAAACAAAAGGGTTTGAATTTAACTTATGTCCAACTTAGATTAGGTGTCATTTAAATATGCAAATACATTTCAAATATAGTGACCAGTGACAAAATAGATAACTGACTGTTGTTGAATTATTCACTTAGTTTAAATGTCAGTTGGGCAGCTCCGGCGAGTATTTGCATAGATCTACAAACATTGTGGAGACAACTCATGCAAGTTGATGTAGAACTGCCCACGCGAGTATTACTGGTATTAGACAGACCAGTAGACCTTTTGAGCATTTAGGTACGATAATATAATACATAAAATCTAGTAAGGACAACCAACAAGGAAGAGCTCGTGGCCCTGCGGACTCAGTGTTCTGTAAACGATCACTGCAGTAAGCAACTTTCACTATGGCCGGTCCATGGATGGGTGACCATTCATGTGATCACTTTGTGACATTTATTTGAGCGTTTCCGTGCTTCGGAAGGCACGTTAAGCTGTTGGTCCCGGTTGCCAGTAAAATGGGCAGTCGTTAAGCTAAGTTGAGGGCTTTATTTCAACAGCAGGCAGTCACAACCTGCGCCTGTCCATTTAAACACGGCAATACGGCTCACCACCTATTACGTGGGACAAATTATGCAAAGGTGAAATGTGGGCATATAATATGCCTCTGCCTACCCCTTCGGGGATAAAGGCGTGACCATATGTATGTATCTATGTAAAATCTAGTAATTTCAAATAGACAAATAATACCAAATCCTTAGTTTGTATATACATTGAAATGCGCCATCTAATGGTTGTTGTTGTAAATTACACCTAAATTAAATCCTTAGTTACGTTGTGCTAAATGTTCCAACATTGAATCGGATCCATATGACACGAAAAGTTAGGAAGAATTGTGCAGATTTATTGTGTACTCTCTTCGCGTTTTAGCCCTTTTTCGGATATTGCCTATAATGATTCTAAACTCCAGTTTATTATACAAACTCGTACCTATGTCTGATTCATGTCAATCAAGTGTCGGATGTTAAATGAATACGCTATCACTGTAATAAGTACCTTGGATGAGCGACTCTATTAGTGCTAGTACTACCTATCTAATGGCGCTACATAAGATAAAAACATTGCAACATATTATTGTAGCATTCCATATTTTATAACGCGTTTTCCTGGTAAAAGATACTAACTATCTGAGAATCTGTGTTTATGATATTCCATCGCAAACAGCGTTTAAACTTGTTTGTAACACATTCGACATAATTTACGCAACATTCAATTACTAAACTTAACTCTAGTATACATTTACAGTATTCTAGAGATAAGTTTTTTCACCCAAACACTGGAGTAAACATTTCATACATCTCATTTTTTTTAAAATCGAAATTCAAGCCAAAGATGTCAGGAAAGGCAGTCGAATAAACTACTAATACGCGACCAAAAAGTTCCGTTTAATAAATCCACTGCACGTTGACAATAGGCCGATTGTCGGCTGGTAGCAAGCTATCGACCTATTTATTGGTGCACGATCGCTCAACGACAACCGAATTGCTTATGCATGCGTGTCTACGTGACTGTAATGCAGCCTCACGGAATACCTAATGTTAGAATGATCAATAGTCAGCATAAATTTTATATACTTTCGTTTTAACACGACCATTTTGAAATTTGTACTGCAAGCGCTACTAATTATTGTAATTTCATGCAGTTTATCGATGAAAATGTAGAGCACACAAACCTTGACATTTCTTTGCAATTTATACATTCTTCTTTTCTCAGTGATACACTTTATAATAAGGACATTCTTATACGAAGCTTTTACTGGATTCCATGAATAGTTTTAAATCAATGGTCTTGCCATTGGATTAATTTTATTATCATCATCTCAGCCTCATCATTATATTATTTATCTCTAAAGAGTACCACAATGTTCGGTCTTGACTCCCGCATCCATCAGGCCCCAAGTTTTATTAAGTCGCTCGCTTGTCCACCACCGCGTTTTCGAAAAAAAACGTTGCATCGCATATTTTATTCAAAGCGCATTGTCCGGCTGCCAATGTCCGTTAGAGACAACTTATGGGCCTGCTCAAATGTACCACACCAGCATAATGAACGATAATTGACACTCACGTTTATTATTTATTCATTGTCATACCCCGAGGATGTCAGGCTCAAGCGTGACTGAACCCATGTCACAGCTACCATGTCAATCACAAGCTCAGAAACATGTACATGAAGTATCCATTTGCAAATGGAAGCCGTAATTACCTAATCGTAATAGGTATTCGGTGTTATTAATCCTTACATAGAGTGCTTGCGTTATCTATTATAATGGCAATGTACAAAAAATGGGTACAATAATCGTGTTGATACGAGGTGTGAGCGACGACGACGCTGGCCGGTGCAGGCGGCAGGCGTTGCTGTGGCGTCACGGCGCGTCATACATTCGTAGTCCACACGCCACCGCCAGCCTGAGCCATTGACTCAATGCTGCAGTCAATGCCACTTCGACGCTCACATTTTTACTTTACGCTCTCGCTGATGAAATAAAATACACAAGAAAATAATCTTACTCTCTACATCGCGTCAGATTCTAGTTTAGAACATGGAGGACGGTGGTCAATATCTTCAAGATGATTTCTACTTTCTATACAACATTCTGAAACTAAAGGATTGATTTTCAAACTCTTTCACGGTTGGAAATTTGTATTATTTTTTAAACAAAACATAACTCGTGCTGAAAAATAATCGTTGATAAAAATTTCACACTAATATCTGTATTTAAGTGTAAAATGGATTGGTAGAAAACTGAAATTGTAACATTTCAAAACGTAGGAGGCATTACGAGCATGGATAATCCGATTTGCGCAGCGGCAACATCGATGCGCAGTAGAGCGGATAGTTTTCGCAACGCTGAGACGCCAACAGCACCCAATCAGCGTAGACGAGCCACAATACGACTTTATATTAGAAGTTACACAAAGAAAATATTTACAATACACTTACCATCAAGACAAAGTCACCTGTTGAAGGAATGTGTAACGTACAATAAGATATTTAATTACTGATACCGTTTTACGATTTACTTATTATTACGGAAGAATAGAATAATATAATATCTGGTTAATACTATCGCTATCAAGTATTGAATGGCCTTGTTGTTTATTTACGGAGTTAAATATCTGTCGTCTATTTTGCTGCTGCTATAAATTGTTGGACGTCCGACCTATTTTTCTTGTGAACTCTTTGCTGCTTGGTGAACAAATTCGACACGTGACATTAGTGTTATTGACTCACACTGAGGGGTTGTTATTGTTATGCCACGTAATGACTACAAACGTTCACAAACAATACAATGGTAGTTCTCAACGACCGTGAACCGCGTTTCAGTGTCATCTAACATAACATTCTATAATTGAGACAAATAGTAGAGACACTGTCTGTCGTTCTTGAATAAAATCTATAAAATTTTCACTAAAATATATTTTGCAATATTATTGGGTTAATTCATTAAATGGTGCCAAGGTGAAGGCTGCATTCACTACTGTTTCCGCCTTTATGGAGCAACCTGAACTTGAAGCACACGAAGTATTGCCAACTGACACCACCCACACCGCCATCTATGTGGCAACATGCAGCGTTGAAACCAGGCAGCCAGCTTAGTGAAAGGTTGCCAAGGACTCAATAAGGCAAACCCATTATTGTTATAACATTTTGCTCACGAATAGACGATAATATATTTAGTTTACTTAACTATTACCGCGCATATATAGAAATAAACTCAAAATGGTATGTTATAAAGCGCAATATTCGCAAACGTGATCATGATGTAGCAAAGTCGCTCGACGACTTTCACTGGCATTTCAAAGCCGGCCGTTTCGCCATTGAATAAAGCAATTGTGTAATAGTTGTCACTTTTTACATAATATCTATCATTGATCGGGAACTGACTGATAGATACATACATAATAGTCTTGGCATTTATTCCCCAGGAGTAATCAAAGGTATGCCCAGATATCAAAACTTGCATTTTACCCACGTATAGGTGATGAGCCTATTGCTTCGTGACCGATAGATAGGTTCTAACATAATAAAAACTTGCCCCATTTACATATTATTATATTAAGGTTTCAATTATATTCAAACAAATAAATGATAAAAAAACGCTAAGTGTGCAATGAACTTGTATTTTATAACTACACTTGTGCGGAAACAAAATGTGTGTCAGGCAATAATTTAAAGATATGTGGAGTCATTAATGCAACTTTCATTGTTCCGGTACGAGTGAGGGGCACGTCAATCTACGTCTTATGGCTCATGGCACGTCCACACTCGCATGAAATCACGTAAAAGTGAAAGTATGATGTGATCAACGCTCCGCGCTCGCCGCTAACTGTACTGATCATATAGGTAATGACGGCGAAACGACTTTATATTGTTGGCGTTGTAATAATACGATATAGACATACCACTATTTAGAAGAAAAGATGTCACTGCAGTCATTAGCAAACGGGGTTAAAAGACATTCATAATTGTAACATAATAACGAAGTGTGAACGCACACTTATTCCAGTCAGTCATTCTACCGGGTTACATGACACAGAAGATAACACACCTGGTTAAAAACTCATGCTGTGGAATGTGTGTACATGTGTGTATGAAACTCCGCTAGTGTGACATCATATTAGCCTATAGACAAAGATGTAAACAATCGTCAACTTCACTCTATGCTAAATATATGAAGTAACAAGTATTGTCTGACCCGTAAGTACAACGTAATGCTAGATACGTAGATAGTGAGTATTAAAGTGTCAATCACGAACGTGTCGTAGAAGGAAGCTGGCGACGAAAACGTAATCAATGTCAACCAGTCAACAGCTTGGTCGTGGCACATAATTGACCGAGAGTGCGGCCGCGATATGGACAACTTTGCCAGTGCGTGATCTAGAGTCATGCGTCATATATGGCCTTACTTCCTAATATTAACACATACATGCAATATAGACTCGCCTATTTATACGCCACCTTTTCACCAACTGTATTTATTGTATCAATTGTATCCTTCGTTCATCCATTTTCTTTCTTCCTTCTGGGTATAATCCTTTTTTCTTTGCCTTTATTCCTAGTAGTTTCGCGCAAGAACTTGTGACTATTAACTTAAGTTGTCACACTATGTATTCGTAAATTTTTCATGAACTGTAATTGGCCTTACTTCCTAATATTAACACATACATACAATATAGACTCGCCTTTTTATACACCACCTTTTCACCAACTTACTATATTTATTGTATCAATTGTATCCTTCGTTCATCCATTTTCTTTCTTCCTTCTGGGTATAATCCTTCTTTCTTTCCCTTTATTCCTAGTAGTTCAGCGCAAGAACTTGTGACTACTCGTATTAACTTAAGTCGTCACACTATGTATTCGTCTATTTATCATCAACTGTAATTGGCCTTACTTCCTAATATTAACACATACATGCAATATAGACTCGCCTTTTTATACGCCACGTTTTCACCAACTGTATTTATTGTAATAATAGTATCCTTCGTTCATCCATTTTCTTCCTTCTGGGAATAATCCTTCTTTCTTTCCCTTTATTCCTAGTAGTTCCACGCAAGAACTTGTCACTATTAACTTAAGTCGTTACACTATGTACTTACGCCAATTTTTCATAAATTATTATTTGATCCCGCGTAATAAGTACTGAGACTATAGCCGTGTTGAAAATAACCTCAGAAAGATCTTTCAATAACAATCTCTGATAAATGTTACAAAATTTCTTACATATTTTTTATATTGGTTGAGGAAATATGGGAAGTCCGCTTACGGGGAAATACCCGCTGTCTTATTTATAACATGATGCATGGTGCCGTTTCTTGTTACTTGTTAAGTTGTAATTGAGTACTTATGAATATAAAACTTCGTATAGCATGCAAAAATGTACATCCCTACCACAATAGATAAAAATGCTGTAAGTATTTTCCTGAAAAATCTATCAGTCTGTGAATATGTCTATAACATGTAAAATGATCAATTGCTCTGTGCCAGTAACACATTTTGTAATTTCCAATGTCATTTTCAAAAGTATTCTCTAACAGGTCGTGCATATTATTTCCATTAGTATGATAAAAGTAATCCAACAAGTGAGCAAGATCTCCAACACCACAAAATTACCGCTCTCTGTATCTGAACCTGTTTGCCTCGCAAGCATGTATTTTGCTAGATATATTTCCTGCTCTGAGACACGGCTGCTATTTATTAGGAATTTCCATGAAATTACTGCAATTTCCAAAGCCAGAGGATTCAGGAAAATAAACGCTGAATGCGTAAATGATACGTCACTGGCCTTCATTTAATAAATACTTACTTATTTCATTAGTGAATAACCTCAATATGATCACGGTATAAAGTCGGTCAGTCCATGACACAGCGTGCATCTCACTCCAATTTCACCCGGTCATGACGTCACCCACATCCACCCTGATCCACACTCCGTGCGAAGGTCGGCTTTATTGATCCGGTGTTCATAAACAGTTTAAGTTACTGCAATAGCATTTCAGTTGAAGTGCACTTATTTAACTTATTTTATACAATGTTATGAGTGTATGACCATTTTTGTGCAGCGAATACATTGAGATGAAATCGGGCTTTCAAAAAAGTTAAAACTGAACTTATATGGCTTCTAGAGTCGTTTAAAAAAGAAATGAAATAATGGCAAGAGGTAAATTTTCAGAATTTACTGTATTCAATGTAATTCAATACTATTATGTTGCGATTTGAGAAGCCAGACCTAAAAAGTGATAGGTACATTTTTTTGCAATCATTATTCTTTCTAACAATAATATGTAGAGCTTGGAATCCACGGGGTTTACGTAAAAAAAATCTTAAGTAAAGGGCGTATTATCCGTTTAATGATTACCTTCTTTATTGACTTGTTAATAACCAGCTTATTTTTTGTTGCAGACACCAATTGAACTAAAGAAAAGACTGGACGAAGTAAGGCTGCTGGAGTCCCGCAAATCCGCCAGATTAGCTGATGTGGATACAGATTTCGCCAGGCTGGCGGACATGGCAGGTGACCGCCGTCGTGTCTCCGCCAACATCGAAGTACCTTCACACCATCATATACAAGTGTAAGTACACATGCTTATAGTTATAATCAACTCTGACAATCCACTGTTAGACAATCGCTAGCATTTTGAGAGGGTGATGGCCAAGCCAGTTTTGTTGCGAGTTTCCCTAAACCATGGCTTTGTCCGTTAGTCAGCAGATGAGGCTAGCTTGGACCCAGAAGATCTCGGTGTATGCATCCACTGACTTTGGCCCAGGAGCACCATAAATCATGTAATAAGTACATTTTAATCCAGAACACCTTGAATAAGCCTACTACTTGTTAATACCAGGGTTCCCTAGATAAGAGAGTATCTGTGTAAAACTCTACCACTTGACTGTATCACTCTAACTAATCAAATTATTTCCCAAAATGGCAAAATTCTAATGCTATAGAAGTCAGTATGTCTTGAATCGATTGCACAGTATCACTAACCTGGAGTGCAGGGAATTTAATTAACAAATATTAATGTTATTTCGCCTTGAGTAGCGGCTCACCTCGCCACGATCTCGGCGGAAGGCCACTGCATTTCTAATACCCGTTCGCTGCCTTGTAAAACTCTTTATCGGTTTTTGCATAGCAATTTACCTAACCCAGTAGAGTATTTGTATTTAATGTGCATACCGTAGCTTATAATCCTCATCCAATAAGGCAGTACAAGGGGTATGTGGCCGCAGGTAGCAAACAACGGGACTGTATAGGTAGGTAGGTACCGACAACAGACAGTAACATGAATTGTGCGTTACCTTGTAGGTAGGTGTAATCGCTCACGAGTGTGCAGTGCATCGTCGAAGTGGGGCCGAAAGCGGGCGCGGGCGTTGCGAAACGCAAACCGAGCGCGTTAGAAACTGGATGGAAGTGTTAGCGCGGAGTACGGGCGTGTCCTTGTCACACTTGCCTACATTCTGTGGCCGGAGCGCGCCGCCCGCGCCTCGAGCCCCTCGCCACCTCGCCGCGCCGACACACCGACAGACAATGCAACTTTGTGAGAATGATTAAAAAATTCTAGAGGATTACATAATTACTAGAACCAATTGAGATTCTAGCGAAAGGAGCATTATCACGAAGCGTCAAATTAACGCTAACAAATATCTACTTTTGCTGCTCTCACTTTCAACCACTATTGAAAAACATAATAGTGTATTTCTGAATAGCTTTGAGAGTGGGTCACAGTCAGTGTATCATCGAAGTCTAAGAAAGTACAGCGCCGTTATTATGCTTTAATGTCGCTCTGAAATTAACTTGGCACTTTTTTTGCCTGTTGGTAGCAACAGAGCAAGTAGTATGCTGCAGTAGAACCGGAACAAACAGCATCAAATGAGTAGCGCGACGTGACGGTCGTCGACGTCGCAGTTTCACTTTTCATCGCGATCGTGGTGAGAGGCGAGGCCTCCATCGCGATCCAAATTTCACAATACCCAACTAAACAGACGCTTAAAACAGTAATCGACTTTCGTATCTACAATTCAAGTGTGCTGAGATCTCCATCGCAAACAATTCGTACAGCCTTACTTCAAATTACAAAGTAACGCGTCACGCATAACATAAGGAAAGATCTCGACATATTACACAACTACTCTACATAAAGGAAACGGGATTTAGTGGTTTTGGGCTGAAAAGATATTTACAAGAATTTCACGATATTATGTCAGTTAAGTGAAATTTAGTTTAAAGTAGGGGCTGTAATTACAAAAAAACCTGCTTGCTCAACTAGAACTACTGCAAGAAGTCTTGCTCTACTACAAGAACAAGAAGTTACTCTTGAAATTTGTTGATCAGTTCAATGTAGCAACTAATGACAATATATGTAGCGATGGTAATTATTGGTAGTGTAATTCTCGTTTTTATTTTGAAGATGATAGATTATGATAGAAATTTTCGTTAACACATTTCGAGAGCGGGCCACGGAGAAGTGAAAGTCTCCAAATATTAATTTTTAACGTGAACATGCAGCATATACTTGTGTTAGCTCATGGATTTCAAAGATACACCGTTACACACACAATTTACAAGATTATCATTATATTCTAGTTGCTGGACAGTGAATTATAACTATTTCGCTTAGTTCATGAATCAACTAAATTGAAAGATGGCGTCGTATTCGGTTGGTACTTGGCGCGGCCGCCATTTGACACACTGACCCAGTTTCGAAATGGAACGCCACACACACTAGAATAATACCGTACACAGCGATATCCGCGAATGCTACGCTAAGGCTACTGCCATCTAATTTGTATTAGAATACCTAATCAATTGAACTGTAAATCAAACAATAGCGCCAAAAGCATTTGGCCTTTCTTTGATTTACTGCGTCGTCAATTGAATTTTTAGTTGTCAGATAAGGATGAAATTTCAGTCATTTCAAATGATGTCCAAGTAAAAAACTACAAATACTATGCACTAAGGCTTTAGATTTAAATAGGTAAGTACATCATACATTTCTTCACTGAGGTTCCATCATCTTCAGCGTTGCCAATTGCCACGGTCATTTCTTGCTGGGTATTTCAAAAGATTACGAAACATAGCTCTTTTACTATTTACAACTTTATTGTCAGTATTAGCTTGGTTTTTGGTAAAGATTTTTAAAAACATGAGAGATACTTTAAGGTCTCACGCAAACAGGTTTTATTAATCGGTACAAAACAAAGTTAGAAGACATATAACTTACATTCCGCATGGGTTTGCGCAACATGTAAAGAGAAGGCGCGCGTTCACGGCTAGTGGTGGGGAGGTCCGCTGGCGGCACTTTCTCGTTGGGTGGGTATACGTTTGCTTTCGTTGGTATTGTGGAGGCCCGTTATCTCATTCGGCAGGTGCAGTTATGCCGCTCTACCTTGGGAAAGTATTACAAAAATTATTCAGTATTACGCAACCTACTTAATGGATAAGTTTAATGTTGTCTACCTACATTCTACGCATCTACATTGTTCTGAAACGAACGATATAGATACATCAAATCTAATTTCAGTTGAATTACAAAATCAAACAAAGGATTGGGTAGTCTGCTGACACGTCATACAAAAGGAAAATCATTACTCATCCGGAATATTCAACTCTGTGCTGACTTTCCGACGACCTACCTGCAGGTTATTACACTGGTGTAGGGACAAAAACAGTTCTGTTTTTCATTATTCTGAGAAATAAACAGTAGAATAATGAAATTCGCGATGTAAACTAATGGCAATAGGTATGTCATTACTAACAGAAGCGAAGTAACAAATTAATTTCGTCATGGTGTGACAGATACAAATTATAGTTAGTTTGGCAAAGTTACCCATACTTATTAAACTACTAGAATCTAGATGATTCTGTACCCGTTCCCGCTTCCCGTGTGAACATTTTTCCAGGATGAAAAGTAGCGTATGTGTTATTTCAGACTATCAGCTATTTCAGCACAATCCGTTCAGCCGTTAC
This sequence comes from Miltochrista miniata, assembly GCA_933228765.1. NCBI lineage: Eukaryota > Metazoa > Arthropoda > Insecta > Lepidoptera > Erebidae > Miltochrista > Miltochrista miniata. The sequence goes on along the minus strand of OW121749.1, from coordinate 17,982,050 downwards.
AGCGTGATTGAGTAACAAACATCCAAACATCTTCACAAACTTTCACATTTATAATATTAGTAGGATCAAACACGTTATAGCTCTAGAACCAGTTACTTATCAAAGTACAAAACTGCTTTAACTCTCAACAGTAATTTCATGCGAAGTCCTTGAATAAAAATGACCAATAGGTAGGAGACTTAAAATGAAAATTGTGGTCATATCAATAATTTGCAAACTCGTACTTGACGTGTGAGTAATCTTTAATTTATTATTATGTATGAATACTATTAAACGTAAATATACATACTAGTCGTAGTTATGTAAACAATATAAAGTTCCTGAATATAATCCATGAATCTATTCTATGCTTATACTCTCTAAGATCTCTAATATTCTATGTAAAGTTCCTGATTTACTTTTTCTCTTACCAAGCCTTGAATGTAGAAAAGAGAGAGAAAAATTCGCAAGAAGTTCATTTGTAATGTAAACAAGGATATGAAAGGGTTTATGGAAATCCCATTGTAATAAAACCAAGCTGCTCATGTTCCAATAAAACTCTAATTCAAAGAAAACGATATTTTGAGCGATTTATGGTGACATTTCTACCATGTTTGTTTTAAGATTCGAGATATAAAGTTGTCGATTACGAAAACAGTCCATTGAAACGAGTTTCACAGGCTGAATCGAAAATAAACAAGAATATAGAACGACATGGCATTGGCTATCGAAGTGACGTTTGGGAGAGAGTAGGCTCGGGGGCCTCGAGACACTTATAAAAGGGAATACCTAATAATTATGTATTTCTTTTTCATGATGTACTATCGTATCTTGTATGTTCGATATTTTATTAGGTTTGGAATTGGATATGAATGCACATCGATATTTAAATTAAGTCATAGATTTAAGTAGAAACTCTTCAACAAGAAATTATGTTATCTATGGCAATTAAAACTACAGATTGACGAAATAAGGAGAAAATAATAGTGTTGTTCTTATGGCAACGGTCAAAGTATTGTATTCTGTTCAGGAAAATGTTCAGCTTAAAATGTCGTACTTTTTTTTTGTTTAACGTGAGGGAAAATTCTCATGGATGTTATGCCGGACTCCTACCGACTAAAAAACCTCACGTAACGCCCAACAGCCTATGGTTGAGAGCCCCGGGTAAGCCTTCGGAAGGACATATTTAATTTATTCAATGACGCTATTGACATTTTGACAATGTAGCAAACATACGTTTCAAGGCTGAAATCAGGAAATTGAACATTCAGAAGATGGTTGAACTCTAGACCAACTATGATAGTATACTCATTGTAGTTGCCAACTGTCCGTGATCTAGCTTCTCAAAGTCACCTCGGAACGGATATAATGTTTTACATTACACAAAAACACGCGCCCGACCTACATCAACGTGGCAAAAAAGCACATTAGCACAGCTCGCCTAGGTATAATGAAACGTTACCGAACCTTACACAACGAGTGAGCTGAAGGCCTTTTTAGTTTGTTTTTCAAATACGCTATTAGGGCGTGGTTCCACTGACGATGACGTGGGTAGGAGTAAAGATGGGGCCTGCCAATGTATAATTGATGTTTTTGGACAAATATACATGACATAGGTACTTGCGTTAGGGTCATCTGAGTAGCCATGTTTCTTAGTTGTCATGTATTTTATACGCACATATTTACTTAGAATTGTCTCCGCTCTCCCTATCTCTCTCTCTTGTTCGGGTGACGGTCATATTATGAGAATGCCAAGTGTCATTATATGGCCGAATCTATAGAGTAGGTACCTAATGTTTCTAGCTCTTAACTTTAATTGATAGTCCATACAACTATCTAAACTATTTTCGCTATTGCTCGTTTACTCATTGGCCTTCTCCCCGCTACGCTCGCCTCGGCCGCAGTGAAAACCCATCCTTATCATACGACATTGACTCGACTCGAAGGAGGAAATGAATTGTTATTATAATTTATCCTCCATTACGTAAGACACGCAAGAATTATTTTGTAGGGTTCCGTAGTAACGAAGGAACCTCATTTTTGTATGTGGGAATTACAACGAATGTCATGCCGGACCATGCCGTCCCGACCTATCCATCTATGGCGGTTAACCCGGGTATATTCAGAATCAGAAGTATGTCCCAGAATTCTCGGCATATGAAGTCCTTATTGTTGCGAAGTCGTCCTACCGTCTGTCTGTCCGTAGTTTAGTTTAGGAACCCTTGATTTAAAAGGGCTGTAATTTGATATAGGCACGGCAATACAGTGTTATCTTAAGAAAATATTTCTAATAGTACCCTCTGCCGCGCAAATTGAGGATTCTCAATTTTTTTTTCTCCTGCACCTTATGCTGGCGTATCGTTAAATAGATCTACCAAAATTGGGATTCGTTTGTGAATTATTAAACTTTAAATAAAAAAAAAATTGTAAACTCGTATTTATAAATAAGTAGCTGCGGAACCGCTGCTAGACACGCGCTTGGCGGGTTTTTTGTTTTTATTAGGTGTTAAATATATTTAAATTAATTTTTATACCAGCTAATTCTATTCATAATTAAAGTTTATTTAAATACTACAATATAACGTCGGTGAAGATCTACATACAATTCGACATTTTGTCCACATACATACGCCTCACATATTCACGCTTTTATCCCTTAAGAGGTAGACAGAGCATACGCACACACACATTATCTTAATGCCATGCTTAAACGCACCGGGGTAGATACCTAGCCTGATATTGAAATTTCCAAAATAGCACAAACGGTAACCCTTCTCGTGACTGACCATTACGTAACAAGCATGCAAGGATATAAAAGAAAATCGTGCTACGGTAGCTTAGTCCCCAACTTTTTTAATATCCAATAAGGTATACCCTCATAGAACACAGTGCCTCAGTGGAGCCATCTATCGGCACTTCATCGACTCTAGTAATAGGGTATCTACAATCATAAGTCCTTCTTATCGGCAGCGAGTCTTACATTATCGGAGAGATTAATAAACAATATATTCGCTATCAGTGTTGAACCAGTAGCGCGGTAGGTAACAGGGCGCAAGGTCATATTCAATGTTACGTGCGCGTGCGTACTATGGCTGCGCAAAGAATATGTGCACAGCTGGTGAAGAATACGCGCCCGGACACCGACCGTAGCTAAATTAAACAAACGATTTCTTATATTGTCAAACGGCATAACACTTGACCGAGGTTCTCAGCATGATGACGTCAGCGATAGTGACGCGTTATAGCATTATGTTTGATTGAGAAAGCTACAAACACTGACTACATTCAAATTATTATCAATTCGTCATGAGTAAACGCTATGCGTAACGTCCGCGATGCTGATATACCATATCGTTACGTCACGAGCACGCGTCATCAGCTGTAAGTTCTCTCTGGTTGGAGATCGGCTTACCTACTATTGGACATAATCTAATGTCACCTTCGATAGGTCGTTCGCCTGTATCGTCCAGTACCTATCAGCTATCTAAATCCGACAGGTAATGCATTAACCTATCATCCTAATGAAAAATAAGTATCGAAATAACATCTGTTCACTTTTCCGCCTGAAAATTTTCTATGGCTCTTTTCGTACTTTCAATAGCTCCCAATTGGCCATAGTTACGTTGACCGGCTAAACAAAGTTTTTGTGTATTGTTAAAACGACCTACAGTGCACACAATACGAACTCTTATTATCTATTTTGAATCGGATAACGAACCCAGCTGGAAGGTCGCTTCGACACAGGGTGAATATACTTTGTTCCTAGGGTGCATTCCTAGGTCGCGTGAGACGAGTACTTATTTTTCTCTACAGATCACTCCGTCACGATCATGTGTACGTTTTTGTATTCTTACAAACACGTTTTGGTAATTGGCCAAGAAAAAAAAATCACCACATGACCTTCGTTTTCTTTTTCAATGCATCACTATAATGTTAACGTAATTTAGTCGTGGAAACTTGAATCACAAATGTACTTTTGATGTTATTTAATAAAGAATCATTGAGCATGTCAGCGGTCGCTGATCTCGAGTGCATGCATCTGCGGGGCAGCGCCTCGCCGCCCGCGCCCCAAGGACGTTGCGACAGCCTCCCGAAATGAACCCGTTTCAAGTTCACGCCGCGATCAATCACCTAAAACGTCAAGAAACTCGCACCTTCCATGAAATAGGACCTTCAAATAATTTAAGGTCTATGACTTCTGCGAGTAATATTTTTAAATATATTCAGGAAAAAAAAATACTTAAACAATTCACCAAAACTGAATACCTTTAAATTTGATTTGCGTTATCAAATCCGTGTATGTATTAAGATTTTCAGTGACTATACGTTCTGTTATATACACAAATGTTTAGTTAGAATATACTACAGAAGTAACAATATTTGCTTAATTGTTGCACAATTAAAGTTTAATGATAATGTATAATTTGTATTCTTTCACGACACGTAGCTTCACAAATAATGAAACAGGTCAAAACTACGTCATTTAGTGATAATAGTAGTTAAACGACATAAAATATATGTTTTGATGTGTTGATTACTCACACTTGTATTATTGTCGGCTGTAAAATTATATTTTTTAATGAACAATATTATAAAGACAATACACATATTTCACTTTATCATGAAAGATCAAGTAGGTATTGCCCTTGACTTTGTGACGCATTGATAATATCAATCAAAGAACAAAGAACCCAACTGTATCTATTACTTGCAACTATTTATCATTATCTATCGACGGGCAGGATAACAAGGTGAAGTTTACAAAGAAAAATTACAATACATGATTCTCATGAACGGCTAGACGTGTAGAAGTGAGTTGGGGTTGTCGAACGCACCGCTCATAGCCTACACCAGTTGAACGAACCTACATTTGAAGGTGGCAGGGTTCGCAAAAGCCTGCGATCTAAAGGTTTGATGTTTGTGGGTCGTCGCGCCGCCAATTGCGCAACAAACACTCACCCCACGTATCCCTGCGACCTCGGGTTCTTCACGCTACGATCTGGCCACGAAGTTCAATAATCTAGTCTAGACTTGTTGATTGTTCAATGACATAGGCCTTTTTCGGCAAGTTCAAATCAGCTTTTGATCCTGTCTGCGAAGGGTTCCACTCTAATGCTGTGATTGATTACAGCGTCTGAACATTAATTACGTTTAGCTTTTGAACTTGGACTGGCATACTGTGGGCGACAATATTATTATTAGAATATAAAAGTTTTCTTCATTGTATTTTGGTAGCAATGATTTCATTTACCTGCGGCTCATAATATGCTAACAAACACTGTTAGCGGTGCTGACATAAAATGGCTGCCCTTTGTTCATGATATCGCTGTTACAACCACACATTCTTCTTTAATTAAGATATCAAGGCTATAATGAGAGTGAATTTGGAAATCCTTTTAAGTACTAAAAATAATCAACTCCAGAACACATTACTAAAGCATGAAATATAATATAGGTACATATCTACGTAATTGATCGCTGCCCACTTGTGATTTTCTGGCATCTCCGGTCTTTGTCGTAATTTGCATTTGTGTTGCATTTTTTGGCATGTTCAGTTTAATGATTTATTCATATTTGAAACAAAAATATTTCCTCAAAATCTTTTGTATTATTCTAAACATAAAAAAGAGTTCATAATAAGTTTTACAAAAAATAAATACCTTGGTGCACGTCCAACTTCAATCAATTGTGTTTAAGTTTAGGCAAATCTTTTGCAATAGATTACATTAATCCCTTTTTATTCTAAAAACATTTTAGTGTCATTTCTTTTGTCCATAGGGAATTTGCAATCGATTATTCTCAGAATAGAAGCGTTACCACGAAGTACCACTTATTGATGCCTCCCTGGTCCCACAATTGCCCACCTACGACGAAGGTTCGCCTATTAAATATCGATCGCGCTGTATTTCATGCACTGTTGCAATGTTTAGTCAGTGTATTGTTAATTCCACTGTAATCGTCTATTGCTTACAATATTTTAAAGATTTTTTTTATACACGGTGGAATGTTTTTGGTCACTTTACTCTCTGTACTTCGTGGGCAGTCTTTGTGTGGGACAGCCCTAAAACGCTAGTGCAAGAGTCACCGGTATCTTCTTAGCGGGACGAGAATCAAAACTTTGTGAGACAATGAAACATCCAATGCCGACCACGGTTTATTTGCGACCCACAATCAAATAAAAGCGCGGGCGCAGGGCGGTATTTCAACGCTATATTACGAATATCTAATTACTTCCTAATTCATTCATCATCTTTATTTAATGAAAAACATTATAGGCAGGTACGAAGGGATGCAAAACAAAATTACCTTTTGAAATATTAAAGTTATACCACTCTATATGGATACCAAATACCAACACCTGCAGACTATATCAGTCTTTATAACATTTTTATTCCTATTGTTTCAGATCGCGTAAGCGTGGTCCAAGCAGCTCATGCGACCACGGCTACGGGGAGCGTGACGATCAGATGAATGAATGCAATGCTGCCCTGGTGCTGATGTCCCTCAGCTGCTCGCCGAACTCGCCGCGCCCCAGTAAGTCGCTCGACACTCATCACACACCAGACAACACACCAGCGCTGTACCAACGATGATCCAGCATTAATAGTATGCCGGCAATTCTTGTATTTATTGTTTCATCATTTTGCTCTTATGCCAGTGGTTGAACTGCAGCTGCAGGCTCCACGGCGAATAATTTCGCAATAAGGCTTTAATGCACCAATCTAACATCAAACACATTCATCTTCTCAGCTGCATCCAAAGCATACACTACTGGGCTCCGCTTTGTTGATTGGCTCGGCCAATAGGAGAAAGCTCAATGTGACAGTGACTGCCGTCTGACTTCAGACACCTCCGTCTAGAGTGCCTGTGCCAGAGCGTTCGGCTTTGTTCCATATTTGTCTTCCACCTAGCAGGTGAGGTATGGATCCTCAAACATCTTAGAAATACATCAATGCATCAGATAAGGCGCTCCTAAAATGCTGTAATACTTGCAAGCGCTATTCTAAATTGTTGCAACGTCGTACCTATTTAGTCTTTATAGCGGTGAGGAATTAATTAATAATTTTAGCAAGAATTTTAGTCAAGGGAAAGGTTGTATATTCAGTATGAAATCTACAAAACCTAAATGGCGTCTAGACTACAGTCTAGACGTCGTCTAGACAGGTATTCGGTGTAACAGCGTCCTCATGATGAGCTCCGACCAAATGTGCTCATGCTCGACTAGCATATTACTTGATGCAACGCCTTACATAAACGACTGCACTCTTTGTGATTCTGTCTCAACGGGCTACTAAAACGCAGACGGCTCCTTAAGTCAATTTTGTATTTCAGAAACGTTTTAGTGTAGGTTGAATAAAGTTTGATGTTGCATCACATACTAATTATAATTGGTATAAAGTAATTTGACGTCGGTTAATTACATGCATAGCTTCAATTTAGATGAGTATCAGCTCAATAACAGTGCATGTAGTTGCTTCTCGGGACAGCTTACGCAACATTCTATGCGGAGAAGTAAGCCGTTTCACACCACCAATAAAACTTAACGATTACTATAGAACAGCCTGGGCGACTGTTCTAATGCGCCGGCGCATGTGTGCCGCGAGAAAATAGCTGTTCTTATGAGTGAAAGTCCCTGACCGAAGTTCCGTTCTGCAATTTATTACATTTCATTTTATAAAGCTACTCTACGTAGGTACATATTGTCATTTGTGGGATACAAAGCTTCAACTATGTAGGCAATGGAATGATCAATATAATACCTACATAACATTATCTTTATTTACATTTATATCTAAATATATATAACTCAAAGGTGACTGACTGACATAGTGATCTATCAACGCACAGCCCAAACCACTGGGCGGATCGGGCTGAAATTTGGCATGCAGGTAGATGTTATGATGTAGGCATCCGCTAAGAAAGGATTTTGATAAATTCTACCCCCAAGGGGATAAAATACGGGAAGGGGGAACGGGAACAAATTTTACGCGGGCGAAGCTGCGGGCATCAGCTAGTTATTACATAAAAAGACAAATAATATTACTTAAAAAAAACTGAACTTCATACAACCAAAGATAGAACTCATTTTTATTACCTACTATAAAGTGGTTTCTGTTGTACAGGCGCATGGGGCGGACGATCATCTGTGTCTCCAGGAGGGAGCAGCAGCTCAGGCTCGTCATGGCGTTCCGGCACACCGTCACCACCGCCGGCTTCCTCTTCCTTCAGCGACGAAGGCATCGCAATGGATTACGAAGAGCTCCATCCACGCAAGAAAAGAGTAAGTGTTTTAGATTTTTCTCTCTTTCTAGCGTCAAGGTTCAGCCACAGCAGATCTACAGCCACTTACAACTTTGTAGGGTGTAACCTGCCGTTAATTCTTTACACTCCCGCTGCGGGTGCCTGCACCAGCACTCAGCTCAGCTTTTACGTAAGGACTAAGGCTATCCTTGATACCAGAAACTTCGACGAGTTCTATACGAAAACATAGAAGTATTTCCATTTCAGTTTCATCTTGTTTTATCGTGTATCAAGCCACACCCATGTCTTGAAGAGTGCTAAGGATTCTGACCATTTGACCCCGTACAAAGAGAAAATGCTTCTTCATTTATACCATAAACTGGCTATTAATCAATAAATCTATACGAAGGTACAATCAAGAATTCAAAAAGGAAAGTCTGTAATATGCACATTAATTAGAAAGCGATTGTCCATCGTTTGTGAGTTCCATATAAATGTGTGAAGGACTCGAGTAGGTATAATTTGTCAAAGTAAAAATAATGTTTCACAATTCGTCGCCAGGTGGCACTGATTACTTCGCATCAATCATCTTCTACTGACTTTTCAAATGGTTTTTACTGAGGTGTTTTCGAAGACGTTTATTTTCAATCGCCAATCTAAAGCTCAAATTGAAACTGAGCTACTCTAACGGTCCGGATCCAAAATTATACAGATATGTCGTGTGGAACGTGCCCAGTCACCAGTGCGAGTTCAATTAGACCGTGACACACTTCGTGGTCGCTTTCGTATTACAAAGACTGCAGACACTACTCCAACTTAATGTATATCATACAATCTTCTAGGCAATAACTGGAACCACTTCTGTATGTTCAATGATTATAATTATTAAGCATTTCCGGAAGAAAAACCTATTTTAAGAATGCTGTTGAAGCGTAGTAGCCGACTTACAAGAAGTGTTTAAAAACGCCGACTACACCTAGGTACTATCAACATAAATTACTTCAAATACATTTAAAAGGTTTACCTAGATACTAGTAACTTTGGTTAGACAAGAAACAACTTTAGAAAAAATACCTTTATACAAATAGGTAATCATTACTCATGATGATAGGACTCTACATTTATACGTCATTTCGCTTTTTTCCCTGTTTTCTCGTTTCGCCACAAAAGAAAATGTACTCTTCTCCGGATATTTTCTAATCAAATTCAATAATATATGAAAGCGCCGCAAAAATTAAGTTCATATTGTTCATGGGATTCCTGCCTCTTGACACCTCATGTAATCCTTTGTGACTCATTATCTAATTATGACGCAGATGAACTAAGCTTGCATTATAAATTGCAGCAACAACAAATCCATTTCCTTTAACATGTTCATTGCGAATAATGCCTATAATAACTCCTTGATAAAGTTAGGTTGAATTTGAGTGGGGTATAACAGCTTCCTGGTGGTCAGCAACTTTCCCTACTGGTTTTGTTTCCAACACATCCTTAGTAAGCTCTATTAACGCACAGTTTACTTACAAGTACTAAGTAAGGATATCCGGTTGTTCACGGCCTACGTAATAGTATGCAATAAGGTAATAAATTATTATATAATAAGTATTTATATCAAAAATAATGATAACACTTGATATTTCCCTTTTGTTTTTGAAGTACTCAAAAAGAACGAAATCGGACTGAAGAAAATCAGGAATTCATGTTCCTAAGTAATTAGTATTGACAGTGTGTCATTCATTGTCGAGGAAAAAGGAACAAAGAAATATATCAAACTAGCTGATGCCCGCAGCTTAGCCCGCGAAAATTTATTCCCGCTCCCGCTTCCCATAGAAACTTATTCCCGGGATAAAAAGTGGCCTATGTGTTATTCCAGACTATAATGTATCCCTGTATCAAATTTCAGCCAGGTCCGTTCAGCCGTTCGAGCGTGAAAGAGTAACAAACATCCGCACTCACAAACTTTCGCATTTATAATAGTAGTAAGATTTCATAAAGTGAAAAAAAAAACACTTGAACCTTACAATAATAAGACTTCTCAGGATATTTATTCTTTTGTCCGCTGTTGGTAGTCTTCAATTCGTTTGATCACTAGACTTAGTAGTATGATTCATCCGCTAGAATTTGAATTGAATTGTGAAAGAATTATATCTAATAGAGGATTACTCGTCTTGTAAAGGTTGCCAAGTTTGTAAGGAATCCGACAAAAAAAAAGATCTCCAGAAATATTTACAGTCTTCGCAAAATAGGTAGCAATTATAAAATGACATAAAGTTACGCCACATTTATCGGCGATGCTGATACAAGTGACATTGCGAAGTGATATCAAATCACAAGTACCTACTTATTGTATTAATATTCCAAGTCATGTGTAAGATAAGAGGTCATTGACTTATTGTGGACTAAATCTATCAATCCAATTAATATTATTTGCGCCATTTGTCTTGCGAATTGACAATTTCCTGCTTAGTTTATAACAAGAAATACCATAATTTTACAGTAAATTTGAAATGAGTTTATGTATGATTCATTAACCGAGGAAAACGGGGGAAATTTGAAATAGTTATCTCATATTACAACGGGAACTTTTGTTACGCATTTTGCTTTTGCGCGACCTATTTTTCTACAAATTAACGTAAAAGACATGATGTTATTATTTATAGGTATTCGTCATGGTGTATTACTCTTATATAACGTATTACAAATCAGATATCATTGCCGAATGCATATACAGTCGGTAAGTACATCAATCAGCTTATAGCAGACCACTGCACTGAACTTAGGACTCTTCCAACTTCCATGACAACACACGGTTCTACGCCTTCCGCGTGCAATCCCCTCTCTGTTAACTTTTCTAGGTCATCGCTTGAGGTAAATAATTATCATTTCAAGTTCATAATTTATCAATTCAGCAAATCTTGATAGTAAAGCAGTAAAACAATTACTACCTTGCTATGAAAGAAGGACAAAACAACACATACTTACCTAATCATTTTTATTACAAAAAGATTTACTTTGACTGATAGTACACAAGTACAGATAAGTACAGTTCAGTTGTTTTTACAGAATCCTATTGTTTGTTATAAAATATGTACGTCAGTTTGTCATAATAGTGCATTGTCGCTTGTTATATTGATAAGTGCAGCAGCAAGAGGCTGATTGGTTCATATGCACATAATATAATATAATTTACGATCCACGTGCTCAGTTCACTGTGTCGTACAATGTCAAGGCGCGGCACAGCCACAGCGCATTGCGGCCGCAGTTATGCAACACCATTGTAAAATTGACATAAATGTTTACGACTGCGTGAGTAGGACCGGCAGTCGATACTTTATTGTCGGCAGTTATGACGATTTTCATTACCGCCTAGCCGCTTGTTAACTAAATAAGAGATTTACAGTTAGGTTACACTCAATAATCTGTCAGACACAGTGCACAGGTTTCGTTTTCATTTTGCACTTTCCTTTTTTGTACTGAAAACAATAGTGTGTCATTATGTGTCATACAGTATCTGTAAGTTGGTTCCGTAATAATAATTTTGCGCATTTGGCAATAAATGTAAATTACCTTTGATCGAAACAACAGGCCAAGGTAGGTACAGAAATTTCTGAGTCACCTACAGTAGTTAGAGACTTGCCTTCCTATCTCTAAAATAAAGAGATAGAGACCTTTGAACTAATATTAGTAGCTAATAGAGACTAGAGAATTTTTAAACCGGTATATTCCGAAATAGCGGTTGAGATTCCCTGGGAGGTCATAAGGGTAAGGGGTTCATGGAGGACATCAACATTTTTCAGAAATCAATGTCAGTTCATACAAGAAAACTTGCAATGTAGAGTTATGAACTTATGACACATATTTTAAGATAAATTAGTTCGTGTTATGATGTTGAAAAGCGGTTTGCTCCGAATCTACGCCCACTTAGCCAAGAATAGAAGACAATATTGAATTGTTTTAATCCCTGCGCTACAATCCCTGCAATTCAATGGCAAAGCATTCACAGGTGTAATAATTCATTACCTCGTGTTGTGTGTGTGCCACTGCCACTGCTATAAGTCCACATGCCAAATGACTAATATCAGTGAAGTTCTGTAGATCCGACTCCCACGACGCGACTCATGTGATTTCTAAAGTAAAAAAAACTCTGAATATTTTCAATCAAGTCCATACGTAGTGTAAATTCAAATTTTCACAAAATAAAACACCTAGGTACTTGGTCGATATCTTCCTACAAGGACCTTTTCATTGCGTAAAACCTATATATAGGATCCGGTTTACAGTGACGTGTTTTTTACATCACGAAAGTTTACGTCATAATTAATTAAGAACGGATATCCCGATCGGACTAATTTGAATGTCATTTTGTCATAACATTACAGGGTGGGCCACGAATTAGTTAACAATTGAAAAATTCTTATAAAAAAACCACATGTCTTATTTTCAAAATTATTTATTTATATAAAAACTTATTAATGGTAATTTCTTGTTTAAAAATATTTAAAAATTATGTCATCTAAATGTCCACCGTTTCGAGTTTTGCACTCTTCTAAACGTGGAGGTAACGAAATTTTCAAATACTCGTTTGCGCGTCGACAAATCTGGATGACGTCGAACAGAAGCATTAAAATTTCTGTTTGTTTTCAATAACTCTTTCATATTAGATGCTACGTCATATTAACTAATATTGACATACCAAATTTGAACCAAATCTGTTTAGCGGTTCGAGTTGTGTACGTTGGATCCAGTGATCATAATATAGGTATAGAAAGTCACACTTGTCTTCTAAATATGTATTTAGAAATATGTCAGTGCAGTTTACTGTGTGATTTCTTGTATTGTATTAGCTTACATTGCCTACTGCCTACGCTCAGTTTATAGCCTTGTGGACATTGTTGGCGGCAAAATGGATGTGGTGGGCGGACCGGAGACTCGTCGCTCTCGGTCTACGCTAACACATATTTTCAGGGCTATTACGTAACGGCCTATTTTACACACTATGACTCCGTGTGAACAGCTCAGCGCCCGCTATCTTCCACACAATCTTGTTGACGTATATTTCGTGATCTAGTAAAAAGTTTAGGCGTGTTCTCTTCAATGACTGTCTATCGCGTCACTTTTTAAATTCGTCTGTAAGCACAGATTACGTATTCGGACTATTTTCTAATTTTAAACCATAGCTGCATAGCTGCATAAATTACACAGTAATAATTAATAACATAGTAATTCTTTATTTATTTAAGAAGGTAATTAAAAATAATATAGGCACATTATATGGGTTATACAAGAAACATAAAATTATAACTACTTAAAACTAAAATAAAATCTAACTACCTACCTATCAATATATAAACTTGGTCCCTTTGGTAATGTACCTACGACGCAGGCAGCATTCCCACGTTGAATAGCTATAGAGAGCCTTTGCGCGAAATAGCTGCCTGCGCGGGGATCACGTGTCTCTTCCCTCAGACGCTTACTCAGAGCCGTGAAAAGACCATGCGCACCGCGACCCCATGGACCCAGTGTCTCGACACCAAATGGAACGAATTCGTATTGGGTATTTTAAACTATCGCGTTCCAATTACAAACGCGGCATGTTGCATTATCTTTATATTTTTATCTCGGCCAGGTTGCATGGGCCTTGGTACAGTACAGTAACAGCCTGAGTCATGCCCATCTTATGCCATTAAAAATAAATGTATCAGGACTATTTTGCCTCAACTTCATGATGATGAAATAGGTCGATTTATCAGTTACTCCTACAATAATTTAGTTGGACGGCCACTAATTAAAGCTTTCCAGTACAAAGACTTAAATAAAGAATAGTTTGCTCGGAGGCATATACGAGTACTTACTGTACTTCAAAATGGCTGGAGAGTGCGTACAGTCTCTATAAATAGAGCTACAGTGAAACATTAATACTTTATTCCTTGGTTATAAGTAGCTATCTGAGAAAAGGAAGTCGGACTTGTTATGTATCGTTGTATTTCTTTTTTAAAGACTGCTACACTTCCGTTTATCGAGTCGAATGCAAAATCTAATTCAATGTAAATTAAAAGTATTTGAAAGGAACTTTAATTCGCTACAGAATGAATACAAAAAGCACGACTTTGGAGAAGTGAAATCTAAATAAGAGCTTTATTTAGTTCTGTATTTTTAAAATAAATTCAAAATGATTCAAAAATATACATTCCCCAGTTACAGAATAACACAAATAAATAAACTCTACGTAACTTGAATCGTTTATTTCAGAAACCACCTAAGCGACAAAAATTCCGAAAATGTTGTTTTGTTGGTACTGTTCACTTCGGAGGTGAATACATCGTTTAGTGCAGAAATAACTTATATTCCATATCACCGATGCTATTTGGCAGGCTAGAAAAGAATCCGTTTATTTCAGAAAGAACCCAAGCGCATAGGTTCTTTCTGCGGTATATTTCACTCGCGCGGTGTTCTGACGAGTTCCGTGGGTCGCTGTTTTGTTTCTAGTTTATATCGAAGGTTGCCGACATCCAAATACTGAGTGAATAATATTATTTTTCGTGCGTTTTCGGTGAAAAGTAAGGTGTTATTTTGTGGTTTATCATACATTATTATAGTTCTTAAGCCATGTCAGACACTCTCTGGCTCTGGCCACTCATTTTCCCCATGTGACAGAGATTTTGGAAGTATACAGCGTCTCTTGAGAAAGACGGACAGGATTTATACTCCTGATGAATATGCAGAGCTCATGCTAAAAGCTAGTAAGTGTGGCCGATTTACTGTATATCACCTCGCATCACACGATGTTCTCAGTTTCAAAAAGTGGTGGCCCAAATCAAATAAGAAAATTACAAATTCGCATGAAACTTCAGGTAGAAACGTACCCAAAGATAATAGGCAGACATTGGCAGTCATTCAAAGTGTCCAAGAACAAGCAGTTTCTCTGCAACAAGAAAACTCCGGGAAAATTGGTTGCAAACGGAATACATTGGAGGAATAGCAACATCTACCTTCACATTTCTAAAAACTGCCAACCATCCGGAACTACCAACAGAGAAAGCTTATCCTATGGGGAAGGTATGTTTACTTTTATTTTACCAAGGTCATTTAAAACATTCCTATTTTTACTATTAGCTAAACATTTTTGTAGGACATACCTAACAAATTTTAAAATTTATCGGGTTTTGCACAGTGAGATATTTGTTTTTAGGTCCCAATCAACCAAAAAAGATTGATGATATTAAAAAGTTGATGGAGATACACTGTTGCCATACACACACAAGTTGCCAGAAGACATGCCAGAAGCTGAATAGACCAGATATTTTATATAATATAGACATACTGTAGTCTAGTCTACTTGTACGAGTATTTTCCGTTTAATGCCTAATAAAAACACTCTTGTTTATTCTAAAGTGTGTCTGCTACTTACCTTTGATACCAAAACAGGTAAAAATTAATCGTTTGACTTAATTTCAATATTAATTTCTGAAAAATCACTTAGGATTACACTAATTTATTGCAGAAACCACCTAAGTGAAAATTTTTCAAAAATTTATAACTCAAAAACTTGAAGGAAAAAAAAATTGAAGAAAGTATGTTATACCAACAGCATGTTCTTGATTTGGTTAAAAAATATTTGAAGGAGACTAGACCTATACTTAAGCTGCAAAACTGTTTTTTTTAGTTTTCCGAAAGTTGAAAAAAGCGCACTTAGGTGGTTTCTGAAATAAACGATTCACTTGATCTACAACTTCATTTATTTTACCGCAAATGATAATGTTGCCATCATTAAATGATAATTTTATTTCAATACTTACCATTATTTACACTTCATTCAGAGATAGATAAATTCTTATATAATGTGATGGCAAATTATAAGTTTCTTTAGTTTATGAGGAGTTGACGAGTTGCAATGTGACGTGTGGTGGGTCGTAGTCGGTGCGTGTGACAAATGCCAGCTCGTGGTTTTAAAATATGAATAAGCAAGTGAAACAGGCGCCTACGCAAATGCTGGCAGTTGCTAAGAGGCTATTATTGGTGCATCAGAACAATGGCGTGCCCAGACGCTGTGTCGCCAGGCTAAATTATCATCGACATCTTTGCCAACTGTTCTAATCCTCTGCGATACTTCGTAGTAAAGTAAAACAAAGATATTTTCAAAATAAAATGTCCATTACATAATCCTTTGTTTCAAGTCTGCACCTTCTTGGTCTTCAATTATAATTAATACAAATGCTTTATTGAACATGCCTAAGCAGTCGCATAATATGTAAGTACCTACCAGTATACGACTTACACAAAGGAACTCTTACGGAATGTGTAAGGATGTTTTCTTGGAAAAAGCTGCCAAAAAGTCACTGCACAAAGACAAAGCAAGTACTTACAGTTCTTCAGATCTCATTTTTACGTATATTTTTCCAGTGGAATTGCCTATATCTGAGTTGGTTCTTCCCACAATATTTTATTATAAAGCGAAAAAAACCGGCCAAGTGCGAGTTGGACTCGCCCATGAAGGGTTTCGTAGCAGCCAGTAACATAATATAAAAGTTCTTATATTTCGTTGTACCTAACTTTGATTGATGTTTTAACACGTTCGCAGTGGTAGTGATTTTTCTAACCGAAAATTGCGGTTTATGACTCTATCTTGTTCAAACTAATTTTCGTTGGTAGTTTTTATGGCAATGTACATCATATATTCTTTTTAGATTTATCATTCTATTAGTTTAGAAGTTAGAGGGGGGGGGGACACACATTTTTCCACTTTGGAAGTGACTCTTGCGCAAACTATTCACTTTAGAAAAAAAATGATGTTAAGAACCTCAATAGCATTTTTAAAGACCTATCTATAGATACCCCACACGTATGGGTTTGATGAAAAAATACATTTTGAGTTTCAGTTCTGAGTATGGGGACCCCCAAAATTTACAGCGTTTTTCCCAGTTTTATATAAGAATCTTAATGCGGTTCACAGAATACATCTACTTACCAAGTTTCAATAGCATAGGCCTTATAGTTTCGGAGAAAAGTGGCTGTGACACACGGACGGACAGACAGACGGACAGACAGACAGACAGACAGACAGACATGACGAATCTATAAGGGTTCCGTTTTTGCCATTTGGCTACGAAACCCTAAAAAGACAACTTAGCCCGGCAGGACTTGAACCCGCAACCTCCCGTTAGCTCAATTGGTTAGTTAGTCCGGCATAGCATCCTACGAGGATTTTCCCTCACGTTAAAAAAAAAAAGGTTGCGGTTTGTCTGTTTTCGCTTTAAAATTAAATATTTTTTTAAAGTTAGCATAGTAATTGCTTTAAAGGTTTTATCTATAGATGCTTCCCAGATATGAAAAGACTTATGGAAAACCCATACATATCAAGGTCATTGTGATATCAACTAGAAGGCCGTCTATAACATTGAAAACTACTCTAAGTAGGTACCTCTCTATTTCTTTTTTGACATAATGAGAGAAAGGGCTTATATTCGTTTCCAATTTTCCGGATAATGGTTTCCATGGCCTATTTATCACTAAGGAGTAGTAATTTTTTTTCTTTTCAGTTGGTTACCCACGTACAGGAAGCAGGGGGGCACGGAAATGAAAATATATTAAAATAATTAGAATCTGATGCCCTACTTACATATAGGATCGTTTTCATACTTCCATTTAACTATTTCTGGTTAAATTCGTTTAAATTTACAGAACGAAATAAACATACATTTTGAACCGGTTTTAATTTCAACCGTTTTCCACAGAAACTTGTTTCCGGGATAAATAGTAGCACATGGTTTAAACTATGGTGTTGTTTAGTTATCAGATAGCTAACCAATACCCATGCAACATGCATGCAACATCATATTGCAAATTTATGACAATTTGATTTTGATGTTAGAGCAAAATTGATTAACAAACACAAAACAAAAGTTTTTAAGGCAAAACAATCTCATTTCATAAATCTTATGTTCAATGATTATCCTAACACAACTTTAATGAATTAACAAAACATGACCATTATTAAGCTAAGCTAAGCTTTCCAAGAGTCTAACAAATATTTTACAATCAAACTATGTCTCTCCCTAAAAAGTACCTAATCAAAATGTTGTCTCATTTTACAACGTTAATCGAAAGTCTGTTGAAATTGATTATGACGCAATAACTACGATGTATTTCGTATACGTCATTACTTTTTGTGATACTGTCCAAATAAGTACACAACGGGTATCAGAATCTTCAGATTATCGTCCCCGGGGTCGCCGACCCGCCACATGTGATCCGTGCAGAACCTGTTCCTTACGCCAACCGGGCCATTGCCCACACACCAACATCTACCTGAAAAAAAAACTAAATTAAAAAGCAAATGATCCACATTCTGGCCCTTTGTTTACAAATATAGATGCTTGATGCTTTTTGTTTCAATTTAAATAAAGAACGGGATTATTTTTGGCAACTTAGTTATTCTACTGTATAGGTATACAACAATAGTATTGTTTCGTATTGTTGTTTAGTACAGTATTATATAAGTAGAGATATTATAAAGCCTACTTAGGTACCCAATTTTTTTTTCATAATGGAATCGATTTTTATCAATACCTTAAAGTAGGCTCTATTCATTGTGTACTCATTAGTATCTTTTGCTGCAGACTTTTACCTCAAAATTTAATCCAATTAAATTACCGATAACCAATCAGACTTTCAACGCTTAATCATTCAGGCAGAGTCTACGAATAATGGCGGAGTACCTACAACTATAATTCAATTCAGGTTTCTAAATCGCCTAACGACTCAACGTTACTTACCTACAGTAAAAAAACTATTAATCGGCTACCGGGTCGTGAATTGCAAATATAAA
This sequence comes from Miltochrista miniata, assembly GCA_933228765.1. Taxonomy (NCBI): domain Eukaryota; kingdom Metazoa; phylum Arthropoda; class Insecta; order Lepidoptera; family Erebidae; genus Miltochrista; species Miltochrista miniata. The sequence continues at coordinate 17,963,005 of OW121749.1, read as the reverse complement.
TGAATGCAAAATCTCTTGTTGTCGACCGAGCGTAGGAGAGTGACGTCAGCTAGAAGACCTTGGCTGAGGACACAGCTATTAGAGCGAAGCAAGGCCTTGCCAACATTCTGCATGCAATGCAAGCATTTTATAATATGGGTATATTGGCACAAACAGGAATATAATACACAGTTTATGTGTAAAGTATACTTGTAGAAAAATAGAACAATTTTTATTTAGCTAGACTTGGAAATAAACAGTAAAAATCATACATTTCTTAGCGTGACCTCTCCTCGCTTCCCTGTATGCAATGCCAATGAATGGTCCTCGAAAATACTCGGAAGTTGCAATTTCCTTACAAAAAAAAATTCCAAATTCGTTCTATTCCAAATTTAAAATCAATTCTAGGATTTTGTGTAAAATTAAATGCCTGATCGATCGACACATGACAACTCTGGTTGTCGAGATATTATAAAAATAAACCGGCCAAGTGCGAGTTGGACTCGCCCATGAAGGGTTTCGTAGCAGCAAGTAACATAATATAAAAGTTCTTATAGTTCGTTGTACCTTTTATTGATGTTTTAACACGTTCGCAGTGGTAGTGATTTTTCTAACCGAAAATTGCGGTTTATGACGTATTAAAAAAAAACTACCAGCTCTATCTCATTCAAACCAATTTTCGTTGGTAGTTTTTATGGCAATGTACATCGTATTTTTTTTTTAGATTTATCACTCTCTTAGTTTAGAAGTTAGAGGGGGGGGGACACTCATTTTTCGACTTTGGAAGTCCCTCTTGCGCAAACTATTCACTTTTGAAAAAAAAAATGTAAAAAACCTCAACAGCATTTTGGAAGACCTATCTATAGATACCCCACACGTATAGGTTTGATGAAAAAAAAAATTTGAGTTTTAGTTCTGAGTATGGGGACCCCCAAAATTTACTGCTTTTTTCTAGTGTTATATAAGAATCTTAATGCGGTTCACAGAATACATCTAGTTACCAAGTTTCAATAGCATAGGCCGTATAGTTTCAGAGAAAAGTGGCTGTGACACACGGACGGACAGACAGACGGACAGACAGACAGACATGACGAATCTATAAGGGTTCCGTTTTTGCCATTTGGCTACGAAACCCTAAAAAACAGCGTAATGTGATAGGGTTGTCAGCGTCCAGTAAAGAAATAAGATCTCGATAATTCCTCGCCTGCATCCCTATAGCACTGGAGGCTTTACCTATCGAATCTCTCCACCGTAGATCACAGGAAAATTTGCCATGCAGTCGTAGAACATCTACGGCTATATTACCAGATTTTCCTGTGATGTGATGAGTGGTACGACACACTAGGGACAAGCTAAATAATTATTATATCTGCTATAAAGTGTAAACCTCATCTGCATAGATCCGACCGCTCACGCAACGAGCGTACTGACGTAGTCGCCATCTAGCGTAATAACGAACACGTTGCATCATACTACATACCATACGTGTAAAGTCCGTCTATTGCATAATATCTTACTTACAAAAAACGTAAAAGTTCAAAGTTATATTACAATAACTTTAATTGAAATCTCCGTCTGGGGATTCACGCATTTATCCTGTCCTAGTTTACAGGGTTTTTGGTTGAGGTTAATACCTACATCTTGGGTTTTTTGTTATTCGACTTAATTCCAATCGAATGACGTTACCGTTGAAAAGGTAAAGAGAAATGTAATAACTGGTTTCGTGGCATTTAAAAAGTTTTTACTGTAATGTCGAGCATTTTAAGCGAAATAATAACAAAAATGCAAAGTGAACGTGCACGATAGTTATCTGTACAAATCACAACCTTGCAATAATGTATCTACATACGGAAATGTTACCTACTGCACGCGCATGCATGCTGCGTAATGTAAACTCAGCGTATGAAAATTACTATCGAGTCACACCCGCGATAAAAGAAATCGAGATATCGGAGGTACAAGCATTTAAATTGCACGAGTTTCATTATTGTCCAAGCACAGCGTTGTACACGTGTGACCTCGGACGCGCTATAAATCGTGTTACAGCACCACTAACTTTTCATATTACAGTGAAACTGTGTTTCTACTATTACGCAATACTTTAAACGTTTAAAATATAACATAGATCAGAATAATATTTCCTTGGTCTCAGTATATTCAAAGGCAGTTAAAAGCAATCATCTCTAGAACAATCGTATTTATCGATAAAATTTACAAACAGAAAACGAACTTTGAATTATATTCATCTACTGGCTGAGCCCGCAACTTCGTTTACGTCACATAAGGTGTATATAAGGAAAGGTATTTCTTCATCAGAGTCATCAAGCAGCGTCTGAAACTGCCCTGTTTGCTTAATCCTTAAAACAATTCAGTCCGCGCCGAAGGCGTGGACTGAATTGTTTTAAAATAGACTTAATCATTAAGCTCTTTTATGATTAAGCCAACACGCCAGTTTTGGTTCACCCACATTCAAAGAAACCCCTACAATTAAAATTTTCAAAATATCTGATTCTTAAAAGAGTTATAACTCTTTCATTTCTAAACCGATTTACATAAAACAAACGCTAAATGTTAACTGGAGCAAACTTCAACACAATAAAAAAAACCGCATTGCAATCGGTTGAGCGGTTACTGAGATTAGCGTGCACAACCGTACAGACAAACAGATATACAGACATACAGACAAACAGACAAAAATTCTAAAAATCGTTGTTTTGGGTTCTATTGCGTTCATAAAGCCCCCCTATAATATTTTTTCTTATTTATCTTCCATGTACAGACAGCGACCTGTTACGATTTTATTATATGTATTGATGATTTCATGAGAAGTGTTTCTCTTTATAGTCTGTAGTAAGTGCTTATGTAAGATAGCCATATGCCAAAGAGTTGTACAGGTAGATCTAAGAATTAATTATTTTAAAAACTTTCCCCAATTACACGAAGATAATTATATCTACCGTCATTACTTATTGTTATAAGGCTCTAAGCTGTAATGACCGTGAGCCGCACGCGGAAGTCACCTCGACGACTTTGCAGATAACAATTTGCGTACTTTATCAGCAGTAGGCGATAAGTGGGCTTACCGCGAACACACATAACAATGAGAATATATTTTTATCTATTACAGATCATCACTCATTCTAAAATTAAAACTTTTGTAATTCATATTTCCTAAAATAAAAGAGTGAGTTAAGATTTTAAATCTTGAAACAATGACTACTTGCGTTAAATTTCAATATTTGAAAATAATAGTTATTCAATTAGGTCTTGATACAAAAATAATTATATTATTAAATTATTATGATTAACTAGGGCAATCAATACATATAATAAAATCGTAACAGGTCGCTGTCTGTACATGGAAGATAAATAAGAAAAAATATTATAGGGGGGCTTTATGAACGCAATAGAACCCAAAACAACGATTTTTAGAATTTTTGTCTGTTTGTCTGTATGTCTGTATGTCTGTATGTCTGTATGTCTGTATGTCTGTATGTCTGTATGTCTGTATGTCTGTATATCTGTTTGTCTGTACGGTTGTGCACCCTAATCTCAGTAACCGCTCAACCGATTGCAATGCGGTTTTTTTATTGTGTTGAAGTTTGCTCCAGTTAACATTTAGCGTTTGTTTTATGTAAATCGGTTTAGAAATAAAAGAGTTATAACACTTTTAAGAATCAGATATTTTGAAAATTTTAATTTTAGGGGTTTATTTGAATGTAAGTGAACCTAAACTGGCGTGTTGGCTTAATCATAAAAGAGCTTAATGATTAAGTCTATTTTAAAACAATTCAGTCCACGCCTTCGGCGCGGACTGAATTGTTTTAAGGATTAAGCAAACAGGGCAGTTTCAGACGCTGCTTGATGACTCTGATGAAGAAATACCTTTCCTTATATACACCTTATGTGACGTAAACGAAGTTGCGGGCTCAGCCAGTAGATGAATATAATTCAAAGTTCGTTTTCTGTTTGTAAATTTTATCGATAAATACGATTGTTCTAGAGATGATTGCTTTTAACTGCCTTTGAATATACTGAGACCAAGGAAATATTATTCTGATCTATGTTATATTTTAAACGTTTAAAGTATTGCGTAATAGTAGAAACACAGTTTCACTGTAATATGAAAAGTTAGTGGTGCTGTAACACGATTTATAGCGCGTCCGAGGTCACACGTGTACAACGCTGTGCTTGGACAATAATGAAACTCGTGCAATTTAAATGCTTGTACCTCCGATATCTCGATTTCTTTTATCGCGGGTGTGACTCGATAGTAATTTTCATACGCTGAGTTTACATTACGCAGCATGCATGCCTTCGGCGCGGACTGAGTTGTTTAAAAATAGTCTTAATCATTAAGCTCTTTTATGATTAAGCAAACAGGGCAGTTTCAGACGCTGCTTGATGACTCTGATGAAGAAATACCTCTCCTTTCATACACCTTATGTGACGTTAACGAAGTTGCGGGCTCAGCTAGTCTAAAATAAGTATGATAGGTGTTCCACTAACATTTAATTGTTGAATGTCGTTACCAGGTTTTCTTATATTTTAGGATTTGTTTAATTTTTACCGAGATTTTCTTATTAATTCTAAGACTTCACAAACTCGTTTTTTAAATGTCAAACAAGCTCAGCTCTATTCTCTACCTTGTAAACTAAAAAGTTTGTTGGAAATTTATGCTTCTAATGAGATTTTCTTATGAATAATTCTTGGGAACTTCATAAAGTTATAACTCTCATTTTTAATATTTATAATATATTTTTTATATATTTTTTTATATATATTTATAATATATATTTATAATATATGTTTTCAGAAAAAAGACATGAATTTTGAGTTAGTAAAATGACTTTAAAGTTATTATAATTTTGTAGCAGCTTTAAAGCTCATGAGGTAGCGATGTTAAATATTGTTTTTAAATTGTAATGTAATGATGACACTTGCCAGAGCTCGAAGGCGTGTGCTATCTCTTTTGTATACTTATCTAAATACGATAAACCAAACGATAATACGATAGATAATGTAGTTGTGTTGATGACACGAGTGAAGACCTTTACAGGCTCACGTGAGCGGAAAAACTAACGCAAAACGTGACCATTCCTACACCAATATCTTCACTTTTTGTTTGTTTAGGCTGTACAGACCTTGAGCGACTTATTTCAAGCTTATATCTCCACTATTCTACGACTTAAATCATGTGTGCAAAAACTCACTTCAATGTGTACATTACATACCCCGTTAGATTACAGTCTAAACAATACTTAGATATGTGAAACCAAGGTACAAATTGCATTGTAACAATCTGCTGTAATTTCAACGCGAACAAAGCGACCTTCGTTTGCTATATTTAAAACGCGGAAGACATTGCGGTACTAGAAGCGCTCAGATCACTCCACACTTGGTAAACAGTTAGATTAGGTGTATAAATGGCAAGTGCAAAACTGGTCGTACTACTCCTGGATAATTTATTCTATTGGCAAGCAGGCTTTTGCTGCTAACTAACTCGTATTCTGACCTCGGCATTTTCGTATTGATTTTATTATACGATTTATTTATTATACAACTTAATAAATACTTTATCGTCTAACGGAAAAGTATGAACTCTTGTCATGTACTATATTCATTTATATTCTAATTTAATTTGAGGTCACAGAAGGGCCCAACCGTATGCCATCCGGCTCACTCACACAATCGCGCGTGTGTCCTGTCCTGTCTTGCCACGTTCGTCACGCGTGGTGCTTTGTCCACCAATTACACGATTAATTCCGACCACATTAGGTAACAGTACTGTGATATAACAGTCGATAACAGTACGTTCACGCTTCACACATTGCTAACACTATCATCGGATGTATATCAGAGTTGAGAGAGAACATTGTTCTTTTTACGTCACATTCAAATACGTCAGTTGCGTAGATTGTGTAAAAATATCGATATTTACCAGGTACATCCCTAGATAGAAAATTTTTATTCGATTTTTAAACGTTCATAGCAAAGTTGTCATAGTTATAATAGCACTATCAGTATGTAACCTAAATGTGAATATAGAGTAGTTGGAGCTCGATTACACTATCAGTATCCAAGTAGGTCAGGGATATTACATACTCGTAAAGTGAAACGGCGGGGCGCCGAAAAATTAAATCACTAACGTATTTGTAGACATTATATTTGTACTTGTTCTATTATATTAAATAGCTAGAATAAAGTTATAGTTTTCGACGTTTAAAAGCTTTTATAAAAAACAATAAAATTCAAACAATGGCTTTTGTTTTCCGATTCCTTTATGTAAGTGGTTAGATTAGTATATTATTTGGTAATATATTATAAAAATAATCATTTGAAATGCTAATAAACATACATTATTTTACGTTCGACATGTTTTACTGGTATTTTATCGAGTAGCAAGTTTTCGCAGTAGATAGCGTCGGGAACATGTTCGATAACTTATTGATCGGATGAATAAGTGGAACACTTATAATGGTGAGCCTGTTCTGTTATATTATGTATGTACTGTGTATACTGCCGGGTTGTGCAATTGGGAAAATAGGCTACACCCATTTATGAGCACTTGTAATAAAACGGTTGCTGGTATCAAGTGTAGGTTATTCATATACAATGGTAATTATATACTTAAATATGAAATAATGTTATCTACACGGGTTTGTTGGTACGTAGAAGGGCGTTTAACTGAAATTGTGTTAATTAAGTAGGTGACCGAGCTTAGGTCGACATATTTTTGGCGCCCTAGTCTCGTGTTAATAGCTGCCTAGGCCTTGGGACAACGCAAGTCACGCAAGTGAATTGTCTAGATCTTATAGCTCAAGCTCATTTTACGTTAACTTGGGCTAGATATCATTATGATGACACTGTTTTTTTTTATCATTTGAACAATGCAGAAACCCGGTAAGTTCAAATCAGAACAAATACTTTGATAAACGTACATACTTGTCATAGTTGTCATGCAATTGTAATACTATAAGGTTATAGTAAGGTTTTATTGTGAACGCAACAAGCATGTTCTCAATTTACTTGTGAAAGAAATATGAGTCAAAATTAAACAATGTAGGTACCTCGATGCCGGTACCGGCAACCGGCGCTCACCGCACGAACTTCAGCGTTGTTGTCGTTCCGTCTCGCTCTGTGGGTCATCGCCCTATGCCATGCTACTCCCCCGTTCTAATAACCCTGCACATAATAAAACTAGTTTATTTTATCGCTCATGCCAAATTTCGGTTATAAACACACACATCGAACGTTCTTAAAAGTTTATAGAAACGTAACTGTCCTCAAATACCCTTATCCTGGCGACCTTGGTGCGGTCAAAAACACCGGTCGAAGAAGACATTGACCAGAATCCGTCGGCCCGCCAACACCAGCTGCGGTTGCGGTCATTATGGGTGTGTGACCACATTGAGCAATTATTTCTACTGCCTTGCACTATTTAACTGAACAAAGGAAGTACTATGGTTACCATTTTGCGTGTGACACGACATGCAGTGGGTGGCAATTAATTAAGGCTTTTAGATAATTTTCCAACCCCGAGTAATACTCCGTTGCGATTGAATGATTATGATTAGGGTATAATCCTATCAACTCAATTACATTTTATCTATAAATATTTACAAGAAGTTTAACAATGATTCACAAATACGCAATAGGTTCAACAATCTTTGATAATACGCATACGCAACAAAACGATTTTAAGTGTTAACTTTCGTTTTGTGCAAAAAATATTAAAAAATCATTGCAAGTAATTACTAATATTGGCCGTGAATTATCTACGTATGCACTTCTCTCGGCATCGTTGCGTCGCGTCGGTGAATAGATAGATGTAAGCAATGCGTTTTTTTAACCGGCATTGGCAGGGCAATGACACTCCGGCCGGTTCACTGGCCGTTCTTGACAGTTCAAATGCTTACACTTGAGTTTTAAATCTAGAAGGATCACTCGCTGCTCACTTCACATCTATCTGTATCTGGAGTGTTGTAAACAACCTTGGGTGAGATCAACAACTTACGGTATACCGTTAATACAACACCGTCTAATGTCGTATTAAGAAATTCTGTTGATATTTCACAATGGTATTGTCTTCTTCTAACCCATAATGTTCTTCTAATGTTTGTAGAGCTGTCACTGAGACTGAGGTGCATTTAATATCCGTTGAGTAAACTTTTTAAGTGGATAGAGATGTATGCATCTTAGGTGGTGTGCCAGTACTTCATTGTAAGTAAAACGATTAGGTATTGACAAAATGACATACCTATATGTGGCGTAGAGTATCACCGTTTGGAACAATGGCATGACGAGTTCATCAGACGCGATAATGAGCCGTCCCTCCGGTTCAACAAACTCCCCATTTTACAAAATAATATATTACACTGCGATGTCTGATATTGTTACGCCAGATTCCAATCTTTTAATACACTTAAAATCATGTCACAATTTTGAGGAGTTGCCAAATCTCTCGTAGAGTCAATTTCTATGTCCATTTAATGCTTGTGGTGTTGATGGTGGAACTAGGATGCAATATCAGACTTTTAAGGAACAAATTGAAATTTAAAAGAACTTTTTTACTTAGTGGAATACGTATAAAATAGGCAATATAATTATGTAAGTTAAGCATACATTTAATGCCTTGTTTAATTATCAATGGCATCGTGATCGTGATACTGAATCGATATGCACAATATATGCTTATGTATCTACGCTTTTATTTAATATCTTTTTTTTAAGTTTCTAAAATCTGTTATGCAATATTAATCATCTACTTGCTTTCAAATAGCAAAACCTAATATATGAAGATGACATGAATGATTTAGCACTATGACATAACAGTAATTCAATGAATGAAAGTAACAGTCAAAATGTAAACTGTCAGTGATCTGGAGTAAAGCCTTATTTAACTGCTGTAAAGCGGAACAAATTCACTTACATACCTATTGCTCATTATTACCTTAACAGTTTTGAATGGTTGGTGTTTTAACAAAAAACTATAATTAGTGTGCGTAAATAAACAATTTTAATACAGGAATTTTGTAGTTTCGACGTAGTTGATAATATAAATGATAATAAAAACGACTATCTAAGTACATATATTATATGTGGCAAAAGATATGAATTCAGGGGCAAGGTAGGTATCGTAGCATAAAGCTGTATCTGTTTAGATATAGTTACAATCTGATTCAGTTACATATTAAAATAAAAAGTAAAATGGCAACAAGTTAGAACCAGTAGGGGTCGGTGACCAAGGCGGTACAGCGGGTTTGCACCGACTGGCTTTACTGCACACGTCTGACCGTCTGATTACTCATTATTCTTGCCAAGAGCGGCCAAGAGCTTTGTCATGTCATGTATGACTCACAGGAATAAAACTTTGAGTAATACCGGTCATAAATGCAGTTTTGTGACAGCTTTTTTTTGACGTGAGAGAAAAAAACCTCACGTATCCCGCCTAACAGCCTACGGTTGGTAGCCCCGGGTAAGCCCTCGGAATACCCCAGGACTTTGTGATAGCTTTGACCTAAATTTATAACTTAAACTAGCTGTTCCCCGCGGCTTTGACCGCGTAGAAGTCGTTATCGCGTAAAAGTCGTTATTTCGTAAAATCATAACTCTCCTTTTGCACGGTTGGTTAAAAAGTAGCCTATGTCCTTCCCAGGGCCTTGAACTACCCTTATACCAAATTTCATCTCAATCGCTCCAGCCGTTTAGGCGTGAAAGCGTAACAGACAGACAGACAGACAGACAGACAGACAGATAGACAGACAGACAGACCGAGTTACTTTCGCATTTATAATATGAGTAGGGATGTACCTGCCAAGTATTATTGCGACCTATTTTCTGCAGATAGTGCAATATACGGCGCAGTTCTCTACGCAGCTGGCACGGAAGCCCAATGACGATGTTCACCTTTGACCATTTTACTAGTCGCGTGTCTCTCTAATCTTTTACTTTACACTTTGTTTTGCTATAAAGTAGGTGTCGTTAGCCTATTCAAAGCAGGTGAGTTTAACGTTTCTTCAAATAAACGGTAACGGAAAATTTATTCCCATTTTAAATTAAGTTAAAAATAAAATGCGGTTTTTACTGAATAGGTACCAATCTGGTAATAAATGAAGTTGGCAATTAGCAGTAAATAAATCATTGTTGAATATTGGCAATGACCTAGTGCTACCAAGATAGCCTTGCCAAAGTCAAGGTATTATAACAATCATCATCATTTCAACCAGTGGCGGCGTAAGGCGTGGGCGACGTGGGCCACCGCCCACGGCCTCGCGGTACAAGGGGCCTCGCGCCTCAAAATTTTTTATGCATTGCTTCAAAGCGAGAATAAAATAAAAAAAATAAAAAAATAATTTTGCTGTAAAAATTATGTATCGATTCATACAAATCGGCGGACATAGGAATCTTGAAAAACTTTTTACTGATTTTACAAAAACTAATGATGCCAATGTGTTTATCTTAATAATTGTGGTCGAAATCATAGAGACACAATTTTGATTAGATTCCATTTTAAAAAATATTCAAACTGATTTCAATGTGCGGAAAATACATTAAAAAGGGATAGCTTGCGGTTTTCTCGTGTTTTCTTATTTTAACGCATAGAGTAACTTTTAAAGGGGTGTTACCAAAATATCTGCCAAACATTTTAGGTATCCCTGTGACAAAATATCATTTTTCTTATTTTCTTTAAGAAAATTATGTCTAATTCGTTTTTTACAGTTATAATTGTTAATAAACTACATTTTAGCTTAGTACTGTCCTACCCACATCAAAAATAATATGACTAGCATACGGGATCGGGAGTTTTTGAGAGATAATTATAAGCAGACGACTATAATTAGTAGACACAGTAATTTATGTATTTTGATTTATCAGTGCGGGGAATCCCTTGTTTTATTCCTTCCAGACTGTTGGTACCACTGCTAAGTTCCACTAAGGGGTCCAACAGGATTTACAAACACTCCTGGACCCATTTAGGTAGTGGAACCAACATATATGTTTTATCCTGGATATTTTGGAACGATTGACCCCACTAACCACATTTGAGGTAAACCTCTGTGGTTTAAACTTTTTTTTCCTTATGGCGATACTATTACTATTGGCGCCACAGAACAGGGCCTCGCGAAATCTGTCTTGCCCACACCAAATTTAGGTCTTGCCCCGCCACTGATTTCAACCTAAAGTCGGTCGTTGCGTTGTGGTCACCTTTGGGAAGGTTTTCGCCAGCATTGGGTGTCAATCGAGTAAAATGAGTGGCAGTATGTTCTAGTAAATTTATTATTACATCATTGAGATCCACAGTCAGACGTTTACAGTAAAAAAAGGACATCCAAAGGCAGAATCGTAGTTCCCAATAACTTTAAATACTCTGTAGCAAACAATAGCAAATACAACTCGCTTCTCACATCGTGATGAGGCGAACGAACGCTGCGTAGTTTCTTGGCACTAGGCTTTTTCATGTGTTCAGGCCTTAGCCTGGTCTGTGTGTGTGTCGGCATAGGTAGGTTGGGTAAAAACATCAAGTGATGAGGGTGTGCCACCCGCCCCTCGCCGCGAGCTCGGGTACTCGCCAAGGGGAATGTTTTGGACCGGAGTTCAATGCATCTCTGACGCCACCTGTAGCACGTCCTTTGACGACTTTGTAGCTTTTTACATGACCATTTATCGATAATGATGCTCTGCATAAAACTCACAATAATCTTATACGGATATCGTTTATATGCTGAGATTTTTCTTCTGAACTGCGTCAAATGTCAGCGTAAACGCTACAAGGACAGTTTAAAATATAATTAAATTAAGACGTTTAATATGTATCAGAGACAAAGGGCTTAAATATAAACATTTATGCCATTCCACAAAACCGAAGGGGTGCAGCCATTGTCAGTTCAGTGACCCGCCATAGTTCACAGTTGTCCCTTGGTTTCATGGGGTGCACGCTCTATTACCTATTTCTCTCTCATGCATCAAATCGTGCCTTCTCCGTTACGTTCTTTGTGTGACACGGCTTGGTTGTGCTAAATCTGGTATGATATTAGAACCACTATTGTGTGTACCGATAAGAAAGATATTTCTTTGTCCTGAATTATCTGTGGTTTAAAAAAGTATAATACAAATATGTTTATGAGTCACTAATCTATTGGAAGTCTGATAATAATCAGGATAGAGGAAGTTACCGTTTCAATTGTATCTTCTTTTATTTCTGTAGGAATTACGTCGACTAAAGCTACAAAATTCTTAAAAAAACATGTAAATTTTCGCTGCGGAATGTGGATATAAAATTACTAAGAATAAATTTAAACACTTTTTTATTCACACCTAGAAGTGTTAAGAGTCTGCTGATTGTCAATCATTCATAGATTTCAGTGTAGGTGTTATTTACGGAAGTTCTTTAGGAAATGGTCACTTTTATAACTCAATTTTTAAACAACCTTTACGATTTGGTACCTTTTATTTGTAAACATGCAACCAGTGGACAAAGATTGTTTTGAAACTGAGCCACCCCACCTAGCCACGTGAGGATTCAATTCCGCATGCTTCGCCCCCGTGAATCCCACGCATTCATTTAAATGGACACTACTTAAACTGATATATTTTATTTGAATATATCTATAATTTCATAAAAAGACATGACTACATACAATATAGCCATGTCTTTATATGAAAACGCTTAAATGACTAAATAAAATAACCCTTTAATGCGATAGGAACTAATTAGGTACCTACCTAGTTATTATAAAGTATTGCAACAATTTAAACTTACCTATACCTAGCTAGCATCAGAAACACCTATTTAATAACGATTTTTTGCTGCGCTCTTCTGTTAATGTGTTCATTTATTTAACAGGAAATCCTATTTAGTACTACCCACTTGTGCTAATTATCAGTCGGTAATTAAATTACTTAGTGTTATATATTATAATCTAATATTTATATACTGTAATCTAATTATATAGCGCATCCTAAGTCCACTGCCATCCAGCGATAATGGGATGTAAGGAAATATATTTATCTAGTATCTATCCATGTATAGCTAACGGAGGCATCGAGCGGTCGCACGGCACCACTATGGAGTACCTATCTCACACACCAACACAAACAACGCCAAGTACCGGCCGGCGGGTAACACGTAGCAAAGTAGGTAGTGCATCGGATCGCATCTTGTTTAAATGGCGTCTTCCTTGTTCGCCGCGTTTCTAGAGCTAGAAGGAGATGACGCGAAAACAACTTATCCGGTACTATAAAGAACATACATGTGTGTGTATCCGTAAGTGAAGAAGGTCAAACGCACGAAACAGAGATATTTTCCGCGCCCGCGGGTAAAAGAGAGACGCAATGAAAACAAATCAATATCATCATCCCGCGGCATTTCGCGGCAGAAAGAGATAGCGCAATAACAAACCGGCATTTTGTACCGCTTTACTTTGCCTGTATTTAACGGTTAGTAATAAATTATGAGCTCTATGTTTATTGTACAGGGTATAATTTTGTTCAGCACGTCATTGTTTACTGATTTGTAATAAAAACGCAGCCAACTAGGAATACATTTTCTAAACAACTGGTTAAAGTACTTATGAGTATAGCTAACGAATAAATATCTACATAATAATTTGATGACTTTAAAAACAACACTGTCCCGTTTTTTTATATTCAGTAGTAACCAGTTCTTTATGAAAAAAATAATGGAAAATGCAAATTTTCCTGTTTTATATTATGTACTTACCTACTCTACGTAGGTAGTACCTACATAATAGTTAACTATTTAGGGATTAATGTGATGATTTAATCAAACGTTTAACTGCCCTTTGCTCATTAAATGGTTGGTTGTAAAATTGTCTTTGTTTGACTTCATCGTGAACCAGACATCAATAGGTAGGTAGAGGTACCAAGAAGTATGTCATATCATCACAACGTAGACTATCAATAATAATGACGTCACTAAGGTAAAGTGAACATTACTGATCGTCTACCTATCTATATCGAGGCTCTACCATGCTCCAGTCATAAAATTTCCACATACACCCCTATGATATTTAAATATCAGCTCAGGAAAATCAATATGTACGAACCAGAGATAACCGTCTTCTTGAAATATCGTCTATTAATAATCTCTACTAATAATGCAAGTGCTAAGTGCACACTGTCATGGCAGCGACCACTGCAGTGCACACACACTCACAAACTATAGCGGCACGTGTAAGCGTACAGACAGCACACAACCAAAGGGGGATATTCTCGAACTAGAAGGTTATTATTTAGACGGTATGTGCATTGAGTTGATTTATGCATGTATATCAATAAGTACATTTAACAATATGTACTTTAGAAAACAGCGAACTAAACAAGATATTTAACGGAAAGCCTAATAAACATAAATATTTCAGAATGAAACTGTGAGGGAGTACCTACTTAGATAACTAAATATTTAATTGACTTAATATTGTTTTAGAAACTGCTTGATATAATACAAACTGTAAAATATTAATAGAAAATAGGATTAATGAATTAAAAGTAAAATACATACATAGAGCCGTAGTAGCTCTACAAAAGCGTGTGTAAAGGGAGTTATTCCAAATTCAAAATATTTTAAGCGCCAAAATAGTAAAGTTAGGGAGTATCAGTGTGATATTGGATGTCTGAAAGTGGGTCAGTGGTGCAGTGAAGGAAGGGGAGAGCCTCCTGAAGCGAAACACGCGCACATTCTCTCCCAGTCCCCTCCTCGCTGTGCACGCGAAGGAGGGTTTACATTGAAACATAAACTATTTGCTCAGTAGGTAGGTACCTACTACCAACATAAAGAAATTTATTGACGACGAACATCTACGTAGTTCGTTATAGATTATGGATTTGGAAGAGATTTGGGGGAGGAATATGCATTGCATTTATGTTTAGTATTCAGAAATCGAATTTTATTTTCATAAATTTCAAATATTTTAGCGATTATAGCTTTGCTTAAGTTTTGCTTTTTTTTCGCTTCATAATCGATTTTCGATATCATTTCAATGTCTTTGCAGTATTTTTCCAAAGGTTTTTCCCTTTTTAACAAATCTTTATTAGCTGTCCTGCGCAATTTCGTTTGCGCACATAGGAGAGAGAGAATAAGAGACAGATAGAGAGGAAAGACGAAAGGAGCAAAGGAGCTCACAATACTACCACCGTATATGCTTTTCATAAAAATGCTTAAAGATTAAAGTCTATCGTTGGTTAATTCTAAATTTTTACACCAATCCCTTTGTGTCTAAAATTTTTGATGAAGTTCTACTTGTAATGTAGAAACCACTAAGAAATGAGTTTTTAAAACGTCCTTCAAACCCATGAAAAAGGGGGATTAAAGTATATCGTGAAATGTCAAGGGCAAAAAAATCTGTTTTGCTCCTAGTTTTTAATGACCTACTTGCTTATAGAAAATTATCGTTATACCACTGATGCAGAATATAGATAGGGTTAATTTTAAAGTAGCATTGCATAAAAGACAAAGGAAGGCAACCTTCACAGATCACCCTTGGCCGTGGTGCGGCAACCCAGTTCCCATCCCCCATCCCCTCCCAGTACATCAATAGCCCACTACATCTGCCCTAGTTCCGCGTTTTCGCGTGACCTAACCTAGTTTTGAAGACCTATACCTAATGTTGTATCGTTTTCATGATCTACGGAGTAAAATTAACTCTACTAACATTAATTTATAAACTTATAAGTACTTAGGCACTTGTGGAACGTAAAGAATACCTACATAAGAAATAGGTAGTAGTACCACCAGTTCACAAAGCTACTGGCCTGATAAGAACTGGCAAGAAACTCGGCGGGCTGTTCGTAATACTTGTTATCTTAGCCCTTCTAGTAACTATCCTCCTACAGGAGTCAGGACTGTACTGTACAGTCTGATCGCAATCATACAGTCTCTCAACAAAGTGGTGTAGGTACTAATTTTGACAAAAGTTTCTAATAATCGCTCAGGTTTAGGGTAGGTGAGTTATTGTTAACTATGATAATTTGAACGTGACACATCATTGCATGACGGAAATATAATACATGATAAGGAGAGTGATGGCTACTGTCATGTCATACTGGTAGGTATTGGGAAGAGAAATCGACAGTGTTGCTTCATGACGTTTAAATGAACCCCATACGTAGGGTAGACCGGGGACAGCCTACTGACTGACTGACTCTACATTCAAAATAAATGCTCTTAGTTACAAATTTCCTTATAATACTTTATGAAGTTTAAAATAAGGTGTGTTTATGAATACTTAAGACTGTTGTCCACAACTTTGCTCACGCAGAAGTAGAACCATTCATCATAACTTATTTTAACGCTTTGTTAGTTGATTGTCCAGAAAACATTTCACATTTAAATAGAAGAGTCTTTATGACAGAAGAAGACTTAGCCAATTTTCTTCTATTTTAGTCTTGGAGCTTGAACCATTGAACAGTGAGTCTAAGCTCTATTAACAATCTTACTCAATGAATATCTAGGTATACCTAACGCTCATGATGCGATAATTCCAATTCGACCAAAAAGTGCTCGCAAAAAGAATAAAACACTGCTATATTTAACACAACACGGCTTAGCAACGAGCAACAAACCTCAGTTCGTTAATTGATACAAGTGTGTATGTGTGTAGCTCAGCCCGGCCGGCCGAAATAATGTGGCATTGGGCAGAAGGTCGATGCAGAAACTTTGGCAGGCACGCCAACCGCGGCCCCGCGGTCTCGTCACGCCTCACTAACTTAGGGCTGCGTCTATCTTCCTTAATTACCTATTTCCCAGCAATCATCATTATACCTAGTGTTAGCCGAAGGCACACGAAGGCCTGATGTTGAAGGTTTTGGTCTACTTTTGTCCTGTTAGTTTTTTGTTGCTGGCACCACCTTAAATCCCAGAAACACTCTTGTCAACCCCTCTCTATAACATCAAGATAGCTTTTTGGCATTCGCAAAGTAGAGGCAGGGGCCACAAAAATGCGAAGTCTGTATACGTATAGTAAAATAAGTCTTTATAATTGAATGGCGGCCATTTTGCTTCGGTCACGTACAATTCAAACAGTCTCAATTTTCGACCATAATATCGACCATCACTGATCTGTAGCTTAGCTTACCTTACTTGCATATTTTATCACGAGCAATTTACAAGGAGCTATCGCTGTTACAATCGTTAAATAACAGTAAGACAATTACAATAGAACTGTTCGTTTCAACATACCATACGAATGAACAAATCCCAAGGAGAACAACTTACGAGTACAATGTTTCGTCCTACAACGTATATTTTAGAAGTACTTTGTTGAAGGTGAACACAGATGTTGTTCAGAGCTCAAGCAAACTTTCAATTAACGAAAACACATTATGAATGAAAATATTCTGTTTTTAAAGTGTGAAAACCCCCAGGGACAGCATTTCCACCGAAACCAACTGCGAAGTTGTTATGTTAAATTTGCCTAATCTACATTCCTTCAAGTCTGCGGAACGAAAATATAGTTAGTAAGGCAGGCTAGGCACGTCCTCAGAAAAAAATCCTGGAAGTCCCAGTCTAGGGAAATACACTTCGTATAAAAGATTACCAGGTAATCTCTAATCCAATTTGACTGCAGCCTCTCTATCTATCCTCATATGATTTTTGTCTCGTTTTGTCTTAAAATCCAGTGTAATTTATTTATATTTTCTCTTACTAAAACGCTACCTGCGAAGTGTGAGCACCGGGGGAATTACCCTGAAATTCCACTAAGCAGTCTAGTGAAATTTTCGAGCTTTCATTTAAAATCGGTGCGTGAATGAATTCCCAATTACTCATGAATATGTAAATTACCTAAATTCTAAGCAAGATTGTCTGAATATTCAGGAATGTGTTGTTGCTATAATTATAAATATAATCCATCTACTTAGCGGCATAGCAGCAGTGCATGAGGGCGCGAGCTAGCTTGCGCGCGGCGACGGCAAGGTCGCGGCACGGCCTAGAGTCGCTTCCGCCTTAGCTACATCACCGCTCAATATTACCCGCTCAATCCCGCCGGTGGCGTGGCCACGCCGGCGTATCCATAGGCGGTGCCCACGCCACCGGCGGGAACGGCGGCTGCACGCCGGACGTCACACAATATATCCTTATTTCTTTTACAGGAGTCGTACTACATAAATACTTACTGTTTCATCATGCTGGATAACTGACGAAAATAACTACACTAAATCCGAGAACACCCCATGTGTAATGGATTTATGATATTTGGCCGAAAATTAGGATGGGGAAAATGAAGGAGTACTCTCAGATTTTACCATGTAATTCAAAATAAAAAGCAGTTTTCTGACATAAATTATTTTATTTACAAAATATACACATCAACAATTCACTTTCACCAAAAAAATAATAATCCGTAGATATAAAATCTCCGAAAATAAAATAAAATATTACTGCCTATTTATTTGTTTATTTTTTTGTTTATTTTGGGGATATCGAGGCTATGTAATCTTAAATTATTAAAAAAAAAACCCCCCATTTTTATTATTGATTTTCACATAAATTATTCATATGTTAAATGTTAAATGGTATTTTGACAAAAGATTATAGTTTCTATTGAGAAAATCTCAACAAATATCGGTTAAATACGAGCACTGCACAACAAAAACAACAACAAAAAATAATGGTGACCTTCGCGTGTTATTTTATCAAATTTTACAAATTTAACTTCGAATTACACTGAAAATATTTATCACAGCTGTTAAACAACATGACAGGATACTTTTAAATGCAAAACCACAATATTTGAAACAGAATAAACGAAAATATTCAAAAATTAATCGTATTAATACTTTCTAGGAACGGCGCCAAACAAACAATAAATAATGACAGCGATAAAATCGTGATTTCGACTTTTTTTTTCATTACATTCACTCGGCAAGCTCTCTCATTCAGTACCATAACCAATTCTACACATTAATTTATACAGAAAGACTTAGACCCGCGACCATACAGCCATAGATATCGAAAAATGTGCGAGGAGAACCAAACGAAAAAAGTTGGCCGCCCTGGTTGCCAAAGCAATCGACTGTTCGGGAGATTGGCAACTCGGGTTTCATGCGGCATTCAACGGTCTAATACACTTCACTGACTAGTAGTCAAATATGATTTTATGAACCAATAAAATGTATTGTTACTCAGAATATTCATTATCTGTGTCTTATTGTTGCAGATAAACAGCGTCGTCTTTGTATGCACTTGGAGGGGATGTGGATATGACACCAACACATGCTCGGCTATCGAAGCTCACATACGGAACACTCACCTGGGGTATGTGTCAGTCTTGACCTTTATGAGTGACGTAATATTAATTTAATTACATACATATAGTCCCATGTGACATTTCAAACGGGCACGGCTCTACATGATAAATGCGAATGTCAAAATGACAGCGGGTTTTTGTTTACCATAGATGATTTCGTAATCATTGAATTGATTAAGTGACAGTCATGGTGATGTTTCGTCAATTAATTCCCACCACACCAGGCAAGTTTCTGAGTCAAAGGATGCTCCTATCTCCCTTCGTCCACTTACACGACTTCCATGTGATCTTGAAATGACACACATAATTAAAACGGTATCCTTGCAATACATACCTGAGTCAGTTTGATATTTATTAGAGACAGCTTAGATTATAAAATGTTACTTGGATTAATGTTAAGTTTTCGCGCACAAAACAGAGAGTATTACAGTTTGATTGTGGTTTCACATATTGATAACACACAATTTACTTATGTAATCGTAATCTAAATTAACGTGCACAATAATATAATGCAACAGGCACGTGCATAAAGGTCACGTGCAGTCAGTATGGCACGTGTAAGCCACAATAATAATTGCACAACGCCAACTAACCAGCCGGCAAGGTTATGGACTGTATGGTATGGCCGGCTAGTAAATATCATTCTCGTTTCCTGCATTCTTTAAGAAAGTAATGCGATTCGATTTTTAAATTATATGACATTCATATATGTTTGACATTAGAATGTCAAAGCTTTTTTTTTTTATTCAATAAAGACACAAGCGACCTTCGTGCATTAGTTAGTGGTATAGACAGTACAAAGTTAGAGAACGCTGAAATGCCGGCCGGCCCGGCTTTTACTGACCCGGAAGCGACGAGGCTTCGCGACAAGGTTGCTAGCAGTACAATCCCGCTCGCGACCGCGCCCGCTCCGCAAGGTCAACTGCCACTTACGTAACCCTGCCCTACTGTTCTCTCATTATATCTGCAGTTAACACACATGTTATCGTAGCATGATTGATTACACTATTTATTGTAACATACAATTTATTGTAAGTCCTTTCTAGATTGTGTAAACGTCTTCGCAGTTGCTCCCACACCCTACCCTACATAGGAATAGCTTTGATTTGGCTTTTTATTTTCCTCATTGTGGGGGACTGAAAGTTTGATCTCTTAGACCAGAGCCTCGTCCGTTAATCAGTAGGCACACCACTTGAAGACTGTAGTATTCCTAAGATTAAATGGAAAGCTTATTGCCCTATGACAATAGTTTAGATAAATATTTGAAACTGTAATATTAGAATTTGTTGTTTTACTTAACTTGTCATAGGTCTGATAAAAAATGTAGGTATCTTAGAACAAGATTTTTTGTTGGACCTATGACAATTTATTCAAAGTTACGAAGTGAGTTTCTTTTTACGTTTCAAGTATTTTTAATGGTGTGAGTGAGAAATCTTTGCGCAAAGCTAATTTAGTTGTCTAAGCGCATGTAACATTACATTTTGATCACCAGAGCTCGACTTGTATTTTTTTTTTTTTTTTTTTTTTTTATACCACTAAGGTGGCAGACAAGCATACGGCCCACCAGGAGGACTGGTGGTCACCGCAGCCTATGAACGTTTGCAACACCAGAGGCGCCACACTCGCGCTGCCGACCCTGTAAAAACCTTCTTAGACCCCTTTTGAAGAACCCCATACTGTAGGCGTTTGGGAAAACCGAGGCAGGAAGATCATTCCACAACCTAAGCGTGCGCGGAAGAAATCCCCTATCGGATCTAACCGTGCTCGAACGCTCCGGACGTAGGGTGTGAGGATGAAAACCCAGTCTATGGCGAGCGGTGCGATGATAGAACGTAGCCGTGGGCATCATGTCAAACAATTCCTCAGAGCAGATACCATTGTACAGGCGGTAGAACACGCATAAGGAGGCAAAGTCTCTCCTGTCGCAAAGAGGTTCAACACCACCTGTCAGTAAAGGATCGTTGACAACTCTCACAGCTCGCCTCTGCACCGAGTCAAATGGACGAAGCTGATATTCAGGTGCCCCCGCCCAGAGGTGACAGCAGTACTCCATGTGTGGCCGCACTTGCGACTTATAGAGAAGCAGTGTTTGCGCCGCAGTAAAGTACCGCCGCGCCCTGTTGAGCACACCGAGCTTCTTGGACGCTAGCTTGGCCTTGTCCTCCAAATGACTGCGGAACTGAACGTCGCTGGAGATGTCAACACCAAGAATCCCTATACTTTTAGAGATGGAAAGAGATGTGCCCTGGAATTGTGGCGCTACAGTAATTGGGGCTTTCTTAGCGGTGAAGAAACACGCCTGTGTCTTGGAGGGGTTGAACTGGACAAGATTTTGTCTACCCCAATCGGACACTCTAGTAAGAGTAGCCTCGATTTCAGACACAAGCTGTTCACGACTTTCTTCCACTGCGTCCCGAGAGATACCGGGGCGGCCTGTGTAACAAGTGTCCCCCGTACTGTCGTCTGCATAACAATGAATGCCGTCAATAGACAACATGTCATTGATATGCAGCAGAAACAGAGTAGGGGACAACACTGAGCCTTGCGGTACTCCAGCGTTAATGGCCATGCAGTCAGAACAGCTGCCGTCGACAACAGCCCTGATGCTTCTACCGGCCAAAAAGCTGGACACCCATCCGCATAATCTTTCGGTCAGTCCGTAGGAGGGTAATTTATTAAGAAGACCACGGTGCCAGACCCGGTCAAAGGCTTTAGAAATGTCGAGGCTCACTGCTAGAGCCTCGCCCTTACTCTCGATAGCCGTCGTCCATCGGTGTGTGAGGCACACGAGAAGATCGCCCGTCGAGCGACCGTGACGGAAACCGTACTGCCGGTCACTGAGCAGGTCGTTTTCCTCAAGGTACCTCAGGAGCTGTGTATTAATTACACGCTCCATCACCTTAGACAATAGGGAAGTGACGGCTATAGGCCTGTAATTGGCCGGGTCGGTCCTATCACCCTTCTTGGGCACCGGATGCACATACGCGATCTTCCACGACTCCGGGACTTGTCGCATAGAATATGAAAGCGTGAAAAGACGTGTAAGTACCGGACACAACTCTGGACCACACTGCTTAAGTACCACCGCGGGTATACCGTCCGGCCCACTCGACTTATGAACGTCCAGAGAACGAAGCTCCCGTCGGACGTCCCGCTGCGTGAATTTAACTTCCGGCATGGAAGTTCCACACCACGGAACGTCCGGCGGCACAGCACCCCCGTCGCTCATGGTCGAGTTAGCGGCAAAGAGAAAACCCAAAAGGTCGGCCTTCTCCCCGGCACTCTGGGCCAGACTACCGTCGGGTTTAAGCAAAGGTGGTAAACCTGACTGACAGAAGTTTCCCTCGGCAGCTTTGGCAAGCGACCAGAATTCACGACTCCCTGAAGGGTACCCTGCTAGCCGCTCACCAATTCTGCCGACGAAATCGAATTTAGCCCTGACAATTGCTCTTTTGCTGGCCCTCGAGGCGGCATTTAATTTGCGTTTCACCTCAGAGATGTTTGGATCTGAATTTGCACGAGCCGTGGTCCAGGCTCTGTAGGCAGATTCTTTCAGCATCAACGCTTCTCTGCAGAGCCGATTGAACCACGGTCGCTTTTTTGCTCCTACAGGGATCCAGCGGTTAGGAATGTAGCACTCCATGCCCTCCAAGATCCCCTCAGCGACTGCTGCAGCGCAGGAATCCAGATCGTCTGAGGCAAATAAAAACCGCCTCCACGGGTACGACGCGAAGAACTCCCGCAGTCCATCCCAGTCTGCTGACTTATAGTGCCACACATGTCGCCACTCCTTGGGCCGAGGTGGTTCAGGCCTTGCGAGTGGCACATGCGCCCGAATGATACAGTGGTCCGACGATCCGAGCGGAGCATCCACTGAGACGTTGTATCCATCCGGACGCGTTGTCAGCAGGAGGTCCAGCAATGCACTATGCTCGTTCTCCTTGTCTGGTATCCTCGTATGGGATTTAACCAGTTGGGAGAACCCATAGGTCAGGGCAAATTCGTGTGCAGCTTTCCCCGCAAAGTCGGTCATCCGGGAGCCCAACCAGTCAACATGATGACCGTTGAAATCCCCCAGAATCACTATCTCCGCAGAGGGATACTGCTCAATCACCTTGTCAGTCGATTGTTGCAGGTGGTCAAAAAGGCGAACTGTGTCCGTGTTACCGCTGTGAGACCTGTACACGCACGCGTAGATCCGAGTGTGGCCCCCGTGATCCACGCGCGCCCATAACGTAGACAGGTCCCTGTCTTCAAGGCTTGTAAGACGGCGACAGCAGACATCATCACGGACGTACATACATACCCCGGCTTTCGGCCTGAAGTTGTACTCAAGCTTATAGCCTGGGTACATTAAGTAAGATGTATCGCCCGGGCATGAGATCTGCGTCTCCGTCAAGAAAAGAAGAGTCGGCTTCGCAGTTTCGAGATGGTGGTGGACTACATTGAGGTTCTTATGCATACCTCTGATGTTGCAAAGGTCCATGTAAAGTGTGGACGACGATGCCGCTGTGTATCCTCGTTCTCTTTTTCTTTTTCTAGCCATGTTGTGTTTAGGAAAGGGGGGTTAGAAAAGTGAAGGGATGCCTGTGTGCCGGTGGCGCAAGAGACTAAGTGAGACTCTAACTAACCAAAGGCAGACAGAGGTAGTGCGGTAGATTGGCACGGCGTACGGAAGGGCCCCCGGTCCCCCCCCGATGCAGTGGCCACGTCCACTCCGGTATCCTCCTCCGGCACGACCACAGCACCAGGGACTTTACACAGGCTGCTGGTTCAGCCTCCTGGGGCGGAGATTATGTAATCCCCAGGTTCGGGTCCCGTACAGCCTGCGGGCGGTCAGCGGTCAACCGTTTCACCGGGTCTCCCTGACCGCCGTACCAATATTCCGCGCCTCTATCCGCCAATGGAGACAGATTAAGCCTCTGGTCTCACCGTCACCGGCACAGAGTCACCCCAATGAGCTCTGGAACCCTGCTAACCGACGGAGAACATAACCCAACCGGAGTCAGGCTACTATTACCGCGGTCTTCTGCAGGGCGGAGGTACTGCCCCAGGCGGGCTGCTCACCGAACGGAGTACCGTTATGCCCTTCCTCCTAATGTGGGCTTTTTCGTTAATCCCTAAGATATTGAATCTTAGGGATCTGATTGAAGAAGCCACTACTGTACCCTCAGGGTGTAACGTTAGCTCCATGAGAAGCAACGCATGACCCCTAAACCCCGAGGGGGAGCTAAACCCCGAGGGGGAATGTAATGTATTTTCCACTTAAGGCTCATAATCCTCGTTTATATTTCAGTCCAAAGAAAGAAGGTGACAGCGACCATGAGGAAGAGTTCTATTACACAGAAAGGGAAGTGGCGGCTCCAGCACCGCCTCCCACTCTCTCACACCGAGACATGTGCCGTCCACCGCACGAAGACCCTGAGTACCAACGACAGCTAGTGGGCTCTTACAGGTATGAATTAATCAGGTCTAAAATGTCATAGACTTTTACTAGCAAAACTATTTATCATACTTTAAGAGGTAGAAATTTTTAAAGACAAACAATAGTATAGGCGAATTGAATACAAATTTATTGCTTGCAACAATGCTGAAATTTTGAAAACACGTAGTAAATGATTTTAAATATCCCGTTATTCTTTTACTCATATTGTCTCTTTTATATTTACAGGCAAGGCCTACTCTCAATTCAGAATGGAACCGCCAGGTCAATAAACATTCCCATTACACATTCGTGGTCCAACACACACTCACCGGTAAGTAGAGCTCTCCTCGTTACATCGATTTTTAGTTGATTGTGTTAACGATTAATTATCTAAAAAATAACTTGTTCTTTACAGAAACATATGCGGTTATCAGCCACAAGCGGTTCCCCCAACAGTCCTGGCCGACGTCCTCGTTCAGACAACAAAAAGTGCCGTAAAGTATACGGCATGGACCAACGCGACCAGTGGTGTACTCAGTGCAAATGGAAAAAGGCATGCACCCGATTTGGTGACTAGCGCGTGCGCCGCTCGCGTGCACATCCGCGGCCATTGCAATACAAATAAATACAGAACAGGCTGAGCTACCTGTCATTGAATTATTACCTACTTTAAACGACAAGAGACGTTTTAAATGATATTCGCATTGTGCGAGAACTATTCCGCGAGGAGAGTGTGATTTAATTTTAAGAAATTATATTATGAATGAAGTTTTATTTAACGTAAGCAAAGGCGGATAACATTCACTATTATGTAAATGTTATATATTGGATATTGTAAAAATATTAAGGAGACATATTTTTGCTCTTTATATGTGGCTCGTATTTTGACTGCATTATGGACATTGCCCACGTAGAGTATTTTGTAGAGCAGTAGATTCGCCTTAACCGTGACTTGCACGTGGAATGCAAAATCGTGTGTCGCTCTCGGGCGGAGACTGTGAATATTAGCCTTAAGTAGTTGTAAGTTTAGACTGACATAGACAGTGTGAAAATATTTCTTAACTGAGTGTTGATACTTTTCACATTTTGTAAATAACATATCGACGAGTGCAGACAAACAAGTGATTACATACTTGCTTTATTCATATTATTTTAGTTACCATTTTGAGCCAAGTAACATAGGTAGTAATGTCAAGTTGGAGGCATTATAGGATTCGTTATGCAATTTCAAATTTCATTTTATTTTCAAATGCACCACCTAATGATGAAATTTTGGTGTTGCTTGAGCTGAGCCAAGTGAGTAATGGCTAGCTGCAAAAAAAAAATGATATAATACTTAAGACAATCTCTCAATGGGCAGACAATTCCGTCCACATTTTTAAATCGCGATATTATACATTTCTTGTTCACACTCAAGTCATACGACAATGTTTTCACATTGTTTTATATAGTTACGAGTAGTCCCGCGACTGCTCTAATTTATTATTCGACTGTACGCAGTTATTCCGGTCGAAACTACTTCTAGTGATATTGGATCACTATATAAATGTATATTGACTGACTTTTAGATTTTAAAATATGAATTATAATATATGAAATTATGAACTTAGCTGTATAAGTTATCTCAGATTCGACAAAAAGACTACGAAACATGTTTAGACTTAAATTTTTATGAACATATCTGTGTTGTATACAATGATGGTCCTACTAGAACAAGGAGACAATACTCAGGGCGCTCGTGCAGAGTTTGCTGTGAGATTGCTATCGGACTAGTAAGGTATCGGTGCCATCCCTGCCGGGCTCAGCCGCTCAGCGTCGAGATAGGAGTGCAGCAAGCACAGGCTATGAAGGGCACGAGGCACGACACTGAAGGTAACATCACACTGTACACTTAAACATGCGAGTGATTCTAAATTCAAATTGAATTTTAAACATCGAGAACTTACCTATGATAATAGCGAAAGAAGTTTAAGTACAACATCGGTAGTAGAAGTTCGCTATTACAAAAGATTATGAAAGCTTCTCCTATAGCGAGAAGGAATCTAAAAGCTAGTACTTTATTGTAAGTACTTACGCTAGAAGTACAGACGAAGGATAAGGTGCACGTGAATTGAATGCGATTGAAGAGGAAAGGAGCGGGAGACGAGGCGATTGCTGACAGCAATATTATTTGTAAGTATTATTAATAAACTTTTGTAAATAATAATATTACCTATTTTAAGTTTAGCAAATTATATGAAAGATATTATTCTGTATCTACTATATAGAAAGTAATCGCAATGTTTGATTTGTACATAAAAATATAATTAGGTACTATAGATATAACATTGTTACTTAATGTGATCATTTTAATCGAAAAAAGTTTGTACGGCTACGCATATATTTTAATGTAGATTACATTAGGCACAGTAATGAATTACAAAAATGCGTAAAGTTTTGTTTCCTCAATGCATACATCACGACGCGATATTTTCGGTTTGTCAGTTACCAAGGCCTGTTGGCGTACATATTGCCATGAAAGTATTATATAAATGATCACAAATTATATTCATCGAACGAAGGAAATAACAATACTCCGGGTAGAGGACCGTAGGTACCCAAATTATCTTCAAATGTGCCAATTTGAATCTACAATTGCTCCCTCCCTTCTAGATTCAACATGTAGGTTACTGCTTTCCATAAGCCTATGTGTTCTTACTATGAGCTAGTCGTAGTACCTTTTTATATAACTACTAGCGTTCCCGTGGGAATATGGGAATAAAATATAGCCTATGTTACTCAGGGTGAATATAGCTTTCCAATAGTAAAAGATTTTTGTAATCGGCACAGTAGTTTTTGATTTTATTCATTACAAACATACACACACAAAAATACTAAATTTTATCCTCTGTATAATATTAGTGTAGAAATATGCCGGTGCTTATGCAAACAGCGCACATTTCAAGTAATCGTGTGCCAGGTCCCGTGCCTCATCAGATTTTTATACAAATGTAAGAATGTATGAACGAATAATGTTATCAAATCTATTAATGTTATACGTAATGTGAAAATAATATTTTAAATCTCAATGTAACAAAAATTTATACTAGATCTGACTAAGTGAACTAGTATCTTCTAATAGGAATCGATGTGGGTATCACAATGTAGTTTTATATTCATATTTCTAAATAAAAAGCACACAAATGCTTTTACTTAACAAAAACGTCTTGCCGAATTCTATATCTAATACACATGCTGTTCAAGTTGGTTCAGGTGCTTATTTTTGTAAAAAAAAAAAGAATATTTGGCTGCCGTGCTATCATATTATAATTTAACGTGATGTACCTGCATATCTTACCAAATATTTAATATTCATTGCAATATTGGTTGTGATAAAGCATCATAAAGTTGTCATAAGCAAAAAGTACGAAGTTTTTACATCCGCTCTCCAAAACTAAAAGATCACTTAAAGTAGACGTAAGCAACAACTCAGCTAGCGATTTGACAACTGCCATATTGTAAGGATCTAGGTTAAAACTGCAGCTTAGATATTATAATAACGTAGCTATTAATTGTGCGATAAGTTGAAGTCATAATAATAGTATTTAATAATATTAGGTACAATACAAACCTACGTATATTTAGTTAGTTTTCTTTTTTCAGGAATAATGTAAATAGTTCTTTTTGTTCTAATACTTCCTTCCAATCATTTTTTCTTATCGATTTTGCTTCTTTGAGAAAATATTAATTTGTTTTAAGCCCTTTCGCAACTTCCGAAAAGTCATACCAACATACTGACATAAATACTTTTTTTCTTTTGACTTTTCACAGAAAAGCATAATCTAGGTATGTATTACCATTTCTCATTGTTTACAAAGTTTTCAAGAAGCCTCATGGCATGCTATTACATTATTAAAATCACAGGCATATAAATTACTACACCGATCTCAATTTTATTTTCGAAGCTATTAGGTTACTTTTAGATACAATAATAATATATTAAATTAGAACATTTTCTTATTTTATAAATTTTATTAGAACGTACGTGAAATCATATTATTTAAAATGAAGACATTTTATTTTTTTATTTAAGTGATTTGATTATGTAAATAGTTTTTCATAACAAACTAATTTATTTAGAAAAATTTTTTTGCTCAATTTTGTATTCACTCAACACCAAAGTCATAATACTAAACAAGAAACTACATATCAGTACAAAAAAGCATAATTGAATTGGTTTTTTTATTAAGATTTTTTTATTCATTTTCAATACCTATTCATTCTTAGGAATGTATTTTAAAGATATTACAAACCAATCACTTCATAGTATTATATTGCGACGCGGACCCGACATGTTGACCATCTAGGATGTTGCAGATTATTTATTCATTTTACATCAAAAATAATATTAATATTAAAATACCTACATATTTCAAAAATACTATGGATAATGATTTCCAGAGGTGACGTGTGTATAAAAAAATATTGATGCCCACATTTGCAGACACAAATTATTTATCTGAATACTAGTATGTACGTAAATATCTATTCCAATTCGATATAGGTACCTACAAACTCAAAATACGGTACCGTATGGTACCACCAGTTGATTTACTTCTTAACCATGTTACTAGGGCACGATATCTAATCATTTATGTAAATATGTAAAATAACACATTAGTAAGGCCTTCAATAGTATCAGGTGCTAACCTGGAAAACTGTTATTTCTCATGCTATTATTAGAATTCTACAAATATGTATTTAATAGCTATCGAACACCAATTTTTTTTTCATCCAAATAATACCTTCTACATAAGTAGGTACCTAATATATTTACATAAGTACATAGATATGTTGCATTAAATTATTATGACACATATATTTTCTAATTTTTAGAACCTAAATTATGTAAAATATATAATTTTACCTGCTAGTTTACGTACTTACCTATTATTTGACAAGTAAAATACTTGAGTACCTATAACGATATTAAACATCTAATCGTATAAATTTAATTTGGTAATGTTGTGTAAACTATTTTATATTTGACAGTGTACATACCGATGTGTTTTATATTTTGCAATTCCAATCAAATCTCCTTATTGTATTAATTATGTGGGCAATTATAGTTTATAAATAAAAATATGTCTCCTATTATAAGTGGAAAACGAGTAATAATTTTGAACATAATTTTTAAAACGTGTCTAAGTGTAGTCACCGCATGCAATGAGCCTTTTTTCACAGTTTAAGGAGATACTTTCTTGCAGAAGACGGTGAAAGTGCTTATGTTATATATCTTGCTCCATCAATATATCTATATTTTTTCTTAAAACGTGTCTAGATGTTTGAAAAAGGGTTCATCAAGAAACACGACTGATTACGAAATTTACTTAAAATCATTAGATCTATGTTATCGTTGCCTGGTTGTGTCTGTGTATTGGAACTTCTTTATATTAAAAAAATGACAACCAGATAAGGATATATAAATTGATACGAAATTCTTCCATAAACGTCCTAGGTGTTTATTGAAATGATTGTTATGTCGTCAACAAGACAATAACGCTTATGAATAGTCTGTAATTACTTATAACTGCAGACAAAACCGAAACACAGTCAAAGATGAAACTCCACCGAAATATCTCTATTCATTCACAGCATGCCAATCACTTCAGATCTAATAACCCAATGGAAAATTGAATGGTCTCTTATACGTAAAATTAATGCTTAGTATTGTACTAGATTATACATTATAAACTACCGAGAAAATGTTACGCAACTGATATGCCAGTATAGATTCAGAAATTATTTGAATTGTCCATGTTTCTTGTTGAGAGCCGGTGTATAGATCGATACGTCGATTATAATAGTTACCAGTAGTTTTAAGGTTACAACTCGATCAAGTGTGTCTCTTGTTAGGTATATTTTCATATTTAGTTGTCAATATCACAGCAGTTTTTACCAAAATTGTCCATGTTTGTTATATCTATAACTTTGTTATCTACCTGCCAAATGGTTTTTGTAGTTTTCTAGCGGAGATTGGCAGAAACTACATGGTAGAAACTAGCGGGCAGTTATTCTACTGTGATATTTATAATTGTATTTATTATTATATTTAAGTTATTATTTATAACTATACCTAATGTTGAATGAGAGCAGAGTATATTATGTTATAGCCACGGAAAGGAAAAAAACAAGTATGAGTAAATAATTGTATGGGGGTACACACGTGTGGAATTTGGGGTAAAGTAATTTCGGCCCTACCGGAGTTACCCCGACTAGTTTCAGAACTGGCGGAGGTTTGAAACTAGCCGGCCACTTCAAATTAGACTCGGAAGTACAACTGTGTTAATTATGTTGCAGTGATAAATAACACACTCATGGAAGTTTTTATTCTAACGTGGTATATCTATTATTTAATATTCAATGAGATCATTATAGAATAAATATTGTTTTATATAGAGGACCAGATACGTACAGACAATAATATTGACATGAATAACAATATACCTACGTGTCATTTCTTTAATTTCCTTCGTAAATGACATCATTCCTGCTACCACATCTCTGGTAATGACAATTCGGAATGCAATAATGTCTTTATTGTTTATTTCTGTTAGTATTTGGTCCGCTTATGGAAATCCTTCCAAAATAGCTGCTCAAATTTTTACAGTCCTATTCAGAATTCGTAGTCGGTTTGACACATAATTTTTGCCAATATTCTGAAGCGCTCAGCTGCTTAGACCTTTAACATACCCTACAACCTTAAAGTAAGTCATCCCCTTCACCGGAATGATTCTAAATTCTGAACAACGGCGTAAAACTCTGTAAAATATTTCTTCTCTGTCTAGTAAAATATTTGAGCAACCATTTTGAAACGATCATTTTAGTAGTGTCTATATGAAAATCCATGAAGTGTTCCAAATTTATTAAATGAATAGATATTACAACTAAGTATATTGTAAATGTTTTTGTTAATTTTGAACTTAATCTTCAAATGTAAAATTTTGGAATATAAAAATGAACTGTAGTAGGTACACTTGCACGAAACATGTTTACATATTTGCGCGTGTGCGAATGGATATTGTGGTAAATGCCCATTTAGGTACGACTAAATTTTTTTTATGAGCGTAAAATTTCAATAGGGCCAATTCGCAATGGTTTAAAATAATAACCACGAAGTATGTGGCAGGATCAGATTGTTCGCTCATCGGGTCCTGCCAGCCTCTTCTAAACTAACATGTTATGTCCATTCGCGCAAATAGCATTTCGCGATAACACCTTTCACGCAAAAGTTTTTCGTGCATAATAGCCTGATAAGTACAGTCAACTACAATGAAATGTACTAGTTTAACCTTACAAAATGATGTATCCCTGCGAGTGCCATAATGAACTAACCCAACATGGTAGGTATCTACCAAACTTGACAGTTACATGTATGCTTGTAAAGAACAATAATTATGTATCCTAATACATTTATTTTAAAGTTGACTGAGGAAGTCAACTTTAAATAAAAAAATAAATAGCATGCATAGAATGCATAGCAATCAACATAATATGTTACTGTCAAGTTCAGTGGATACCTACCATGTTTGTTACAATCTTTGGTTAGTTCATTATGGCAATCACAAGGATACATCGTTTTGTAAGATTAAACTAGTAGGTACATTTCATTGTAGTTGACTGTACCATAAATACCTATGTACATCACAAAGCTAAACAGTTTATGCAATCAACATTAAGCTCTCTAATAAACATTAATGCATTTCAGCAAACAAATGTCTACGAGTATTTTACCTATGTTGGATTATCCATTAAAAACTGGACAAGTGCGAGTTGATCTCCCACGGAGAGGGTTCCGTACGTTGAATATTCACAATATCTGATTCAAAGATTCTGACTAAACAATCGGCTATTTTTAAACAAAAGCCAGTACTTAATCTATCATGTAATTGAGTTATTTGAAGGTACTGCTATTTTATTATTTTAAGCTTTTAATGAGCCCATATTATAAAGTCTACATCAACTTTAACTGAAAATACCTCAGTAATGTGTTTTGAGAAGTAACAAACATAGGTAGGTCATCGATCAATATACATTTCTTAATGCCTTGTAATTTAACTTACATCAAAAAAAAAAGGTGACAAATTACAACTTGATTCAGAACGGAAATAGTATCCCCGACAGTTATGTTTCAGAAGTAAGCTGTCTGAGCTATCTGTTCCGTACTGAATCCGTTGAAAGTTTCCAGTTGCTTCAGTTTTTTTTTAACGTGAGGGAAAATCCTCATGGATGTTATGCCGGACTCCTACCGACTAAAAAACCTCACGTAGTGTCAGAGCTATCTATAGCAACAGTTGACACTTTGTATCGTTTAATTGTAAATTGTAAGTAGGTGATTAAGAAAGTACTTACGTCAAAGTTAAAGTCAAAATCATTGCATCATGTATTTGAAGTATTGTACGTGTACCAAAATTCAACAGACTTTGTACTGTAAATTTGGAGAAAATCGGCTGTGAACGATGAGCTGACAGACACAGTGATATTATAAGGGTTCCGTTTTTTATTCAGACGTACGGCACCCTAAAAACAAATGTTCAGTTTATTGAAATATATATTATATAAAAAAATGTTATAATTTTTATTATGTGCTATACTGCACGTAGACCTTTTTGCCTGAAAATTATACCTCAGTAAGTTTAGTATCATTTGTGTATGTTGAAAAATACTTATTATATCATAAATCAATTATTAGAAATTATATTAATAAGTTTTAAAAATGGCATTATTTCTTCAAATCCAAATTTATATTTCCCACTCTTGACCCATCTCATATCTGGTATTGGAATGTGAGTGGTTCTGACCACTTCACAAATTAGGTAGGTATCTCCCTCAAAGTAATATTATGGAATATATTATATTATAATCTGAGGTAATATGGTGATAAAATGGTTATGGATGGTTATGTGTTTTTTTACGTGAGGGAAAATCCTTATAGATGTTATGCCGAACTTCTTCCGATTAAAAAACCTCACGTATCTTGTACTCCATCCTCACGTATACCCTCCCCAACAGCCTACGGTACGGTGCCCAGGGTAAGCCCTCGGAAGGATATTCCAGGAAAAGTGTATTTATGCTCGTTGGTGAGCGGGTAGGAAAGTTCGCCCAAGGACACAGCGTAGGTATATAACATACAATGGTCGTAAAGAAATCTTTTCGCTTGTAGACAAGTGTATCGATTTGTCCACTTTTCTACAACATTTGGGTTTCTTTGAGTTTAATGGTGCTAGTATAACATCTATGTTACCTTTGATGCTAGTATCTAATTCATACAATTTTCAAGGGGGGAGACGGAACATCACCTGAACTGAACTGCTATAGGGCGGTAATTACTAGGTGATTCGCCATCACCATTCACCTAGTACCTAATTACCGTCCTCAAGCAGTTCTAACTGCCTTATGAAAGGTACTTGAACTCTTAATAAACAGAAGATAAATCAAGTACTTATTTTGAAAATTATAAACTGACTAAGTAACTGGCCCTCGCAACTTAGTTTACGTCGCATAAGTTGTATGAAAGGAGAAATATTTCTTCATCAGACTCATGTAGCAGTGTGGGAAACACGCCAGCTTAGAATTACCATTACTTTCAAAGCAACCCTTGAATTCTAGATTTAGTGAAAGTTGAAAAGTCTCTAAATTCTGAATAACAAAAACAAAACACTCACTACCTATTGAATCTTGTGTGGAAAATCCTTAAAGCACTGCCTTTCTGACAAAATATTGGAAATCGGACCACACGTTGAGAAATTACAACAGAAAATAATTTTGTCTTTCAAGCAACCTTTTAAAATATAGGGATCATAAAGCCATAAGTTCAGATTGTGCCAAGTATCATTCAAATTAATTCAGACTTTCGGCGTGATACTTATTCGGGGTATAGACAAAGGCAAAAAAACATTAATTACATTTTCTGCTTTAGAGTTTAGTAGGTATCGATAAAAGAATGCCGTAAATTTAAATTTTTCAATTTCTTTTATATAGATAGACATATACAGATTCTCGACTTATTATATAAAAATGGTATAAAGCCTGTAAATTTCTGAGGAGTTGGGTATCCAGTAGACTACTTGATGCATTAGCCAGTTCCAGATTACTATGTTGTGATTGTGAACCACCATTATAGTAACAGTTGGTAGGTACCTACTATGGTATATCCAGTTTCCGATGATTCGGACCAGTAAATTTTGGTGAAATCACTTCATCACTTTGGAAGTGAGCTGATGATCTTTAAAATCTGTCATTCGTCATTGTCCCAACTGACCTCCTCAGAAAATTAGTGTTGATAGGCTGTCACGTTGACCGTGAGGCATCAATAAGTTGGGAGGAGGCCTTATTTCGCATTACGGTGACATGCCCCGATGTAGGCATGAATGTAGGTATCTACTAGAATTTATATTAGTAGAAATGAACCATTGAACAAAGTCACCATTTTTGTGAAATAAAACACATTTTTGTTTGTTTGTTTGTATACCTACTTTAATTTTATAGCTAAGAACCATTACCGGCACATTGGCTTTCAAATAAAAAACCGCATCAAAAGTGGTCTATCCGTTGGGTCGCTACAATGCCACAGACAGACACAATATACACAGATCAAATTTATATAACACACCTCGTTTTTCGTCGAAGGTTAAAAATTTAATAAAAAAGGTTGTGACCATATTTTTAGACTTCGAGAAAGCATTTGATACTGTTCTTGTGTCTACTCCCCTACTAAAACTTGAAGGATCGGGCACCAGAGAAATTCAATTAAATTGCTCTGGAGCTATCTAACTAACCGTTCGTAATTTGTTAGAATAGAAAATTACCAAAGTGACGAACTTCCCACCTCATACGGAGTGCTACAAGGAAGTATTTTAGGCCCTACCTTAGTGTTTGTATTTGTTATGGACCAAGTGGCTAATCGGTCATTACCTATGTGTGATGCCCGGGCATCATGCAGACGAGCAATGTGATAATAAACATTCATTAATCATTTTTAAGGTGGTTAGGTTAGAACACACGAGCTGAGCGAGTGTACGATCGTGCCGCAGCAGCAGCGGGCGGCGAGAGCTAAACCGAATTCTGATAAAAATGCCCTGCATGAATGTTAGGTATAACATTAAAACAGCTGGAGGAAAGAGAGAGGTACCCTACGCCGCCCCATCTTCCCACTACCTAACCTACCCTAAAGTTTATATAGGTACTTTGTGGCAATGATGTTAATAGAAGAATTAATCAGTTTTTAATTTAGCCGCGTGAAATTTTGCTCCCGTTCCCGTCTCTCATGGGAACATTTACCAGGGATAAAATGAATAAAGGTTGCCTGGCAGAAATTGCTTTAAGCGATAGACCGCCCATTGTATTGCTATTCTGTTCAAATTACTATCCTGTAATACTATCTTGGCGTACAATAAAGTGTATAATAAATAAATAATATAAAAAGAACTGATTATACAGGGACATGGGACATATTATGCCTGAAAAAACACATAATGCTTCTTTTCATACCGATTTCCACGCGGGCGAACCTAAGTCCATCATCTAGCTCCTCATTGGTGGAGAGGTCATAAAGTGCGATTGCGCATCACGACGACCTCACGATCCGCAATCGCACTTCGATTGGGTTCGATTCCCACCGCTGCCTATACAAAAAATTGTACATACATACATACATATAGTCACGCCTGTATCCCCGGCAGAGGCATAGTATACGCCCACATTTCACCTTACAGTTTTATGTCCCGCGTAATAGGTGGTGTGCCTATCGCTGTATTGCAATGGACAGGCAAAGATCGCCGCGACCCGCCTTCGAATTTTTTTAAGCCGTCCCTAAGGCCTTCAACTTTGCCTAACTATTGTCATTTTACAGACAACCGGGTTTCATTTCGAGTTTTCCTTCTCTACGCAAGGGATCTTTTTGCGATAGTGTTCCCTTAGTCGCCTCTTACGACACCCTCGGGATGTATTGGGGTGGCGACATTTTGTACTCTTACCCGTCGCAACACGGGACCCCGTCGCCACTACTCGCCACACGGGGCACAAAAAATTGTGTGATCCATAAATGTTTGTCTCTAGTCTGGGTGTTCATATGAACTTGTCTCTAGAGTCCATGTTTATATGAATCTAAGTGTTTATATTTACAATAATAAAGTATATAAGTACTAATATCCGTTGTCTGATACCCATAGCACTAGAAGGTTATACCTTGTTTACTTTGGGATCAAATATCACAGTGTTAAAAAGATGTCCGTGCATATTTATAACTGAATGTTCACACGAAGCGATGTAGCAAAGGCGATTTACAACTTATTTCTTGTCACTTGAAATGATTAGGCAGCATTGTCGTTGTTCTTAGTCTGTAACATGTGGAATGAACAAAACAAAAAATTAAATTGATAATGACAACTGCTGATTGTCAAACTGTCAAAGTGACACAAAGTCAATATATTTTCTGGAAAGTAGGAATACTGTTCCGTGTTTTAATAAAATAATAAATCTAGTTTGATTCTTTAGCGACATATTGCTTTATCATTAAATTTATTTATGCTAGAAAACGACAAGGATTACTTTTAGAAGAATTCGAAGGAAACCTCAATAATGGGGGCAGTGTTAGGCCTTTGTTCTGCAGCTCAGGTGATTGTTGTTTGATGATTACTCACATTTTATAGAAATCTATTTTCGTATCCACATACAAATGAATGAATAATGTTTGGCTAAATTGAATTACCTAATAGTTATTTCAAAAAAGACTAAACGACTCGTTTCATGCATTTTGATTATCACGTCATCCACTTCAAAATATCAGTTTTTTTTATTGTTGAGGCATAAATACCCATTGCATTTGTAGTATTATCATGTTTTGATAGCTCTCATCACATGACAATAGTATTAAAATGTTTACCTACTCAAATAACATGTTCTTGTATAAGTAAATATGATTCATTGTTTGATAAGCCTTGTTTTTCCTATGACGCTTTGCTCTTAATTGCATTACCCTGTACTTTTTGTCTGCTATTATAGTTCTGTTTCTCTTTTTCATCTCACATCCAGTACTTTCCAAAAGTCCAGCTTACATCCAACATCTCTTAGATGCAAATAAATAGATACCAAAACCAATCTGAGTATCTGATATTGTCATAACGTTGCAAATGCAGTGATCAAAATAAAAATAAAATAAATAAAATAAAATTTATTCCCTTTGAAATTTTTAAAAAAATTATTTAGGTTTGTCAAAATTTTTGTGACTCTACCGGGGGTTCGGAAATACTACAGACTGAGAAGAACACCCCAAGAAACTCAGATGAAACTGAAGACCCCCGTGATAAAAATTGTTCTACCCTCTTTCATTTATAAGGAATTTGAACTTTTCCATGGATATGTGGAACTCCTTTCATCCAGTGGTTCAGCTATGCTGAACAATCCATACCAAACATAATACACATGTGTTATTCCTGTGAGTGATATACCTCACAATTTTGATTAAAAAAAAAATCTACAGTGTTGAAATATGGAGATACTCATAAATTTATATGGATATTAAATATTGTAACACAGATTATATTTCTATGAACTTTGATAGTTTAAAATTACAATATATCTATATCTAAGAGCAATTATTTTATATCTGTTTCTAAGCTCTTCTATGGAAAACATTATTATCACACTAATGTTTGTAGCTGGCCTGTTGCTGCGGAAGTGCTGCATGCTCTTTATGCTGTTCGGCGTGTCCATCATGTGCCAACTCTACATCAAGTCGTCTGATGTACACTCTCATGTTACTACTGGTCATGGTGGTGGCATGTATAACACTTGCTCCTGGCTTACATGACCAAATGAAAAAAGTAAGTGCTTTTGATTATGAAGACTATTATTTTATATTATAACTAGATTATCCTGTAATTTTATTAATATAGAATAGATTAACGTTAAAAAGTTAAGCTTTTATTGTTACATTCATTATACATACCGATCTGTGTACAGTGCACGGCATCTAACTTTGTAAGGTTGCGCCGTGTCAAGTTAGATGCACTGTACTCACAGTGCAGGGCATCTAACTTGGCAAGGTTATGGAGTAGTGACGGTTCACGCATATAAGTTCACGCATCATACACTTTGAGGCACTAAAAAGTGGTCTACTCACTCCAAGAAGTGCTCCGCTCACTCTAAAACCTTACCAAGTTAGATGCCCTGCACGATACCTAGTATCAAAATGCCATCTTTTTCTAGCCAGACATTTTGTAAACATAGACTTTCTCAATTCAGATCTTAGGAAGGTTCCTAAGGTCTGAATTGAAAAAGTCTATGTTGTAATTGAGGGTAGGTAACCTCATACCTAACATAATTATTGATTTCAGCTACCATTTTGTGAAAATTCGACAACCTATATACCCGGCAACTTTAAAGTAGACTGTGATCAAGCGGTTGGCTATTTAGCTGTTTACAGGTCAGTATGTCTATTCAGTTTAAAAAGGTAAAGATTGATATAGTGATAATAAGATTACAAAGCAGCTCCAGACAGGCAGCACTGGAGGGAGCTTGGGCCTTTGTCAATAGTCAATTAGAAGTTGATATATTGAAGAAAAGAGAGAAGTCAGAGTTCTTCCCTCTGACCAATAAATTAAGCCAGAGTTGAGATTTGCTGCACACCTGGGAGTAGCACAATGCTTTTTCGTTAGTCCATTAAATGCTAACTGGATGAGGTCAACAAAACTGAGGAATTAGAACCAATTAGCCACTACAAGAAGAAGAAGTCTGCAGATGTATTTTATATAACCTTGTTAGACATTTTTTTGTTAATTTCAAAGTGGACGACTCAAAAAGCAATCTACCATGCCCTCATTTTCGCTTTAATCCCATGAAAAGATAACTAATATATAAGGTATTATTACTATAAAGGTGGTGGGAACCTGCTGGATCTTGTTTGCAGAACATTGTGACACTAATGCAAGAGATCTATGGCTAGGGACTGATTGTCCATTGACAGAGATTTTGAAAAAAGATTACAATCGTGCAAAACTTTCATGGAACCGCTCTATAAAGTTTTGCACGATTGTAATCTTTTCTCTTACATTCATGTCCTTGTGCATTCATACTGGCATCATATTATGATCAGCAGAGACAATGGAGGATCAATATGGTCATCAAAACATTTGTGCTATTGTGTAATCTTTTCCCCTATAATCCATCTCCATACTTAATACATGTTTGTACATAAATTGTTAAACACAAAAATAAAATTAAGTTTATTATTCTACAATAATTACATAAGTGTTACGATAGTATATGCTGAAAGTAACATAATTATATGCAAGCAGCTATAAAAAAGAATTTACTTAATTAGAAATGCGTTTTAACGAAATATTCAGGAAATATTTTATAAGTAGAAACTTATTGACCTTATAACTTTCTAATATTGCCTTGAACTAATGTGTATATTAATATTTATTGTATGTTATAATGTAATAAATAATATAACGTTTTATTTATTTCAGGATTTGCTTTGCAACATGTCTCTTTTTTGTTCTGATGGCCCTGATAATGATTGGTGTAAAATCTTCTAAAGATCCTCGAGCAGGTATTCAGAATGGGTAAGTAACTAGTGACAGGTGGGGTTCATTCCCAGTTGGTGCCTGTCTACTACTTTTACTGTAACAAATTTCAGTGATGAGTGAGTAGCAATCATCCAAACATCTTGAGAAACTTTCCACACTTCCAATATTAGTAGGATAAGAGGATGCCCGCGGCTTCCATTGCATAGGTATGAATAGAATCTATACTAATAGTAGGTACTTTAAAGAAGAAAGATTTCCTTGTTGGGAATCAAAAAACTCTAAACTAGTGTTCCGCTTTTTATAAATTCCCTTTCATTTCGAATTTTACAACCGAGTTTCAGTTCGAGTTTTCCTTCTTTACGCAATGGATCTTTTTGCGAAAGTGTGCCGTTAGTCGGCTCTTATAACATGACACACCCTCGGGATGTATTGGGGTGGCGACATTTTGTACTCTTACCCGTCGCAACACTGGTCCCCGTCGCCTCACGGGTAACATAGGCTATATTTTATTTCCATATTCCCACGGTACCGGAAGCTACGTGGGTGAAACCGCGCGACATGCGCTAGAATAAAATATTTTGAATAGGTACCTACACATTTTTGAAGTGAAACTTCTTTATCGGCGTTGGAAAAAAATTTGCGTCACGTCACGTCACGTCACGTCACGTCACGTCACGATTTTTGGTTACGCGCCATCTTTGTTCTGTTCCCCACCACGGTGGATTCGAATTAAGAGTACTTTATCCAGGGATAGCATGTCATTTAAGGGTTTTTGGACTTTTGGACTTTTGGGCTTTTGGACTTTTGGACTTTTGGATGGGACATTGGTACTTTGGGTCTTTGGGACTTTGGGACTTTGGGACTTTGGGACCTTGGGACTTTGGGACTTTGGGACTTTTGGCCTTTGGGACTTTGGGACTTTGGGACTTTGGGACTTTGGGACTTTGGGACTTCGGGACTTTGGGACTTTGGGACTTTGGTACTTTGGGACTTTGGGACTTTGGGACTTTGGGACTTTGGGACTTTGGGACTTTGGGACTTTGGGACTTTGGGACTTTGGGACTTTGGGACTTTGGGACTTTGGGACTTTGGGACTTTGGGACTTTGGGACTTTGGGACTTTGGGACTTTGGGACTTTGGGACTTTGGGACTTTGGGACTTTGGGACATTGGGACTTTGGGACTTTGGGACTTTGGGACTTTGGGACTTTGGGACTTTGGGACTTTGGGACTTTGGGACTTTGGGACTTTGGGACTTTGGGACTTTGGGACTTTGGGACTTTGGGACTTTGGGACTTTGGGACTTTGGGACTTTGGGACTTTGGGACTTTGGGACTTTGGGACTTTGGGACTTTGGGACTTTGGGACTTTGGGACTTTGGGACTTTGGGACTTTGGGACTTTGGGACTTTGGGACTTTGGGACTTTGGGACTTTGGGACTTTGGGACTTTGGGACTTTGGGACTTTGGGACTTTGGGACTTTGGGACTTTGGGACTTTGGGACTTTGGGACTTTGGGACTTTGGGACTTTGGGACTTTGGGACTTCGGGACTTTTGGACTTTTGACCTTTTGGCCTTTGGGACTTTTGGACTTTTAGATGGGACCTTGGTACTTTGGGTCTTTGGGACTTTGGAACTTTGGAACTTTGGGACTTTGGGACTTTGGGACTCTGGGACTTTGGGACTTTGGGACTTTGGGACTTTTGGACTTTTGGCCTTTGGGACTTTGGGACTTTGGGACTTTGGGACTTTGGGACTTTGGGACTTTGGGACTTTGGGACTTTGGGACTTTGGGACTTTGGGACTTTGGGACTTTGGGACTTTGGGACTTTGGGACTTTGGGACTTTGGGACTTTGGGACTTTGGGACTTTGGGACTTTGGGACTTTGGGACTTTGGGACTTTGGGACTTTGGGACCTTGAGACCTTGGGACTTTGGGACTTTGGGACTTTTGGACTTTTGGACTTTTGGACTTTTGGACTTTTGGACTTTTGGACTTTTGGACTTTTGGACTTTTGGACTTTTGGACTTTTGGACTTTTGGACTTTTGGACTTTTGGACTTTTGTACTTTTGTACTTTTTGTCTTAATTTAAGGTGAGGTGAAAATTAAGTTTATGAAGAAGTTTCACTTCTTACGTGTGTACACTAAGTACACGCAATTTTTTTTATTCTAGGTTCTGGGGTATCAAGTATCTGGTGGTTATTGGCGGTATCATCGGTGCTTTCTTCATTCCCGAAGGTTCATTCGCATCAACTTGGATGGTGTTCGGCATGATCGGAGGCTTCTGTTTCATAGTCATACAACTTATTCTCATCATTGACTTCGCGCACTCTTGGGCTGAACGATGGGTTTGTAAGTATAATTTGCAATGAATGCCAATTCAATCCAAACATTCGCAGCCTTATTTCAAAACATAGTTTAACTATAGTACTCAAATAAATGTAGATAGAAAGAGAATTTATAGACTTTCCGTATCAATCTCACTAGTTTAAAAAGTCTTAAGGTCGAGGATTTGAGGATTGTTGACTAGGATTGCAGTGCCAGATTGGATGATGATGAGATGAAAATGATTTTTTATGGTTAGTTGCTAGTAAATCATAAAGTAAAACATAACTATTCGGCAGGCGCCGTAATGCTCATCTAGAACTCCCAAGTCTCTGAGTATACATTTGTAAGCACACCAAACTATCATCAAAGTCATATATGTACATAGATCACTCCGTGCGCGAGACCACCTACCACTTAACTTAACCGGTTTGTTCTCCAGCAAACTACGAGGAGTCGGAGTCTCGCGGCTGGTACGCGGCTCTGTTGTTGGCTATGCTCACTACCTTCGCGCTAGCGATCACCGGCGTCGTGCTGCTATACGTCTTCTACACTAAGGTCAGTACTGAAACAAATACATATATACAGAATGTGCTTGAAGCGGTAGATCCAGCCTCTGTCATATTACTTTTACAGTTAATTGAATAATTTAACCAAATAGCTATCCCATTGTACCTACTGAGTGATTCAAATTTGGAAAAGGGCCTTTTTTTAATGTGAGGAAAATCCTACATGGCTGCTATGCTGAACTCCTACCGACTAAAAATCACACGTATCATACCTAACAGCCTACGGTTGGGAGCCACGGGTAAGCCCTCGGAAGGAGCCAATGACGGCAGCGTGACGTGAAGAATTCACGCACGCCCCCCCTTAGAAGCGGGATCACACCCGAAACCCTCCATAGACGCGGGATAGCACCCGAACCACCCCCTGGGCGAGGCCGCAGTGGTAGCTGTAGGTCTGTTGGGAGTCCTGGGACATCCTTCCGAGGGCTTATACGGGGCTCCCAACCATAGGCTGTGGCGCGTTTTTTAGTCGGTAGGAGTCCGACATCCATGAGGATTTGCCCTCACGTTAAATTGAAAAGCCCTCACGTTAAAAGTAGAAAAAGGCCTACATATGAGTAACTTACACTAAGTTCAAGTTTCTAGGTTTCGGCGTAAGTTGATATTTACGATAGTCACCCCATAATTTTATTTGTTTACCAAAATGCATCAAGCAAATCAGCTTATGACAGTCCACTGCTGGACCTTGGCCTCGGCCAAAGTACGCCGCAGTACACGGCTTTGCGCATCCATTATTTATATACTTATGTTATAATTGGAGTTGAGTAGATTCGGTAAGATTAACATTTCGTTATATTCTACTTACAGTCTGACGGATGCGGTTTATCCAAATTCTTCATATCCATTAACCTGATTCTGGTGGTGATAGCCAGCATCGTGTCCATACTGCCTTCGGTCCAAGAGCACCAGCCCCGTTCAGGACTGTTGCAGTCCGCTGTAGTAGCGCTGTATGTGGTATATCTGACCTGGTCGGCTTTGGCCAACGCTCCTGGTGAATGTAATAGCTTGACTGGCGGAAGTAATGCGGTGAGTACTTACTTTTATTTTATCGACGGTTGCTGTTAGATCGTGAGTGAAGCACATGGTATAG
Organism: Miltochrista miniata; assembly: GCA_933228765.1. Taxonomy (NCBI): domain Eukaryota; kingdom Metazoa; phylum Arthropoda; class Insecta; order Lepidoptera; family Erebidae; genus Miltochrista; species Miltochrista miniata. The sequence goes on along the minus strand of OW121749.1, from coordinate 17,918,779 downwards.
TGAATTTTTTTTAACCAACCACACAGGTCAAGAAAATACATTAGCCCTCTCCGTTGCCTGACCCACAGTGTTCTCAGAGTGATAATACAAAAATTGTGTAGTATGTGTCAGTCTAACCTTCCAGGGAAAACAGTGTAACCATATTATGGTTACACTGTTTTCCCTGGAAGGTTAGACTGACACATACAACACATTTTACGTAATATTACTGAAGTTATTGCTGTATTGAAGTTGGTGGCACATTGTGGCATCTGATTTAGAAGACTTTGAAGGTTTTTAAAGAGTCGGCAGCGCGATTGTGGCGCCTCTGGTGTTGCAAACGTCCATAGGCTGCGGTGACCACCGGTACATCTGGTGGGGCCGTATGCTTGTCTGCCACTCGAGTGGTATAAAAAAAAAAAATCTGATGCTGTGCAAAGATAGCACACATCTGTCCATGAGACCTTTAACTCGTTTTAATCAAAGACTTCTATATAAACTGAGGTAGACATGCCGTACTCTAACAAACGAGATTTCAAATGCAATCCTCAAACACACACATTGCTAAGACTACACTCACTTATAAATAATTTTTACGTACCTAATTGTCACCACAATAGCAATATACAAATAGAACAAGAGTAAAAGAGAAAGCGTATGGACTCCGATTGCAAGCCGAGTACTCTCGAAGTTTTGACTCACTACAGTGCGAGCAACGCTGCTAATTAGCTCAGTTTATAGGTTTCAAAAATCGGTGCGTAGGGCATGTCTACCTCAGTTTATATAGAAGTCTTTGGTTTTAATATCGTTGGCCACCGGAAGCTTCCTTCCAAAATTGGATCCTCCTTTTAAATACTACGTATAATCAATATCGACATGCGATAACACTTCGTATTTATAATCCGAAATGTTATTCAATGTCAATGCTGCCACACATTCCGAAGTGTTATCGGGAACTACACACTTGTCAGGTACATTTTTAGTCCATTGAAATGTTACATGAGCTTTGCATTTATTAGAGGACGCAATTTTATTTTCGGGACATGTGTGGGGGGTCAATAGAAGCTTAACCTCAAGTTTGTGGGGTCGCCACCCTTGTCCCCCGGCCGCCATCTTGAAAAGAGGGGGAAAGATACACTTTTTTCGCAATATTTCGGAAACTATGAGTCTTACAAAAAAATTGAAGAGGCATAATTTGTAGCATATTGTTTTGCCTACAAATGTGTATATAACTTAACAAAAAATTTTATAAATTTTTTATAAATTTTTTATAAAAAATTTCTTTTTTGCTCTATAACTTTTTTTAGAAAAAAAATACCTCAGACTTATCTTGTAGTTGTAGATGATCTTTTAAGAGAAATTAAAAAAAACGCCACTGAGACAAATTTTTATAATTTTATTTTCAATTTTTTGTTTATAACTTCTTTAATTTTTAATTTAGGGCAAAAATTTGTTCAACATATTTGTAGGCAAAACAATTTGCTACAAATTATCATTTTACAAATTTTTTGTAAGACTCGTAGTTTCCGAGATAATGGGAAAAAGTGTTTTCACTCCTTTTTAAGATTGCGGCCGGGGGACAAGGGTGGCGACCCCACAAACTTGAGGTTAAGCTTCTATTGGCCCGCCACACATATCCCAAAAATAAAATTGCGTCCTCTAAGAAATGCAATATTCGGTCCTTAAACTGTAACATTTCAATGGACTATTTTGAGAGTTTAGTTTCTAGCCTTCTATGAATTCTGAACAAGTAATACTATGCAACACAGAATAGTACTTAAGCCCAACTTATTTGAAACACATGTGTAATTGTGTATTTTTGTATATGTATGTTATTAAAATTTATGGTATTGTATTGTATGTATAATATGTAAACTATTGCTTACGCGTAACCAGGAAACACCTGCGGATATATATTGGGTAAGTATTTTACGTACTTTCGTAATAGTCTTGGGTTTTCGCTATTTTCTTCTTAAAATAATGTATGGTTGTCAAGTCGAGTAACTAATGTTGCTGATAGACTTGAGCATCACTTGTAATGAGCGTTATCGCAAAAGTTATACGAGAGCATTTTAGCGAGCATGTTATCGAGCGTTCTGGCGAATTTGCTTCGAGCCTTTTGCCGAACCTAGCTTCTGTCAACAGCGTTATGATTCGTCAAGAATATTTTTTGACCAGCATCAAATAGAGCGTTCTTTAAACAGAACCAAACATCGCCACAAACAGTTCAGTTCGAAATTTTAAAATGGCGAATCCTCGATTTTCTTTTAAAGTCGGAAACATATTTCCGTGTCGTGGCGTGTCGTGTCGCGCCAGAAGCATATCGATTTCATACATTTAATATGGTTAGGGACATATTTGCATGTCGTGTCGTGTCGCAAATGGCCAGAAATCGCCATACTTCTAGCGCGTCACGACACGCAACGACACCTAAGTATGTCTTCGTCTAGAGTGGATGTTTTTCAAGTCTATCGGCACCATAATGTAATCTTTCATTAATTTATTTTTCTTAAACTATTGTACTACATACATTTATCACTCAATTACCACATACAACACACCTGTAGCGCTCATGTGACCCTTTTTAGCATTATTCTGAAAATATGTTTTCTAGTATATATGATAATAGCAGCCTCAAACGTTATTCAAACTGACTCATTTTAGAAAGTAATATCATTTCTGGGGATAAAGTCTGCAATACAGACTATATTACGTCAGACTATATCTATCCCAATGAGGATTTCATATTATAATATCATTGTCACCCTTAGCGCCACCAGACTTTCAGCTACAGAAGTCCATTACTGTTTGAAGTACTTTTATTGAAAAATTGTCGTTAAACAAGAAGCATGTTTTTTCTTTTTTAACGTGAGGTAAAATCTAATTATGGATACTATGCCGGACTCCTACCGACTAAAAAACTTTACGTAACGCCCAACGGCCTATAGTTGGGAGCCCCGGGTAAGCCCTCGGAAGGATGTCCCAGGAGTCAAACAAGAAGCATATAAACAAAAGTGTGCCTAAAAGATTCATACCGCCTTTATTAAGGAAATAGAATATACTGCTAGCTACATAATGTACCATTGTGAGGTGTTAAGTACTTGCTAGATTTATATTTTATACTATATCTTCTCTTCTTTTATACAAAAAATATTGAATTTCTTCTTTTAACATTTTTTTACTTCCAAGGCGCGTTCCCACATTGTCGTTAACGTAAATTAGTCGTAGAACAAGTACTACATTTGCAACTGTTAGAATTAAACAATGGTACGATATTTTCACATTTACATTCATTCGTAACAACAAAATGTTATTGCGATTATTGCAATTACATACGCATAATAATATTATGCGCAACGACGCTTTAAATTGCACGACTATCTTCGATACGACAAAATGCGAATCCGCCATAAGATATTTTGTAGCTTAGATAAATAAATATAAATAGATATTTTTTGGGACATTGTCACGTCATCTAGCCCAAAATAAACTTGCCTCATAGACATTCCTAATAATCTTACTAATATTATAAATGCGAAGTAACTCTGTCTATCTGTCTGTCTATTTGTTACGCTTTCACGCCTAAAAGGTTGGAGCGACTTAGATGAAATTTGGTATAGAGATAGTTCGAGGCCCTGGGAAGGACATATGCTACTTTTTAACCGACTGCGCAAAAGGAGGGTTATGATTTTACGTGATATCGACTTCCACGCGGTCGAAGCCGCGGGGAACAGCTAGTATAGAGTACTAGCTGTTCCCCGCGGCTTCGACCGCGTGGAAGTGGATATTTAATTAAATAGTCAATATTTTAAATGCATACATAATATCTATGTATGTAATATTTTCACATGTACCACTGCGACAAACGGGCAGTCAAATCGTGAATGCAAAATAAACGTTACATCAATAATGTATTTTGTTCCCGCAATCATCCTTCAATAATGAAATATCTTCCCGCAGTCATCCTTCGACAAGCAGTCGGTCATCGGCCTGGTCATTTGGGTATGTAGCGTGATGTACTCCAGCATTCGCACCGCGTCCTCCTCCTCCAAGATCACCATGTCGGAACATATCCTCGCTAAGGAAGGTCAAGCAGGTGATTATTGTCTTTTTATATTCCTTCAATAGTAACTGTATGGGGCTTCTCACACTTATTCAGCTTGTAGTGGTATTCGCTGTCTATCTCGCTCTGATTAAGGTTGTTTTAACGCGTAAGAATAAGATAGAAATACGTTAGAAGCTGAATCGAGCTGAATAAATGTGAGTAGTCCCTAATACTGCGTTCACACTACTATTTACCAGTACTAAGTCTTGTTCATATACGATTAACTTACTACTACACTAACTGAACTTTCCTTTTGGTACAATCGGCCAATATCAGTATACCAGTTTTGTGGCAAAAGTTTGTTTTTCTAATTATTACAATGTTTACTTTTAACAGTTATAACAGATATGTTTGAACTGTGATAATTAAAACTTGAAAATAACAGTCACAGTCATAATATAATTATCACGACAGAGATAATTATAATTGATCATTGTTCTTTTATGACGTTGAAATTAATCAACCGTAGGGTGGTAAACCGCATTTTTGGTTGCCTGTACCTACAATGATTTAACATGTCTAATAACAACTGAGAACGTAACCATTTTGGTAAAAAATTAGGTATTCTTAACATAGCTTTAATTTATTAAAAAGTAATGTTCTATGTATGTCGTTATCAGTGGCTCCTGCTTGTTTATGAAACTTTCTTCGTCACACATAAGCTTCACTTTTTTTTGTTATCGATATTCTCTATAATCAACAATCGCACTAGACAAAAAATGTACCGCGATTGTCTCAAAAACTCGTCTCAAAACTCGTACTTAATATTTTTTTTATACATAAAATAAAATAAAAGGTACTTTTAATACTTTGATATCTAAAACTTCTGAACTTTGAGGGATGTGAATAATTTTGAACTAAAGGTTAGAATGAAAAATTAACTAAGAAGCAAAATTAGATACTTCTTAAATTTAAATAAAACTCGTATGAATCAAAATGTGATGTGTGTGATGACATTTACGGCAGAATTTCAGAAAGCGTCGCATTCGTATTGTATCGTAAATCTAATGCTATTGTTGATTTGATTGCTATTATAATCCCTGTCCCTTAAAATAACACCTTACATCTATATTTTACTTTATGTATGACGTATAGCTAATTCTATCGTATAAAATGATTATATTTATTTTTTTTATTTTTGTGATTTGCCTGGAATATTCCATTCTATTGAACCATATCGCTATTTAGTTAGATGAAAAATGTTCCGAACTTAGAAATACCTATTAAAAATCACACAATTGTTTTTTATATGTTCTCATCAAACTACACTACACCGTCCACCTTTAAAATACTATCACAATATTTTTTTCTTACTTTTTATGTAACACTAACTTACGCGCATTCCTTGCGGACGCGACGCGGCGTCGTTGCGGTATTAAGGGCAAGGAGGGCTCATTGCTAACGAAGGTAATGTCAATATGTACGCTTTGCCCATCGTCACAATAACACATGCATTGGAAATGATTTTGAGAATGCTATCTGCTTTATGGTATATGTATAGAATAATTGTCTATGTCCATTCCAACGTCCACACTGCCTATAGACAAGCGCATTTGTAGCAACGCATTATAACAAAAGAAAAATCAATCAATCAATACATCAATACATATAATAAAATCGTAACTGTCTGTCTGTACGTTTGTGCACGCTAATCTCAGCAACCGCTCAACCGATTGCAATGCGGTTTTCTTTATTGCGTTGCGATTTGCTTCACCTAACATTTAGTGTTTGTTTCATGTCAATCGGTTCATAAATAGAAAAGTTATATCAATCTAAAGAATCACATATAAAATGCAGCGTACGAAGTCGCAGGGAACAGCTAGTTATAAATTAATTCGACGTTTTCTTGGTAAGACTTGTCAAGCAGTTTTCTTGCCGGTTTCCCGCGTCTTATACCTTTGCTGAATCCCAAGAAAGATTGGCTGTTTTAAAAAAAAAATTTGTCTATTTGGCTGTGTGATTGTTGTTCCCTTTACCTTGTTTCGACAAAAAAATAAATTCTTTATTTGACCCATTTATGAAGTGTGTAGTTTAATTCGAATATATTCACTGTGGTTTTTCATTACATTTTGGATTGTGCCGTTTACGCATTGTGGTTCGATGCAAATACAGTTGAAATATTGCTTTTATATTTACAAAACTGGCTAACTCATGCTTGGCATCGTTCTAGTTTCACCTTTGAATAGATTCTCACCAGTCGGTATAAGATTTGACACTGTTATGTGTGAGAGGGCAAGTCGTCCCCGTCCTAATCGGGACTAGGGGACCAGTTGCTCCCTTTCATATTTGATAACAGGCAGCTAGCACCCGTAAAAGAAGGAAAGAAAAAAAAGGGGATCATAAAGATGAAGAAAAAAAGAATTGAAATGATTGGTTTGGCTTGTTGTCCATTGAAATGTTACAATTTAAGGACCGAATATTGCATTTCTTAGAGGACGCAATTTTATTTTTGGGACATGTGTGGGGGGTCAATAGAAGCTTAACCTCAAGTTTGTGGGGTCGCCACCCTTGTCCCCCGGCCGCAATCTTAAAAAGGGGTGAAAACACTTTTTTCCCAATATCTCAGAAACTATGAGTCTTACAAAAAAAATGTGAAATCATAATTTGTAGCAAATGGTTTTGCCTACAAATATGTTAAAAAAAATTTTTGCCCTAAATTAAAAATTAGAGAAGTTATGAACAAAAAATTGAAAATAAAATTATAAAAATTTTCTTTTTTGCTCTCTTTTTTTAAATTTCTCTTAAAAGATCATCTACAAGATAAGTCTGAGGTTTTTTTTTGTAAAATGTATAAAAAAAGTTATAGAGCAAAAAAGAAAATTTTTATAAAAATTTTATAAAAATTTTGTAAAATTTTTTGTTAAGTTAATACACATTTGTAGGCAAAACAATATGCTACAAATTATGACTTTACAATTTTTTTGTAAGAGTCATAGTTTCCGAAATATTGCGAAAAAAGTGTTATTTTCCCCCCTCTTTTCAAGATGGCGGCCGGGGGACATGGGTGGCGACCCCACAAACTTGAGGTTAAGCTTCTATTGACCCCCCACACATGTCCCGAAAATAAAATTGCGTCCTCTAATAAATGCAAAGCTCATGTAACATTTCAATGGACTATTGTGGCATATTCGAAAACAATAACCTCACATTTTACTCCCTTAGGGGTGGAATTTCGAAAAGTTCGTTTTCTTTCTTTAAGCTGGACCCAGCTAAAGAAAGAAAACGAACCTGTAAACTAAACGATTGATGTAGCTCTCACCAAACTTTTAGAATACTGTAGATTCTGTTAACGCACCCGTTGCTACACTTTTTTTAAGAAATCATATGCTAGTATTAGTGCGGGCGTTTTAGAATTTTGGTGATCTATATTATATTTATTTTTTATCATGATTTGATAACAAGCAAATGTCTAGTGTCAAATGTGTTAAAAACTGTTAATCGCACCACCCTGCTCTTTCACTTAGACTAGCTTGCCCACACACAACTACAATATTGAATGTTATAAAGTGCTTTCTCTCTTGCATATAACACTAGCGGACGTCACGCGGTTTCGTAGCTTCCGTTTCCGTAGGAATACGGGAATAAAGGATATAGAGTAGCTTTCCAACAGTGAAACAACTTTTCAAATCGGTTCAGTACTTTCGGAGCCTAATATGCAAACAAACAATCAAATCTTTCCTCTTTATAATATTAGTACCTATAGATATTAGTATATTTAGTGTAGATACGAATCCCTTTTTTTATTTTCCTTCTTAGTCTTCAATATAGCTAAATTGCAATGTTGTACATAATATTATGCACTTTTAGTTCCTTATTAGGTCTTATCATCGACAGTACCTAGGTAGGTACCTATATATATATATATATATATATATATATATATATATATATATATATATATATATATATATATATATATATATATATATATATATATATATATATATATATATATATATATATATATATATATATATATATATATATATATATATATGTTATATTATGAATTTTGCACACTAGGAGTCAGAACTCGAAATCCAAGAGATCACCTCCACGAGAGACTACCACAACGACAGTCTCGCTGTGCAATCACATTCAATAACTCTACTTTTGAATTAATTTTGAAAAACAATATGAATTATGTTGACTACATCATAAATTTAACGTGGAAATAGTTTCATGTAGACGCCTTCTACCAGAACTTAGTAAAATTAACTGTCTACTTTGCTACTACGGGAACGCGACGAAGTGGCAGTTCGCGTCGCGAGTGTTAAGATAACGTTAAAGCCGATCTCCACACGGCAATTTTCCAGCCGACGGCTACGGTGCAATTATCACTAAAATAATATGATTTCGCGATAGTTGAGCGAACTGTCGCGAAAGACTCACTCGTGGAGGCGGTCTCTAAAGGCGACGCGCACAATACATATTACCCTACCTTATATTCACCGAAATGTATTAAGAGCCGTGCCCACTCTGCATTGATTTCACAAAAATATTGGCGGCTATAGTTGGTATGGTTGCGCTTTCTTATCTTATTTTAAAAGTAACGTTATTGTAACGCTTGCAAGCCCTCACAATTCGCGGTTTAGTAGCAAAACTGCTTTATATATAAGACGCTATACAAATAGCAACAAAGTTAATGCTGCATGTCGGTATGTTGACTGAGCGCAGGGTATGATTCTATAGAGGGAGACGGCGGCGAGTCCGGCCGCGGGGAGGAGACCAAGGTGTTCGACAACGAAGGGGAAGGCGTTGCCTACTCGTGGACGTTCTTCCACGTGGTGTTCGCGCTGGCCACTCTGTACATCATGATGACACTCACCAACTGGTTCAAGTGAGTATGAGGGTTCATTACTCATTTTTTTTTCTTGAATAAATTTCTAGTCCATCGTTTTAAGTTATAAATTTATTGATGTAAAACTTCTGTAGCCGAGGGTAAACTGATTCTTTGGGTGGTGATACCGCCTCCCCAGAGCTTATGTGTATCGGAACTTGGAATTTTAATTACCGGATTTTGTATTTTTACAAAATAATTTCGATGTTCCTCATATGCCAGGTGTCCCGTGACGACTTAAATTTTTTTATAAGTGTTTCTAGATATTATAAATTAGGATGTTAATTTGTACAAGTCACCAAAACAAGAAACCTTAAGCGAGGCCGCAGTAGTAGCCTTAGGCGTAAAGCAAACGACGGGGCGGGCCGGGCCGGGCATTTTGACCGCGCGCGATAGCACGATGGGAATCCTATACTATGAACGCACACGAAGTGCAAAAAGACCGCACCGCAGTTGTCCGCCGGTCAGTCGCGGCGCGGCTACCCGCCATGGATCACACAAACCAGTTTGTATGAAGTAACGCAGACGGCGGGCCGGGGCGGCTAGCTCAGTCTCTTCGCTAGAACGAACGTCGTGAACTAACTGCCTCTGCCCGTCGTGTGCGTTGCGTTCGCGGGGCGGGCAGTCGCGGGCATCGGCGGACAGACGGGGTCTTTATTACGTCGCGGGCAAAAAGTCCGGCCCGCCCCGTCGTCTGTCTAGCGCCTCTGCCGGGAATCCTAGAACACCCTTCCCATTAGTTACCCCTGGAACCCGGATAGATAAGTGGGACCGTGTAGTTTAAGTTGATTCGAATCCGCCATAGCATCCGCATTTACTAAAAACATCTTTTAGTTATTCAGATCCTTTTGTCATTTTGTGTACATTTCTGTTACAGCCCGAGCTCGCAGCTTTCGAAGGAGAATGTCGCTTCAATGTGGATTAAGATCACCTCGTCTTGGCTCTGCATCGCTCTTTACATTTGGACCTTGGTAGCACCCGCCGTACTTCCCAATAGGGAGTTCAATTAAAATACGCTTTGTCAAGGAAATTATGTTATTTTAATATCTATGTTTTGTAATTGTGATTTGTATTTAGATTTGTAGACTTGCTAGTTATTATTAAGCCATATATACATGTTTAAAATAAGGTCTCATGAGATACAGCTTTAAAGCAGTCGCAAACTTTCATTGGGTAAAATATTTACAAATAAATTTACTTCTATTATGACTTGGTCTTCGCTTTCCTTACTATACTTGTTAATTATATTCAGTAAGGTTGACTGTAATCTGTAGAAAACACTACAGTTTGCTTTCCCTTGTTAAATAAATAAATACTTCATGTCCAAATTTAAATGCATATCCTTAATATTACCATTCTTTTAATACGCTTATGTATTGTACTTATACTATTAGTCTCTTTTTAAACACCTCAGCAGAAGTTTATTTTCTAGCATATTCGTGTCTCGAATATAGTTAAACACTTGGAATCGCTGTTCAAAGTGTTACGGTGCCTGGAAGTTTGTGACTGACCAATTTATTATCTTATGCCTGTAGGATTATTATTACTTACTGTATTTTTAAGTTCTATTCCGTTTTGTAAAAACTTACGTACCTTATGTATTCACATTCGCATTTCTTATAAAAAAAAATTAAACCCTTTTCTCACTATTTACTTACTTATTATATAAGTACTTATTTTATTCTACTTTGTCATTAAAATCGTTCAGTCATAGCACTGCTTTTGATGTTCGCGCGTTCTGAAGAAAATATAAAATAAATTTTATTTCCCATCAACCATAATACTGTGTTTTATATACCATTTCCCGATATCTACATCCTGTCTAGATGTAATACCTGCCTTCCACCTGGGGAACTTCGGGATTTCGAATCATTCGGACTTATGAAATTCGTGATTGTGACTTTCGGAATTAAGTTTTCGTATTAATGTAGTGTACTGATATGGCAGGCGTTAAGATCGCAAAATATCCCGGAACTATATATAAGTCTCATTAAGGACATGTACAAGTCCGTTCAAACATGCGTTAGAAGTCCAGCCGGCCTGTCATAGGACTTTGGTGTTGCGGTGGAGGTTCACCAGGGAAGTGCGCTGAGTCCTCTGTTATTTAAAACTGTCATGAACCACCTGACTGAGAACATCCAGAAGCCAACACCGTGGAACCTTCTGTACGCGGATGATGTGGCCCTAATCTCGGACAGCGTAAACGAAATCCAAAGCAGTCTAGAAGAGTGGGGATTGGCTCTGGAGCTGAATGGCAAGGCATCTGCCTTGAGCTTTTATTCTAAGCACTAGCAGTATCCTGGAGATTCCTTCCGAGGGCTTTCCTGGAGCTCCCAACCGTAGGCAGTAGGTAGATAACGTGTTGTTTTTAGTCGGTAAGAGTCCGGCATATCATCCATCGCGGATTTTCCTCACGTTAAAAAAAGTGCAAGCAGTAATAGCAATATAGAAAGAATGTTGAACCGTACAAGACTCCTGGGACGGAATCCTTGCTAGCCGCTGCACCTATCCACTCCCCCAAGATGCTTCTCTTGTAATTCCTACCGTAAGTAGGTACAGCAAACCCAGCTCAGTCAAAAACTCTTATAGACATGGAGGAGTGCGACATGAGCATCCAAGGTGGGGAAGCTCCATAATCAAAACTGTCGGGCAAGTCATGGACGAATATCTGCAGAGAAGCCTTGATAACTTCTCATAGATATAGAAACTCATTGGAGACCATGGTGCGAACCATGGATTTAGGATTTTTCGCTACTCTCAATAGATCAATAGATATACAAAGCGAGCGAGCGAGACCTCATTATCCAAAACACTTAGCTCGAGAGGAAAAGAGAAAGCAAATTACAAGTAAATTCTAAATCTATGGTGCGAACCATAGATTTAGAATGTACAAGATGAACAGTGTCAAACTGAAGACGAGACCAAAAATGAAAGATCTATGTGTGGGTTAAATAGTGTTGTTGAATGGTCACACCTATGTTATCGATAAAAGTATCTGTATAAATGGATGGAATGGAAATGAAACTTCTAAGCACACAAAGTGCTTAGAAGTTTCATCTCCAACTTCTTGTTTTGGGGAATAAATTGTTAATTTGAATGTAATCGACTATGAAAAAGTAAAAATGGGATTATATGGGGTAACTCGTAATATTAGAAATTCTGTAGTGATTTTACGAATTTTGATTCAGTGTGTGAATGTGAAAATACACTTTTAACATGTAATTTATGGCATCGTACATTGCATTGTTGCCGTACATATATATTTTGCCAATTGAATTTGAAATTTTACTAAAAATCCAACTCTTATCGTAATACTAAACCTAGAAACTCATTTATTATTGAACCCTAGTAACAATAAAAGATATTACTCGTAGATTTTTTTAAATATATTAACCTCGCCAAATTGACGTCGCCACTGATGGAAACTAATGGAAAGCCGTGGCGCATCTAGCGAATGGGGGTCATGCTTACAGCACACAAGACTTCTGACAGTAGTCCTCAAGTTGGCGGCCCTATGATGTGCCTCTTCACGCTCCGCTTGTAGAACCCGGGATTGTAAAATGAGGGAAACACATGTGCGGGCAGGTCGTTCCAGGATTTTGTAGTTCGACAGAGGAACGACCTTTTGAAACGCTCAGTTCTGGCGAAGATTCTCTCCGCTATATATGAGTGGCACCTCTGCCCGACGTGTTGTTCGAAATCGGAAAGGAGATGGTGGGATCAGGTTGAAGAGCTCTTCAGAACATTCGCCGTAATACATTCAGTAGAAGGCAGCCAAGGACGCTATGGTTCTTTGCTGCGCTAACGGCTCGAGGCTTACCGTCATCTTAGGACAACCTATAATTGAAATCGGATAACACGTCTCTGCATAGCGCCAAGCGCGTCCAGTAAGTACCTCGCACAGTCATCCCAAAGGTGAGAACAGTATTCGACGCAGAGGCTAATCTGCGCCTTGCACAGCAAACATCCCGGTGTGGCGTGGAGTACCTTAAGTGAAGTAAAATTATAAAAATTCAACTCAAAATGGATCACAAATTTTGGAAATATTATATTAAAATAGGCACCAAAACCCTAAAAAAAAGGTTAAATAACACAGTTCGAGTAAAAATCAATCATATTTATAGTAAATTAAATCCAGATAAGTTTGTTTGCAGCAATGCCACTATAATGAACTATCGACATCCTTATCAATACCTACCCATGACTATTTTACTGTAAACAACCCTTTCTATTTCTGCCTTATATATCCTCCAAAAATGCATTTACACATTAAATATTGTGTTATGTATGAAGGAAAATGCATAATCTACGTTATGAGTTGGACTTTCAGTGAAATTTTACATCCAATTTGGCAAAATATGTACGTCAAAAATGGAATGAACGAAGTCACAAATGACCTGTTAAACGAGTCTTTCTTCGTATAATTGCGTTTTGTAATATCCTATTCACACACTAAACACGACAATATTGTTGAAAATATAAAATTTTCTATTTTAATCGTAAGATCACTACAGATTACTGGATATTATGAATAACATAGAGCCGCCATAGGATCCCAGCGGGCTCAGCGATTCAAAATACTGACATATGAGTACACAATTTGCTTTCTCTTTTCCTCTCGAGCTAAGTGCTATGGATAATGAGGTCTCGCTCGCACGCTTTGTATATCTATTGAGAGTAGCGAAAAATTCTAAATCTATGGTGCGAACCATGATCTCCAGCGGGAGTAATTTGGACGCCGCTTCATCTCACTGTTAACAGGTTATACTATCCGAAATTAGTTCCGCAACATGGTCATATTTAATCGTTAGTGGTGTGGCGTTCTCTTGCAAAGACTTCTTGAGGTTCTCTTGCTGTAGGTAGCTTTGACCAAGTAATAGTATAGACGGGCCCACGTCTACATTACGAACTCAAAAAGTGAGACTAGTTCACACACAAAGATATTGCAGCAACGACACGACATTGTCATGCTGACCTACGTTCATTTTCGAATTTAGGGTAGTGTTTTTACGGGTAAGTACGTGTATTTGAATACCTAAAATTATAATACCTAAAGTTAAATAACCTAAGTTCAAAATACCAAATGGTTTAAAATACCTAAACCACTAATACCTAAGTACTTAATACCTAAATTTGAAATACCTATCGGACTAATTACCTAATGTTTAAAATGCCTAAAGTTAAAACAAAGGTTGATATACCAAATCAGAATGACCAATCTAAAGCAGCCCGCATCCAGCGCTTTAAAAAAAGGGACACTGCCCCCCCCCCCCCCCCCCCCGACTCGGATAGGTTAGGTTAGAAGGCTAAGGCGGGACGGCGCTCCCGCATTAGCCTTCGTGGTTATTTTTTTTATGACCACACATACAAGGACAAGGATTTGGAACTTCAGGATTGGAGCAGACAATCCTTGTATACTCATACAAGGATTGTCTGCTCCAATCCTGAAGTTCCAAATCCTTGTCCTTGTATGTGTGGTCATAAAAAAAATAACCACGAAGGCTAATGCGGGAGCGGAGCGGAGCAGAGCTCCGCCTTAGCCTTCGTGGTTATTTTTTGAAGTGAAACTTCTTTATCGGCGTTGGAAAAAAATTTGCGTCACGTCACGTCACGTCACGTCACGTCACGTCACGATTTTTGGTTACGCGCCATCTTTGTTCTGTTCCTCACCACGGTGGATTCGAATTAAGAGTACTTTATCCAGGGATAGCATGTCATTTAAGGGTTTTTGGACTTTTTGACTTTTGGGCTTTTGGACTTTTGGACTTTTGGATGGGACATTGGTACTTTGGGTCTTTGGGACTTTGGAACTTTGAGACTTTGGGACTTTTGAACTTTTGAACTTTTGAACTTTTGGACTTTTGGACTTTTGGACTTTTGGATGGGACCTTGGTACTTTGGGACTTTGGGACTTTGGGACTTTTGGACTTTTGGACTTTTGGATGGGACCTTGGTACTTTGGGTCTTTGGGGCTTTGGGACTTTGGGACTTTTGGACTTTTGGACTTTTGGACTTTTGGACTTTTGGACTTTTGGACTTTTGAACTTTTGGACTTTTGGACTTTTGGACTTTTGGACTTTTGGACTTTTGGACTTTTGGACTTTTGGACTTTTGGACTTTTGGCCTTTGGGACTTTGGGACTTTTGGACTTTTGGATGGGATCTTGGTACTTTGGGTCTTTGGGACTTTGGAACTTTGGGACTTTGGGACTTTTGGACTTTTGGATGGGATCTTGGTACTTTGGGTCTTTGGGACTTTGGAACTTTGGGACTTTGGGACTTTGGGACTTTGGGACTTTGGGACTTTGGGACTTTGGGACTTTGGGACTTTGGGACTTTGGGACTTTGGGACTTTGGGACTTTGGGACTTTGGGACTTTGGGACTTTGGGACTTTGGGACTTTGGGACTTTGGGACTTTGGGACTTTGGGACTTTGGGACTTTGGGACTTTGGGACTTTGGGACTTTGGGACTTTGGGACTTTGGGACTTTGGGACTTTGGGACTTTGGGACTTTTGGACTTTGGGACTTTGGGACTTTGGGACTTTTGGACTTTTAGGCTTTTGGACTTTTGGATGGGACCTTGGTACTTTGGGTCTTTGGGACTTTTGGATGGGACCTTGGTACTTTGGGTCTTTGGGACTTTTGGACTTTTGAACTTTGGGACTTTGGGACTTTGAGACTTTGGGACTTTGGGACTTTGGGACTTTGGGACTTTGGGACTTTGGGACTTTGGGACTTTGGGACTTTGGGACTTTGGGAATTTGGGACTTTGGGACTTTGGGACTTTGGGACTTTGGGACTTTGGGACTTTGGGACTTTGGGACTTTGGGACTTTGGGACTTTGGGACTTTGGGACTTTGGGACTTTGGGACTTTGGGACTTTGGGACTTTGTGACTTTTGGACTTTTGGCCTTTGGGACTTTTGGACTTTTAGATGGGACCTTGGTACTTTGGGTCTTTGGGACTTTGGAACTTTGGGACTTTGGGACTTTGGGACTTTTGGACTTTGGGACTTTGGGACTTTGGGACTTTGGGACTTTGGGACTTTGGGACTTTGGGACTTTGGGACTTTGGGACTTTGGGACTTTGGGACTTTGGGACTTTGGGACTTTGGGACTTTGGGACTTTGGACTTTGGGACTTTGTGACTTTTGGACTTTTGGCCTTTGGGACTTTTGGACTTTTAGATGGGACCTTGGTACTTTGGGTCTTTGGGACTTTGGAACTTTGGGACTTTGGGACTTTGGGACTTTGGGACTTTTGGACTTTTGGCCTTTGGGACTTTGGGACTTTGGGACTTTGGGACTTTGGGACTTTGGGACTTTGGGACTTTGGGACTTTGGGACTTTGGGACTTTGGGACTTTGGGACTTTGGGACTTTGGGACTTTGGGACTTTGGGACTTTGGGACTTTGGGACTTTGGGACTTTGGGACTTTGGGACTTTGGGACTTTGGGACTTTGGGACTTTGGGACTTTGGGACTTTGGGACTTTGGGACTTTGGGACTTTGGGACTTTGGGACTTTGGGACTTTGGGACTTTGGGACTTTGGGACTTTGGGACTTTGGGACTTTGGGACTTTGGGACTTTGGGACTTTGGGACTTTGGGACTTTGGGACTTTGGGACTTTGGGACTTTGGGACTTTGGGACTTTGGGACTTTGGGACTTTGGGACTTTGGGACTTTGGGACTTTGGGACTTTGGTACTTTGGGACTTTGGGACTTTGGGACTTTGGGACTTTGGGACTTTGGGACTTTGGGACTTTGGGACTTTGGGACTTTGGGACTTTGGGACTTTGGGACTTTGGGACTTTGGGACTTTGGGACTTTGGGACTTTGGGACTTTGGGACTTTGGGACTTTGGGACTTTGGGACTTTGGGACTTTGGACTTTGGGACTTTGTGACTTTGGACTTTTGGCCTTTGGGACTTTTGGACTTTTAGATGGGACCTTGGTACTTTGGGTCTTTGGGACTTTGGAACTTTGGGACTTTGGGACTTTGGGACTTTGGGACTTTGGGACTTTGGGACTTTGGGACTTTTGGCCTTTGGGACTTTGGGACTTTGGGACTTTGGGACTTTGGGACTTTGGGACTTTGGGACTTTGGGACTTTGGGACTTTGGGACTTTGGGACTTTGGGACTTTGGGACTTTGGGACTTTGGGACTTTGGGACTTTGGGACTTTGGGACTTTGGGACTTTGGGACTTTGGGACTTTGGGACTTTGGGACTTTGGGACTTTGGGACTTTGGGACTTTGGGACTTTGGGACTTTGGGACTTTGGGACTTTGGGACTTTGGGACTTTGGGACTTTGGGACTTTGGGACTTTGGGACTTTGGGACTTTGGGACTTTGGGACTTTGGGACTTTGGGACTTTGGGACTTTGGGACTTTGGGACTTTGGGACTTTGGGACTTTGGGACTTTGGGACTTTGTGACTTTTGGACTTTTGGCCTTTGGGACTTTTGGACTTTTAGATGGGACCTTGGTACTTTGGGTCTTTGGGACTTTGGAACTTTGGGACTTTGGGACTTTGGGACTTTTGGACTTTTGGCCTTTGGGACTTTGGGACTTTGGGACTTTGGGACTTTGGGACTTTGGGACTTTGGGACTTTGGGATTTTGGGACCTTGAGACCTTGGGACTTTGGGACTTTTGGACTTTTGGCCTTTTGGACTTTTGGACTTTGGACTTTGGACTTTTGGACTTTTGGACTTTTGGACTTTTGGACTTTTGGACTTTTGGACTTTTGGACTTTTGGACTTTTGGACTTTTGGACTTTTGGACTTTTGGACTTTTGGACTTTTGGACTTTTGTACTTTTGTACTTTTTGACTTAATTTAAGGTGAGGTGAAAATTAAGTTTATGAAGAAGTTTCACTTCTTACGTGTGTACACTAAGTACACGCAATTTTTTTTTTTTTTTTATAACCACTCGGTTATAAAAAAAAAATAACCACGAAGGCTAAGGCGGAGCTCTGCTCCGCTCCGCTCCCGCCTTAGCCTTCTAACCTAACCTATCCGAGTCGGGGTGAGCAGTGTCCCTTTTTCTTTAAGCCGTACCACATATTATTTCGTAAGTCAAACAACCATTAGGTATTTTGAACTTAGTTTATTTAACTTTAGGTATTATAATTTTAGGTATTCAAATACGTACCCGTTTTTACACTTCAGGAACGCTCAGTGCCTTCCTGTGTGTTCCCGAAAAATCATGCGTAAAATGCTTAGATCATCTAACCACAGGATGCGCCTTACTTAAGCATTGTTTTCTGCCATTGCACATGACCATTTGGTCTTTTGGCTTTATAAAAAGCCTGTACATCAGTACATCATTTTATATGATTAAACTAGTACATTTCATTGTAGTTGACTGTACAATAACAATTAACACACAACAGCCATTACGCGTTTGTCGATTAATACATTTTTAAATGCAATGAAATTTTATATGTCTTTGTGTTTCCCCCTTCACTTGTATGAAAACTGGCAGAATATTTTTGTATGCGGTGGTTCGCAAAGGCTAGTCCCGTGTTATATGGTCTAAGGTAAAATGTCATATCTTGACACATTTTTCACCTTCGGAACAAGTACTTACACCGACTACCACGGAAGAGTACCTACATTTGTATATTATGCTATGAGACCGACTACGACCGAGTGAGCGCTCACTACAATGGATGGGCCTCTACTGTTTTACAACAAATGACATCACTGAAAACATGAACGAATTTCGTTATCTAATAATTATGTTCATAATGCTCTTCAGAGGAAAGTATACGCTATTTCACAAAAGAAGACCGGCCAGGTAGGTATGAGTCGGACTCTCACACTGATGAGAGTACGACACCCGACTGCCCCTCTGTGAAAGAGTTGAATGCGATTGACGTTCTCATTTTTGTTTCATTTTCAACTTTGAAAGTTTGAACCACAGACGTACAATAAGTAGCAGACAAAGCATTAGAGATTGAAAAGTACGCCAAAACTAACACATATAAAAACCACACACACTAACGCAACTACAGGGAAGGAGTTAGCCGCCTAGTTCAATAAGATTTATTTTAATGAAATAAGAGTATCTTAAAATACCTCTTTTAAGGTTCCGTAGCCAAATGGCAAAAACGGAACCCTTATAGATTCGTCATGTCTGTCTGTCTGTCCGTCCGAATGTCACAACCACTTTTCTCCGAAACTATAAGACCTATGCCCTGGGGCGCCGCGGCGAGTCCAGAGGGGCGCCGCGAGGCCTCCCGCTCCTATCTCAAAAAATAAAAAGAGCACAAAAAGAATAGCCCGCCATGATTTTTGCCAATTCTGCTTCAGCGGCCCGCGTTCATGCTTTGATTTGTTAAACATCGACTCAGAAACACAACGCCTGATCACATATATAATAGCAACAGAAAAGAGGACACTACTGGTACATTGCGTAAACATGGAAGAAGTAAATAATGTTACTTTGAGACGCCATATCTCAAGAACCAAATCATATGAAAGTTTAGATAAACGTTGTTCTTTGGATCGCACGTTCTCAGATGATTTACTAACTAAAAGTCTTGATTTATCCACTCACGTACATCCCAACTTAAAGGATTTAAAGGTTGAAATTGACAATCTTAAATGCAATTTAGAAATAACACAGAATGAACTAGAAAACGTAATTATTGAAAATAATGGATTAAAGGATCAAATTTTACAACTCAATCAAGAAATCAACATTTTAAAGCGGTTATGTCAGAGTCCAGTTTCATCGATTAGAAGGAGTGTAAGAAAAAACCGCCGAAGTAGGAGATTAACGGATAGTTTTAATAACAGCCCAACTAACTGCGAAAAAATGGTCACACCCCCTGACAAACAATTTACTGAATTAGGGCCACAAGATTTGAAGGTAAATAAAGATGTTATTTTAGAAGAAAAAGTCCAAAGCTCCGAAGTAAGTGTAACCTCTCAGAGTAAAATAAAACCACAAAATGCAAATCAGCAACAGAAATCAGACACTGACATTATGTGTAAGAAACGTGTTTTCATCTTTGGAGGACAGCAGTGTGTAGGTCTAGCGAGACAATTGATAAGGCTGAGGTTTAGGAGTCCTTATGAACAATACGACTTTCTATCTTTTACTAAGCCGTTTGCCTCTACCATGCAAATATTATTATGTGCAAAATTGTATAATATATCTACCAACGACCACATAATCTTATCGGTGGGGGAACATGACTCCAACCCCCATAATATCATGAGCGGTTTAAGCGCATTTCTAGAGACTGTAAAGTGTAATATAATTGTTCTAGGAGTATTTCGAAACTTACATTTAAATGAAACGAAATTGAATAATATGTTGAGATTTATATGTAAGCAAAATAAAAATAGTCATTTCGTGGAATGTAAATATTATGACGACCGACAAAGATTTAACCTTTGTAAACTTATTAGTTCATTATTGGACCAAATTTATTATAATGACAATTTTTTGTATTTTACCAAGTTTAAACGGGAGGTACCATTGCGACTTGATTATACCGGTAGAACACGTCCTAGATTTTTGAACAAGCAATCACCATTTCAGAATAAAACACTGCAAACGACCTCAACAATTGACAAATCGACCCAAACAGAACTCCCTATCTCTCCCACTATACTCTCTCCCTCCAAAACATGCCAGGTAACTCAGTTTTTTCGAGACTAAAGATAATATAAGCACGTACTTTAGAATACTTCATCAAAACATTGCCGGACTGAATGACAAACAACATTTTCTAGAAATTAACCTATTCGAACTTCGTAAACTTAAAAGGGAACCGGAAGTTATCTGTTTGACCGAAACTTTTGTGGAATTAGGTTATGAAAATTATATAAATATTAAGGGATACATTCTGGCGGCGTCCTACTGCCGACAAAACCATGCCAAAAGAGGAGGAGTATGTTTGCTCATAAAAAATGGGTTTAGACACAAGGAATTAAAATTAGCTAGAGACTTGTCAGTGGATAACGACTTCGAGTGCTGTGGTATTGTCGTTACAGACCAAAATATGATCATCATATGTTTGTATAGGATCCCTACCGGTGATTTAACTATCTATTTTGACAAATTAAATATATTACTGCGAGAACTTGTATTTAAAAGTGCCAAAAAATTCGTTCTAGCTGGGGACCTAAATATTAATACACTAAAATCTGATAAGAAAGCATTAGAGTTCTTAGATCTTTTAAAAAATTATAATCTGATACAACACATTAAGGATCCCACTCGTAAAAAAAATTGCATTGACCACATTGTTAGCAACTATGACACAGCAACTGGTGAACTATTACACTGGGGTTTGTCCGACCACAATACTGCACAAATGCTTAATATACCTGTAATTAATAAAAATATTTCTTTACTACTACAATATATGACGGTTAGGGACTATAGCAAGTCTAATATTCAAAAATTTCAAGAGTGTTTATCAAACCTGTCCTTTAAAGATATCTACGATAGCCCAGATATGAATACAGCATATCAGGACTTTCACAACACGATCTGCCTATTCTACAGCCTTTGTTTTCCTAAAATAAAAATTAAATTACCTAATAATAGTCGTAATGCAGGCTGGATAACAAAAGGGCTGCGCAAATGTTGTAAAACTAAGAGAATGTTGCGATTTAAATATTATAGTGCAAAGTCGACAGTAAACAAAAACAATTATTTACATTACTCTAAAATTTTAAGACAATGTATCAATAAATCCATTCAATTATATAATGAAAAACAAATTAATAATAGTCAAAATATATGCAAATCATCATGGCAATTAATAAAGGTAGAATCTGGCGGTAATCATAAAAGGGACACAATAGAACACATAGTAAGTGACGGAAAAGCCATATCTAAACCAAAAGACATAGCTGATCACTTTAATATTTTTTTTACTCATGTATGTAACTCTGGTACAAAGAAAGGAGGAACCACAGTTGATAATAATTTAAACAGTATTTTTCTAAAGCCTTATGATTGCTACGATGTACATAAAATAGTAATGTCTTTAAAAAATACAAAATCGACGGGTTACGATGAAATTGCTACCAAAGTTATTAAGAATTGTGCTAACGAATTAGTGCCGATATTAACGCACATGATTAACTTGTCCTTTACGACTGGATATTTCCCAGATTTGTTAAAATTTTCTATTGTTAAACCGCTACATAAAAAGGGAGATAAAACCATGCTATCAAATTATAGACCAATAGCACTAGTATCAGTGATCTCCAAAATATTTGAGACTGCTATGTACAAGCGTATGACTGAATTCCTTGCCAAAAATAACATTCTCAGGAAAGAGCAATTCGGATTTCAGAAAGGGAAATCTACAACGTCAGCTTGCTTCAATCTAATGACTCAAGTCATTAATAATGTTGACGATGGTAACGCTACAGCTGTTATATTTTTCGACATGACGAAAGCATATGATTTTGTTTCACATAATATATTAGTAAATAAGTTAGAACGCTATGGACTTCGTGGTAATGCACTGACATGGTTAAAGTCATACCTAGAATGTAGAAAACAATGTGTTCAAATTAGTGCCATTAATGAAAAAAGGGAATTGGACTTCTTTTATTCTAATGATAAAATTAATTCATCAGGAATCCCACAGGGCAGTGTACTTGGCCCTCTCTTATTCCTACTATATATAAATGACCTTCCGGATAGCACGGAGCATCCATGTGTACTTTTTGCAGATGACATTTCATTAAGGCTAGTATTTCCGAAATCGACCAAAATCGACCCATTTTGAAGCGATCTTTATACTAGGAAATATTCTTTGATTTGATCTGATAAAAATGTATTACTATAGTTTAATAGATGCTCTTGCTTCCTTTAATTTTTAAAACACGATTAATAAAACTTTATATGATAAAAATCGTTCTCGAAAAACTGGAAATGTGCAAAAATTTTAAAGATGAATGTTGTTATTGCTCAAAATATACTTGTTTATTTTATATAAACACATGTCTATATTAAAGATATTGATCTTATGAACAATATTCATGCTATTATTTATTTTTTAAACACCTCAGATTTTAAAACAATGATAAAAAGTGTAGAATCTAGAACAATTAGGCATTTAGCGTACACTTCAATCACTTCATACGCCTGACAGGGCTGTTCTGGGTAGGACCTGTGTCGCTCTGTCATCCGTGCCACGCCGTTCGCGCGAATCGATCGTTTTAATTAGAAGTGTTGCAGAAATCTGTTAATATTATTTTGTTTTTATTTGTAAATATTAGGATAAGTACGTTATTGTGTATAAATAAATAAATATCGTGTAATATAGTGATTAGTGACTAGGTACTCAGTGAATATGGGTAAAAAAAAGCCAAGTGAAATAAAATGCCCAGATGTCAATTGCGGCTACTACGACGGCAAGTATGGTAAGTTCCTACAAGTATTGTTTTATCTTTATTATATTTATAAAAATACACAACCAAATAATTCACTGACGGGCATGATGAAATTATGAGGTTGATGCTGAGCGAAGCGACTGAAGCCAACAGCTGCCATTATTTTGCTACCTGCTGAAGAGGCAGTACAGTAGCTAAACGTACTCATATAGGCTTAGAGATCTCCCATTCCAGTCCTCTTCTACGTAGGTACAGGTAGGTGTCATTTAGCAAAGGCCAAGTAAGTTAGATCACGGCTGTTTTTGGTAATGAATGACTGTGAGAAATGAACTCGGTGCCCCAAAGTTGCTTGGGACCTTACGATAAGAAGAGGGATAGTATTTACCTAAACCACAGTAACTACTAGGTATAAAATATTCTCTTTTTACTATGCCTGAACAATCAACGTATTGCCCGTTCGCTCTAAGTTTGCCTTTCGCCTCCCATACTACGCCTGTACACCATCCTGTCCGCCAGCGGCAACCTTAGCGCGAACGGGTAGTAAATAATATAATGTTTGACGCTTTGAGTATAATAGTAGATTCACGTTGTTATTGCTACACTGTATAAATTATAACAGTAGTACCTACCCACTACCGACATAAAAGAATAAACGTGTAGTTTTATTTTTCGTTGTAGTCTAGCCGTTTCGTTGTAGTGTACCCTCAAAGTCTTTTTTTTTTCAGCTCATCGATTCCGAGATTGAACGGTGGTTCATTTGCAAAAAAAGATACACGTGAATCGTAAGTACCTAGTACTCGTAGGTACTTTCATACTTTAATTTTGAGTGTAATAATCGTTACTTTCTTAGTAAATATGAATGTATGAAAAAGTGGATAATTTTTAGGGTTCCGTAGGTACCCAAAGGTAAAAAAACGGGACCCTATTCATGAGACTTCGCTGTCCGTCTGTCTGTCTATCGGTCAGTCTGTCTGTCGGTCAGTCTGTCTGTTTGTCTGTCCGTCTGTCTATCTTTCTGTCTTTCCTTCACGAGGCTGTAGCTCATGAATGGACATAGCTAGAGATCTGAAATTTTCACAGATAATGTGTTTCTGTTGCCGCCATAACAACAAATATTGAATTTTGCATGGCAATATTTCTATCAATAAGCTGATTCACCGAATTGACATACGAGAGCGAGACTTTGAGGACATGTACCTTTTTCATTCAACTTTGTAACAGCTTTATTTTTTGTAAGCATGGGTTATAAACCCTTTTTTTTTGCTTTTAACGTGAGAGAAAATCCTCATGGATGCTATGCCGGACTCCTACCGACTAAAAACCTCACGTTACGCTCAACAGCCTTTGGTTGGGAGCCCAGGGTAAGCCCTCGGAAGGATGTCCTAGGACTCCCAACAGACCCACGGCCGCCACTGCGGCCTCGCCTAGGGGTAGGTTCGGGTGCAATCCTGCGTCTTTGGGTGTTTCGGATGTGATCCCGCTTCTGAAGGGGGTATGCATAAATCCCTCACGTCACGCTGCCGTCATGGGCCTGCATCTGTAAGGACGGTGAGCAGCCCCCTCACCGTCTTCAGGCCCCTGGTTATGGAGACCGATAGTCTTGGGCGAAGACACGTCTGCGGCGTTCATTTCAAGTGTGTACTTGTTGCCGTTATTAATAAATAAAGGCAAAAAGAAAATCACGTTTGTTGTATGGAAGTCCCCCATAAATATTTATTATTTTTCTGGTTTAGGTACTCAATTCAATCCTTTATTTTTGCAAACAAGGGTTTATATCCCTTGTGCTTACACGGACCTCGGAAGGGGCCACCTGCGGGATCCAGCCTGCGGGAGACTAAGAATAGGTTTTTGAAAACTTTCTAGGCAACCTAAGTTCCTAGTCTATATACATATAATAAAAAGATCTAAATTCAAAACTGTACATTAAACATATTTTAAAAAATACTGGCGGGGGGGTTCTACACAGGATACCGAAGTCGAAAATGTAGTTAGAATTTTTTTGTCTGTTTGTCGTCTGTTTGTCTGTTAATTTTGCTTTGTCCGGAAGGATCTCGAAAAGTACTCAATATTTTTGATTAAAATTTTGCACAAATATTAACTAGGGGTAGGGTCTTCAAATAGACTTAAAATTGACTTCAAATTGACTATGTTGGTGTAAGCGCCATCTATCATTGGTTGTATTTTGTAACACAGGTCTAAGCTGACATGCGGCGTGCGTGTTACTTGTCTTATTCATATTATAATGTAAAATAAATAAACGCATTATTTTACTCACAAGATGCATTCTATTATTTTTTGCTACTTATGTTATACCTATGCTTACCTCTTCGAAGACTGCTCGAATTGATTTCATAAATTATTGACGGATTTTTTTCTTATTATCTTTTCTCGGCTCGTCTCACAATTAAAATGATGATAAAAAAAAGTAGTAAAAAATAGAACCGACTTCAAACAAATCCTGAAAAATTAAATTTACTTGGCACAAAGATAAATGTATTTTGATTTTTCATATTTTATTCTATATCATATTGAAGTCAGCGCCAAGTAAACCCATAGGTTGAGGTAGGTATTATTAATGGCACCAACTTCAATATCATATTGAATACAATCTGATAAATCAAAATACATATTATTACTTTGTGCTATGTAAATTTTACTTTTCAGGATTTTTTTGAAGTCAGTTCTATTTATTACTAAAAATTTATTGATCATCATTTTAAGTGACGGGTGGACCGAAAAGAATATCTATCTAGGTGTAAAGTTCTTATCAATACAAATCAATCAAGCCCAAACACAAGGTACGTGCTGTTAATCGTTAAATAATTCCCTCGGCTGTCTTTCGGTTCCATCATCAGATCGACTCCTGACCTTCATTAAATTGTAGTACATTAACAGTGGGCGCACACTAGGCGTCTTGTCACGGCGACAAGCTGTGGGCGCCAAATTACATACATTTTGTTCTAAGCTCCGCACACTAGGCGACATGTCGCCGCGACTCCGAGACAAGCAAGGGGAGTCTTCGCGTCTGTCGCGCTATTGTCGCGGCGACACGGCGACAGTCGCCCAGCGACAGCTTTGGACAACGTGTTCCTTGCACAACGTCTGTCACGGCGTCAAGGCGCCCGATGCAGGCACACACTGCACGACAAGTCGCCGCGACATGTCGCCGCGACTGTCGCCTAGTGTGCGCCCACTGTAAAGCACTTCATTAAAAAGTTACCAAACGCACTAGTTGTCCCTACAATTTTCGGTGGTTGCCCTCGATTTCTCCTGGATCACATCATCAGATCCTGACCTGGTAAAAATGGGACTACCTCAGAAGTAAACCCTATTGAAGAAAAGAAAAAAGAATTAAATCCGTCTATAATTGACGGAAATATCAGTGAACATACATAAAAACATACAGACGAATGTAGAACCTCCTCCTTTTTTGAAGTCGGTTAAAAGTAAGGAAAGGTTTCTTACAACCCCATTTTGAATATATCTGCTAACAGGCACTTACTTAATAAAATGTCTTATAAAGGTTTGATAAACTAGTACTTCTGTTGTAATTTATTTGGTGGTACAAAAAGTGCGGCATAAAATACACGCTGCACCAACAGTCAACGTCTAATTGCACCAACTGGCAACGTCCAAACAAAGTGCTTGGGGTCAAATGAGTTCATGTCGATCGCATGCTACGGGGGTATCGCCCGCGGTGAGGTGAGGTGGTAAAAATACCTAATGCGCTCTGGCATTCGGCCCTTAATTGTAAAATCCAAACCAATGGGGCCGGCCGGTCAAAGCTAATCGCAGATGGCGCTATCGTAGCCTGTTCCCTGTCATTTTTGTTTATGTTTTGTTGTTGAGTGTAAGCTGCGATTGTGATAGAGTTTTCCGGATTATTGAGAACTTTTAAGCGTTTTTCAATATGTATTCCACTTGGCGAGTACAAGAATTAAAGGATGAGCTTAAGAGAAGAGGAACTTCCTTACGACGAAAGAAAGCAGATCTAGTTGAAAGGTAAGATCATTCCTAACCTATAAAATACTTTGTAAATCAATTTCTAAAATTCAACGCGTTTTTAAGGTTTAAAATGTTATTAATTCTGGACCGTAAATGCAAATTAATGTGTTGGTAGACTTTTTCCACATTTAAGTTAAAATTGAAGATAATAGAGTACATATTATATATGTAATCTTTCCCCTTGCAGATTAGAACTGTACGTCAAAAATTTTGACTTTGGTCGTACCAATGTTGGAGATGATGAATCAAAAATGGTGATTCCGCCGATAGAGACGTATCGAGACATAAATACCTAGCAACACAGCTATGCCTCCGATAAACAAAACACAGTTGAGGCACTATTTAAATTTGTAAGTATAATAAGATGTCTTTTTTTAACTCAGGATTAACCACCTACCTAATAAATAAAAGGTAACAATGTAGATTATATTGACTACTTATATTTTCCAGCACAACAAAGAAGTTCACAAAAGCTGAGGAGTTATATGAATCCCGCCACCTTCTTGCGGCAAGATCATCTGTTGTTGGAGATTACACATATATTAAAGGTTTTTGTAGAAAAACTATGAAAGATCTACAATATGAGGTTGATATTAAAATAGATAAATATGGAAACCCCGAAGAATCTCATAGCGAGTATCCTGCTGAATTATTTTGTTATGGAGATCTTTAATAAATATTTTAAATATGATAGGTTTTCAAAATAAAAATAATACACCATTATTATTATTATTTTATTCATAATACATTCCCTGAAATTACATAACATCATAGGTACATATGAAAAATATTTTAGATGCTAAAGGCACATAAAACTGATTTAGCTCAGAAGTGAGTATTTTATAGGTTTTAGTTAAACCTATGAGTATTTCAATATGGACTCGTTGACTTGCTTTTCGCATTTTGAGTCTGCAATCTCATTGATCTGTCTTCTGCTTGTTCCGTGGGTTCTTTTTTATTCCAAGAAAATACAGACAGAACTACTATTTTCTTTAAATATTTGTGTTGATGCTCCACACCTGAGAAACAATAGATAGTGTTATTATAGGGAACCTAGGTTTTGGTTGGACTAGCTCTGTGTAAAAACTGTATGTAGGGACCTATATAAATATGTGATAAAACTGACGTACCTGTGTATC
Organism: Miltochrista miniata; assembly: GCA_933228765.1. Lineage (NCBI taxonomy): Eukaryota > Metazoa > Arthropoda > Insecta > Lepidoptera > Erebidae > Miltochrista > Miltochrista miniata. The sequence goes on along the minus strand of OW121749.1, from coordinate 17,890,336 downwards.
TGCTATGATTTTCATAGTCACATTCAATAAAATGTTTAAGACATAACCTCGAATACTTTGTCGGTGCGAATTTTGGACGACGTATTGCTTATAGCCAAAGTTTTCTATTTTTTATATCTTTGAGAAAACATAGTTTCTCACCTCACTTCAATGAGGAACTGCACAACGTGTCATTTCTCTATAAATAATAGAAAAGTTTTCACTGCCGTAGAAATAGTGCTTTGCCTTTCCTAAGCGGTAGCACTGACCAGGACCAACCTATTAATTGCGTGAGCACTGATCAGTGCTCGGTCACCTATGACGATTATCATCCAATTTTGGTATTAAAATGAGTATTCTTAGAGTTTAAAGTCGCCTTTTTACAATACATCGATAAATGAACGAACCCCGTATATAAAACTTCTTTTTGAATGAACCTTGAAAGACCGTTAGTATGGCTAGTTCAAATTTGAACACGTGAGCACTGATCAGTGCTCGGTCACCTATGACGATTATAATCCAATTTTGGTTTTAAAATAAACATATTTAGAGTTTAAAATCGCCTTTTTATTATACCTCGATAAATGAACGAATAGTATATAACAATTATTTTTGAATGAACCTTCAAAGACCCATGTATGGCTAGTTCAAAGAATCCAACTATGGGTGACCTTGAGTGCTTTAGGGGCAGTTTGGTTAGTTTATTTGTACTTTTTTTTATTTTTTTTTATTTTATCTGTAAATATATCTGTAGTTCTGCAACAGAATATATCACATAAATTAATCAATCTATCAACTAAAATCGTTAGTTATATGACTATCTGAACATTTTCTATTAAATATTTCATAAAAACCAACTGCCGTCGAATCCTCGGAGATCGCCGCCATCTTGCCGCACCGATTATAATCGTTTTAACAGTTACTACCAGCATAGGAAAGGTTAAGGGAACAGGCGACGCTAGCGCCATTTTGACAGTTGCCGACCCCATTGACATTAATAGAGATAAAAATGACCTTAGCAAAATTGACAATGACATTAAACAATATCACATGGACATTAATAAATCAGTAGCAGACATTATTAAATGGTTGGATGACAATAATTTAACCGTTAACCTCATGAAAACCAAATTTATTCAATTCAATACGTATGGACAAAAAAGTAACAATCTTAAAATAGTCTACAAAGACATTCAAATTGAAGAAGTTAAAGATACAAAATTTTTGGGTATAATTTTGGATAAACATGTCAATTGGAAGGCTCACATTAATAATGTCCGTAATAGAATTAATAGGTTTGTGTATGTGTTGGCAAAGCTGAGAAGGATAGCAACAAAAAAGACTGTACTTAGAGCATATCACGGATATGTGGCATCTGTTCTTGGCTATGGGCTTATTCTATGGGGCAACTCGACTGACGTTGACAAAGCATTCATTGTCCAAAAAAAATGTATTAGAGCCATTTGCGGAGTGGCGCCTTGGGTATCCTGCAAGCCTCTTTTTAAACAGCTGAATTTGCTTACTTTGCCTTGTATGTACATATTTGAGTGTGCTAAGTTTGTTAGATTAAATGATAATTTGTTTAAAAAAGCAAAAGACATTTACCCACGAAATACAAGGAATCCAGACAGGATCGTTCTGTCGCGTGTACCAAGAACGAAGTTATATAAAAAAAACTGTCTCGCAATGTGTGTGTATATATATAATCGCATACCAAAAAAGATAAAATCTTTAGTATATAGAAGGTTTGTTAAATCATTAAAGGAATGGCTTCTGGAAAAAAGTTTTTATTCTGTTAATGACTTTCTGGAATCTAATAAAAGGTATTAATGACATTTGATGCATTCCTATAATGATATTGCTATAAATTTATATTGGAGAAGTCTATTTTAATGTATTCGATAATAATGTATGACGAAGTAAATCTATGCTGAATAAAATAATGTTTGCATGCCCAGTTTAGGCAGAACATGATGTACTTAATCTTAAGCATAATTGTAACATCTTTTATACAATGTTCTAGCAAATAAAGATATATTATTATTATTATTGTATTCATGAACGTGTAGCAAGTGCCTATGTAGTAGGAGTATGCGATATAAATGTTTTTTGAGTTTGACCCGTCGCACAGTGGATCGATTCATACAAATCGGCGGACATAGGAATCTTGGAAAACTTTTTACTGATTTTACAAAAACTAATGATGCCATTGTGTTTATCTAAGTAATTGTAGTCGAAAACAATATGACACAATTTTGATTAGACTTCAATTTAAAAAAATATTCGATCAAAACTTGTTTCAATGTATGGAAAAGCACATTAAAAAAGGAATAGCTTGCGATTTTCTCATGTTTTCTGATTTTAACGCTTATAGTGACTTTGAATGGGTTGTTAGCAAAATATCTGCCAAACATTTTAGGTACCCCTAGGCACCCCTCTGGGAGCTATGTGGCAAAATATCATTTTTCTCATTTTCATTAAGAAAATATGTCTAGTTCGTTTTTTATACAGTTATAATTGTTGATAAACTACATTTTAGCTTAGTACTGACCTACCCACATCAAAAATAATATGACTAGCATACGGGATCGGGAGTTTTTGAGAGATACTTGTAAGCAGGCGATTATAAGTTTATCCTACTTTTTTAGCAACATTTATGTATTGTATAGTTATTTACCATTAAGATTTGAAGAAAATAATGTATTAATCAAAAAAAACAATAACGCGTTATATAAAACATATTTCATAGTTATAAAAATACAAAAACTTACTTATAAAATAAAAAGTTGTAAAATAATAGCTTAAAATAAATAAAATATGGAACAGACACGATTCAATTAACATGTATGTACATTGAATAATCAAACAAAATTAGAATTACATAAACTTTTAAAAAATAGTAGCTTAAAATAAACAGAAATATATAACAAAGACCATTAATGATTCGGAGGAATTCTACGACGCATGTATGTAATTATGTATTATATATTATGATTAGTTTTTTTGCTTTTATTTTTAATTTATGGTAAGATAGGTTCAATTTTTATTTATGATTGTACATTATTGTAAGTATTTTTTGCCAAGACATTAAAGTTCTATTAAATTAAAACTATGTACATTAAATGATCAAACATATGTAGACAAAAAACCCAATTTTAGCACAAATACGGCCACGGATATATAAAAAGCAAAAGAAGGCATTGTTTAAAGAAACTTTAAATCTACTAATTCTAAAAACACACAGTTTTAATTTAATAGAACTTTAATGGCTTGGCAAAAAATACTTACAATAATGTAAAATCAAGTCTCTGCGCAAGCAGAAGAAGATTCAGAAACGGAAGCTTCGGATAATGATATTTTTTGAAAAAACATCATTATCCGAAGCTTCCGTTTCTGAATCTTCTTCTGCTTGCGCAGAGACTAACAATTCAACAATACCTATAAATTCAATTTCAGAAACTTCTAGAATTAGTAGATTTAAAGTATCTTTAAACAATGTCATCTTTTGCTTTTTATATATCCGTGGCCGTATTTGTGCTAAAATTGGGTTGGATGAAATTAGCAAATTATTTAGAACATCTTCATTGCAAGCAATGCTATTTATTTAACATGAATGGTGTTTCTCTGTATTTTCTGAAATCCTTATTACTTGACTCAGATAACTCTTCCGAAAGAAGTCCTATCGAAACTATAGATAAATGTTGAATTATTAACGGCCCGTGAAATAATAACTTATGAATACTTGATAGCATGTAGTACCAGGGTGGCAGAGCTTTACATAGAATTGTACCCTTGGTACTTCATGCCACAAGTATTCATAAGTTATTTTATTAGTTACTAATTCTAGAAGTTTCTGAAATTGTATACATAGATACTGATGAATAATTAGGCTCTGCACAAGCAGAAGAAGATTCAGAAACGGAAGCTTCGGATAATGATTTTTTTGTCTACATTTTTCTAATTTTTTTTTGATTATTTAATGTAAATACATGTTAATGAAATCGTTTCTGTTCCAGATGTTTATTATTTTAAGCTAATATTTTACCACTTTTTATTTTATAAGTAAGTTTTTGTGTTTTTATGACTATGATATATATTTTATATAACGCATTATTGTTTTATTTGATTAATACATTATTTTCTACAAATAGTAATGCAAAATCACTATACAATATACTGGGTGTTTCTTTTAGGGTGTCAAGCCGCCACTAGCTGGTAGCAGGGTTCCAAACCTATCGATTTAACCCCCATGTATGTTCTACGATTTTTGTACTTTCCGAGATATAATTTTTTTTCGATATTTTTCCACGTGACTTTAAATAATTACAACTTCTTTTTGGGCTGACTTTTCTTGGATATTTTTTTATTATTATAATGCCTATTGATTGTAGTATTACGGACAAAATAATCTCCTTCCTAACTTTGATAAAAGATGTAAAAATTTTAATCGATAGTAAAAAAATAGGGAATTATGCAGAACATTATATCTCGAAAACTACAAAAAATCGTAGAACATACATGGGGGTTAAATCAATAGGTATGCAACCCTGCTACCAGCTAGTGGCAGCTTAACACCCTAAAAGAAACACCGTGTATAAATGTTGCTAAAAAAGTAGGAAAAACTTATAGTCACCTGCTTATAAGTATCTCTCAAAAACTCCTGAACCCGTATGCTAGTCATATTATTTTTGATGTGGGTAGGTCAGTACTAAGCTAAAATGTAGTTTATCAACAATTATAACTGTAAAAAAAACGAACTAGACATATTTTCTTTAAGAAAATGAGAAAAATGATATTTTGTCATATAGCTCCCAGAGGGGTGCCTAGGGGTACCTAAAATGTTTGGCAGATATTTTGCTATCAACCCATTCAAAGTTACTATAAGCGTTAAAATAAGAAAACACGAGAAAATCGCAAGCTATCCCTTTTTTAATATGCTTTTCCATACATTGAAATCAGTTTTTGTAGAATATTTTTTAAAATTGAAGTCTAATCAAAATCGTGTCATATTGTTTTCGACTACAATTACTAAGATAAACACATTGGCATCATTAGTTTTTTTTAAATCGGTAAAAAGCGTTTCAAGATTCCTATGTCCGCCGATTTGTATGAATCGATCCACTGTGCGTCGCCGTTGTTTTCCGAGTCGCGGACTCCGCTCTAAAACACCTTTGCAAGAAAGGGTATGTCTGTCAAGACAACAATTTGGGTTTTTTAAAACTAACCTATGCGGTGTCTGGGAAAAGTTGCCACCTTCCGCCCAAGGAAATCAGCCAAGTCCTCACCGCGTTGACAATCTTGAAGAGTCTTAGTGGATCTCTCTTGAATGTGAACGTCTTCTACCGATTGTCACCGATAATTAAAGGCACGAATGATTCGATCAGTATCTGTGGCGATTACGCCGGGAGACCACGGCTCAGTGTCAGCACTGCGAAGGAAGCAGCGAGGACACAGCGCTTCATACAGAGCATAGCGTGTAAAGTAGAAGACCGCGTCGCTGTGGTAGCCAAGGTCTGTCGGGAATCCTGGGAAATCTTTCCCGAGGCTCCCGACCGTAGGTAGTGGTAGAGCACCGTATGGTTTCAGTCGGTAAGATTTCGGCACACAGATTCCACAAGTAAAAAAGAAGACAGCTTCCCTAGATAACGCCGGCTTCACATGTTTTCCCGGATTTGGTCTGCAAGTAATGACTTGGCCGAGGCTCCATGGCACAGGAAAGTGGCTTGAGCGGAGGATTACTAGTCGGGGGGGGGGGGGGGGGAGGGTGATTACACGTGATACGATGAGGCGCCGTGAAAAATTTCAAGACTTGTAAGGGCGCCGCGGCCTGCAAAAGGATGGGAACCCCTGGTATAAGGGGTTTTTTGGTATGCCGAGTACGAACTTTGGGTTAATTTAGCAATCCAAGATGGCTGTCGCGCCAGCGTTGCAAAATTTCATGTTGCATATCGTAGAAGGGGTTTTTGGTATGCTGAATACGAATTTTAGGTCAATTTTGCAATCCAAGTTGGCCGCCGAACCACCGTTGTGAAATTTCATTTTGGATATCGTGAAAGGGGTTTTTTGGTATCTCAGCATACTGACAGAAATCTCGCAACAGTGACGCGGTGGCCATATTGGATTGCAAAATTAACCTGAAATTCTTTCTCAGCATATCGAAAAACCCCATAAACAATATCCAACATGAAATTTAACAACGGTGGCGAGGCGGCCATATTGGATTGCAAAATTATCATGAGATTCGTACTCAGCGTACCAAAATCCCCCTTAAACGATACCCATCATGATATTTTGTGATTACGGTGCAGCAGCCATATTGGATTGCAGAATTATCATGTGATTCGTACTCAGCATACCAAAAAACCCCTTAAACGATACCCATCATGAAATTTTGTGATTTCGGCGCGGCGGCCATATTGGATTACAAAATTATCATGTGATTCGTACTCAGCATACCAAAAAACCCCTTAGACGATACCCATCATGAAATTCTGTGATTTCGGCGCGGCGGCCAAATTGGATTGCAAAATTATCATGTGTATAGTACTCAGCATACCAAAAAACCCCTTAAACGATACCCATCATGAAATTTTGTGATTTCGGGGTGGCGGCCATATTGGATTGCAAAATTATCATGTGATTCGATCTCAGCATACAAAAAAACCCCTTAGATGATACCCATCATGAAATTTTGTGATTTCGGCGCGGCCGCCATATTGGATTGCAAAATTATCATGTGATTCGTACTCACCATACCAAAAAACCCCTTAAACGATACCCATCACGAAAATTTTGTGATTTCGGCGCGGCGCCCATATTGGATTGCAAAATTATCACGTGGTTCGTACTCAGCATACCAAGAAACCCCTTAAGTAATACCCATCATGAAATTTTGTGATTTTGGCGCGGCGGCCATATTGGATTGCAAAATTATCATGAGATTCGTACTCAGCGTACCAAAATCCCCCTTAAACAATACCCATCATGAAATTTTGTGATTTCGGCGCGGCGGCCATATTTGATTGCAAATTATCATGTGATTCGTACTCAGCATACCAAAAACCCCCTTTAACGATGCCCATCATGAAATTTTGCGATTTCAGCGCGGCGGCCATATTGGATTGCAAAAGTATCATGAGATTCGTACTCAGCGTACCAAAATCCCCCTTAAACGATACCCATCATGAAATTTTGTGATTTCGGCGCGGCGGCCAAATTGGATTGCAAAATTATCATGTGATTCGTACTCAGCGTACCAAAATCCCCCATTAACGATACCCATCATGAAATTTTGTGATTTCAGCGCGGCGGCCATATTGGATTGCAAAAGTATCTTGAGATTCGTACTCAGCGTACCAAAATCCCCCTTAAACGATACCCATCATGAAATTTTTTGATTTCGGCGCGGCGGCCAAATTGGATTGCAAAATTATCATGTGATTCGTACTCAGCGTACCAAAATCCCCCATAAACGATACCCATCATGAAATTTTGTGATTTCGACGCGGCGGCTATATTGGATTAAAAAATTATCTCTTAGTCTTTCTGTTCCCGGTTTCCATTTCGGAGTTTCCAGTTCTATGATCCGATTCAAAATCGCAATAAAAACCATTTCTGCTAATAGTTTTGCACCAATTGTTTTAAAACCTTCTCCTGACAGAAACAAATACAACAAAAAAGAATTAGCGAAATCGGTCCAGCATTTCACGCGTGATGCCGTGACCACGGAAATCGGGCTTCATTTTTATATATTGTATACTCAATATATAAAATATACAGGTATTATATTAAAATGCAATTCTGAACTAATTAAATGCTGAGTCACAGTTTGCCACACTTATTTTTATGTTAGCATTAAAGTTAATCTTGAAAAGAAGTGCCTGAGTTTGGCCCCTACATTAATGAGAGGTATCTAATACGTCAAACTGCAGCATCGGCAGCTTAGACCTTTCAAAAACCAGGCGCACGTCATTTTTTTAACATGTCATGTATAGTGTTGCTATACGTGTAGAAACGAGATAGCAGCATTCACTAACCCCTTAGAGCGAGCGGAATGGAAAGACCAACGCACACAAACATAATTAATGTTTCGTCTGCGTTTGAACAGATGATCCACGTGACCTAGTGACGTAATATAATGCAACAGAGTCACAGACTACAGACACAAGTCTCGCCATAAGCCCCTCTGCAATCCATTTTAAAGAGAGGGGCTAAAATGGCCAAAATAGTCAGGTTTGTTGTATGAGAGTCCCGTTATTTCTGTTCTTATTATTTGTTATTAATTAATTACCTACAGCAGCAAGAGAAATTCATCACCTGTGACCTTAGACCATATAACACGGGACTAGCCTTTGCGAACCACCGCATACAAAAATATTCTGCCAGTTTTCATACAAGTGAAGGGCGAAACACAAAGACATATAAAATTTCATTGCATTTAAAAATGTATTAATCGACAAACGCGTAATGGCTGTTGTGTGTTAATTGTTATTGTACAGTCAACTACAATGTAATGTACTAGTTTAATCATATAAAATGATGTACTGATGTACAGGCTTTTCATAAAGCCTGTACGCGTAAGGCTTTAGATCATCTAACCAAAGGATGCGCCTTACTTAAGCATTGTTTTCTGCCATTGCACATGACCATTTGGTCTTTTGGCTTTATGAAAAGCCTGTACATCAGTACATCATTTTATATGATTAAACTAGTACATTACATTGTAGTTGACTGTACAATAACAATTAACACACAACAGCCATTACGCGTTTGTCGATTAATACATTTTTAAATGCAATGAAATTTTATATGTCTTTGTGTTTCCCCCTTCACTTGTATGAAAACTGGCAGAATATTTTTGTATGCGGTGGTTCGCAAAGGCTAGTCCCGTGTTATATGGTCTAAGAAATTACACCATATAGAGTTGGCTGTATGCACTGACCTGTAATAATAATCGCTAAATATTACCTGTAATAATAATCGAACTAAATCGAGCTAAATATTACGTGTAATAATAATCGGCTACTATTACAGGTCAGTGGCTGTATGGCTTAACATCCGTTGCCACTTGCAAGCCCCATAGATTAGGTATGGCTGAAGAAAAAAAAACAAAAGTTTGTTTTTATTTGAAGAGAAAAGCCGGCGATTTCTACGATTGTTGATAGTAGAGTTTTAAATTTAAATATTTCCTCTAGCTGCGAATAATATTTTACTTTATTAAACAGTTAAAAAAAGCTATGAATAGTCACTTAGCTTTGTTGCTAAGTAATTTAGTTTTAGTTACTTGTAATACAAACACCTGCAACAGTTTTGATGACACCTGCTCTGAAACTCATAACAAATACAGCAAAGGTAATTTCTTTCACTTAAAATGTTATCTAAGAGTCTTTCGAGATGCCCCACCAGGATCTTTGAGGCCCAAACTAACCCGCAAGTAGTGCACCGGCAGACCAATGCACGAAACTGACTTGGCCACCCTTACAGGGCTGGGAGGTCACACGGCAGTTCAAAGTCAAATCGTTGCTGGCAACCAAGAAAAGTGAAACCCGGGCCACCCAATACCAAGTTGGAAGCAGCTGGAAAATGCTAGGATAAAGAAGTCAAATAGTTTTAATAGTTTTGTTTAACAAAATATTGACACCATAGTCTACCCAGTTTTAGTAGTTTTGTTTTTACAATATATTGACACCATAGTCTTTGATTTGATCTTTGATGAAACCTTTGGTGTTTAATTTGTATTGAAAAATTAGTATGTAAAGACGCCCCACATGAAAACTCATAAATATGTTTGTCGACTATGTAGCCATGTGCTGATGTAATTTATCATGTTTGCTTATATATATATTTATTTAGGAACCATGCTCTTTGCCTTCTAGATGCTAATCAATGGTCATACAAGGTTAAAGAGACAATAAACTCAGCTGTAGAACAATATGTACCGTGTAAAAGTGCCAACTGTAGCTGCCACAAATCTGTGATTGATCGAGATTTACAACCATTCAAAAATGGTATCACCAGAGATATGTTTGAATTAGCGACATCTAAAGGAACTAAATATCAGGTAGGTATTTTTTGCTACATACTGATATAAGAATTAAGGAGTACACAGTAACATCTTAATGGCATACATATTTTCATTAATTACCTTAAATTTTCATATCGCTCTGTATCCTATTATTTTCTTGTGGGGGACGCCGGCTGTACCGAGCGGACGATCCAACCGCTTTTCCTGCTGTCCATTTCGTCCATTTCCCCAGTCTCCTCTCTGGGATTGGATTGGGTATCCCAGCACTCTTCACGGCGCCCCTTCAAATCTTTTGGTATCCTTGCAGAATCGGACAATTTGATCCACCTTCAGATGTTCCAGATCCTCTAGATTTAGTCTATCCGTGCCCATAGTCTCCCATCTGCTTAGTGAGTACATGGGGCACTCGGCCAGTAGGTGGAAACTGGTCTCTTCCTCCTCCATGCACTCTGGGCATATGGGATCGTCTTTCATTCCTATCACTGTCAGGTGCCTGTTCAGGCGACAGTGCCCTGTGATTATCTCTATAACCAGCCTCATGTTTGCTCTGGTCAGTTTGACCAGTTGGCTGGTTCTTTTCGCATCCAAGCCTTTGATGAAGATCTTCGACTGTCTCATTCCAGTCGAAGATCTCCATCTGCGGTTGGTATCTACCGTTATGCTCCTGCTGGTTACTCCCTTGGTGATTTTGTGAGCAATGGGAAGCCCAGGCTCAGGTCCCACCAAGCTTTCTTCCGCTCCCATTCGGGCTAAGTTGTCTGCTATTTCATTTCCTGGGACTCCCGCATGTCCGGGTACCCAGGCTAAGCTTGTTTGGATTCTTTCCGCCAGCTTGTCGAGTGACTCCCTGCACTCTTTGACGATGGCTGACGTTATTTCTTCCTTATTAAGTGCTTTTAAGGCTGCTTGGCTGTCGCTGTATATCGTTGCCTTTCTGCTATTAGTGTGGCGGGAGACCATTTGCGCGCACTCCGTGATGGCACAGATTTCCGCCTGAAAGACACTAGCGAACTTGCCTAGACTTATATATCTACTAGTCTCCGATCCGTCTTCGTGCGTGATGTGCACTCCGGATCCGGATTGCTTTATCGACTCCATTCTAGTCTTCAGTCTTCAGTCTTCTTGGGCTCCCATTTTCCGCACTTAGGTCCGCCAGTGGACCCATTGTACGTGACCGTTGGCTGTCACTCCAGACTCCATTCTAGAGCCGTCTGTGTAGCAGATAGTGCCATTACTGTCGTCTATCTGCCAATTCTCCCTTGTCCCTATGTGTATTCTATATTTTTTGTCAAAGATCCTCTCTTTGTTAATGAGGTCATTATTGATGAGAATCATTGACATCTTCTCTTCATATGGTTTGCTAATTTTTGCATGGCCTCCGTCTGCTAAGTTCGCCCTCCATAGGCCCACGCTTTTTAGCTTGAACCACTGTTCGATTGCTCTCTTTTTTATCTCTAGATCTAGGGGGTGGAGCCCCAGAATGATCTCTAGCGCGGCTGTTGGCGTGGTTCTCATCGCGCCCGTGGTCATCAGGGCCGCCAGCCTCTGTACCTTGTTAAGTTCTGTTTGATTTGTCTTGTTTATGGCTTTGTGCCACCATACTATGGCTCCATGTAGGATTCTTGGTAGGATTATGGATTTGTATATCCAAATTACTGTCGCAGGTCTTATTCCCCACGTTTTTCCTATTGCACTCTTGCATTGCATTAATGCCATTTTGGCTCTTAAGCATGTGTACTCAATGTGCTTCTTAAAGGTTAGTTTGCTGTCCAGGGTGACTCCCAGGTATTTTATTTCGCCGACCACTTCTAGTACCTGGGTGTTCAGTCTCACTGGATCAGCTCTGCCAATCTTTCTTTTGTTTGTGAACAGCACTACTTTAGTCTTATCAGGGTTTAGATTGAGCCCTTTACTTTTACACCATGCCAGGGCTACATTCAAGCCTCTGTTCATGATGTCACTTACAACGCTTAACACTGGACCTGTGACTAGGATCACCCCGTCATCGGAGTATGCTTGTGCGTATATGTGTAGGCTGTTGAGTTTGCTAATTAGCTCATCTATTAGCAGGCACCATAGTAGCGGTGATAAGCATCCCCCTTGTGGGAATCCTCTGCTTGCCTTCACTTTAAGCGTGATGCCTGCCATGTCTGCCTGTATCAGTCGGTGTCTCAGCATGTGTTTAACCCATTCTGATATGTCCTTATCTATTCCTTCGCGATTTAGGGTTGTCTCTATTGATTCTGGGGTAGCCATATCGAAGGCACCTTCGACATCAAAGAAGCATCCTAGCGCATATTGTCTGGCGTTTATCGATCTCTGCACCCTATTAACTAAGTTGTGGAGGGCAGTGTCCGTTGATCTGCCCTCCATATATGCGTGTTGATTTGGGTGCAGAGGATTTCCGCTCTTGTCTATTTGTTCTCTAATCAGGCGATCTAGTATTTTCTCCAGAGTCTTAAGCAGGAAGGAGGAGAGACTTATGCATCTAAAGGCCTTCGCATCCTGGTACGAGGGTTTTCCCGGTTTTGGAATGAATACTGCTCTTACCTCCCTCCAGATTCTTGGAATGTATTTTAACTTAATGCTACAGTTGTACATAGCAAGCAGGTCTTGCGCTATGTAGCTTATCACTGTCTGTAGCATCTTTGGGAATACACCGTCTGGTCCAGCCGCCTTGTAAGGCTGAAAGGACCGAACACTCCATTGCAAGTGTTCCTCAGTTATGATGCTGATCGGCTGTCTGTCATCGATATTTGTGGCAGTTGCAGCCAATCCGGCGTCATCTTTGTATTCTCTGCATTCTGGAAAGTGTGTTTTAAGCATCACTTCTAGTATTTTGGCAGGTTCGGTAATCAGGTTATCCCCTTGCCTTATGCTACTTAGTTTGCAGGCATGGGCCTTGGAGAGTGTTTTGGCTAATCTGGCTGCGTCGGGTTGCTTTTCCACCCCTTCGCAGAAAGCCCTCCAGCTCTGCCTGCTTTCCTTTCTGCATTCGTTTTTGAATGCATTTCTGATTGACCTGTATGTTTGCCAGCTTTCGTTGTCCCCTTTTTTGAGGGCATCCCTGAGAGCTCGCCTTGTCTTTTTCCTGCTTTTCCCTAGTGCCTTTGTCCACCAGGGTTGTCCTTTCCCTGGTTTGATTTCTCTTAAGGGGCATGCCTTGTGATAGGCTTCCCGAAGAGTTTCGTCCAGCTTCTTTGTTTCTCTTTCTAGATCTTCATTACTTTGAATGGAGGTTCCGTGTGCTGGGTTCCAGGTTTCTCTGACCTGGTTTTCAAACATTGCCCAGTTTGTTTTCCTCACATTTCTAATCATTAGCCTATCGATTCTACCTACCAGACTGAAGGTGATTCTTCTGTGATCCGACATAGAATCACTTTCATCTACTCTCCAGTCTCTGATGTGTCGGATTATTTTATCGTTCGCGACTGTAATATCCAACACCTCTCTCCTCGTACGGGTGATAAAGGTGGGTGTATTACCCACGTTTATTATCCCTAGATCTGACAAGCTTAGAAATTCTAATAGTAAATCTCCCTTCTTGTTGCAGTCTGTGCTGCCCCAGGCCATGTGATGTGCGTTGGCATCACAGCCTACAACAATAGGGATGCCCTTACCTTGATATTTTTCAACGACTTCCTGTAGTTCTGGTGTTGGCGGCTCGAAGTCTCTCTCGCTTGGTAGATATGCTGAGACCATGAGCACCCTTTCTTTTTCCCTGCGCGTCTGTAGTGTTATTTCGACGCTGGCGAGGTCACTGTAACAGTCTGTCTTTATTAGTTCTATGGTTCTCGTCCTACTGCTGGCATAGATGCATGCTCTAGGAGTTGACTCACCATTCTCATGGTAGTGGATGTCTCCTCCTAGAGAGCCGAGCCCAGTTATACGACCGTTCGATACGTATGGCTCTTGCAGTAGGGCGATATCTATTCCCTCATCCACCACGTATCGGCATAATTCAGTCATAGCCTCGCGGCAGTGGTGAAGGTTTAGTTGTACTATTTTTATTTTATTTTGTTTTGTGTTTGTGTGTGTGTTCATGTTTGTGTTATGCTTGGATGTTAAAGTGCGAGTGGGTGGGTGTGTGTGTGTGTGTGTGTGTGTGTGTGTGTTGTTTTGTGTGTGTGTGCGTGTCCTGTCTACCTGCTGTCGGGTCTCTTGACCCGCTCCCCACACCAGTGCGGTTGCATCAGTGCTACGCTCGGCGGGGGAGTGATGTCGTTCCGCAGGGCAGGGGTGTTGTGTCGTGTAGTGTTTGTTGGTGTTATCGGGTTGGGGGTTGCCTGCTGGGTTTCAGCAGCGTGGTGATATGCCAAAGTCATCTCCCGAGGGATTTCATTTAGTCCTTCACTCACGCTGCTTGGAGGCGCCTCCCTTCCCGTACTAGGGTTTGCTATGTTGGGGGTGATGCTTTGCTGGCTAGGCCTCCATCCCCCGGTGTATCCTCCGGTTGAGGTACCCGGTTGGGCGATATCGCCGCCGCCGGTGGCTGCATTTCCCCGCTTTAAGTTCTCATCTTCCCTAGCCTCTTCTGTGCCCTTCAGCGGTTGTGGTCGGGCTAGGACTCGCGTAGCTTGGTAATTTATCCACACGGGTCCCAGCCCCATCACCTCCTCCGGGACGCCCACCACTAGTCGTATTCCCAGGGGGAGTGTTTCCCTGCGAATGGGCACCCACTGCGATACCTTTAACTCTTCCTCCCTGAAGTCGTTTTGGACCCTTATGAATTCCATCGGATCGATGGGGAGGTCCTCCGCGCTTCCAGGGAGCCAAATTGAGAGCCTGTGTTTGTGGATTCTTTTCGCCTTTAAGGGTACTCCGTTGTACTCGCCGAAATCACAGCGAAGTAGCCACTCCATTGTCTCCTTGTTCCCTGGCGTTATCATATAGAAACCTTCCGCCACGAGTCCGGAGGCGACAAAGTTGAGGCTCAACCCTCGTGTTCCGGCGATGATGGCCTGTGCTATATGGTGTGTTACTCTGCGCCTGACCTCAGCAGCCGTCTCCCCGTCCATCGGCGCCCCATCGTCCCGCTGAACAATTACCGATACGTCGCTGGGACCCGTTTGCGGTCTCCGCGGCGCATCGCAACCCTCATCAGGCTGACGCTTTGGGCGCTTCGGTGGAAGTTGAGCCGTCTGCTCGTCAGGGTCTGTGCCCTGTCTCCTAATCTTTTTGGCCCTGGTGCCTGCCTGCCCCTCTGCCGCTTCAGCCGTATTGGCTTTTGCGACATCTGGGCCTGCTTGTCCCTGAGCCTTCCTCGCTTTCTTTTTGAGGCGGTTCCACTTGGACTTAGTCATCCAACCCTCCTCAGTAAGCCTTACTCTGGCCATATCGTCCCCGAGAGACTCTGAAACAGTCCTACCGGGACGCATATGTCCGCTCTGCATTGTGCTACTTGTTATAGGTCGCGCCAGTTGCTCCTCCACAAATACGCAGGAGCTGCCCGAGCCACTAGATGACCCAGGGAGGGATTCTCCGGCTCCGCCGGTACCCTCTTGTGGTACTACGTCAGTTTTCGACTTAGCGCTCATATTTTTAAAAGAATTTCCGGGGCTGCCGGTTTTGTTGGGGGAGGATTAGGGTAGGATAGGAGGGGCAGGATATTGTGAAGGATTGTAACCCCGCCAGGCACACCGGGTCGCCAGCTATCGCATCTGAGTGATCTCCGACTCTCCAGCGTACCTGAACTGTGAGGTTGGAGTGTGTGGGGGGGATGTGAGGTTATGGTTGTTATCCCTGACGTGCATGCCGTTTCGACCGCATCCGCCGTTACGCTTCCGTCAGTTAGTTGGCAAGTCCGTCTAGGGCAGGGGTCGGCAACCTTTTGAGTCGGAAGAGCCAAAAATGGCGATTTTAAATTACAACATTTTTCAAGAGCCACAACATCTTTCTTGATGCCACTGCGGACAAGTGTGTCGCGAGCTCTGGGATCATCCTTTTCCAGAGGCGTACCCAGAACTTAGGTCCAGGGGCAGATGGTAGCGCACCATGTAGAATTTGAGGATTTCCAAATGAAAAAAGAACAGGGTGAATATGTGGGGTTGTCCAAGAAGGAACACCCCATGGTTTTAGTGGGTATACAAAAGCGTACAACGTCTGCAGTCCAACATGCGCTGCCTGCAACAGGCCGGACTCTGTGGGGTCTTAAAAAATTACTCACCGAAACTTCACTGCTGCGAACCCAGAACATGAGGGGCGCGTCTTAGTCAGTTGTGCGACTGGCTAAGACTGCTGTCATAAAGCTCCCATCGCCGACCACGCGTGCGAGGTTGGCGAGCTCGAAGTGTGAGACCACCTCGCTCTCACACCCATAACGCTTCTCTAATTGCCGTCGACGTCGAAACGACGGCGAACCAATAACCTTCGCTGTCTAACATCCCGTAAATTTTCTTAGACAGCGACGCCACCGGGCTAATTTGGGCCTCAAGAGCGACGCGCTCGCCACTCCATTCCCAAAACACACACAAAAGGCGAGCGTGTGTAGCGCTGTATCAGTATAAAATTGACTGCCTCTGTGGCGCAGTCGGTAGTGATACCGCCTGCGGCGCTGGAGCTCGTGGGTTCGATTCCCACCGGAGACAAATATTTGTGTGACCCATAAATGTTTGTCTCAAGAGTCTGGGTGTTTCTATGTATAATATGTATGTATTTAAAAGTATATAAGTATTAGTATCCGTAGTCTGATACCCATAACACAAGCAGGTTATTCCTAGCTTACTTTGGGATCAGATAGCGTTGTGTGAGATGTCCGTGAATATTTATTTATTTATTTATTTATTAAAATTGTTAATGTCAAATTATTATTATCAAACTATTTTTATCAAATTATTATTATTGTTGTATGACACTGTACCTACAAATCATTATTATAAAATTGATAATGTCAAATTATTATTATCAAACTAATGTTGTCAAATTATTATTGGTGTTGTTTTCCCACTGTACCTACATGTAATGCGTAATTTATAGCCACGTCTGAACACTGTCTTCCAAAATACAGGCACTCGCCTAGTTTGGAATACAGTTTTTGTAACTCTGGCGCAAAAAAAATTGAGAATTGTATTAGTGCAAGCCAATACCATGTAAATTTCTTGTATACCAATAAAGATTATTATTATCCACGGCGCCGTCCTTGCAGTGTCGGTACGTTCCCTTAGGCTCAATGCCTACCACCTCGTGCAGGTATTAACAAAACATCCGTGCCCTGTGTGGAGCTGTGGTATATCAGTGCACCATGCCGCTTGTCTACTCAGGACCTCAGAATAGATCAGATAGCCGAGACGAGCTAAATACTTACCGCGGCTCTAGCCTGGTGCGCCATTTATGAATGAGATCATCGAGCGCCCTGATACACCAGCTCTAGATCTCTTCCGAAGATGGTTGGTTGCTATTTTGACGCACCAAAGCATTCAGCCGGTAGATATCTGCCAGAACTGCTGCCTCTAGGTCCCACAACAGACTTTCAGTAATAAGACACGCACGCCGTTTCTTATGATATGGTGCAATACGCTCGAGCTATTCTGTGTGCCTTGAACATTGACATATGTTTACATATAGATCGATGGCCTGGACCCGCTACGGACATCGCAACAGAATCCTATTAGAAAGAAATTGGTGCTCCAACTGGTCCGCCCAAACTGGTGCTCTATATAACGCTTTCGAGCGCAGAACAAATTGTGGGTGGAACTAAAGAGCCGCAGCTTCACTTCCAAAGAGCCGCAAGTGGCTCGCGAGCCGCGCTTTGCCGACCCCTGGTCTAGGGGGGAGCAGAAAACAACAGGGAGGGGTCAAGGAAGGAGGGGATGGGAGTGGAGCTTTTGGATCATGGGAAAAGGGTGATAGGATCGACGTCGTCTACCTGGATTCGTAGACGACGCCCTTCCCTTGTCCGGGGCCCATCAGGGGCGTCCCCGCGCCCTGCTACATCACGCTGGATGCTGCCTGGCACGGGGCGGTCTATCCGCAACCTGACCACCCGCTCGGTAGCATGGGAAGAGTGCTAGTCCCTGGGAGGCGCCGCCAGACTCTTCCACTTGCGTGGTTGAGTTTGACCACCCCTCGTCAGAGACCGTCCGAGACATCCTACATCCTGCTCTGTATCCTAAGACAGGGAAGATCTTGTGTGTGGTCTCCTGAAGATTTCTAAGGACAAATGTGAATAGAATCTCATACATCTTTAGGTAGTTGCTGTTTGTAAAGTCCCTAAAAGTTGGGTGTAACAGGGTCCTGGCACATTATAAATAATATTTAAGTACTTGTGGATAATTATTGCTGTATCATATCATAGTCTAACGTTCTAACCACCTATTACGTGGGATATAAAACAATAAGGTGGAAATATGAGTGTATACTATGCCTCTGCCTACCCCTTCAGGGAAAAAGGCGTGAATGTAGTCACGCGTATGTATAATTTGTACTAAAATTATCAATATACTGTTTCAGATAATAGGTGGCAAACTGTACCGAGAAAGTGAATGTAACTTTCCTGCCAGATGTACTGGAGTAGAACACTACTTGACTGCTTTGGCTCCCAAAATGCCCGACTTAGAAATAATACTTAACGCTAGAGATTGGCCACAAGTGAACCCACTATGGAATCAACCAAAAGCACCAGTATTCTCTTTCAGTAAGGTCCTGAATTAAGATTCTTTTGAAAATTATATACTAATATAATATAAATAAATAAATAAATAAATAAATATTCACCGACATCTCACACAATGCTATCTTATCCCAAAGTAAGCTAGGAATAACCTGTTTGTGTTTTGGGTATCAGATCACGGATATTAATACTGGGTGGGTGCACCAGTGCCACACCAGGAACCAGTCGCACACCATTCCAAACTTTAAATAGAAATATTAAGCTCCTGTTAAATATCCCGCCATTTTTTTTGCGATTGGTAGGCTTGCCTTATTCCTACCAATCATATAATCACAGTTAAAAGCGATATACACGTCACCTACGTCAGTGAAAACAGATAATGTAGAGTGACAATCGTTAATTTCGCAGCCGGCGGCCATTATAGTAAGCTACGCGTACTGCGGTATGTTTTAACATCTTTCTGTGTCTTTGTTTTAATCAATTATTGTAAACTTTTTCCGAATTTGCCCTACTGTTTGATACATATAGCAATAATATTACGTTTTATTTTATCAAAAAATTTTAAAATACAGCTTTGATATTCAATGGTTAACTACTGGAACACAAAATGAATGATTGTCCAGTTGCATACCATTTGGTCTGCAACTGGTTATTTAACTTTTTGATACATTTCTAGTTGCAGACCACTGGTTTATAACTAATAAAATTTATACAATGAATTAGATTATTAGCCACCAAAAAGAATATTATTCACGTAAGTATAAGTAGGAAGATGTCTTAAAAGTTATAGACGATATACGCAAAGGTGCAAAAAATTAGAGAAACATGTCAAAAATATAATATTTTCCACACGGCCGTCATAAATAAAATAAAGCTTGTTGTGATAGGAATCCTAATCTTAATAATTAAAAATGGACTTACAACTTTATATTTTATACTAGCTGATGCTCGCGACTTCGCCTGTATGAAATTTGGTTCCCCTTCTCACTTGCAGGGGGAACATGTTCCCGGGATAAAAGGTAGCTTATATGTTAATCAACACTTATCTATCCCTGTGCCAAATTTCAGGCCGATCCGTCCAGCCAGAGCGTAATTGGGTAACAAACATTCAAAAATCTTCACTGACTTTCACATTTATAATATACTAGCGGACGTCATGCGGTTTAACCCACGCAGCTCCCGTTCCCGTGGGAATATGGGAGTAAAATATAGCCTATGTTACTCTGGGTGAAAGTAGCTTTCTAAAGGTGAAATAATTTTTGAAATCCTCACAGTAGTTTTTGAGTTTATTCATTACAAATATTCACACAAAAATACAAAAAGGTAGATGTAGGAAGTAGGATTTTAACTGATAGTTTAATGGAAGTTGTGTCAGGGATATGTATATTTTAAATTTTAAACCTAATTTAGAATTGATTTAGAACTTTAATATTTTAAATGATGATAATTTCAGTTTTATTCTATTTTATCCAAAGAAGTTAAAATAAGTATAATAACAGTTGTGTCAGATATATGAATCTTAAGGCTAGGTAGTAATAAAATGCCTACTTACTTTCTAAAATTGACAAGTTTATGGCAAAAATTTAATATGCATTGCCTAGTTATTGGTTTAGAGTTTAGACCCTTAAAATTTTATTTTTTAAGTGATTGAATTTTATGAGTTTTTTATTACAACAAACAATAACACCACTCACATGAATCTCTAACTAATTAATAAGGTAGTGATGAAATTAAATAAACATTTACATATATACCCTATACGTAACTAGTAGACTGATTAAAATGTGATTATTACTAAGTACGAAAGCTTAATAAACTTTAAAAAGTAATTATGCCGTAAAAACATTTGTTATATTTACTGGTTTACTATTGGCACAATGTCTGGTTTGTTACTGGTGCAGTCTGGTCGAACTTAGGCACATTAGGAGTTCCCACATTAATTTTTTTATAAAAAAAAACTTAATAGCTGCTAAGTAAATTAAAATATGCTACATGATTCTATGGTAGATAAAGAGTATGTTCCTTGCTTTTTGCAATAATTGTCGCAATAACAAAGACGCATCATGTAAAATTGTGTCAAATTCTCGCTTAATCGCTTTGCCACTGGTGCACCCACCCTATATACTTTTTTAAATACATACATATTATACATAGAAACACCCAGACTCTTGTGACAATCACTTATGGGTCACACAAATATTTGTCTCCTTAATAATATACTGCCTTAATAATAGACTGTCTCTGTGGCGTAGTCGGTAGTGAATCCGCCTGCGTCGCTGGAGGTTCTGGGTTCGATTCCTGGGTTGGTCCAAATATTTGTGTGATCCAATAAATGTTTGTTTCGGAGTTTGGGTGTTTTCTAATTCGAAATATATAAGTATGTATATCAATTGTCTAGATCCCATAGCAAGAGCTTATATTAGCTTAATTTGGGCTAGATGATGTTGTGTGTGAATGTCCACAAATGTTTAACTCAACATTTAGATCACAAGACATTGTTCTTTAATACCACCAAGTTGGCAGAAATGTGCCTACTTAGATTACAACAGAAAAAAGACCCACCTGTTCAAAAGTGTTCACCATAATCAGGTTTAGTTTATCCATATGGCAGATAAGGATTTATCATAGGGGCCCTGCTCATGTGGCTTGATGCACCTAAAAAAAATACATTAGAAAATCGGTCTTTGTACAACAATATCACAGAACTGTTTAGATTCCTTGTTGATAATGGCAATTGAATGAAAATGATACATTGGTTGGTGGATTATTACAGCGACGCGACGCCTACTACAACAACATCGCCTTTTATAACGCCAGCGTCGGGATGCCTTTTTGTAACAGCGTCGCGACGCCTATAACAACAGCGGCGGGACGCCTTTTATAAGAGCATCAGAACGCCTTTTATAACAGCGTCGGGATGCCTTTTATAAGAGCATCGCGACGCCTATTACAACAGCGGTGGGACGCCCTTTATAACAGCATTGAGACGCCTTTTATAATAGCGTTGGGACGCCTTTTATAACAGCGTCGTGGCGCCTAATACAACAACGTCGCAACGCCTCATATAACAGCGTCGTGATGCCCGTCGTAACATCGTCGCGACGCCTTTTATAACAGCAACGGTACGCCTTTTATAACAGCGTCGTGGCGCCTGTCGTAACAGCGTCGCGACGCCTTGTATAACAGCATCGGTACGCCTTTTATAACAGCGTCGTGGCGCCTAATACAACAACGTCGCGACGTCTCATATAACAGCGTTGTGACGCCTGTCGTAACAGCGTCGCGACGCCTTTTATAACAGCATCGGTACGCCTTTTATAACAGCATCGCGACGCTTATTATATAACAGCTGTGGGACGCCCTTTATAACAGCATCAGGACGTGTTGGAACGCCTTTATAACAGCGTCGTGGCGCCCAATACAACAACGTCGCGACGCCTTTTATAACAACATCGGGACGCCTTTTATAACAGCGTAGCGATGCCCTTAATAACAGCGTCGCGACGCCTCATAAACAGCGTCGTGATGCCTGTCATAACAGCGTCGCGGCGCCTTTTATAACAGCGTCTGTACGCCTTTTATAACAGCGTCGCGACGCCTATTACAACAGCGTCGCGACGCCTATTACAACAGCGTCGCGACGCCTATTACAACAGCGTCGCGACGCCTATTACAACAGCGTCACAGCATCGCGACGCCTATTACAACAGCGGCGGGACGCCCTTTATAACAGATGTCATCTGAATTCACAAATATTAAAACGATCAAAATTTTATACTGTTCCTTGGTTCGTAGTCACCTTGAATATGATTCTCAGGTATGGAATCCTATTTACAATACATACATCGATAGGATAGAGAATATACAAAAGAAATTCCTTAGGTACATACAATATAGATCTCAATGCTATTTACCTAACTACTACAGTCGGTGTAGAAAGTTTCACCTCCTACCACTACACGAGCGAAGACGAATTGCGGACTTATCGTTCCTGTTTAAAATAATGAATGGTTCGGTGGATACTCCCGCGTTAGTTAGTGGAATTAAATTGTGGGTTCCAACTGTGTGTTTACGGAGATTGGATCTACTGTATACTCCTGTAGTGGGGACTACCTATCGACAGAACTCGTACATGATCAGAGCTTGTCGCATGTACAATGAGGCGTGCCGGAGTGTTGATCTCGACATATTTAACAATAGTTTGTACTCAGTTAGAAAGGTTTTATGTGATTTGTATTTCGGAGACCTGAATGTTTAGAGTTAAAGTTTTAGTTATTATCTCATTGTCTTTATTTTTTAAATTTATCTGCTGTTCGTATCTTATGTTCATTAATTTCATATGTTATCTGTGAAAACTTGTAACTGGCCATCACCTACTAATAACGCATGTTATGTTTAAGACTAGCTGTAAGTTTTCTGTAATTTTAAAATAAATAAAAAATAAATAAATAAACAGCATCGGTACGCCTGTTATAATAGCGTTGGGACGCCATTTTTAACAGCGTCGTGACGCCTAATACAACATCGTCGCGACGCCTGCTACGCTTTTTTTTAACAACATCGGGACGCCTTTTATAACAGCATCGCGATGCCCTTAATAACAGCGTCGCGACGCCTCATATAACGGCGTCGTGACGCCTATCATGACAGCGTCGCGACGCCTTTTAAAACAGAATCGGTACGCCTTTTATAACAGCGACGCTTTTTATAGCAGCGTCGCGACGCCTTTTGTAAAAGATGACGTCGAATGTCTATAAATCAATATCGCGGTGCCTTTTATAGCGTCGCGACTCCGCTATTTATTATAGCTTCGCAGCACTTTTATATCAGCGTCGCGACTCCGCTATTTATGTGCATTCCATGTTTCTAAAACTTCGCAGCACTTTTTATAACGGCGCGGCGACATTGTTATTAAAGAATAACAATGTCGCGACGCAGGGCCGTCTTAACCGGGGGTTCAAAGGCGCGGCCGCACCCGGGCGCCTAGCCCGAGGGGGCGCAAGCCGAACTCTAAAACCCCTCCATGGGACCTGGAAGCGAGAGCCCTTGCGTCACTGTTCAGATGGCGCAAGGAGGCGCTGGAGCGGGGCCAAAGGCCTGCGTCTCGAGAAATCGAGGCCCAGCGGACCCTGCTCCACCAGGAAACCGTGGAGACATGGAAGGTGCGACTTGAGCAACCAAAGGGGGGATTCGCCACAATCGCGGCCGTCAGACCGGTCATGGACGAGTGGCTGGAGAGAAGACACGGTGCTCTCTCCTACCGGTTGACACAGATGCTTGCCGGGCACGGTAGCTTCGGTTGGTATCTGTGGCGAAAACACCGGGAAACCGCGGCCGAGTGTCAGCACTGCGAGGACCGCAGCGATGACACGGCGCTCCACACGCTGGTGGAGTGCACGGCGTGGGCACAACAGCGACAGGTCCTCGTAGTGGGTCTGGGCGTGGACACTCTCTCGCTTGAGGCCATGGTGCGAGCCATGCTCTCCAGCGGGAGTAAGTGGGACTGCGCCGCCTCTTTCTGCGAGCAGGTCATGCTCGCGAAGGAGGCGGCGGGCCGGGTGCGGGAAAGCACTCTCCCACCCGAGTTCCGCAGTCGGCGCCCTGGGCGCCGCCGACGTGTCTTCGCCGAGGACTATCGGCCTCCATGACCGGGGGTCTGAGGACGGTGAGAGGGCCGCTCACCGTCCTTACAGAAGCAGGCCCATGACGGCAGCGTGACGTGAGCACTCACGCACGCACCCCTTAGAAGCGGGGCCACACCCGAAACCCCCCATAGACGCGGGATTGCACCCGAACCACCCCCTGGGCGAGGCCGCATTGGCGGCCGTAGGTCTGTTGGGAGTCACGGGACATCCTTCCTGAGGGCTTACCCGGGGCTCTAAACCATAGGCTGTTGGGCGTTACGTGAGGTTTTTTTAGTCGGTAAGAGTCCGGCATAGCATCCTACGAGGATTTTCCCTCACGTTAAAAAAAAAAAAAAAGCCGAACTCTAAACATTTTGATATTTCCTTACCTAATTAAACTTTAACTCATAAGTACAATATTAACGCCGTTCCCCCGTTTCGTAAACTAACGTCAAATAAACACCTACATGCATAAAATATAGGCATCACCCATATTAAATTACCATTGTATTATTGTCACTTTTGCCTTTCGGCAAGTGTCATACCGTTCACGATATGCAAGGTAAGATAGCTCTTATTTCGATATACATAACAATTAAATTTATTTAACACTAGCGGACGTCACGCGGTTTCACCCGCGTAGTTCCTGTTTCCGTGGGAATACGGGAATTAAAAAAAAAGCCTATGTTCACCGCAAAGAGTGTAGCTTCCCAACAGTGAAAGAATTTTCAAATCGGTCCAGTAGTTCCGGAACCTATTCGATGCAAACGAACAAACAAACAGTCAAATCTTTCCTCTTTATAATATTAATATAGACGCACACGGCAATATCTCTATTCCAAAGACGTTTGATGCACAGAGTACATTTTGTATATTATGAGATAGAGACGTCACTCGACTAAGTGACGACACCAGCGGTGCCAAGCAGCTATTGCAAGAAACTTTCTGTCTGCGTGGCCATGAAATAAAAATCGAGTGTAACAAATATTTTCTAAAAGATTCAAGTTTACTTAAAGTAAACTTGAATCTTTTAGAAAATTTAGTTTTAAGATCGTAAAAAATAATAATTACTTACTTATATAACCCTATGTAACGAAACCATACCGCGATTTAAAAAAAGGTACACCGCCATCTAGTTGTGAATTTTTAACTAAAATATTAGATTTTTTAATATTGCATACAGCGCCAACTACCACGTGTTTCTGGAAACTCTTACGTTATAATGAAACGAAATTAAATATCATGACAAGTCTCAATGTAACTGCAACGTTGAGAACCTACGTAAGTTGGTTACATTATAATTCAATGCTCAGTTCTAAGTGATACCACCATGGTTTGATGTGCCCTTTGACATAGGCGCCTGGCGCCCGCACTTTAAGCGAAATAGCCTCTATTATTAGGCGTTTAGGGTGTAAAACGTAATTTTTGCCACCTTAATGGTGGAATTTCCAAAAATCCTTTAGTGGATCCCTTGACCCTACAAGGAACCTATTTGCCAAATTTGGACTTTCTAGTCCCAGCGGTTTGTGATGTGCGTTGATTATCAGTCAGTCAGGACATTCACGTTTATGCTACTGCTCCACCTGCGTCTTAACGCGTAAATTAACACCATAATAGCACTTCAACGTAGATGTGGCCAAGGTTTTAACGTGGTAAATTACAAACGGCATTAGTAATGGCATTAAACGTTAAGCGATAGCTCGGGCTGTCGGTTTTTTTCGACACATCAAAGGGTTTTAGTAGGTAGTTTTGTGCGCTAAGCGATGTTGGCTACATTAACGCCAGTTAACGCCATCTCATTTCGCGGGCATTCATCTAAAAAATTGGGGCTTATTCTATGATTGCTTTACACATTATGTATAAATAATATAAAATTTACAACCAAAGCATATTTTGACACCGATTTTTTAGATTAAAAATCGATTTCTGGCTATTATTTTCCGTTTGCATAGGTAGACAAAAAACGCCTTCATTTGCGGGGTTTCGTCTTTTTCTAAACTAGTCCACTTAAGCCCCCATTGTGTGATTAGGTTCTTTAGGCTCTGTTAGTAGACGCCATTATGAGGTTTAGTTTTAGGTTTAATTGTGAATAAAAAATCTGTGTCGTATAAATTATCTTTATTTATATTATGGTGAATAAAAGTTATGGAATTAGTGAAAGTCATTTTACGTCATTTCACGATTATGGCAAACATTAGTAAAACCGTTGTTTTTTTTTTATACCACTAAGGTGGCAGACAAGCATACGGCCCACCAGAAGGACTGGTGGTCACCGCAGCCTATGAACGTTTGCAACACCAGAGGCGCCACACTCGCGCTGCCGACCCTGTTGACCGGGGGGGGGGGGGGGGGGGGTGGCAGTCTGAGCTTCGCACCCTGGCGCTATATAGCCTTAAGACGGCCCTGTCGCGACGCTTTTTATAGCAGCGCCAGCGTTACCCCGGCTTTTGTAATAACAGCGCCGCGATGTCTTTAAATCCACGTCGCCATTTCTATATCAGCGTTGCGACGCTGCTATTTATTACAGCTTACTGGCACCTTTTATAACGGCGTCTTGGCGCCATTTTTAATATCAGCGTCGCGAGGCCATTTCGATTTGCCGATTCTTTCTATTAACAAAAACCGCGTCAAAATCCGTTCAGTAGTTTTCAAGACAAAACAATATTATTTTTTTAATAATATAACCATTGTACAGAAAGACCACTTTACAATTTTATAATAGCTATAGATTTTTTTTTGTTTACAGACTGAAGACTATTATGACATAATGTATCCTGCATGGAGTTTTTGGGAAGGAGGCCCGGCTATTTCCCTCTACCCGACAGGAATTGGAAGATGGGATAAACATAGAATATCTATTTTTGCTGCAGCTGAAAAGTAAGTCTTCCTTTTGTAGTCTAGAAACTTCTTAAGCGCCTGGTAAAATATTTGCCAAGTTTAATGTGTAAACAGTGCCATTGTCATTCTTTTCTTCATTTATTCATCAGAATATTTTCATTTTTCACTGTTGTTGGCCTTACAGGTGAGGTTGACTTGGTTCGCATAAATATTGATTGATATGGTCACTTTACTTCACATTTTGACCACAACTGTTGTATGCTGGTGAGCCTTGCGTGGCCACTATTTCACAAGAGAATTAAAAATTTGTACCTGCTGGCAAAAATGACTAAAATTGGCAATATTTGCAATTGGTTTAGCTTCTGTCCTGTTCAAAGATGATTTATAATTTGGACAAGGCATGCATGTCTTGAAATGCCCCTCTTAGAGCTTAACTCACCTCCATTACGTCCGAAACAAACACAACTCCTTTTTAATTCCGAACAATATGTTGTATCGGCATACACTCAAGAGAATCTTGCCGAGAACCGAGCGATACTAAAGATCTTTTATCGTCGTAACACAGAAACTTGGAATACTCTGCCAGCGCACTTGTTTTCACTCTCTCATAATCCTGGGTTCAACGACAGGGGTCACATCACATGTTGGCCAACGTGAGGACCACTTTTTTTTTTTAAATATATTTAGCTCGCCAAAATGATGCCGCCGTCCGATAATAATAAATAAATAAATAAATATTCACGGACATCTCACACAACGCTATCTGATCCCAAAGTAAGCTAGGAATAACCTGCTTGTGTTATGGGTATCAGACCACGGATATTAATACTTATATACTTTTAAATACATACATATTATACATATATTATTGCCCCTCGGGGTTTAGGGGATACGCGTTACTTCTCATGAAGCTAATGTAATACCCTGAGGGCACAGTGTTTGGCTTCTTCAATACGATCCCGACTTTCCGCTCCATCGACTCACTTTCGTTCGCCTCTGTCACTCCCAGTGGAGTAGAATAGCCAAATAATATTTTTTAATTAAGATCTAATATCCTAGGGATTAACGAAGGAGCCTACATTAGGAGGAAGGGCATAACGGAATTCCGTTCGGTGAGCAGCCCGCCTGGGGCAGTACCTCCATCCTGCAGAAGACCGCGGTAATAGTAACCTTGCTTCGTGCTGGGTTATGTTCTCCGTCGGTTAGCAGGGTTCCAGTGCTCATTGGGGTGACTTTGTGCCGGTGGCGGTGAGACCAGAGGCTCATCTGTCTCCATTGACTGGCATAGGCGCGGAATATTGGTACGGCGGTCAGGGAGACCCGGTGAAACGGTTGACCGCTGACCGCCCGCAGGCTGTACGGGACCCGAACCTGGGGATTACGTAATCTCCGCCCCAGGAGGCTGATTCAGCAGCCTGTGTAAAGTCCCTGGTGCTGTGGTCGTGCCGGAGGAGGATACCGGAGTGGACGCGGCTACTGCATTGGGGGGGGGACCGGGGGCCCTTCCGTACGCCGTGCCAATCTACCGCACTACCTGTGCCTGCCTTTGGGGAATTGGAGCCTCGCTTAGTCTCTTGCGTCACCGACACATAGGCACCCCCTACCTTCTTTTTATCCCCTTTCAACAACAATCATGGCAAAAGGTCACATAAGAAACACACTAAATGTGGACTTCTGCAACATCAGAGGAATGTACTCAAACATCAACGTGATCCACCGCCAACTGGAATCTGTGAGGCCGAACTTATTTTTCCTGACGGAGACTAAGATATCTTGCCCGAAGGATACATCTTACTTGATGAACCCTGGCTATAAGCTTGAGGCTAATTTCAGGCGTCAAGCTGGGGTATGCATGTTCGTACGGGAGGATATCTGCTGTCGCCGTCTCAGTGACCTGGAAGACAGGGACCTGTCTACATTATGGGCGCGCGTGGATCATGGGGGCCACACTCGGATCTACGCGTGCATTTACAGGTCCCATAGCGGTGATACGGAGACAGTTCGCCTTTTTGACCACCTGCAACAATCGACCGACAAGGCTATTGAGCGGTATCCCACCGCGGAGATAGTGATTTTGGGGGACTTTAATGGTCACCATATTGACTGGTTGGGTTCCGTGCACACTAACTTTGCGGGGAAAGCTGCTCACGACTTTGCCCTGACCTACGGTTTCTCCCAACTGGTAAAATCTCATACGAGAATACCAGATAGGGAGAACGAGCAGAGTGCATTGCTGGACCTTCTGCTGACTACGCGGCCTGACGGATACACCACATCAGTGGATGCACCACTTGGTTCATCGGACCACTGCCTCGTTCGGTTCGCGAGTGCCTCTCGCAAGGCCTGAACCACCTCGGCCCAAGGAGTGACGACATGTGTGGCACTACAAGTCAGCAGACTGGGATGGACTTCGAGAGTTCTTTGCGTCGTACCCGTGGAGGCGGCTTTGCTTCACTTCAGATGATTTGAACTCATGCGCTGCAGCAGTAGCTGAGGGGATCTTGGCGACCGTGGTTTAATCGGCTTTGTAGAGAAACTAGGATGTTGAAAGAAACTGCCTACAGAGCTTTGACCACGGCTCGCGCTAACTCAGATCCTAGCATCTCTGAAGTGAAACGCAAACTGAATGCCGCCTCGAGGGCCAGTAAAAGAGCGGTTGCCAGGGCTAAGTTTGATTTCGTCGGAAGAATTGGTCAGCGACTAGCCGGCTACCCTTCTGGAAGTCGTGAATTCTGGTCGCTCGCTAAAGCTGCCGAGGGAAACTTTTGTCGGTCGGGATTACCACCTCTACATAGACTGGATGGTAGTCTGGCCCAGAGTGCCAAGGAGAAGGCCGACCTTTTGGGTTCTCTCTTTGCCTCCAACTCGACCATGAACGATGGAGGTGCGCTTCCGCCTGGTATCCCTTGGTGTGGCACTTCCATGCCAGAAATTAAATTCAAGCAACGGGACGTCAGGCGGGAGCTTCAATCCCTAGATATTCATAAGTCGAGTGGGCCGGACGGCATTCCCGCGGTGGTACTTAAGCGGTGTGGTCCGGAGCTGTGTCCGGTACTTACACGTCTTTTCACGCTTTCATACTCCATGAAGTAAGTCCCAGCGTCGTGGAAGATCGCGCACGTGCATCCTGTGCCCAAGAAGGGTGACAGGACCGACCCGGCCAATTATAGGCCTATAGCCGTCACCTCCCTTTTATCTAAGGTGATGGAGCGTGTAATTAATACACAGCTCCTGAGGTACCTTGAGGAACATGACCTGCTCAGTGACCGGCAGTACGGTTTCCGTCACGGTGGCTCGACGGGCGATCTTCTTGTGTACCTCACACACCGCTGGGCGGCGGCTATCGAGAGTAAGGGTGAGGCTCTAGCAGTGAGCCTCGACATCTCGAAAGCCTTTGACCGGGTCTGGCACCGTGGTCTTCTTACGAAATTGCCCTCCTATGGACTGCCGGAGAGTTCATGCGGATGGGTGTCCAGCTTTCTGGCCGGTAGAAGCATCAGGGCCGTCGTTGACGGTAGCTGTTCTGACTGCATGGCCATAAACGCTGGAGTACCACAAGGCTCAGTGTAGTCCCCTACTTTGTTTCTGCTGCATATCAATGACATGTTGTCGTTGACGGCATTCATTGTTATGCGGACGACAGTACGGGCGACACTTATTACTCGGGCCGTCCCGGTATCTCTCGGGTTGCAGTGGAATAAAGTCGTGAACATCTTGTGTCTGAAGTCGAGGCTACTCTCACTAGAGTGTCCGATTGGGGTCGACAAAATTTTTTACTACTACTACTTTAATTCAACCCTACCAAGATACAAGTTTGTGTTTTCACCGCAATAAAGACCCCATTCACTGTGGCGCCACAATTTCAGGGCACATCTCTCACCATCTCTGAAAGTATAGGGATCCTTGGTGTTGATATCTACAGTGATGTGCAGTTCCGCAGTCACTTGGAGGGCAAGGCCAAGCTGGCGTCCAGGAAGCTCGGAGTGCTCAGAAGGGCGCGGCGGTACTTTACTGCGGCGCAAGCACTGCTTCTCTATAAGTCGCAAGTGCGTCCGCATATGGAGTACTGCTGTCACCTCTGGGCGGGGGCACCCGAATACCAGCTTCGTCCATTTGACTCGGTGCAAAGGCGAGCTATGAGAGTTGTCAACGATCCCATACTTGCAGGTGGTGTGGAACCTCTTAGTGACAGGAGAGACTTTGCTTCTCTGTGTGTGTTCTACCGCCTGTACAACGGTTTGTGCTCTGAAGAATTGTTTGATATGATGCCTACGGCTACATTCTATCATCGCACCGCTCGCCATAGACAGGGTGTTCATCCTCACACGTTGCGTCCTGAGCGCTCGAGCACGGTGAGATCTAATAGAGGCTTTCTTCCGCGTACGCTTAGGTTGTGGAATGATCTCCCTGCTTCTTCTGGGGGGGGGCCGTATGCTTGTCTGCCACTCTAGTGGTATAAAAAAGAAAAAAAAAGTAGAAACACCCATACTCTTGAGACAAACATTTATGGCTCACACAAATATTTGTCTCCGGTGGGAATCGAACCCACGACCTCCAGCGCCGCAGGCGGTATCACTACCGACTGCGCCACAGAGGCAGTCACACCGATGGAAAGTCACAGCGACATCTAGCGATTGGAGGTTACTGTCCCAGTCTGTAAGACTATAGAAAGCGGCCCTCAAGTTGGCGGCCCTATGATGTGCCTCTTCACGCTCCGCTTGAAGAACCCAGGATTGTAAGAGGAGGTAAACACGTGCGCTGGCAGGTCGTTCCAGGTTTTTATGGTTCGATAGAGGAACGATCTTTTGAATCGTTCAGTTCTAGCTAAAATTCTGTCAATAGTATTGTGGGCTTTGAGAGTGGCCTTTAATTCACTCGCTGTCGCCATGTTTTTCATTAGGGAGCTAGCGTAATTTTGCCGAACTGATAATTGCGATCGAATTCAACAAGTGTGCTGCACAACCGATGAGTTAGAATTAATGAGTAAGGTCTACGAAACTTTTTAAAGAGTTCAAAATGTACTTTACAGATGGCCATGGGAGAAAAAGGAAAACAAAGTATTTTTCCGAGGCTCGCGGACAAGTGAAGAGAGAGATAGTTTGATACTGCTTTCAAGATCTAATCCTGATCTCGTGGATGCGCAATATACTAAGAACCAAGCTTGGAAATCGGATAAGGTACCTACCTAGATTTTACATAATTTAAGTCATTACTTATTTTTAGGTGCTAATTTTTATAAACTGCCTAATACCACAGTGTAAAGAGAAAATCAGTCGGCTGTGCTAATACATTTCACCCGGACTCAGTATTCTGTAAATGATCACTGCAGTAAGCAACATTTACTATGGTCGGTCCTTAGATGGGTGACCACCACATCACTTTGTGACATTTATTTGCAAGCGTTTCCGTGCTTTCGAAGGCACCTTAAGCCGTTGGTCCCGGTTGCTAGTAAAATGACAGTTGTTAGGCCAAGTTGAATGCCTTTATGGGGCGGCTTGAAAATTTTTAACAGCAGGCTGTCACAACCTGCGCCTCCCCATATCGACACAGCAATATGGCTCACCAATTACGTGGTACAAAAATATGAAAGGTAAAACATTGGCATACGTTATGCTTCTGTCTTTGGGGATAAAAAGCGTGACCATATATTATGACGTATCAATGATCATACATCCGCACTTTTCAGGACACCCTGTATGCTAAACCAGCATCAGAAGTACCATTTGCAGATCACTGTAAATACAAATACCTATTCAATTATAGAGGAGTAGCTGCAAGTTTTCGATTTAAACATCTGTTCCTGTGCAAATCTCTAGTTTTTCATGTCGGTGACCAATGGCTGGAATTTTTCTACCCATCATTAAAACCTTGGATACACTACGTACCCATCAGTGTAACTGCCACACAAGAAGAAATTAAAGAAATGGTTATGTTTTTTAAAGAAAATGATGATTTAGCTTTACAAATCGCTGAGCGAGGCTTTCAGCATATATGGGACCATTTAACTGATAAGGATGTGAAATGTTATTGGAGGAAATTGTTAAAGAAATATAGTAAGCTCGTGAAGTATGATATTGTTAAAGATCAAAAGTTGAGGCTCATCTCATAGCAAATGTGAACAAATCTTATATTTAAGTTAGTTACATTTTACATAATATTTATAAGTGTGAATAAATAAATAATAATAAATAATAAATAAATATTCACGGACATCTCACACAACGCTATCTGATCCCAAAGTAAGCTAGGAATAACCTGCTTGTGTTATGGGTATCAGACCACGGATATTAATACTTATATACTTTTAAATACATACATATTATACATAGAAACACCCAGACTCTTGAGACAAACATTTATGGGTCACACAAATATTTGTCTCCGGTGGGAATCGAACCCACGACCTCCAGCGCCGCAGGCGGTGTCACTACCGACTGCGCCACAGAGGCAGAATAAAAAGTTGAATCTCATTATATTATGTTTAATTTTAAATATATGATATCATTAAGAACCAGATGACAGGTAATTTTATAGTTAAACTAGCGGATCCCTGCCACGCTTCGCTGTGACTTTTTTATGGTGGTTTCATGTACCTATGAGAAATGAGTAACAAACCAAAGGATGGGTACATTTCAAAAAAGTTTAATGTTGAGCCGTAACCAAAATTATAAATCTTTCAGAAAATCCAATTAACGTCCAATTCAATAAAAGCATCACTTGAAAAAAAATCCATTCTGTGATCAATGTTCAGTTTTTAAAACATCCTGCGCACGCTTCAAAATAATAAATTCACTCTGATAATATTTCCCTAACGCGCCAAACTTATAAAATAACATGCAAAATATATCTGACCTCTTTTTAGGTAGGTATGTACTCTCTTTGGTAATATTACAGATCAGTGACTCTCTTTTATTATTCTGAATGCAAGGAGGCCGCAATCAAACCTCTCTGAAAAAACAGCAATCTGGTAGGTACCTTCTAAATAGGTTGTTTATAATATTTTGTTTTAAAGCTTGCAGAATAAAAATTAAAAAAAAATCGACCAGCGCCATCTTTTGGTAAAATCACTTTTTAAAGCTGTTTTATTCTTATTGCTGTTATGATAAAAGTGGATAAAGTAGCCTAAAACAATCTCTAAATCCTGTTGTATATCGTGTCCAATATAGCGCTCAATCGATTCAGTAAATTTTGAGGATTTAAAAAGTACGTATACGCACACAACATTTTTATATATTTAGATAAGAAAATGATCCCTACTAATATTATTAATGCGAAACTAACTCTGTCTGTCTGTTACGCTTTCACACCTGAATCGCTGAAGCGATTTAGATGAAATTCGAGATAACGGTAGGGTTAGTAACTGGGAAGGACATAGGCTATTTTTTAACGGACTACGCAAAAGGAGGGTAATGATTCTACGCGACTCCTACGTGGACCAGGGCCGTCTTAACCGGGGGTGCAGAGGCGCGGCCGCACCCGGGCGCCGAGCCCGAGGGGGCGCAGGCCGAGCTCTAAACATTGCGATATTTCCTTACCTAATTAAACTTTAACTCATAAGTACAATATTAACGCCATTCCCCTGTCTCGTAAACTAACGTCAAACCCATATTAAATTACCATTGTATTATTGTCACTTTTGCCTTTCGGCACGTGTCATACCGTTTACGATATGCAAAGTAAGATAGCTCTTGTTTCGATATACATAACAATTAAATTTATTTAACACTAGCGGACGTCACGCGGTTTCACCCACGTAGTTCCCGTTTCCGTGGGAATACGGGAATTAAAAAAAAAAACATATGTTCACCGCAAAGAGTGTAGCTTCCCAACAGTGAAAGAATTTTTCAAATCGGTCCAGTAGTTCCGGAACCAAATCAAATCTTTCCTCTTTATAATATTAATAAAGACGCATACGGCAATATCTGCATTCCAAAGACGTTTGATGCGCCCTTTGACATAGGCGCCTGGCGCCCGCACTTCAAGCGAAATGGCCTCTATTATTAGGTTTAGGGTGTAAATTGTAATTTTTGCCACTTTAATGGTGGAATTTCCAAAAATCCTTTCTTAGTGGATCCCTAGACCGTACAAGGAACCTATTTGCCAAATTTGGACTTTCTAGTCCCAGCGGTTTGGGATGTGCGTTGATTATCAGTCAATCAGGACATTCACGTTTATGCTACTGCTCCACCTGCATCTTAACGCGATTAACACCATAATAGCACTTCAACGTAGATGTGGCCAAGGTTTTAACGTTGTAAATTACAAACGGCATTAGTAATGGCATTAAACGTTAAGCGATAGCTCGGGCTGTCGGTTTTTTTCGACACATCAAAGGGTTTTAGCAGGTAGTTTTGCGCGCTAAGCGATGTTGGCTACATTAACGCCAGTTAACGCCATCTCATTTCGCGGGCATTCATCTAAAAAATTGGGGCTTACTCTATGATTGCTTTACACATTATGTATAAATAATATAAAATTTACAACCAAATATTTTGACACCGATTTTTAAGATTAAAAAACTATTTCTGGCTATTATTTTCCGTTTGCATAGGTAGACAAAAAACGCCTTCATTTGCGGGGTTTCGTCTTTTTCTAAACTAGTCCCCTTAAACCCCCATTGTGTGATTAGGTTCAACCTCCATCTTGTGTTAACGCGTAACTTCTTGAATTAATCCACTCTAACGGCGTTGTGACGGTCTTCTCTCGTTTTCCATAAATTCATTTGCACTAATATTGTTTGCCATAATCATTCCCGATCATAATATTGTGTTATAATGTTTGCCTTAACAACTCAACAGTGATAACTTTTATTTGCCATAAAATGACTTTCTATAACAACATAATATAATAATTAGTTTCCATAAGTAACACATCTCATAATCGACTCTTGACATAATCAAAATTTGATATAATTATGAAAATAATACATAATATTGTTAGGTCGAAATTAATTATTCTTAACACCCTGACTCAGTGCAATCCGACTCGGATAGGTTAGGTTAGAAGACTAAGGCGGATGCGAAGCGAAGCGAAGCTCCCGCCTTAGTCTTCTTCAGGTTCTTTTTTAAACCACCCAGAAGTAGGAGAAGCCCCGCAAAGCGCAAAGCGGGGCTCCGTCGAGCTTGGTTAGTAGACGCCATTATGAGGTTTAGTTTTAGGTTTAATTGTGAATAAAAAATCTGTGTCGTATAAATTATCTTTATTTATATTATGGTGAATAAAAGTTATGGAAAATGGCATTATTGAAAACGAAAATTATGGCAAATACATTTATTGATTTACATAAATTATTATGACACTTGATCGATTATGACCAATGGAATTAGTGAAAGTCATTTTATGACATTTCACGATTATGGCAACTGAAGCGTTATTTCTAATGAAATTATGGCAAATACCAGTATGGCATATGAAATTATGGCATATTAAATTATGGCAAACATTAGTAAACCCGTTGTGACCTTAATGTTGCCAAAGCGCATTCTTAATGCCTTAATTATCGAGTAGTTGGACATCAACATTAATGTTAACGCAGGTGGAGCAGTAGCAATATATATATATAGATTACAAATCTTAGAGAAAAAGAAGTGATACATAAAAAAAATATTGCGTTTTTTGGTTAACCGGGGCGGGGGGGGCGCCGTCTGAGCTTCGCACCCTGGCGCTATATAGCCTTAAGACGGCCCTGACGTGGACGAAGCTTCTGGATCAATCAAATCTACTACTGAGATAGTACAGATGGAAAACTCAGTAAGTATGTACTTTTTTTTCACACCTACCCTCTGCTACACACACTTGCGTACAAATCAGTATCGAAAAGTTTGTTGAGGACCGCCTGACCTCGTGTCTGTGAATGAGTTGTCTATGTGTGCGTAGCCTCAGCGAATTTAGTATGTAGGTTTCCATCTGGACGTAGGCCTCTCCCAATTCGCGCCACTACACACGGTCTTGCGTCTTCAGCGTCAAGTCCCTCCCTGCAACCTTTTCAAGGTAATCTATCCACCAGACGGGAGGTTCGTCCTACCTTACGTTCACCGAGATGTGGTTTCGTTTGGTCCATCGGCCATCGATTCTTCTACAGATGACCTGTCCATTCACACTCCTGCGAGTTATGTCAACCAATCTGATTCTCCGACGAATATCGGAGCTTATCCTTCGACCCAAGCATAGCTCTCTACATTTGAGAACATGGACTAGCCGAAAAGGGAAGTGAAAGTGTCCCCACAGTACAGGACGTCTTAACTGGTAAACACACTTTTTTTTTAAACCACTGGTGGCAGTCAAGCATTCGGGCCCACCAGATGTACCGGTGGTCACCGCAGCCTATGGAAGCTTGCAACGTCAGAGGGTCCACACTCGCGCTGCCGACCGTGTAAAAAGTAAAAACCTTCTTGCACTTGACTTTCGTCTTCCAGATACTACGGTATGTAAATGGAGAACCAGGCGCAGTTTGCTCGAACGCTTCCCGGCCCAAGCAGATCTTTTTCCAGGATTGGAATTGCAATAGTTATTTCATTTATGCACTAGCTACATTTTTTGGACAACCAATTTGTAACATTCTACGATAAATTTACCATCCAACTACTACTAAAACGATAAATTAACTTATTTTTCTTTAGTATTTCGTGTAAATTTTTAATTAGTCAACCGTTAAATTCGTTGCCAGGTACTGTCAAGTAGGTTGTATTTATCATATTATCTTCGTTACTATTACACAAAAGAATCGTTTCTTATAAAAACGTAGGTACTTATGCTAGCTAATAAGGAATAGTAGTTTCAACTTCGTGGAAGGCTGGTGGAACTTGTTATATAGGGTGGACTGCAGTGGCGAATTGTCCATAGAAGCCCATTCCTTGTGGCTTCCCTTTTCAGATCGGGCAGTGACATGTAATATTTACTCATAACTAATAAACACAATTATATATTCTCGAACACTCATTCAAATATAAAAATATTTGCAAATTTACATGGTAAGTCGGCATTTTAGTCTTTTAATTTGATGTGTTGTTATTACTTCATTTCACATGCGTTTCCCGTGAATAATAATAAAACATAACATAGTTTCAATTGACTTTATAAAGTATTGTGCTGTTTATTAGTTAATTATAAATAATTATCTACTTCAAGTACTAAATACATCGTGAAAGTGTGTAAAATTGTGTTTTGTGTTCTGTATTTTGTTGTGATTTCTGTACACATGATTATTGTTTTGGAGTCACATAATGCTCACTGATGGACGTAGGCCTTCGGTATTACGGGTTCGATAAAAAATAAAGGTCAGTGTTTTTTTTATATTTATCAAGTAGGTATCTCAGAATGCGCTAGTGATATTAGTTCAATGGCTTGGGATACCTAATAATCTTTATTTTGGCTGAATGTTTCATTAATAGTTTATAACATAATAAAGCAGTTTTGTTCCATAGAATCACTTTGTCAGATATTTTTGAAAAAATAGATAAGAAGTATGTTTTTATTTCAATTTTGTATTGTAAAATATCGCGGTTTTTAATACTCTATAGGTACTTGAAATCTTACTAATATTATAAATGTGAAAGTTGAGTGTGAATGTGGATGTTTGTTACTCTTTCAGGCTCGAACGGCTGAACGGATCGGGCTGAAATTTGATACAGATATCCATTATAGTCTGGAATAACACATAGGCTACTGTTTATCCCGGGAGTATCTTCCCACGGGAACTAATTTTACGCGGGTGAAACTGCGGGCATTAGCTAGTACATGCATATTATTAAAAACATTAGAAGTACCTATACCTATTTCGCGTCTAAGTCCCAAATTTATGAATTATTTTCAATTAACTTCAATCGAGACAATTTGAAATAGGTAGGTATGAGCTTGCAGAGAGTAGTAGAATAATTTCAAAACATGGTTAGTGTTCAAGTCAGGTTTTAGTTCAAAATATGTAACTAGATGGCATCACTTTTTTGTATATAGTATCTAGATCGCGGTATGGTTTCGTTACCTGAGCAGACATATATAGCTGTGAATATTATTTTAATAAAAAAAAAATTAGTACAAGGATATACAGTCTATTATTTACACCTAAGGTCGGTTAAGACCTTTTCAGTTAGTGTAAATTTGAATATCTTTTTAGTCATCAGTAGATAATTTATGATACTTTTTTATAAGCCAATTTATCATGCACATAAGACATTGTTTTGAATTAAATACATGGATCTTACGAGTATAGTACAGGTGGCAAACAAAACACAAAAGGCATTACACCGCCGCGCGCCACCATTTAATAAATACGCAAAATACCTACACTACAGGTGTGACCAACTGGATATTATTTTTTTCACCGGCTTTCCTTTTGAAAAAATTCAGCCTTCGCCGCTGGTGGACTGATCACAATGCGTATGAACTAATTGCTGATCAGTTGATTAAAGCAATGATGATAATGCTGATCAGTAGATTGAATCACTGAATAATTGACTTCGGTGATGCTGACTTTCAATGATTCCGAAACGTTACAGGATAGGTATCTACATGGTAAGAACTTCCTGATTTCACCTTTTCATCACTTACAGATTCTGATGTGTCGCAACTCGTACGTATGCCATTCTGACAAGCATACGACCCACCGTCTACGCTGAAAGGTCTAAACGGAATTTTGACACAGCTTACTGCC
The DNA here is from genome assembly GCA_933228765.1 of Miltochrista miniata. Taxonomy (NCBI): domain Eukaryota; kingdom Metazoa; phylum Arthropoda; class Insecta; order Lepidoptera; family Erebidae; genus Miltochrista; species Miltochrista miniata. The sequence goes on along the minus strand of OW121749.1, from coordinate 17,850,614 downwards.
TGATTGAGAATTTTGTCGATTATATTGTCCGAGCGTTATTGCCAGACTCGAAGAAGTTGAACGTCGAATTCATGTGGAAGTGGAATAGGAATACAGTCAAGCATTTTGGAGTTTCTAAGTACAGTCAGCTGCAGAGAAAAGTAAACGGGGGCCGCCATAAAGGATTGAATTTTCTCGGAAATTTTTTAAATGTATTTTGTATAGTTATAGAATTACACAAAAATTTAATTACCGTAGCAAAATTTCTAAATATACAGGGTGGCCCAAAAGTCGTGGATCAAACGCAACTAGGGGTTAGATGGGGTCACCAGCTGCAAAAAGTTGTTCTACGGGAGGTTCTTAAGGTCAACCCCTGCAGAGTTATAATTTATTTTGTTTTTATGAGAAAATTGACTTTTTTTTTAGTAATTCTTATTAAAATTAGAAAAAATCTACATCCTGTATCTTTTTTATAATTTTCACTAGATTGGTACTGATCAGTCCTTGCGTTAGACATGCTATTTATGGTTGTTTATTGGTTGTGTCGAAGATAACATTAAGTTTTACGATTTTTGTTTTTCTCAAATCATAACTTTTTATTTACTTCGGACCCCACTGTGAAAAAAAAATACTCTACCGAAAAGTGACCCTGTATTACAAGTTTTGGCGCATTTAATAGGGATTCTGAAAAGGTATTACACATGGCCATAAGTGGCTCTAATATCTTTCTAGGACGAAAAAACAAAACAACGATTGTAAAATAATTGTTTTATTAAGCAAAACATTTTACAATAAATGCTCAAAATTCCTGCCTCTGACCATAATACATAATCTGCACCGTCTAATAAAATTCCTACGTAACCTACGGAATGCACCTCTGTTGTTAGTAACTTGTACCCTAGCAAATTCGAGCTTTTGTCGTAGTTCTTGTTCGCTATTGTTCTCTCCTTGGTAAACTATTTCTTTAAAATAGCCCCAAAGAAAAAAATCTAATGGATTTAAGTCGGGCGACCGGGGTGGCCACGCAATATGACCGCCTCGACCTATCCACCGGTTGGGGAAGCGCTCGTTCAAATGATCTCTAACTGCTCGAGCGTAGTGAGGCGGGGCGCCATCATGTTGCAGCCACATTTCTGCTATTCTTTCTTCTGGAACTTCAGCTTCGTTAAGAATATGGTTTAAATTATTTTGCAAAAAATTTAAATACTGAGCACCATTCAGCCTTGCTGGCATTTCATGCAGCACCAACTGCTGGCCAATTATACCAGCCCACATGTTAATACCAAACAGATGCTGGAATCGATCATTTCTTATGATATGGGGGTTCACTCTGGAGTAAAAATGTAGATTGTGGATATTGAATACTCCCATTCTTCTAAAAGTTGACTCATCCGTCCATAAAACCTTGTTGAAGAACTGCGGATCCTCTCTGTGGTATCTTAGCATCTCTCTGCAAAACCGCACTCTAGGTTCATAGTCACCGGGCAGCAAAGCTTGCACCCTTTGCACGTGGTAGGCGTGATATTTGTTTCTGTTAATGACACGTTGCACCGTCGATCTTGGAATCCCGAGATTACGGGATATTTGGCGTTGACTTGTACTAGGATCCAATCTTAATTCTCTCAGCACTTCATCTTCATTTTCAAATTGCACCACAGGTCTGCCTGCTCTCGGAGCATGCTGACCGGGTAAGACTCCCTCCATGTACGAATTATGTACGCGCATAAAGACCCTGTAGTCCGGAAAACGATCACGGTTAGGGTAGCGTTGACGATATTCCCTGGCAGCAGCCCGGGCATTACCGTCACAAAAGCCATACAGGTAATGCATTTCTGCATACTCCCGTTGGGTGTATTCTCTCCTCGCAGCAGCCATCTGTCCACTTTTTTAGCCAATCCGTCCGATTCACACAGCACTGGTCACAGGTAGGCAATCTATCACAAGTCCGAAAAACAAAGCGTAGGTCAAAGGAAAGAAACTGATCACAAGTCGTCGTAAAACCGAGAAAAAGAACACGTGCGTACTCACAGGCAGGAAGCGAGTCACTAAAGAACACTAAACATTCTAAAAAAACATGCTCACGCGCATTCCCCCGGCCCCCGCCCCGGCCGCGCCGGCCCGGCCTTTGTTTCCTAGAAAAGATATCGCTACCTGATCTGACGGGTGAACCGGCCTTTTATTGACAAAGGATTAAATGGTTAGTGTAAAAGAGAGGCAGAGAGTCTTTGTCATTAATTGTATTAGTTCCAGTTTATTTTTAAATAAGCCTAATCGAGTTTTATGGTTGGGTTAACTTTGGCCTTGCTACGAATAATCGTACTAGAAAGATATTAGAGCCACTTGTAGCCATGTGTAATACCTTTTCAGAATCCCTATTAAATGCGCCAAAACTTGTAATACAGGGTCACTTTTCGGTAGAGTATTTTTTTTTCACAGTGGGGTCCGAAGTAAATAAAAAGTTATGATTTGAGAAAAACAAAAATCGTAAAACTTAATGTTATCTTCAACACAACCAATAAACAAACATAAATAGCATGTCTAACGCAAGGACTGATCAGTACCAATCTAGTGAAAATTATAAAAAAGATACAGGATGTAGATTTTTTCTAATTTTAATAAGAATTAGTAAAAAAAAAGTCAATTTTCTCATAAAAACAAAATAAATTATAACTCTGCAGGGGTTGACCTTAAGAACCTCCCGTAGAACAACTTTTTGCAGCTGGTGACCCCATCTAACCCCTAGTTGCGTTTGATCCACGACTTTTGGGCCACCCTGTATATGACAGAGTTTTTGAAAAAAAGGCCAACTCTTATAGGGCGGCCTTGTATCCTTTTCTCTGCAGCTGACTGTACCTGACGAGAATGAATGAATTGAAATCACAATCTCTTTTCGTAACAGTAATAGATGTTTTACGTGTGGAAAGTCATAGATGCTATGCCGAACTCGAATCGACTAAAACCACACCAGGCCCCAAACTGCCCTACGGTCGGGAGCCCTGGGAAAGCCCTCGGAAGGATGTTCCAGGGTAGCAGGAATAGGTTGTCCTTGAGTTTACCCTTGTATGGGGTTTTCGAAACGCTGGTTTTTCGTATCAATTATAATAATTAAGTGCTGAAGACAAACGTAAATGAAACGAGTGTATATCAAAATATAAATGACTCAATTTATTTAACAAATACATATATCTCAAAAAGCTATATATTTTAAACTGGAAGTCATGCAAAAGATATTAAAAAATCTCATTCAATTGCAAGGTATCATTTCGAAACAAAAATAGGTAAACAATATTTAAAAATAAAATATTTTGCTTACTACTAATGCCTCTAAAAATCTCGGAAGTACTCAATACTAATACATAATAGCCAATTTATGTAGATAACACAGTTTTCAAAGCAATATTTATATAAACATAATTATAATCTTGATAATTAATTGGATAAGTTTCTAGATACTCTATATCAGCGATTAAAAGCAAATTAAGAGCGCTAAATCTAGTAACTTTTTTACATAATTTACATTTTCTTTACATAATTACAAGGCTTGCAATTTCAAATCCCAACCAATAACAGCATGGCCTTTATATCAGTCTCAAAGTTTCTTATATCGATACCAAATCCCTTATTTTAAGTGCAGTGCCTTTCCTGATCGAACTTTTGTAGTATTATAGGTACTACTCTGCACAAAACATATCCACTATGCTGTATTCAGGCATAGAAATACTATTTTAGAAATATTACTATTTCAAACTAACATTACTGATGAGTATGTACAAAATGGAAATACACTTTTCGAAATAAGTATTTATAAATCAACCGCTAAGTCATTTATCTGTCAACCAAAGTGACAAAAAATATAGGAAATAGATTATCGCTAAAGGAATTTTTCTAGTATGAGTTTACGCTCTTAGTTTATGTTCGAGATGATCAGCGATGGCCAGTAGGAAGTCTTCTGTGTTCAGGAACATACCGTCCTTGGTGTTCTTCATTCCGTGGATACAGATCACTAAATCTTTTGTCATTTTCCCACTGTCAATGCACTCGACGCATGCCTGAAACAAAGAACGGAAATAGTAACTTATAACACTATAGGATATTACCTATATCCATCCGTATCCAGTGTATCAACCGGCCAGTGTATTACAGCAAGACTAACCCCCAGTTTCCGAAAGGCTGATCAACGCTAAAATTAACTAATCGGCTGTTAAAGGCGGATCCCCACCAGACGATGCAAAATGGATCGCCAATTCCTGCGATCCACGATCCGGGAGCATGAGGCATGGATCATGTAGCCTGACAAACAAAACTTTTCTTGCGATCCCGCCGCGTTGCATCGACACGCTCCAACCGATCCACACTGATCCGCCTAAGTATACGATTGCAACGCGGCGGGATCGCAAGAAAAGTTTAAAACTGGGGGTAAGCATCCTACCTAAATTAGGAAGAGCCTATGTTCGACAAATTCGATTTTTTCAGAAAAATCTGTTCTGACCTATGTCAACTATTAGTTATTCTGTGCCTATGTTTTCATGTTCCTCGATCAATGAAAGCACATTTATAATATGAGAAGCAGATGAATGCTATAACACTCCTAGATTAAGAAAAAAAATCACACAAGCACGCCTGTCGCATAAGCAGTTTTAACACATACATACATCTGCCATCTGTCATAATCTACGAGCACTGCCATGTATTGAGGCTTCACATAATAACGTCACCACATTTGAATAGATCAACCATTTCAATGTCAAGTCTGTTATCACGTCGCCAACCTCATTTGTAAGCTAGTAGCGATTACATTCTCATAGACCGGCACACCTACTGAACTAACCGGAAGCGATAAGGGACTGGTTGAAACTTTCGTTAGTAACTATTTAGTAATCTGTGCTTTCGTTGCCGATCACAGCTATAATTTATTAATAGCCAAATAAAATGGAACTGAAATCCAAGGTGCAGATTACATGCAGCCAGGACTACAAGCTACGATGAAAGGCACCAGATTCTTTACCAGATATTTATACACGGCTAGGAAATACAATACCGGGATCCCGAAATACTAGGATCTCGCACTAATTTTGCGGGACCAGTCCCGCACATAAATTGATTAGCGGGACTGCTAGGATAAGACAAAAGACATTTCAACAGTAAACTTTCGTCTACGCTTTTTAGTCATACATTCAGAATCGGCGCCTAGTAACTGGTTCAATTCTCAGAACATGTAAATGAATTATTGTAATACATATAAGCCACTGGAATTGCACCCACAGTTCTGACATTAACAACCGGCGCGAACTAATAATTAATTCACAATGCGGGTTGTAGTGCCGTTGACCCAACTTTAAACAAGCTTTACTTGTTCCACAGCCTTTTGGCGCGAACGAGCCATCAACCGCCATTATTACGCGTTTCGTTTTTGGAAGTACAATGACCTACTTCGAGGCCAAGTGGTTAAAGCATTACTACAATTTTCCGTACTTATTATTAAACTAACTGACGCCCGCAGCTCCGCCTGCGTCAAGTTTTGTTCCCGTTTCCGCTTCCAGTGGGAACTTATTCCTGAGATAAAAAGTAACCTATGTGTTATTCCAGACCTATATCTACCCCTGTACCGAATTTCAGCCAGATATGTTCAGCCGTTAGAGCGTGAAAGAGTAACAAACATCCACACCCACAAACATTCGCATTTATAATAATTAGTAAAACAAGTTTCCTTTTAAAAAATATTATAATACAATTACTGAAACTGCTAATTATGTAATGTGAAAAAAGAGCACTAGTGATAGGTATTTAAATATAAATTATTTAGTTAAGCAATTAAAGTAAATTATCTAACAATAAATGTAAGCGATTACTTACGATAATACATCTAATTACATTTATCTATTAATTATATAGTTCACTGAGAACTACTTAATACTGCAAATAGATAGTTAACAACGTATTTATACGTAGTTTATGTCAATTTATCATTTATAGATTATATAAAATTAATAAAATTATACGGTCCACGTGCTTTTTTTAACGTGAGAGAAAATCCTTAATGGGATCCCTAAAGGATTTTCAAGACTCCTACCGATTAAAAAACCTCACGTAACGCCTAACAGCCTATGGTTGGGAGCCCCGGGTAAGCCCTCGGAAGGATGTCCCAGGACACGGTCCGCGTGCTTTAGTAAAATTTTCATAACAGTTATTTGGATTTTCTCGTAAAGTTCAAATATCACAAGATGGGACTATATTCCCACGTTCGTATTACTGTGACTACTGTAAACTAACGTTATCAGCAATGATCACAATGACCAGAAAAATTACACCAATCTTGAACTAGTCCAAGGCGACGTTAGATTTTTATGGAACCCATATCGAAATTAATAGGAATTGGAAAGAGAGTTAATCCACATTGTTCCCTTTTACAGCAAGAAACCAGGAAGCCAAATATATAGGGTGTCATCACAGATTATATTATTCTAATTATATTCTATAGTGTCATCCTTCATAGAGTCGTAGTTGGTAATATGTGAGTGGGTTCTCTGTGAGCTATATTTTATTCGAATAATTATACGGTATGACAGAAATGACTAGACATTAATACCACGGCGAGACCTTAAAAATAACGTTGCTGTGAGCAGACACACCTCCTCTGCAGTAGGAGACTAATATATGTATAGTATTAATAATTTCGTCTAGGACAGAACTGGTTTCCGGGCCATACACTATCAGCACAAATTAGAAATAGTACTGATGGAAACCTACATACTAAATTCGCTGAGGCTACGCACACATAGACAACTCATTCACAGACACGAGGTCAGGCGGTCTCAACCGAATTTTCGATACTGATTTGTACGCAAGTGTGTGTAGCAGAGGGTAGGTGTGAAAAAAAGGACATACTGCTCGTTCGCTCTAACTTTGCCGCTCGGCTCCTTACTAAAGTCGAATTTACAATTAGACGAAGTAAATTGACAGCAATTAATGTCACTTCTTCATACAATGTTGCGTATTTTCTATGACGAAGTGACATTAGCTACTGTCAATTTACTTCGTCTAATTAACAATTCGGGTATACGCCTCTACGCCAGCGGCAAACTTAGAGCGAACGGGTAGTACATGAGTTTTTCATCTGTACTATCTCTAATTTGTGCTATCAGTATTAGGAGTCAAGGCCATAATAATTACATATTCAAATACCTTTTAATTCATTTATCCATCGTTACACGACAGGTATCAACTGATAAGGGTGGTTTTTAGTCAAATACACAACACTGAAGAAATTGATAACAATATGTACCTTTCACTACCTACATCATCGCGTGTGCTATTTAGTCTCTCTACATAAACATACCTACAAAAAAGTGTAATGAATTGTACAAATAAACTTACATTTTCAAGTGAATTAGCGAATCTCTCCAACTCTGGCGTGCCGTCCAATTGCGCACGATGTATGAGGCCTCTGGTCCACGCGTATATAGAAGCTACAGGGTTGGTCGAAGTGGGCTTGCCCTGCTGGTGCATTCGGTAGTGGCGTGTGACTGTGCCGTGGGCTGCTTCAGACTCTACTGTGCGTCCGTCGGGACACATGAGCACTGACGTCATCATTCCCAAGGAACCGTAGCCCTGTGGAAAGTACAAAAATTCTATGAAATAGAACTACTAACTATGTGGTTGTAAAAGACGTGACTTATTCAGAAGGAGCGTTCCTTGATAAAGGACCTCCATTAGGTCCTAAATTAGATGTACTTTGTATAAATTATATACACAGCCATCCATGTTTTAAGATAATTGAAAAAGAGGACAAGGACTTTTTTTAAAATTAAACTATTATTAGACGAATGTATTGCTCCTTTGACACAGTATTATGTATAATTCGCTTCGCAATAAAGATAAGCTTGTTACTGGCTGGCTGAAAAATGTGCTGATAAACTGTTAAACGTGTTCCTCGGTGAAACCAGTTTAATAAGAACAGCCTTTATTGTCGAGTGTAATAAAATATTACGTGTCGGCTGTACAGGGTGTCCGGTGGCAAAATTCGGATTTTAAATTTAAATTTCTTCACAATTAATCAGCGGGGGTACGGGAAAGGCGTAGCGTTAGCTTTGTTATGCGTGCGGATTTGTTAGTAACAATGTCGCATTGGACGGAAGAACAACGCGCCTTCTCTATAGAGGCCTATTTATTTCAAGTCTAATAATTAGTGCAATTCTTCCTCGTCGAAAATTTTGTTCGCGTTAAAATATTCGACGTTTACGTGACACGCCTAGTGAAGATTTGATTCGGTTGTGGCTGCGAAGGTTCCGAGAAACATATTCAGCATCAAACAATCCACGGCCGGGGCCCAGGCGGTCTTCAAGGACGAATGAAAACATTGAGCTTATCGCAAACAGTTCAAAGGATAATCCACGTCAGTCCGAACGTAAACTTTTGGCCTCTCTCCGAATTCCGAAGACCAGTGTGCACGAAATATTGAAGAAGGATCTTCATTTTTAACCTTTCAAGATTCAAATAGTGCGAGTGCTCAAACCATGATTACAATTTGCGTAAGAATTTCTGTGAAATGATGTTAGAGCGATTTCGCACCGTAGACACTGTCCTTTGGAGCGACGAAGTCCACTTTTGTAAAATGGAAGTGTAAATCGACAAAATTGTCGTTACTGGTCACCTAAAGGACAAATCCACTTCTAAAGCATCAGAAGCCACTTCATTGTCCCAAAGTGACAGTTTGGTGTGCCTTGTCGAGTAGTGGAACAATTGGACCTAATATTTTTGAAAACAAGGAATACTGAAACCAATGTGTCCAACGCGATAGGCAACATTTGGACGACATCCTTTTAAAAAAATAAAACCCCGCACATGCCTTCTTTTTAATACATATTAAAATTCTTTTCTATATACTATAATTTTATTTTTATTTTAAATTTGAAATCCTAATCTGCTACCGGACACCCTGTACATATGTTGAAATCTTGTGACTTCAAGCAAAATTTAAATAGGGTGGAACCAAATTAGGCCAACAGATGACATTGATCTATATTTCCTCTCCATATCCCACGTCACTCGCCATTTTTAAACCTAGACTGCGCACGTGCGGGCGCCTACTTTTATGCCTAAACGTAATCTCAAAATATTTACTTACAATCTAGCCGGCCGGTATCAGCTGCACGTAACGGTAAGTCGTGTGATATTATCTTTAGATTAGATCTATACTGAAGTAGACCAGTTTTGATAAATCCGTATCAATTGCAATTACTGTTATCTTACTCCAATCAATGTCTAAGTCGCGATTTCTTTGACTACGATGTACTCAAGAAATTGTGAAATTATTAATAAGTACTAATACTATAAACGCGAATTTTGTAAGTACTAAGTGCGGATGGATGTATGTATAATGTATGTATGTTACTCTTTCACGCTTTAAAGGCAGAGCGGATTTGGCTGGAATTTTCTGGAAAGTTCTGGAGCAACACGTAGACTTTTAATTTTCATCCCCTGCATAAGTTCCCATGGGATGCGAGGGATAAAGAACAGAATTCCTCCCGAGCAGAGTCGCGGTCACCTTTTAGTTCGATAAAAAATACTTGGTAACGAGAAATCTTGTACAGGAAAAGAATTCGCGTGGGATTTTGCAAGTGTCCTTCCAGTAACATGCTCTTGCCATCATAAATTAAAATAAAAATGTCCCACAATATAAATTTCTACATTTTATCATTCAAATGACGCAGGTTTGTTTAAAATAGCTCAAAAGTGGCATGAGGCACTTTATCAAAAGTTTTCTATTTCGCAATATTTTGACAAGTCTCAGGGTCATATTACACAACGTTTTTGAAAACTCAGGAACACTTGTGCGCAGTTTCATAAGTCAAAAACGATTATCAAGCGCGTCTTGAGCAGTGTGTTACATGTTACAAGTTGTGTTGCAAAGACAGTGGGGTTGAAACCGAGGTACGCCTGCAACGTACAACCTTAGTGATATGAACACATCAATAATACTGTCTTTGCTGAGTCCTGGGGTATCCTTCCAAAGGCTTACTCGGGGCTCTCAACCTTAGGCTGTTAGGTAGGATGCGTGTGGTTTTTAGTCGTTAGGAGTCCGGCATAGCATCCCTGTAGGATTTTCCTCACGTAACTGTCTTTTCGGTAATTTCTTTCCACATATTACACTTCATAGTAATAACCAGTTAAAATAGTACCATTGTTCCCTTATCGATAGTTTCTGGTTCATAAACATAATACATCAATAATAAGCTGGTTCTGGTTCATAAAACTCAGATCGAAAAACGGCTTAAACCCGTTTCCACAACTCAATTTCTTCAAATCTTGCTCGAATTTGCGGTTTCAATTTCAGAGTAGGAAGTGGCTAAGAGTCATTCTTGAACTTAAAAGGCTGCCAAGTATCATCGTGATCGGGCAAATGGCCTGGTCAGGACACAGTACTTACAACAGTTCTAAGTAATATAATTACTACTCGATCACTTTAATGACAACTAGTTCAGCATTGACTGCTGTGATATCACCACACCATGTGAATTCTTTGGCACTTCTGGTTGGCTATAGTCAATCAGAAGTGCTGTTGTATCGCTCGTAATGGACCTTATCAAGTTCCCTGATTGGTCAGACCGTTTGGGAGCTAGGCGGAGGACGCGTATGTGAATTTAGTAAGATAGATATTGGAGGGCCATTTAAAAAATAGTCGAAAATCCATCTTACCTGGGCGACAACGTCTGACTGTACGTCACCGTCGTAGTTCTTGCAGGCCCACACGAAACCGCCGGAGCCCTTGATGGCTTGAGCCACCATGTCGTCGATTAGACGATGCTCGTACCATATCTTGGCGTCTTCGAACTGCTTCTTATAATCGCTGGTGTAAGATAATTTATAAGTTAATACAATATTATATCTTCAACTGAAACTCGATCAGGCGGCGAATGATGGACGAGGCATTCGGGTTTCGCCAGAACGTTGTGGAGTATTAAATTTTTTTTCATTTTTCCACTTTAGAGGTGTCTCTTGCACAAACTATTCACTTTAGAAAAAAATGATGTTAGAAATCTCAATAGCATTTTTGAAGACCTATCTATATTATACCCCACACGTATGGGTTTGACGAAAAATAAATTTTGAGTTTCAGTTCTGAGTATGGGGACCCTCAAAATTTACTGCTTTTTTTTCTAGTTTTATATAAGAATCTTAATGCGGTTCACAGAATACATCTAGTTACCAAGTTTCAATAGCATAGACCTTATAGTTTCGGAGAAAAATGGCTGTGACACACGGACGGACAGACAGACGGACAGACAGACAGACATGACGAATCTATAAGGGTTCCGTTTTTGCCATTTGGCTACGAAACCCTAAATACCAAATCGCACTTCGATTCCAGAGATTTTGGTCGTGTATTAGTTGAAATACCTACATTGTTTCATAAAACAAGACCTAATATAGAGCAAATCTAACAATAAGCTACATAACAATAGAAATATTCATGCAAATTTAACATAAAATATAGGTTTATCGAGTCCGACCGAGAAAAGAGATGATAAAATCTAAATTACGTACCTTTGATAAATTTCTTCGAAAATGTCCTTGAAGCGCCCATCATATCGCTTAAGAATAGTGTTCTTGGTCGACAAATACAGCGGCCATTTTTTTTGTAACGCCACCTGTTTAAATTCAAACATATTCGATTTATAACCGGTTAATTATCATAAATCTTATAAAAAGGTTTTGGTAAGTCGTCATGGAGCCGTAGTTTAGGCTTAGGCTGTAGTGTAGTATGAATACGTGAGGTAGGACGTCCACGCGCCAGATGGACCGACGACCTAAAAAGTTAGCAAGCTGGGACTTATCGTCAAGGAGTCGTAGTTTAGGCTGTACATAGTGTAGTAGGAATACGTGAGGTAGGACGACTACCCGCGAAATGGACCGACGACCTAGAAAAGGTAGCAAGCTGGGACTGGATGCGTAAGGCGCAGGACCGAGTATTGTGGCATAAATTGAGAGAGGCCTACGTCCAGCAGTGGACTGCCATAGGCTGATTTGATTGATTTTGAGTTGTAGTATGAATTAGATTTGAGAAGCCACTCACATTTAGGAGGCGTTTACATAAAGGTGGGTCTACGCTAGACGAGCCGAGCACGAGCGGAGCACAAGTCGAGCCAAAATTCGTGTAGTGTGGACCGACGTATGAGCCTCGAGCGACACTTGTCATCGCGAGCAGAACGACTCGGCTCGTACGACTCGGCTCGTCTAGTGTAGACCCACCTCTAGGATTTAACAATCGTTTAAACAACCGCACACACCCCACCCCTAAAGAATTCATACGAAAACCGTGATAGTAGTCAAAGTCTGTTGGGAGTCCTGGGGCATTCTCGTGAATAGTAACTCGGGGCGCTCGGCGCTAGACAGTTGAGGATGGTAATGTTTCGTCGGTACAGTACATCATATGCATAGCATCTGTGGGGAAATCCCCACGTAAAGAAAGGTAGTGTTCGTGCTAGTTTAACGAGTTGCGTAACACTAACACCAACATAACGATATAACAATAACAACCAATGGCCATTATGCTTCTCTAGTAAAAATAATTAATTGACCAATTCAGTCCGCAGTCTCTCTCTATAGAGAGTAAAAAACTGTTCTGAATTAATAGAGGTTAAACGTTTAAAGACCCGGTCTACAATCAACCAAGGCTGTGACGAATTGACGACATCTGTTACACTGCGATAGCAAATGAGTTCAGTGCGTCACGAATTTTGCTTTATTATTATCGTAATTTTCACCGAATTATACTTATAAATTATATTTTTTGACATTGATAATATTGACATTGTAACGGTCATTGATAACTATGTACTTTTTAGGGTTTCGTAGCCAAATGGCAAAAACGGAACCCTTATAGATTCGTCATGTCTGTCTGTCTGTCCGTCTGTCTGTCCGTCCGTGTGTCACAGTCATTTTTCTCCGAAACTATAAAGCCTATGCTATTGAAACTTGGTAACTAGATGTATTCTGTGAACCGCATTAAGATTCTTATATAAAACTAGAAAAAAAGTAATAAATTTTAGGGGTCCCCATACTCAGAACTGAAACTCAAAATTTTTTTTTTCATCAAACCCATACGTGTGCGGTATCTATAGATAGGTCTTAAAAAATGCTATTGAGGTTCCTAACATCATTTTTTTCTAAAATGAGTAGTCTGCGCAAGAGACACTTCCAAAGTGGAAAAATGTGTCCCCCCCCCCCCCCCTCTAACTTCTAAACTAAGAGAATGATAAATCTAAAAAAAATATATGATGTACATTGCCATAAAAACTACCAACGAAAATTAGTTTGAACGAGATAGAGCTGCTAGTTTTTTTTTAATACGTCATAAACCGCAATTTTCGGTTAGAATAATCACTACCACTGCGAACGTGTTAAAACATCATTCAAAGTTGCAACGAACTATAAGAACTTTTATGTTATGTTAATTGCTGCTACGAAACCCTTCATGGGCGAGTCCAACTCGCACTTGGCCGGTTTTTGATTTTACCTATTGCGTGAATCCGGCGAAAACTGTCATGCACTTACACGTAGAAGGCACATTCGAGATCCAGTACCGATTGTGATCCAACATAGCAACAGTTTGTACCTACACGTGATGTGGTTGGTAAAAAGTAATTGTCAATCGGGTTTCCAAGAACTGAATGGGCTGAATAAATTGTTCAGTAAAAAAAGGATTTGCATTTTCACAACTTAAAATTATCTTTCCTGTATCTATTCTCTTTTCAAAATACACAACTACCGCTGCAGGCAATCCTTGGCGATCGATCTTGGCCGCTTTTCTAACGCGTGTGCAAATTTTCTGAAGAGCTCTTAAACTTATCTCCAATACCTTTTCGATCCTGAACAAAAGCTGCAAGGCAGAGATAAAACCCTCATACAGCCGATAGAATCGTAACTCGACCCAAGCGACTGCCGCACTACTAAAAACAATGTTTCCTCCTCTTGTACGAAAAGGCATATAAGATAATCGTCAATTTGCAGATTACTATTAATGACCCCTTCCGGTCAATGCGGTCTACAAGAGCGGAGTCATTTAAAGAGCTAATATAGAAATAGAAACTAAGCTTATGAGGGAGAACAAAGAAAACCTTAAAAGAATATGAAACATTAGTTGATACATACCTGAAAACTGGAATGTGCGAAGGATCGGATGGATTCATCGGTGTTGTACATGCCCATAGCGACGCCAGCTCCCTTGAAGTCAAATAACTGACGTTTTTCCACCGTGCCATCTTCGGCTGTGTATACTAATTCCACCTATGTAGAGGACAGTAAAGTGATTACTATTTTTATACTAGCAACTGTATGTATACCAAGTAACCCCTCAAGCTAAATTGCTAGATAGTTTGGTATGAGTTCCGGGCAGCAGTGTAGGTAATTTATAGCCATTTAGTAGTCTCAGACGTGCGACATCCGAAATTTATGTCCCAAACCAGCCACAAGGCCACAGCTCGCTGCACTGCTTAGTGAAATATATTCGCCAAATATTGAACGTTGTGGAAATAAAAATCTTACGGGATTTATCGATTCGGTTCGAAGGTAACCATTATGTTTCGAACAAGTTACAAAAAAGGCAAGACCCTGGTTTGCACATGCGGAAATATCGACTTTCTCGTCAATATTAGATATCATAGTGTTACGTTATTTGCTAAGAGCAATAAATAATATTACTTGTTACAACTCCAGCTGAATTTGGTATTGTTAGGCCGAGCAGTACCTACGTATCTATTATAAATCGAGCTTAAAAAAAGCCTACGTAAGTGTGTGTTCAAAAGAGCCTGCTGTCCCTTTTTTTCTAGTTCAGCAGGTAGTTGTTTTTTCTGACAGAATAACAATACTTTCTGAACGAGTCTCCGAACGAAATAGTAGTAAAACAACTTACCTTGCCGGGTTTGGATATAATAAGATCTTGTGCTTTGTACTGATCACCGTGCGCATGACGGCCTATCACGATAGCATTGGTCCAGCCAGGTACAACACGAGGAATGCTCTTGCAAAGGATTGGCTCACGGAATACTGTGCCGCCGAGAATGTTACGGATGGTTCCGTTGGGACTTAGCCACATCTTCTTCAGTTTGAACTCTAAAAATGAGAAATTTATCATAAATCTTTTCAATAATTTTTATGACATTGATGTACTGATTTGATAAGCAAGTTCTATGCTTGGTTAGTCAATAAATAAATAGTTTGATCACGAAATGCTGTATAAATGCATTTTATTTGTATTCTTTGTAGGTAACTTACGTAATGCAATAAGACACGGAGAAAACGATAGTCTCCGTGAGCACTGAGCATCCAATCCATGCATATTTTATTTTTATTCACACATTCATTTTAACATTTCTATGCTAAATGCATTACTATGATAGATACTATATTAAGGAAATGTGATAAGTAAGCGCATTCTAGTATACAGTCGGGCGTGGTTTTATAATTATAGGTAAATACGTAATGCCTAGTTTTGATTACTTTCTGAAGGCTGTTATTAAGTTACAGTAACCGCATATAGTCAATTCTATACCAGCATCAATGTCCTGATTGGCGGTTGTTGCCCTATGTGACAATGTGCCATTAAGATTATAGTCATTATCTTCCGCGTCACACATGATATAGGATGGACGTATGTGTATGTTGAATCAATAGTCAATTACGATCTACATACGATACTTGATAGATGAGAAGGGAAAATCATATTACAAAAATGCTAAAGGTACGGTAAAGTACGCGGGTGTAAGTGTTAGCTAGTTCTAGGTGAGTATCCCTCGGTAGAAGGCCTGGGAATTTTTAGCGCAAGGACTTATCCACCACACAATGGTACAATTCAAAATTTAGTACAAAACTAGGTACATAGTTTTGGTCTCAGATTATAAGTAGGTATATATACTTTTGATGATAAAATTTGTTCTCGAACATTGTATGGATAAATGTGGATGAGTTCATTCATTGTCAAAAAGGTTTATATGTAGGTAGGTACGATTTGACAATGAATTGTGTAGATAAATAATCCCTTTGCAATGTAGATTTTTTGTAACCCATGGGGGCGTGACGTGATTGATAACATTTCTGCCTAATGTGTGGGACTCCACGGCATGGCAGTTTAAATCAAAAATGTATTAACATAATGAATAAAATAAAAGATATTAGGAAAGAAATAAGTATTACATAAATATTCCCACTTCCTTCCTCAAGACAACAGCCTAGTTGAGAATATTTTTATTATTAATATTTAGTTATTTTAATTAATTCGCTTAGACCAGTGTTTCCCAATTAGTGGTACGCGTACCCCCAGGGGTACGTGAAGTTGCATTAAGGGGTACGTGCGGCTATCAGTAAAAACAAGAACAATTTCCGAAATATTATTTTGTTACGATCACCAGTAAAAACAAGAACAATGTCCAAAATATTATTTTATTACGATCATCGGATCATCATCATAAAAGCACGGAGCACCGAGCACTATGACCGATGACCGACCGTGCGCTATCCCGCGCCTCCAGCATCTCGCGTCATTCGGCCACTCCCGCCACCCGTCACCCGTTCCCACTTCCCACCAGTTCAGCTTTTGTCGTGAGCCATGTGACAGTGTTTTGTTTTGATTGTGAATTAAGTACTAAGCGTCGCGTTACCTCGGCTTTATACACTTTGGAAAAAGCGTAACGTGTTAAGCCGACGACACCCTCGTTACGGCGCGGGGAGCAACACACCGAGACGCAACACTAAAGGCCACGGCAGGGGTTGCTCAAGTCGTGGGTCGGATGGGGCGGCTGGGTCTCAAGGTCGCCCTTCACAAACCCGAGACTGTGCTTCCACGGACCTCGGATGGGGCCACCTGCGGGATCGAGACTACAGGCAGGGGGCGTCAGCATCGGCATCGAGCCCTCGATGAAGTATCTGGGGCTCGTACTCGATGGCCGGTGGAACTTCGGACATCACTTCCGAAGTTTTGGTCCCAAAACTGAGGGGGCATCAGCCGCACAGGGGACCCAACGCTCCCCACAGGAGACTGTACCTGGGGATCGTGCGAAGTATGGCCCTATACAGGGCCCCCGTATGGGCGGAGACCCTGACGGCCAGCAATGTGGCTAGACTGCTGAGCCCGCAGAGGGCGATCGCCGTCAGGGTGATAAGGGGATACCGCACGATCTCCGGTGAGGCGGTTTGCTCCTAGCCGGGACCCCTCCATGGGATTTGGAATCGAGAGCCCTTGCGTCACTGTTTAGATGGCGCAAAGAGGCGCTGGAGTGGGGCCAAAGGCCTGCGTCTCGAGAAATCGAGGCCCAGTGGTCCCTGCTCCACCAGGAAACCGTGGAGACATGGAAGGTGCGACTTGAGCAACCAATGGGGGGATTCGCCACAATTGCGGGCGTCAGACCGGTCATGGACGAGTGGCTGGAGAGGAGACACCGTGCTCTCTCCTACCGGTTGTCACAGATACTTACCGGGCACGGTAGCTTCGGTAGGTATCTGTGGCGAAGACACCTGGAAACGCAGCGATGACACCGCGCTCCACACGCTGGTGGAGTGCACGGCGTGGGCGCAACAGCGCTAGGTCCTCGTGGTGGGTCTGGACGTGGACACTCTCTCGCTCGAGACCATGGTGCGAGCCATGATCTCCAGCGGGAGTAAGTGGGACTGCCGCCTCTTACTGCGAGCAGGTCATGCTCGTGAAAGAGACGGCCGCCGACGTGTCTTCGGCGAAGACACCGGCCTCCATGACCGGGGGCCTGAGGATGGTGAGAGGGCTGCTCACCGTCAGCGTGCGTCAGCAAGCAGGATCACACCCGAAACCCCCCAAAGTCGCGGGATAGCACCCGAACCACTCCCTAGGCGAGGCCGCAGTGGCGGCCGTGGGTCTGTTGGGAGTACTGGGACATCCTTCCGAGGGCTTACCCGGGGCTCCCAACCATAGGCTGTTGGGCGTAACGTGAGGTTTTTTAGTCGGTAGGAGTCCGGCATAGCATCCATGAAGGATTTTCCCTCACGTTAAAAAAAAAGAAAAACCTATCTGTTAATCCAGGGAGCAACTACCTGTATACCAAATTTCATCAAAATTGGTCCTGGCGTTTGAGCGTGAAGAAGTAACAAACATACACACACACAAGGACGCACAACAAACATACACACAAACTTTTTCATTAAAAATATTAGTGTGATTGCTTTAATATGGGGTACGCAGGTTTGAGTTCATTTTTATAGTGGTACGCAGCAAAAACTAATTGGGAACCACTGGCTTAGACCGAACTTGTAACTCGAATAAAGTTAGCTAAGAATAAAGAATGCTGTTTCTATGTACATAATAAATATTTTTTAAACTCATTACATTTTTTTTTTCAAATTGGATCAGTAATACTAATTAGTGAGGATGAATTCTTGACTCTTCAGCCTTATACTCGTATAATATTAATACATATAGGTATTACAGATATTTTAAAAATTAGTTATTCAAAAATAACGATACCTTCAACTCTTTGTTCATCAGGAGTAATGGTGGCGCACTTGATTCCAACATTATGTTTAAGGATAGCATGAGCTGCGTCGATGGTAACCTGGTCATCCGTGGCGTCTCTGTGTGGTAGGCCCAGGTCGTAATATTTGCAGTCCAGCTGTTAAAACAAACTTTAAGTTACACATACATACATACATACAGTAACCGAACGCCTTTGTACCGGGAGGCAGATGCTTACTATACGCAGTATACGCCCACATTTTACAATTTGTTTTAGTCCCACGTGAGTCTTTTGCCGTGTTGAAATAGACAGGAGTGGTTTGTTACCGCTGCTAAATTTACATACATACATATAATCACGCCTTTATCTCCAAAGGGGTTGGCAGAGGCATAGTATACGGTACGCCCACATTTCACCTTATATTTTATGTCCCACGTAATAGGTGGTGAGCCTATCGCCGTGTTGTAATGGACAGGCGCAGGCGCCACGCGACCCGTTGTTGAAAATTTTCAAGCCGTCTAGAAGGCCTTTAACTTGGCTTAACGATCGTCATTTTTACCGGTTTCATTTCGAGTTTCCCTTCTCTACGCAATAGATCTTTTTGCGAAATTGTTCCCTTAGTCAGCTCTTACGACACCCTCGGGATGGCGGCATTTTGTACTCTTACCCGTCGCAACACGGGACTCCGTCGCTACATGGGGCTGCTAAATTTACAGCTTTATTTTTTTCTTTAGACATTTAATAAGCAACTTAGTCTAGTTGGTCTAGTGACTCTAGAAGTGGACTGTGACAGTGCCCCCCAATCGCAAGCTGTCGCCTAAGCTCCCTATCAGGTGGGGCGTCAATTTTATGGGTTACTAGCTGTTTCCCGCAGCTTCGACCGCGTAGAAGTCGTTATCGCGAAAAATCATAACCCTTCTTTTGCGCAGTCGGTTAAAAAGTAGCCTATGTCCTTCCCAGGGCCTCGAACTATCCCTATACCAAATTTCATCTCAATCGCTCCAGCGGTTTAGGCGTGAAAGCGTAACAGACAGAGTTACTTTCTCATTTATAATATTAGTAGGGATATTAAAGAGGCAATTATTGAATATTGATGACAGGACTCAGCAACACGTTATCAGCTAAAATACAATCAATCACTGCATTAGTGATAAATGTAATTTTTTCGCAAATCAGCGACGCTATTATCGAGTGACCTTGCAATTGTTTGCATCACACCAACGTCAATAAATTATGATACCTATTCGTTATCATTATAAAGAAAATAAAGAATTAACAATTACCTATTTAAATTAACGTTTTTTTTTAATTCTCTTTTTTCGTGGATATTTGTCCCTGTCTACATGTCGCATTGTATGAATCTCCTTCATGTAATCGTGGTTCTTTATTTATTTGAACTAGATGTTGCCCGCGACTTCGTACGCGTGAAAATTATGTTATAATGCCAATTTGATTGCTCTCTGCTTAGCGCCTAGGATATGTAGGGTAATTATATATAGCCTATTTGAAGACCCTACCCCTACTTAATATTTGTGCAAAATTTTAATCAAATCTGTTGAGTACTTTTCGAGATCCTTCCGGACAAAGCAAACAGACAGACAAAAATTTTCTAACTATATTTTCGGATTCGGTATCTTATGTTAACCACCCAGCGAGTTCTTTTTTTAATATTTCCAATGTACAGTTTTGACTATTCGATCATTTTATTATATGTATAGATATTACAATAAATGATTTAAGTATATTGCTATTTAAATCACTAATTGGATGTCCATATTGTTAATTAATTGCCATTATGTATCGCAAACTATATTAGTATCACGTGCGTCATTTAAAGCTAATCAGGAGAATTCTGATCGTTTATTCATCGCTATTTGTTGTACCTATCTCTAATTGTGATAATAATTTAAAAAGATGCTTTTAAAAATAAATTTGCCCTTATCAAATGCAGGTTATCAGTGTAACTGTCGCCAACAATACTTATCGTAGCGTTAATGTGCCAATGTTACGTTACCATTCGCCATTATCATTTATTAACATAATAGGTACCCTGCGCATTCTCTGCTGTTATCTTAAACTGTCTACAAATATTGGATTTTACTATGTTACATAAAAAATTGTACACATTGCAGAGACAAAGAATTGTTTGCGTTAAAGATACAGCAAGAGTAAATGTTTTATAACATAAATCATATAATTATGATTTATCAGCCGAGCACTAGTCCCGGTTACATTTACCTGAAGCTTTTCTATGTATAATCCACGCGAAACGAGTAGAATCTGGAACCTTGTCTAAGAAAATTGAAAATGACAGAATTTCGAACCTTTTTGCTAACACTATACATAAATTGTCATTTTAAATTTTTTTGACAAGGTTCTGGATTCTACTCACAAATGATTAACGATTTGTGAGCTTGGACGGCAATTTCCGAAATTACGGATTTAATTTTGGAAAATTCTTTTGCTAATAGAAAGTTAAATTATCCCTAATAGAGGAAGATCCCAGAGCCCCCAGACGTCACTCATTTTCTGATGGACAAAATACATACGAGTGATTAGTGGTGGGGTGTACTATGATCATATGACTACTTGCTACCTTGGCCAGACGGCCAATTTTCAGGTAGCAATTAATCAAGGTACATAAAAACACTGCTCACCTCACTTAAATTCTGATAGCTGATTTTAACATATATTTTACACAATATCGTTAAAAATCAGTATTCATTACTCCCAGACACATGCGGTCGGCGGTTTTACGTTACAGACGCTTCAAAGCTCTGAAAAAAAATTATTAAGGTCACTTATTTTCTGATGCTTGATTTTCATATATGTTATTCAGACAACTATTTTAAAACGTTTTGCAAACGGACAGACCGATCCAAGGGGCCAAACATTCCCCAGACCCAATTTTAATGTCGCTGAGAGTATGGGCGCGGGCATTATCCGTGCGTATTATGCGTGTATGTAGCATGTCTAATCGAAGTCGGAATTAATATTGAAATGTAAATAAAAATGCATAAGTACCTATTAGTACCTAATTAACACCTGTCATTTTAAAATTAACTTTTTCGTATTTGTTTTATTTAATAGAGAATTCAGTTTTAAAGGCAATAATTTGAAAATCACGTAAATAATCAAAGATTAACATTGAGAAAAGTGCTCGTCTGACCGCAATAATTATAGAATTGTGCCTTACAAACTGTTTTATGAATTTTTCTTTTTAATCGAATTAATTTTAATTTTTTAAAGTAAATATCAAGAGGTTTACAAAGTATTAATAACTAGCTGACCCGCGCAACTTCGTTCGCGGCACATGAGAGTTAGAAAAAGAGGTTTATTAATATTTTGAGTAATATAATGTTTCCCGTCGCATTTACTCTCGTCGCGCCTAGTCCCGTCGCGTCGCTTATATAGGTACATGAGAGCTGACCTGCACAACTTCGTTTGCGTCACATGAGCGAGAAAGATAGAGGTGTAGTATTAATATTTAAGGTGATATACTGTTTCCCTTCGCAATTACTCCCGTCGCGTCGCTTATATTCATTAGAGCTGACCCGCACAACTTCGTTTGCATCACATGAGATTGAGAAGGAGAGAGGTGTGGTATAAATATGTAAAGTGATATAATGTTTCCAGTTGCATTTACTTCCACCCGTCCTTTTTTTGGCTCATGTGTGTCCGACTCGCACTTGGCCGGTTTTTATCGTTTAGTTGATTTTCTACCACTGCAGACCATGTTTACCTACTCACGTCGCGTCGCTCATACTTCAAAACTTATTAAAAGGGGTTATTGTAAGTGAACCTTAAAAGATAGGCATATGCTGTTGTAGACATTTTTTTTGTAACTTTTAAAGGGGTTCATTTTTGTAATAAAAAATTTTCACGTAACTTTAACCATTTACGCAGTGGAAGCTCTCAAAAGAAATAAATTTTCCCCGTTCTCGAAACATTATTTATGGCTGCTCCGCTCCTATTCGCATTAGCGTGATTTTATATCGCCATTAGCCATCCACAATAAATGTACTATTAAACTGTAAAATAATTTTCGAAATGCAACCAGTAGTTTCTGAGATCCTAGGACAAACAAACTCTTCAGTTTTATAATATTGTGACTGGTACGTTGTAAACATCACACATACATTTTTGTACTATGTTAAATACACGTTCTACTTCGTCTACATCATCGATCAAATTCAACGTGCCAAGAGTGAGAAATGCTTGTTGGTATTCTTCATTTTTTTAAGGATACTAAACGGCCTTTGTTTTCCCTTTCTGAAAAATGCGGGATTATAATCGCATTCAGTAACAGCATGAAATCCTGGTCGACTTCGACATAACGACGGTCCTGTTTGTAGATACTGCTAATATCAACATTTCTCTGATTGTTACCAGTGCCGGTTAATATCCACACGTGTGAATCATCATTTTTTAAATGATGCATATTTCCTTGCATTATCGATGCAATATCCGTATCTGAACATCGTATCTCAAAATTGGCTGCAGCATCAGTGTTGCAAACATAACTAATACTAATAAATAATTACTAATAGGTACTTATGCATTTTTATTTACATTTCAATATTAATTCCGACTTCGATTAGACATGCTACATACACGCATAATACGCACGGATAATGCCCGCGCCCATACTCTCAGTGACATTAAAATTGGGTCTGGGGAATGTTTGGCCCCTTGGATCGGTCTGTCCGTTTGCAAAACGTTTTAAAATAGTTGTCTGAATAACATATATAAAAATCAAGCATCAGAAAATAAGTGACCTAAATGAAATTTTTTCAGAGCTTTGAAGCGTCTGTAACGTAAAACCGCCGACCGCATGTGTCTGGGAGTAATGAATACTGATTTTTAACGATATTGTATAAAATATATGTTAAAATCAGCTATCAGAATTTAAGTGACGTGAGCAGTGTTTTTATGTACCTTGATTAATTTCTACCTGAAAATTGGCCGTCTGGCCAAAGTAGCAACTAGTCATATGATCATAGTACACCCTACCACTAATCACTCGTATACATTTTGTCCATCAGAAAATGAGTGACGTCTGGGGGCTCTGGGATCTTGGACTAGAGGAAGATCCCAGAGCCCCCAGACGTCACTCATTTTCTGATGGACAAAATACATACGAGTGATTAGTGGTGGGGTGTACTATGATCATATGACTACTTGCTACCTTGGCCAGACGGCCAATTTTCAGGTAGCAATTAATCAAGGTACATAAAAACACTGCTCACCTCACTTAAATTCTGATAGCTGATTTTAACATATATTTTACACAATATCGTTAAAAATCAGTATTCATTACTCCCAGACACATGCGGTCGGCGGTTTTACGTTACAGACGCTTCAAAGCTCTGAAAAAAAATTATTAAGGTCACTTATTTTCTGATGCTTGATTTTCATATATGTTATTCAGACAACTATTTTAAAACGTTTTGCAAACGGACAGACCGATCCAAGGGGCCAAACATTCCCCAGACCCAATTTTAATGTCGCTGAGAGTATGGGCGCGGGCATTATCCGTGCGTATTATGCGTGTATGTAGCATGTCTAATCGAAGTCGGAATTAATATTGAAATGTAAATAAAAATGCATAAGTACCTATTAGTACCTAATTAACACCTGTCATTTTAAAATTAACTTTTTCGTATTTGTTTTATTTAATAGAGAATTCAGTTTTAAAGGCAATAATTTGAAAATCACGTAAATAATCAAAGATTAACATTGAGAAAAGTGCTCGTCTGACCGCAATAATTATAGAATTGTGCCTTACAAACTGTTTTATGAATTTTTCTTTTTAATCGAATTAATTTTAATTTTTTAAAGTAAATATCAAGAGGTTTACAAAGTATTAATAACTAGCTGACCCGCGCAACTTCGTTCGCGGCACATGAGAGTTAGAAAAAGAGAGGTTTATTAATATTTTGAGTAATATAATGTTTCCCGTCGCATTTACTCTCGTCGCGCCTAGTCCCGTCGCGTCGCTTATATAGGTACATGAGAGCTGACCTGCACAACTTCGTTTGCGTCACATGAGCGAGAAAGATAGAGGTGTAGTATTAATATTTAAGGTGATATACTGTTTCCCTTCGCAATTACTCCCGTCGCGTCGCTTATATTCATTAGAGCTGACCCGCACAACTTCGTTTGCATCACATGAGATTGAGAAGGAGAGAGGTGTGGTATAAATATGTAAAGTGATATAATGTTTCCAGTTGCATTTACTTCCACCCGTCCTTTTTTTGGCTCATGTGTGTCCGACTCGCACTTGGCCGGTTTTTATCGTTTAGTTGATTTTCTACCACTGCAGACCATGTTTACCTACTCACGTCGCGTCGCTCATACTTCAAAACTTATTAAAAGGGGTTATTGTAAGTGAACCTTAAAAGATAGGCATATGCTGTTGTAGACATTTTTTTTGTAACTTTTAAAGGGGTTCATTTTTGTAATAAAAAATTTTCACGTAACTTTAACCATTTACGCAGTGGAAGCTCTCAAAAGAAATAAATTTTCCCCGTTCTCGAAACATTATTTATGGCTGCTCCGCTCCTATTCGCATTAGCGTGATTTTATATCGCCATTAGCCATCCTCAATAAATGTACTATTAAACTGTAAAATAATTTTCGAAATGCAACCAGTAGTTTCTGAGATCCTAGGACAAACAAACTCTTCAGTTTTATAATATTGTGACTGGTACGTTGTAAACATCACACATACATTTTTGTACTATGTTAAATACACGTTCTACTTCGTCTACATCATCGATCAAATTCAACGTGCCAAGAGTGAGAAATGCTTGTTGGTATTCTTCATTTTTTTAAGGATACTAAACGGCCTTTGTTTTCCCTTTCTGAAAAATGCGGGATTATAATCGCATTCAGTAACAGCATGAAATCCTGGTCGACTTCGACATAACGACGGTCCTGTTTGTAGATACTGCTAATATCAACATTTCTCTGATTGTTACCAGTGCCGGTTAATATCCACACGTGTGAATCATCATTTTTTAAATGATGCATATTTCCTTGCATTATCGATGCAATATCCGTATCTGAACATCGTATCTCAAAATTGGCTGCAGCATCAGTGTTGCAAACATAACTAATACTAATAAATAATTACTAATAGGTACTTATGCATTTTTATTTACATTTCAATATTAATTCCGACTTCGATTAGACATGCTACATACACGCATAATACGCACGGATAATGCCCGCGCCCATACTCTCAGTGAC
Organism: Miltochrista miniata; assembly: GCA_933228765.1. Lineage (NCBI taxonomy): Eukaryota > Metazoa > Arthropoda > Insecta > Lepidoptera > Erebidae > Miltochrista > Miltochrista miniata. The sequence goes on along the minus strand of OW121749.1, from coordinate 17,824,905 downwards.
ATTAAAATTGGGTCTGGGGAATGTTTGGCCCCTTGGATCGGTCTGTCCGTTTGCAAAACGTTTTAAAATAGTTGTCTGAATAACATATATAAAAATCAAGCATCAGAAAATAAGTGACCTAAATGAAATTTTTTCAGAGCTTTGAAGCGTCTGTAACGTAAAACCGCCGACCGCATGTGTCTGGGAGTAATGAATACTGATTTTTAACGATATTGTATAAAATATATGTTAAAATCAGCTATCAGAATTTAAGTGACGTGAGCAGTGTTTTTATGTACCTTGATTAATTTCTACCTGAAAATTGGCCGTCTGGCCAAAGTAGCAACTAGTCATATGATCATAGTACACCCTACCACTAATCACTCGTATACATTTTATCCATCAGAAAATGAGTGACGTCTGGGGGCTCTGGGATCTTGGACTATAAGTATTATAGGCTAAGCTAAATTGTCTACCATATAAGGAATACTATAATGAAAATGAGTTTCAGAATACGAAAGTATATTGATTGAGTTGTACAAGTTGCGAATGTCAGAAAAAGTATGAGCAAAATGCAATGGCGGGCAATTCCACAGATATAAAGCTGTGCTAAGGTCAGCTATATTAGCCATGCATGAGCACACCATCAGCAATTTGAAAAGGCTGTCTTGTATAATATCTATAAGTAATAACTTATTTAGTTTTTTGTGTTAGGTCAAAAGTTTGCGAAAAACTGGTCCTAGCGCGCCAAGAATTGGAATAATCCAATTCTTGAAGAACAAAGAGTTATACCAGACCACCAGTTTGGCTTTCGTTCACACCATGGAACGACAGAACAGATACATCGGGTAGCTCATACAATACGACAAGCACTGGAGAGGAAAGAATATTGTTCTGCGGACAAGAGACTAACCTGGCGAAATCATATTATGGCCAAAAAGGAACAGGCAAATTTAAAATTTAGAGATATGTACTGGCTACTGGGTAGGAAGTCTACACTAAGTCTGGAAAATAAGGTCCTTATATACAAATGCATATTAAAACCCGTTTGGACTTACGGTATACAACTCTGGGGATCAGCTAGTCACTCAAATGTAGAAATACTACAACGCTTCCAAAACAAAGTGTTGAAAACTCTAAGCAATGCACCTTGGTTCATACGAAACAAGGAAGTACATCAGTATCTAGAAGTTCCAACGATAAAGGAGGAGATAGAAAGGTCTGCTGCGGCCTATAGGCAGAGACTTGCACGACACAGAAATCATCTAGCTGCAAAACTTATAGATACAAGAGACTCCTTGTATCGGCTGAAAAGAATGCGACTAGCATCAATTTAAAAAATAATAATAAAGTAGAGAAGATATGAGAGGCTACATCAGAGGATGTGCACTCTCCAAGCACGTAATAATACTGTCACGAAACCTGATTAAAGCCGAGGGGCTGATTGCAGATGGAAAAATATAACATCGAAAAAAAAAAAGTTTTTTGTTAGTGTGAATATTATGCATATCCATGTCTGATTATTTACGGTACTAAGATACTATGAGCTAGTGTGTGGACAATTCACTGCTTTTGGACCTATACATTATTTTTTGGATATAATCACAACTTCCCGCTAAGATTATCCCATCCCATCTACAAGTAATGAAGTTGGGTTTAGAAACATAGGTAATTCTTTTCTAGGAATAATGTCTTATATTAGGTGCTTACACATCAAATTGGCGTTTTTCGTACTGGCCGCTTTAATTACGATTTTCTCCTCTTTGGTACGGAATTCCAAATTCAAATTTTCCCAGCTATTTACTCATGTATTTATCCTTCGATGACCGTCATTCATTTGTTTTTTTCTTCTGTTTTTTTCTGTTTGCGTCACTCATTTTACAAAATGGAAAACTTAAAATATCGCATTATTTACGAGTACGAGTTCCGCCGTGGCACTAGTGCTGCGGAAACGACTAGAAGGGTGAATGATGTGTATGGCGGTCATGTTGCAAAAGAAAACACAGTTCGTTTTTGGTTCCAACGTTTTCGTTCAGGAAATGTCGACCTGCAGAACAAGCCCCGTGGACGGCCTGAGACTCAAGTTGATAATGAAGTATTGAAGGCTATTGTGGAAGCGGATCCATCGCAAACCACGTCCGAGTTAGCTGCAGGCTGCGGTGTTAGTGATAAAACTGTTTTAATTCACTTGAAGCAAATTGGGAAGATTAAAAAGCTTGAAAGGTGGGTACCTCACGAATTGACTGAAGCAAACCGGCAAAAGCGCGTCGACTGCTGCGTTACATTACTGAACCGGCACAATAATGAAGGTATTTTAAACCGAATCATTACCTGTGACGAAAAATGGATTCTTTACGATAATCGAAAGCGCTCAGCGCAATGGTTGGATCCTGGCCAGCCAGCCAAATCCTGCCCCAAGCGAAAATTAACCCCAAAAAAGTTACTTGTTGTTTGGTGGACTAGTGCCGGTATTGTTCATTACAGTTTTCTTAAATCTGGCCAGACTATTACGGCTGATGTCTATTGTCAGCAATTGCAAACCATGATGGAAAAGCTAGCGGCTAAACAACCTAGGCTGGTCAATCGCTCCACGCCACTGCTGCTTCACGACAACGCTAGACCACACACTGCACAACAGACGGCTACCAAATTAGAAGAGCTTCAATTGGAATGTCTAAAACATCCTCCGTACTCCCCGGATCTTGCTCCAACAGATTACCATTTTTTTCGAAATTTGGACAACTTCTTGCAAGGGAAAAAATTCAACTCTGATGGGGCAGTCCAAATCGCCTTCACAGATTTTATTGATTCCCGTCCGACTGGTTTTTTTAGTAAAGGGATCAATGAACTACCTATGAGATGGCAAAAATGCATAGAAAACAATGGTTCATACTGTGATTAATTAAATATATTATATTTAAAAATATTCGACTTTTTGTTCCTCCTATACAAAACGCCAATTTCATATGTAAGCACCTAATATTAATAAGGATAAGTAGTATAATTATGCCATTTAAAGTACAATTTGAAACAGAAGTTTTATTTTATACTAGCTGTTGCCTGCAACTTCGTACGCTGCAATTTAAATTTGATTCTTTACATTGATATAACTTTTTTATTTATGAAGTGTAGTGTTTGTTTCATGGCAGTCGGTGCCATGAAACAAACATTAAATGTTAAGCAGAGCAAACCACAATGCAATAAAGAAAATCGCATTGTAATTGGTTGAGGGGTTTCTGAGATTAGTGTGCACAAACATACAGACAAACAGACAGTTATGATATTATTATCTATATTGATATTGATATTGATATTGATGATGATACCATTAATGAAACTTTTTACTATGTGTAGCTGCATGCATTTAAATGTTTGACTGCTAGAAAAATAATTTACCTTGACATAGGGGAATATAAGCTTCTCCTTAATCATAGACCAAATGATGCGAGTCATTTCATCACCGTCCATATCCACAACAGGGTTCTTGGCCACAACTCGTTGAGCTGTCGCATCTATGACAAATAACAATCACAATAAGTTAAATATTTTGTGTATTAATACCACATGATCATTATTGTATAAATGAGTTTGTATTACAAGAATTGTGGGCTCATTACCAAACATTTTCATTCATAAAATCGGTCTAGTTTAGTAGCTAGTGCTCGCCATGGTTATTTTTCTACACAAAACTAATAATTGTGTAAAGAGGGTTATGATTTATTTTATGTAGTGACTGTAAGAAATATTTGGATACAGACAAAATTATTGACGTGTACTTTGCATGCGCAGTAAAGTAATTTTTTTATTCATTCTTTAACCATGACTATGTTGCTATCCATTGTTTCTGAAGTAAAACATACACGTGCTTATAACTAAAATAACTTGAATATTTACGTATTCTTTCACTCGTAAGAAAGTTATCTAACCAACAAACTTGTGAATAAATTGTACTTACAGTTTCGCGACTTTATACCGCTCAGTTCAGATACATATTTAAGTAGTTTCCGGCTATTGCTTCCAGACATTTTTATTAAGGTTTTATTGTATTGTTTTATTTCAAAATATAATAACTTTTTAATTCAAGACCAAGACCGACAATGAACGGTGCACACAGGACAAACCCGACCACGTACAACACAAATGAATAGATTTCCGTCGCCAACTCGCCCGTCCTCGCTTGACGCGTTGAATTTGACGTTGCGCCGGCAAAGAATGAATGAAAATGAATGACCTGTTCGGTCGTTGACACGAACATTCATAGAAGGCTTGGCTTAGGTGAATATCGATAATTAAATTATCGAAATATTTTTCTAAAATTGTATTCTAAAAGAATTCTTAAACGTGTCGTTGCCAATTTATTCTATTGCATTTTTTAATTTTAATGAAGTGGCAATGTAGCTTTATTTTGGAAAATAAAAATATTTAAATCGGGATACGGGAATAAAAATATAGCCGGTTTCACCCGGGAACAGTATAGCCCTGACTAGGCAGTTGGAAGCTAAAAATTTTTCAAGTCGTTTCAGTAGTTTAGGTGGCTACTCAATGCAAACAAACAAACTATAAAATGTGTATAATATTAAGTATAGTTTTTTTTTCTAATTTACTTGCTAATGAACATAACTATCAAAATAACAGGCAAGACTAACACTGTATTCAAATAACTACAATTGCTGTATTGCTTAATAAGTAAGAACATAACTTTCTCCCAAATTATAGTACTTACGAAGTTAATTTCAGATTTTAAACTGTCTATCTATACTTCAAGCAATCTCACTTACAGAAACAAACGGAAAATCATAATAAATTATCGATTCTATTGGTGTAGCGTACATCACTATTTTTTTGCACTACGTTGTATGGTGTTGCTATATGTAGTACTATTACCATAATGGTAGTATTATAATAAAATGATATTAAATGACCAATTATTCATTTATAATATTAGGCTTGTTTTATATTTACTTTACTTCCATACAATATGTACATAACTAAAGAAAACGTATATATTAAATGTTTACAAAATTTAAATCTTCTGCTATCGATTAAATCAAAATTAATAGTAGTTGCATTGAATGCATTTCTTGCATGAATGAAAACTGACAAAATTCTAGTTTCATTCAAAAGTGAAAGGTCACGCTGGGTCAACGACAGTAATTCAAGTGGGTCAATGGTCGTACAATCCGTAAATTGTAAACAAACGTAATAGTAAGTAGTATTTGGAGGTAGGACAGCGTATGTCTATCTGTCGATTTATGCATCGTTTCTGAACAGTATTCACTGTTTTTGGACAATATAATCGCTATAATTTTTGGTTAAATCGGAAAAAAATTTAATGATTAAATTGCAACTTTGACAATGTTGGCCGGTAGTAGGCGGCCGTAGTTGAACTTTTGTACAACGTGTCTGTGATACTCGTCAAACTCGTCTGTGGGTACACGCTGCATGGCCTGTCACCGACTCGTTCGCTCTCGTTCCGCTATCGTGCTCTGCCGAGTTCAGTAGAATCGTGGCATTTACTAGCGAGCAAGCGGATGCCACCCAGTCCTCCGCAGTACCGGGCACAACGCGCCGCTGGGCTGTCGGTCTAGTCTTGTGGTGATCTGTTCCGATTCTATACTTAGTGGAATACATATCAGTTCAGTGTATAGTTGTAATATTCAACAAAAATTTAAACAGTGCCTCCTCCATCACACAATCACTGGAAGCGCTACCGACAGTCGTCGAATAACGAATATTATAGATTTTCCCGGCATTATTATTATCGTCAAGACTTCGAGACACAGCAAGCCGGGTTGAACAGAGGTATTTAATGCACATGTGGCCATATAGATCAGACTAACGTGTAACATTGGAAATGAGATACATTAATTATGACATTTTATGACACTTTGTTTTATGAATGGGCTAACTATTTAGCTTTAATTAATGAGGTTATTGACAGCAATAAAAAAACAAAGGCTGCTTCCATGGGTAGCTTTCTGTAGCAATTAAAATACATAGGTACATATAGTCGCGCCTTATCCCCGAAGGGGTAGGCAGGCATACTTACATCATGATTATGATGATAAATTCTACAGCACGTAGGTACTACCCGTTCGCTCTAAGTTTGCCGCTGGCGTAAAGGCGTATACCCGATTTTTTTAATTAGACGAAGTATACATAAATTATAGTCACGCCTTTGTTTCCGAAAAGGTAGCCAGGCATAGTATACGTTTTTTTGTCCCACGTATTATGGGGTGAGTCTATTGTGTGTTGAAATGGACATACGAAGGTTGAAATGACCGAATGTTAAAATTGATAAAGTCACCCCAATAAGCCCTAGGGGCGGCTTATGGCATAAAGGTTTGAAATTGGCTGAACCATTGTCATGTTCTTGACAACCTAGACCTACGTGCCTTCTGAAGCACGGAATCGCAAATGAAATGTCGCAAAGTGGTCACGTGGTGGTCATTGTCACCACTGGTGACCCATCCAAGGACCAGCCACAGGGAAAGTTGTTTACTGCAGTGATCGTTTACAGAACACTGAATCAGCGGGGCTAGAAGCGCTTCCAAAAGGACATACATATAATTTTCTTCTAGCTTTAATCTCTTTCTAGATTTTTAAATACATATCTTGACCTTGAGCGTCTGTCGTCAACGTAAGTAATTTTATAGTGCTATTGACGGTTTGATTCTAAAGAGGCATTGCAGGAAACGAAGATGTTTGACATTCTGTTACGCGTGGTTACGTTTGCAGAATCTCACCCTTATTTATTTATTTAATTTCGAGCTCAAATTCCTCATGGATGCTATCCCGGACTCTTAGGGACTAAATCCACACGTACCCACCATTGATTACGGTCGGGAGCCCAGGGTAAGCCCTCAAAAGGATGTCCAAAGACTCCCGATAGATCAGGATCCCCGACAGAGAACTTAGAGCCGGGGCTTTACTAAGGACCTCGGAACATACACGAAACAAAGACCATTCCAGTTAAGGCTATGACCAATTAAGTATGATAGACCAGCAATGACTGCCAACTAATTTTTGCACCTTTCCTCCTTCTTGAATCTTTAGCGTCCTTGGCTATGAAACTGTTTTTCATCCACTACGTAGATAGGTAGTCGGACTTTAATTTTTGCGTGTTTCCCTCTAGTGTGATACGGCGAAGTAGACTTAGCTAGACACTACCTGTTGCCAGCGTCAAACTTAGAGCGAACGGGCTATATATTTTCCTTGTAGCTTATCCTATCCACAACTCACTTTAAAAAAAACAAATTTTAGAGGCTTAGAGTATATATTAGTAGGAATATATAGGCTACAGGAGTTATAGTCTAAACCTATTTTTGTTGACAACTCGTTCAAGGCGTATGTAATATTTCTCTTGAAAAGAAAAATCTGAATCTCACAACACAAACGGGTATTTTTTTTTACATTCTACCTGGGGTACTGTACGATCTATTGTAAAAAAAAAGTGAGCTCTCCGAACTCTACTTTAAAATACAGTTGACGCCGAAAACTATGAGAGTTTATTTAGGAATGTCTATGCAATTCGTCGGAGTAATTTGCGCTCTTATCGCACCAAGTAGGTACATTACATTTGTTATTGGTTAAAATTATCATGCTAATAATAAAAACAAACAATATTATGTAGTTGAATAATAATAAATCAGTCACCAGTTCAACCTTGTCCACCAAATCCCGTTCTTGAAAATGGTAGATAGGTAGGTAATCGGAATAAGTTAAACTCGGATAGACACAGACACTAGTCCGTCTGTAGTCCGTAGTTGTCTGTACCTATTTAAAATTCTGCTGTGTCCCCATTGCCCCGTCGCCTGCCCTGTTTAGGATTTGTTTTTGTTTTGCAGGATTTAGAAAATGTCTCTTCGTTTTTATGTATTTACGTCTCGTTGAACGAAAAGGGCGGCAAAACATCCGCAGTCTAGCCTGTGGTGCCGGGTGCCCCCCACAAGAAATGAAAAACTCTTTTTGGTTTTTACAATCTCTACTTATGTAATCTTTCAATTTGTGGATCTCGTGTTCATATTGCGTGATCACCATTATAGTTTAGGTATATAGTACATTTCAGAACGTAAAATAACCGTTGCACACTCTTAGGTACTTAGCGATTTTGCAGTTGCACACTATACATCGACGTTTCAGTAACTGTGTAAGTTACTGAAACGTCAAGCTTTAAGGTTGGTAAAGGCATAATGGTCCCGCCCTGAAATTAAGGTCGAAACGGTCAACGTACACTCTAGCGTAGGTAGGTACGTAATAAATCTTTGGAGTGAGGCTATTGGAAGAACACGGCCAAGTCCTTGACTATTAGTTTGACAGAGGGTAGCGTGCATCATTCTTTTCAAAGACTTTTTGATCTGTCCCCTCAATTACTCGGCATTCCGGCTTCTTACTGTGGGCAGACAGACTAGCTTCACAGCATTCCGCTAGATTGTTTTTTTTATATAAATGCACTTGCTTACTGTGGACAGAATCATGTGGGAAACTCGACCACCTCCTACATCCCGGGATTGCGGCTATTAGTCAACAACCGGTTGCCCGTAGGTTGTGATAATGACCTTCATAATTTTATTGGAAGTGTCATAACTTTCCATCAAAAAATATTTAAATGGTATAGTAATAAACTATGTTAGCAAAATTTTTCTTTTTCGTTCGTGTAAAATTAATGAAGAGACAGAAACTCCCACATTCGCTTCAGCATTCGTACATCTTGTGAAAGATGATGTGACCATTTGCTAATATTAGCTACACGGTTGTATGTAATTTATAAATTGCGATAAAATGTTTCCTTGTTTTACAGTTGAGTCAAAATGAGTGGAGCAATGAGGCTGCTCCACGTTAGTAGGCCAGTCCAGCGGTCATGGCAGTTCAGGCTGTCGAGTTCATCATCAGCAGCACCCCCTACTCCTGGAGTGCCGTATACAAAACTCAGCATTGGCGTACCTAAAGAAATATGGGAAAATGAAAAAAGGTAAGGGGTCGGGAGTTTATTCTTCTACTTTCTTGAGAATTGGAAGTCAACGGAATATTTTTTGTCTCTAATTATTGTGATTTTTTTCTTTGGTTTTTTTATTATATTGTAATTGTTAATTTCAGGGTTGCTGTAGTACCAGCAGTAGTTAGCAAATTAGTAAAGAAAGGCTTTAGTGTTAATATTGAAGAAAATGCTGGAGCGTTAGCGAATTTTCCGAACAAAACTTATGAAGAAGCAGGAGCGAAAGTTACCAACATTAAGGACACATTCCAATCTGGTACTGGAATAAATCTTTCTATAGTTATTAAAATGTATATATTTGTTCAATTTTATGCAAGAATTTGACTAACGAAATGTTTATTTTCAGATATTATATTAAAAGTCCGTCCATTAGCGATAAATGAAATACAAAATGTGAAAGCTGAAGGTACACTGATATCCTTTTTATACCCCGCACAAAATCAAGATTTGATCAAGCAACTAGCAGCAAAAAGGGTGAACGCTTTTGGTAAGATATGAAAGAATTGACAGAAACTAAAGTTTTTATTGTCATATTATTTTCTATTTCTCAAAGGCTCTACCTATTGCCTTGTTTGCAGTAAATGTAATAATGTAGAGGCAATAATATAGAATCGTAATGCTTCTTAGTGACCTTGGTACATAATAATATAATATAACTTTTTCTGTATAGAATATACCCATTATAATTGATTTCTTGTTTGTTTTAGCTATGGATTGCGTACCTCGAATAAGTCGCGCACAAGCTTTCGACGCGCTTAGCTCTATGGCAAACGTGGCTGGTTACAGGGCCGTAATCGAGGCCGCTGCACATTTCCCGCGATTCTTTTCAGGTATCTAACGTTTTTATTATCATTGATAATTTTTGTGCTACTTTACACTAATATATTTCTATCAAATATTACTCTTATCGGTGTAATAACCGAGATATGAAACAATTAGTTTTCAACTATCTTTGATCGTTATCAAGGATAGGTTTTGCTGTATGATTGTGACTGCCAGACATTGGGTTTTGTAAAACGCCTACAGTTTGAGGTTCTTCAAAAGGGGTCTTACCCTTTGTGTGTTGGAGGACCATTCTCACCCCTTCCTCTACAATCGCTTTGAATGTTTGTTTTTTTTTTCTTTCTTATGGCGATACTGTTTTCCGCCAAAGACTCAGTGTGGATTTGGTAAGTGTTTATGCGGTCCACACATAATAAAAGGATCAAAGTTTTGTGAGTGTACAAGGTAAAAAATTAGGAAGTAAGAAACTAATTGTCCAAAAATGTTTGTTTTAGTAAAGAGCTTATTGAAGCTCTTGGCATTACAGTAATGACACACTGTCGAAATTGACTGCTTCATTGGTCCAGAGGTCGAAATGTGCGATTGCGGATCACGAGGTCGTGTGTTCGATTCCCACCGGAGACAAAAAATTGTGTGACCCATAAATATTTGTCTCAAGAGTCTGGGTGTTTCTATGTATGATAAGTATGTATTTAAAAGTATATAAGTATTAATATCCGTGATCTGATACCCATTACACAAGCAGGTTATTCCTAGCTAATTACTTTGGGATCAGATAGCGTTGTGTGAAATGTCTGTGAAAACTTATTTTTATTTATTTACTGTTGGGCTAACGGGCTATTTGAACTCCTAGGTCAGATGACGGCAGCAGGTCGGGTGCCTCCGTGCCGCGTGCTAGTCATCGGTGGAGGAGTAGCCGGCCTGGCTGCGGCGGCACAGGCTCGCTGTATGGGGGCCGCAGTGCGTGCCTTCGATACTCGGCCGACCGTTCGAGAGCAGATTGAAAGTTTAGGCGCACAATTCATCACCATGGACATGAAGGTTTGTAAGATAACTATTACCAAAGATAATATAATAGTATTACATACAGATCGGCAACTCCCTGTCTCCCACTGAGTAAGGTTCTCACCCCCCACCTAAGTTGATGTGTCTATTGCCATGACAGTACTTGAGAGAGTGTCACTGCGTTGCATTACGTATTACTACCTACGTACTTTGTGCAATTGCTTGGGTTTAATTTGTGCTTAGCCGAGGGTAGATTTTAAAAAAAGGACCTACATACATGAAATTGCGTTCTGTTCCTTATTATTTTGTTTCCATAGCTAGTGTTCCTAGTATACTCACACACACATTCAAGCTTGAATCAAGCATTCACATTACGTGTATTACATATTAGTGTGGATGAAAACCAACATTTTTGTATGGAGTTTCCGCCCTGTGGTATTACGCTTCTCTGCGAAAGTCCAATGGACCCAAAGATTTCAGAATTTTGTCTATAGCTGGTGAGGGGAACAGGCTTTTAATAGATGCCAGGTGAATTTGGTAGGTCAGATGACAGTTCATTGAATAAAGAGTCGCATTATGTACCGCCTTATCAGTCTCGTAATGCACTTGCAGACTGTTGAGGAACACTTCTAAACACTTTGAAAAATATCTAACATTTTTAAATGGCTGACTAGATTTTCTAACAGAATGCAATTGAATAAAGAAGAAACAAAATTCTCAATAAAATAAAGTAAGTTAGTCACACATACAAGGCTACAGACAGTTCAGACAAAAATACAAACAGCCCTCCGGTTTTATCGGGAATTAAAACTGAATAGGTTGGTTTTAACATAGAGAGAAGCAATTAGAAGCATGCTAACTAAATTTAAAAGTGGAAAAATTATCGGTCTTAAGCAGAAGATGAAGGTTCGAATCCTGCTCGAAACCGACATAATTTTTCCACACTTATATTTATCTTTGCGGAAGTTCAATGTCTAAATTAAAACAGCTTGAAGTGAAACAAATTAGTGCTCAATAAATTTAAATTACCTAACTCGTTTTACGTAGCGCTCGTAAATAAAGAAAGAATTTTGCATGTGATAACAGTTACGTAACGGTAACGCATTTGTTTTAGTAACGACTTGGTACGTTCTATGTAGGTATGGTTTCAACATTTGTGTAATTTCAGCACCATAACTGACCATAAGACGAATATTATTGGTGTTTCCTCCTTGGAATTAAATTAATAGGCTACATTTTGTATTGTAACTGGACTTTAAAGGAATGGAGGTTACAACCTCCATTCCTTTAAAGTCCATAGTTGGAGAAATTTATTGAACCTTATTCTAATAGGCTCCCGACACGATCATGCCTTGCAATTGTCAATCGCGTTAAATATGAATGGAAGTTGCTTTAGTTGCGTGATTGCTTTGCATGTGTGTGTGCATCGACGTATACGTACACATGAAATTCTACGTGCTTGACAATTGCCAATTGATCATGTCGGGACTCCTTAAGACATTGTTTCGTACATGTTTCCACTTTTAGACTAATAATAGTCGCCAGGGTTAGCAACGGCGTAGGCTACGCTTTCACAGAGTCCTCGCTCATGCCTCGCTCTGTGTATCGTAAATCGTAACTCAGAATTTGAATTTTTACGAAATACTTTCGATGTTTCACATTCACATAATCTATTCTCCCAGGGGCTGCGCGGCGGCATCTCGTGACGGGCTTCAATTATTTTTCATTATTTAACAACTGAACGATTTTACTAAAGCCACGAGCGTCGTCGGTAGATTTAGTCTAGTTCCATTCAAATATAATGAGAATTTACAGTGGCAAATTTACGTAAGTAGGTACAGCTAACGATAAAATGTCATTGATATAAAAATGTACTTACACATAATTGCCTACGTTCATATAATTAATACCTACTTGTAGAATACTATCGTGCATCAGATGATATCACACAAATATTTTATTTGCTGTTAGATAGTGCGCTAACATTGTACCGGCTAGCATTGATGTAATAGTTAAAAGTAACATTTTTATCTAGTCTTTAGTTGAGTATGTGGGGACTAGACTACAGATGCTCATCACCACAGATAAAATAATAAATTAATTACTAGTATAATAGATAATAGACTGTATGTGCCTACTCTTGTAGGCACCTTTTCAGTTGCATAGCGAGTCTCTTTAGTAGTATATTAATTAATGACTCTACAATGGCTTTCCGATGGACTATCAATCAATCAATACATATAATAAAATCGTAACGGGTCGCTGTCTGTACATGGAAGATAAATAAAAAAAAACATTATAGGGGGGCTTTATGAACGCAATAGAACCCAAAACAATGATTTTTAGATTTTTTGTCTGTTTGTCTGTATGTCTGTATGTCTGTATGTCTGTATATCTGTTTGTCTGTACGGTTGTGCACGCTAATCTCAGTAACCGCTCAACCGATTGCAATGCGGTTTTTTTTATTGTGTTGAGGTTTGCTCCAATTAACATTTAGCGTTTGTTTTATGTAAATCGGTTTAGAAATAAAAGAGTTATAACACTTTTAAGAATAAGATATTTTGAAAATTTTAATTGTAGGGGTTTCTTTGAATGTGAGTGAACCTAAACTGGCGTGTTGGCTTAATCATAAAAGAGCTTAATGATTAAGCAATTCAGTCCGCGCCGAAGGCGTGGACTGAATTGTTTTAAAATAGACTTAATCATTAAGCTCTTTTATGATTAAGCAAACAGGGCAGTTTCAGACGCTGCTTGATGACTCTGATGAAGAAATACCTTTTCTTTCATACACCTTATGTGACGTAAACTAAGTTGCGGGCTCAGCTAGTTTCCTAATATGTATCTGTTTTGCTATAACAAAACAACACCTCCAGTCTAAGTGGGTTAGCCTAAGGGGTTGTTTCTAATATCAAGATAATGTCAAACACCATTTTGCATCCATTGCATATTGATGCATACGAACACATCTGACACCCTGAAGTAACTACAGATTTTCATTTTAGGGCTCCCCTTCCAAAAATATCCATCAAATAGTTAGATGACAGAAATTCGCAAGATTTAGGTAATTAATTATAATTATACCTACAGTAGATCGCGTTAGTCTTATCGTTATTTTTGTAATGGTACCACCATCAGTTTTCACACCAAACGTGCATCATTTGCAGAGTTCAAGGACCGAAAAGGTCTTTCAGAACATTGTCTCTCAATACTATATCAATGCCATTTATGTTGGGTGTACACAAACCGAACGAATGCGAACTGCAAGGTCAACAATAAGTTGATATTCCTTAACCCACGCTTGTGTCTGAATTTAACTGTGAAAAGAAGTAGGTACCTAAGACAACCACAGGATCATGGGCGAATATAGAACACGGGCAAACAGTTAAAAGGTAGTTTTTTAACTGTCGCCGTGTCTTATTATATTCGTACCTACTTCTCTATTGATTCATTCTCCATACCATACATTATACTTACACTTAGCTGTGTCTATCCTGCTTTGCCCATGATAGTACTACGAACTCCTGTTGCGCACCGCATCTCTAACCCACTTTATCAGTTTTCAAATATTTTCCACAAATTTAAGTTCCCTATTTAACAACCACAACGGTATAATTTCGTAAAATCCTAAATCACGTTAATTTATTTTTATTGAATGCTAAAGAACGATAGCAATTTTTGAAGTGAAACTTCTTTATCGGCGTTGGAAAAAAAATTGCGTCACGTCACGTCACGTCACGTCACGTCACGATTTTTGGTTACGCGCCATCTTTGTTCTGTTCCCCACCACGGTGGATTCGAATTAAGAGTACTTTATCCAGGGATAGCATGTCATTTAAGGGTTTTTGGACTTTTGGACTTTTGGACTTTTGGATGGGACATTGGTACTTTAGGTCTTTGGGACTTTGGAACTTTGAGACTTTGGGACTTTGGGACTTTTGAACTTTTGAACTTTTGAACTTTTGGACTTTTGGACTTTTGGATGGGACCTTGGTACTTTGGGTCTTTGGGACTTTGGAACTTTGGGACTTTGGGACTTTGGGACTTTTGGATGGGATCTTGGTACTTTGGGTCTTTGGGACTTTGGAACTTTGGGACTTTGGGACTTTTGGACTTTTGGGCTTTTGGACTTTTGGATGGGACCTTGGTACTTTGGGTCTTTGGGACTTTTGGACTTTTGGACTTTTGGACTTTTAGACTTTTAGACTTTTAGACTTTGGGACTTTGGGACTTTGGGACTTTGGGACTTTGGGACTTTGGGACTTTGGGACTTTGGGACTTTGGGACTTTGGGACTTTGGGACTTTGGGACTTTGGGACTTTGGGACTTTGGGACTTTGGGACTTTTGGACTTTGGGACTTTGGGACTTTGGGACTTTGGGACTTTGAGACCTTGGGACTTTGGGACTTTGGGACTTTTGGACTTTTGGCCTTTTGGACTTTGGACTTTTGGACTTTTGGACTTTTGGACTTTTGGACTTTTGGACTTTTGGACTTTTGGACTTTTGGACTTTTGGACTTTTGGACTTTTGGACTTTTGGACTTTTGGACTTTTGGACTTTTGTACTTTTGTACTTTTTGACTTAATTTAAGGTGAGGTGAAAATTAAGTTTATGAAGAAGTTTCACTTCTTACGTGTGTGCACTAAGTACACGCAATTTTTTTTATATCCCATATAACTGTAATTTGCCACCTCACTTCACCTTCACCCCCATTACGGCATGAATGTCAGAAAATAGTTTTCTTATGATGCTGAAATAAACTGAAAAATAGTTGCATCTGGGTGTTGATGAGTCAGTCATCAGTTTCTTTGGTACAAAATAAAAGATAACCTGAGAGTAGGTATCTATTATTTATTATGCTATTATTTTCACAAGCGGATGTACACTAATCCTTATGGTTGGGGTGCATCGTCCACCATAGCCTTGGCCGCTATCGCCAATGGTAATATTTGTTATTAAAGATAATAGTGCTAGATAGCCTAGTCACGCAGTATTTATTCTTAGTGTTTGTGCCATTTAGTTTGTTTAGGTATTTACCATTAAATCTTAATGTCACAAATAGCTTGCTCTCTAATGTGTCAATTTACTAATTTCACCCCTGCTTCGTGTAGATTACTGAGGGGCAAGTGCGAGTTTCGGTGAGCGCCTGTCGACATTCACGAACGAGCGCGTTATCACCGATTTGTATGCGATCGAGACAAGTTCCCGCGTTTACAGCTAGGTGGCGGGGTCTCAATTCCAAACGAATTGGTGAGCCGTGAATGTCGACAAGCTCACGCAAAAACTCGCACTTGCCCTTCTGATTAGAAGTAATTGAAACCCCACTTAGCGTGAATTCAATTCGCGAAAAGGGTTGTCTTTATCTTTATAGAATAACGAGATGAACAACAATTACGTTTTAGGAAATTCTCTCACAACGTCATCTAAACATAGACTGATGTATCTCTAAATTCACAAACATACTCTGATACTTACGTTTGGGGATCAAACAAATATTTGGTTCTACCCGGGAATCGAACTCGGGGCCTCAGCACAGCTTACTTACCACTGCGCCATCGAGGCAGTAGTTTACATTTCGTAATTCGGTAAAAATAGACCACTGGAATTATTATCTATCTAATGGTTATTATTGGAATTAAGAGGACTACGTACTGATAGGTACTTATGTTAGTGAAGCAATATGTATAAAATTATAATAATATGCTTCAATAATAATGATATAATTTTATAACAATAGGTAGGTATGTATAATACTTAGTGTGTTTACGTGGTTGGTTAAGGCCGTTGGTAGGGCTAACGACCTTGACCATACAAATCGCGCGTTCTTCACGTTAGGAAATGTACTATTTCATAGCTTATTTTACTTGTAATAAGTTAATACGCGTACTTATTCAAAATCTAATAAAACTAATTTATAGGTGTATATTTTCTTCATAATATGTTGGCATAAGGGTATTTCCCTTTTCTTTCGCGTCGATAAAAATTGAAGCCATAAAACGCATTCATCTAAAAATTTGGGGCTGACTGTATGATCGTTTTACACGTTATGTATAATTTATTATACAATTTACAACAAAACCTGACACACATCTTGTAGATTAAAAATCTATTTTTGGCTATAATTTTCCGTGTATTTATTTATGGAGACAAAAAACGCTTTCCTTTGTACCTCCTTTTCGTCATTCTTTAAACCAGTCCCTAGCACTTCCATTTTAGTAATTTCGAGCATATTATGTAGTTTGCATTGCACTTAAAAGGTCGGGCATACGGGCATACCTTGTGGTTTATATTAGTTTGTATAATCTATATATATCTACTTTCTTTCTATATCTTGACATTACTTACTTGTCTTCAAATGATTCTCCCAAACAGCTCGCAAATGTGTTTTTAATTGAAGACCTTGACAAAAATTTT
This sequence comes from Miltochrista miniata, assembly GCA_933228765.1. NCBI lineage: Eukaryota > Metazoa > Arthropoda > Insecta > Lepidoptera > Erebidae > Miltochrista > Miltochrista miniata. The sequence goes on along the minus strand of OW121749.1, from coordinate 17,807,731 downwards.
GTGGAGTATAATCTGTCGCAATGACTTTAAGTGTAGTGTAGGTATAAATGTGTGACCAACTTATGATAAGAATTAGAACGAGAATAATTATTATACCTACGCAACTTTATGTGGCACGCGTCGCTTAGAAAATTGTAATAGAATAGAGATAATCTGAACTCGAAATAAACCTTAATTCGTACATTAGTAGAAAATGTGTATTTTTAATTCATGAGAAGGAACATCGATCTTTATTAATCTGCTCTCCGATTTAAAATTATATTTTCTGGAATCAAATGGACTGTTCATATAAGTAACCAATTTTATATACATACATTACATATAGTCACACCTTAATCCCCGAAGGGGTAGACAGATGCATAGTATACGCCCACATTTAACCTTACAGTTCTATGTCCCGCATAATAGGTGGTGAGCGTAATGGACTGCTCAATACGTATCAATAGGTTGCCTTAAACATTACCACTGTATAATAGAAATTTTATTACTTAACTAGATGTGCCCCCGGCTTTGTCTGTAATGTACTTTGAATCCTCCCTATTTTCACTCTCTTAGGAATGGAAATAATGAATGCGTTTGGAACACAGAAATCAGAAAAAAAGTGATCTCTTTTCTGATATATGTGGTTTGGAACATAAGTAAATAAGCGGTTCCGGTTACTTACTCATATGCATTTTGTGGGGAACAATTAGGTACCTACCTAATTTAATTACAAGTTCCTATGTGTAAGAAATTTGCCCCATAATTTTATTAATAAACATTTTTTTTACAGGAAGAGGGCGCCGGTGAAGGCGGCTACGCCAAGGAAATGAGCCAGGCCTTCCTTGATGCAGAGAGAGTTCTCTTGGGAAGAGAGGCCAGAACTTCCGACGTCATTATCAGTACTGCGCTGATCCCCGGCAAACCGGCACCTATTCTTGTCCTTGAGGTATTTATAACATGTATTAAGAATTACTCAGTTTAAATAAACTTCGCGTCTTCTTTTCATTAGATAGGCTTAGAGAGGTACCTTACTTACTGTATCATTTATTATTTGCATAAAGTTAATGGTTGGTTGGGCAGGTACTTCAGTCGTAAAGCTTAATGGGAAATTGTAGAAATACTAGAAATGGGAGCAGATTATCGACAGGAAATAAACTATATGTTATGAATGTACTTTAACTGGTTCGAACAGCGTATTGGTCATTTCGTGTCAAAAGGGAATTACACACATGCACGCCTCTGACCAAGAACAAAATAATGTTGTTTAACTTGTTTACGCTACTCTAGAACAGTGTAGTAATTACAAATACAAAGAGGATCTTTCAGAACAGTAGATCCTTAGGTACTTTTTCAGCGTGCAATACACGTAATTATAGATGTGTACTGTGTAGGTATGACCACAGATTTTTATGGTTGACGTGACGGGCGTCAGACCTAGAGTAGATTTGACAAGTTTGCTGCTAAAGTTAATAAATACCTACGTCGTAGGTAATCATTCAAAGAGTCCTTCCTTACCTCTGCCATACGTGTAAAGACTAATAGCAAGTCAACTCCATTGTTAAATCACAAAATACCTACAACGCTATCTCGACATAAATATGTTAGGGTTGTTTTTAGTCTTCTCTTTACACATATGCCTCTACACCAGCAAAGATTAAAAGGCAATATAAAAATAAAAAATAAACATCCTTTATTGACCTATAAGGCAGTAGAGTAGAAGTTATTCTGTGGGAGAGCAATGATAATAGATTACAAATTCTGCGTCCGACTAAACTTTAATTAGGTACTTAGGTACCTACTCCATTGCATGCATATGTGTAGGCGGTGTACCTTTAAGGCGCCACAAAAAAGTAACCCCGTATCATACTTTAAGAATACTTAGTAAGTTTTTTTTTTCATTTTTTGTCATGAAATCCTTTCAAAAGAGTGATAAGTCGGTAACCAATAAAAAAATCATTAATTACTTACACACCAATCTAATCAGCGGTACAGTAATTTATAGTGATTCGTGTCAATGTCAGATAGATAATTTAATAGCTATGCAGTCCGAAGAACGTCACTCGTTCATTATCATTATGCGAATTTTATACGAAGTTTTTGTAGTTCAGGGTGCACTGTCACATTTCCTGTATTCCCAATAGTGAACTGTCTGTTCCAGTTTCATTAATGAATTGTCACTCTGACAACAAGCCACAATTTATATCTTCTGGCTACGACCCCGCCAAAAGCCAGGAAAGCCCTCCCAACGACGCTCACCAATAACAAAATAAGCATCACATTGCATGGGAACATGATGCGACCTGTGATCACTTGCAGCGGCAGCAAATGGGACACCGCATACACCTGGCGCTAGATGGGTAGAAACGGGAGCGTGGTTTTAGTATCTAATGAGTAATTACCTATTCCTATATGTTAACAAAAGTCTAATACCTAGTAGGTAGATACTTATCTATTATTCTTTTTATACAGGATGCTATACGCGATATGGCCCCCGGAAGCGTCATAGTGGACTTGGCCGCGGAGATGGGCGGCAACATCCAGACCACAAAGAAGGGCGAGATCACCAAGGTGCACGGCGTCACTCACATCGGGCTCACGGACCTGCCCAGTCGGATGCCTGCGCACGCCTCCACCCTCTACGCGAACAATATCTCTGGGCTACTATTTAGTTTAGGTAATATAAATCGACCTAGGTATATAATATTTGACTATTTCCTTACTTTAAATTCCTCGTTTAACACAGGCTGAACACTGTCTTTATCGCAGTACCACACTAACCGCAGTCAGACACAAAATTAAATTATCATTCTGTTGGCATGCGAATTCTCGGTTTTTGTGTTAGGACTTCAGAGTCTTACCCGTAACTGAATTTTTACACCACTTGTAAGTAAGAACTCTCGCTGAGTTCCGGTTCCGTCCAAAACATCCAGTTTTTGGTCCCAACTATGTCCCATAAATAACTGATTTGAATGATATCTGCCGTTCGCAACCCATGGAAGAGCGTTTAATAGAAGCTCCTTTCTGTACCCCAGGAACCAACGATCACTTCCACATCAACTTGGAGGACGAAGTGGCTCGTGGCTCCATAGTGCTGAAGGCCGGTGAGCTGCTGTGGCCGGCGCCTCCTCCGCCCAGCATGGCGGCGACACAAGCTGCCCCGGTCACTGCCGCCGCGGTTAAAGTCGTACCACCCAACCCTTTCAATGAGACTATGAAGGATGCGTTCCTATACTCCACTGGTAAGGAAATTATTTCACTTTCCGATTATGAATCATTCTAGTTTGCCAAACTTATTAATATTTTGTCAAAGTGATGTCCCATCTCAACTTTTCTTTTAAGTGGGCTACATAAGTGTGTACAAGCATATAAGCAACATATTCTCGAAAGAAGGAGAGTTAGGTCACAGATTACTAAATAGTTACTGGTTAGGTAGGCTAACTCTATCATAGGAATTAATCGATTCATAAAATATTTATAGCATTTTGGTACTTGGTACCAATAAAATTAAAAACTTCTATTAAGTCATACCAGTGATATCAAAAAATAATAATTTAAGGAGTGGCTTCGTAAAATTTATCAAGCTGCAGATTAAAATATACCATGTAGGTACCTAGTGCATTATCAAGATTGAAATAATCTAAAAGATTTGGTTTATTGTATTATAAATCCTTGCTGTGATTAAGATTTTAGTCCTTGAGAAATATCACTTTCGCGAAGAATTTTTGTAAAGTTTGGCCTACTGTTTTACACTTAGTACAAACTTAGTACTTAGTACTTTATACCTATCACTTATGTACTACTAGCTGATGCCCGCAGCTTCGCCCGCGGAATATTTGTTCCCGTGGGAACTTATTCCCGGGATAAAAAGTAGCCTATGTGGTTTTCCAGACTATAATGTATCTCTGTACCAAATTTCAGCCCGATCCGTTCAGCCGTTTGAGCGTGAAAGAGTAACAAACATCCACATTCACAAACTTTTGCATTTATAATATTCGTAAGATACACTTACATATATTATACTTACTCACTTAAATATTATACTTATCACTTAGTACTTTATACCTACCTACAATAAAGAAATTCAAAATGTAAAAACGATAAGTATCATAGCTAATTAATAAAATAATATAATATAATATATGTAATATAATATACCTATAATATATGTAGTATTTATAGCTAATTTATCAGTCTACCTACTCCTAAATGCATAGTCCGTACATTTTGGCAAGCTACACCATACTTACTAGGTACTTTACGATAGTACCTAGTATAGGCAGGACTGGGCAGGACTAATATTTTTCCATTATGATCTGCTCCAATAATGTTTGTTTCCTTCCAGGAATGGCCAGTCTCATCGGTCTGGGCATGGCATCACCCAACCCTGCGTTCACTACTATGACTACAACACTCGCTCTGTCAGGTAAATATGAACTGTATTATCCATTCAAACCTAATTAATAATCTCTCTGAATGAGATCCAGATACTACCAATATGATACTACCTTAGATGAATTAAAAAGGGAAGATACGGTACGTTCTCTATATTGCACTTAAAAAATAGCTCGCACATAACTACACACAAATACTTACTCACACATTGTCTTGTAATTAATAAAGATGCGCGAAAGTGACATAAATATATGATTTAGTTATGAGTGAGCAAGACGCGTTATCGCTTAGCCGTCTAGGTCTCGTACAAGTTCGTAAAAGCTTCGGCATGCTTCGTGGACGTTCGAGTGCCGTATCCGATAGCCGATGCAGTACCGTCCGCATGTTTCCAGATTATGGTAAATCATATTGAAATAATATATTCGTATCAATAATAATTATGTATTTCACAGTTACACACTAAATAAAAAGACGTGTTATTTCAGTTATCAAAAGAACTTTTATTTAAATACTAGGTACATAACCACGAATAAAAAAAATAGGAACTGTTGAGTGTTTTCCTATGCTTCTTATCACTTGTTTTAATATAATATTCTTTATAATATAATATTTATAATAAATATAATGTTAAATAATTATGTGTGGAGAACTGGAGACTTTAATGTAAATATTTTACTACAATGTTGGAAAAATACTCAAACACAAAATACAAAAACAAAACCCCTAAGGAAATTTTGACGTGAAATAAAATATAGTTTTAGGTGCTAGACATTTTACTTATATATAATTTTAACATGAGGAAGGTTGTTATATCTACCTCATAATACAGTGAACGTAATATTTATTATTTATTTACAAATTATTTATATTACTTATTATTTACAAATTTACGCTAACAGATAACTATCATTGGGAAACATTTGAAGGATATTCAATACAAATTAAGTTACCGTAGGAATACGGAAATAAAATATAGCCTATGTTCACCGGGGGTAGTGTAGCTACCCAACAGTAAAAGAAATTTTAACATCGGTTTAGTAGTTTCAGAGCCTATTCGATGCAAACAAAGAAACAAATGATCAAATATTTCCTCTTTATATTATTAGTATAATAGAATATATTATACTAATATTACAAAGAATTTTTAATATGTTGTTTTCTGTAAATTAAGACTACTTAATAAAATAGGCTATGAGAAAAAAATGTATTGCCAATGTAATGGCAGAGCATAGCTTACTCCTATTTCTAAACTTTTTTTAAATAATTTGAGATTATGAATAGAATAGAATAGAATAGAATATGCTTTATTGTACACTAATTAACATATACATGTATATGGAATACAGAGTTTAAAATGTACAATGGGCGGCCTTATCGCTAAGTGCGATTTCTTCCAGGCAACCTTTGGATGGATATGAGTGTCTTCCAGGCAACCTTTGGATGGATATGAGTGTAAGAGATCAAGTTTATAACTGGGCAGATATTTCATTAGTGTTTTAATAGAAAGAAGGTACTATAAAATACGTGGTACATTGAATGAATACAAAGTACAATTACAATAGCTAGATAAATATAATAAGAGTGTGTAAATACATACAAACAAATACACAAAAATAAATAAGTATGAATTAATTAGTCAACTTAGTATGCCGACCGTACCTTCGTGCCAAATCTGGCCGCCATTCATTATGCACTTCGGGCCGTCGCTCGCCGTTCACACTATACATTCTATCTTTTTCTCTCTTATGGCATTTCAAATTATTTGTCTCACTTTCACTCGTATTCGCATTTAGTGACAAATATTTTTTTTGAATTAAAGTTTTAATGTAATTTATTAGTTTATTAGGTACTTACGAATGATAAGTAATCCCATGTGTTTTGTTTTTGCTTCTTGAGTGATTTAAGCACTTTCTAAACACACATGAAGGCATTTTTGTTATTTAACACTGGATTTTACGGCACTTGAGAGATGAGCACTACACACACGCGCTTCGGTCGTTCGACGTCCACTAAACCATACTAAGTCCAATAGCTCAGTTTGGCATGCCCACGCATATGAGTCGGTACCGTATCTTCCCTTTTTAATTCATCTAAGGATACTACCCATTTCTCATAATTTTGTCCTATCTACGGTTGCCTGTAAGATATTGCTCTTAGCGATAAGGCCGCCATTTGTGCATAAATATACTTTATTTTTTGTTTTCAATTTCATGTTTGGTGTACAATAAAATTTTACTTAATTACTTACAATCGGCCATAATAGCCATGTAACGGTTCTGACATATTTTTTTGTGAAATCATGGAAGGAACCTATTTTATCGCTAAAGATAACTTTTCTAACGGAAGCGAGTGGAGATAAACTATGGTAATTCAAACTTACACCATGGCATGACGAGTGTAACATACTTAAACATACTTAGTATGTACATGAAGGTAATATAAAGAGCAATCAGTAATCACACTTCTTAAGGGAAATCGATCTTGTTGGTGGTAGACCACTTTTTTTTTTTTTTTTTTTTTTTTTTTTTTGGCAGTATCAAACTCCTGACGGAAAGAGATGTAGAGCAGGTGAAATGAACCTTTAACTCTCTGATTGTTAGTAATAAGCTGTTACTCATGACTCACAATCAGGAGGGTAAAAGTACAAGGAAGTAAGGTTGACTAAAACAAAGTATTCTACGTATTACAAAAGCAAACACTCTCACTCCTTTCCCTATGAAATCACTTTTCTTGAGGAGCGAACTCCCGAGCTGGTGACGAATCGAAATTCTATATCTCCTCCGTTTGATTAGGTGAGAGTTGTCTTGACTGTTGTGCTTTAGTATTGATGGCTTGAGAGTGTGTGTCTGTGTATGATACATTCTCTCCCTCCCCACTTATAATACCGTTCTTCGATGATTTCCACCATGTACTACAAAATACCAATTCGTGTGTTCCCCAGGAGTGGTAGGTTACCACACAGTGTGGGGCGTGGTGCCGGCGCTGCACTCGCCGCTCATGTCGGTCACCAACGCCGTGTCGGGCATCACCGCTGTGGGGGGGCTGCTGCTTATGGGCGGAGGGTATGTTCCTGAAACGCCTGTGCAGGTAACTTGCATTGATACTATAAATGTACTGACAAATATATTGCTTTTACAATTTTGGTACATTCAGTTAAAATGTATAATTTGGTATGGTTATAAATCTGGTTTTTTTTTGGAAAAATTCAATCTTTAAAGGGCGGGCTGGTCCTGTATATTTTTCTTCTCTGCTAGTGACTGTACCTGTAAACATATTTAATGCACTATTGACTATAAATACATTTTTTTTAAAACGATGATTCCAGTCGACTCGATTAAAAAAAAATGTTTAGCTCGCTTAAATGACGCCGCCCGCCTTATTTGGCACTACATAAATCTGCTTAACCCTCGGCTTATAATAGCTGCTGAACATCAAAAATGCACGACTTAATTGAAGTACTTTTTTCCAGTGGTTGGCAAGTACTGCGGCGCTAATATCATTCGTCAACGTGTTCGGTGGATTCATGGTCACACAGCGGATGCTTGATATGTTCAAGAGGTATTTTATTTATTTCTATGATTTTATTCCATTTAGATACGATTACGATCATTGAGTTCAGAACTTCCTTGCAGTTAGACCTAAGATCAGGTCTTTAATCAACAGGCAATAGACTCATCATCTATTACTTGTACCAACTTGAACTGTATAATAAAACCATGGGCTGCATGAATTCTATACAGACTGCAATTTAGGCTCCTAAAATATTTTTGGTGCTGCCCTAAATTGATTTAGATTCGGGCAATAAGTAGCAGAGTTTTGTTCAACAATTGGTTCCATTTGTTCCAGGCCCGGAGACCCACCAGAATATGGCTACCTGTACGGCATTCCCGCCGCGGCACTTCTGGCTGGCTACATAGCCACTGCTATGAATGTAAGTAATGTTTGCAAATTTGACCCGGAACAAATATTTTTAGTGTTTTTGAGTATGAAGTACATTATGTCGTCTATACATTTACATACATACTACAAAAACTGGAGTGTCTGTTTGTAATATTAAAATAACCGCTTTCTACTACATGCATATGAATGTATATACGGTACACATACCAAAATATTTTTTATTTTATTTTTTGTCTGTCTGTCTGTTTGTTCCGGCTAATCTCTGGAACGGCTGGACCGATTTGGACGGGACTTTCACTGGCAGATAGCTTATGTAATGAGGAGTAACTTGACTACTTTTATTTTAGAAAAAAAAAACTACACATTTTTTTATTACGTTCCACGCGGACGAAGTCACGGGCACAGCTAGTATAAAATATAATATATGTAGTGCAGTCAATCAAAAATATGGTCTATCACTCTACGGTTAATGTACAATAATATGAACTACATGAAACAACAAAGTCGATTTTCCTTTGCAATAATGTTATGACAGTGCAGAGAGTAAAGAGGTTTTCTTCTGTCATTTTTGATTTATGACAGTTAACAACAAGTCGCCTCCTTTGAAAAGGTCAACCCTTGGGAAAAATTTGATCCCACAGAAACTTTGGGCAAAATTGCTACACCATTTTCTTGGCCGACTGTTCCCATGTTTATCAGTAGGTCTCCATGCTATAGGACAAGCTTATAGTGGAACAGAAACAATGTTTATTTATTTGTACAATTTATCTGTTTTTAGGGTTATCCTGAGGTCCACCAGATGGCGTACCTGGCGTCTTCTCTATGCTGCGTGGGAGCCCTCGCCGGACTTAGCTCTCAGGCGACGGCGCGCAAGGGCAACTATCTAGGAATGGTATGTTATCCCCTTACTAATATGATAAATGTCAAACTTGTGAGTTGATTGATCTATAGATGTTTGTTACTCTTTCCCGGTGTAACGGTTAAAAGGATCTGGATATACATTTATAGTAAAAAATAAAACATAAGCTACTTTTTATTTCTGGAATAATTTCCAAAGGAGTATGGGAACAGAATTCCACGCTGGTGGAGACGCGGGTGCGATCTAGTCTCTATACTAATATTATACAGAGAAAGATTTTATTGTTTGCAATGGAATATGCTCTGAAACTACTGAATCATTTTAAAAAATCTTTCATCAATAAATATCTAATTTTTTTGCGAGTACAGGTACATAAGCTATATTTTATTCCCGTATTTCCATCGGACTTACGCGGGTGAAACCGCGACTTCAATATACCTAACGACTTAGATACTTATTACTACTGTTGATTGTGGGCACTTTATGAAACTTACTACTTATTGTAATACTCTATATAATCAATGTACTATGTGTTTCTAACCAGATCGGTGTAGCGGGTGGTATCGCGGCAACCTTAGGTGCCCTCACTCCAAGTGCCGAGGTGTTTGCTCAAATGTTGGCCGTTGCTGGCGTTGGCGGTGCTATTGGTGGCACCATCGCCAAGAAGATCGAGATTACCGATCTACCGCAGCTTGTGGCTGGATTCCACAGGTATGACCAAAACTTGTTAAATATTATTATATGAATTTCTTGTTTGTAATCGATAATAAACTATTTTAAAGATTGTTCAGGTTCATCATCACGCCTTTATCCCCGAAGGGGTAGGCAGAGGCATATTATAAACCCACATTTCACCTTTTTATAATTTGTCCCACGTAATACGTTGTGAGCCGTATTGCCGTGTTTAAATGGACAGGCGCAGGTTGTGACTGCCTGCTGTTGAAATAAAGCCTTCAACTTGGCTTAACGACTGCCATTTTACTGGCAACCGGGACCAACGGCTTAACGTGCCTTCCGAAGCACGGAAACGCTCAAATAAATGTCACAAAGTGATCACATGGATGGTCATCCATCCATGGACCGGCCATAGTGAAAGTTGCTTACTGCAGTGATCGTTTACGGAACACTGAGTCCGCGGGGCCACGAGCGCTTCTTAAAGATTGTTAATTTTACATTTTTACGATTAGAAAGCTTATAACTTCTCTCTCTCTCTCTCTCTCTCTTTATTTGTCATTATATTATTATATTGTTACCGGGAGGAGCAAGCAGCAAAATATAACAAATTTGCGAAATATTGCACTCAGGTCAGATGCACAGAAAACAGAAAAATCTCTCTTTTCCATATCTGTGGTCAGATGGGCTGGTATTGGTAGGGTTATGTTTCGAGATTTCCTTCCCTTGGCCATGACCTCATCGATTATTCAACTGCAAACCAATGATCTCGGTAGTTGTTTTATTTTGTGAACCCCCTTGAAATCTAACTGACAAACTTCCGAGTTACATCCAACCTTTTGAAAGAATTTGAGTTTTTATTTTCGATATTGGCTGTTTGACCGTCCAACTACAGCTTAATCTTTGTATATCAAGCGTATCCGCCAAATGTGAGGTTAGCTTGGAACCTGAAGGTATTGATGGATCGCCTCACTCATACCAGAGTGGGCTATTATTATTAGAAGTTTGAATATTCAACACTTTCAGCCTTGTCGGTATGGCGGCGGTGTTGACATGTATCGCAACATACATGCACGACTTCCCCGCGATGGCATTGGACCCAACAGCGGCCACTCTCAAGACATCTCTGTTCCTTGGCACATATATCGGAGGCATCACATTTACGTAAGTATTATGTTAATATATCTACTTGCATCATATCAGCAAATTAAATATGGTTACGTAAAGACAAATATTTGAAATTTGTAGTAATTTTTTCTACTAAGTAATACATTTTTGTGTGCATTACTTGTTATCATTATTTAACTCGTCTCAGCTATCAATCTCAATTATAGGTATAATATGCGGGTAATATTTTAGCAATTTTTTTATAGAAATGATATACCTACATAATTTGCAATATTTAATAGAAACGACCCTGGGATATTTTTGTTTGAGAATTGAGTGACTTATTAAATTTATTATAAGAGAACTTAAATTTCAAATAAAAAATCGGTTGTCTGTAAAGTCGGTTTACTGACGATAGTTGAACGTGACAACTCAGCCTTAAATGTACCTCAGAGCGAGGTAACGCCGCATACGTTATGGTTTTTTGTTCGTGCAGCCGGCTCCATCGAATTATAAGACGTTATCACGTCAAAAAGCATTAAACAATATACAATTATAACATAAAGATCATACTAATGGAGAAATATATATGGGTACGGTTAGTCCTATAAAGCATTCTCTTTAGCAAATATAACAACATTCGCTTCCTACTTAACACATATAAAGTTTCACATTCAACAAGGCAACGCATTCTATTGCAGAGGGTCTCTAGTAGCGTACGGCAAACTCCAAGGCACGCTATCATCCGCCCCCCTCCTCTTGCCGGGTCGCCACGCCATCAACGCGGGCCTACTGGCCGGGTCGTTAGGCTGCGGCGGGGCTCTGCTGGCCTTCCCCGACGTTCCCGGACTACCGCTGCTGTCTGCTGCCGCAATACTCAGTGGGATACAGGGACTTACCCTCACCGCTGCTATTGGAGGTAGGTGTTATAGAAACATAAGGCAAGCTCCAAGGCACACTATCATCTGCCCCCCTCCTCCTGCCGGGTCGCCACGCCATCAACGCAGGCCTACTGGCCGGGTCCTTAGGCTGCGGCGGGGCTCTCCTGGCCTTCCCCGACGTTCCCGGACTACCGTTGCTGTCTGCTGCCGCAATACTCAGTGGGATACAGGGACTCACGCTCACCGCTGCTATTGGAGGTAAGTGTTGTAGTAGCGTACAGTAAACTTCAAGGCACGCTATCATCCGCTCCCTTACTCCTGCCGGGTCGCCACGCCATCAACGCAGGCCTACTGGCCGGGTCCTTAGGCTGCGGCGGGGCTCTGCTGGCCTTCCCCGACGTGCCCGGACTACCGCTGCTGTCTGCTGCCGCGATACTCAGCGGGATACAGGGACTTACCCTCACCGCTGCTATTGGAGGTAGGTGTTGTAGTAACATAAGGCAAGTTCCAAGGCACACTATCATCCGCTCCCTTACTCCTGCCTGGTCGCCACGCCATCAACAGTTCCCTAGGCTGAGGCGGGGCCCTTTCTGGTCTTTCCCGACGTGCCCGGACTACCGCTGCTGTCTGCTGCCGCGATACTCAGTGGGATACAGGGACTCACGCTCACCGCTGCTATTAGAGGTAAGTGTTGTATACTGCATATTCCAAAGCACACTATCATCCACCCCCTTCCTCCAGCCTGGTCGCTACGCCATCAAGGGTTCCCTAGGCTGAGGCGGGGCCCTTACTGGTCTTCCCCGACGTGCCCGGACTACCGCTATCACGGTCTGAATGCGAGTCTGTTCTGAGTCAGAGATCTGTTTTCTGATATATGTGACATCTGCCGTCTGCTGCCGCGATACTTAGTGTACTACTTACGCTCACCGCTGCTATTGGAGGTAGGGGTTGTGTGTGTAGTGAAATGGTGGATGATCTCAGTTTATGGCGGTATTGATAGCATCTGACTATAAAGCAATCGACTGGAAAAGGTATTTGTAGAAAAGTAAGTAAATTGTGCCTACGTTATCAATCGTTCGTCGATTCTTTTTGTGTGTTGGAGGAACATCTCGACCCTTCCTCCACATTAGTGACCCCGGCGAATATTAAATGTGATTTTGACTACAAAAAGTACTGACGTGAATCCCCCAATCAAGTGTTGGAGACTTGAAAGGAGGAGGACCTCCTTTCAACCACAGAACACTTATTGCTTTCAACACTCGAATTATGTAACTGCTTTCGTGGTCCATAATTAATATACAAATATTAATATACATATACGATCGTAGTTTAAAATCTTACAGAAAAATACTTAACCACTATTTGCAGGAGCGGACATGCCAGTAGTGATCACAGTACTGAACAGCTACTCGGGCTGGGCGCTGTGCGCGGAAGGGTTCATGCTGAACAACTCGCTCATGACCATCGTGGGCGCGCTCATCGGCAGCTCGGGAGCCATCCTCTCCTACATCATGTGCAAGGTAAGACAATACAACCAAAAGACGCGTTATAGTACCCGAACCCCCAGCAGGTGAGGCCGAGGTAGTAACCAAAGTTTGTCGGGAATTCTAAGACATTCTTCCGAGGGCTCCCGGCCGTCGGTAGTGATGGGGCACCGTGGTAAGACTCCGGTATAGCATATATGAAAGATTTCGACACGCAAAAAAATCTTGGAATATTTTATCTTTTGTGCAGTTATTCTGCAACGATTAGGGAGCGCATCGCCTATTACAGAGGTTACTCGGCTGTTCTGTTAGTCGGAGTAGAGACATTGTCATCCAAACTATACACTTCAAAATTGAGTTGCGAGATTCCAAAATAACTTTTTCTTTCCACAAGAATTCCTCGAACAAGCATAGAGTAATTGCAAGTTAAATAAAAGCTTGTAAAATAAATGTACTATGTACTCATACCTAAGTAGGTATTTAGCGAATTACAATACTAACTGTATTGCCCTTTCCCAGGCCATGAACAGATCCCTTCCCAACGTGATCCTGGGCGGCTACGGCATAGCGTCAGGCGGGTCGGCGCGGCCCGAGGGCGCCACTCACACCGAACTCAACGTGGACTCCGTCGCAGACCTCATTCACCGGGCCGCCAACATTATCATTACACCTGGTAACATTTTGTTTTTTTTAAATAGTCCCCATTCCAGATTTCTTGATTTCCTTGATTCATATTTCGTTGCACGTGTAGCTCCTAAACGGTTTGATCTATTCGGGAACTGGATACGGCATATTGTTAAGGTTAATGAGAAGTGCGATAAGACTGCTCTCTGTAGGTACAATATAAATATACCTACTTACCTAATTAAAAACCATACTTACTATACGATTATTATTTCAGGGTACGGTCTCTGCGTAGCAAAAGCACAATATCCTATTGCGGAATTGGTCCAGATTTTAAAAGGAGTCGGCAAAAAAGTGCGATTTGCTATCCACCCCGTAGCAGGTATAATCTTCTTGAATAATATTAAAATGTATCACTCTCATACATTAGTATGCATGCATGAAACAAACGAGTATGCTAATAATCCTCTCTAAATGTTAACAGGTCGTATGCCGGGCCAGTTGAATGTGCTCCTGGCTGAAGCTGGAGTCCCATACGACGACGTTTTCGAAATGGAGGAAATCAATGATGACTTCCCTGACACAGATCTTGTACTTGTCATTGGTAAGTACACCATAATATCAAATGAGTTTCATAATTAAAAATACCTTTAAAGTTTTTCAAAGTTATCAACCCTAGTGGAACGAGTGGGGCGAGAATTTAATACGGGTATAACTTGCCCCACTAAAAATAATTAGTAGGAAAAGTGGAAAAGAAACTTCTCTCGGCTGCCATCCCAGTTGAAGTTTGATTATTAATTTTCAACAACTACCCAGTTTGACATCCTACATCTGTCTGTTTAAATTTTACACGGCAATAAGCAATAAGTCGAAATGAAGTCTTACATATATAGATTTCCCTGCCCACTTTGTGGAAAAGGGCGTGACTGTACGAATTTATTAACCTTTCAATAAATTCAAAAAGTGTACATAATATCCGGCCACATCAGCAGAACAACCGACGGCCGATGGAGAAAGCGAGTTCTGGGGTGGAGACCGCGACATGACAAACGTAGCGTAGGACGTCCACCCGCCAGCTGGACCGACGATCTGGAAAAGGTCGCAGGCTGGGACTGAATGCGAAAGGCGCAGGACCGTGTGTTGTACTGTTGTGGCGTCAATTGGGACAGGCCTACGTCCAGCAGTGGACTGCTATAGGCTGATTTGGTGTAGGTACATAATATGAATGCGTGGTCCGGTGGTCGATTACTAATTATTTTTTATTATTTTAGGTGCCAATGACACAGTGAACAGCGCTGCTGAGTCTGACCCCAATTCACCCATCGCAGGAATGCCCGTACTTAAAGTCTGGAAGTCAAATCAGGTACTTAACTAGAATGTTTGATAGATATAAACTCCATGTGCCATGTAGAAAGATCCATTTCTTAATCAATCAAGTTAAGTAGCCTACCGCTGTTCACTGTTTGACATAAGCTTCTCTTATATTCCCCCCTTTTAAAGATAAAAAAAAATAAAGTTAACATTTTGTATTTAATAAAAAAATACTTAAAAAAAATTAAAAAGAAAATTATAGATAATTATTATGATTATGATATATGTTATTACATTACATAGAGGTTATTGATGGGTCTTATACTGTACTATACCCGTACTGCACTGTATAGTCACAAATTAGAGATAGTACTGATGGAAAACTACATACAAAATTCGCTGAGGATACGCACAAATAGACACCGCTCACAGAGTTCACAGACACGAGGTCAAAGATTTTCGATACTGATTTGTGCGCGAGTATGCGTAGCAGAGGGTAGGTGTGAAAAGAAAGTACATAGGTACATGAGATACCCATAGTTCAGTGCGTGTTTAGAGTCTTCCTTCTCTTTACTATGATCTCGTTCCTTAAAGGCTAGCTTGTACCATTTTTTTTAGTTTAGTTACAGCTAATAATATAGATTTATGCTTATCATTTTGCCATATCAAACATAACTGAATTCTTCCAGGTCGTGGTAATGAAGAGATCGATGGGCGTGGGTTACGCCGCTGTAGACAACCCCATATTCTATAACCCCAACACCGCCATGTTGCTCGGAGACGCCAAAAAGACTTGCGACGCACTTTTAGAACGTATCAAGCATCTCGCCGCTTAAATATGCAACTGGCACTATTGAACTCTACCCGGTGTGCCAAATAACTAAACTCGTACAAATATAATTGGCCCAATTTGACATTTGTGTTAAGTCAAATGTCAAATATCCACCAATGAGATTCTCGCCACTGAATGTATTCTTATTGGTTGATTCCGGATCTGCCAATGAGAGTGGAAGAATCTGCCGATGAGAGTCGTGATGGTGCTTTCTCAAACGGGCCTATTATTTTTTGATACATTAGCAGAATCTATCTGCGTATGTTTTGGAGTCAGTCATTCAGCATTCAGTACCTATAGACTGTTATTTTATATTAACTTCAAACAAATATTGTTCAGTTTCATTGGACTTTCTCATCACAATGATTTTTTATCCAAAAATTTCATAATAGAAAATGCGAAGTACGTTTTCTCTCCCTACCGCCGAGGGATAATGTAGTGAGAAGGTATCTCCTTGGTCATTCTAATCTTAAACTGAAAGACTGTCAACTTTATGGCGCCATATTAACGTAAGTTAAATAAAATTAGTATAAAATAGTATAATTTGTATTATAATATACCTATCTGTTATCATGTACCTACTATTTTATGAGAATCAACAAAGAATAGGTATACAAAGATACTACCCGGCGGAAATTATCTGCGAGCCTGGCTTCCCCTCGCGCTTCCCCGCATCTCGCCCCGTTTTCACCTATCCAGTATATAGTCCGTTCAGAGATATATTACCTCTAGCACTTAGGTTGCCTATCTTGATTGCTGTGTTACCCCAATAAGTATTTGTTTCTCCCATGTAATCTTACTTTTAGTCGAAACTTACTTTCTTCTTTTGCTGGCGTTTTTTTCGGGTGTGACCATTATTTGAGATGTGGAACGTTGTGGAAGCAGCAACTTCGCCTTCGTTAGTGGTGATAGTGATTTATTTTTTTCAGAAATCCTTTAAAAATTAATAAATCTTAAATACAATCGCATAGTAAAAGAAGCACTGTCTTAGTGAAGTTAAGTTTATTGTGACAATAAAAACCAAAACTATTCGTGCTAAACGTTGGATGTTATAATCTCCACTTAATTCGGTAAAATGTCATAGGCTAGCACTCATAGGGCGACTTTACTGCAATGCCAACACACAGAAAACGATCGACGAGCTGTCAGTCAGAGGTAATAAAACTGTGAACGGACTATAGCCCGCGCGCGATTGAAATATACTAGTAATCAGCCATTTTCCATTGACTTTGACAAGTTCCTGCACATTCTCGTTCTATTCTATTCTATTTTTGATTGTGGCTTTCTGCCGGGCTGATGCCGGCAACTCTGCGAAAATCGAACGTGCGATGGAGATTGCGTGCCTTTTATTGTGGTTTTAGTAACCAATTTTGTAAGTGTTCGGTGTTAGGTTACATTCTCGTTGCGCTCGAATTATACCGTACAGTTTGCATGACGTCATTATGACAGGTTCGCAGATATTTCCGCTGGGCTATAGTTATATATTAGAATAACTACAGTAGATACGATTAGTAACAAACGTAAACAAGAATAGACTTTATGTCAACGGCATAAAGCTTTTGTGGTTGAAATGCAGAGAGTGAGAACACAGTGGTGCAACTGTAAATAACAACTAAATGCCTTTGAAATAAAAGTTAATTTTGTTTACGTTAATATAACTGTCACAGAGATCAAGCTATATTTTACAGAGTATAGTATGTTGGAAACTATGTACAATCAACTAATGAAATTTGGATATTATTTTTAAAAAATATTAAAAATGAATATGAAATGCTATGAAATTATTTGTCTTCGGCCTCTCGGCTTTATTTTAACTTAGTATCTCGTATAACTAGTCTATAAGCGTATTTTAGATTTTTTATTTTAATATCAATTTTAGGCAAATGAATTTGTCTTTTATGCATGTAAATAATTAATTATACATTTTATTTTATATTTCCTTTTACAGGATTTTGAGATTTTGATACATTTAGGAAATTCGTACATTATACCCACAGATTATATAATTAAAAGCAGATGACGCATGCTGAACAAAAAAGTGAGGCAATAAAGCAAATACCAAATAAAAAAGTGAGTAGGTACCTACTGTAGCGCGACAGTGCTAAACAAAATTTACCACACGTAGTGGTAGTGAGTGATTCTACACAGTATTCACTTTTTGATTTAGTATTTGCTTTATTGGCCTCACTTTCTTGTTCGGCATGCGTCATCTGCCTTTAGTTCTATAATCTGTGATTATACATATATTTTCCGAATATTCTATTGTACATTTCCTTAATAGACACTTTAATGTACATTAGATTATACAATGGCATCTATATTCATGGAAAATTGTGATTTTGTTTGATATAGGTATATAACAAAGATTATAATGATCTAGCTACGCGTCCTATTTTTATAGTAACCTACAGTACCTTACTAGTGAGAGTGTGTCTATACCCAGCGGTTGACCATTGCCTGCGTGGTAACGAATTCATTAAATAATTAGATCTATATTAGTTCTATCGAGATATGTTTAACACGCAATTTGTTCCGTTTTAGTTTTTACGCAAATTACTTCTTCTATAACAGTTACTCAGCGATGTACTTTTAAATTACGCACTTTGTAATCTAGACAGGCGATTAGATCTAATCTAATCGCCTGTCTAGATTTCTTCTATTATCTCGATAGAACTAATATAGATCTTATTATTTAATGAATTCGTTACCACGCAGGCAATGGTCAACCGCTGGGTACAGACACACCTAGTGAGATCGTATTAATCTCACCCTAGATGTGATATCATATCATAGTATGTGCCTGTCTACATTTTGAATTATTATCTATACCTACCTACCTATCTGAGAAGAGAAAGTCTAGTCGGTATTTACAGATAAACTAGTACCTACCTACATAAGCCGTCTTCAAAAATAATTTTAGGTACAATTATTTGTTAATAGATATTCGCTTAAAAAGTTATTTTTAGCGCTGCCCCTATGTCAAATGTTTTTGTTTATCGACCACCATGTCATGCTACTTTCTTTAACAAATCTTTGAAACTATAGTAAAATTTTTAATTAGACGAAGTCAATTTACAGCAGCTCACACGCAGACTTCGTCAAATATTTTTGACGAAGTGATATTAGCTGCTGTAAATTGACTTCGTCCCAAAGGTTTTATAGGTATTTTACCTACTAATTTATAGATATTATATTTATAGGCACAATATGTATGATTTATTAATACTTTCGGTGCCTTACTTGAAAACATTTACCAAAATTATCTAAATAATAATATTGGAGTGTCATTACCTACTTACTTGTTTAAATCCAAGTAATTAATATTTGAAATTAAATTTATTTCTCTATCTTTACTTCAGAAAGTTTGAAATAGTAAAGAATATCATTCCATGATTACTAAATGTTAATGTTATAATAATTGTAAATGTATTCAAATAAATATTCTTAGTTTGCGACGCTAGGAAACTGCATTTGACATGCAAGTAAAATTTGAAAAGATGTGATCATTGTTGTACTAATGAAATTGTTAAGTGTAATTTTGCAAATAAAGACTTGTCTTTATTAATACAATTGGTTTTATTTTATGGTTTAAGTAAAAGCAAAGATAATAAAATAGTATAGATCGGCAACTCCCTGCGTCGCGCCACGCTGTCAGTAGAGTTGACGTGCGCGTTGACGGACAATTTGCTTACATTTTATTGATCACACGCACACATTCAAGCTGGAGTTTCCGCCCTGTGGTAAAAGTTAAGAAAAGTAGGTATTACGTTAGCGTAAGTACCTACTTTGAAATACAAGGTTTCATAAGCTTTGAGTATCTACTTACCTATTACTATACAGAAAGCAATAGGCAGGAAAAATAGGTACTTACCTAACTACCTACTTAGTCTCACGTAGGCGCTACTACTGCAGAAGGATATCAGTTTTGTTAGAGGTCCGTGCCCAATGGGTAAAAACAGGAACCTATTCTTCGCCGTCTGTCCGTCACACATTTTCAAAGATGATGTAGGTATTTCTATTACTGCTATAACAGCAAAAATACTAAAATTAGAATCCCATACAACATACATTTTTTGCCCTCACCTCATTCACTACAGCATCGGTTCCGAACCTGGGGGTAATTACCCCCGCAGGGGTAAAACAGGTATTTTGTGGGGGTAACATACGTTCTAACTAAAATAGATGAATAGACTATAAAAGAATAAGATTATATTATATAAAATAAAATATCAGTGTAAGTACCTAGGTAGGTACCCGGCATCGCGATCTCTCAAGTTCGTAAAATCTCAGTGAAGTAGGTATGGAGCAAGGAGGTGCCCCCGCACACTATGTATGGCGAATAACAGATTCAGAAAACCCTATCATTGCTAACAGAGCTCTGAACATGTTGGTACCATTTGTTACCACATATAGATGCGAGGGCGGCTTCTCAACTCTGGCAACCTTGAAAACAAATCCAGAAACCGTCTGAACATGGAGCGTCATATGAGATACGCGTTGAGTGTAACTTAGTGTAATATTAAAAGCTTGCAAGCTTAAAACATTATCAAATTTCACACTAACTAAATATGGACTGTGAATTTTTAAGTTAAAAGCACATCTTTTAACTTATTTTTTTTTAAAAAGAAGACCCGATCCCGAGACTATTCTAATAAGCCCAATCATGGTAGGTATATATCCAGTTATTTTCAGAAGTTTGGTATCCCACAGACTACTTTATGCATCAGCCAGTTTCAGGTTACCATGTTGTGGCAATACACCGACAATTCGACGAAGATAGGGAGGCACTCCATGAAAGATAAGCGCTTCCCTAACGCAGCTTCAGGGCAAAGTGTTGAAAGCGTTGGCGATGTCAAGAGACACTGCCATCACCACCCCGACCTGCAATATCGCTTTCTCCGTCAGATCTCGAATGAGCATGATCGCGTCCACGGTGGAGAGCCCCTGACGGAACAAAACTGGTCATTCGCCAGATCTGGCCCCACGCGTGTTAGGTGTCCGACGAGGTGCTGTGCAAAATTCGCTCAAAAAAGCTGCACGGCTCGTCGAGCAGCACGATCAGCCGGTGCCCGGATGGGAAGTCTGCCGGCCGGTGCCCGGATGGGAAGTCTGCCGGCCGCCGCCGCCGCCCCGCCTTTCGGATCTGAACCAGTTTCCCCCGTCTTCCAGGCCTTGTGAAACTGGTTCTTTCGAGGCATTGGTTCATCCGCTGGACCGCTCCAGTGCCACAGGCAGACACACAATACATAGGTCACACTTAAATTATAATACCCCTCGTTTTTCGTCGGGGGTTAACTAACTAAATGTTGGTAACAAAGTGGTATTCTAAATATGTTTTAAAAATCGTTGTTTAAAAATCTCACAATATTTAAATTAAACCGGCCAAGTGCAACTCGGACTCGCGCACTTTCCACGTTCCTGTAGTGCATTGGTTCCTAACCTTTTCAGAGCTGTTACCCCTATGGCATGTTAGAGAAACTGATTTCACCCCCCCCCCCCCCATCAAAAATTTCAAGAAAGCAATACAGGCAATGAAAAACATCTTTTTTCATAAAAATACATATTTAGAATACCACTTTGTTACCAACATTTAGTTAGTTAACCCCCGACGAAAAACGAGGGGTATTATAATTTAAGTGTGACCTATGTATTGTGTGTCTGCCTGTGGCACTGGAGCGGTCCAGCGGATGAACCAATGCCTCGAAAGAACCAGTTTCACAAGGCCTGGAAGACGGGGGAAACTGGTTCAGATCCGAAAGGCGGGGCGGCGGCGGCGGCCGGCAGACTTCCCATCCGGGCACCGGCCGGCAGACTTCCCATCCGGGCACCGGCTGATCGTGCTGCTCGACGAGCCGTGCAGCTTTTTTGAGCGAATTTTGCACAGCACCTCGTCGGACACCTAACACGCGTGGGGCCAGATCTGGCGAATGACCAGTTTTGTTCCGTCAGGGGCTCTCCACCGTGGACGCGATCATGCTCATTCGAGATCTGACGGAGAAAGCGATATTGCAGGTCGGGGTGGTGATGGCAGTGTCTCTTGACATCGCCAACGCTTTCAACACTTTGCCCTGAAGCTGCGTTAGGGAAGCGCTTATCTTTCATGGAGTGCCTCCCTATCTTCGTCGAATTGTCGGTGTATTGCCACAACATGGTAACCTGAAACTGGCTGATGCATAAAGTAGTCTGTGGGATACCAAACTTCTGAAAATAACTGGATATATACCTACCATGATTGGGCTTATTAGAATAGTCTCGGGATCGGGTCTTCTTTTTAAAAAAAAATAAGTTAAAAGATGTGCTTTTAACTTAAAAATTCACAGTCCATATTTAGTTAGTGTGAAATTTGATAATGTTTTAAGCTTGCAAGCTTTTAATATTACACTAAGTTACACTCAACGCGTATCTCATATGACGCTCCATGTTCAGACGGTTTCTGGATTTGTTTTCAAGGTTGCCAGAGTTGAGAAGCCGCCCTCGCATCTATATGTGGTAACAAATGGTACCAACATGTTCAGAGCTCTGTTAGCAATGATAGGGTTTTCTGAATCTGTTATTC
This sequence comes from Miltochrista miniata, assembly GCA_933228765.1. Classification (NCBI taxonomy): domain Eukaryota; kingdom Metazoa; phylum Arthropoda; class Insecta; order Lepidoptera; family Erebidae; genus Miltochrista; species Miltochrista miniata. The sequence goes on along the minus strand of OW121749.1, from coordinate 17,785,131 downwards.
GCCATACATAGTGTGCGGGGGCACCTCCTTGCTCCATACCTACTTCACTGAGATTTTACGAACTTGAGAGATCGCGATGCCGGGTACCTACCTAGGTACTTACACTGATATTTTATTTTATATAATATAATCTTATTCTTTTATAGTCTATTCATCTATTTTAGTTAGAACGTATGTTACCCCCACAAAATACCTGTTTTACCCCTGCGGGGGTAATTACCCCCAGGTTCGGAACCGATGCCTTAGGGCTTAGCTTACCGGTATGATATATCATCTTATATGATATATATATCATACTTTAGCAGTATGATATTATAAGGTAGCCATTATGGCAGTGTCGTCAGCCAAAGTAGCTATTGTATATGTGGTGTTTCTGGAATATCAAAGGTATACAGCAGGTAGAGAACTGGACCTAGCACGCTTTCCTGTGGTAGGTACCCCAGGTTCAATTGTTTGCTCGAATTAAGCATCTTCTAGTCGAATTCTGAATGCTCTGTTGGTGATGTAAGATTTACCGTCAAAAGAGCTTCCGAGGCTTAACGCTGCGTAAATGGTTAAAGTTCTATCGGGCAAGTTATGACCTGCCTGATAGCTAAGTCTCTGTACATACCGGGTCCTATATCTACATATCTGACCCGTGTAACTTCGTTTGCGTCCCATGTGAGTTATTGAATTCATTTGTTACAAAAAATTTTAAATAAAAAATAGAACCGACTTCATACAAATCCTTAAAAATAAAATTTACCTAGCACATAGTAATATGTATTTTGATTTATCAGATTTTATTCAATATCATATTGAAGTCGGCGCCAAGTAAACCCATAGGTTTAGGTAGGTATTATTAATGGCACGAACTTCAATATTATATTGAATAAAACCTGATAAATCAAAATACATATTACTATGTGCTAGGTAAATTTTATTTTTAAGGATTTGTATGAAGTCGGTTCTATTTTTTATTTAAAATTTTTATTTCTTTATTGAAGTGAAACTTCTTTATCGGCGTTGGAAAAAAATTTGCGTCACGTCACGTCACGTCACGATTTTTGGTTACGCGCCATCTTTGTTCTGTTCCCCACCACGGTGGATTCGAATTAAGAGTACTTTAACTTTATCCAGGGACAGCATGTCATTTAAGGGTTTTTGGACTTTTGGGCTTTTGGACTTTTGGACTTTTGGATGGGACATTGGTACTTTGGGTCTTTGGGACTTTGGAACTTTGAGACTTTGGGACTTTTGAACTTTGAACTTTTGAACTTTTGAACTTTTGAACTTTTGAACTTTTGGTCTTTTGGACTTTTGGATGGGACCTTGGTACTTTGGGTCTTTGGGACTTTGGAACTTTGGGACTTTGGGACTTTGGGACTTTGGGACTTTTGGACTTTTGGACTTTTGGATGGGACTTTGGTACTTTGGGTCTTTGGGACTTTTGGACTTTTGGACTCTTGGACTTTTGGACTTTTGGACTTTTGGATGGGACCTTGGTACTTTGGGTCTTTGGGACTTTGGAACTTTGGGACTTTGGGACTTTTGGACTTTTGGACTTTTGGACTTTTGGATGGGACTTTGGTACTTTGGGTCTTTGGGACTTTGGGACTTTTGGACTTTTGGACTTTTGAATGGGACCTTGGTACTTTGGGTCTTTGGGTCTTTGGGTCTTTGGGACTTTGGAACTTTGGGACTTTGGGACTTTGGGACTTTGGGACTTTGGGACTATGGCACTTTTGGACTTTTGGACTTTTGGATGGGACTTTGGTACTTTGGGTCTTTGGGACTTTGGGACTTTGGGACTTTGGGACTTTTGGACTTTTGTACTTTTGGACTTTTGGACTTTTGGACTTTTGGACTTTGGGACTTTGGGACTTTTGAACTTTTGAACTTTTGAACTTTTGAACTTTTGGACTTTTGGACTTTTGGATGGGACCTTGGTACTTTGGGTCTTTGGGACTTTGGAACTTTGGGACTTTGGGACTTTGGGACTTTGGGACTTTGGGACTTTTGGACTTTTGGACTTTTGGACTTTTGGATGGGACTTTGGGTCTTTGGGACTTTTGGACTTTTGGACTTTTGGACTTTTGGACTTTTAGACTTTTGGACTTTTGGACTTTTGGACTTTTGGACTTTTGGACTTTTGGACTTTTGGACTTTTGGACTTTTGGACTTTTGGACTTTTGGACTTTTGGACTTTTGGACTTTTGGACTTTTGGACTTTTGTACTTTTGGACTTTTGGACTTTTGTACTTTTGGACTTTTGGACTTTTGTACTTTCGGACTTTTGGACTTTTGGACTTTTGGACTTTTGGACTTTTGGACTTTTGGACTTTTGGACTTTTGGACTTTTTGGACTTTTGGACTTTTGTACTTTTGGACTTTTGGACTTTTGTACTTTTGGACTTTTGGACTTTTGTACTTTCGGACTTTTGGACTTTTGGACTTTTGGACTTTTGGACTTTTGGACTTTTGGACTTTTGGACTTTTGGACTTTTTGGACTTTTAGACTTTTAGACTTTGGGCCTTTGGGACTTTGGGACTTTGGGACTTTGGGACTTTGGGACTTTGGGACTTTGGGACTTTGGGACTTTGGGACTTTGGGACTTTGGGACTTTGGGACTTTGGTACTTTGGGACTTTGGGACTTTGGTACTTTGGGACTTTGGGACTTTGGGACTTTGGTACTTTGGGACTTTGGGACTTTGGGACTTTGGTACTTTGGGACTTTGGGACTTTGGGACTTTGGGACTTTGGGACTTTGGGACGTTGGGACTTTGGGACTTTTGGACTTTTGGACTTTTGGACTTTTGGACTTTTGGACTTTTGGACTTTTGGACTTTTGGACTTTTGGACTTTTGGACTTTTGGACTTTTGGACTTTTGGACTTTTGGACTTTTGGACTTTTGGACTTTTGGACTTTTGGACTTTTGGACTTTTGGACTTTTGGACTTTTGGACTTTTGGACTTTTGGACTTTTGGACTTTTGGACTTTTGGACTTTTGGACTTTTGGACTTTTGGACTTTTGGACTTTTGGACTTTGGGACTTTTGGACTTTTGGACTTTGGGACTTTTGGCCTTTGGGACTTTTGGACTTTTGGATGGGATCTTGGTACTTTGGGTCTTTGGGACTTTGGAACTTTGGGACTTTGGGACTTTTGGACTTTTGGGCTTTTGGACTTTTGGATGGGACCTTGGTACTTTGGGTCTTTTGGACTTTGGACTTTTGGACTTTTGGACTTTTGGACTTTTGGAGTTTTGGACTTTTAGACTTTTAGACTTTGGGACTTTGGGCTGTGGGACTTTGGGACTTTGGGACTTTGGGACTTTGGGACTTTGGGACTTTGGGACTTTGGGACTTTGGGACTTTGGGATTTTGGGACTTTGGGACTTTGGGACTTTGGGACTTTGGGACTTTGGGACTTTGGGACTTTGGGACTTTGGGACCTTGAGACCTTGGGACTTTGGGACTTTGGGACTTTTGGACTTTTGGCCTTTTGGACTTTTGGACTTTGGACTTTTGGACTTTTGGACTTTTGGACTTTTGGACTTTTGGACTTTTGGACTTTTGGACTTTTGGACTTTTGGACTTTTGGACTTTTGGACTTTTGGACTTTTGGACTTTTGGACTTTTGGACTTTTGGACTTTTGTACTTTTTGACTTAATTTAAGGTGAGGTGAAAATTAAGTTTATGAAGAAGTTTCACTTCTTACGTGTGTACACTAAGTACACGCAATTTTTTTTAAGTGACGGGTGGACCGAAAAGTATTTCTATCTATATGTAAAGTTCTCATCAACACAAATCAATCAAGTCGAAACACAAGGTAACTGCTGTAAATCGAAAGCAAATTTCTTAAGAAATATTGTGAACAAAGAAAGATTCATTTTGCAGCTTTGCAGGCGACTGAACCACGAAATAATAAGGACATTAACAGCTAATGACGACGCAGATATGCTCATTCAGACTGCAATAGAAGAAGCTGAAAGAAACGAGAATGTCGTAGTAGTTGGGCATATTGGTCAGAAGCCATAGAAAAAAGTATTTCAGTACAAAATTGTTAAAAAGTAAGTAAAAATAGCTGCGAGTTGACGGTTACTAGTGAAAAGTGATCCTTTAACTTCATGAAAACGAACAAGAACTGTAAAAACTTATGAAAAATATTCTGTTAAAATTCCAATTTTTCAAACTTACAATTTGTTAATTTGAGAGTAGGGTAGGTACCATACCAAGTGAAAAATTAATTAAATTTTGTATTTATTTGCATTTAACTTTGTTATCAGACTATCATTCATTGCAAAATTGATATAAATTGAATAAACATTTTAAATAGATTGTGTATTGAACTGCTTAATTGGTTTTCAAATACAATTGAATCTACATAAGTACTTAATACTTATACAAATTAAGAATTTTGTTCATATATTCCCTTTTTTTGAGTAGGTAAATATTGTAAAGTATTATAAATTACTTGTCCATTACTCTAAGTGACACTACATTCTTCACTGATATAAATTATTTTCAAAGGGCAATATAAATAAAAATGATGACCCGCAGTGCTGTAACCCGTGACTTGCAACAAAAGTTCAATCTCACCATTAAGGAACTTGAAATTTGCAAAAATCTTAATAAGCAGTTGTTGGAAGAACGGGACGACAGTGAAAAAGAAATATTAAATGTCATTGAGAAAAATACCCAACTCAAACAAGAGTTGGCTGAGCTACATTCACAGGTAATGGAGCTCACACTACAGCGGAATCATCTTCAGGAAACGGTGGTAGGTCTGGAAGAGTGCAGCAACACCCATGAGAGAGCCTTAAAGCGTATCAGCATTCTGGAATGTGAGCTAAGTGATGTTCATAACTCCATCACTCACAGGGAGACTCTCAAATCAGCTGATCAGGTTGCCCTCTCCCACAGTCTGTATGATGAGCTGATGAGTGTAAAGTCAGATCGTATTAATCTTGACCAGCCCATGACCTCAGATATTATAGATCTCTCGACACCCGATACTTCTAATAATATTACTTTAGCATCTAACAACACCATTAGATTAGTTAGTACTAGCAGGAATAAATTAAAAAAATATATAAAGCTCAATAAATTTATTGTTAAATCACAGAAACAAATCAAAAAGTTTAAAATAGGTGCGAATAAATATCTTAGGACTTGTAAATCAAATTATCAGCTACAACAAGTAGTAGAAACTAGTAGAAAACAATTAACCATTCAAACAGAGCAGTATGAGACTGATATACTTCAATTGCAGTCAGAAATCATACATTTAAATAAGTCTTTAGAGTCAATAACATTAAAGTACAAAATATCACAAAAAGAAATTGGAGAGTATATTGAGGCACTAAATAGCTTGGTTGAGTCTTGTCACAGCAATGAACAAAGGTTCCATTCACTTGAGAAATTATATAATCAATCACCAGCCTGTGAAGAATCTCTGCCACATTCTTCCTTGCCCATAACATCCCAGACTGAGTCAACGCTTCCAGGGGTTCACTTAGCGGGCAGTATGGATGAACATGCTATACAATTAAACTTAACTTCCTCTGCTGACCCTGTAACAAAGGTTTCAGAAATTGTAAATACTGGAAAGATAGTTGTATATTGTGATGAAATCGGCCAGAACTTAGGTTACCACTTAGTTCAACATATGAGTAGTTCAGTCATAATTAATTCATTTCCTGGGGCCACCTACTCTCAAATAGTTAGTAAAGTATTGACTAGTACACACTGCCCACAATCAACAATAGTTATATTTATTGGCAGGAGAGACTATGTAAATATAAACACTATTAATAATTTCCATGAAAAGTTGTCAAAATTGTCAGTCAAACAGGTAATATTGTCTACATTACCATATAGTAAATCTTTCTCACGTAATGAGAACAATACTCGATACAAAATAAACAGAAAATTATACAAGTTGACTAATAATAGTAGAAATTTTGAATTATTCGACTGTAATCTTGTATTACGTGAATCTTTTTTGACTATAAATAGATACTTACTATCTAAGTTCTTAAGACGACAGGTAGCGATATTGCTATCAAATTTTTTATTGAATCAAGCCAAACTTTTGGCTTCTAATAAAACTGCTCGTATTGAGTATAATTTTAATAATAGTGTTGACATACTAGGTTGGGAAGGCGTCCCAAACAAGTCAAAAAACTAGGTTATAAGACAACAGATAAAAAATCTGGCCATGGCTACAGGTCTTTTGAGACCATTGAGCCTACCACAAATAATGTTTTAAAAAGTAATAATTCTGAGTGCTGTAATAACAATATATCTAGTAGCTCAAACATAGCACACAATAGTATTGAAGTCTTATCCAACAAGCAGACAAATATCCAGAATAGTAAGACAACAAAATGTTTCTCTGGCAAGCTAACACCTTGTTATACTAAAAATAAAGAAATTATAAAATGTATTAACCTGGTCCATCAAAACATTCAAGGTTTGGATGGGAAGGAGCTGGAATTGGAATTGTTTATGAATTCCAGCAGAATTGACATTGTATGTTTAAATGAGCACTGGCTAAGAAGCCATGAATTCACTTACAGCTTTAATAATCATAAGGTTGCAAGCTCGTTCAACAGGAAAAATTATATACGAGGTGGCTCGTCAATATTGGTTAGTAAATTATTAAAATTTAAAGATAGATGTGATGTTGTTAGTCTATCCGTTGAACGGGTTGTAGAAATTTCATGTGTTGAATTGGAGCGATTCATTGTATTAAATATGTATAAACCTCCGTGCGCCCCTTTTGATGTTTCTTTGGAGATTATGGAGTGCGCTCTAAATAAAGTTTATAATAGCCATAAAACTGTTATTGTATGTGGAGACCTTAACATAGATATTTTGGTGAAAACTTCAGAAAGTTTGGACCTTCTGAATCTATTTAAATCATTTAATTTATATAACAATTTTATGGAACCAACCAGAATAACGGCCACAACTGCAAAATGCATTGATAACATATATAGTAGTGAGAAATCCATACATAAATCTATTATCAAAAAAGTTCGCTCAGATCACACAGGGCAGTTTGTCTCATTCTGCATTTCTGAAAAAGTCCAAAACAGACAAGTAAATATGATAACATTCAGTGAAAGCCGTATACAAAATTTCAAATGTAATATTACACAAAAGGTACAGTTGTTGCCCTATCACGGTAGTTCGAATCACTTGTATAACTCATTAGTCAACTTGATTAATGGTGAGTTCAGTGCAATTTTCACACCTAAGCGCCGATCTTTTAATAAACGTTTCTCCATGAGTGAGTGGGCAACTCCTGGAATTTATAAAAGCCGTAACAAACTGTATGAACTATATGAAGAGAAGTCCTATAACCACAATCCGCAATTTCAAGAATTTGTAAAAAAATATTCAAAAACATTCAGACAAGCCTGTCTTAGAGCGAAATCTATTTATTTAAAAAATAAAATCAAATGCTCAAATAATATTATTAAAGAAACTTGGAATGTCATAAACATTGAAACTGGTAAATCTAAAATACGTTGTAATGATTTTCATTTAAAAATAGATAATTTTGATATTGAAGAGGACTTGGAAGTTGCGACTGAATTTGAAAAATATTTTTCTAACATTCCAGTTTCTATTACCAGAAGTCTCTCTTCTTGCTCTGCTTCTGCCGAACAAATTCTAAAACTTGGCGTAGACGAATGCGGCACAGACTTTGAATTCTCAGCTGTCAGTCCTATAGATGTTTTAAAAACTTTTAAAGAAATTAATATGAAAACCACTAAAGATTTATGGGGTCTATCTGTCAAAACTGTTGCTCATATTATAACTGTAATAGCCCCGCATCTGGCAACTGTGTTCAATAGCTGTGTCGAGACTGGTGTGTTTCCTGACTTGATGAAACATAGTAAAGTCATACCTTTATTTAAGGCGGGAAATAGTGAGGATCCCTCGAACTTTCGACCTGTTTCCATATTACCTACACTTAGTAAAATTTTTGAAAAGCTAATGCTTAAACAGTTGCTCAGTCACTTTAATAAACATAATTTACTACACAGGAAACAGTTCGGGTTCACAAAGGGTTGTTCAACAGTGGATGCGGGAGTTGCTTTACTTAAGAGTATTTACACGGCTTGGGAGGATTCGCAGGATGCACTGGGTGTGTTTTGCGATTTGTCTAAGGCCTTCGATTGTGTTCACCACGAAACTCTGATCAAAAAGTTGCGCCACTATGGTGTCAGGAATAGAGCTCTCGACCTCATGACTTCTTATTTGAGCAATAGAATTCAGAGGGTTGAAGTAAACGGTATACGATCTCCAGGGACTCCAGTTGTGATGGGTGTCCCGCAGGGTTCAATCCTTGGTCCATTTCTCTTTTTAATATACATAAATGATTTACCTTATTATGTTAGGGATGAACATGAGATTGTTCTGTTCGCGGATGATACTTCTCTGACATTTAAAATTAATAGACAGTTAATAGATTATGACGATGTTAACAGTGCACTTTCAAAAGTTGTTTATTGGTTTAGCGTTAATAACCTTCTTTTAAATGATAAAAAAACTAAAGTAATAAAGTTTTCGACACCTAATGTGAGACAGGTGGCGACCAATGTACAACTGAATGGATCCGGACTGGACTCTGTGGAGACTACAGTATTTTTAGGCATTACAATTGACTCGAAGTTGCACTGGGGCCCGCATATAGAAAAATTGTCAGGTAAATTAAGTTCTGCTGCATATGCAGTTAAAACAATTAGACGGCTCACTGATGTTGAAATGGCTAGAATAGTCTATTTCAGTTATTTCCATAGTGTTATGTCATACGGAATTCTTCTCTGGGGAGATTCAGCGGACATCAATAACATATTTATATTACAAAAGAGAGCTGTGAGAGCAATATACCAGCTAGGTCCTAGAGTTTCTCTAAGAGAAAAATTCAAAGAAATTAATATTCTAACTGTTATATCACTATACATATATGAAAATTTAATTTATGTGCATAAAAATAAGGACCAATTTCTAAAAAAATGTGATATACACAATGTAAATACCAGGCATAAAGATAATCTTGTTTTACATGCTACTCGTCTACACAGTATAAGCAGTTCTTTTGTCGGACAATGTATAAAGTTTTATAATAAACTTCCCAAAGAAACTAGATTATTGTCAATAAACAAATTCAAAGCTACCATTAAAGCCAAATTATGTAGCAAGGCATATTATACAATTCAAGACTATATAGATGATAAAAATGCGTGGGTTTAAGGCGCTCCAAGTCAACACACAAAAAAAAAAAATATGTACCTACCTAGACGAATTTTGTTTAAAAAAGGATATTGCTTAATGAAAACTCGCGTGTACAAATCTCATCACACAAATCATTCAACAATTACACCTCTGTAGTTGTTGAATGATTTGTAATTACCTACTGGATGTTAAAAGAGTGGCTGGAGTTTTATTGCCAGGTTCTTTTTTTCTCCAGCTCTACCTATTGCTTTGCGAATCTGGCAGTAAATGTAAATGTAGAAGCAATCATTTGGACGTTCATAAGCGTTACATTGTGACCTATATGAATAAAGATTTTTTCATTTCATTTTCATTTCATTTCATTTCATATAGATTTATTAATCCTTTTGCTGGGTCTCACCCCACTACAAAAAAATATATTCTAACTGAAAGAGGGAAACTGTGAAAAAAAGGATTTATAGTAAGTTCAACTCATCTGTGCGCGCGGCCCTATGTGTGGGTAAACCTCGTATAAACACAGTGACTTCGTGTGCGTGACAAGAGGTACAGTGAAGTACAAAATACAAAAACACTTGTTTAACTAAAATAAAAAACTTAAGGGGTGAAATGTATGTTAAACATATTAATATGTTTTGCTGCTAAAAGAATAAAATTGGGGAATTTTAGGATTCGCTGCTCTCTACAAGGTTAATTATAAATTCAAATTCCATATCAAAATGTCCATAGTATTCTTCTTCTTTGTATTACGCCACATCTCTTCATCAATTTGACCTAAACGTTCGTTTATTAATTTCATTATTCCCATCACATTTTGTTCGATGTTATGCGAAGCATTATATATTTTTTAAATTTCCCATACATTTTCGATTGGGTTTAGTTCAGGATGATACGGTGGTAGCCGAAGAACTTTTAAGCCATATGGCTGAAGTGTGTCATCATCTTATAACAAACTACTGACCCTTGCAACTTCGTTTACGTCACTTAAGGTGTACGAAAGGAGAGGTATTTCTTCGTCATACTCATCAAGCAGCGTGTAAAACTGTCCTGCCCTCTCCCAAACGAACCGCGCAAAATATCGGGATCAAAAGTATCCTAGAACCTTCTTCGGATCCTAAGCTCAGATTGTACCAAGTTTCATTTAAATCAATTTAGTAGTTTCAGCGTGATACCCTACAATTAAAATTTTCAGTATTCAGTATTTATTTGCTTTTCCACAATGTAGGTAAGATCTTAAATTATAGTACATAAAAGCTTCATTATGGACCCTGTTAGGGCACAGCAACATTATAAAATATAAGCCTACAAGAGCATGCATTGTGACTATAGAGAATTTAACACGTTGTTTTTTAACATTCAGTACCTAAAATTAATTTTACACATAATTTCTAATTATCTTCCATGTAAAGACTCGCGACCCTCAACAGTTTTTTAAGACGTATAGATTATGATCTTTTTACGTTTTAAATCACGTCATACAGTTCAATTTATTTGTCATATTTGCTGTATAAGCAATGTTTTTTTTCTATCGACCAACTCTGCATTTCTATTTTTTTTTGCATTAGAATTTGGAGCTCATCATTTTTTGACTATTCTGTAGGCCTTTATAAGCTAGACAATTCTACCATACATTATTTTGTTATGTCTCGAAGGGTTTAGGCAGCGTTTTCGTTAAAAGCTCCCAGACACCTTATTTTTTTCCGACATCTCCAACTAATATCGTTATATTTTAGTCAATGTATATAAAAACTCAGCAAATTATATTATACGCAAACCGTTCTCAAGAATCATTGGTGATCTCAGCATGAAAATCCATGCAGTACCTAGTTTTTAAGTTTATCGTGAACAGACAGACGCGGCGGGGACTTTGTTTTATAATAATATGTAGTGATAAAAAATATTAATTAAGTACATCGAATTGACACATCAAAAATATTTACCTGACTTCTTAAACATTTTCTCCGGGAAGGACTAGACATTTTCTTTAACGACTGTACCCATGGGATTATCACTTAGAACACTGTGCAATGAATTATAATGTAACCAACTTACACAGGATGTCAACGTTGCAGTTACATTAAGACTTGTCATGATATTTAATTTCGTTTCATTATAACGTAAGAGTTTCCTTCAAAACGTGGTAGATGACGCTGTAGGCTTTTTGCCTATTATGTTTTTTAATTCGCGGCGACGCAGAGAGTTTTCTGCAAAGACTGCTTGGCACCGCTGGTGTCGTTAATAAGTCAGTTACGTCTCTATCTCATAATATACAAATGTACTCTGTGAAGACGGCCGCGTCACTGCCACACAAATTAAAACTGTATAATTACTAGCGCACGCACACATAGCGCCGCGCGCACTGATGAGTTGAATTATCTATACAGCACTCGAAGCTTAATTAAAGCAGATGTAGTAAAAATTTGCAGTGAATCCATCCTCTTTTTGCATGCAATAAGTGGTTGCGACACTCCATCATCATTATTTGGCAAAGGAAAGGTTCAGTCTGTTCTGCTTGGTAATAAAATTGACTTGCAAGATACGATAAACGTTTTCAATTACCCGGATGCGTCACACGAGCTTGTAAAAGAAGCAGGAGAAAAATAATTTCTCGCCTTATATGGGAAACTGAAAGTCTAAACGAGTTACGATACGTCCACTTCAACAAATACGTTGGTCTGAAGAATAATGCGCTGATATTGTCAAAGTTACCACCTTCTTCAGGTGCAGCTCATCGGCATTCAAGGCGTACTTTTCATCAAGTCCAATTATGGCAAGGAAACGCATTGAGCCCAGAAAATTGGGGCTGGAATAAAAATAATAACTTTTTATCGCACATGTATACCACCAGGTCACCAGCCCCGCAGTCAATACTAAAAATAGTATCATGTACCTGCAAAAAAGGCTGCAATAAAGATGTGGATGTGTCAGAGCTGGATTGCGTTGCTCCACCATAATGTAAATATTGTCAGGGCCTTAGTTGCTTGAATAAAACTTTAGTAGACGATATATATTCTGATTTGTTTTAGATGATAAGCAAACATAAACGCATTTGTTGTTAAAACTAAATAAAACATTTTTTTGTAACCATGTATTTTTTTTAATTCAATTCGCAGGCGATTCGGCAAGCAACCCATCACTATTTTGATTTCTTTTACCATCTTTACGCCAACCTACATGCTAAATGTGGCCTTTGGGCTCTGTCTACCCCACAAGGGATACAAACGTGATCATATGTGATGTATGTACGTTTGTATAAAAATAAATATTATTTTTTCCTGTGTTGAATAATTAAATATTTGTTAAGGGCACATTTTTCGTAATCTTTGATGCACCATAGCTTGAAAACTGTAACTCGTACCAAAATGAATTTAAAACTTATTTGTAGGTAATTTATTAATAAACAATTTAGTCTTTGACCATTTGATCCTATCTTATACAGTTTTCTTGAAAATTTAGAAAATCTGTAAAACGGGACACTTTTCAAGGGGGGGAGGGGTGACGCAGGTTGCGGGGGAGGCGGGAGAGTCTTGAATTATAATGTACTCACATATAGGTATACAATAGCAGCTGTTTAAAAAAATTATAAATTTTGCCGTCAAAAAATCTAGAATCAATATACTAAAAGTAAATATATCGACGCGGGACGACAGCGACCGGTCATTTGCACCAATGAGAGACCGCTATTTGATGTCATATGTATACTAGCTGACCCGCGCAACTTCGATTGCGTGAGATGGAGAGAGAAAAATTGAGAGGTTTCCCGTGCTTCCCGTGGGAACTTATTCCCGGGATAAAAAGTGGATAGAGCAACACGATCTATGACGTTCACGTTCGTTTCTGTCAGAGCGGTCTCTAAAAGGGGTACGCTTAAACACACATCTATACTATCTTCTTATCTGTTGTGTGAGATGTCCGTGAATATTTATTTATTTATTATTTTATTTATTTATCTTATCTTATCTTATATTATAAAGAGGAAAGATTTGTTTTTTTTGTTTGTAACGAATAGGCTCCGGAACTACTGGACCGATTTGAAAAATTCTTTCACTGTTGGGAAGCTACAATCTTTGCGGTGAACATAGGCTATATTTAATTACCGTATTCCCACGGGAACGGGAACTACGCGGGTGAAACCGCGTGACGTCCGCTAGTATTATATATAAGAAATATGTATTATGTGATTATGTGTATGTCTGAAATTATGAGTGTATTGTTTTAATCATAGAGAGAAGCGAAAAATCCTAAATCTATGGTTTTAATTGTTTTGTGTACCTAAGTTCCATAGTGACTGCCAATTGCTTTTGTAGTGGTGTATATGAATATGATTTCCCCCCGCAAAATATGACAGACATACATACATAATTATGGTCACGCCTTTATCCCCGAAGGGGTAGGCAGAGGCATATTATATGCCCACATTTCACCTTTGTATAATTTGTCCCACGTAATAGGTGATGAGCCGTATTGCCGTGTTTTAAATGGACAGGCGCAGGTTGTGACTGCCTGCTGTTGAAATAAAGCCTTCAACTTAGCTTAACGACTGCCATTTTACTGGCAACCGGGACCAACGGCTTAACGTGCTTTCCGAAGCACGGAGACGCTCAAATAAATGTCACAAAGTGATCACATGGATGGTCACCCATCCACGGACCGGCCATAGTGAAAGTTGCTTACTGCAGTGATCGTTTACAGAACACTGAGTCCGCGGGGCCACGAGCGCTTCGAAAATATGACAGACCGATAAATAAAAAGGATACCTACCTATCCTTTTTATTTATCGGTCTGTCATATTTTGCAGGGGAAAGTGGGAGGAGTGTGAGCGTGAAATTCGAGACAAGCGAATGCCACACTGTTGTACAATTTTCCAAAATTAGTGTATTTTGAGTGTTTCTCACAAAAAGTGGTAGATTTTTATACATAAAACTTCGACAACGTGCACAAATGTTGGAAAATTGTATATCGCAGTGCAACGTGTGCTTTAATTTTTCGACGAATTTCAGAGATACTTCTAATAAAGTTCCACCGCTTTACTAGAGATTTGACTAAGGACTGTACTTGACTTTGACTGGACTTATAGGACGATAACGCGACTGAGAAAAATTACATAAACTTACTATCGAATAATACAAGAGTTGGTAGTATGGTTTTAAGCATCTTCGCCTGTACTTTGGACGAACGATATAAAACAACGATGCGGTGCCAGTGTGACTGTCAGTGTCAGGTTCAGGTGTCAAACTCAGTCCTACAAGGCTTGTTTTTATTTTAGAGATTTTAAAAATTCTCTTGATAAGTGATAAAAAGTGTATGCGGCGATCAGCAGTTTTGTTTTGTATGAACAGTGCTAACGCTGTATTGGAATAATCTAACTTTTGAGAATTTTCCGTCCACCAAACTAAAATAATAACCTTGTATTACAAGCACCGAGACGAGCAGTAGGTAATACACCTACTATCGCAACACAAGTTCATTAGTAATAGTTACTCATAGTGTGGTGTGCTAGTCCTACCTGTATGTTATATTTCTGTAATCGATTAGATTTTATGTTGCTTAGTTTTTATTCAATCCTCCGCGACACCAGTTTATCATGGTATGTTTAGTTTTGCTTGTATTTATAATTTTCTTTAGCACTAAGCTTTAAAAGTATCTATCTATAAATAAATATGACTCGTAGACCGCGATATCTTTTTAAACTTGTGTTTTAAAATGTTATTTATTAGACTAAATATTGGACTACAAGTCCAATATTTAAAAATCATGAAGGCTTATTTTATTTTCCTTACAATAAAATGTCATTACGTTTTTTTGTAAGCATTAAATTTGTACCTACATATTTCTGTGTACTGTTCAGGCAAGTGATGAAAAGATGGTGACAGCCAGTAAACCTGCCCTACCCCCAAACAGTGATGATGAAAATGGTAATGTCCTCTCCTTGATATACAGATTTTTCAAAAAGGTAAGTGTTATTTTTTGTGATATAATTTTAACTTCACCTTCTTAAAAAACATTCTATGACTGTAGGCCTTGAATGGTAACATGATTGCATTATTCAAACAAAATAGGATGTCTTATGAGTCATTGGTGACCTTGAATTTGCTTGGGTTCACAAGACAGGTATGCAAACCTGCTTGTGTATTCTCCTCACTCATTATGTGTAGATTATGATAATGGTCACACTTAACACATTCATAAATTTTCATCATTGTATTATACCTAAAGATACCAGTAATCCTACCCACATGATAATTGACTATCACTCAAATATGTTTTCTATGTAAGATTTTTTTCTGGAATAAAAAGTAACCTGTGGGACTAAAAGATAAATGCCTTTTGATTCTAAAGGTTACTATCCCTTTAAATAAAATCAAGTCTATCCATTGCTTTGGTGATATTATATATTTTTACTTTATATTAATTTACATAAGTATATGTATTTATAGTAATAAACGTTACTTGAAAAGGAACTTCTATTACCTGTAACAGATATTTATTTTTATAATTAATATTTAATGTCACATCAACAGCCAACGGGCGCTTGCACACTGCCACGATAACCGTAACGACACGATATCGTACGATATCGTAGGAGCAGTGTTTTGATACAATTACTACTACACGCTTTCACACTGCCACGATATCGTCACGATATCGCACGATATCGTGGACGATATTTACTGTCGTGACAATATACAGATACTTACAACAGTAGAGTAACTTCATAGAAACATGCGAAACGGCTCACTCACACAGACGTGCGCATCTACTGACCCGTGACATTCCTGGAGCATGACTTCTAGTGAGCTACAAGTCATGCTCCAGGTATCGTTTAAGGGGTTCTTTGGTATGCTGAGTGCGAATCACGTGATAATTTTGCAATCTAATATGGCCGCCGCGCCGTAATCACAAAATTTCATGATGGGTATCGTTTAAGGGGTTTTTTGGTATGCTTAGTACGAATCACGTGATAATTTTAGCATCCAATATGGTCGCCGCGCCGCGCCGTAATCACGAAATTTTATGATGGGTATCGTTAAAGGGGTTTTTTGGTATGCTGAGTACGAATCACGTGATGATTTTGCAATCCAATATGGCAGCCGCGCCGTAATCACAAAATTCCATAATGGGTATCGTTTAAGGGTTTTTTCGTATGCTAGGTACCAATTTAATGTAATTGGCCTTAATTTTACAATAAAAATGTTTTGTCATAGTAATTTCGCATTGCTAGTTCAGAATGCCTAAACTTAACAAGCAAATCTTTTTAGTTTACTACTGTAAATAGCTTAGGCGGGAATATTGGATTGCAAAATTATCACGTAATTCGTACTCAGCATTCGAAAAAACCCCTTAAATGATATGCATCACGAAATTTTGTGATTACGGTGCGGCGGACCTTTTGGATTGCAAAATTATCACGTGATTCGTAACTTATAGATACTGCTAACATTCCCGCGGTGGTATTGCCATCCGGAAGTTAGTGTCTTGTTTTTTTAAAACCTCCAACAAATGACACAGTATGAACTCGAAAGTGTTCTGGGTCATTTGAAAAAAATTATTAAACATTTCACTTCGCGCACACAGTGTATAGAAGAGAAGGTAATAAGTTCCCTCTAAATATCGCACTTGTAGAAGAGGATCAACCCAAAATGTTATTCTACAGTATCGTTTTTTTCTCCGTAAATATAAAAGATAAAGTAAACGTAACTTGTTTACTGCTGCCATTATTGCTTCTAATATTTTAATTAGCTCTAAGAATCGCGCGGTTACCTTTCCTGGCGCAAAGCTACTAACCGAATAACAAGCTGTGGGTTATACTGTGTCAATTTCGTTCAGTTATATCGTTCCACGATATCGTACGATATCGTGAAACGATGTCGTATAATATCGTGGAACGATATCGTACGATATCGTGGACGATATCGTGCCACGATATCGTGCAATGTGCAAGCGCCCAACCCATGATGTCAGTATGTAATTATGAAAGTACTCCCACAGGTAATGGGCGCTTGCACATTGCACGATATCGTGGCACGATATCGTCCACGATATCGTACGATATCGTTCCACGATATTGTACGACATCGTTTCACGATATCGTACGATATCGTGGAACGATATAACCGAACGAAATTGACACAGTATAACCCACAGCTTGTTATTCGGTTAGTAGCTTTGCGCCAGGAAAGGTAACCGCGCGATTCTTAAAGCTAATTAAAATATTAGAAGCAATAATGGTAGCAGTAAACAAGTTACGTTTACTTTATCTTTTATATTTACGGAGAAAAAAACGATACTGTAGAAGAACATTTTGGGTTGATCCTCTTCTACAAGTGCGATATTTAGAGGGAACTTATTACCTTCTCTTCTATACACTGTGTGCGCGAAGTGAAATGTTTAATATTTTTTTTCGAATGACCCAGAACACTTTCGAGTTCATACTGTGTCATTTGTTGGAGGTTTTAAAAAAACAAGACACTAACTTCCGGATGGCAATACCACCGCGGGAATGTTAGCAGTATCTATAAGTTACGAATCACGTGATAATTTTGCAATCCAAAAGGTCCGCCGCACCGTAATCACAAAATTTCGTGATGGATATCATTTAAGGGGTTTTTTTCGAATGCTGAGTGCGAATTACGTGATAATTTTGCAATCCAATATTCCCGCCTAAGCTATTTACAGTAGTAAACTAAAAAGATTTGCTTGTTAAGTTTAGGCATTCTGAACTAGCAATGCGAAATTACTATGACAAAAGATTTTTATTGTAAAATTAAGGCCAATTACATTAAATTGGTACCTAGCATACGAAAAAACCCTTAAACGATACCCATTATGGAATTTTGTGAATACGGCGCGGCTGCCATATTGGATTGCAAAATCATCACGTGATTCGTACTCAGCATACCAAAAAACCCCTTTAACGATACCCATCATAAAATTTCGTGATTACGGCGCGGCGACCATATTGGATTGTAAAATTATCACGTGATTCGTACTCAGCATACCAAAAAACCCCTTAAACGATACCCATCATGAAATTTTGTGATTACGGCGCGGCGGCCATATTGGATTGCAAAATTATCACGTGATTCGTACTCAGCATACCAAAAAACCCCTTAAACGATACCTGGAGCATGACTTGTAGCTCACTAGAAGTCATGCTCCAGGAATGTCACGGGTCAGTAGATGCGCACGTCTGTGTGAGTGAGCCGTTTCGCACGTTTCTATGAAGTTACTCTACTGTTGTAAGTATCTGTATATTGTCAAGACAGTAAATATCGTCCACGATATCGTGCGATATCGTGACGATATCGTGGCAGTGTGAAAGCGTGTAGTAGTAATTGTATCAAAACACCGCTCCTACGATATCGTACGATATCGTGTCGTTACGGTTATCGTGGCAGTGTGCAAGCGCCCAATGGCTGCCAAAAATAATGGTTGCTCATGAAAATAAAAATAATTCATACCATATTCTTTATTTAAATATTATAAACCTATTATCATGAAATTAATTACTTTATCCAATTTAGATAATTATTCAGTTGATTAGTTAGTGTCAGGTGTTGGCCTAATGTTTTTCCGTCTTTTCTATGGATTATTAGTTCATGACTATTTATAAATATTGAAATAGATTTAGGTAGAGTGAAACTATTAAGGTAGATTGTATAATTTATGAAATGAATATATTTTTAAATAAATTAACATTAAGGATGAATATGATTGTACAAATTTGCGACCGCTACTCTATCCACTCTTCACACAACTTGTAGTATTTTGTGAATAGTACAGCTTTCAGTGATTTAATGATCTTTTTATCAATACATGAACGGCGTTGCGACCTTACACAATTAACCTTACTTTACTTGGCCAATGCGGCAGCAATATCATCATGAACCTCCAAATCCAAGTAACAGTACTTGAGTAGGACCCTAAGCTACTTGGTTTTGGCGTCACATTGTCTCTCGGAGAATGGTAAACATTACGTAGGCAAGCGCGCGGTGCCCTGCCGTAAAGTGTCGTTGTTTGTACCTGAAACTTCTGGTTTTCCTGCCACTCTCACCAACCTCTTATGCCCTTGTTTATAATTCGTCTTCAAAAGCAACTAAAGATTGATGCCCATTGCTGCAGGTGTCGATAGTTGGAGCAGTGTACCTCGTAGGTTACATGCAATGGAGCGTAGCATGGCTTATCGGGCCTGTTATATTGTCCGTGCTTCGAGAGCAATGGCGCAGAGAGAACGAGTATCGTCGCAACTTAGCCAAAGCTGCTGCAAAGTCATCAGAGAAGGATGTGGTGTTGGCTAAACTTGACGACCTACCAGCCTGGGTAAGATATTTTTATGTTTTACCAATGTCATACAAATATTTTGTGTCTCTGGTATTTGTTAACCAAGCTGTTGGCTTTTTTCGATCTGAGAAAATTCCATAGCTTCAAGCTACTGCCTTCCATTTCAACACGGCATCATGGATATACGGCACACGGCACAATAGACGAAATGCAACTGGGGGCGAGCCTATTTATCGGCGATGCCTACTTTCAGTAAGTAGGCATCGCCCTTCTTAGGCTCGCCTTCAAAATATTCAAATCATATAGGTATTTATATTATTAACCATTGACTTCTAGAAAATACCTTTAGCATTTGTACAAGTGCAGACAGTTTATATAATAAAATTAATAGTTTAAAAAACTAAAAAAAACACGCTTTTGGCATGCACTAATTTTTTATTTTATTTTATACTCTCTTCGTATCCCATTCAGCAAACCCTTTCATTTAATACCCATATCATGGAGGTGCATTTCAATAGCCTGTCCGCCATCTTGGACGTCCGCCGTATTGGATTTAAGTCACGTGACTATTTTTTCGTATTCCTGACAGCAAACCCTTTCATTCGATACCCATATCATGGGGGTGGATTTCAAACAGCCAGTCCGCCATTTTGGGGAGGCTGCCATATTGGATTTGTAATGACGTTTTTAGCTAGTCATGTATTGTCATCAGAACTCAGAGCGTGTGCAAAATTTCAGCCTGATCGAAGGACGAGAAGTGGGTCAAATTAACATTCCAAGATTTTCTTACATACATAGTTACAAGTGAAGCTAATAGAAGCGTGTTAAAAAAGAAATGTTATCGTAAAAAGTACCTTGAAGATTATCACAATAATAAAACTGCTGGATGTGAGACAATAGACAGAAACTTATTAACTTTAATATCTTTTGCAATTCACGCAAATGCAAAAAAGTCGTTTATTGCATGCAATGCTTAAATAACTGACAAGACTTTTCGAGCTTTGCAAAGACCTTCCAACCTTCACGAAATTTACTGGCTACGTGCAGCGCCAAGCCGTGTGTTTGTTTGTTTAGTTGCGCCCATCTTTAAGGCAGTCCTAAACCATTCGGCTATAAGATAATATGAAAATTGTTCTAAATTAAATAAATGTTACAGGTATTCTTCCCTGACGTGGAACGCGCGGAATGGTTGAACAGGGTATGTATCTGATACTCAATAGCTTTTTATTACCAGAATGTGTACATTGCATTATTTATAAACCACTTGTTGCTTCCTACATCAATTTAGAGCTCGCCATTCACCCGAAATGGGTTAGTCATAATGGTAACTGAATTGAAATTGGGGGCATCATTTAATTGCCTTTGAATCGATTACCCTGTTGATTTATTACTACAGCTATAATTCATGTATTCTATCGCTTCACCTCATATTGTTTTATGAATCTTGACAAACAGTTGACTTATCATCACAGATTCATTGATCATTTCGTTGATGCGAACTAATCTGCGGAGATGAAAGCAGTTATGTTAAAAATCAAAGTTGAGTGCTAGAATTGCAAAGTTATGGCCTCTACTTACACCAATAAGAAAAAGGATTTTTTTAGTGTGGTGTCCCCACGGATGTTGTGCCGCACTCGAACCTTTAGATCTGTCAATGACGGGTCTCGGTTAACTTTTCGGAGGACTGTTCCAGGATCCGCGGCAGCCTTTGACTGCCACCGCTGCCTCGAATAAGTGTTCGGTGCTATCCCGCGTCTTTGGTTAAGAGGGTGATTATAATGCATGTATTATATCTGTTCAGATCCTCTTGCAAGTATGGCCGAATGTTAATTCCTTCGCTCGCAATATTCTGAAGGAAACCATCGAGCCAGCCGTAGCCGAGAGCTTGGCTAATTTCAAACTGAATGGATTCAAATTTGAACGCATGATCCTCGGCACCATTGTGAGTATTCTTTGTTATGATTTATATTACTCGCCCCATCACATGATGTTGAAGATACTGGCAAATATAAGATCTAGCCATAAACCGTTTTATATTGATTCCGTGTAGGTGTTTATATCAAAAGTATTTATTGAAGATACTGGCAAATATAAGATCTAGCCATAAACCGTTTTATATTGATTCCGTGTAGGTGTTTATATCAAAAGTATTTAAAATCAATATGAAATCTCAATTTTTGTATCTACAATATTTATGATACTTTATCTCCATGTCGTATTGCATTGGCACTCTCCGTAAATAAACATTAACACAAGTCCAATTACCTTGAACCTATCGTAATTTGTATGTAGATACTTGTGAAATGGTTCTTAAATGTGTTAACGAGCGAGTGAATTTTCGCAGGCACCTCGCGTCGGCGGCGTCAAAGTGTACGATAAGAACCTCTCAAGGGATGAAATCATCATGGATGTGGATTTATTGTAAGTGGCAATACTGTTACCACATGACTCATGAGTAAATAAACGGAACAGAGATTAAGCTCTGAGCAAACGCGTGTATCCGTTGCACCACTACAAGCACGCTGTGTCGTGTACGTGACAAGCAGCCACGTGTCAACTGGCTGCTTGTCACGTACGCTGGGAGACACGCAGACACCTATCTCGCCGCGTACGCGACGAGCGTCCAGTTGACACGCACACAAATGCCCGGCGTCCTTGTAGTGGTGCAACCGAACCGGAAAGAATCCGAAACAAACGGAACAGAGAATATGCTCTGAACAAACGCGTGTTCAGAGCATATTCTCTGTTCCGTTTATTTACTCATGTGATGTTACTGTACATAATGGTCATTATCTGATTGTGTGTTAATCGTTTCGGTACGAGAACTAGGTATTGATAAAACGCATGTTCCACTTATTAAAGTTCATTGAATTAAGTTCTTGCTTTATAGTTTAGGAGTTGTATACCTAGGTACCTATTTGTAATACTTTCTACACGGAGCGAGCATCGCTTGCGTCAACGTTTTCGGTTTTATCTTACGTAGGTAAATATTATTACTAACGATAAATAACCGAATGTTTTCGGGTCAATGCAACATTTCGATCGTAAAAGAATTTATAAACGGCAGTCGTAGACGGCCTAAACCCATTTGTTTTTTGTGGAACTGTCCACGGATGTTAAGCTGGACTCGAAATGGATAAAACCACACAGACCACACCTATTCTTCTTTGACCCCGGGTAACTCTATGAATGGATGTCCCTGGATCCCACCGTCCCACCTTATACCCATTACGAACAAACAAATCATTTCTCTTCATAATAAGAATGCCTATTTAGCAATATTTGTCATGCATGAATTAACAAAGACATTTAAGTTCTTGGTTTAGAAAGACGAAACAGTTTACGATAAATCACACGGCGGGACTCTACTCTCTCTGCTCAATACAAATGATTCGTTTTCAATTCTGTCACCTACACTAATGCCCGCCTTCCACTGCGAGCGAGTCGGACCCATTACGGACTCCGCTATACTCGTAACGACGATTTTCATACATGTCCTTCCACCAAAGCGGACATGACATGTATCGAAAATCTTTGTTACGAGTATAGCGGAGTCCGTTTAGCGGGCATTTGGCTGGGACTCCAACCAAAGCGGAGACGAGACGAGCGTAGAGAAGATGTTTTTTAAACAACCAATAGAAATGCGTTATTGATACATCTCCTCTCCGCTTAGCTTCGGTGGAGATCGCTATGCGGAGATGTGGAATATTTATATGGCTCGATGGAAGCGGAGATGTGAGCTGCGTGCTGTGAGCGAGGTCACCGTAACAAACAATCAAATCAATTCTGCTTATACAGATAGCAGTTCTGCTTATTATTCTTCAAGTACAAGAAGATACTTTTTTTGTAATAATAGCGATATCGCCTACCTTTCGTGTCAGAATGCGTACTGAGCACTCAACACACCGTACATCTCGTCTCGAATAGCACACAGCACACCGCACACCTCTCCGCTTTGGTGGACTCCCCCGAGCTGGAAAACATCTCTTCTCGCACAGCACGCAGCTCACTGCACACATTTCCGCTTTGGTGGAGTCCCGGCCTAACAATACGCTATGTTCGTACAGAGCTTGAATGTGTGTATAACCAATAAGGCACGGCAATTTTTTCCTCAAAACACCCACCAACTATAATGACAGCTGCGGTGGAACTGGCGGGGGTGGGGAAGCTTGCTCAGTGAGGGGCAGGGAGCTGCCTATCTGTATGTAAAACTATTATATTATCTTTGGCTAAATAAAGTACCTCGACTTACTAATTAGTACAAAATTATCCAATTGGAGAGTCCCTACATGACTACAATACTCAAAACGTTTACTACGAACATCTCGTATCTTAGTAACGCTAATGATATGTAAATTTGATCTTCACTCGAAACTCCTAATTTGCGTTAAAACGTATTTAATGGTATGATAACATGTAACTAACAAGTAGGTACCTACATCTTCGCGTTTGTACAAATAACACTAATCTATAATGATTTAATAGATAACAAAAATGTAGCGAAGGAAAACTCGAAATGAAACCCGGTGGTCAGTTTTTTCAATATTAATTCAGTAAAATGACAATCGTTAAGAAGGCCTTATGGGGGGCTTGAAAAATTTCTACAGCGGGTCATTTCGACCTGTGCCTGTCCATTTCAACACGACATAACGCTACCTATTACGTGGGACATAAAACTATAAGGTGAAGTGTGGGCGTATACTATGCCTCTGCCTACCCCTTCGTTGATAAAGGCTTGACTATATGTATGTATGTATATGATAAAATTAAACGTGAAGATAATATATCATCGATTCTCTTCATATTTTATGACATTTTTCAAATCGAAGATTGACGATAAAAGCAACCCAAAAAACATAAGGCGTTTATGTCTTTGTAATTTGGTACATTTTAAATGAGTTTCATTCAAAACAACATTGTATTTATTTACAGCTATGCCGGCGACTGTGATATCTCGTTTGTTTTGCAAAGAATTCGTGGCGGAATCAAGGATCTTCAGGTAAGAATGCTCGTAAAATCAATCCTGATAAACTTAACATTACTATCTATTAAACAAGAACTGCTCGAGACTTTATCACATACATGCTAATTTAACTACGCAATACGCGTCGAGAAATTACAACTAAACAACATATTGTCGGTCATCCTCTCTTCCAAAAGAACCGCACAGAATATCTAAATCAAAAGTATCCTGAAGGCTTCCTGGGTTTATAAGTTCAGATTATGCCAAGTATCGTGTAAATTTATTCAGTAGTTTTGGCGTGATGCTTATTCGGAATACAGAGAGACATTTTTTTTTTAAATTAAGTACGTTTTCAGCTTCAGTATCAATTACAATGCCCCTTCAAAAAAAACCTTTATATACAGATTTTTGACCCTCTTCGTACAGTTTTATTATAAGTACCTTTCTGAATTTGAAGTTGCATTTTATTAAAAAAAATCTTTTCAAAATCTTAAAATGGTACGAGCTGTGAAACCAGGTATAGATGTTGTTCAAAGAATAAGGTTATTATTATGGAATTAAAGTTGCACAATGAGCTACTATTTCGCGGTAATTGAATATGGCAATGCGTATTGTCTTAGTTATGAACTTTCTAAGTTAATTTTAGATTGCATATTAGCGTGAATATTTCAACACCACATAAGTTACCTACCTGTTTACTGTTTAGTCAGTACATATTTATCTGTATACAGTAGGGGCACACTGTGCGACTTAAAAGTACTAACAATTCATTCTGCATATTATGTAAATTTTAGCATGTTATCCCTGAGAGCGTTTTTATCGCGTGGAAATCCTATAGGATGCTATGCCGGGCTCTTACCGACTAAAACCACACGTGCCCTTCCACCGCCTACGGCCTGGAGCCCCGGGTAAGCCTTTGGAAAAAAATTTTATCATCCCCGAGAGGCCAATCCTCTGCTTAGCCTCTCGGGATAATAAAAAATCTCTGCGGCGTACCCAAGCCTATTTTACGGCATTCATTTATAACTGAAGATAGCTTACCCTTGATTGCTTTATAGTGGTGTGTGGTTATATAATCGACCCGAATAAACCACTCTTAGACATCTTTTATGCCTGCCCAGAAACGAAGAATCGCGTAGAGACAAAACTTCTTCCATTTTTGTGTGACCTAAACAATTTGAGTCTCTTGGCCGTAATCTTGTAGACATCCTTTTCAGAGCAAGGTCAAATAACTTTCATAATATTAATACTGTGGTTGTTGGAATATTATCACTGAAAGAAAAGGCTGGTGTATTACTGCCAATGTCTGGAGTTCTTTTCAGTGCTATATCCTTTTTTTTTTACAAGGAGAGCCCCGCTTACGGACTACCCATGCTGGCGAGGCATGGCCTCATCACGATAGCACTGGGAATACTCACTAAAACTCCTTGACACCGATCTGCCCCTGTGGGGGTGTTCTAGGATCTGTCTAATTCAGTGCTATATCCTACTAATCCTACCAATATTATAAATGTGAAAGTTTGTGAAGATGTTTGGATGTTTGTTACTTAATCACGCTCTAACGGCTGAATGGATCTGGCTAAAATTTGGTACAGGGATAGAGTATTGTCTGGAATAATACATAGGCTTTATATCCCGGAAAAATGTTCCCATGGGAAGCGATAACGGGAACCAAATTTCACGCGGGCGAAGCCGCGTGCATCAGCTAGTAATAAGATAAAGAATTGCTTAAGTGCAGCCATCGTAGAACGCATCGTCAATCCCACATTGATCTCAATAAACAGCCAACGATGATCTCCACTAAAAATTGCTGTATAATATGTGATGTTGTTGTTCTTTTGTAGATTCACGGTATGGTGCGCGTTGTGATGAAACCCCTTTTATCCAAGATGCCTTTAGTCGGTGGTCTTCAGATATTCTTTTTAAACAACCCCTCTATAGACTTCAATCTGGTTGGAGCCGCCGATATCCTGGATATGCCTGGATTCAGGTAAATAAATAAATAATAAATAAATAAATAAATAATTAATTGTGAACATTGACACACAACATCATCTTGCCCAAATTAAGCTAATATAAGCTTGTGCTATGGGATCTAGACGACTGATATACATACTTATATATTTGTAAATACATACCATATTAGACACAGAGAACACCCAAACTCCGAAACAAACATTTGTGGATCACACAAATATTTAGACCGACCCAGTAATCGAACCCCGGACCTCCAGCGCCGCAGGCGGTATCACTACCGACTACGCCACAGAGGCAGTCAGTAAGAATATTGACTGATTACTCGTATGTAACTTAATTTATTCAGAATCAGTTCTCCAATTGGTCGGCAGCGCACGGGTTTTGTGGATAAAATTTGAGTCCCTAAATTCTATTATCACAATTCGCAATTACGTACCCATCTTAATAAATCTTGTGTGGTAATTCGTTATGGATGCTATGCTGGACTCTTACCGACTGAAACCACTCTGTGACAACTCCCTACGGCCGGGAGCACCGCATAGAGAGATGTTTGATAACTTTCTTGTCTAAATAATTAAAATTCATAATATATTTTCAGTGACATTCTGCGTCGCTGCATCGTTGAGCAAGTGGCGAAAATGATGGTCCTTCCTAATAAGCTGCCTATCAAATTGAGTGATGAAATCCCTACAGTTGATCTCAGAATGCCAGAACCGGAGGTAAGAATTAGTCAATGGTTAAATATGTGTACGTACATGGTACAATATGGGTAATGGTTAAATATGTGTACGTACATGGTACAGACTTACTCAGAAGTAGATTAACACAATTGAAATGTACGAAATAGATTCATGAATGGAAACTTACACCTAATACTTGCTGAGAACATATTTTCTATACTAACTGTTTATAAAGTAAGATTGTTACAAACAAGAACTATATTTAAGTTGAAGGGGTAGGCAGAGGTATAGTACGTCCACATTTCACCTTATAGGTTTATGTTCCACGTAAAAGGTGGTGAGCCCATTTAAGAACAGAGCCTTAGAACCAGAACCTTTTTAAATATATTTATTACTAGCTGTTGCCCGCGACTTCGTACGCGTGCAAATAATGTTATAAAGCCAATTTGATTGCTCTCTGTTTAGCCCCTAAGATATGTAGCGTGATAATATATAGCCTATTTTAAGACCCTACCCCTAGCTAATATTTGTACAAAATTTGAACCAAATCCATTCAGTACTTTTCGAGATCCTTCCGGACAAAGCAAAGCAAACAGACAAACAGACAAACCGACAAACAGACAAAAAAAATCTAACTATATTTTCGGCTTCGGTATCATATGTTGAACACCCAGCGAGTATTTTTTTTTTAAATACACTCGAGAGCAATGAATCCGGGTCACTTAAAGAATGTTAAAAATCTCGGAAACTAAAAATGATAGGTTAATGCAATAAATTGTATTTAATAGACAATGTAATACTCCTTAAATGAAAGTAAAAAAAATATGAGTCACCATACATTTTATTAACACAAAATTACATAAAGAAAAAACTGCTGATCTCTCCTTAAAACAAAAATAGGAAACATGAAATTTTTGAACTTTATTACGATTTTCTTGAATTTTAATACTTCGTATTGCCTCCTCGTGCTTCCATTACTGCGTTTACGCGGTTTGGCATGCTGTACACCAAGTTCCTTATACGATTTTGGGGAATATTCTCCCATTCCTCTGTGAGAGCAATTTTGAGCTCACGAAGCGTGATTGGGGGAGGGTTTCGTTGTTTTACGCATCTGCCTAGCTCGTCCCAAGCATGCTCGATCGGGTTGATATCCGGGCTGCGCGCTGGCCACTCCATACGAGTAATGTTCATCTCTTGAAGGTAGTCATTCACAATCCTACCTGTATGAGGTCGGGCATTGTCATGCATAAATATAGCATCCTCACCTAAATTGACCATAAATGGACCAACGTGATCATTGAGGATTTCTTCCACATATCTTACGCTAGTTAAAGAGCCGTTTTCTATGATCACCAGCTCTGTGCGACTTTCAGAAGAAATTCCGGCCCACACAAGTACAGACCCACCACCGTAGGCTACTTTTTCTTCGATGCATGCTTGCTTGAATCTTTCCCCTGGTCTTCGATACACTCTGTGTCTTCCATCGTGCTTGTAGAGCATAAATTTTGATTCGTCGGAGAAAATAACTTTTGACCAATCTTCAATACTCCAATTTACGTGGCTCTGGGCATACCTTAGTCTCGAAATACGATGCCCACGCTCCAGTTTAGGGCCGTTTGCAGGTCTAAGGGGTTTTAAGTTAGATTCAGCAAGCCGACGTCTTACTGTCCATGCACTTGGGTTACTTCCTCCGAGGCGTCGAAACTGATTGGTGAGTTCAGTTCCTGTGAGAAAGCGATTTCGAAGCATGGTGTTCACCAAGTATCGGTCTTCTCGTGCTGTGGTACACCTGGTTCTGCCCGTTCCTGGTCTGCGTAGGTTAGAACCAGTTTCTTCGTAACGTCGGAGAACTCTTTGTACTGTTGACAGCGACACACCGACAGTCCTGGCTGTATCGCGCTGACTCCGGCCGGTTTCCAGCATTGTAAGTATTCTGGTGCATTCTTCAGGCGTAAGCGACATAATTTCAGCTTGATTAATGAATATAGAGCACTATCAACATGGTTTATGTACCCACATAAATGACAGATTACAAACAAAAGCAACACCAAATGCTGTAATTTCGTAGTTCCATCTTCGAAAGTGGCCCTTTTTCAAATTTGATTTTTTTATGATATAACTTTACAATAACTAAGAAGTTTTAATACCTTCATTTAAGGAGTATTACATTGTCTATTAAATACAATTTATTGCATTAACCTAGCATTTTTAGTTTCCGAGATTTTTAGGATTCTTTAAGTGACCCGGATTCATTGCTCTCGAGTGTATTTCCAATGTACAGTTTTGACTTTTCTATCATTTTATTATATGTATAGATCATCCCATAACGTGGAATTTTGTAACACGGTGTATTTCAATTTGCTTCTCATGTCTAAATTTAATTTTCTTCTTCTTCAGGGTGTACTTCGTATTCATCTTGTACAAGCGCAGAATCTCATGAAGAAGGATGTGTCCATGCTTGGTGAGGATGCATTATTTTACACTTAATGAAAAACTAATGTTGCATATTGTCAAAAAAAAAGGGTCGGCAGCGCGAGTGTAGCACCTCCGGTGTTTACAAACTTCCATAGGCAAAGTTTACCACAACTTTCCACACACTTTCTAAATTACACTAAAGACAATCATACGGCCTACCCGTATGATTGTCTGCCATTTAAGTAGTATTAAATAAAAACCAGACAAGGTTACCGTCCGTCTGTCTGTCAAGGCCCCTTTATCTCATGAATTTGTGGAGGTATCTACTTGAAATTAAGACCGTAATATTGAAGACTTATAGGATTAGTTTGTTGTCCATCCGTTTTTTTTTTTGCGTTAACACTTAGGAGTTGAGAAGACGGATGGACAACAAACTGATCCTATTAAATTTTGCTTTTAGCCCCTCTCTATAAAATAGAGGGCAGAGGGGCTTATGGCGAGACTTTGTCTATAGTCTGTGACTCTGTTGCATTAAACTACGTCACTAGGTCACGTGAATCATCTCTTCAAAGTTTGAAATAAAACAAAAATGACAACGCCAATCGGATTGAACTTTCACTTTCACAATAAACGTGTTAGTGAGGTGCAGTCTGGTGAGAACGATCTCACGGCTTTCTTGTCCTTTTGAGTTACGGAACTCTAAAAAGTACGACTACTTCAGTGGCACGTGAATGATATAGTCCTTTCACAGGTAAGGGTAAGTCTGATCCATACGCCATCATCACCGTGGGCGCTCAGCAATGGAAGACGAAACACATAGACAACAACGTCAACCCCCGGTGGGACTACTGGTGCGAGGTGAGATTATTACCTTGTCTGAGTATATACGCTACTTATAGCACACGCGGGTATTTAGATGTCCTAGTTGTATTAATATTGTTACAATGTAGTCACACGATATCAGAGCACTGTTGTACTCGAAGCTGCGACTAATATTTGCTTAGTCTTAGAGCAAACGTATAAGTTGCCAACCAAATAAGGATTATCGGCTTTATTAGTATGTGGGGGGATACTAATTAAACGACTGACTGCTAATACTATCTCATTTATAACACTGACGCCTGTAGCACACCTCCGCCGCGAATCCATGATAGCGGAACCGCAGTTCGCCAAGATTTGTTCCGTGCAGGAGGAGCGGAAAACTAGCAAAACCGCCTGTTCTAATGCATAGTAATCTTCTATCTCTTTCCCCGTGCGGTTTCGCCAATCTGCTCCTACGCCTGTCAAACCTCCGCGCTTCGGCCGCCTTTTAGTTGCGGTGCCGCGTTGTCTATGCGCGGGTTTGTCAAAATTGACAAATTGACAGAGCGAAACAGCGAAAATAGTATATTTTCATAAAATGGACGTGGAGTTTACGGAAAAACTACTTCAAGCCATCAGAAATAGACCTCCTAAAATGATAATAAAAGAAGGGGAGGGGTCATTTTAGGATGGATTTCCGCCATGTAACGCCTGATTCCATTAGAAATAGACCTTTTAAATATTTATTAAGTCATCCAGATTATAAAAATAATATGACAAAATTGCGATAGCGTCACATCGACTAACTCGTGTCAGGTTCCGTTGCCCCGTTCCGCTGTTCAATCCACACTTGATCACAGCGGAATTCATCTAGCGGTTCCGTTGTTTTGGTTTGGCGGCGGAGGTGTGCTAAGGGCGTGAACATCTCAAACACAGGGGTTATATAGATCTATATACCTTCACAGCTTTCGAATAAAAAATCAGTCCACCCGTTGAATAGCTATGATGCTACTAATAGACATAGGTTAAACACCCCTCATCGGGGTTAAAAATTAGACGTTCATCTTGAATTTTCTTACTAGTGCAAATATTAGTCGTAGTTAATGAGATGTTTTAAGTATTTTCTAGTAATGTTGGTACATAACTTATGAAATGTGCTTGCTTAAATTTTTAATAATGGGACGACACTTGGTAAGTATTTATAATTCCTGCTCATTTCTGATTTATCGTGAATCATTTGGAATGTTTACTATTACCTCATACATGAATCATATTGTATTATGAATGATAAATGTTTGAAACGATTCATCGCGACCAGATTTGCTAGTTCTATGATGTATGTTTTCTGTATTGCAATATAATAATTATATTATTACATACAATATACATATATATTATATACAAATACAGATTTCACACAGTAGCTATAGTGCTAAATACTGAATTATCGAATACGTGTCATCTCAAATATTTAGTTAACTTGAAGACAATCCCTTAGTTCAAGTTTCTGAAACACATGGTGTAAGTAAATACATATTCGAATACAGAAACATGCTATTAATTACTTTCATAATATTATTTAAAAGAATCTATTGTATCATAGACTTAAAGTTATGGATTTCAATTGTTTTCTAAGCTTTTCTATATAAACTTTCTACAGAAATAATAACATTGTTATATTGCAAATTTGTTAGAATGTCGTAATCAGGAATGAGCATGGTCAATCCGACATTTTATAACCGGAGTATGTTTACTGTAGTCAACTTTGATCTTTATTTTTAATCTTGTTGTATCGTGCATGTACTCGTAATTACTTCTTAAATTGCTAAGAAGTTAGCGTACCCTGAAAAGTCGCTTTATTACTTTTATTATTTTGATAATAATTTCTATGAATGAAATATTTACATGTATTTGCATGGTTGATTGAAACTAGACTAGAATGCCTTTTAAAATGGCTTAATATTCTCATTTGTGAAGTCTAAAACAATTCACCATGAATAACAGCTATGGTTTTCCTAATAAAGCAAAAATATTTGGGTTTCAAATTAAATTGTTAGATGGGAAATTAAAAAATGGGTTACCAAGTCTCCCGAACCTGTTACCAAGTAACCCGAACCTATTACCAAGTAACACGAACCTATTACCAAGTAAGTACATAGTTGTGAGATAATATTTTGTTTTCCTCACTTATGTGTGCTTCGGACTATGCGCGTGTGGCATAAAGGCGCGAGTAATGCAATCTATGGGCCAAGCGTTGGAAATAGAAGTATTCGACAAGGACGAGGGCAATGACGACGACAAACTGGGCAAGTAAGTACTTGGTTACGGCGGTAGGGGGCGGGGTTAGCTGGTAAATAATACTAGGTTACGCTATGTGCTACGCTCATGGTTGCACTGGCTTTACGCATTGTAATTGTCTGCTTTCTTAGATTGGCCGGCTGGTCGGACAGTTTCACAGTCCAAGATGCTGGTATCGTTGGACTGTTAGAACTTGACGACCACTTAAGTATCTACTTAGTAACCGTTCTCCTGACAAAATTCTTTTAATGCATTACCCGGCGATGTATAAAGGTATGAGTCCAAACTCGACCGCAGGCAGCATTGCTGTCGCGGCGGCAAGGCGACAGTACCGCGCAGCAGTGAGTGCAGTCGCGACGCTGCTGCCGAGTTCGGAATGTATTCTACACTCGAGAGCAATGAATCCGGGTCACTTAAAGAATGTTAAAAATCTCGGAAACTAAAAATGATAGGTTAATGCAATAAATTGTATTTAATAGACAATGTAATACTCCTTAAATGAAAGTAAAAAAAATATGAGTCACCATACATTTTATTAACACAAAATTACATAAAGAAAAAACTGCTGATCTCTCCTTAAAACAAAAATAGGAAACATGAAATTTTTGAACTTTATTACGATTTTCTTGAATTTTAATACTTCGTATTGCCTCCTCGTGCTTCCATTACTGCGTTTACGCGGTTTGGCATGCTGTACACCAAGTTCCTTATACGATTTTGGGGAATATTCTCCCATTCCTCTGTGAGAGCAATTTTGAGCTCACGAAGCGTGATTGGGGGAGGGTTTCGTTGTTTTACGCATCTGCCTAGCTCGTCCCAAGCATGCTCGATCGGGTTGATATCCGGGCTGCGCGCTGGCCACTCCATACGAGTAATGTTCATCTCTTGAAGGTAGTCATTCACAATCCTACCTGTATGAGGTCGGGCATTGTCATGCATAAATATAGCATCCTCACCTAAATTGACCATAAATGGACCAACGTGATCATTGAGGATTTCTTCCACATATCTTACGCTAGTTAAAGAGCCGTTTTCTATGATCACCAGCTCTGTGCGACTTTCAGAAGAAATTCTGGCCCACACAAGTACAGACCCACCACCGTAGGCTACTTTTTCTTCGATGCATGCTTGCTTGAATCTTTCCCCTGGTCTTCGATACACTCTGTGTCTTCCATCGTGCTTGTAGAGCATAAATTTTGATTCGTCGGAGAACATAACTTTTGACCAATCTTCAATACTCCAATTTACGTGGCTCTGGGCATACCTTAGTCTCGAAATACGATGCCCACGCTCCAGTTTAGGGCCGTTTGCAGGTCTAAGGGGTTTTAAGTTAGATTCAGCAAGCCGACGTCTTACTGTCCATGCACTTGGGTTACTTCCTCCGAGGCGTCGAAACTGATTGGTGAGTTCAGTTCCTGTGAGAAAGCGATTTCGAAGCATGGTGTTCACCAAGTATCGGTCTTCTCGTGCTGTGGTACACCTGGTTCTGCCCGTTCCTGGTCTGCGTAGGTTAGAACCAGTTTCTTCGTAACGTCGGAGAACTCTTTGTACTGTTGACAGCGACACACCGACAGTCCTGGCTGTATCGCGCTGACTCCGGCCGGTTTCCAGCATTGTAAGTATTCTGGTGCATTCTTCAGGCGTAAGCGACATAATTTCAGCTTGATTAATGAATATAGAGCACTATCAACATGGTTTATGTACCCACATAAATGACAGATTACAAACAAAAGCAACACCAAATGCTGTAATTTCGTAGTTCCATCTTCGAAAGTGGCCCTTTTTCAACTTTGATTTTTTTATGATATAACTTTACAATAACTAAGAAGTTTTAATACCTTCATTTAAGGAGTATTACATTGTCTTTTAAATACAATTTATTGCATTAACCTAGCATTTTTAGTTTCCGAGATTTTTAGGATTCTTTAAGTGACCCGGATTCATTGCTCTCGAGTGTATTACAAATCTATACAGAATGTATGGGGACCGGTGGTGTGAAATTCACGATACATATAAGACGCTCTATTAAATCGAAACCAGCTAATATCTCTTACCAAAGTAACTATAGTTTGAGTTTTGACAGGAAACGTGCAATATTTATTTAAAGAAACGAGATGCTCAACTTAATAAAATGGATCTTACTTTTGAAACTTATAATATAATGAATGAAAATGCATCTCGTTTCAAAATGTAGTATTTAAGTATGGTATGTGGATGCATGGTATATTATATTCCATAGTGCATGTGCAAGCATTGACAGTAATTTGGTGAAGGTAAGTTCTGTAGATACTTTTTTAATTTAATAAAACTCTTATAGTATCTCTTCTTAGCTGTCTCTTTTATTTATTTTAATACTATTGCAACGATGGGGAAGTCACAGTAATAATCTTTGATTTCCCTAAAGTTGATTTAACCCTTTTATATACTTGCCAAATAGTCAAAGATTAATTTAAATCAGATCGGGCCACCATTTATATTGAATTTCAATGAATATATTTTTGGCGCAAAACTAACATATCCATATGTTGTGATTTTGTCCCAAGGCGATATTAAGCTCGATGAGGAGTCAAGAGCTGCAGTGCGAGCTGTGGGACTGGGATCCAGGGATGGGCATACAGAACGATGATTTTCTTGGCAGGTCCGTGTCCGCCACTATGTGCCTTTTGCATTGACAACTATTTATTGCCGTTTTTATTGGTTTTGTCTTGACTCTTATTATCACTGTTTATGAACTTCTCTGTAGATATGTAGAACCGTGTGTGTTCGTCATCAGTGATGATAGGATTCGCGCTTAGGGTTGTAACTGATTTTTGCTAGTGTGGGTGTTCTGTTTGATATCTACAGCTAGTGTGTGTGTAAGAAAAAAATTGTTGTGGCCTTGTTATCACTCAATCACCATATGAATACTTAGTAGACACATTTGGGCGTCCTCGAATGATATTAATGTGAAGTGGCAAGTTTTATTTATCGCTATATTTTGGTATTTCTTTTGTATGATATACTTTTATAATAACTAAAAACCTAACACTGATATTATATTTTGGGATTTATTTAACTGCAATAACCTGTAAATATCAAGGACACTAATCCCTATTAAAAGCTATGTAAATGTGTGTGTAACATAGTGGGTTGTGACAGTTTATACCTCGAAGCAGCGCGGCGGTAATGGTCATCAAGGTTTACGACTGGGACCGCGCGGGCCGGGATGAGAAACTGGGCAGGTCGGTCGCAACCGCCGCTTGCTGAACAATTTGTATACTAGACAACATACACGTCACTGTAAAATAACATTTCTACCACTAAAGCTAACACCGAGCGTCGAACTGAGCACAGTACATTCAAATCTTCATCATACTTTGTCAATACGCACTACATAATGATATGTAACACGGTGATAACATCTTAAAATTTGGGCTCCTTATACTAATCCCCAAATTACGACATTCATCTTTTATTTTGTCACAGTCACGGCTACAATTTACATAATATTCATACTTGCTAGCTTGGCAAAAAGAGTAGATAATAATGGGGGCGCCACTGTGTTATAAATTCAGGTGGTAGCCCTTTAGAAAAAAGTATCGTTTTCTTCGTGATCTACATTCATTGTTGTTTTTTATATATTCAATAACATCAGTGACGTTTCAATAATCTAGCAAAAATGTTAGTTCCCTTTCAAGACGTTTTTGTCAAGCTACACCTTCGAAATTCGTACAGGAGTTGATTCGAGCAGAACGCAAACCGAAGCACAGCGAATTTTCAACCGTATCTCCATAGCTTAAGGCACATAATATTTAAAAAAAAAATATTATGTTCGTTACGCTATAAAGATATGGGTGAAATTAGTAAATCGATCGAATTCACTGCGCTTTGATTTATCTTCAGATTGAATCGACGCTATAACGATCGGCTTGTAAAAAGTAAATTTTGAAACATATCCTATCCCCTTTCTTTCGGTCGACAAACCAGGAAGATAGATTTTTCTCGTTATAATCTGGACAGAAAGGGATACTGCATGTGTCAAATATTTACTTCTTACAGGCCGGAGGATAATATGTAGTTAGTTACACTACACTGCCACAATCTGGATCGGAGTATTCGAATTGGTTGATCTAAATTAAAAAGTGTACTAATAAGTTTCTGTACATAATTTTCATTCAGTCCTAAAATTCCTACACATACCTATGCTTTGAGTTCTTCAATGTTGTGTTGCATGTTTGTGTTATGCTTATTTCGATGCAAGAATGAATGTTTCACAGAAATTGTGCTAATATTTTTTTAAATTTTTGTTACAATACTGAGACGATTGGGATCTAATTGTATTCTGATTGCAGGTGTTCGATAGACATTTCTCAAATAGTGCGCTTGGGACGATTAGATAAGGTAAGTTCGTTATTTGTTTCATCTGCAATTTTCAGGTTACGTAGTGAACAAGCCTTTGCCTTTGTTAGCAATAAACCTATTTTTGTACCTTCTATTTGTACAAGCTCATCCCTCTGTTGGAAATTTCCAATCTCAAATATCCAATCATTTTTTTATAAAATCGCTTTGCTAAAACAATTTTTCGATTATGTAATCTGTTCGTGAAATGTTAAGTGTTAAAAGTACAAAATTTTATCACAGTGAAGTTTCCGCCCTCTATCCTCCACACCCTACAAGCTAAACGTTAGTTTTGGGGATGTGAATAATTTTACTATAATAGCACATAATTTATTAACAAGAAGCCGTGAGACGGTCTCACTCGTCTGCCCCTCTCTAAAACTTTTATTGTAAAAGTGAAAGTTCAATCCGATTGACGTTGTTATTTTTGTTTTATTTCAAACTTTGAACAAATGATCCACGTGACCTAGTGACGTAGTTTAATGCAACAGAGTCACAGACTACAGACCCAAGTCTTGCCATAAGCCCCTTTGCAATCTATTTTATAGAGACGGGCTAAAAGGAAAACACATGGCGTCCTTTCGTGTATGTAGGTAGGTAGGTATCAGGTCTAGAGATAGCAACGTCAGCAGCAGTAATGTTTAAATACGAGTAGTTTTCCTCTCGTAATCCATTTCAAATTCTCTGTAAAATTATTCTATTGGCATAAGATTTTACTTCATCACTATCTTTGAGTTTGGACTGAAATATAAATAACTTCTTTTCTATTAAATTCCAGTGGCAAACTCTTCAACAAGCCAAGCACGGAAAGGTGGAACTTCGCCTCAGTTGGCACCGGTTGACCACCGATGTCACTTCGCTCAGCCGTGTAAGTGAAATTTCACATTGATACATATTTTTTGCTACATACAAAAATATTGCAAACTTTTTCATGGTAGATAAATCACAATGAAACTGTTTTTCATTTCAGGCCTTGACTGAAACCTTATTGATAAAAACAGGAGACACCAGTTCTGCAGTTCTTTCCGTGTACATAGATTCTTGCAAAAAGTTGCCGGTAAGATCATTTTTTACTGACTGAATACTTGTTCGCTTTTTATAGAACTATATATTTCGGCATGCCTTGTTAAATTTTCGATCAAATCAATCTGTGGCAGTCCACTGCAGAACATAGGCCACGCCCAAGAAGCCAGCCCCTCCCTACGTCCTTTAAAATTTAAATGGACAAGGAAATTCAGAAAGCTATTATGATATAAGCAAGACTAAGGGACTACTTACGTTTATTGCGCTCCATCCAACTTATTGCTGTATTTCTATCTTTTTCTTACCCGTAATCAAAGCGAGATACATAGAAAGCTGGATTAACGTGAGTAATCCCCCTAAGGGCACCTTCAAATTGGAGGCGCCCTAAGGCTCTAGTGCGTACGAACATTGTTTTTAATCCACATCTAATTACATGACTTGTTCACGACAGAACGCACGCGCTCAGTCGCGACCCGACCCGTACATGACCGTGACAGTGGGCAAGAAGACCGAGACCACAGCCGTACAGATGAGAACCGACGACCCCGTCTACGAGATCGGATACTCCTTCTTGGTGCAGAACCCGGAAATCGATAACTTGGAGATCACGGTACAACACTATTTATAAAAGCGTATTTCTCCCATGGTTAGGTTATTGATAACCCAGTCAGACGGTATACAGAATAGGACTAATAAGAAGGTACAGAATGCAATCTACATACAAAGTACGGGTTACGCACATATAGAAACCGCTCACGGACACAAGACACTGCGGGCACTACCGTATTGCCACTGATTTATTTCCTACTACATTGTCTTTTAATGCAAATATAATAATATATTTCGTGTACCTAGGTTTTGGATTCGAAAACTGGTAGTTCCCTTGGACAACTGGTGTATGGACTGTCGTCGTTGTTGAAGCAAAAGGATTTGAGTATGATCACCCAACCGCTTATGCTGCAGAAGTCAGGTCCTGAGTCGAAGATCATCCTGTCCTTGCAACTGCGGGTAAGTAGCTCAGTTTGAAGAATCTTTTACTTTTTGATTGTGACTTTGTTGTTTGAAGATTGGGCGATGTTGCCTACTTATTATACTTGTTGTGTAGGTATAGTTTTTATATTTACTTTTTTATATTTTAAAATAGCTACATTGCATCTACCATACAAAAAATCATTCTCAGTTCATATTCCATTTACAAAATGTTCTACTTTCTTACTTGTCATTAATAAAGAACTATTGACAGTGTCTGCAAGATCCGCTACAAATATTTCAGGCTTCTGAAACATTCTATCACTATTGAAATAAAATTGCTTTGCACAGATATTGCAAGAAGCTATCAGGGAAGAAGAGATAGTAGATCCGGAAACTCCTCAGGAGTTGCCGGCTGAGCCCGCAACGCCGGTAACTCCTAGCGCACCGCCGCCGCCTCCGCCGGCAGACTCCGTGTCTACTGTTGATGCCCCCGTACCTGATGCTAATACTAACGGAGCAGGTATCACTATCTTACTGTGGATGTTTGTTACTATTTCACGCTCTATAGGTTAAACAGATTTGACTGAAATTTCGTACAAGGATAGATTATAGCAAAGATAATTTGATAGTATTACATACAGATATGCCCCTGCCCCGCACCGAGCAAGCTTCCCCACCCCCGCCACAGCTGTCATAATAGTTGGAGGTTATTTTGACGGAACATTTGCTTAGCCTTAGTGGTCACACACATTCAAGCTCTATACAAACATAACGTGTTTTAAGGTGGGAACAAATTATCGGACGCGTCCGTAAGCCGCGGCTGATACAAGTAAGCCTGCTTGTATCTGAATAGTACAAATAAACGAAACTGTGCAAACTATCGGTCATAAGTAGCGGACGTGACCTTCGCACGGACGTCCGAATAGAATCTAGCCGGCAGGATATTTTTGCTTACGGACGCGTCCGATAATTTGTTCCCACCTTTAGGTTACGTCCGCACAGGCAGGCGGCTTGCTTGGTGCCTAGCGCCTAGCGAGTCACCTAGCGAGTCGCTTAGTAAAACGGACATACGTGAATGTTCGCGACCGGCCGCACTGCGCGCTTGGCGCCTAGCGAGTAGCTTAGCGTGTATC
The DNA here is from genome assembly GCA_933228765.1 of Miltochrista miniata. Lineage (NCBI taxonomy): Eukaryota > Metazoa > Arthropoda > Insecta > Lepidoptera > Erebidae > Miltochrista > Miltochrista miniata. The sequence continues at coordinate 17,744,978 of OW121749.1, read as the reverse complement.
CAAGTAAACAAACATGTTGGTTTTTTGTCGCCAGGCGCGAGGCATTTTGAAGAAAAAAATATACGAAATATTAATCACATCCATACATACAAATAAATTCAATTGGAGTGTCTGTTTGTAATATTAAAATAACCGCTTTCTACTGCATGCATATGAATGTATTACGGTACACATACCAAAATATATACTTTTAAAATTTTTGTCTGTCTGTTCTGGCCTCCGGCTAATCTCTGGAACGGCTGGACCGATTTGGCACGAACGAGCTGGCACTGCTGGCAGTCCTTGCCTGCGCCTGTCCATATCAACATGGCAATACGGCTCACCACCTATTACGTGGGACAAAATCTCAAAGGTGAAATGTGGGCATCTAAAATGCCTCTGTCTACCCCTTCGTGGATAAAAGGCGTGATCATATGTATGAACCCAATATAGAGCAGTATATAGCTATTTTTGAAAGTGAAATCTCTTCAACGTGCCGACAAGCAAGTGACCAAGGCACCTAGCGACCCACCACGCAAACCACCTTTCAGTGCGGCCACCATGTATCCTAGCAAGTAGCCAGGATGCAAGCCGCTAGGCGCTAGGCGCCAAGCAAGCCGCCTGCCTGTGCGGACGTAACCTTAGAGTGTAGTGACAGAATTTAACACGAATCAATTGTATGAAGTTTCCGCCTTGTGATTATAGTCTGAAATAGGCTACCTGTCCGTAGAACAAATTCGTATTTGTTTTTCAGATATTTTAAAACAAGTTGGCAAGTATCTCTAATACTGTGAGGGTTTTTTCAAGGAATTGAAAATGCACTGGCCTAAATAAATGCTACATTAAACCAAAATGTCAAGATTTGCACAAGTTAACAATGTGTCTGAAAAACAGATAGGACTTTGTATAGGATCGCGAGCGCCATCTGGTATCATAAATATTATACTGCTGTTGCCCAATATTTCGACTGAGACTTATTTCGAACTCATTTAACAATACAATACAATATCTTTATTGATAACAGATTTGTTACAGGTCAATTTATCATTCCAACTATACATAGCAGCTTATTAGCAATAACATAAAAACACACGTTAGTTTACCAGTCACAGTACTGGTAGGTCATAATACTCGTCTATGCTGTAGAAACTAAGTTCAAGTAACCATTTTTTTAGTCTGTTACTGAAAGACGCAATGGAGGTTGCATCCCTAATCCTCTCCGGTAATCTGTTGTACACTGACGGTCCCATTATATAAACCGATGCTTCGGATTTACTTAGCTTGTGCGGTGGTGTGAGAAGCCGGTAATAGTATTTATCACTGCGCATCGCACGGCTCCCGTGCACTCCATGGCGCCTAAACACATCAATGTTTTGGAATGTAAAAAGTGCCACCTGGTGGATCAACTCGCACGGCAGTGGCAATATTTTTAAATCTTTAAAATACTCCCTACATGAAACATCATCAGCCACACCTACGATCGCACGTATGGCTCGCTTCTGCATAACAAATACACGTTGAGTGTCCGCCGAACGAGCCCACAGCTCAGCGCCGTACACTATACGGCTATGCACGGTGGCAAAGTAACACGAGCGCACCACATCACGCTCCGCGGTCAACGCCAGTCTACGTAACGCGAAGCACGCCCCCCTGAGTTTTGCGCACATCTGTTCGATGTGTTCATCCCAGGCAAGAGCGCTGTCTATTTGAAAACCCAGCAGCTTTGCAGAGGTGACTTGTTCAAGAATAGTGCCAGTAGCGGCCACCCGAAACTTATGACGACACTGTCCATTCAGTTTAAACGCCATGTAACAGGTTTTGACCCTTTTTAGAGCTAGACCATTTGTCCGAAACCAGCGCTCCAGCTGCTCGACCACAGTATTCAGGCTACGCTCCAGAAGCTGATCTGTCGGTGCGGCAATTACGGGTACACTACATTAATACGAAAAACTTAATTCCGAAAGTCACAATCACGAATTTCATAATTCCGAATTTCATAAGTCCGAATGATTCGAAATCCCGAAAGTCAAAAATACGATGTTTCATAAATCCTTTTTATTGAAAGTCATAATTTTAAAATTCCGAATGTTTACAATTCCGACTGTCAGAATGCCGAATTTCAAGAAACCGAACCGTTGAATTCCGAATCATTAAAAATCCGCCATATTATAAATACGAACTCCGATTATCAAAAATCCGAAATATCATAAATGCGAAGGGAGAATGTTGTTTCCACCCGTTCCTGTTTTAACCCGAAAACTTATCATTAAAGACGATTATTTATGTTCCCGATTCCACCCGTTTTTAGGGTTCCGTACCCAAAGGGTAAAGAACGGGACCCTATTCATGAGACTTCGCTGTCCGTCTGTCTGTCTGTCTGTCTGTCTGTCTGTCTGTCTGTCCGTCAGGAGGCTGTATCTCATGAACGGTGATATCTAGAGAGTTGAAATTTTCACGGATTATGTGTTTTTGTTGCCGCTATAACAACAAATACTGAAAACAAAAACATAATAATATTTAAGGGGGGCTTCCATACAACAAACGTGTTTTTTAGCGATTTTGTCTTCTATGTTCGGTAATAAAGTATCCTTCTCAATTTAAATACGTTAGCTAATTTGAACATTTCATCAAGATCATTCATTCCCTTTACACCATGCAAATTAAATGAATACTTTAGGAGGTATAGCACAATCAAATATTACTCAATGAAATTAATTTCGTGTCGCCATGATTGAACATTATACGGGTCACATACTATCTTATTTTTCGACTTTCATCGTAAATATTTTTTTTTAACAAGTGGACAACGCTTTCAGCAGATTACTTTAGGTAGGTGTAATATTTCAAAGATAGCAATTTCATAGGAAATAGTAAACAAATAGTCCATATTTTAGATTTTTCTCCAGTATAAACAATTTACGTACAAACACGCAATTTATGTCATCATTCACATGTCATCAATATTCTGAAAAAGAAATTAAACATAGAGTTCACAAACTCTTTTTGAAATATATACTGTACCTACCGTAGAGGATCTATACAAGGATAGTTAACACTATAGAGCAACGCGAACTGTCTAAAGACGCGCGTTGTATAGCACTATAGAGCAACACGAACTGTCTAAGGGGCGCGTTCCTCTGTGTTAATAGGTAATGAGGGCAACCAGTAGACGCTTGAAATACTCACAGATCGAGCAGTGTATTTTCATAAAAAAATAATAATTAAAACAAAATGGACCTTTACTGGGACATCCTTTCGAGAGCTTACCCGGGGCTCCCAACCGTAGGCTGTTGGCCGTTACGTGGGGTTTTTTAGTCGGTAGGAGTCCGGCATATCATCCATTAAGGATTTTCCATCTCGTTAAATAAAAAGAAAAAAGGGGGGCTCCCATGCAACAAATAGGTACGACTTTTTGTTGTTTTTTGGTACGGAACCCTCCGTGCGGGAGTCCGACTCGCACTTGGCCGGTTATTTTAATAAAGTATAGTCAAGTCTAACTACCGAAAATATTATTTCCAAGTGAGTGGAAGGCAAACGACAAAACAAAAAAAAATAACCACGAAGGCTAAGGCGGGAGCTCCGCTCCGCTTCGCTCCCGCCTTAGCCTTCTAACCTAACCCATCCAAGTCGGGGTACTCTGAGTCGGGGTGTTAACCACTCACTTATTATGGTTAATACCTCGACTCGCATAGGTTAGGTTAGAAGGCTAAGGCGAAAGCGAAGCGGAGCGGAGCTCCGGCTTTAGCCATCGTGGTTATGTTTTTTGTTTTGTCGTTTGCCTTCCACTCACTTGGAAATAATATCTTCGGTAGTTAGACTGGACCGTACTTTATTAAAAAAACTTAAACAGTGTATTTTCGGATATTTGAAATTCTGAATAATGTTTTTAGGGAACATAACAGTCCGGTCTTTTGATTATTCGTACTAATGAAATTAGGAAAAATAAAAATTCGTACTTATGACTTTCGGATAAATGAATATCGTCCTTTTGAATATTCGGAGCTTTGTTTCTTAGGAATTATAATCTTCGGAATTTTGAACATCGGAATATTGAAATTCGGAAAAACATATTTCGGAATTTTTGGGTGTTCCCGGCAATTACAGCTGCCACATCGTCCGCGTACATAAATATTTCGGTGATCATGATCGCCCCAGGCAAATCATTCAGTAGCAAACTGAACAGCGTATTAGAGAGACACGAGCCCTGCGGAACACCTATCAAGTTTTCTCGCTCAGAGGATTTGACGCGCCCCCCATCACCCACAACCACTTGTGTCCTTTGCGATATAAAGGATGTAAACAACCCCAGCGCAGGACCACGAATCCCATAGAACTGCATCTTATCCGCTACAAGAAAATGATCGGCACTATCGAAGGCGCCAAGAACTAACTTACACAAGCCTGTAATTCTTGACATTTAATGTTATGTACGGAATTCTGGTCTAATTGGTAAGTCCACTTTGCTTCCTAGGGTCGGACCATGATCATCAGCAGGCCTTACAATTTATTACATAAGGTTTTATTGTATTCAGCTCGACTGAGTGAACCTGAACTGAAGAACATCGACGACGGTGCACCAGACAACACTTCCGAGAAATCTATTCCTGTTGAAACTATCGAAAAGGCAGTTGGTAAGTGCACATTTGAATCTATACTATTACATACAATACATGTGTGTAAAAACACACAGTATGAATACCTGGGTGTATTTAAGTGCGCTTTTATTGTCATGCGTGTTTTCGCGCGCATGCTGGCATATCATTATCATGCACGCCTCAAGTACGCGGAACGCGGGGGAGACGGTACGGTGATGCGGGCCCGGCCAGCATGCGCGCGAAAACACGCATCACAAGAAAAGCGCACTAAGTAGTAGTATCTCTGCGAGGAATATGCGAAATAGGTATTGCGATCGCACTGCACCTGGTCAACGACGTACAGTGGGATCAGGTAGCTTTAGTTCAGACCAATTTTTATTCGGAGAATATGGATGATTCGTATTCTCATGTTTTCTTCATGAAAACTGAACTCATTTAAATATGTTTGGCACCTTTTGTTAGAAAAAGAGTATGTCCATGTTCCTATCACTTTTTATGAAGTTAAAAGCTTTCGAATTTTTCTGATAGTCCACTAAAAAAGGTGATAAAAAGGGTCATTTTTTGTCATTTTAAGAATGTCACATATCATTTCATTATTTGCCGAAAAAAAGTAATGTGACATGTATACAGTAGATCCTAATTTTATGAAAAAACAAAAATTCTTCTAGAGATTCAGGAATAAAATAGGGGAATACGTTTACTTAAGACTTTTTAAACGGTTGTTTCAGATGTGCCTCAAGAATTCTCGGCCCCGCCTCGAAAAGGCTCGCCGAAACTAGTACATAGAATCTCATCGCTGACTACGTAAGGAAACTGTTTTCCTCTCTCGTCTTGGGCTTTCTCGGATTGAGAGTAACTATGACAAAGTCAAAAAAAATCTTCTTTGCGAATCTCTTCTAAATTTTATAAATCTGAAGTCGTTTTTCAGACATTTGCGAAAAATCCAACCAGTCTTTTCTTTCACATATTTTTTCAATTATTTAGCGGCCCTTGATTTTTTTTTTTTTTCAAATCATATACATGTTATCCCCAATCGAATCGTCCATTCTCCGGATCATAATCCCACCTTGGTATGATGATTCGGAGAATATGAAAAAAAATAAAGCACTTATTGACTAGACTAATCACACAAGTAACATTATGTTATTTGAACAGCTCGGCGGGAGAAGCAGGCCTCGGACGTGTGTTACTGTCACTGCGATACAGCATGTCCAACCAAACGCTCTATGTTGTAGTACATAAAATTATGTAAGTATACTCGTACTAGTCATATTAATTTATATTATTATACCTATTTTTCTAATCTCTACCAACGGATGAGTCTCCAACATATAGAAGATGAAAATAAAATCACCATAAACCACAAATACATTGTCAATTTATAATTGTAATGCCTAATGATTAAATAAAATAGTATTATTATTATTATTTAATATAACATCAATCTTATAACCACAGCACAAAGCACATATTTCTTTCTCATTTAAAAATTCTCGCGCATTCCGATGTATTCGACTCTAAGGGTGCCTTTACACCAGATATGTCCTATGTGAATGCGTTTGATATCTACCAATCACATTCGACAGTCCACAAGCAACTTGACCCTTTATGTTTATACTGTCAAATTGTGCAACTGACGAATGTGATTGGTGAATTTCATACGCATACACATAGCACATCTCTGATAAACAATGAAGATAGGCATCCTTAGATGAGGTGAACGAATAATAAGAAGTAACAATAATTGTATTTTTAAGGCACATACCTCTGAAGGACCCGTCCAACGTGCCCGATCCGTATGTGAAATTGTATTTGCTACCGGGGCGTTCGAAGGACTCCAAACGCAAGACTGTGGTAAGTTATTTTATACTAGCGCTCGTCACGCGGTTTCACCCGCGTAGTTCCCGTTCCCGTGGGAATACGGGAATAAAATAGCCTATGATCACCGCAAAGAGTGTAGCTTCCCAATAGTGAAAGAATTTTTCAAATCGATCCAGTAGTTCCGGAGCCTATTCAATGCAAACAAACAAACAAAACAAATGAAGATCGGCAAAACAAATGAAGATCAGTGAAACAAATGAAGATCGGCAAAACAAATAAAGGTCGATAAAACAAATGAAGATCGATAAAACAAATGAAGATCAGTGAAACAAATGAAGATCGGCAAAACAAATGAAGGTCGATAAAAAAAATGAAGATCGATAAAACAAATGAAGATCAGTGAAACAAATGAAGATCGGCAAAACAAATGAAGGTCGATAAAACAAATGAAGATCGATAAAACAAATGAAGATCAGTGAAACAAATGAAGATCGGCAAAACAAATGAAGGTCGATAAAACAAATGAAGATCAGAGAAACAAATGAAGATCGGCAATGTCCGTGAATATTATATTATAATTATAACGGTATGTAATAAATATATTCCAGTTAAGGCGCTCCCTCACCGGGAGCATTCGCGCGTAATGTAACGTTACGAGTCGAGAATTACAGCAGTGAGGGAGGTGAACCGAGCATTGCAATGCGCACCTTGTGATGATACAAGACGAGGTTACATCAGTGAGGGAGGAGAACCGAGCTTTACAATGCGCGCCTTGTAATGATACAATGTGTAATGTTTTGATACAACTTGTAACATCAATGCGCTTTTTTGTTGCGGCTGGCTGGCCGCACACTGGTCCGGATTTTAAAATAGGTGAACATACGATAGATGTCAAATGCTTTTGGGAAAAAAATAGTAGTACGAGTACGAATTTCAGGTTAATATTGCAATCCAATATGGCCGCCGCGCCGAAATCACAAAATTTCATGATCGGTATCGTTTAAGGGGGTTTTTGGTATGTTGAGTACGAATCACATGATAATTTTGCAATCCGATATGGCCGCCACGCAGAAATCACAAAATTTCATAATGAGTATCGTTTAAGGGCTTTTATCGTAGGCTGAGTACCATTTTAATGTAATAGGCCTTAATTTAAAATAAAGACCTTTTGCCATAGTATTTTCGCATCGCTAGTTTAGAAAGCCTATACTTAATAAGCAAATCATTAAAATTTGCATGGAAACATGGAAACTTGATTTTATTATAAGACATCATAACTTTTGTTTAATTTCTTTTTCGAGCTAAAAATAAAAAATATTCAATATTTGTTATTTATTTCTTTTTGCATTTTTATTATACCTAACTATATTATTTCTTTTTTTTTTGATCTGTTGAACTGATTTTTTTTGTTTTACGTGAGGGAAAATCGTCATGGATGCTATGCCGGACTCCTGCCGACTAAAAAACCTCATGTGCCCTGCCTAACAGCTTACGGTTGGAAATCCCGGGTCCTCGGAAGAATACCCCAGGACTCCCAACAGACCTTATGGCTACCACTGCGGCCTCACCTAGAACGGATCTTCATTTGTATAAGCGACCTTCATTTGTCTTTACCAATATTCATTTGTTTTTACGATGTTCATTTGTTTTAGCGACCTTCATTTGTTTTTACGATGTTCATTTGTTTTAGCGACCTTCATTTGTTTTTACGATGTTCATTTGTTTTTACGATGTTTATCGGTTTAAGCGATCTTCATTTGTCTTGGCGATTCTCATTTGTTTTGGCGATCTTCATTTGTTTTAGTAATCCATTTGCTAGTAGTGCCACGGGAAATATTATTTCCCGTAGCACTACTGGCAAATGGTAGTGTCAACGTAAATGTACAATTACCCGTAGCACTACCAGTAGTGCCACGGGAAAGTAAAATTTCCCGTGACACTACTGGTAGTGCCAAGCGGTAGTGCTACGGGCTTAGATCATCTAACCACAGGATGCGCCTTACTTAAGCATTGTTTTCTGCCATTGCACATGACCATTTGGTCTTTTGGCTTTATGAAAAGCCTGTACATCAGTACATCATTTTATATGATTAAACTAGTACATTACATTGTAGTTGACTGTACAATAACAATTAACACACAACAGCCATTACGCGTTTGTCGATTAATACATTTTTAAATGCAATGAAATTTTATATGTCTTTGTGTTTCCCCCTTCACTTGTATGAAAACTGGCAGAATATTTTTGTATGCGGTGGTTCGCAAAGGCTAGTCCCGTGTTATATGGTCTAAGGCTACGGGCAACAAAGGCTATTTTCTCATTCTTTTCTGTATTTATCAAAATTAATCAAAATCGTGACAACACGGTTGCGATGCGTGCCGCGTGATGGCGTAACAAACATAAACAGAATCTCGATTGCTTTATTATTCTTCACAGGGTATTGTATAATATTACATAACATATAACATAATTATTACACCATTACTTTTAGGGTTCCGAACCTTAAATAAAAAACAGAATCCTTAGAGCATCACTTAGTTTACTATTTTTCCCTCGAGTTTCCCTCGGACTCGAAAATTTCTAAAAAAACCCTACATAGGTCAGCCGGTGTCAAGTTTTAATTTTGTTCTTTTGTGTTATACAGGTTTATGTGCCCTAAAAAGTACATACAGCTCGCGCCGAATAACTTTGCGTCTGTAAAGTTTGTTTGTTCGCGCTCAATTATGCAATATGTAGTATGCAATAAACTACTGCTGTGGGAGGAAGGGGCGCCCCTTCCCGCCTCAGCTGCGCAGTAGTTGCCCCTGTGATTTCCAGCGCGAACGAAGGAACTCCATAGACGCAAAGTTATTTGGCGCGAGCTGTGTTTGTTTGTAGATTTACTTGCGCAGCGCAAAAAATACAAAATAATGTTTCCAGGTGGTGAAAGACAGCTGCATGCCTGAATACGACGAGCAGTTCGAATGGGTGATCCCGTTGGCTGAGCTGCACTCGCGCCACGTGGAGGTCACCGTGGCCACGCACAAGGGCTTCCTCGGAGGCAGCCCGGTTATTGGACAGGTATGTCACTTGGAACTGATTATTTATTGACATACATACATATAGGGTGTAGTGGGGCCCTACCAACACCTCCGGGCCCAAGTCAACCTCACGTGCAAGCTCGTGCACCTGCTGAACAACGGACGAGGCTCTGACGTCGGCGGTCCATTTCAACACGGCGATGGGCTCACCACCTGTTACGTGGGACCGAATTGTACACGGTGAAATGTGGGCCGGTATAGGCCTCTGCCTACCCCTGCGGGGATAAAGGCGTGAGTATATGTATGTATGTATGTACATACATATAGCCTTTATCCCCGAAGGGGTAGGCAGAGGCATAGTGTACGCCCACATTTCACCTTATAGTTTTATGTCACATGTAATAGGTCAGCCTATTGACAGTGTTGAAATGGGACAGGCGCAGGTCGTGACGACGCTTTCGAGTTTTCCTTCTCTACGCAATGGATCATTTAGCGAAAGTGTTCCCTTAGTCACCTCTTACGACACACTCGGGATGAATTGGGGTGGCGACCGCTTTTTGTACCTTTCCCGTTGCCCCATTTAATATCTAAACACTGTCATTTACTAGTCAGTGTGTAAAATTTAGAGTGATTCCAGTGACAGTTGTTGGTGGCAAAGCAAAAACTTAACTCATCGTACTATCAAATCGGCTTCATCTGTCGAAAATCATTTAAACATTATAGGCCAAAATGTTTTAACCTATTTTTACCCCTGCTCATTCGAGAACAGTTGATTTTTTGTGCTGTGTTGTTTAGCTCCCTCTTTACAACAATCGCAGGTTTCAATGATACCAATTGTCTGCATACACTGAATAATATATGGCAATGTTTGTGTACATTTCAGGTCATAGTACATCTGAACCAGTATGACTTCCGTGAAGCGAAAACTCTCTGGTTTGATCTGATGCCTGAAACCGCACCTAGAGATTAGAACGCGACTTATGAAAAGTACTTATGAATCTACATTTATAGGATTGCAATGCGCAACAAAGCCATATTAACTCGATCTGATGAAGATGTTTATGAAAAGAAATGTTATAATAATTGTTGATAGAACCACTGAAGGCCTTTTGTAACTTTATTAATGTTGTATTTTCTTCTCAGTCTATGTGCGTATTAAATATGAATGTCGTTGAATTTATTATAATTCTATACCTATTTATTTATACACTTGTTTGAAATCTTATTTTATGCTTTTAAAGTATTAATCAATGCACTAAAATATGTTCTAAACTTTTGCTTAAGTATTAACTCTATTCTTGTAGCCTATTTTAAGACTAACTTAAACTTTCTTATGTGTAAATGAATATGGGTTGTAAACACTTGTACAATTCCTTCCCAAAAAGCTGCTTTTATATTTTTGTTAAATTTTTATATTGCATTTAGATTTTTTCTTTAAATAAATGAATAAAAGTATTTTATGCGTTTTTATACACCCATTCAATAAAACAATATCATTGATCATAAGTTAATGGTTCAACAGTAGAAACTTTCATCTCAACATCTCCCAAATTGCTTTCAAACCCTACCTGTACTTGGTGCCTGGGCTCCACATTGAACTACCAGTAGCAACAATAATTAAACTTTTAAAATAAAAATTCTTTAAAGACAAACAATGCAAGCTCAGGTTCATAATGAAACCATAATAAATACTTAAAAAATGTATTTCCCATCTTAATATACATATTTGTTATTCAGATAAAGTTGAAAGTAGTCACACTTATACAACTTGACAGTCTTATTCATAGTTTTGTCCTTTACATGTTAAACACTGATTACACACACTTTTAGTTTCAACGCTCCATAGGAGTAGGTGTAATTTTCTGAGCAATAATCTTGCCATATCCTCCTCGGCCACCATCATAATCCGTTCTGTATTCATCTCTGACCTGAAATACAAGATTCATCTTATATATAAAAATGAATTGCAAAATGTGTGCATAACTTCAGAATGGGTGGACCGATTTCATGTTATGTAAGGTATTGTCAGAAGGTTCTTATGGAAGAAAAAATATTGTTTCCCACGGGAACGGGAACTATGCGGGTAAAACCGCATGATGTCCTCTAGTTCATAATATAAATTCACTTTCATAGTGCTGTTAGTGCCTCTAAGAAAGTTAACAGTGGTTATTATAATGAAAAATGTAGCAGAAAGCCACCCAAGATTTACACTTGAATATGTTGGAAGAAAATTACCTGGCCACCAGTTTTGCCTCTCCCGTATTGCCTGCCTTCAATAAAGCCTGCATCCCAATCGGAACGAATGATCCTGTCATCCAATCTAGTACCATTAACATATCTGTAACAGAAATTATTAGTACTTCTCTGTATTCCATCTACTCCATCTAGTTTGTTCAGTAGGTAGAGTAGAATTTAAAATTACTTTTACTGTGGCATATGGACACAGAGCAAATCATTTGAGCTTGATTTTGAAATAAAATGTTAAAATATTTGGGAAGTGGAATCCAGTGTGCTGTGTCTACTATGAGATCACATTTAAATAGTTTTGAAAACCAAGTAACCTTACCTCATGCAATTTTCTGCATCTGCCCGTGTATAATATTCAACAAAGCAAAATCCACAAGGAGTTTTTTTGTATTTATCTAAACCCATAATAACTCTTCTAATATCACCGCATCTTGAAAATAGTTCGTATATTTGTTCCTCCGTAGTATAGAATGACAAATTTCCAATGTAAAGTGTGGATGATGCTTTCAATAACTTTTCTTGTTCACTTCTTGACCCCTGGTGGAATATTGTATAATTTAAAAGTAAATCAAATTTTATAAATGGTTAGTGCAGATAACATGAAATCCACATACTGTTACCTTAAAATGTTGATCACGGTAAGAACTGATTTCTACTGCAGAATTCATGGCGTCGTAACTTCTACTAAACATAGGTGATTGGTGTAACTGGAAATTTAATGTTTTCGAGAACGATATTGTAGTTATTTAATTTACTATCATTCCACGCAGTAAAATAACAAAAAAAAGAGTTCTGAGTTATTAAATACACTTTTCGAATTCGATTAAACCTACTTTGAATGAAATTGCTCCATCCATCCATCTACTCATCTAATGCCGTAATGTCATTCTTGACACTGACACTGACAGTGACATTTTTTCAATTGTTTCTTCACTATGAAAACGGCTAGGATCAGTGACCATGCTGCCTGCTTATTGAAAAAACCTTGGAATAATATTTCACAGATTTCTATCTTACGAGAACTTATATTCTATACGAGAACTTTATGCAGATTTACTAAAGTCTATAAAAAAAGGAGTTCTTTGATCTGTGTTTAAAAATTTACACTAGCCCGCATCGGCGGCAAACTCACTCAAGCCTGAACTAAATTGTATTTTTGAACGCTTGCCGAGAGCCGAGACTAGCAAGCGGCAAGCGTGTACAGCACGCGCCAAATAACTTTGCGTCTATGAAGTTCGCTCGTTCGCGCCGCAATTATGCATTTATAGGTTTCATTGGAGAAACTACTGCGTAGCTGAGGCAGGACGGGTGCCTCTCCCGCCTCAGCAGTAATTCTCCCTTTGCAACCTATTATTGTGAATATGCGGCGCGAACTAACGAATTTCAGAGACGCAAAGATATTTGGCGCGAGCTGTAAATTCAGCGAAAAATTCTATGGTAAATTCATTGTACAAAATAACTGATGGTTATAAAGACAAAGCCACAAATAAATAAAAATAAACGCTGGTATTTTCTATAATTAGACCATGTAGCGAAAAATTCTAAATCTATGAATTAGACTGTTATTTAAATTTTCTTTCTCTATGAGAACTTTTTGGCGGGAGCTTGTGAAGGGTGTTCCTCTCGCTCCATTGTATAATTTATCTTTTTTTTTTGTGTATTTTCAAATGTTTTGGTATCAGGTATATATATATATATATATATATATATATATATATATATATATATATATATATATATATATATATATATATATATATATTACATATCTATATTTACATTATTACTATCTAAACTAAACCTAAATAAGGCCCCCGTGGCATTGTGCCCAAAAGACTAGCAGCATTCCCCCTTTGAATAGCAATGCCTATTCGTTGAGCGAGAAAACTGCCAGCCCTTGGGTCACCAGTTGACTCCACAAGGCGCTTTTTCAAATTCTTGAAAAATTTTTGCGCATTGGGACCCCATGGACCTAGGGTCTCGACACCGACTGGACAAAAACGATACGATGAGTCGAGACCCTTATATTTATTAATTTTAATATTTTCAGCCGCTTCCGCTGCTGCACTGGCTTTTAATTTTGTTTTAGGAAGATGGGACGGGGCTAGAGTGTCAACACAAGTTGCATCCCACACCAGGACCCGACCCATCTCCCACGGTATCAAAGTTATACCATCCGGTCTCTTGCCATCGTCCCTGAAAACGCCGTTTGGCTCTAAGAGCGCAGGCACATTGGCGGTGGCAAGAGCACGGCGGATGATGTCATTCAGCGCAGCGTGGCGTGAGAAGCGGCCTGCGCTCTTTAAACAAATATATATATATATATATATATATATATATATATATATATATATATATATATATATATATATATATATATATATATCAAACCTGATACCAAAACATTTATATATATATATATATATATATATATATATATATACCCCTTCTTACCCACCACACTACCGCGAAGCGCGACGCCGACGGTGGGCTCATAAACAGAAAAGTTTGACAACCAACGTGCTCCGTGCGCTAGTGTTGGAAGTGATTTATCGAAGTGAATCGCTACTTTTTTAGTTCCTGACAAAAATTTCAAAGATTCTTTCAGAAAATGTTTCCACCGTTTTACACATTCGGTTTATATTGCATTACTTCATGTCAGAGGTGAAAAACGTTCCCGAGCAGGACAATATTAAGGGGATTCTTCTCTTTCTTGCAACGCAGTGTGTTGCAAGTGGTAATAAAAAGAAACCGACGTATCCCAGTAGTTCCATTGCGTAGTTCCATGATGGAACTACTGGGATTTTTTTATCCCAGTAGTTCCATGGAACTGTTATCTTGTTTTTTCGTGTCCCAGTAGTTCCATTACACGAATAAAAGTACAGTTAAGTAGTGAATTAATTATCATTTAGCAAAAACAAATGAAGAGCAGCGAAACAAATGACGATCGACAAAATAAATGACGGTCGGATAAACAAATGTAGATCAGTAAAACAAATGAAGATCGACAAAACAAATGACGGTCGGATAAACAAATGTAGATCAGTAAAACAAATGAAGATTGACAAAACAAATGAAGTTCGACAAAACAAATGAAGATCGACAAAATAAATGAAAATCGACAAAACAAATGACGATCGACAAAATAAATGAAAATCGATAAAACAAATAACGGTCGGATAAAGGAATGACGATCGAAAAAACATATGCATGTCAATAAAACAAAAGCAATTCGATAAGATCAAAACATACCCTCAGCTATATTTTGTAATCTAGATGCGATTGCCATTAAAAAAAATAGCTGCAAGCAAATCTCGACCTTAATGACACTTCTTTGAAAATGTGCTTTTAGGCATTTATAGACATCACTGATCACGAATATATAAAAAAATAATAGATATTATGCATGCTCATAAGGTCGAAATTTGCTTGCACCCATTTTTTGTTATCTAGATGCTTATACCATTCAAAAAAATTGGTGCAAGCAATTCTCGACCTTATGAACATGCATAATATTTATTTAATTTTTACATATTCGTGATCAGTGATGTCTATAAACGCCTATAAGCACATTTTTAGAGAAGTGTTATTAAGGTCGAGATTTGCTTGCATCTATTTTTTTTAATGGCAATCACATCTAGATTACAAAATATGGAGGCAAGTATTTTTTGATCTTATCAAATCTTCTGTTTTATTGATCTGCATATGTTTATACGACCGTCATTTGTTTTGCCGATCGTCATTTGTTTATCCGACCGTCATTTGTTTTGTCGTTTTTCATTTGTTAATCCGACCGTCATTTGTTTTGTCTATCTTCATTTGTTTTGTCGATCTTCATTTATTTTGCGGATCTTCATTTGTTTTGTCTATCTTCATTTGTAAATAAAAATAGAGTATTAAAAGATTTCAACATTGCTAATAAATGGGCAAATGTTATTGTGTTTGTAACTGTACCGGAACTATTGGGATTAATTTTATCGTGTATAAAAATCCCAGTAGTTCCATGGAACTATTGGGACAAAAAAATCCCAGTAGTTCCATCATGGAACTACACAATGGAACTACTGGGATACCGACGACGGTAGTTTTTATGACCAGTAGTAGACCAGATCAGAGGTAACAGTTTTCATACGTGCTGGTCAATACGCGTTAATGTTTATTATAATAATTAATGTTTTAACTTCAAAATTCTATTATTTCAATATTTCATACATTATTGGCGTTACATAAAATAAATTTATTTGAAAAATAATAACTATTGGTAGTAACTCATAAATTACGCATGGCAACTCTGAAGATTCATTGTGGTGCCAACACGGTACGTTCTAGATCGGACTTACTTTTAATAAAATAAATATTTGTGGATGTAGCCCAAATTAAGCTAAAACAAGCTTGTGCTATGGAATCTAGACGACTGATATACATACTTATATAATTCTAAATACATACATATTTTACATAGAAAACACCCTAACTCCGAAAAAAACATTTGTGGATCACACAAACATTTGTACCGACCCAGGAATCGAACCCAGGACCTCCAGCGCTAATGAACAAGTATTAAATTACTAGGAAATTGAATTGATGTGAGATTTTTGTGTAGGTAGAATGAAATTTCTCTTTCCCAATATTCTTACCGAAAGCAAAAAGGGGTTAGATACTTCGGTAAAAATATATACATATACCTATTTGATTGTATGATACGATAGTTGGTTTTACGTAGTTTCCATCCCCTCTTTCCTTTGTGTATGAAAAGCATAGGCCGACATCCTACAACCCTGTCTGCGTAATATTTGATACGTAAGAATCTAAACAAAAATATAAGTTTGGTTTCCGACTTTTTGATAATGATAAATAAGACGTTCGGCCCCTCTCCCCTAAACCGTCATACGTAATTATAGTGTGCGTACTCCTGGCGGAAAAGTGTCGATTTTTTAAATTCTAGATATGCAGAAAATTAGCGTAAGAGTCCGTGTAAATGTGTATCGTAAATAGAAATTGTGTATCCAGCCATTGTGAAGATATTCTTGAAAAACTGATTCCGCCAGGAGTACGTTCGAAACGTCAGCCCAGCGGAACTTTTTCTTTTTTTGCAAAAAGAAAAGGCTCATTAGGTAGCTTGGTGCGAGCTGTAAATGTGTATGTATAAATGAAATTTGTGTATCATGATATCACGGAGTAATTCAGGTTTCCGCTGGGAGTACGTTTGACGATATCGTAATTATCATATACAGAGACTTGGTACAGTGTTGAGTTTACTCATGTACGTTGCTATGAATTTGCTTATAATCTTGGTAAAAGCAGAAATTGAAAATAATTTCCCACTCAAAAGATATAGACATATAGGTAAAATCAGGTTATTAACCTCTAGTGCCTAAAATAGGAACCTTACAGCCAAACTTGTAACGTTAATTTGTATCTAATCAAAGTCTACACTCTTCAACCGAGTTTCATTAATATCTTCTTAGTAATTACAGAGGAATCACAAAATTTGTCGCAATCAGCCCATTGTTTTATATGACCTTTGTTGTCAATGTTCTTAGAAAATAAACACAACAAACTATATTGCAATATTTTGCGTATTTATTCAACTACTCAAATTTAAAAATTCAGCTCATTACATTCAGTATTTAACAAACTAAAAGAAAAATACCATCAACAGCCGGAATTGATGAAAAACACGGGTAAACCAACCAAATTGAAATGACGTCAAAAAGCGGCCGCGCAGTACATGAAGGTACATTTCTAAATTTGTAGCATAGCATCAGTTTTAATTTAGTAGGTACAGGTAGATACAAAAGTCTTGTAAAATATTAGTATTTTTTTATTAAGTAGGTACTTATGATTCGTACATAATATATACACATCATCATCTCAGACTCTTTGACACTCGCTTGCTGACTAGGCCTGGCCTCCGCCATAGCTGCAATTTTACTGAAAACAGTACCAAACGGCTTAACCTGCTTTCCGAAGCACGGAGACTCACGTAAATGAAATAAATAGCTTTACATGAGACAGACGGTGTCATTTTAAGTCAACTACAATTGGAAGCGGCGGGCCGGGTACGGGAGAGAACTCTCCCACCCGAGTTCCGCAGTCGGCGCCCTGGGCGCCGCCGACGTGTCTTCGCTGAAGACTATCGGCCTCCATGACCGGGGGTCTGAGGACGGTGAGAGGGCCGCTCACCGTCCTTACAGAAGCAGGCCCATGACGGCAGCGTGACGTGAGCAACTCACGCGGCCCCCCCTTAGAAGCGGGGTCACACCCGAAACCCCCCATAGACGCGGGATTGCACCCGAACCACCCCCTGGGCGAGGCCGCAGCGGCGGCCGTAGGTCTGTTGGGAGTCACGGGACATCCTTCCTGAGGGCTTACCCGGGGCTCTCAACCATAGGCTGTTAGGCGTGGCGTGAGGTTTTTTAGTCGGTAAGAGTCCGGCATAACATCCTATGAGGATTTTCCCTCACGTTAAACAAAAAAAAAAAAAAAAAGTCAACTACAATTTGATACGTTTATCTTTTTTGCAATGTACGGGTACTGTATTTGAATTATACTAGCTGACACAACTTCGTGTTAGAAAATACTAATACTGAGACTATTTATTTCCGTAATCAATCGATTCTTATGTTCTTTTTATAAACCTTTTAGATCGAGTGATCCATTGGCTTAGCAGAGGGGAAAGCTTTGCTAGACGGGTCCTGTAGTTAAATGATCTAAGGTTTCATCGAACCCTAACATTATTATTTGGAATTGTACATCATTGCTAAGTTAATGGTATTGTCTATTGAGCAGCTTCTGGGGGAGAATGTATAAATTGGCGTGTGAGATTATTGTGAGCTCTCTTCATTCATACTGATCGCTTAGCTAGGGTATAACTATATTAAAAGTTATATTGCAAGTTTTATTTTATTTTTAAAATGTAGGTACTACCTATTTAACAATTTGTTAGCGTCACATGAAAGCGAGAGTGAGGTTTAGTAGTTATATTTTAATATAATTTATTTCATAGCAAGTACATAAAACACAAACTCCAGAACATTTGTGTATCACACACAAATATTTGTTCTGACCCAGAAATCGAACCTAGGACCGAGGACCGAGAGGAGGAATTATTTTATTCCGTACCATTCGACTGCATAGCTTGAACTGATACTATGCGTCCAAACGGAAGGATCGTCAATGGTAGGTTCTGGGTCGTTCTAGGTGCGTTTTTATTTGGAATAAAACCGCAGTAACCCCAAGTGCGGCCTCAGCCTTAGTCTGTAAGACTTTTTTGAAGACAGTCATTAAGTGTCTTCTAGATTACAAACCTTATTTATACTGTTGATTGATGGCTGTTGGTAAAACTGGCCACACAGTTTTTAGGGTTCCAAACCCAAATTATAAAAACGGGACCCTATTCATGAGACTTCACAGTCCGCTTGTCTGTCTGTCTGTCCGACATGAGGCTTTCTCGGAAACTGCTAAAACAACAAATACTTAAATACTATCTCGGAAACCGTGACAATTAGAGAGCTGAAATTTTAACAGATGATATATTTTAGTTGACGCTGTAACAACAAATACTTAAATCCTATCTCGGGAACCGTGACAACTAGAGAGCTGAAATTTTCTCAGATGATGTATTTTGGTTGACGCTATAACAACAAATACTTAAATTAGACATAAGGGGGATTAGGTTTAAAGATCTTTATTATCACGAAAGACAATTGTCACTTATGTGATAACATTGTTAAACAATATATACAAAAAGAAACAACAATCCACAGTCCGCCCATCACCAAACAAATACGCATGAAATATTAGGTTTAATGTAGGTGGTACCAAATACATTACATTGTTGCAAAGCTAAGACAACAAAATAACAATAATTACCTAGGCATAAAAAAGAAATGCAAAGATAACTTGCATTTCGTGTTCCAGACAAACAATTTTTTTTTTTCAATTAAGTATAATGAACAGGGGGCCGAGTCTGCTATTTTCCATCAAAAAGCCGGTCCAGTGCGATTCTATTACGATATTATAGCGATTGGTCCTAAATCTGCTAGTCGCGTAAATCTTGTCTATCGCCACTATAGAACATCGATAGAATATAAATAGAATCGCAAAAGCAGAGACAAGGGCATTATTTTGGTTGTTGTGACTCTTGTCAGTCAGTACTATGGTAATAGTAGGTGTTTCTTAGGTTATTTACAAATTACTTAGACTTAAAAGAGACTTTTGTAGAGAATTACGATTTAAAATTGTGAACTTTACCTATAGACAAACGTGAACTTTATAAACGGCTTCAAAGCAAAGAGTGACAGTGTTATCCAGAAGAACTATCAATCAAATCAGCCTATCGCAGTCCACTGCTGGACGTAGGCCTTTGCCAGTTTACGCCACAATTCACGGTCCTGCGCCTTCTGCATTCAGTCCCAGCCTACGACCGTTACCAGGGTCGTCGGTCCATCTAACGGGTGGTACCCCACGGTTGCCGAGACGCGGTTGGAAGAACTATATCCTAGAAATTTGAGACTCTATAGCACATAGAATAGAATATATTTTTCCCTTTTTAGACGATTTGTCTGGGAATTTCAGAAATATTGATCTTCTTCAGATCATTAAGTTCAAAAAATATAGTAGATGATGGTGAGTAGGATATGGTTTTGATTCCATTGCATCCAGATGCCCTGCATGATAACATTTGATGTTGAATCATTTCATCAGCTGATTTACCGAAGGAAACTATGCCGGTGCTTATAATAGTCTAAAGGTAAAAACCCGATTGATCTTTTTCCTATTGCGTTGCCTGAGCATTTGTCATTCGAGCAGTTTTTTATTTCATCTGCACTGTATAAAACATCGGATAATATATGTTCGACAATATAGGTTATATTGCACTCGCAGCGTACATGTATTTAATTTTCACCGACTGTTTCTGTTTCAAAATATGACTTCAAAATGCGAAGTCTATCTTTATAAATAGAATCAGCGTTGGCATCTTTATTGGCTAAATTTTTTATGAATCTGCAGTAATCATGACCCGTATTATCTATGTTTTCTTTTAACTGATACTTTTCCAAGTAAGCTATAGCCAACGACTGTGACATGGCTTCAAATGCATAATATTATCCGATGTTTTATAGATGAAATAAGAGTGCGAATGATAAATGCTCAGTCAACAGATCAATCGGGGGTTTTTGTTACATTTCTGCATAAATGTGTCCATTTCAATGATGATTAATAATAGATAACTTTTGATATACTTAATCTATGAATTTAAAAATTATACAAGTTCATGTACTTAGGAGGTACTAAGTTTCCACATTCCATTTTACACGATCTGTAACAATTCTCACATGAATTCAGCGATAACACGAATCATCAATTTAGCGGGACCAATGCTACAGTCACATAACTTTAATTTGGCACTTCCAATTGTATTGAACATTGAGTGTATACCTGTACATATGTAGTACTAAGTCTCGGGATATGAATTACCTGCCTCTGAGTAGCGCTTCCAGAAGAATCCGCCACTTTGATGTCAAAGTGGCGGGACCAGGGACGTCTTGGCATACTTCCTTTACCTTTAAAGGTACAAATGTCTTGTTTGGGGTACAAATAGTACATATGTAGTACAAACACTTCAATGTTATACATTTTAAATTGGGGGCTTGGTCCCGTCATCTTGATGCTCACAATTGAGTGTACATAGGTAAGTACCTATGTGCTAAAACAATAATAACTACCTACTGTAAGTATTAGAAATGTGACTTGTATTTTAGATATGAGTGATTGTAAAGAATATTGGACAGTACTTACAGAAAATAGATGCATGTCAATTGCATACATGTCTTCATACTATTTTGCTGATCTTGTTGAGTTGGCTACTTGGAATAGTTGCCATCTATGTATCTATAACTAATAAAGTTCATTGACCCTGCGACAATGGCTCACTCACAGCAAATTCACTTTTTGGAGACTCATTAAAGCACTACGACCATCCAATGTACTATAATACAATAGGTACAACAATTTATTATGTTCCACCTTCTTCCATGAGGCTCTTTATGGTCTTGTTTTGTAGGTGAAATAAATAAAGTCCGCTTCGGATAAAATGCTATGTCTCACAATTAATCAATCTTCATCATTTTGATGTAAATTGTAAACTTGCTTCTATTTAGTTTATCTGCAAATTGATTAATTTAAACAATAATATTGTATGTATACCGGACGAAAATAACCAGGCTCGCACTTTCTATTTCTAGCTGTCAAACATTAATTACCCGACTACCAAAACAAATCCCGTCAAATATTAGCAGACTACGCATAAATGTCAAATACACTGGCGATTCTATCGAGAGGCCATCGGTCGACCATAATCGCACTTCACTAGAAACAAGATAGAAGCTATCGAGTTAGCGAATACGAAAACTGTCAAATTGTACCGATGCACAGTATGTTATAGAAATCGATTTGCGGTCGTGCATGGTTTATATGTCTATTTAATGGGCACCATCATGATGAAGAATTGACAGAAATCCCGATACGATAATCTTCTCTAGTTTTAGAGATATTAATTTTTCTATGAGAGGTCAGTGACCTTAAGAAAATCTTTATCTATTTTTATTGCGAAAATCATGACCCTATTACACTTTATTAGCACTCAGAGTAGTGTAACTGTTTGCTATATATTTATATTAAAAAGTAGAAGACAGTAGCTTTATAAGTCTGAGAAATATTAAATATTTTCTGTTTTTCACAATTATATTTTTAATAATTATAGATTAGCGTTGTAGCATTTTATTTTTGGTTATTACCATGCACAACATAGTCGTCTACAATATTCTAAAATTTCGCAAACTACAAACGTATTGTAAAGAAGAAAAAGCGTTTCTAAGTTTTTGAGATATTTCTATGGAAATAGGGTTGTCAACATTTAATTAATTACAAATATTAAAATCAATTTTTATTTGAAGATTTAAATTGAGAAGAGATTAAGGAAGGAGAAAGATTAATCGCGTCAACCCCATGTTGACGCATTAAATAATCCCCAAAACAAAATGAAGACTAAAATAAATACACATTTATATTATTAGGACTCTTCATCAGAGTGGGGCTCCATGACGCCTCACCCCGCTTCTCCAGTCGTTGTGTACCTGATATTGGGTTTTAGCATATTTCTAAGGGCGAACTCCTTCTCAATATCACACGATGACCTTCATAAAAGAAAAATAGTCGAGTAGCATATCTTTTGCCATGAGAATAGTTTATTTACAACAGGCATGATGACACTAACTAAAAATTAGATTTTAGTAGTAAAATACAAAACACTCATTTATCTAGATAAATTTTGTGATATTAGTAATTATTTGGATGAAATAAAACTATGAAATACGGCAATCCGCCATGATTTCATGAACACCAGCCAGAGCGAATGACGTCACTTTACACTAATAAAGGCTTCCGCACACAGACACGTTATTATCCGCCGTAATATTGCTTGCTTTATCGCACATAAGTGCGTTTCTATCATCCAATAATTAAAATAATTATATTCGCGACACTAGTGCAACGATTTATTCTAACAAGTACATTGAACACCATAATTCACTCACCACGCTATCTGAAACCGGCGTCCAGTAGAACCTGTGGGCTATAGATTAGGCTGAATGATGACGTCACTTCTGCGACCGTCACTGAGTATCGTTTTGGCGCGTATTTTAAATCTAAGTAAATATTTTTGTTTTCCTAATAAATCTCTAACTTCTACAAAAATACGTTATTCCCAGTAAATAATATATAATCAAGAGCATTTTAGGAAGTGTTTTCAAAATTTGTCATCATTCCTATTATAGTCGCCTCGCTGTAACAAGGTGCGTATGACAGTTGGCAGTATGACGTTGATATCTATCAGTACCACATTACTAGGGATGTGTCGATATGCAATTCATGTTTAGAATCCTACGATAAACGAGATAAATCACGTTCTGTTTGTCATTGTTATGAAAATTATTGCTATATTAATTTTTGAATTAACTAAACAGCTTAAAAAACCGGCCAAGTGAGCAGAGGTCTCCGTACCGAAAAACGACAAAAAATACTTTTGTTGTATGGGAGCCCCCTTAAATATTATAATTTTTTTGTTTTTAGTATTTGTTTTTATAGCGGTAACAAAAACACATAATCTGTGAAAATTTCATCTCTCTAGCTATCACCGTTCATAAGGTACAGCCTATCAAAAGACCGGGTAACTCCGCAAGAAAAAAAAGAATGTAACCGAGAAGAGGAAAAATATTAATAATAATAACTCAATAATATACATTTTACAATAAAAGTTGGAACTACGGACAATATACGTTTTGTTTTATCAAAATATCGACTATCCATCGTAGATGTAAATAATCCCATCACTAAAGACATCTTTGGTGTTACGTTATACTCAACAATTTGTTAAATTTTTCTTCCAAATTCATTTTATTTGTAGACTACAATATTCTGGTTGAGTTTAATTTTATATACAACAGTGATTAACGACTTAATATATTATGAATGCGATGTAGCTGAAATACTAAGTTCATAATTGTTATTCACGGCAACTTTCAAGAGTGAAACGAAACGCGATCGACAACTGTCATACGCACCATGCTACACCGAGATGACTATAGTATAATATTTATCTATAACGTCAATTATAAGTTATCATTTGATTGACTGCCTCTGTGGCGCGGTCGGTAGTGATACCGCCTGCGGCGCTGGAGGTCGTGGGTTCGATTCCCACCGGAGACAAATATTTGTGTGACCCATAAATGTTTGTCTCAAGAGTCTGGGTGTTTCTATGTAAAATATGTATGTATTTAAAAAAAGTATATAAGTATTAATATCCGTGGTCTGATACCCATAACACAAGCAGGTTATTCCTAGCTTACTTTGGGATCAGATAGCGTTGTGTGAAATGTCTGTGAATATTTATATTTTATTTATATTTATATTTATATCAGTAAAAACTTAGCAGATCATAATACATGGTACATTTCACAAAATAACTTAATTTTTGACAACCCTAAGCAAGATTTTCAAAAATTCATATCTTACGAACAATACGTCTGTCGCATCTGGTATTTTTTGTGACAATACATATTAACATTATACATATAAATCAATTTCAAACAAATGCTACAACGCAAGAGTTTTTGAATAAAAAAATATTTAGGTTATTTTAGAAAATATTTTTTTTCTTTTTTTTGGGACTCCAGTCATCAATTTCTTATGTGGACATTTATTCTTTAGGTTAACCTTCATCGTGTTTAAATACATTTTATAGTTAAAAATCATAAGGAAAACAGCTATAAGGTTTTTCTGGTTTCTATGGATTTTTCTCAATTTTTTTAATTTCTTAAAAAGTATGAGACATACAGTAACGAAAGTTTTTTTAAGTAGTTTGTCTTAAAATTCTCTTTACAAAGAGTTTATAAAACGGACGTGACCGCAAATTGGCTTCTATAACACACTGTGCGATGAGCTTCTATTTTGCTACGATATCTATTCTATTCTGATG
The DNA here is from genome assembly GCA_933228765.1 of Miltochrista miniata. Classification (NCBI taxonomy): domain Eukaryota; kingdom Metazoa; phylum Arthropoda; class Insecta; order Lepidoptera; family Erebidae; genus Miltochrista; species Miltochrista miniata. The sequence goes on along the minus strand of OW121749.1, from coordinate 17,719,775 downwards.
CGATTGCAATAGCAGACTCGGCCCCCAGGTCACCTGTTGTAAATGCCAGTGAGTAGAATTAGATTAGGTAGGTACCTTATGATTGCTATCTCACATCCGACTTTGAAAATGCTCAAGAACTGACCATTTAACATGTTCATCAGGTATAAACATATTCCATCTTTTACGTTCACTTATACACCCACACAATAATATTCAATCCATATAACAGCCATTACCTATACATAATAGCACAAACACACACACACTTGTTTTGTATTACTTACTAAGTTTCGGGAAGTATTCCAGATTTATAAAGTTACTTACAAAGACTTTTTTAATTCACTATAGAGTGGAATTGGTATTTTATTTTAATTATTATTACTAATTATCTATAACATATTTAGCTAATTGTTTCTTAAAGGTATAGAATGATTCCACTTTTTTTATCGCGTCAGGCAGTTCATTATAAAATCGCGCACCTTCGGTTGTTATCATCGTTTTACCGTAATTTGTGCGGTACCTGGGTATAATGATAAAACTCGCTCGTCGCGTACGACGACCAAGTACCTGTTTACGTTTAGTGTACGATATGTTAGTATGGATACTACTCTGCAGAGATTTACGGATAAAAATACAACTATTAAATTTATATAATTTTTTCAAATTCATTAACTTTGTTTCTTGATAGATTTGTTTCGTTGGCGTTAAAAAATCATACCCAAAAAGTAGTTTAATGACTTTATTTTGCTGTCTCTGCAGTGCAGCTAATCTAGTTTTAGTAGCAGCCCCCCAAATCTCAATCAGGTACAGTAAATGTGGTTTGACCAATGAATTATAAATTGTAAAGCGTAACTTTTGAGGGATACATCGAACAATATTGCACAGTGATCCACGAAGTGCAATTAATTTACTTTTTATGTGTTCAATGTGAGTATTCCAGGTTAGTTGACTATCCAAGTAAAGACCAAGGTACTTTTCACGTGATTTTTTGTGGAGCGGTGTATTATTGAGTGATAAGGAGGAGTACGAGGGTATTGGTTTGTTTTTAGTCTTAAACACAATATAGGAGGTTTTGGATACATTGATGGTCAACAGGTTACACTGAAACCAAACGTAAAGTTTAAGGATTAAGGGGGGCTACCATAAAAAAAACGTGATTTTTGCTGTTTTTTTAGTACGGAACCCTCCAAGCGCGAGTTCGAGTCGTACTTGACCTGGTTTTATATAAGTAAATAAAAAATCTGGAACATGTTAATTTAAAAACCAGTTTCTTCTAGTCTCTAGTCTCAATATGTCAAAATGTGGATTTGTGTGTGAAAATGCAGAAATACCTAAACCTACAGGATCGTAAATTTGAAAGAAACTGATAAATACTTATACATAAGATTTAGAGAGTAGATTACGGTAGAAATTGACCATCCCCAAAAATTTTCGTAACTGACTAACGTTTTGGGGTTTGGGCACAGATTACTAAATAGTTACTACGTAACAGATACATCACTCCCATACAAAAGCGACAATACCTACGCTATATTAGCCTACAAAATTTTAATAATAATACCTGCTGCCCCGAACGAGAAGAATTGTACCTTAAACACGCGTACATAGCGTCGAGACTGTGTTGCCCGCTGTGCGAGTGACGTCATCGTAAGAATGCGCTAGGGTTGAACCTATAATGATTGTTGTAATAAAACAAATGTTACGAATCAACCATGCTTTAATACGCTTTTAGTAGGTCGACGTGTATGTAACTAACAATGTAATGGAATGTAAGGAAAAAAATTATGAATGGTTTAAAACAACCCTAGAAAAACACGCTTTTATAAATGCACGTAAAAACCAAAAATAAATTATGAATCGCAGTAGGTAGGTATACCTATATATTTATATTGTTTATCATAAGCCTACCCATAACTAAAATATCAAAGAAATCTAAATTTAACTGACATTACCTTTAGCGTAAGTACCGGCTATTCACCTATCTCACCCGGCCATCCTACGTTACTATGTTACACACACATACATATGGTCACGTGTAGATCTATCCGAAGGGGAAGGCAGAGGCATATTAGATGCCCACATTTCATTTTTTTATAGTTTGTACCAAGTACCTACAGGTTGTGACCCTCTGCTGTTTAAATTTTTCAAACCGCCTAAAAAGGCCTTCAACTTGGCTGACTGCTATTTTATTGGCAACCGGGACCAACGGCCTAACGTGCCTTCCGAAGCGCGGAAACGCTCAAATAAAGGTCACAAAGTGGTCACATGAATGGTCACCCATCCAAGAACTGGCCATAGTGAAAGTTGCTTACAACAGTGATCTATTACAGAACACTGAGTCCCCGGGGCCACGAGCGCTTCGACTACCTATAAAACCTATTTACCTACAAATTCTATAAAACATTGAATTGCCTATAAAAAACAACAATTTTATAATACCTGACTCAAATAACTCCTTAATTTAAGATTTACATACTTTATCACCTACCTACTTACGTTCAAACAAATAAATGGTAAAAACATTCAAATTGATAAGATTTAAAATATTACTCAGCTTTCTTCGTATCTCGGCAATTTAAAAAACGACAAATTTTCTTTTGTTTTTGTACTATTACACCCATCCACTGCACAACAATTACGTGGTTTCGGTATTTCGAAGCGTAAGCGCGGGAAACGTGCGGTGCGGTGCGATGCGAGCGCTCAGTCGGGCGTCCGGCAGCCCTCTGCCAGTTGTATCCCCAGGGAGATGCCGAGCGGTAGGTACATAGCGCGCGATTTTGAGCGAGTGACGGAGGCCTGGTTTGGGGTACTGAACAATTGCTTGTATTTTGTTTCCTAAGGGCTTTATACCTTTTGTTGTAACTTCGTACCCTAAAAATTCCACACTTGTAGCTTTAAAAGTACATTTTTCTAAATTAATTGTAATACCGAATTCGTTCAATCGTTGAAATACCTTTTCTAAGTGTTCGTAATGTTGTGTGAGGCTCTCTGAACTAATTAAAATATCATCAGCGTAACAGTATAAAAAATCAAATCCAGTTAATACTGTATTTGACATGAAACGTTGCCATGTTTGGCTTGCACATTTGAGTCCAAAATTTAATTTTTTATACTCGTATAAACCAAAGGGTGTCGTAATAGCTGTCTTACAAATGTCATCGGGATAAATAGAAATATTATGATAAGCCTTTTTTATATCAATTTTGGAAAAAATAGTTTTTCCAGCCAATAGATATGTGAAGTCTTGTCCACGAGGTAATGGGTACCTATCCGGTTTGGTTATAGCATTTAAGGCTCTATAGTCACCACAAGGACGAAAGTGACCATTTTTTTTTGGGACTAAGTGTAAAGGACTTGCCCATGCCGATTTCGATGGCCTACAAATACCTGCTTCTAACATCACTTCGAATTCCTCTTTCGCGATTTTATACCTTTCGGGTGCTAAGGGTCTAGGTTTACAGAATACTGGTGGGCCAGTGGTATCAATGTAGTGATACACATTGTGCTTCGGTGTCTCCTTGAATGACATTGGTTTGAGAATATCTGGATATTTACTTAATACATCGTATATAGGATGATCTTTATGTAACGTAGAAATCGCTGTTTCAGAACTGTTTGCGATCGTTCCACGTACTGTTAACTTTGTAATTTTGTCGACTAAACAATGACCATTAATATCAACAATTAACTTAAAATGATTTAAAAAATCTACACCTATAATTGGTTGCTTAACTTCACAAATGACAAAGGTCCATCTAAATGATCTCCTTAATCTAAGATCTAGATTTAAAGTTTTTGTGCCATAGGTCTTAATTGGCGAGCCATTGGCAGCAAAAAGTTTAAAATTAGATTGGGAATCTAACTCAGATTTGTTACGTACAAAATTTTTCGGTAAAACTGAAATGCAAGCACCAGAATCAATTAAAAACTTAAATTTACTTATTCTATCACTTACTATTAAGCGGTGATCAGTGACGCTGCAGCTTCCCGCTACCGGTTGCAGATCCATTAGTTTTCCGTCGGTGTATGACCTTGACCTTTATTCTTCCAGCTGCATGGTGGAACGCATTTCTGAGCACGGTGCCTGTATCTGAAATGGTATGAGCATAGCCAATCAGGACTATCAGGTGTTCTGCGTGACCTTGACCTTTGACGTATACGCGAGAAATTCCTGTTTCCATTCCTGCTTCTGCTCCTTCCTCTTTGTCTCGTCATTTCTTCTATTTTCAGATTAATTTTTGCAATTTCAGACATAATTCCTGCTATATCGAACGTAGATTCTGGACAATTACGGGTTACTTCACTGACCTGTGTGGACTGGTGAGTATCCATAATTTTGTCTGCTATCACGGCTAATTCTTCTAGGTCTTTTGTGGACGTCACGGTGAGTACGGCGCGAACTGACGACGGTAAGTGACCTTGCCATAAAATTTTTAATGTCTCATCTTCTATTTTTCCTCTTGCCAGCTCTCTCATCCTCCGCAACAGCTGACTAGGCTTCTGTTCGCCTAATTCCATTTCCGAAACTAATTTCTGTATCTGCCTCGTCTCAGATTCTTCGTATATTTGCAAAAGGCGTTTTTTTAGAGTTTCGAATTTGTCTGACTCGGGTGGATTACCCAAGATGTCTGCGACTTGCTGTATAACTTCTTTGCTTAACTTGGCCACAACCATGTAGTATTTATTGGCGTCAGAGGTCTTCTGTGGCGTCAATATTGCTTCTACTTGAATAAACCAAAGACGCGGATTTTCTGGCCAAAACGCTGGGATCTTGTTTGCTACCGACAGGGTGGAGATGACATTGTGCGGTTCTTCCATTGGAGTTGGCGGCGTTTGATGCTTAGATGGTACTGCTGCACTTGGAGTAGCAAACTGGTTCATTTTATCGTGTCGTGTTGTTGTCGGTTTGTGAGCGGGGTCACCAATATTACGGCTCGGCCACTATGTTGGTTACTAAGGAGTACACAAGTGAAACGCTCGAAAGTCAAATGCCAACTGTTTTATTGAAATATAATTTGTTGTTACAATCTTGTGTGTGTGTACACTGTACATATGTGTGCGTGCTCTTATACAACCAACTGTTTTCCCACAAAAGCTAGGGTAAAAAATAAGCAGGTACTCTATGTGTGGGCTGCTCACCGTCCTTACAGAAGCAGGCCCAAGACGGCAGCGTGACGTGAGGGATTCACGCACGCCCTCCCCCCCGCCCCCTAAGAAGCGGAATCACACCCGAAAACCCCCCAAAGACGCGGGATAGCACCCGAACCACCCCGTAGGCGAGGTCTGTTGGGAGTCCTAGGAAAGCCTTCCGAGGGCTTACCCGGGGCTCCAAACCGTAAGCTGTTGGGCGTTACGTGAGTTTATTTAGTCGGTAGGAGTCCAGCATAGCATCCATGAGGGATTTTCCCTCATGTTAAAAAAAGGGTAATCTAAGTGCCCACTATTACGTACTTAAGTAGAACCCGACATCGCGGCCATTTTAAAACGTCAAAGAGTTTGTTTTCTTGCTCTTTCTTATTTAAATGTCGATTATTCATAAAAGTAATAATTGTAATAGGCAGTGCCGGATTAAGCCAGCGCGGGGCCTGTAGCAAATTCTGTCAAGGGGCCCTTGGTTTGCTTTAGGTTCTCAAGTGTAGGGTATTATAAATTTTAAATATGGAAAAAGAATTGGTTTCGAGCAGGATTCGAACCTGCGACTTCGGCAAACCGAGCCGACGCGTTGACGATGGCGAGTTGTTAACGCGTCGGCACGGTTCGCCGAAGACGCAGGTTCGAATCCTGCTCGAAACCAATTCTTTTTCCATATATAAAATTTATGATCAGTTAGCATACTAATTGCTTTTCAAAAATAATCTTAATGTAGGGTATTAAATAAAACAAAACTGTTAGGTACCACACAAATAAACTTTCTAGATTTAATATGGGCAAATTTATAGATTACACTTTTAATATAGACTTCTCTAAATTATTGATTATTGGATTGAAAAAGGAAGCAGCGAACTGCAACAAATGAAAAGTGATTTTTTAGCTTCAATGAAAATTAACGAAAACGAAAATAAGCCACGATTCTGCCATAAGTAATTTTTCCACCGCATAAACATAAACTAACGAATAAAACTCACGTCAGAGACTGTTTGTGTTATTCGGAACCAAAGGACGGCTTTCATGTTTTGTTTGCAAAGTTAGGAAATCAGATAGTTCGTCACCACGGTTTATAAAGTCGAATTACTTAGACGACTGGAAGAATGCGCACAATGAAGAAAGCACTCAGCATAGACAAGCCATAATTTCACTGTTAAACCTCAAAAACAAGAATACGCGACAACGCGTGTTGATTCTCAACTTATGAGCCAAATAGAGACTGAGAAAAAGTATTAGAGGCTACTCTTAAAACGAATCATTGCATTAATTAAGTTTTTAGCAGAACGAGGTCTTGCGTTTCGAGGTAGTGACAAGATTGTTGGTTCACATCACAATGGAAATTATTTAGGCCTTTTTTTTTACGTGAGGGAAAATCCTCAAAGGATGTTATGACGGACTCTTACAGACTAAGAACCTCACGTAACGCCCAACAGCCTGTGGTTGGTAGCCCCGGGTAAGCCCTCGGAAGGATGTCCCGGGACAAATTATTTAGGCTTTTTAGAATTACTAGCCCAATTTGACGCAATAGTACAACACATTACTTCTTGTGGTACGGCCAGCGCTCAATTTTAGAAATGTGGTACAATTTAAAATTATTGTTGTAGATTTTGATACCAACGTTTCTCGTGGTAGGTATAATACCTACACCTACCTATAGTAATTGAAAAAAAGTTTTAAATCCAAAATTTCCAAATTTGCATAAAGCACTTATTTTATAGTAAAGATACTTAGGTATTCAAGTAAATTAAATGTCGACGATCACATAAAATGTGTAATTAATAATTATTATTTGAATAACTTTTTGTTTATAATTTGAATAATTCTTAAAATGAATCTATATTTTATAAAAAAATCAATCAAACACAGTAGATTGGATCGTGACTGAGTTAGTAAAATTTAAATAGTTCGCCTGTTTTCATCGAAATACTTTTAATCGATATTATATTAAAATCGATTAAAAAATACAATCTCAGCTACGTGCGAAAACCTGGAAGTTTCTGAAAACACTAGGGGTTGGAAAACCTAAACAACAGGATATTCCGAAAACACTTAACATTGATTCACTAAATCAATATTTCTGTTCGTCTTCAAGTTATGATCAAACTAGTAAAGCAAATACTTTACAATATCTTTCATCACTTCCAACTCCTTCTTTTCAACCGTTTCGTTTTGAACAATTATCTGCTTGTGATGTTAAGAGGTGCATAATGTCGATAAGCTATAACGCAGTTGGCACTGACTGCCTGAGCCGTAACATGGTCGTGCCTATTCTGGATGAAATCCTTCCTACCTTAAGCCATGTCCTGAACTACTCTTTAACTTCCAGCGTATTTCCAACAACATGGAAAGAGGCGCAAATTATCCCCATTCCCAAAAAGCCTAACCCTACATCCTTTGCTGAATATCGTCCCATAGCCATTTTACCTTTCCTTTCCAAAGTTTCTGGAACGGCTTGTACACAGCCGACTAAGCTCATTCCTAAATAGAAACCTGCTCCTTAACCCTTACCAATCTGGTTTTCGTCCGGGATATAGTACGGCCAGTGCACTGATCAGCGTTACGGACGACATTAGGCTAGGCATGGAAAATGGAAATCTTACTGTACTATCCTTACTTGATTTTAGCAATGCCTTTAATACAGTGGATTTCCAAATCCTGCTTGGCATACTGCGCTCGATTAACATATCTCCAACAGTGATTGACTGGTTTCATAGTTATCTGTTTGGGCGGCGTCAGCGTGTACGCATTGAAGAATCACTTTCTTCTTGGTGCAACACGACTGTGGGCGTACCACAGGGTGGCGTTTTATCACCTTTACTTTTCTCCATCTTTATAAAGTCCATTTCAAAATCTCTATTGTCATCCTACCACCTTTATGCAGACGATCTACAGATATATATGCAAGCTCCAGCACATGAAATTACAGAAGCCATATCAATTATAAACTCTGACTTAAGGCGGATATGTAGGTGGAGTAAGCGGTATGGACTTAGAGTTAACCCCTCCAAAACTCAGGTGGCTATTATCGGTAGTCCTATTATGGTGTCGCGAATAGATAGAACACAATTGCCTGATGTTATGTTTGACGGTGTTGTGCTAACTATAAGCGAAACGATCAAAAATCTGGGCATTTTGATTGATGGCACGCTGTCTTGGCGTCCTCAACTGCAGGAAGTCAGCCGGAAGCTGTTTGCTTCTGCAGGATCCTTGCGCCGACTAAGTAATTTTCTGCCAAAGGCCACTAAAATTGCACTAGCTCAATCTCTCCTACTTCCTATGCTAGATTATGCAGATATCAGCTATCTCGACGTTACTGAAGAGCAACTTGATAAGCTTGAGCGCCTACAAAACTTCTGCATAAGATTCATATTTGGCTTACGCAAATATGATCATATTACTGAATATCGCAACATGCTGGAGTGGCTCTCAATTCGCCTTCGTCGGAATACTCATACTCTTTCTATGCTTTACAGTATACTGTTTGATCCACGTTCCCCGACTTATCTTAAAGAACGATTTATGTTCCTTAATGACACACATTCAAGATCCTTGAGGTCGTCGGAATCTTTGGAACTTGCAGTACCTACCCACTCGACCAGTTTTTATGACAAATCATTCACCATACAGGCAGTGCGGTTATGGAATGCATTACCTACACCGATTAGACGTGCTCAGTCTCTGGATGTCTTCAAGTGAATGGTAAAGCAACATTATCTGTGTGGTCCTCTGTGGCCGGACCACAGTTTAGTACTCAGATGCTATAGTTCGAAATAATGCCTACCTAAAGTCTACTTTCATCGGAATATATTGATATTTTTAGTACCTCAAGAGATATCTTTTTAATTAACAATGTATGTGGTCCGGCCGCCAGGCAGTGCTCTCTGGCCGCGCCACCTCAATTAAATAGAGTATAATGAACTATTAATAAATCAATATACCGAAAAAAGTCTACCTAAAGAGTACCTTGCATACGACAAATATGGTCCGATACATCCCTATAGTTAAGGAGTTATTGGTCGTAGGGTGTGGTCCGGCTGGAAGGTATACTCTGCAGCAAGTCAATTTTGCAATATTTAATATTAACTATCCATAAATCAATTTAAATAATAGTACCTTTTCTCTACTCTTCGTTGATACTGTTTTCTCTCAAGAAACTATTCATTTTGATTAAATTAATCTTTAAAGTATGTGGCGCGGCTAGGGAGGATTACTTTCAGCAAATATAACGAAATATGCTCTATTTCTTTATGCCAACGAAAACTGCATAATAAGTACTTTATAAAAAGACCTGGACTTCATATAACGGGTGTTTTTTTTAGAGGTATAGAACTTTAAGTTGGCAAAACTGTTTTAACTGGCGGTATTTTTGTCAGCTGTAAAGTGATATATGTTTAGTTTGGTTTGGCATTTCAACATGAATAGACTGACGCCTGAACAATGCTTCCAAATTGCAAATTTATTTTGAAAATCATGGTTCTGTCCGAAATACGTATCGTGATTTTCATAAGCGAATTTTGTTTAGCGGTGAAGCTCACTTTTGGTTGAATGGATACGTCAATAAACAAAACTGCCGTATTTGGGGTGATGATAATCCTCAAGTGTATGTTGAGACACTTACATCCAGAAAAACTAACTGTGTTGTGTGGTTTATGGGCTGGTGGAATAATTGGTCCGTACTTCTTTAAAAACGATGCTGACCAGAACGTTACAGTCAATCGTGACCGCTATATAGCGATGATTACTGACTTTTTCGTTCATCAATTGAACAACCTAGATGTGCAGGAGTTGTGGTTTCAACAAGACGGCGCAACATGTCACACAGCTCGTGCCACAATTGATTTATTGAAGGAAACGTTTGGTTACCGCATAGTTTAACGTTTTGGACTTGTGGATTCGCCTCCAAGATCGTGCGATTTAACGCCACTTGGCTATTTTCTGTGGAGATAATGTAAATTCGCTAGTCTACGCCGATAAGCCCGAAATGATTGACCACTTGGAGGACAACATTCGGTGCGTTACTGCCGATATACGGCCACAAATGTGGGAAAAGTCATCGAAAATTGGACCTCTAGATTAGACTACGTCCGAGCCAGCCGTGGCGATTATATGCCAGAAATCATATTTAAATTATAATGCCATAAGATTGTCTTTCGAATAAAGTCATTTTCATCTCAATAAAATCAATCACCTTCGTTTTATTCCATTTCAAAGTTCTATACCTCTAAAAAAAACATCCTTTATAAACTTTTATTTTTATTACGAACAATGATTTTGAAAAAGGTGCACTTTTTGGTTTTTGTTTACGTATCTACCTAAGAATAGAAGAATTTGACGAAGTAAGTGAAAATTTTGGTTTAAAATAAACAATAAGTATACGAAAAACAAATATATTATTTTCATAATCAAATACATTGTTAATACAAGGTAAGTATATTGTAGGTATATAACGGAAGAGTGTGTTATATAAGCATTTAGCCGTTTAAACAAGAAATAACAATGAAAAAATGAGTACCAAAACCTATCGTAGATATTAACAATTTTTAGGGTTCCGTAGCCAAATGACTAAAACGGAACCCTTATAGATTCGTCATGTCCGTATGTCACAGTCACTTTTCTCCGAAACTATAAGGCCTATGCTGTTGAAACTTGGTAAGTAGATGTATTCTGTGAGCTGCATCAAGATTTTTATATAAAACTAGAAAAAAAGCCGTTAATTTTGGGGGTTCCATACTCAGAACTGAAACTCAAATTTTTATTCCTTAAACCCATACATAAGGGGTATCTATAGATAGGTCTTCAAAAATGTTATTAAAGTTCCTAACATCATTTTTTTCTAAAGTGAATAGTTTGCGCAAGAGACACTTCCAAAGTGGAAAAATGTGCCCCCCCCCTTTTACTTCTAAACTAAGAGAATGAAAAAGCTAAAAAAAATATATGATGTACATTGCTATAAAACGTATATTCCCAACGGACCCCGTGTATCTGTCCCCTCACGGGGTCCGTTGGGAACTGAAGATAATTTCATGTCCAGGGGACCCTCTTGCCAAGTACGTGGGGTCCGTTGGGAAGAAGAATTCCCAACGGACCCCCACTCTGCTCCCCCGTTAATAAAAAAACGAGTTGGTACAAGCTGTGCTATATGTACAACCACTATGTAGCGCAGATACACCTCGCGCAATCCGACTTGGATAGATTAGGTTAGAAGGCTAAGGCGGGAGCGGAGCGGAGCAGAGCTCCCGCATTAGCCTTCGTGGTTATTTTTTTTTGTAACCACCTAAACTATTTTTTTTATTAACGGGGAAGAGAGTGGGGGTCCGTAGGGAATTCTTTTTCCCAACAGACCCCACGTACTTAGCAAGGGACATGAAATTATCTTCAGTTCCCAACGGACCCCGTGAGGAGACAGATACTCGGGGTCCGTTGGTAATAAATTCTATAAAATCTACCAACGAAAATTGGTTTGAACGAGATCGAGTTTGTAGTTTTTTTAATGCGTCATAAACCACAATTTTCGCCTGGAAAAATCACTACCACTGCGAAAGTGTTAAAACATCAATGAAAGTTACAACGAACTACAAGAACTTTTATGTTATGTTACTTGCTGCTACGGAACTCTTCATGGGCGAGTCCAACACGCACTTAGCCGGTTTTTTATTGTTATACTTGATTATGAAAATATATATTTGTTTTCGCTCTTGGCCTCGCGGACTCAGTGTTCTGTAAACGATCACTGCAGTAAGCAACTTTCACTATGGCCGGTCCATGGATGGGTGACCATCCATGTGATCACTTTGTGACATTTATTTGAGCGTTTCCGTGCTTCGGAAGGTACGTTACGGCGTGGGTCCCGGTTGCCAGTAAAATGGCAGTCGTTAAGCTAAGTTGCAGGCTTTATTTCAAAAGCAGGCAGTCACAACCTGCGCCTGTCCATTTAAACACGGCAATACGGCTCACCACCTATTACCTACGTAGGACAAATTATACAAAGGTGAAATGTGGGCATATAATATGCCTCTGCCTACCCCTTCGGGGATAAAGGCGTGACCAAATGTATGTATGTATGTATGTATATTTGTTTTCGTATACTGATTGTTTATTTTAAACCAAAATTTTCAGTACTTCGTCAATTCTATTCTTAAGTAGATAGGTAAACAAAAACCAAAAAGTGCACCTTTTTCAAAATCATTGTTGGTAATAAAAAGAAAAGTTTATATATGAAGTCCAGGGGGCCGAGTCTGCTATTGCAATCGCATCAGAATAGAATAGATATCGTAGCAAAATAGAAGCTCATCGGTACAATTTGACAGTTTTCGTATTCGCTAACTCGATAGCTTCTATCTTGTTTCTATTGAAGTGCGATTATGGTCGACCGATGGCCTCTCGATAGAATCGCCAGTGTATTTGACATATACGCGTAGTCTGCTAATATTTGATGGGATTTGTTTTGGAAGTCGCGTAATTAATGTTTGACAGCTAGAAATAGAAAGTGCGAGGCTGGTTATTTTCGTTCGGTATACATACAATATTATTGTTTAAATTAATCAATTTACTACATATATAGATAAACTAAATAGAAGCAAGTTTACAATTTACATCAAAATGATGAAGATGGATTAACTTTGTGAGAGCCTAACATTTTATCCGAAGCGGACTTTATTCATTTCACCTACAAAACAAGACCATATTATAGAGCCTCATGGAACATAGTACATTGGATGGTCGTAGTGCTATAATGAGTCTCCAAAAAGTGAATTTAGAGCTGTGAGTGAGCCATTGTCGCAGGGGCAATGAACTATATTAGTTATAGATACATTGATGGCAACTATTCCAAGTAGCCAAATCAACAAGATCAGCAAAATAGTATGAAGACATGTATGCAATTGACATGCATCTATTTTCTGTAAGTACTGTCCAATATTCTTTACAATCACTCATATCTAAAATACAAGTCACATTTCTAATACTTACAGTAGGTAGTTATTATTGTTTTAGTACATAGGTACTTACCTATGTACACTCAATTCCCAATATACTTACTTAATTGTTTTTTACAGTTTTTATGAACATTTAAAATAGACAGTTTACCCGGGTGCACAGCATATTTTCACCGTTTCACCCACATAGCTCCTGTTCCCAAGAGAATATGGGACTAAAATATAGCCTATGTTCACTGGGAAGAGTCTAGCTTCCCAACACTGAAAGAATTTATTAATCGGTCCAGAAGTTTTGGAGCCTATTCCGATGCAAACAAACGAACATCCTATCTTTCCTCATACCTAATAATATTGGTATAGAGACTGCAGGTTTTAAATTATATAGGCATCCCTAATGACTTATATACCTATAAACTCTCAAGAAACTGAAATAAGTCAGGTGTTAAATGGGAATATTAGAGTATACTTAGGTATAAATAAAAAATCAATCACTTTTTGAACTCTACTGTATTGTACCATTCCAAGCAAACCCCACCTGTAAGTACCTAATGTTGATGGGAGTATGAGACTTCATTACTAATTGGTCAATATTCTAACAGATCATTTAAATTCTGAGTTTACAAACTGTCTTCCAGTTCCAAATTTAAAGTAACTGGCAAGTACCTAGTGCACCAGTACACCGACGGACAAGGACTGGGTTGGTTGGAGATTAGCCCGATGATAGTCACATTCACATCTAACAATGCTGATACAAAACTGGTCAACTCACAGTGCTCCTAATACCCTAATAAATGTGATCCAGATCATCAAGCTTGGTGAAGATGATTAAGTCCTTACCATTTTATGTTAATTGCAGATATTTGCTGCGAGTACATTCATTACATTATGGTCTCAAAATAGCAGGGAAGATTGTTAATGCATGTTGTGCATGGCATAACTGTGTTATAAAACATCTGTAGTACTTCCTATCTCTCCTTTAGAAGAAGAACTCACAATGGCCATGGAAACATGAGGTGGGTAAATAAGAGTTGACAAAATTGGTAAAATTGTTTATTTAAATCAATGTTTGACACTTAAAATCACAGTCATTTAATATTTCTATCAGATAAATCTCATTTCCTTTTAACAACATTTTGAAATCACTTTTTAATCATCAATCATAATTCACAAGCTTGCAATAGCTGAAATAAAACTAATTGTATTGTAATCTATTTCAGGATACTCGAGTTGAAAATTGAAGTGTTAACCCTGATCTTCAAGCAGCGTGGCTATTACAATAGTATTTTTGGCAAGATGAAGATAATGTAAAAACAATAATTGTAAAATATGAATATTAAAAATATTTTTCCATATTTCATCATTTTTAATGTTTCCAAATCCAAAATAAGCTATCAAATAACCCTATTACAGTCTACCACTATGCTCAGACCTAGGCCTTACCCAATTTCATTTTGAGGAGGTATTAATAGAAATATTGTTGTTGGACATTCTCACACAACACCGTCTAGCCTAAACTAAGCTATAAACTTGTGCTATGGGATAGACATACTTATATTTCTATATACATACTTATTATAGATAAATTACACCCCGACACAACAAAGCAATATGATCATCACACAAAGAGATTTGTCCTGGGTGGGAATCGAACCCACAACCTCTGAATCCGTAGACGGAGTACCTGACTACACATTACAGTTACAGTTAGTATGTGAGTTGCATGTTAGTGGTTAGAGTAGTAACCACGAGGCCAGTCAAAACAACAAATTGACATTAGTCTAGCTCTAGTGCATTGGTCATTGGAATCGAAGGCATGGCTTCTCATCATGGCAGGCTTGGATGGCCAAGATCTCTGTACATGCACATTTCTTTCATAATCCAACATACTAGCTGTAGTTGACGGCTTTACCTGTGTCATACTATGAACCCATACATGCATAGTAAATACAAGATTTATTAAAATGATCACTGCTCAGCTTCCTTGAGTATTAACAAAATGATAATAGCATATTTATGTTTACTATCCATCATATTATCTATCACACACGGGCACTAATAAAAGCTGTCTGTATTGATTTTTTGGCTATATCACATAGTTGCTGTGGAATACCGTGATTTCACAATGATGAAATAACTTTTTAAGTCCGTTGAGTAGTTACACTAGTGTTAATCAATTTAAAAACCAACTTTCATATGACAGAGTAGTTGTTTGTAGATCAAAACTTTCACTATTCACAATCTTGAGTTATCATGAGGTTATTGTTCAATATTTTTTCTGTAAAGATGTATTTGTAGAAGACTTGAATCTGCTGTTTTATATGTATATGAAAATATACAGGCTCCTGGGTTTAATCTATGAATTTTAGCATCCAAAGCCCTTTCTTCAAAATGAAATTCATTGCTGGACCAGTTTTTTACATTTGAGTTTTGTCTCAAATTTCTATATAGTTCTTCCAACCGCGTCTCGGCAACCGTGGGGTCACCCGTTAGATGGACCGACGACCCTGGTAAAGGTCGTAGGCTGGGACTGAATGCAGAAGGCGCAGGACTGTGAATTGTGGCGTAAATTGGCAAAGGCCTACGTCAAGCAGTGGACTGCGATAGGCTGATTTGATTGATAGTTCTTCTGGATAACACTGTCACTCTTTGCTTTGAAGCCGTTTATAAAGTTTACGTTTGTTTATAGGTAAAGTTCACAATTTTACATTGTAATTTTCTACAAAAGTCTCTTTTATGTAATTTGTAGATAACCTAAAAAAACACCTACTAGTACTGACTGACAAGAGTCAAAACAACAAAAATAAAGCCCTTGTCTCTGCTTTTGCGATTCTATTTATATTCTATCGATGTTCTATAGTGGCGATAGACAAGATTTACGCGACTAGCAAATTTAGGACCAATCGCTTTAATATCATAATAGAATCGCACTGGACCGGCTTTTTGATGGAAAATAGCAGACTCGGCCCCCAGGTCTTTTTATAAAGTACTTATTATGCACTTTTCGTTGGCATAAAGAAATAGAGCATATTTCGTTATATTTGCTGAAAGTAATCCTCCCTAGCCGCGCCACATACTTTAAAGATTAATTTAATCAAAATGAACAGTTTCTTGAGAGAAAACAGTATCAACGAAGAGTAGAGAAAAGGTACTATTATTTAAATTGATTTATGGATAGTTAATATTAAATATTGCAAAATTGACTTGCTGCAGAGTATACCTTCCAGCCGGACCACACCCTACGACCAATAACTCCTTAACTATAGGGGTGTATCGGACCATATTTGTCGTATGCAAGGTACTCTTTAGGTAGACTTTTTTCGGTATATTGATTTATTAATAGTTCATTATACTCTATTTAATTTGAGGTGGCGCGGCCAGAGAGCACTGCCTGGCGGCCGGACCACATACATTGTTAATTAAAAAGATATCTCTTGAGGTACTAAAAATATCAATATATTCCGATGAAAGTAGACTTTAGGTAGGCATTATTTCGAACTATAGCATCTGAGTACTAAACTGTGGTCCGGCCACAGAGGACCACACACATTATCTGACACGGTAGTTAATACTCTAAATCATATCAAATATTTAAGGTCTTCACACTGAAATTGTTATTTGTTATACGTATATATTATTTTTATAAACGTATGTCTAGGTATATGTACTTATATATGTGTAGGTATGTATGTATGTGTATATGTGTATTTGTATATATATGGGTATGTATATATATGTATATGTTGTGTAGGTATGTATGTATATAGTCTGTATAAATATGCATAATCTCTACACCTAAACTACCCATCTATTATAACATAAATCTTTTCTGTCCATCCTAAGGTTGTCTGGAAGAAATTGCTTTTTAGCGATAAGACCGCCCTTTGTACAATAGTGTATGTTTATTTTGTAAATAGTTTTTAACGAGGTGTACAAATAAAGTTTTATTCTATTCTATTCTATTCTAAACTCGCAAAATAAATGAATAAAAAAATAAAAATCTGGCCGCTTGAAGTGCAGAAACGTGTTTAAGATGCTAGTCTAAATATGTCGATTATAATTAAACATTAGAACATTAATGTTATATAAAGTTCGTGAAATACCTCCTTATTTTAACGAAATAACGTGACGAAATCGAGTTTTAGATTGTCAAGTGGAAGTGAAGCATAGCCTAAGCGCTTCGCGAGTCATGCAATATATTTTACGCTCATATAGGTATACGGGTCGGCAGCGCGAGTGTGGTGCCTCTGGTGTTGCAAACGTTCATAGGCTGCGGTGACCACCAGTCCTTCTGGTGGGCCGTATGCTTGTCTGCCACCTTAGTGGTATAAAAAAATAGGTATTTTTTTATTACGGTCTGACAGGCGTTGGAGTGCGGGGCCCCTAAATTCGCGGGGCCCGTAGCATTTGCTACTCTTGCTATATGGCTAATCCGGCACTGGTAATAGGAAGTTATTATGGGAATTGTATATTCGCTAAGCTATTTTTGTAGCGATAGTACACGATGTCAAACCAAATAAACGTACAATACTTGCAATTTAAAGACGTAGCTCTATGTACTACGCGGCCGCTTTTTGACGTCATTTCAATCTGGTTGGTTTACTCGTGTTTTTCATCAATTCCGGCTGTTGATGGTATTTTTCTTATATTTTGTTAAATACTGAATGTAATGAGCTGAATTTTTAAATTTGAGTAGTTGAATAAATACGCAAAATATTGCAATATAGTTTGTTGTGTTTATTTTCTAAGAACATTGACAACAAAGGTCATATAAAACAATGGGCTGATTGCGACAAGTTTTGTGATTACTCTGTAATTACTAAGAAGATATTAATGAAACTCGGTTGAAGAGTGTAGACTTTGATTAGATACAAATTAACGTTACAAGTTTGGCTGTAAGGTTCCTATTTTAGGCACTAGAGGTTAATAACCTGATTTTACCTATATGTCTATATCTTTTGAGTGGGAAATTATTTTCAATTTCTGCTTTTACCAAGATTATAAGCAAATTCATAGCAACGTACATGAGTAAATTCAACACTGTACCAAGTCTCTGTATATGATAATTACGATATCGTCAAACGTACTCCCAGCGGAAACCTGAATTACTCCGTGATATCATGATACACAAATTTCATTTATACATACACATTTACAGCTCGCACCAAGCTACCTAATGAGCCTTTTCTTTTTGCAAAAAAAGAAAAAGTTCCGCTGGGCTGACGTTTCGAACGTACTCCTGGCGGAATCAGTTTTTCAAGAATATCTTCACAATGGCTGGATACACAAATTTCTATTTACGATACACATTTACACGGACTCTTACGCTAATTTTCTGCATATCTAGAATTTAAAAAATCGACACTTTTCCGCCAGGAGTACGCACACTAATTATACGTGTGGCACGCTATAATTTTTGACATATCAACTAAGTTACGATATTGACCGAGTAAAACGGTCTAGTCATTAGTAGTTGAGTTGATAAAGTAGTAGATATTAGGTGGTACTAAAAGGCCTTGTAAAAAAAGAGAGAGCAAGCAAGCTCTGCCAAATACTCTTCGTACCTACTTAACGGCCATCATACCGAGCCGGTAGTGTAAGAATGGCTCCACATAGGCAATAAATGATCTAGTACCTTATTCATTAATTTTAAAAATTTCACGTCAATTATTACAAGTCATTCAATTCGTCAAATTATTAAATTGTCTTCTGCAAGACCTAATTAAAACATACATAACTGTAAGTTCCATAGATATCATTTATTTTATTATTGTGTACCTATGTCTTTCAACTTAATAAGAAAATATTGTCTCACTAGCTGAAGCGTCTGCATGGACACATTAGTAGAAAGAGATAGCATCCCCTTTTATAGCTTTCCTTTTCCGGAACGCTTTTGATGTGCACGTGAGCATTCCAGTTAGAAGTATAAGGTCCTTGGGATATACATATTTCAATTTAACAATGACATTTAATACGTGAATATTTACAACAACAAATAATTCTAACAAAGAAAATCTTTAACATATTTTTCTTACACCATTGACATTCTCAAGTCTTCATACATGACACATGATAATACCAAAATTCAAAAACATTTCTTTTTCTATCAATATGCAATGAGAATTTAACAATGAACCAAAACCTCTTTGCTTCAACAAGAAAACAATTATGAATGAAATGTAAAGTCTCCATCGATCCCTCGAGTGGGAAAAAAAATCAACCCCAGATCCCCTTTCCTGGCAATCGGTTGGGCGTTTGTCTTCTTCACACCTAAAGCATAATAATATTGTTCATAAAATATACTCGCAAACAACCACAGGTGCGCTATCCTACAAAACTCTACCCACTAACTCTAAAGTTTGGGATAGTTATTATTTGGTATTAGAAGGAGTGTGAGCAGTAACTAGAAACACAGATGTTATTTACACTAAATACACTTTATTCCAAATCACTAAATAAACGTAGATTTTTGGTAGATTTTCTCCTTTATCAATTCACAAAAAGTCAATGCGTCACTTTTTCTTTTTCTGAACAACATGAAAGATAACACAAACAACTCAACACCAAAGAGAATGTAATACTAAAATATTATTTACAAAACAGGTAGAACAACCAAATGACTGGTTTTAATGCTAAGCTTAGGTATACAATATTTACATGGCCAAAGGCAATAGAAGGGTCTGGCGGCTACAAAAGTAATCGCAAAGACCGTCCCAGTCTGGTCACTAATAGTGCCATATTCGCCTCGTCAACTCTACTGCACGAGCGTGAGATCTCATCTGCATGCGAACCTGCACCATACAGTCACAGTATAAATATGTTGTTTAACCAGTATTGTAGCTCCCTACAAACGGACGAAGCGCAAGCTATACCTACGATTCTCGTTTTCGGCAGGCCTTTCAGCACGCAAGCAGCGTCCGCAGTCGCGATTGTGCCGAGTAGACGAATGGACGGTGTGTCGTTTTTTAAATGGTAACCGCGCGTGTTTTATTTACTAAAACTATTTAATATGACAACTAGAGTCTATTGTGCTTGTTTTGGTTGCATGAATTTGTAGGAAAGTGAGTATATATGGTACCTACGTTACCAATCGTTCCTCGATCCTCCTCGGCAGCCAGGTAAGAAGAAGTTGTAGCAGGAAGCAGTAGAAGAAAGCGGTAGCAGCACTGATAGGTATAGATGAAGTAAGGCGGTGAAGTATGAAGTGAAAGCACAAGACTAAATGAAGATATTATTATTTAAGAATTTACTATAGTTTATTGACAACGAATTTAACACTTATTAAACATTCACAATTAATTAAATTAGTAGATTATTATAAAGCACGGAATTAAGTAAATTAGCTGAGAGCGCGAGATACGTGTTACCCGAACTTGTAGGATCTGAGCACTGGAATGTTCTAGCGTGCGCCCGCGCAGATATCGTGGGGGCGTAAGGCTGCGGTGTCGTCGTCATAAGCGGAGCGGTTTAGTGGTGGCGAGTAGATCGCCACATTACTCCCCCGGCCAGACCGTAACTACGGTCGATAATATTCTGGCAGCTTCACTCTTCGGCCGCTTCTGGTTTTCTTTTCTTCCTCATTCCGTGTTTCAGTCCCGGTAGCATTGGTGGTTGTAGTAGGAAGATAAGTTTCTTTTACTATGTAGGCTGGCTTCAGTCTGTCAACAGAGACGTTGATCGACTTGCCTTTTATTTGGATGTTGAAGTATTTGGCCTGTCTCTGGAGGACTTTGTATGGGCCAGCATAGGGAGGTTCGAGTGCACCACGTACATGATCTTGACGCAGAAAAACATGTGAGGTTGAGTTAAGATCACGTGGTATGTAAAATGGCATTGTGGTGTGCCAAGAAGTGGGTTTAGGGGTCATCTTCGCCATGTACGCTCGGAGACGTGTCACGTACTGGGTGATGTCTTCAGTGGTGTAGTGGTCATTGGGAGCAAGAAACTGACCAGGTAGTTGGAGTGGCTCGCCATACACGAGCTCTGCTGGGCTGGCTTGTAGATCTTCCTTCCAAGAATTTCTGATCCCTAGGAGCACCAGTGGTAGTGATTCGGTCCACTGTGAGGAATCGTGACACATTATGGCAGCCTTCAGCTGGCGGTGGAAGCGCTCCAGAATGCCGTTTGATGCCGGGTGGTATGCTGTAGTTCGAAGGTGACGCGCGCCGATCATGTTGGTGAGGGCCTTGAAGAGGTGGCTCTCGAACTGGCGACCACGGTCGGTAGTCACTCGTGAGGGGCAGCCGAATCTGGCTATCCAACCAGACACGAGGGCTGCTGCGCACGTCTCAGCTGTGATGTCCTGCAGTGGAAAAGCCTCAGGCCATCGCGTGAATCTGTCGATGACAGTGAGGCAGTATCTGTAACCACAAGACAACGGTAAAGGTCCCACGAGGTCAAGGTGGATATGGGAGAACCTCGCAGAAGGGGTAAGGAAAGAGGAAAGAGGATAGCGTGTGTGTCGGGAAACTTTGCTTTTCTAGCATTGTAAGCATTGCCTAGACCACTCTCTACAATCACTACGTATCCCTGGCCACACAAATTTTTGTGCGACCAGTCGCACTGTAGCTGAACTTCCAGGGTGATTCCAGTTATGCACCGTGTCGTAAGCTTGCCGCCTGAATCTAGGTGTTATGTAAGGCCTAGGCGGATCCACAGACGTATCGCAGAAGACAGGTAAGTCGCTGTGTACCGTTCGCATCTTCTTCAGTCTTAGAGAGGAACCATTTCGAAGTAGGTCTTGCAGTTCAGGATCGTCCTCCTGAGATTGTGCAAGCTCCTTGTAGTCAATGGCCGTAGAAATTTCGTCGACACGTGAGAGGGCGTCAGCAACAACATTTTCAGGTCCAGGTATGTATCTAATGTCTGTGGTAAATTGCGATATAAAGTCTAAATACCTGAATTGTCTTGGAGAGCAGTCGTGCTTGCTGGATGAGAATGCGAACGTCAGTGGTTTATGGTCAGTATATATGACAAAAGAAGCAGTTTCGACCATGTGCCTGAAATATTTTATGGCTTCGTAGATGGCTAAAAGCTCTCTGTCATAGGGACTGTACTTCTTCTGGCTCGTTGACAGCTTGTGTGAGAAGAATGCTAAGGGTTGCCAAACCTTGCATTTGCGCTGCTGAAGTACCGCGCCAATTGCAGTGTCCGAAGCGTCAGTGACAATCGCAAGTTCTGCAGAGTAGTCCGGGTGAGCAAGAAGTGTAGCTTCTGACAGCGACGTCTTACAGGCTTCAAACGATTTGACTAACTCTGGAGTCATGTCCACTGGGTGAGAACCTTTGATTTTTGGTCCCTGTAGTAAGGAGTTCAGCGGCGCCTGGAGTTGAGCGGCGTGAGGGATGAATCTTCGATAGAAATTTAACATCCCCAAGTACCGTCGGAGTTCTTTGACTGTCTTCGGGACAGGAAACTCCCTAACAGCTTGAACCTTTTCATCCAGGGGTTTAGATCCAGCTGCAGACACGCTGTACCCTAAAAATTTGACAGTATCTCGTCCAAATACGCACTTGGAAGTATTGATGAGCACGCCGTACTGCTTGAGTCGTTCGAACAGCTGCCTCAGGTGCTTTTTGTGCTCTGTTTTGCTAGGGGAAAAAATGAGTATGTCGTCAATGTACCCGTAGCAAAAGTCCAGGCCTGCGAGAACCTCGTCGATGAACCTTTGAAAGGTTTGTGCTGAATTTCTCATTCCAAAGGCCATAAAATTAAATTCAAACATTCCGAAGCACGTCGTGATAGCAGTCTTCGGTATGTCTTCCGGGTTGACAGCTATCTGGTTGTAGGCCTTTACTAAGTCAATAGTTGAAAAAATTGAGCATCCGGACAGCTGGTGAGAAAAGTCCTGAATGTGGCGGATAGGATAGCGGTCAGGAATCGTCCTCGCGTTGAGTGCACGGTAGTCACCACAGGGTCTCCAGCTGTCATCTTTCTTCTTGACCAGGTGAAGAGCAGAAGACCAAGGGCTGTCGGAGCGTCGAGCTATACCTGAAGCAAGCATGTCCTCAAATTCCTTTTGAGCTGCTCGTGCACGGACTGGATCGAGTCGACGTGGCTTACAGGAGACTGGTTGGCCTGGTGTGGTCTTAATGTAGTGCAGAGTGGAGTGCTTAGATGGTAAACGCGTACCTGCAGGTCTGGTGATCTCTGGATACTCACGCAGAATCTCGTGGAACTCGGTTTCACCTGAGACTGATTTGACTGACGCGATGTCGTCAGAAGTACCTGCTAGCTCTGCGATAGCTGCCACATGCAGAGTTGTAGTGCCGTCGACCAACTGTTGGTTTCTGCAATCTACCAACAAGTTATAGTGGCTGAGCAGGTCCACACCTATGATGGGTTAAGACACGTCAGCTATGGTGAAGCTCCATGAAAAATCACGCCGAAGTCCAAGGTTGAGGTGCAGCTGTGTAGGCCCGTAGGTATGTATGATGGTGCCATTTGCTGCGACGAGATCATACTTTGATTTAGCACAGGGCGTCCTAACTGCTGATCGTGGGAAAATGCACAAGTCAGAACCAGTGTCCACCAGGAACTGCATTTTCGAAACACGGTCGGTAACAAAAAGACGGCCAGTAGATGGAGGGCAGTCGTTGGCCGCTACTTCCGACCGCCCTGAGCGTTTTCCGAATTAAAAGTGCATGGCTGTCTACACTTGTTCGCTTTTACTCCGTAGGTGAAGTGGTAAAAACAGTGCGGGTGGTCCGGCGGTGGCTGTCTAGGTCTTGAGCGGCTGCGAGAGTGGCTAGACCTTCGAAATCTGGGCTTGGAACGTGAGCGACCCCTGTCGTACATGTTAGCGCTAAGGGCTGCTACTTGCTTAGTAAGTTCGCTTACCTGCCTAGTAAGGTCATCCAAGGTCAAGGAGTTCGTGGCAGAGGTTTTTACCATGGAGACTTGAGGTGTAGCAGCGGCAATCTCGTGCACCTTATCAGCCAACTCTCCCAGCTTATCTAAAGGAAGGTCCATCTGTGAAGCAATAACAGTTTGAATATTTTGAGGCAAACGGCTTGTCCAGATAGTGGTTAAAAAATCCTTGGGCACTGATGGACCTGCTAGGCCTTCTAGGTGGCGTAAAAATTGCGAAGGCTTCCTATCGCCTAGTTCCTCGTGAACCAACAGCTGTTTCACGCGCTTCTCTTGTGAAGCGGACAAACGCCTTATGAGCTCGGTTTTCAATTTAGCGTATTTATCTTTCTCCGGAGGCCTAGTGATAATGTCTTTCACTTCGATAGCGTACTGATGATCAAGCTGTGCTACTAGATAACTAAATTTAGTATCATCAGAAGTTATTCTGGAGAGCTCAAACTGACACTCTAATTGTGCGAACCATAGCACTGGCTCTTCGGGCCAAAATGGAGGAACCCGTACGCCTACGCGTAGGACTTCGTCTAGCCTAACAGCTCCTCCCGGTTCACTCATAATGAGAAAGCAAAGTAAAACAAATTCGCTTACCGCTAGTACAGTCGGACCACAGCCGATTTTTATTTTCTATAAGTGGGTATTGGCAATTTCTTGTGAAAAAATTTTCTCACCAATGCACCAATATGCCTTAGCACTGCTTTTCGATGCTCGAATCTTCAGAAGAATACTCAGAAGGTGCCAAGAATACGATCTTCTTTGTTCTTCGTCGGGTCACCAGTGTAGGAAAGTGAGTATATATGGTACCTACGTTACCAATCGTTCCTCGATCCTCCTCGGCAGCCAGGTAAGAAGAAGTTGTAGCAGGAAGCAGTAGAAGAAAGCGGTAGCAGCACTGATAGGTATAGATGAAGTAAGGCGGTGAAGTATGAAGTGAAAGCACAAGACGAAATGAAGATATTATTATTTAAGAATTTACTATAGTTTATTGACAACGAATTTAACACTTATTAAACATTCACAATTAATTAAATTAGTAGATTATTATAAAGCACGGAATTAAGTAAATTAGCTGAGAGCGCGAGATACGTGTTACCCGAACTTGTAGGATCTGAGCACTGGAATGTTCTAGCGTGCGCCCGCGCAGATATCGTGGGGGCGTAAGGCTGCGGTGTCGGCGTCATAAGCGGAGCGGTTTAGTGGTGGCGAGTAGATCGCCACAAATTCGTCAATAACGCACCCAGAGATAACGTTTTTTAGATTACCTGGAAACTCCGAAAGGTAAGACTATAAATTGATTTTACTTAAGTACTAATTGGTACTAGTTGACTAAAGTTAAACAAAGTGATTGACACGAGTGAACTAGGTAGTTACATGAAGTAGGTATGTTTGTGTTTAAAACTAGACTTGTGCTTGCTCAGTCAGTGAACGGTGCGATCCAATATAGTACAATATCCAAAAAAAAAACTAGTTCAGAACTCTATTACGTGTAGGTAGTACATTTAGTTCCGTTGTCAGTTCGTAGTTATTTAATTGAGAGCAATGATTTAGGTATGTTTCAAGAGTATTTATTTCTTCGTGGATGACCGATGTTACAGTACACTTAGCACCTTTGATTGACAGCATTTTTGTTACCTTTGATTTTTATTACACGCATAGGGACAAATTTGAACGTCCAAAATTTAACACAACTTGACAATGTACGAAAAGTACTAGTGTACTAGAGACTGACTAGTAGGTACTTTCAAATCGAAAAATAGTTTTAATTTTGTAAATCAAAAATTTAACACAATGATTATAAAGACTAGAATTCCGTGATTCTATCGCTGACGAAACATGTGATGAGCCGATTATTATTGTCTACGCCGCTTACTCGTTTTCAAATTTCTATACCCGTTTCACTCAATCGTTAGTAGATAACGCCGCGCCGCCCCGCGCCGCCAGCCGTCCCACCCACACCGTCCCGCGGCGATCCGAAACATAATAAACATTTCTTTTCCCAAAAAAGGATTTTGAACCACTTGTGGCCAGGCTCCCCGTCACTCGCTCAAGGCCGCGCGCGCTATACACCTACCGCTTTGTTTAGCAAATCTTATATCCGATGTACGAATCACATTTTTGGTTTAAATTCGATAAAAAAAAGGTGATCTCGTTTTGTGTAACATTTTAGTTTTTTAAGTAGTACATGTTTAGTTAATCAATTGCTTTTTTTGCACAACATTCAGATTGCTGGTATGCATTCCGTTAATTAGTGGAGTTACCTAGTGTGCAGAAAAATTATATAGATGTGCATTTAAAAATATCCCATTTATAAGACCAATTTGTTAATAAATCACACATAAACATGGTTTTTAAATATAATCTAGCAATCAAAAGGTACATGCATTTTTATTGAGAAATTATTACTCACAAAGGATTTTTTTGTTTAAATAAAAAAAGTACATATTTACTCGAAATGAAAGCCGGTTGTCAGTAAAACGACAATCCTTAATACAAACTGAAGGCCTTAGTGGCGGATTGAAAATTTTCAACTGCATTAGGCTCACTATCTATTACGCGGTACGTAAAACTATAAGGTAAAATGTGGGCGTATACTATGCCTCTGCTTACACCTTCGGGGATAAAGGCGTGACTATATGAATGTATGTATGTACATATTTACAATCACAATATTAAATAGAAAGTCAAAGTAGGCACATATTATTAAAATGCTATAGGTGGGCAGCCCTATCGCATGCTTACGTACCGCGCGGCTGTAGGCATTTATTTCTAAAATCCGGCCGAGTCAGACTACAGTATACAGTGATACAGTGGTCATAAGTAATTAAGTACACAGAGGGTCACCCACCGCACTGACTTATTCTATGTAAGTAGGACATCACGTCAGCAATAAGTCCAGCTCTAGCGGAGCAGGTTCATGATCTGACCTGCTCGATATTTGCCTCACCCCGCGTACCATCATCTGGGTCAAACCATGGGTGAGCGCAAATACGTGGGAGGCCCTTCCCTCAAGGTCTTTCTTAAAGGACCCTAGCTTCTCAGTGTGCCATTGAAGTTCAGCAGAAATAACAGCTCAGCGTTCAGATCAAATGTGCGTTATCTGCCCTCTCGTTGAGATGCTAAAATATTCTTGTTCTTTTTACCCGAACTGCCGAAGACAGGAGGGTAATGTTTTTTGCTTCTCTAGTGTGGATATGGCACGGTAACAGTAGACGCACACCTTACGGCACCACATAGATCTAAATGAATGAAATGGTTTTCCATGCAGTGCAACTGGCGACATTATGATTTCTTCAGGAACATCACAGCTGGCCATAGTGGCCATGTTGTCTGTAGGTAGTAGACCGCTTGCAGGTGACAACTTCTGGATGTTGGTGGGCCCGGGCCCTAACATCTAAAGAGTACCTACCTATATTTTTATTCTTTTAATTTGCTCTAGGGCCGGGCCCCTTAAGATCGCCCGTGGCATTTTGCCACCCTTGCCACCCTGTAGTTACGCCACTGTATCCTGAATCATAATAAGAAGATATTTTATGGAAACTAGACTTGGCATTTTGGCATAATGGTCTAAGCAACCAAAACCAATATTAATTCATTTAAAAAAATATATTTCTCTATGGCATTTTAAAAACATGACATGGGGGTTTTATTTTAAACTTTTTAAAACTTTTCAAGAAAATTTAAAGATTTAAATATTCTGTATGTATTCATAAAACTTAATTTAAACATATTTCAAAACTGCTGACTCAGTTACTTCGACTGTCTTTATGTGGGAAAATGTATGTACTTCCCGACTAAATTTGTGAAAAACCTGATACATGAACAATGGCTATGTCTGAAGAATTTGCAGCCTTGGATGAGGAAGTAAAAGAACTCTTACAAAATTACAAACACAAAAAAGCTACAGAATACGAACCTTGTACTCTTATGAACTTTAAGGAGTGCCTCATAGGCTTGCACGAAGTAAAAAGAAACTGTAACTTTACTGTACTCTACATAGAATTCAATGCATATTCTTACACCATTCTATTTTATTTCAGGAATTTGGGTTGTTAAATATAAATTACATATTTAATCCATATTTGGATGCTATCAATGATACACTGAGACCAGAAGCTGTCGTCAATCTTGTTAATGCTGTATGGACAATGCTACACACTTTTAAAAATCTACAACAGAAAACAAGCACACTTGAAGAGCAAAACCATATATTAGATCGTAGTAATAAACAACTCAATGTATGTACATAGTCAAAATATAATATGAGTAACTGGCCCCCACTTCTCCGGTCGGCAGTCCCATCAGAACCATTCCAAGGGAAATTTTAGTCTAATCTATCCCTGTATCAAATTACAGCCAGATCTGTTCAGCCATTACAGGTGTGAAAAAGTAACATACATCCATCCTTAGAAACTTTTGGGGTTTATGATAATAGTTCGGATAATAATATAACAATTTGTTATTGGATAGGTTGGAAATAAATGAATACTTTTAAAAATATGGCCTTCTATACATAGATACCTCTAACTTATCTCTGATGTTATAGGGAACTGTAACCAGACTAAAGGCAGTAATAAGTATGGAAAAAAATGAATCAAAGGCCTGTGTAGCTTCAGCTCAGAGGATATCAGACCAGTCGGATGATGTCATGCAAAAGCTAACAGATGCTCGGGCAAAGGTGTTGCAAATTACCAAACAAAAGGAAGCCAATGAGAGACAGCTGCACAATGAGATAACTAGACTGAAGCTGCAAAATGACAAGCTCTCTGATAGATTACGAGATAAAGGTATGTTATAAACAAACAAACAATAATAAATTTATTTCACCTAGACAGATGCACTTGTACCATCAGTTCACAATGCAATCCAACTGAGAAGAACTGGCAAGAAACTCGGTGGGCTATTCTTTATTTTATAGTACTAATACTAAAAGTCCCACATATTGGTTGATTAAATATATAAGTTACTAGGCCGGTGAATCTGGCCATGTTGTAACTTTGTGTTCTTATTGAGGCCTTACTGCCCACATTTTGGACCAGTGATGTGTCATTCCCTGACACCTGGCGTTTCAATGCTACATAGTTCTACTTTATACACTTCTTTTATGATTAAAGTAAAATGAATTATATATTTTTAGAAAATATTCTTGTTTTATAATATGATATACAAACTTGTTGCATTGATGGTAGTTATTTTGGTGCTTCATTTTTCATATCCCGTAAAAAAATCAGATCTAAACATAGTATGTACAGACTATTCTTGAACATTACTTAGTTCAAATCATATCAGCCTATGGCAGTCCACAGCTGGACGTAGGCCTCTCCACTACTTATAATATTATTTTTCTTGAGCTTTTAGCAATAGTTCACATTATAATGTAATCCATAACTGACCATAACCATAAGCCACTAAGGCTTGTGAGGAATGCAGTAAATAATACCTAGCTTATTATTACATCTTAACCCCTGAAGATGAGAAGTATACAGGGTGTAATTAATAAGTGTGTTTAAATCTAAGGAACTAACTGTTCTCCGCGGCTTCGCCCGCATAGAAGTCGTTATCGAGTAAAATCATTACCCTTCTTTAGCGCAGTTGATTAAAATTTAAACCACTTCACCGATTCAGGCGTGAAAGCGTAATAGACAGATACACAGAGTTACTTTAGCATTATAATATTAGTAGCGATAACGAACATTCGCAGCTCCGCCCGCGTGACTGTATTTATTTATTGCATAGAAACCAACACACATACCTTCTACTTAATTCTGACCCTTCAACATCCACTAAGATCAGAGAGAATCAACTGATACAAAGAAAATTAAATATGCATAGAAAAACCATCTTTTTCTTTACGTGTGGAAATCCGTCATCCAGACTCTAACGAACGAAAACCACACGATGCCCTGCCACTGCCTACGGCTGGGAGACCCGGGTAAGCCCTCGGGAGAATATCCCAGAAGTCCACAGACAGGACAGATTTTGGCTACCACCTCATCCAATTGGTAGGAGGTACCAAGATCTACAATTCCGTGTCTTTGGGGGATGGTTCGGGTGTTATCCCGCTTCTGGGGACGTGAGGCGTCCGTGACGCTCACGTCACGCTGCCGCCTTGGGCCTGCTTCTGTGAGGACGGTGAGCAGCCGTCCCGCCATTCACAGGCTGTTATTTTTGAATGTTATGAAAATATTAATAAAAAAAATTAGGCACCTAGTCATGGAGGCCGATAGTCTTGGGCGATCGGAAATCCCCCTACGCGCTATTTCGCTACCTAGGGATGGAGTTTCTAAAAAAACCTGATCCTTATTAGGAATGGTATTTCCAAAAAACACAGGCTACTTTATTAAGTCAACCATTTCCGACGAACGATCTTTTGGGTCGGTCGGTTCTAGCGAAGATTCCCTCCACACTATGAGATTGCCATCTCTGCCTGGCAACCGGTGGTCGGGATCGAAAAAGAGAATATAGGATTAAGTCGAATCAAATGTCTGTAGAAGAAATAAATATTTCACTCGAGTGTTTTGTAAACAATCACTGCTTTGCTTTGCGTCTCAGATAGTTTTATCTGCGAATGTCTCCGTATTCCGAAAGGCACGTTAAACCAGTGGGCGAGGCAGCTAGTTACCTGGCAGTCGTTAAGGCGCGGCGGTTTGAATTGAGTTTATCGGTGGCTTGAGACTTTCAACAGCGGATAGTCACGACCAGGGCCCCGATTCTCGACCACTCGACGTGAATGCGTGGACGCAAATTTACGCGTGAAACGTCGTCCGTCTCATGTTCGCCGTTCCTAAATATGAGACAGGCGACGCGTCACCCGCCGATTTCCGTCCAAGCATTAATGTCGTGTGAAGCGAGAATCGGGGCCCAGCGTCGATTTCAATATGCTCACCACTTGTTACGTGAAACCAAAATAGGTGGTAATTTGTGGGCGTGAAGAGGCACATCACAGTGCCGACAACTTGAGGACCACTCAGTCACAGACCAGTCAGAGGTCTTGCGGACTGTGAGCTGTGACAGTGGCCCTCACTCAATCGATAGATGCGCCATGACTTTCGACGTCAACTTGGCGAGCTTAATATAAGAAAAGAAAAGTCGAACGGGTAGGCAGAGGGCCTACCCATTCGAGGATAAAGACGTAACTTAACTCTCCTTAAAGTAGGTACCAACTTGGGTGACGCAACGTTAACATTTAATGGTATTATGATAGCATTACTATGTTTGTTTACACAAATATTTATATTTTCAGATGTTCATACTCATTCGAATAAGTCAGCGTACGCTGAATGCAAAAATATAAAATCTGACAAGGACGAATACATCCAGCATTTAAAAGGAGTAATAAGTAAAATGGATAAAAATAATCAAATGTTGGTACAAGAAGTTCTTAAACTGAAAGAGGAACTCATTTTCAGAGGCATGGAACAATTTTCTTTAGAAAAGGAGTCAAATTCCTGAAATCAGTGATTATATGAAACTACACTGTTACCATACTACTTAACTCTGTGCTGTGACTAAACAACCTAATTTGTTAATTTTTAAGATACAACCCAATCAGTATTAATAGGTTTAAGGCATTATTTTAAGCACGAATGTTACTAATTGTTTAAAAACTACTCAAATAATCATTTTTTTAATTACTTTCTGTTTTATTATCGTTAGATACAAGTTGATTCTCGCTATCCATGCGCGTTATGCTTTGTGAATCCTGGGGATATCCTTTCCAGGGCTTGCCCGGGGCTCCCAACCGTAGGCATTAAGGTGCAGTTCCACTTAGGCGGAGGAGAGAGGAGCGGAGACGAGCTGTGCCGCGATTCACCAATCACATGGCTTAAAATCCACATCTCTTCTCCGCTCCGCATCATGATTGCTTCTCTCCGCTCCGCCTTAGTGGAATCGCAGCTTTAGGTAGGGAACGTGTGATTTTTAGTCCATGGGTCCGGCATATCATTTTCTTAACGTTAAAAAATAATAATTAATACGCGTTGTTACCAGCCATTTCAATTATTGTGAGGAAAATGAATTTGGCCTGTTCCTTCCTGCGACATCAGCTTCCTACTACTAGGGAAAATTGCGGTCCAGCCGTCCGGGAAATTTCCCGCAAAGAGCCAGTAAACATACGGAAAGACAAACAAATTCTTTATTTTTGTGTGTAAGTATTTATTTAGGTATGTAATAAAAAAAAACTGATATTCTGGTCAAACAATAGAAGGCCCATCAATAGAACCAAGGTTCTATTCTAAGTACTGCTCGTTCGCTCTAACTTTGCCGTTCGGCTCCATACTAAAGTCGAATTTTTAATTAGACGAAGTAAATTAACAGCAACTAATGTCACTTCTTCATACAATGTTGCGTATTTTCTATGACGAAGTGACATTAGCTACTGTCAATTTACTTCGTCTAATTAACAATTCGGGTATACGCCTCTACGCCAGCGGCAAAGTTAGAGCGAACGGGTAGTAATGACCTATTGAAAAAAAAAGTAATACTGCTCGTTCGCTCTAACTTTGCCGCTCGGCTCCATACTAAAGTCGAATTTTTAATTAGACGAAGTAATTGACAGCAACTAATGTCACTTCTTCATACAATGTTGCTTATTTTCTATGACGAAGTGACATTAGCTACTGTCAATTTACTTCGTGTAATTAACAATTCGGGTATACGCCTCTACGCCAACGGCAAAGTTAGAGCGAACGGGTAGTACATTCTACATTTATTAGTGAACTAGCTGTTCCCCGCGGCCTCGTCTGCGTAGAAGTCGTTGTCGCGTAAAATCATTACGCTCCTTTTGCGCAGTCGGTTAAAAAGTAGCCTATATCCTTCCCTTGGACTCAAAACTATCGTCAAAATCGGTTCAGCAGTTTAGGCGTGAAAACGTAACAGACAGACAGACAGTTACTTTCGCATTTATAATATTAGTAGGGATACCTACTTCCCGTGCCTGTATCATCGAGGAAAACTGTTAGATAGTCAAGATAAATAAATTTATTAAATTTAAATTCTCAAGTCTTCACACTACAAGTAATGCTAAGACCCTTCAAAAATTGATACGTTGAAGATACAAAATTCTTTAAAGAAACCGGCCTATTGTAGTAAGACGCACGAGGTTGTGTGGAGTTATGTAAGACAACGAAACCATACCGAGATTCACATTAGTGGTACAGCGCCACCTAGTTAAGTTGGAGTAATCAATTACTTACGTCCTACCACTGTGTGCTGTTAAACCAGTGCAAAAGCCTCTGAAAATGATGAAAAATGTAAAAAATTAGTAGTAGAATGAAAGCTATTGCAAAAGGAAGAGAATGTGACAAAAATAACAGGAAAAATAATTTACGGGCGATCTGAGGTCGGGAAGTGAAAAAATCTACGAATAATGTATTCTATAGAAATGTAACACCTATAAAGTTACCGCTGAAATCTTGGAGTAACTTACGCATACTAAAAAACAGCAATAAAACATAACACTCACACATCCATCGTTGAATACTTGCATGCGATTGGTCGCGCCAAGGTCATGCCGGCTCGGCGCCCCACCCGAAGCGGCGAACGTGATAAGCGTGGATGGTTTTATGCAGTAATAAGAATAAGTTCAATCAAAGTTTAATCAACAGAAAAATAATAACTGGATTGTTATTATTTTTCTATTGATTGAACTATGTATGCGTGTACTCTCATTGAACTATGTATGTAACTATGTATGCGTATATACAAATTAAATACGTTGTTTTTTTTTCACAATTATGAACCTCTAAAAATAATTAGTTTATTTAATTTATGGCGGTTGGAATTTAATAAGGACTCGTTTTTAGCAATATAATGCAAACGAATTATTATAAATTGTTCGATGATAGCCTTCAACAACATAACATCGTGATTGCTTTCTATAGGATGACTGTCTTTCAGGGGTTTCGTGACGTCATTTCTTTCTATTATTTTGGCAAAACACTTATTTACCATTATTTTCAAATTGTGTGCCCTAGACCAGGGGTCGGCAAGGCGCGGCTCGCGAGCCGCATGCGGCTCTTTGGGTGTAGACCTGCGGCTCTTTAGTTGCATACATAATTATCATATTATTCATTTTCAAGAACATTATCACCCTTTCATTTTCAAAAACACCACAAAAGTCTTACTAGTAGTTAAACAAGCAAACTCGCCTCATGGTGGTGTGCTGCGTTTGAAAGCGTTTTATGGATCACAATTTTCTTTCTAATAGAATTCTGCTGCGATGTCCGCAGCGGGCCATAGCCCAGAGAATATAATATCATAAGAGACGGCATGTCTAATTCTGACAGTCCGTCGCGGAACCTAGAGGCCGCAGTTCTGGCAGAAATCTACCGGCCCAATGCTTTGGTGCGTCAAAATGGCAAACAACCATCTTCGGAAGAGATTGAAAGCTGGGGTGCTATAGCGCGCAATGATCTCATTCATAAATGGCGCACCCGGCTAGAGCTCGGCGGTAAGCATTGAGCTCGTCTCTGCCATCTTTTTTATTTTTAGGTCGTGGGTAGAAAAGCGGCACTGACATACCTACCACCTCACACAGCTCCTCACGGGGCACGAATATTTTAGTAAATACCTGCATGATGTGGCAGGCATTGAGCCTGAGGCAACGTACCCACTGCGAGGACGACGCCGTGGATAAAGCGCTGCACACCCTCGCTTTTTGTACAGAGTAGAGTGGCGAGCGTACCGCTCTAAGAGTCCTAAATTGGCCCGGTCGCGTCGCTGTCTATTATAGTTTACGCTATGTTAGACAGCGAAGAAAATTGGTTAAGCTGTTGTTTTGACGTCAACGGCAATGAGAAAAGCGCTGCGGGTGCCAAAGCAGGGTGGAAGCTTTATGACAGCCGTGAGACTGACTAAGACGCACCCCTCGTGTTCAGGCGTCGCGGCAGTGAAGTTTCGTGGGTAATATTTAGACCCCCAGAGTTGAGACTGTTGCAGGTAGCTGTTGTACGCTTGCCTTCCCTGTGACCCAACGATAGTGACAAGAAGGAACATCCCAGGGTTTTAGTGGGAGAACCTCACATAATCACTCAGATTTTTTATTTGTGGAAATTCTCCAAAACCACCTTGTGACTTACCATCTGCCTATGGCCGTAAGTCCTGGAGACGCCCTTCGAAGAATGTTCTCAGAGCTTCCGACAGACTTGGTTTGTCTCTATAGCAGACTTTCCCCGCAGTCTAGTCTATCCCACTTCTTACTGGGGGATAGTGGGATCAAAAATTTTGTGGCTCTTTAAAAATGTTGTAATTTAAAATCGTCATTTTTGGCTCTTCCGACTCAAAAGGTTGCCGACCCCTGCCCTAGACAACCCTTTTCCTTCTATGTTGAATCTTTCAAACAAATTAGTTTGTGAAAATAAAGTTTTTCCGTTGCCAGTAATAAATTGATGCAGGACAAACATTCTATTTTGGTTTGTAACTTTTTTGCTACGAACCCTGCAATATAGCCCACAATTTGCTCAACTGTCTCTGGAAGTTGACGTTCCACATACAGCATATTTGACAACGCCATGCAAACTCCGAAACAAACAAAAATTATAATTTAATTTCTATGCATAATAACATCCCACTAATATAATATCTTACTAACAATATTACCTCAGCGCTTAACATACTATGAACACGGCATAAAAATAATTTAATTTTGGAATTGCGTTCATGTTGCATAACACTTTTCAACTTCCCCAAATACGTGTTTTTAAAATGAATATTTACTAACTTATGGAAGCTGATTCCAGAGTTTTTCATATCCGTATGGCTTCTGCACCACTTCACAACACACGAAGGCATTTTTGGGATATATTTAACGCGAAAACACAATTAATATCACTGACTGATTGGTTTCAGCGACACAACCGTACGTTACGCGTGACAGCGCGGACTAACTGTGTCGCGCGGTCCCCTTTTTAAGCCCCACCTTCCGCGGTCCCCATTAGGTGGAGCCATTTTTGGGCCGAATTACACTTCTATAGAATACATTATTCGTAGGAAAAAATGGGGGTTTTAAGGGGGGAAAAGGGGTTTTCTCGATTTCCGACAAAACTACAAGTTCTATGGAAAAATGTTTAATGGCAAAGTTGTAGAAAATAAAAAAATCTACAACTTGGATTAACACTTTTTTGACATAACCTCAAAAAGTATGTCAATAACTCAAAAATCCCAGATTTTAAGTTTCAGATTTTTTTCTTTTACAAAAATTTTTGTTTTTTCAAGATATTTGGCAGAAACCATTCTTTTTATGTTCCTGTATGCACTGTAATTTTTTTGATCCAAAATGTTTATGTTTTCTCATTTTATTGACTTAATATCGCAAAAGCATTTAAATTTTCAATCGAAAAATCACCCGTCGAAGTATAAGATATTTTTTTAAAATTGGTGGGCTTTTTCTTGCTTAAAAATCTCTTCTTTCTGATGATGTAAAAATATATATACATCACAATGGTAAATTTTCTCAGAAAAGGCAAAAGAAGTCCAATCATATTTTTCTATTTTAATTACACAGGTCTGCAATGGTTTTCCTCTTTGAAATCTGAGTAACATTTTCTATAGTTTCTAATGTGCTGATTACGAGAAAAATAATAAAAAAAATCCATCTCGTCAGGATTTTTTGATATTAAATATTTAAGATTTAGCTCCAAAATGTCTGAGCGTCTACCTTTAGAAATTTATAAAACGTCATTAGAATACTTCAGCTTAATTTTTATTGCATTTAAGTCGTATAAGGGGACATAAAAATTAATGCAAATCAGTAATTTGATGATTACTACATAAAAAGTAAAAGTAATCCGCATTAACCATGTTGAAAACGGGTAATTTTGACTTAATTTAGTAATAAAATAATAAAAAATATTACCTAGTAGTAATATTACCTAATTGTTGTAAATATTATTAAAAAAGGGTAAAATAAAGATAATCCAAAAGGCTTTTGGAGATTCGGCGGGAAACTTTCAGACAAGCGTTAAATTATGTTTTAATAATTTTTCAAAACTAGTGTAATTTTGAGTGTTTATGTGTAATTTATGGTGGATTATTAAACATAAAGGTTCGACAACGTGCAAAAGTGTTGGAAAGTGATAAAGCGCAGTGAAACGCGAGTTTTTAGGTTTGTCGACGAATTCCACATCAAGCCCTAGTAAGGTACCACCGCCTTACTAGAGTAGAACTTAGTCCAAATTTGGACATACATGAATACGCTGCTCATAAGAAGAATCATAACATGAAAATGATTTATATTTTCACAACAATGAAATTTACTTGACTTTGGCATACTCTCAAACCGAGAAAGTCCAAGTACAAGAAGAAAAAAAAAAAAAAAAAAAGGCTTTTGTTTATTAAGTACCCATCTGCGTGCGCATCTTGCAACATGAACTTTAAAATATTATTCTCTTTGAAACGTACGTTGGGATCTGTGGTCTAGTGCTTAGTACAAGTGTCCGGCTTTTCCAAAATTTATTTTATTTTAAAACAAGTGTTGTTGTCGTATTTTTAGTGCTTTTGTGTTGTTTCTGTGTGCATACTCACGTCCCACGTAAGTATCTGTAATCATGGATGATCATCCACCCGATCCGGGTGGAGGAGATGATCCTATCCGTCTCACCAATGTTGCCTCCCCCTCCCAATCCATTCCAAATTCTCAATCCAAAAAGCGAATTCATCCCCAAGATGACATATCGTTTACTGCCCTTAAAAAAACCATTATTGACCCAACCCAAGCAACCCCATCCATCCAAACTACATACACCCATCCCGACTTTGACAACAAACCCACGTGCTACTCTGAGTCTGATTCCGGTCCGTACATTGTACACGTAGCGAGATCTGTAGACAACCCCTCATCAGGTACGGTATTTAGACCCATTAAATTTGGCCATTACATATTTAATAATAAAATAGGTAATGTTGTGGAAGATGGCATTAAACGAGTTGGCCGTAACCGACTGTCAGTAGAATTTAAATCAGCTTCGGATGCCAACTCTTTCCTTTCTCACCCTTCCTTATCCCGAGCCAAATATGAGGTATCCATTCCTTCATATGCATGCTCCAGAATGGGAATCATAAGGGATGTTCCCGTGGAGTGGACCCTGGAGGAAGTTGTTAATTCAATTCAAATCCCTATTGGACATGGACGCATCATGAAAGCTAGACGACTCAATCGTAGAAAGATTAATGAAAATAATATCCCATCATATGTTCCCACTCAAACAGTAGTTGTTACATTTAGTGGACAAAAGCTACCACCACATATTTACTGTTTTTACAACTCTCTTCCTGTAGAAACCTACGTACTTCCCCTGATTCAATGCCTCAAATGCTGCAGGTTTGGACATGTCACTTCCCAATGTCGATCCGCTCCTCGTTGTTTCACCTGTTGCCAACCCCATGAGGGTATCACATGTTCCAATTCTATCCCATCATGCCTTTTCTGCTCTGGCGCCCATTCTTCCAAGGATCCTTCTTGCCCAGAACATAACAGGCAAAAAGCCATTAAATTAGTCATGTCACAGGAGAGTATCTCCTATGTGGAAGCATCTGCAAGATTCCCACAGGTCCGTAGGTCTTTTGCAGACACTACCAAGTCTCTGATTCCTCCTACCCCCTCTTTCCCTCCTTCAACTAATTATTTATCACAAAATTCATCCTCTTCCCAAATTTCTTATAATAAGACTGTCTCTATTCCCCGTAGACCGCATAACCCAGCATCTTCACCAGGGTTTGATAGAACGGCTCACAATCTGTTAACCCAGGTCCCTTCCTCTTCCTTGCCAAATGGCTGTGCCCTCTCACAAGAAGGTAATTCTCCTGGACAATCGGGTTCTGGTGATAACCTTCTTGAATTACTTCTTTCCATAGTTATCAACCTTCTCTCCAGACTTAGTGACACTGAGCTTCCGCACAACCTCAAAACCAAAATTTCTCAGCTTTCCTTCTTAACAAACAACATTCCCTCCAATCCTACAATGGAACTGTAGGAGCCTTAAAAACAAGAAAAATGAACTAATTTTCCTCATCAATAAATATAAACCCCTCATTCTTGCCATCCAGGAAACCTGGTTTAAGCCTGCCACTCACTTTAGAGTGTCAGGATATGCCTGTTTTCGGGATGATAGGAATGATGGTCTTGCCGGATCCTGTATTTTTATCTCAAGATCCCTAGTCTTCTCCCTAATCCCCCTTCCCCCTCATAGTGATAAATTTCATATAGTTGCTGTAAGATCTATGAATGTATCCTTTTTGTCTATATATGTACCATACCCGGACCCCTCCTGCCTAAATGAAATAAACACTATCTTATCTTCCATCCCTCCTCCTGTAATAGTCCTAGGGGACTTTAATATTCATCACTCTTCATGGGGTTCTTACAAGTGTGACGACTTGTCCCCCATATTCCTAGACATGTTAGACTCCCTGAACCTCTGTGTCTTAAATGATGGTGCCCCCACTCGTAGTCCAACCCTTACCCACCCTGGCCCCAGTGCTGTGGACCTCTCTCTCTGTTCCCCTTCTCATTCCTCTAGCCTTGGTTGGCTTACATTGAGCAGCACCCATGGCAGTGACCACTATCCAATTCTCATCCTCCCTCTAGACTCTCCCAACCTTCAACTCCCCTATAACCCTCTAATGAAATATAACGTAGCAAGGGCAGACTGGGGTGCTTACTCCAACTGCCTAGATGAAATTATTAAAAATATCCCTTCCCCCAATCCTATGAATGTACAAGATATTTATTTGCTTTTTAAGAACGGACTTTTAACAGCTGCTGATAAAGCAATCCCGTTAAAAAAAGCAAATAAACGCCTACCATCCCCACCATGGTGGGACCAATCCTGCACTGAAGCATGCAAAAAAAGAAAAAATGCTGAAAAAGCATATGCATCAGTTATGTCCACCTATAACTATCTGCAGTATAAAAAAGTGGCAGCGGAAACTACCAAACATCTGACTCAGAAGAAAAAGGAAGGGTGGCGTTCATTTTGTGAGTCCCTCTCCCCTCGTACTCACTCCACCTTAGTCTGGAGAAATATAAGAAAGTTCAAGACCTCTATATCAGATATCTCCATATCTTCAAATGACACATCTGTGTGGATTCAAGACTTTGAACAGAAACTAGCTCCTCCCACCGTTCCTTCTTCTTTAGAGTCTACTACATTCTCTTCCTTAACTTCCCATCCTAGACACTCCTTTGATTCCCCCTTTTCTCTGGACGAGTTCCAGGCAGTTTTAGGGCCCTTGAAGGATTCTTCTCCTGGGATCGATGGAATCCTGTACTCTTTTATAACTAAAAGCAGCTTGGAGACCAAATCCTTTTTTCTCAATATTTTAAATTTTATCTTCCTTTCTGGTATCCCTCCTGTCGAGTGGAAATCCCAAATTATCCTCCCAATTCTGAAGCCAGGTAAACCTTGTAATGACGGCTCAAGCTATCGTCCCATAGCACTCTCCTGCACTATGGCCAAAATAATGGAGCATCTGATCAAAAATCGCCTGGAATGGTTCATAGAAAGACAAGGACTTCTTTGTAAAACTCAGTTTGGCTTCCGTAGAGGTCTTGGAACCATGGATAGCTTAGGCATCTTCACCACTGACATCCAAATAGCGCTGTCAAGGAAGCAGCATTGCGTGGGCGTGTTTCTGGACATAGCATCCGCATATGATAACGTACTTCTTCCTGTCCTCAGGCAAAAATTGCAAAAGCTGAGTGTTCCAGAGAAGATAGTCAATTTTATTTCAAACTTACTTTCTGGCAGAAATATTTCAGTCAGAGTCCAAAATTCTATATTACCCCCGAGAATGGTGTGGAGAGGTCTACCTCAGGGCTCTGTGCTTAGCCCTCTTCTTTATAATATTTATACAGCTGATTTGGACCTCTCAGTAAATTCCTTTTGTAACATACTTCAGTATGCAGATGATTTAGCTCTATACATATCGGTGGATGACATATCGGATGCAGTGTCCAGACTTACGTCTGCTATATTCTACCTTCAATCCTGGCTTATGGATCATGGGCTATCACTGTCAGTTCCTAAGAGCTCGGTGGTAGTATTCACTCGTCAGAGATCTGTAAGTGATTGCTTGATCACTTATGAAAATCAAGTCTTTCCAGTGAGAGAATCAGTGAAGTTCTTGGGTATGATTCTGGATAACAGAATGACTTGCATTCCCCACATAAACCATATCGTGTCGAAATGTGAAAGAAATTTAAACATCCTACGCTCCTTATCCGGCACCTGGTGGGGAGCCCACCCCTACTGCCAGAAGTTATTGTATAACGCAATTATCCGAAGCCACCTGGATTACGGCAGCTATCTCCTGGAGCCATGTAATAAGTTATCCCTCAATTATCTAGATAAGATCCAATCCAAATGCCTGCGTTCAGTTGTTGGAGCCATGAAATCATCGCCAATCAATGCACTCCAGGTCGAATGTGGGGAGGCTCCCCTCAGTCTAAGGAGGCAGTATCTCGCTGACCGGTACTTTTTCAAAACCTCCCAACTTGCCCTCCATCCTCTAATCCCTAAACTGCACACACTATCAGAACTTATCTCATCCGGTTCTTACTGGTCAAAGAAAGTCTACCCTTGTCTATTTAATAGCTTTCTCGAATCCCTACGTCTTTCTTTCCCATGCTCACAATCCAAAGCTAATCCCCTATTTGAAATTCCATTCGAGGCAATTATTCATTCCCCTGATATTGTCATAAATACTGGCATCAATAAAGATTCTGTCGAGGCGGATAGACAGCTAATGTCCTTAATTGACCAAAGGTGGCAGGATCGTTTGACTCTTTATACAGATTCCTCTAAATCAGTAGACTCCACATATGTTGGATCAGCAGTCTGGATTCCCCGATACAAAATTATTCTTTCCTTTAAATCTCCTTCTATTAACTCAATCTTTACAGGAGAAGCTATTGCCATCCTGGAGGCTCTTTTATATATAGAGTCTCATAATGTGGACAAGACAGTAATTTTTTCTGACTCTAAAAGCTGCCTAATGGCAATTATGGCTAACCAATTCTCCAGCAACTCCAAATCCCCTCTTATACTCCAAATCAAGAGTACGCTCTTTAGATGCCATTCCAAAGGGCTGCTAGTTTGTCTGGTCTGGATTCCTGGACACAGTGGAATTGTTGGTAATTCAATGGCTGATTCATTGGCCAAAGCTGCCATCTCTAACGGATCTCTTGACCATTTCCGAGCCTATTCCCAAGACCTTGCCTCTTTGGCTAGATCTAGTCTATGTTTAAGGTGGCGTAATCTTTGGAATCAAACTAGCAAAGTTAAAGGCTTACACTATGCTTCTCTACAAACTGATATCCCAGCTAAACCCTGGTTTTTTAAATTTAGGGAGGCCAGTAAAAGGTCAACCTCGGTTATCTGTCGTCTTCGGTTGGGTCATGCTTGCACTAACGTTTTTTTAAGGAAAATAAGGATTAGGGATAATTCTTTATGTGAATGTGGATTGGATGAAGATACTACAAACCATATCTTTTTTGAATGCGTAAGAAGGAATGGATCCTTATATGATTGTCTTCCTACAGAACATTTCCCACGTCCTATTAACTTCAACTCCCTCCTGACCTATGTTGATTCCCCACACATATATGTTGTATGTGATTACATTGACTCCAATAACATTAAACTGTAGAACATTGTGTGTGTCTGCTAAATTACTAACATATTCTGTGTGCTTTAATGTTGTCTTTTTTATTGTTACATGTACTTCAACACGAATCTTGGATTTTGGCTACTTAGTTGCCTACTTTTTCTGTTTTTCCTTGTACACTCACAAAACTTTGATCCTAATAGGTGTGGACCGCATAAACACTTTCCAAATCCACACTGAGTCATTGGCGGGAAAAAGTATCGCCATAAAGGAAAAAAAAAAAAAAAAAAAAACTTTAAAATGTCATAGCGAAGATGTTTAAATTCTCCAAATTGTTTTTGTAATATTTGCGGGAATTTTATGGTGATAAAACAACGAAACAGCATTACTGACTTTGTGAAAAATATTTACAAAAGTGATTAAGGAGAAGTTTTAATTAACCAAAGACTTGGACACCTAATAAACTTTGTACGACTTGTTTATTAGAACTTCGCCAGTGGTCAAAAGGACAGAAAAATAGCTTCAAAACCGTTTCGCCTATACTACGAAGAGAGGCTAAAAACCATGACAAAGATTGCTACTGTTGTTGTTGTGACATAACTGGATACAATTTTAATAATAAAAGGGACATAAACGAGCACGAAACTTCATTTCCTAAATTCGCACATTGATTACTTCCTAGAAAATCTAGGAGCCGTTGGCGAAGAACAAGGCGAAAGATTTTACCGAGATTTGAAAGAGCTTGAAGTCTGCTATCAAGGAACATGGAATACTAGCATGATGGCGGACCATTGTTGGTTATTGAAGCGCTACGATCCAAACTGGAATTTTAACCGAAAATCGCACAACCGAAGGTTCCAGGAAAAAAGGACCAGGTTCAAGAAATAAAATTTACATGTAATTTAGACTAGTAACAAGTTGTTATCATATTTTAGTCGTTTTTAAAGTTAAAAGTAATGTACTTTTTTAAATATATATTTTTCATGAGAAAACTTGGGTCTTTTTTTCTATTTTCTTTCTGTACCTTTTTTTAAAAATCTGGAGGTGATGCAGAAAAACTAAGAACATATTCGTAATCAGCGCACCAAAATACTCTAGAATCAGCTATCAAATTTCAGAGAGGAAGTTATGACCCTCATTTTGCAGGCCTGTGTTATTAATGTACAATTTTGAGCTATTGCCTCCTCTGCTAGGGCGACAGCTAGCCCTGAGTGTCGCCCTCAGGCTCACGCTAATGGGGGACGGAGATTGTTCAGGGATTGCTGTTCCTCTCCCGTTTCTTCTCCGCCACCTCTTGCAACCATCACTTCCTCACAAAACAAGGCGGCGGAGTTCCACAAACTTAGTATATTTTTGTTGTGTATTTTTTAGTGTCCGACCGAAACTGGTTTTCCAGCCGAAACCGAAACCGAAACCGAACTTTCGGCCCCAGGGTCAGTTTCGGCCGAAACCGAAACCGAAACCGAAACTCACGTGTTCATATTGAAAAAAAAAAACCAGCCAAGTGCGAGTCGGATTCACGCACAGAGGGTTCCGTTACAAAAATTGGGCACAAAAATTACGTTTGTTGTGTGTGGATGTTTTTTTCTAATTAAGAAAGTATTTTTTGTTATAGCGGCAACAGAACAGGGTGAGGTGGTGGTGGCAGTGTCTCTTGACATCGCCAACGCCTTCAACACCCTGCCCTGGAGCTGCGTTAGGAATGCGCTTATTTACCATGGACTGCCTTCCTACCTCCGTCGAATTGTACGGGCCTATCTTTCCGAGAGGGCCATAACTTACCCGAGCTGTCTAGGGCCGGGTCGGCGAGATGTGTCGTTCGGTGTTCCACAGGGAACCACAGGGAATCGGTCTGAGGGCCACTTATGTGGGACATCGGTTACGATTGTGTGCTGCGTGTTCCGTTGCTCTGGGGTGTTACGGCACCCTCGTTATAGCGCGACGAGCAACGCACCGAGACGTAGCCCTAAAGGCCACGGCAGGGATTGCTCAAGTCGTGGGTCGAATACAGGAGCTGGGGCTTGAGGTCACCCTTCACAAATCCGAGGCTCTGTGCATTCACGGGACTTGGAAGTATCTGAGGCTCGTACTCGATAGTCGGTGGAGCTTCGGATACCACTTCTGAAGTTTGATCGCACAACTGAGGGGGGCATCAGCCGCTCTGTCGCGATTGTTGCATAACATCATGAGAC
This sequence comes from Miltochrista miniata, assembly GCA_933228765.1. Classification (NCBI taxonomy): domain Eukaryota; kingdom Metazoa; phylum Arthropoda; class Insecta; order Lepidoptera; family Erebidae; genus Miltochrista; species Miltochrista miniata. Next base: position 17,675,059 of record OW121749.1, on the reverse strand, counting down.
CCAACGCTCCCTGCAGGAGACTGTACCTTGGGATCGTGTGGATGCTTGCTATACGGGGTCCCTGTATGGGCGGAGACCCCGACGGCCAGCAATGCGGCTAGATTGCTTAGCTTGCAGAAGGCGACGGCCGTCAGGGTGATAAGGGGACACCGCACGAACTCAGTTGAGGCGGCATATCTCCTAGCCGGGATGCGAGGGCCCTTGCGTCTTTGTTTAATTTAAATGACGCAAGGAACGTCATTGTTTAAATGACGCAAGGAGGCTCTGGAACGAGGTCATAGGCCTGGGTCTCGAGAAATCGAGGCTCGGTGGTCCCAGCTCCAAAAAAACCAAGGAGACCTGAGGTGCGACTTGAGCAACCAAGAGGGGGAATCGCCACAATCGAAGCGATCAGACCGGTCGTGGTCGAGTGGTTGGAGAGGAGCCACGACTACGCTCCCTCCTACCGGTGGTCACAGATGCTTACCGGGCACGAAAGCTTCGGTAAGTGTCTGTGGCGAAGCCTAACAACCCCCCTAAAAACGCGGGATAGCACACGAACCATAGGTCTATTGGGAGTCCTGGGGACATCCTTCCGGGGGCATACCCGGGGTTCTCAACCGTAGGGTGTTAGGGTGTTAGGTAGGATACGTGTGGTTTTAGTCGGTAGGAGTCCGGCATAACATTCCTGTAGGATTTTCCTCACGTTAAAAAAAAGAAAAAAAAAAGCTGCACCAGAAATACAAACCGTGCAAATTTTAGGTCGCTACCAGTCTACCTATCACGGGTCCAGCGATACAACTTCGTGACTAATAGACAGACGGATGGCTAAGTCCCATGTCTCATTCATAGGATCCCGCTTTAACCCCTCCGTGCGCGAGTCCGTCTCGCACTTCGCCGGTTTTTTTTTCAATAGGTGCAGCAAGTTCCACTAAGTGCCATCAATCAACGGTATAAATCTTTTCAAGTGTTCATTATAGAAATATCTCTACGTAAAGATGGGTTTCTTTTTTTTACGTGAGGAATTATTCATAGATGCTATTGCGAACTCCTACCAACTAAAACCACACGGTGCCCTGCTACTGCTACTAGCTCTTGGCCAGTTTTGGTTTCATTAAGCATATAACTAAAACTGAATAAGAGCGAACCGGATTTGCGCACGTAGGGTTCCGTAAAATAAAAGCGGCAAAAAATCAAGTTTGTTGTATGGGAGGCCCCTTTAATAATATTAATTTGTCTGTTTTCATTATTTGTTGCTGTAGCGGCTACAGAAATACATCATCTGTAAAAATGTTGACTCTCTAACTATCACGGTGCACGAGGTACAGCCTGCTGACAGACAGACAGACGACCAACGAAGTATTAGTAACGGGGCTCTGTTTTTACCCTTTTTGTACGGAACCGACTACAAAGAGGTAGGTTCATGTAATGTCCTACATCACCTTTTTAGGATTAGTTACCTAGCCAAACAGTAAAAACGGGACCCTAAAAAGGTGGTATAAGACATAACACAGGGGTAACTGTCTAATAATTCTCAATAATTGTAGTTGCTTATTGTTGTAACCATTGATTGGAAGTCGTTTGTAAATCTGTAAATCTTACGTTAGTAGGTAACATATTAACTGGTTGGGCTCACCCCAACCACGTAACAAGCAGAGCCAGCCACTCAAAATTCACGAACACGTGAGTTTCGGCCCGGCCGAAACTCGATTTTTTGGCCGAAACTGGCCGAAACCGAAACCGAAACTTCGGTCGGTCACTAGTATTTTTCCCTCTACTCCCATTTATCCCTTCTATTCGAAAACTCAGATTAAAAGAATATAATTATTAGATACTAGCTGATGCCCGCAGCTTCGCCTGCGTGAAATTTTGTTCCTAGACTATAACATATCTCTGTAGGCACCAAATTTCAGCTAGATCCGTGCAGCCGTTACAGCGTGAAAGAGTAACAAACATCCACACTCACAAACATTCGCATTTATAATAATACCTAGTTAGATAGATTTCTAAAACGCAAAATAATATGAGCTACATAAATTTATTTATTAAATACATTTCTTAATTCAATGGCTAAACTATTACTTGACACAACTTCTCTTCTAAGCCATTGACATCTAACTTAGTTCCTTCTTCGGGTAGTCCCAGCCTACGACGTTTGGATAAACCGAACTACTGTAGGCTTTGTCCTCCTAATACAACCAAGACCTGGTAACGTAATAACAATGTAAATTTCGTCAGCTGGGCGTTAATGTTCATTGTAATGGCTCTTTCCAGTCCTCTCGAATGTAGTCTACGTAGAGACCATTCCCGTATTTTACAAAGACCGAGTCTGTTTCCTGACAGAATGCAGTCGGCACTATGTAGAATAAAGTTCATGCCTTCCATGACCAGTCGCTTAGGCCTGCTGACAAACTTTATCGTAAGGATTGAGCGTAGATGGTAACATGCAGTGGATACTACCTGAAGTGTGGTCTTTCATTTTTCTGCCTAGCCATCTTAGAATTTTCTTCTTCTTTTCACAAATGTATTTTTGTCACACAAAATTTTAATAAATTAGCAATAATACTTCCATAAAGCATATTTGGTTAATATTATACCATTATAGCGCTTTTTATTTAACTTTATGGCTTTGTAGTAAAATCATCTGTTTGAAGTTTGAAGTAAAACATAGATGAAAACGTCAATTGTATTAAACTTTCACAAATTATTTGTCAAAATAAAAAGTAATTTAAGTATAAAATAAGAGTATTTAAGGAGTATTGATATCAACTCCGGAGAAAATCACTCCCAAAATAATTTACATTCCCTTTTTAGCTCGTTATAGTGTAAATTTCAATAAAATACGAAACACGTCTTCCATCAATTATGTTGGTAATACTATATGCCAAATTTTAAGTAGATCGGACCAAGGAATCACGTTGTCCCATACAAACTTTACCCTCCTTTTTTATACCTTTGGAGGTGGAATTTGCAAAAATGTTAAAATTACTTTTTTCAAATTGTAATAAACAACGCTTATGCTTAGTTTCATCATCGTACCATTAACTGTTTAAGCAATAATTGATAATAACTTTGGGTAAGTTTGGTTTGAATTCTAAATACTTTTCCGGGATAAAAAGTACCCAGTGTGGTGCCCAGGCTATTAAAGAATAATTATACCAAGTTTCATCGTAATCGAACCGGTAGTTTTTGCGTGATGCCTGAACAAACAGACAGACAGACAAAAAATTTTTTAATCAAATTTTTGGGTTCGGTGTCGGTCTAGTAACACCCCCTGCTATTTTTTTTTTGATATTTTGAATGTACAGAATTTTCACTTCTACAGATTTATTATAAGTATAGATGTTCTTTTAGTCGTGAGTTCGAAAAGTATCACTTTGTACCACTATGACTGCCTCGTTGGTCTAGAGGTCGAAGGTGTGCGGCTGCGGATCCCGAGGTCGTGGGTTCGATTCGCACCAGAGAGACAAAAATTTGTGTGACCCATTAATGTTTGTCTAAAGAGTGGTGTTTCTATGTATGATAAGATAAGTATGTATTTAAAAGTATATAAGTACTAGCTGTTCCCCGCGTCTTCGTCGTTATCGCGTAAAATTATAACCCACCCTTTGCGCAGTCGGTTAAAAAGTAGCCTATGTCCTTCCCAAGGCCTTGAAATATCTCTATTCCAAATTTCATCTCAATCGCTCCTACCGTTTAGGCGTGAAAGCGTAACAGACAGAGTTACTTTCGCATTTAAAATATTAGCAGGGATTAATGATCCTCTCAAACAAGTTGTGAGGTTCAATGGGATGGATAGTAAACAATATGTATGACGTTAACTCATTAATTTACGTTCGAGTTTCGTGCGGTATACGTTCATGGAATTAAGGCCGCGTGGGTCAGATTTTGAGTTTTTTGAAACAATCCTAGTCAAAAAGTAAAGGGTTTTTAAATCTGAAAAATATATATATAATAGTTAAGGATATAAGCTAAACATATTCCGAGCCCGTTACACGATCCAATAAATTTCACTAGATAGAAAAAAATCCCAAAGTTGACTCTCTCAGAAAAGTTTTTTCAATACTGTGGCTAAACTATTAACATTTTATAATTTTTTTTTGCACTCAATTAGGTATTAAGTTTTTATACACATTTTCCGAGCGTTTTTCTATAAACAACTATTTATAGATAATTCAACTCATCAGTGCGCGCGGCGCTATGTGTGCGTGCGCTAGTAATTATACAGCTTTAATTTGTGTGGCAGTGATGCGGCCGTCTTCACAGAGTACATTTTTATATTATGAGGTAGAGACGTAACTCTACTTATTGACGACACCAGCGGTGCCAAGCAGTCTTTGCAGGAAACGCTCTGCTTGAAAGCGAAATAAACATTATATTTAGACTTAGATCATCTAACCACAGGATGCGCCTTACTTAAGCATTGTTTTCTGCCATTGCACATGACCATTTGGTCTTTTGGCTTTATAAAAAGCCTGTACATCAGTACATCATTTTATATGATTAAACTAGTACATTTCATTGTAGTTGACTGTACAATAACAATTAACACACAACAGCCATTACGCGTTTGTCGATTAATACATTTTTAAATGCAATGAAATTTTATATGTCTTTGTGTTTCCCCCTTCACTTGTATGAAAACTGGCAGAAAATTTTTGTATGCGGTGGTTCGCAAAGGCTAGTCCCGTGTTATATGGTCTAAGTATTTAGACAAAAAGCATACAGCGCCATCTAGTTCCCGTTTGCAGGCAACTCTTACGTTATAATGAAACGAAATCAAATATCATGACAAGTCTCAATGTAACTGCAACGTTGAGATCCTGTGTAACTTGGTCACATTATAATTCAGTACATAGTGTTCTTAGTGATAATACCATGGGTACAGTCGTTAAAGAAAATGTCTAATTCTTCACGGAGAAAATGTTTAAGAAGTCAGGTAAATATTTTTTATGTGTCAATTCGATGGAATTAATATTTGTTATCACTACATATAATAAAACAAAGTCCCCGCCGCGTCTGTCTGTTCACGATATACTTAAAAACTACTGCATGGATTTTCATGCTGAGATCACCAATGATTCTTGAGAAAGGTTAACGTATATAATTTGTTGAGTTTTTGTATACATGGACTAAGATATAATGATATTAGTTGGAGATGTCGGAAAAAAATAAGGTGTCTGGGAGCTTTTAACGAAAACGCTGCCTAAACCCTTCGAGGCATAACAAGATAATGTACGGTAGAATTGTGTAACTTATAAAGGCCTACAGAAAAGTTATAAATGATAGAGCTCCAAATTCTAATGCAAAAAAATAGAAATGCAGAGATGGTCGACGGAAAAAAACATTGCTTATACTGCAAATATGACAAAAATTGAACTGTACGTATGACTTGATTTAAAAAAAAACATATCTATACATCTAAAAAAACTGTTGAAGGTCGAGAGTCTGTACATGGAAGATAATTTGAAAATTTTAATTGTAGGGCGTTCTCTAATCGATACTGAAGCTGAAAATGTAATTAGAAATTTTCATGTCTGTCAGTCTGTATCCTGATTATGAATTGATTTAAATGAAACTTGGTACAATCTGAGCTCATGATCCGAGGAAGGTTCTAGGATACTTTTGTTCCCGATATATTGCGCGGTTCCTTTGGGAGAGGGCAGGGCAGTTTCACACGCTTTTCGCACACCTTATGTGTCAGCTAGTTTGTTATAAGATTAATGACATACTTCAGCCATATGGCTTAAAAGTTCTTCGGCTACCACCGTATCATCCTGAACTAAACCCAATAGAAAATATATGGGGAATTTAAACAAATTATAATGCTTCGCATAAAATCGAACAAAATGTGATGGAAATAATGAAATTAATAAACGAACGTTTAAGTCAAATTGATGAAGAGATGTGGCGTTATACTTGTTGACACGCCAAAGAAAAAGAATACTATCGACATTTTGATTGAATTTATAATTAACCTTGGAGAGAGCAGCGAATCCTAAAATTCCTCAATTTTATTCTTCAAACAGCGATACATATTAATGTGTATAACATACATTTCACCCATTGAGTTTTTATTTTAGTTAAACAAGTGTTTTTGTATTTTGTACTTCACTGTACCTCATGTCACGCACACGAAGTCACTGTGTTTAGACGAGGCTTACCCACACATAGTGCCGCGCGCACAGATGAGTTGAACTTACTATACATAGTTATCATGTACGAATATCTACCAAACGCAATAGAATTGCGCCGCTGACGGCCGATCAGTCTCGCCCTGGCGCTTGTGGAGGCAGGACCTGTGTCAGTTTTTTTCGCAACTATTTCGTAATTATTATGCCAAATTACGTTGAAATCGCGCCACAGTATAAAAATATCAGTAATGGGCAAAATGTAATTAGATTAACCGTTACAAATACATACGCGACTCATGGTAAAAATGTGGTGATCTTTTACTTTTTAAGTGTTTTCACGACATGGTAACTAGCTACCTAATGCATTAAAATGTCTACGAATTACATGATAATTTCGCAATCCAAAATGGCGGCCACGCCGTAATCACAAAATTTCATGATGGGTATCGTTTAAGGGGTTTTTTGGTATGCTGAGTACGAAGTACGTGATAATTTTGCAATCCAATATGGCCGCCGCGCCGTAATCACAAAATTTCATGATGGGTATCGTTTAAGGGGTTTTTTGGTATGCTGAGTACGAATCACGTGATAATTTTGCAATCGAATATAGCCGCCGCGCCGTAATCACAAAATTTCATGATGGGTATCGTTTAAGGGGTTTTTTGGTATGCTGAATACGAATCGCGTACTAATTTTGCAATACAAGATGGCCGCCGCGCCGTAATCACAAAATTTCATGATGGGTATCGTTTAAGGGGTTTTTTGGTATGCTGAGTACGAAGTACGTGATAATTTTGCAATCCAATATGGCCGCCGCGCCGTAATCACAAAATTTCATGATGGGTATCGTTTAAGGGGTTTTTTGGTATGCTGAGTACGAATCACGTGATAATTTTGCAATCGAATATAGCCGCCGCGCCGTAATCACAAAATTTCATGATGGGTATCGTTTAAGGGGTTTTTTGGTATGCTGAGTACGAATCGCATACTAATTTTGCAATACAAGATGGCCGCCGCGCCGTAATCATAAAATTTCATGATGGGTATCGTTAAAGGGGTTTTTTGGTATGCTGAGTACGAATCACGTGATAATTTTGCAATCCAATATGGCCGCCGTGCCATAATCACAAAGTTTCATGATGAGTATCGTTTAAGGGGTTTTTTGGTATGCAGAGTACGAATCACGTGATAATTTTGCAATCCAATATGCCCGCCGCGCCGTAATCACAAAATTTTATAATTGGTATCGTAAGTATGGTAGTATCGTAAATCATACGTAGCAGACTGTATGGGTATCGTTTAAGGGGTTTTTTGGTATGCAGAGTACGAATCACGTGATAATTTTGCAATCCAATATGCCCGCCGCGCCGTAATCACAAAATTTTATGATTGGTATCGTAAATGGTAGTATCGTAAGTATGGTAGTATCGTAAATCATACGTAGCAGACTGTAGTGTAAAAGAGATAGAGACACATGTTCCATTCTTCGTTCTAACATTTGTGTGTGGTTGGATTGCATGGAACGACACAGACTAAAAAAACTTGTTCGGTTTACTGTGAGTTAGTTAACCGCGTGCCAATTTGCAACTGTGCAAGACGTGGTCAGAGTTAAGAAGTTATTTATTTAACTCAGAGCTTACTAACTCTATATTTATATATTTAACTCGACTCTCCGCGCAAGTGGGCCTAAATAGCTTAGGCGGCCAAATTGAATTCCAAAATGATCATGTTATTCGTACTCAGCATTCGAAAAAACCCATTAAACGACTTTCATTACGAAATTATGTGATTACGGCGCGGTGGCCATTTTGGATTGCAAAATTATCATGTGATTCGTCCTCAGCATACCAAAAAACCCCTTAAACGATAACCATCATGAATTTTTGTGATTACACCGCGGCCGCCATTTTGGATTGCAAAATTATCACGTGATTCGTACTCAGCATACCAAGAAACCCCTTAAACGATACCCATCATGACATTTTGTGATTACGGCGCGGCGTCCATATTGGATTGCAAAATTAGTACGTGATTCGTACTCAGCATACCAAAAATCCCTTTAAACGACACCCATCATGAAATTTTGTGATTACACCGCGGCGGCCATTTTGGATTGCACAATGATCCCGTGGTTCATACTTAGCATACCAACTTTAGAAAACTTTAGAAATTTTTATGACCAGCTATTATGTAATTTACATTTTTTACGCAACTGTAGCAAACGTACGCAACGGAAACTCTCAAATGAAATGAAATATCCTAGTTGTCGAAAAATGTTTCGTTGCTGCTAAGCTCTTATTCGCCTTAGCGTGATGTTATATATTTTGGTATTTTTCAAAAATGGACATTCTGTTAAGAAACTCTTGAAATTCAACTAGCAGTCTCTTAGACTCTAGAGTTAGAACAACTAAACAAACTCTTTAGCTTAAAAATAATAGTATAATATACATAATTTATTTACGATTAACTCATTTATTTTTATTTACGAAACTAATAAATCACTACACTTAATAAAGTTAGATGCATTTACTACGTCAAACAAAGTTAGCATGCTGTTTCTTTCTACTATACTGTATACTGTGGCATGAGAGTTGACTGCCGCTGCCGGCGCGCGGTGTGTCTTGCGCCCGGGGCGAGGGGAGCGCCAAATGCCTACTTGTGCGGGTTAACCGCCCCTTAATTAGCTGGTGTTTGTATTGTCTGAGCTTTTGTGGCTCCCCACAAAGGCTACTACGCTACTGTCGCTTGCGCATATCAGCCGGCACTAGCGACATACCGGCCGGCCACTCATCGCGTTACTTGGCTATACTGAATCACTGTCTCTTCGCGCCGTTCGTAATTACATGGACATTCAACACCCGACCACGACACTGAGCGCGCGCGTCTTGTATCTTTAACAAGTGTCGTTATCACTAGCACTTCTATAAGATTGATAACATTACATCACTCGAGTGATAACATTCAAGGACCAAGTTACGGGCGAGCAGTGCAGTGCTCCTGTGTCGTATCAACAGCTGTAGTTGTAACAAGTGTTAAAGGAGAGACTTATTGGACTGTTAGTGTGAATAGTGTTTGTATATATCGGATGTTGCTGCTCGCACCATGGGCACGACGAAAAGACTGAAGATAACAGTGGTCGGCGACGGTATGGTTGGCAAAACATGTTTGCTCTACGTGTACACGAAAAATGAATTTCCTGAAGAGTACGTGCCTACAGTGTAAGTTTTCAATGAAAATTCTTAGCTAATTAGATCCGGTGACGGCTGCAAAGTCAAGTGCTGTATGTGAAAAAGGTGATTTTCATAGGCAAGTGCGATGAGACACAGAGTCAAATTAGCAAGTCTCATTATGTAGGCTCTAATACGGCTAGGTACCTATCCATATATCTAGGGAATTACCATGTTGATACACCATAGCGCGACGAATATGTGTTACGAATGTCAACTAGCACAAATTTTCCTTAAACGAATCTATAGGTAGGTATTCAAATCTGCTGTTATTAAAATGTTTAAGAGTATTTACAAATATTGTTACTGACATTGAGTGTCCTCAGTCAGACAGTTTTATAGCGCATAAATATTTGATGTGGAAACCCATGAAAAATAAAAACGCGCACTCAAAACACGTATTTAATTCCGCATAATAAAGCAAGTTTCTTTACTCGTATGTAGTAAAGTGTGTCCAAGTATGATGAATCCATTCGTCTTACGTCATTGTTCAATACTTAGTTTACCTCGATGACTAATATGAAAATGTGTATCGAATATTGATATCTACGTAAAAATTTGCTAAAATCTTCTTATGTAGGAAACTGATAACCACCTACTAGTCAACTCCCCTCAACCTGAAGGTTCTCAGGATAACGGTGTTGTGGCTGTGTTCACAGATTCATCGCGCGTTTTGCGTGTAGAAAGGAATCAGTGCTGCTAACTGCTAAGAAATATCTTGGCATGATGATACAGCATTAGAATTCGGAAAACCCTTACTGATATCAGTACTAGTTTTTTAGTAGGTATTTGTGTTGGATAGTCTTCGTCAACGAAATTGCTATGAATTACCTACTTGACTTAGTCTTATGTCCCCTGGATGCGGCAGAAGCATTGATTTTTGTATATCGATGGGCAGAAGGCGTTCACAGTGTCGGTACGAAATTGCTATAAAATGCAAAAGTATTTTGATTGAACACCTATTACCTAGACACCTAGCTAGATAATAGGCGTTACTACACATAGTAATAATACAAAGGGGAGGGGGGGGGGGGGGTTTCTAGTTATCGCAATTTCATTTTTATTGACAACTATAGATTATTAATTCGTTGAGTACTAGGCATTAGGTAAGTTCTCATAATCTTGTGGAGGATAAGATTTTGTAGTTAACTCACCTCTGTTCTTGTGTGTCTAAATTATATCGTTTACCTAATCTTAGACCATTTAACTACTGGTCTAAGGGTTTAATGGATGAGCTTCGTGGTCAAGGACCATTTTTGCGATAGTCATTATTTTCAGGGAACCTAAATTAGTCAAATTACAAGAGATAGGTGACTTTACTGACTATTCATTTCTCTAAACTTGAATTCGACAAGTCCCAAACGAAAGCTCAGAATTCCACACCGGAAATTTACGCAAACTGTCTGGTACTCTGTAGAATTTCATACATCCGTAGTAAGTAATATTTTATTTACGTTGTGTAGTGTGCAATGCATTGTAGAACTACCTAAGTAGGTATCCGCCGTTCCGTCCCGACGGATCGACAAATTAGTAGTAAGCTGTAATCTTTCAAATTCTGGTAATGATTTAATTTAAACGATTAAACTACCTATTAATTGTAAAAGTAATAGGGTCACCGGATAAATTTAGATAGAGTGGGTCACTCACACATGGCCGAAAGTATTACCGCATTGTAGCGACAATGCGGTAATACCACCAGTGGCTGTGGCTGGTAACTTTGTTCCACTCGCAAGGTCCCACCACAGCATCGCTCTCGAAGAGTTCAAGCAGAGAATAATCTTTACTATGGTTCAAGTGTGGCTTTGTTCACTTACAAAACCGATTTGGAAGACGCAAATATATTTTGAAATGTTCGCATGCTGTAACTCCTACGTTATCTGAAGAAAAAAGAAACAGTCTAATTGAGGAACTCCTATTTTTTTTTCAAGTTAGTTTCTTAGGTGATCAGAACGAATATTCCCATTCACTGAAACTAGAACATTTTTTTATATCATCATCATTTTTTTTCAATAAGACTTTTTTTTCGTCAGACAGTGAGTAAGCTTTACAATAAAAACATATTTTACTAGGTTTTCCTTTATTTTAAGATACTATGATGTTTAAAAAAAACTGATTCTTATTAAAGACTGTTGCGGTTGGTATCATAAAATACAGGCTGTTTTTTTTTTCACATCTCCCTGGTTCGACTCCCGGCTCAAGTATCTTTGAATGCAGTTTTACTTACTTTTGAAAATAAAGGAATGTTTTCTTTCAGCAAAACTTGCCATTATCAATATTTAAGGTACTTTCCTTCCAACTACCGTCTTTAAATTCCACCCTGTATACTGTACGTAGGCATGTATCTAGAAAAAAAAAATAGATCATACACATTACAATACCAAATAGTTGCCTAGATGTCTGAGTCTGCTCACTAAACTAAACCTGATGTGTTGCCATGAACAACTATAAGGAACCTAATCAGTTACCTCAAGTTTATCTTGTTGATAGGAGATAAGATGGCAATATATTTTAAATTTCATATGCTTAGGTACCAATATTAGTATTAGTTATTTACTTTATTTAGTCTTTTATTATTGAATCGTCCTAGTATACCTAAGTAAGGAGTGCTTTGCTTGCCTTAACCAATGAGGAGGACCTAAATTTACTACAACCGAATTATGAGCATTTCTTCAGTATGAATAGTAATCCTCTGCTATTACTTGCAAGTATTGCAACCGTTATTTCCTCGTTTGCTTTTAAGTTCATAATATAACTTACATTCTACCTACTTACCAGTTATTTTGTCCCGGGATATCCTTCCTAGGGCTTACCCGGGGCTCCAAACCGTAGGCTGTTAGGTAAGATACGTGTGGTTTTTAGTCGGTAGGAGTCCGGCATAGCATCCCTGTAGGATTTTCTTTACGTTAAAAGAAAGTCCTAGGTACCAGTTATTTTGCTTTTATTATACCTATGTGGGTTTTAATGGTGATGTGATGATGACTGAAAAAAACTAAGTTCAATATATTTACCGCTAAAGATACACCTAATAAGGCCCATAGGGATTTTCACTGATTTATTCACACAAATGGTTTGGCATGGATGTATTGTACCTATGTATTCATACAAAAATATAGGTAGGTAGGTACATACTTTTAAGCAAATGCTTAATCCCTACCAATACATACTGTACTTGATGCTAGATATGTGAAAGTATTCTCTAGGTAGGTACCTACTTAAGTCGCTTATGTTGAGCTTTCACCCCTGAACAAACGATTTACTATTAGGTATTATTCTTGTTGATCGAAGTATTATTCCTAAAAGCTTACGAATAACCTTGGGCTACTTTTTATCCCGGGAAAAAGTTACTTGAAAGCCTCTGCTGACATTATAGGTAAGTACCTAGGTAGATACTTATAATGTCCAGATATATTCATTTCTACTAGCCCAAATGTAGCTAATAATGCTTGGCATCTAAAACAACTGATCGGTATCTAACCATTATCTAAAATCGTACCCGCCGTCGTCGTTAATGTGGACGTAGACAAATGTATAGCAACATTAGCAATGCAGGCCGCAGTATTTATAAAGCCAACGTGTCGCGGCATTGTTGTACCGTATTGTATGTGCTCGACGAACGTCACTTCCTCTTTGAGCCACTGGCGCTGGACACCTCCGCCTACTAACACTGGTTCCATTTCCTCGCTATCCATCTCTGCTGTAAATTACACAGTTTGTAGGTACCTATTCGATGACGGCGGATGTGCCTTGTTTAAATTACAATCAAATTCTATGTAGGCAGGTTTCTTTAGTTAGTAGGTTAGGATTCCACACATAATTTAAAGTTCCTGCTTGTCGTAAATGATGTCCTGGTAAATGTGTGCAGAAATGACAAGCTATACCTATAGCTTCTTCCTTTGCAACACCTAGCTAAGTAAATACATTAAACAATTTGTATAAGAAGGAAACCGTCGCTCTTGGTAGGTATATGCATGTGATGAGGAAGAATAAAAGCCATGTAGCAAAAAGAGCGAGGAATTGAATGTTGAGGGCTGGAGAGCCAGACAGTGGCCAGAGGAAGGCCAAAGAAATGACGAATTGAGTGTGTACCTAAACAATGATATCTATGAATGTGAAGGGAGTGAATGATGTGACGACGAGTAAGGGGTCGTCCATTAATCGCGTGAGGTTTTTTTGGGCATTTTTTGGACCCCCCCTCCCCCTTGGTGATATTTGGTGAGGTTTCAGATTACCCCTCCCCCCCTGGGCCGAATCACGTGTATTTTTGATAACTACAAAGTTTTTTTAATCTTCTATAGAAGTCTCTATTTTTATTATTTATCCATACTTCTAGCTAATTCGCGCAACTTCGTTTGCGTCACGTAATAGAGACAGATATGGTATTAATATTTTACATTTCCCGTTGCATTTACTCCCGTCGTGTTTCTATATAATATTCATTATTTTGGAGCTAATAAAGAAGGTTTCAGTTTGTCAAGCTTAAATCTTACGTTGCTTTGATCGCAGTTGGCTAAATAGAAGCGAAGTTATGAACAAAAGTACATTAATCAAGGTTGAATTTCCATGCGATCAGTATGCTTTTGGTCACGACTATCGATATCCACGTGGACTGACCTGCGTTTTTTTTTGTTACGGGGGAATGCGGTTTGGCACCATCATCCTAGCTGCGGGGGCAGCCGGGAAGGTGTATGGGGCCCCCGGTCCCGAAAAGAGACCGGCCTACCCACTAAACCCCGCGGTGTCCCTCCTCATCCTACGGCCGGCAGTGATATCCAAAGATTATTCACGTCGGCTGGGCCCGGCCGGGGGCTCCCAACACTTCGGGGTTCTCGCCCGCATCGCACCGCTCTCGAGCGCTCCTCTGGAAGCAGAGAGAGTAGAGAGCGGTGAGCGGGTGGGCTCTGAAGGCATCGCCGGAACAAGGAGTGAGGTCACAGCGTGCATCGGCCAGTCTAATATATATCTAACTTATAATAAAGCTATAGAGAGTTCAAAATCTGTACATCGAATATATTTGGTAATTATTTTCCAAGATATTTTTTTTACTAGAAATTTTATCTATGTAACTTCCATTACATCCGATAATGAAGCTTAAATAGTTTTTTTTGTATGTCTTTCTGTTTCACGCCATAACTATGGATAGTACCATTTTAAATAATACTGACATAATTTGAGATTATTATTGCTCGGATTGATGCCCATATTCTGCGCGGTTCCTTTGGGAGACACGATGAAAAACAAAATGATTTTGTATTGTATGATCGATATCCATGGGTATTCCGATTTCAGTTAATTTCTGATGTAAGAAAGGATTTAAGTGCTTAATGAAAATTATTCCATACAAGTTTTAATATTGTAGGTTTTGATGTTCAGAAATTACAATGATCTCAAATTCAGGGTTGTAAAGTTGCTGTTCGAAATAAATACACGTGATATCTCACTACACCCCCCACCCCCCCTGGTGATGTTTCGTGATTTTTGTCAGACCCCCTCCCCCTCCTTTCGAGCCTCACGTGATTAATGGACGACCCCTAATAGACAGGAATGGAAGAAGACATAATTGCGTCGACCGCATATAAATTAGGACAAGGGCAAGATGATGATGATATGAATAAAAAAAACAGGAGCGTTGGTACTCCTGTATGTATCAATTTATATGTAGATACCCACTCCCTAAAATTATGCTGCAATGGAATTTATAGATATATACCTAGGAGGTATTAAATACTATGTAGTCTGCAGCAAATCTGGGGTAAGCGCTTGGTACATTGTTGTAATAGAGTTGCCCAAATAGTTCGTTGCTTCAATTTCAAAGTAACCTTTGTTTACTTATTTATAAGGTATGTGTACCTATTACCTACCTAAGTTAGCACGTCATGGTTATGCGGTAGATATATCCCAGTGTGAACAAACATAAGCCCTGCCAGTTTCCTCGTGCATATTGCTCCTAACTTTAAAGGAAACTATACCAGCTGATGATGTATTTTCCTTATGTATCACAAATCAGAAAATTTTAATGATTAATCGGAATACACGTGGGTCCTCCGAGTAAAGTAAGTTTAACCAGAATTACTCAGCTTACTGCCATGCCCTACTTATTTTCCAACAACGGTTAAGACATTCATAGACATATTATTCCTGTCCGTCTCTATGCGTTAGGTAGGGTCAAGTGTTCAACAATGAAACACTAAAAGTTCATAACCTCGTACATCTCATGTTTTTGCTGATAGAAGTCTATAATTTTACAGGCATGTAGTCAATATGATTGGGTATCGAATGTCATTTATAGATTTTTTTAAATAAAGTGATTTGAATCGAAAAAGAAATAAAAACTAAGAAATGGGATTTGTGTCATTGTGTCCATATAGGCGTACACAATGAAACACCATTTATTCAACAATGAAACACCATAAATAAACTGTGCCTAATTCAAATTTTGTTTAATGTAGGTAGTTATTAAAGAAAGAGCAGTCCGTTTCTACGTTAAATGCAGTGGCACGACGTGCCATGCTGCATGCTTCAGGCTTTTTTAATGACAGTTATGCATGCCCTGATTTATAAGACCGTAAACATTCGATTCCAGCCATTTTCCCAGCTAACAGAATATCGAATATTGTTAATTTTTGCCATTTGGTAAGCAATACACCCCTCGTCCTTTTTACAGCTTTGTTACGCGCCATCTTAAAATTAAAACAAATTTTAATAGATAAGGTTTCACAATATCAACCAATAAAAATCTATAAAACAGTGTTTCATTGTGTCCATTGTTAAACTGTTTCATTGTTGACTACCTAGGGTTTATCTAACTAACTTTTAATTTATGTTTACAAAATTGTAACTTTGAAACAAATGAAATATGCCAAAATAATCTACAAAACATGTAGAATGCAGGATAATCATAAAAAATATAATATTCCTAACCATTAAATAATGAAAAATCTTTAAAGATAGCCAGAAATACTTCAATTTTTGACGAAAATAGTAAAAATGAGCCGCAGACGCGTCTTTTCTCACGCGGTGCCGCCGCAAACTGGGATACGCCGGTGGTATCTATTGAGTGTCCTTACGCGATATATTGCACTAACTGCCAACGTCGCGTTTTGGAAATATTACTATGTTTTATTGTGTACCACTGTTTCATTGTTGAACACTTGACCCTACTCTCTATAGCTCTTGGTCCCTGGAAGTTTTCCTGAAGGAGCCATGGGCATTAAATGGTATCTTTGTTATGTCTTTAGAAACAATTTAATAATTACCCGACAGAACCGGAAATATTTCCCGCGAAACATTTTGTAAAATCCAGAATTAAATTATACGTTCCCATATGTAATCTTATCTAGCTCTGTGATAGCGTTGGTAACCGCAAAAATCACATTAGGTACCGCTAAGCTCATAGATGTTTCACATCAAAAATCTATTGAGAGTGACACTCAATCTCATGACGAATAGCTTAGGTACCTGCCCTACGTTCATAGCTTCATTAAATTAATAAAAGTAATTAAAAAAGCATTAAAACATCATAACTATTTACACATTTTATTAGCGGTTAAGCGTTTCATCAACACATGAATGGTTAATGATTATGCTAGACGAGTGCTAGCATGCAACCCAGTGTGCTTGGTACGAGGTGGTGTACCTAACGTGCAAACCGATTGCACGCCGGTTGCCGACGGTTATAGGAGGCAAGGTCTGGGGAGTTAGACTTACGTTCCTGATCCGCACGATACGGTGTCAATGAACCACCCTTCCATCCATCAACGCAACCCCTGCCCCTAGCACACAGCTTACATGATAATCGTGATAGTCATCAACGCTCGAATTTTTCATTGCACATTCGAAGTCATTTGGATGGAATACGCTTCGCAAATATGGAGTCCACGATACCTAAGTATAAATTGACAGGATCGAAATTGTGCAAAAGCGATTCATTAAGTATCTCTGCTTTCACCAAAGAATACCTTACCGATCTGAGAATTATCTCGCACTTTGTAGGCAGTTCCATCTGTTACCTCTTACTAATCGCTGAGTGATAGCTGATTCATTGCTTTTTTATTAAAATAGTTAAAAATGACCTAAACTGCTCTGAACTGCTTGGAAAATTAACTTTAACGAACCCAGTAAGCGACTTCGTTTTAACCCTCCCTTATGTGTGCCAAGGGCATCAACCAACTATCGCCAGAATAGTTAGGTATATTGTGAAGAAAGAAATAGATCCATTTTCGATGAGTGTCTCAGGGGTTAGGAGATGTATGAGATAAAATAAAATATAATGCAAAAAGTATTAGAAGACACCAGGAATGTCACATTTAATTGCATGTCTATGTGTTATACCTACTTGTATCCCTTTTTTCTGTTAGTAACTCACAATTTACCTACTGCTTAATCTATCGCTATAAGCGAAGTCTTGTCATTGGCTTTTTGTTTTCATGTGATCTCCAATCTTAAAAGTAAGCTGTAAGTCCTCCATAAGTTAAATAAATCAATAAACACCAGGAGCAACCGCTCGAGCCTTCGAAACAAGAAAATGCTCACAAATAAATAAATGACACAAAGTGCTCACCCATCCAAGGGCCGCCCGTAGTGAAAGTTGCTTACTGTAGTGATCTATACTAATATTATAAAAAGGAACGATTTGATTGTTTGTTTGTTTGCATCGAATAGGCTCCGAAACTACTGGACCGCTTTGAAAAATTCTGTCACTGTTGGGAAGCTACACTCTGCCACTGTACTGTGACTCTGCGGTGAACATAGGCTATATTTTATACCCGTATTCCCACGGGAACGGGAACTACGCGGGTGAAACCGCGTGACGGCTGTCGCGGGACAGAAACACCTTTTTTATACGTATGGAGATCCCAATTAATGCCTTGAGTCAAATCGACTAAAATCAAACGGCTCCTCTCGTATTCGCCTTGCGTCGAGGAAACAGCTGTACCCCATCCTATCACAGCTAGGTACATAGCAGGCAAGTGACTTCGTTTATTTCATGTTACAGATTCGACAATTATGTCGGGCGAATCACAGTTGACGGTGAAGAAGTGGAGATGGCGCTCTGGGACACAGCTGGACAGGAAGACTATGAAAGATTAAGGCCGTTATCATACACGCATGTAAGTGTTGCCAATCTTTAACCATAACCATACATATTTGGTAAAATAAATTTTTGACCATGTAAAAGTATAGACGGGCCCATGCACATATTAGTATTGAAGACGTTAAAGTAAGCACATGCGCTCACTCGGTCGTAGACGGTGTTATTGTTCCGAATGTGAAACATGTGTGGCAAGATCATATATTTTACGCAAGATGCCTTTCTGTGCATTCCCGAAGTGTAAAAATACTACCCTAAATTCGAAAAAAGAATGTATGTGGGCATGTCGTGTCGTTGCTGCAATATCTTTGTGTGTACTAGTCTCACTTTTTGAGTTCGTAATGTAGATGTAGGCCCGTCTATACTATTACTTGGTCGAAGAAAATAAGGTCCTTTTACGGATTTTATACCATCGCATCGCTGGCAGCTACGGGCGCACTATCGGCGCACCTGATCGAAATTTGGTAACGTAGCCAATGGAGGGTTGCAACACTTGCAACACCTCTTTCGCGCTATCATCGACGCGAAAACAACAAGGGTCGGTCGAAAACATTCATTTGAAACCAGCCTATAAAACTTGGTTAGGATCACTTTATTCGCATTAAAATAAACAACATTAAAGCAGAAGTTTATACTTACTGCTTCAACCATTAAAACTTTATGTCGTTGAAATAGTCCATATTTGTTTATTTTGATACAGGATACTACTTACTGGAACTATCGTTCTATTCAACAAAAGTTTATAACTAGCTAGACTAGACTATAGGTTATGTTGTGTCCTGGTTCACTCTTATGAAAGCAGTGGGTTGGTTTTTGTCCATATTATAATTATTTATTAATGCTCGGACTGCAGAGAATATTGTGAAAGTAACAACTTACTGTCCTAGCTGTTGGCTATTGGTTTTGAAAGACAAGGTTATGAAAAGTTTTCCTTATCCCAGTCCCTCTTCTATCACAGCCTTTTTCTATCCTGAAATCCCTTTCCGATTTCATCATCCCAAATCCCATCTTCTCTCCGCCAAGCCAAGGTTGCCGTGCCTATGTGCTGCGTGACTAGGGGCGAGCTTAGTATTAGCGTGCCTATTACCCTGGGACCGGGCGAACCCAGAATAAGGTTAGCCTTACTCGGACAAGCGGGGCTCTGTCCAGGTGGGCATGTTTTTTCCTTGCTACTCGTGGGAACGCAATGGAGTTGATAAATTTAGACACCCAGAATGACAGCGATGTGGTTCGCAACCCGTCACGTCTCGTCTCCCATAGGGCGAAAAATGGGCTGTGGATAGCCGCTTTGCTACGTTGAATGTAAGAGGAGGTATGAATGATAAAATTGAGGAGTATGCAAGATGATGCGAGAGAGGCGATTTGATATTGTGTGTGTGAATGAGACAAAGCGGAAAGGATGCGACACCACGACACATGGAGCCTATACGGCCTACTGGTCAGGTGCTGCCAGGGTGTCGGTGTAGTACTTTCCGCGAGAATGAATGAATGTGTGACAGATTATGAATGTGTGAGCCCAAGACTTGTTTGGTTGAGGCTAAAGGTTGGACTCACCCGCATCTTTGTGTTAGGAGTGTATGCTCCACAGGATGCGCGGTGGCAGTGGCGGCGTAAGGCGTGGGCGACGTGGGCCTCCGCCCACGGCCTCGCGGTACAAGGGGCCTCGCGCCTCAAACATTTTTGAATGCATTGATTCAAAGCGAAAATAAAATAAAAAAGATATAAATTAATTTTGTTATGAAATATGTTTTTTTAGTCTGGCAACATTTGCTTACGTTGCGTAACTATAATATGGCGAGTATCCGAATCCCTTGTTTAATTTGTTTACTTTCTTTACTAGGTAGCCAACCAACAGTGGCGTAACTACACCGACCGGGGCCCGTGGCAAATTCGTTGGATGGGCCCCTTAGTGAAAGTACCGTAGGTGAGGCCGCAATTGTAGCCGTAGGTCTTTTGGCAGTCCTGGGGTATCCTCACGAGGGGGAGTGGTCGTCGCACCTACTGCACGGACATACTATATTTAGCAGGAGTTGTCCAGCGAAATGTAGTACGTCGGTCATCAGAGCGTAGTCCTGCCCGCCATCTGGGTCGGACTACGAGAGAGCGTATGCATGAGCGGCTCGTCCCACATCTCTTAAAGTACCCTAACCTACACCTTGAATGCTCCCAAAATTCAATTTCTTTTTCGTTTCAAAGAGCCTCGTTCCTCTGTAAATCGTTTCCCAGGAGAAGTTGAAACCGAGTTAACCGAGCGAGATGCTACGTGTGCGTCTTGGCTCATGGTAGACGTGCAGCCGTGGGACGAAAAAATGAAGGATTTTCGAAAGGGTGAAGACGGGCCGACATTTTTGCCACATCAGCAGCAGTTAGTGACAAGACGCAGGAGCTAGGTTCGTCTATGTCTTTCGGAGAGCTTTGACCCCCTGCATATATGCGGGACCCGTACTTTCAAACACACACTTGATGAAGTAATAGATTTTTTTATTTCTCTCGGTCCGGGGCCTCTTCGGGTCGGGGGCCCGTGGCATTTTGCCACCTTTGCCACCCTGTAGTTACGCCACTGCCAACCAATTAAATCAAAGTACCACACGCACGCACACAACTAGGGCTTCCAAAATTACGGATTTTCTAATTACGGAATTACGTAACTGTTTTTTTTTGTTTTTTTTTAACGCGAGGGAAAATCCATCATAGATGCTATGCTGGACTCCTACTGACTAAAAAATTGCGTGTACTTAGTGTACACACGTAAGAAGTGAAACTTCTTCATAAACTTAATTTTCACCTCACCTTAAATTAAGTCAAAATGTACAAAAGTACAAAAGTCCAAAAGTCCAAAAGTCCAAAAGTCCAAAAGTCCAAAAGTCCAAAAGTCCAGAAGTCCAAAAGTCCAAAAGTCCAAAAGTCCAAAAGTCCAAAAGTCCAAAAGTCCAAAAGTCCAAAAGTCCAAAAGTCCAAAAGTCCAAAAGTCCAAAAGTCCAAAAGTCCAAAAGTCCAAAAGTCCAAAAGTCCAAAAGTCCAAAAGTCCAAAGTCCAAAAGTCCAAAGTCCAAAGTCAAAAGTCCAAAAGTCCAAAAGTCCCAAAGTCCCAAAGTCCCAAGGTCCCAAGGTCCCAAAGTCCCAAAGTCCCAAAGTCCCAAAGTCCCAAAGTCCCAAAGTCCCAAAGTCCCAAAGGCCAAAAGTCCCAAAGTCCCAAAGTCCCAAACTCCCAAACTCCCAAAGTCCCAAAGTCCCAAAGTCCCGAAGTCCCAAAGTCCCAAAGTCCCAAAGTCCCAAAGTTCCAAAGTTCCAAAGTCCCAAAGACCCAAAGTACCAAGGTCCCATCTAAAAGTCCAAAAGTCCCAAAGGCCAAAAGTCCAAAAGTCCAAAAGTCCCAAAGTCCCAAAGTCCCAAAGTCCCAAAGTCCCAAAGTCCCAAAGTCCCAAAGTCCCAAAGTCTAAAAGTCCAAAAGTCCAAAAGTCCCAAAGACCCAAAGTACCAAGGTCCCATCCAAAAGTCCAAAAGTCCAAAAGTCCCAAAGTCCCAAAGTCCCAAAGTCCCAAAGTCCCAAAGTCCCAAAGTCCCAAAGTCCCAAAGTCCCAAAGTCCCAAAGTCCCAAAGTCCCAAAGACCCAAAGTACCAAGGTCCCATCTAAAAGTCCAAAAGTCCCAAAGTCCCAAAGTCCCAAAGTCCCAAAGTCCCAAAGTCCCAGAGTCCCAAAGTCCCAAAGTCCCAAAGTCCCAAAGTCCCAAAGTCCCAAAGTCCCAAAGTCCCAAAGTCCCAAAGTCCCAAAGTCCCAAAGTCCCAAAGTCCCAAAGTCCCAAAGTCCCAAAGTCCCAAAGTCCCAAAGTCCCAAAGTCCCAAAGTCCCAAAGTCCCAAAGTCCCAAAGTCCCAAAGTCCCAAAGTCCCAAAGTCCCAAAGTCCCAAAGTCCCAAAGTCCCAAAGTCCCAAAGTCCCAAAGTCCCAAAGTCCCAAAGTCCCAAAGTCACAAAGTCCCAAAGTCCCAAAGTCACAAAGTCCCAAAGTCCCAAAGTCCCAAAGTCCCAAAGTCCCAAAGTCCCAAAGTCCCAAAGTCCCAAAGTCCCAAAGTCCCAAAGTCCCAAAGTCCCAAAGTCCCAAAGTCCCAAAGTCCCAAAGTCCCAAAGTCCCAAAGTACCAAAGTACCAAAGTCCCAAAGTCCCAAAGTCCCAAAGTCCCAAAGTCCCAAAGTCTAAAAGTCCAAAAGTCCAAAAGTCTAAAAGTCCAAAAGTCCAAAAGTCCAAAAGTCCAAAAGTCCAAAAGTCCAAAAGTCCAAAAGTACAAAAGTCCAAAAGTCTAAAAGTCCAAAACTCCAAAAGTCCAAAAGTCCAAAAGTCCCAAAGACCCAAAGTACCAAGGTCCCATCCAAAAGTCCAAAAGCCCAAAAGTCCAAAAGTCCCAAAGTCCCAAAGTTCCAAAGTCCCAAAGACCCAAAGTACCAAGATCCCATCCAAAAGTCCAAAAGTCCAAAAGTCCCAAAGTCCCAAAGTCCCAAAGTCCCAAAGACCCAAAGTACCAAGGTCCCATCTAAAAGTCCAAAAGTCCGAAAGTCCCAAAGTCCCAAAGTCCCAAAGTACCAAAGTCCAAAAGTCCAAAAGTCCAAAAGTCCAAAAGTCCAAAAGTCCAAAAGTCCAAAAGTCCAAAAGTCCAAAAGTACAAAAGTCCTAAAGTCCCAAAGTCCCAAAGACCCAAAGTACCAAGGTCCCATCTAAAAGTCCAAAAGTCCGAAAGTCCCAAAGTCCCAAAGTCCCAAAGTCCCAAAGTACCAAAGTCCAAAAGTCCAAAAGTCCAAAAGTCCAAAAGTCCAAAAGTCCAAAAGTCCAAAAGTCCAAAAGTACAAAAGTCCAAAAGTCCAAAAGTCCAAAAGTTCAAAAGTCCAAAAGTCCAAAAGTCCTAAAGTCCCAAAGTCCCAAAGACCCAAAGTACCAAGGTCCCATCCAAAAGTCCAAAAGTCCAAAAGTCCAAAAGTCCAAAAGTCCAAAAGTCCAAAAGTCCCTAAGTCCCAAAGTCCCAAAGTTCCAAAGTCCCAAAGACCCAAAGTACCAAGGTCCCATCCAAAAGTCCAAAAGTCCAAAAGTTCAAAAGTTCAAAAGTTCAAAAGTTCAAAAGTCCCAAAGTCTCAAAGTTCCAAAGTCCCAAAGACCCAAAGTACCAATGTCCCATCCAAAAGTTCAAAAGCCCAAAAGTCCAAAAACCCTTAAAGGACATGCTATCCCTGGATAAAGTACTCTTAATTCGAATCCACCGTGGTGGGGAACAGAACAAAGATGGCGCGTAACCAAAAATCGTGACGTGACGTGACGCAAATTTTTTTCCAACGCCGTTATAGAAGTTTCACTTCAAAAACCTCACGTAACGCCCAACACCCTATGGTAGGGAGCCCCGGGTTAGCCCTCGGAAGGATGTCCCAGGACTCCAAACAGACCTACTATATAATTCTACTATGGACCTACGGCCACCACCGCGGCCTCGCCCAGGGGGCGCTTCGGGTGCTATCCCGCGTCTTTGGGGGGTTTCGGGTGTGATCCCGCTTCTAAGGGGGAGGTGTGCGTGAACTCCTCACGTCACGCTGCCGTCACGGGCCTGCTTCTGTAATCTGTACATGGAAGTTATATTTTACTAGCTGAGCCCGCGCAACTTCGTTTGCGTGATAAATGAAGAACCAATCGACCGATTTTGTGCAAACTTCACATAAACCATCTACTAAATAGTCCCAACAAACCCTAAACATTTGGTTTGGATAGGTGAGCCCGTTCTTGAGTTATAAAATTACAACGAAAAGTGGCATTGATTTTTATATATATAGATAAGTGTTAACTGTACTACTACTGATTTTAAATCGATACTGAAGCCAAAAAATGAAATTAAAAAAGAAAGTCATCTACCTGTTTCCCAAAAAAGTACATACTTATCACGCCGAAACTACTGAATTAATTTGAATGATCTTGGCATAATCTGAGCTTATGATCCGAGGAAGGTTCTAAGATACTTTTTATACCGATATTTCACGCGGTTCCTTTGAGAGAGGGGATGAAAGACAAAATATTTTTTCAGTTGTATACTTAGTCCAATTATTTTAAAATATTTTTTAAAGTAAGAAAGTGAGTACTTTAAGGATTGTTGCACACATATTTTGAGTCACGATAATCAAATTCATATTGATGTCAAAAACAATAACGATGAAATTATTCGTAAGGTTAAAGAAGCAAAGTATAATTCTTTTTTGCTCGATTGCAATAGAGACTGCTCGTTCGCTCTAACTTTGCCGCTCGGCTCCATACTAAAGTCGAATTTTTAATTAGACGAATTAATTGACAGCAACTAATGTCACTTCTTCATACCATGTTGCGTATTTTCTATGACGAAGTGACATTAGCTACTGTCAATTTACTTCGTCTAATTAACAATTCGGGTATACGCCTCTACGCCAGCGGCAAAGTTAGAGCGAACGGGTAGTAGTCCTGACTGCTGTCCTGATTGCATAAATATCACTGGCACTTGTTATTGTCTTGGTATTCACTTGGTATTGTCATCTAATTTGTATTTTTATGAACAAAAACTTGACAGTGTTAATAGTTTTTTTTTTTTAATTATTTTATAATATCCGTCTTCAGGTCGCCACAGAACAGGGCCTCGCAAAATCTGTCTTGCCCACATCAAATTTAGGTCTTGCCCCGCCACTGCGCGGTGGTACCGGTCCTCAAAAGACCAAAGTGAGAGGCAGGCATTCTGGGAGAGTGTGAATGAGATTCTGGGTAAATGCAAACGAAACGAAAGGATTGTAATGTTAGGTGATTTTAATAGATGGGTTGGAGTGAAGCGTGATGGATATGAAAGTGTATTGGGAAAGTTTATGGGAAGTTTGCTAGAAGTATGTTTGGAGAGGAATCTTGTGGTAACCAACACCATATTTAACCACAAAGATATGCACTTGTATACAAGGAAACAAGAAAGCCAGAGAAGCATGATTGATTTTGTGATAGTAGACGCAAGAATGAGAAAGAATGTGCTGGACACCCGGGCATACCGCGGTGGCGGGATTGACACAGATCACTTCTTGGTAATTAGCCGAGTAAGAGGTCGTTTCAGCGGTGGCGGCATCGTGCGCATAAGCCAATTAGTGTACTGGAGCGCATTAAAGTCGAAAATTTGAAAGATATACGCGTGAGAGAGGAACTTGTGAGTAAATTGAGCGGGAAATTTGAAAATTCAGAGGAAATATGTGAGATTGAAGAATTATGGAAGATGATTAAGAAAGGTCTCGTAAAAGTTGCAGTGGAAGTATGAGAGATAAGCAAAAGGCGACATGGATGTCAGGTAAAGAGTATGTGTGCTGATGTTTTAAAAGTGTTGTCTGATAAGAAGCAAGCGTGGTTGAACTGGCTGGCTACAATTGCCAATCAAAGAATGCAGAAGGCAACGGACGAAGATGTAAAAATGGCAAAGGATAAGTATAAAAGGTATAAGCGTGTTGCGAAAGAAGTGATAAAAAGTAAGAGAGAGAATGATGAGGATGACTTTAGGAAAGG
The DNA here is from genome assembly GCA_933228765.1 of Miltochrista miniata. NCBI lineage: Eukaryota > Metazoa > Arthropoda > Insecta > Lepidoptera > Erebidae > Miltochrista > Miltochrista miniata. The sequence continues at coordinate 17,649,105 of OW121749.1, read as the reverse complement.
CTGCTGAGATTGTTAGAATTTTGTCGAGATGCTGAAAGCGGGTCGTGGCGTGGTAGCTTGCCAGCTGTACCGCCTTTTCAATCTTTGCTGGCGAAATGGCAGAGTACCAGAAGAATGGTGCAAATCAGTCATAGTGCCGCTGTACAAAGGTAAAAGGTCACAGCAAGAGTGCAAAAACTACCGCGGCCTAGGCTTGCTCAGTGTCGTAGGCAAATTGTATTGTATGCGAAAGTTTTGATTAAAATAGTGATGAATGAAACTGAAGGAAAAATGTGGGATGTACAAGCAGGATTTATGAAAGGAAGATGATGCACGGATCAGATCTTTTCACTAAGATGCCTAGCTGAAAAGTTTTTGGCAAACCGCCAAAAAGTCAATTGCATCTTCGTGGACTTAGAAAAAGCCTATGACAGAGTGGTGAGGAATGAACTGTGGTCAACACTGTCCATGTGCACAGCAACTTGATACGAGCATTGAAATCTCTATAAGAGGGCTAGTGCTTGTGTCAGGATCAATGGAGCTTGCACGGACTTTTTTCCCATCGAAAAAGGTGTGAGACAAGGCTGTGTAGCGTCACCATGGCTGTTCAACCTATACATGGACAGTTGCTTGAAAGATCTACAAGAGTGTGCGTATGGACTAAAAATGAATGAGCTAACCGTCAAATGCATCCTTTATGCTGATGATCAGGTAATACCTACTGGCATCATCAGCGGAGGAGTTGCAGTTGATGGTTAATATAATGAACGATGCGCTTAAAAGTAGAGGAATGAATGTTAATGTAAGCAAGACAAAAGTAATGGTTTTTGAAAGAGAGAAATGTATGAAAATGCTCGATATTGATCGAAGGAAAGAGCGTGGAATAGGTGAAAGAGTTTGTATATTTGGGTTCAAAATTTACAAGAGATGGAAAGTGTGACAATGATATTGAAAGAAGAGTTTTGGCAGGAAATCAAGTGAATGGAGCTATTCACACCTTTATGAGCAGTCAGAACGTGTCTAAAAAGGCAAGGATGGCTGTACATAGAGGAGTGCTTGTCCCTACACTTATGCATGGTAGTGAAAGTTAGGTGTGGCAGGAGAAGCATGAAAGTAAAATTAATGCAGTGGAAATTGAGAAGTTTGCGAAGTATAGCTGGAGTGACATTGATGGATAAAGTAAAGAATAGTGTGATAATGGAACATTGCGGCATGACGCATGACAGAAGATGGTAGTGAGTAGTGACTAAGATAGAGAAAGGGATGCTCAGATGGTTTAGACATGTGGAGAGAATGGATGGAAATAGGCTGAAAAAACAGATTTATGAGGCAAGAGTGAATGGGCAAACTGGTAGGGGTCGACCTCGGCATACCTACTCAAGTCGATAAAATCGATAATCTTCTGAGAAAAGGCCAGGTCAAGAGTACCCTTAACCGAAGAGCATGTATGAAGACACTTATGAAAGTTGTTTGCCAGGATCGTAGCAAGTGGAAAGTCATAGTCTCTGCCTACCCCGTTGGGAGACAGGCGTGACGTTATGTATGTATGTATGTATTATTGTAGTAGGTATTATACCTTCATACATAAGTACAACACTTTTCTGTTATCTGGGGCGATCGTTGTTGCTATCAGATTTATAGTAAACATACGAGTAGGTACTTAGTTAATACTTAGTCTAAGATCTTCGATAAAATTAATCTTTGCCTAGGTCACTCACTCTTTCACTGTGTCGTCGTGACTCTGCTCTTTGTAATAAGTGATAAGGGCCTAGGAGGTCAGTCCCGGAGACCACTAGCTGCTTAAACTTAAATCAAATTGTTATTTAATTTGATTTTTCCTACATTATTTGAAGTATCTGACTACCTGACATTACCAATTTATACAGTAACCTAATGATTCCCCGTTAAATAGATCTTCTTAGATTCTGTATAGGTACTTAAACTACGTGCAGGTAATTAATTACAAAGGACCTATCTAAGTACCTTCTTGATCACTTATTTGGCCCACAATCAAATCCTATCTGCATTCAATTTTAACTGATTGCATATGTAATCAAATTTAATAATTCATACGTTATTGTTCCAGACAAACTGTTTCCTGGTATGCTACTCAGTGGGCACTCGCTCGTCATACGAAAATGTGATCCATAAATGGTATCCCGAGCTCAAACACTTCAGTCAGTCCGTCCCTATTGTATTAGTTGGTGAGTTAAACACTTGTGCTATACCTACTTCGTGTTATAGAGTAGGTTTTTTATATAATTAGCTCGCCAAATTGACGTCGCCACAAGCCTGATGGTAAGCCGTAGCGCATCTAGCGATTGGGGGCCACTCTCACAGTCCGAAAGACTTCCGACAGTGGTCCTCAAGTTGGCGGCCCTGTGATGTGCCTCTTCACGCTCCCCTTGAAGAATCCGGAATTGTAAGATGAGGGAAACACGTGTGCGGGCAGGTCGTTCCATGTATCTTTATAATACAACTAGCTGACCCGCGCAACTTCGTTTGCGCCACATAAGAGAGAGTATTACCTGTTCCCGTCGCATTTACTCCCGTCGCGTTGCGTTTTCTCCCGTAGCGTCTCCTCGTTAAGGGGCGGTTAACCCGCACAAGTAGGCATTTGGCGCTCCCCTCGCCCCGGGCGCAAGCCACACCGCGCGCCGGCAGCGGCAGTCAACTCTCATGCCACAGTATACAGTATAGTAGAAAGGAAACAGCATGCTAACTTTGTTTGACGTAGTAAATGCATCCAACTTTGTTAAGTGTAGTGATTTATTAGTTTCGTAAATAAAAATAAATGAGTTAATCGTAAATAAATTATGTATATTATACTATTATTTTTAAGCTAAAGAGTTTGTTTGTTTGTTTAGTTGTTCTAACTCTAGAGTCTAAGAGACTGCTAGTTGAATTTCAAGAGTTTCTTAACAGAATGTCCATTTTTGAAAAATACCAAAATATATAACATCACGCTAAGGCGAATAAGAGCTTAGCAGCAACGAAACATTTTTCGACAACTAGGATATTTCATTTCTTTTGAGAGTTTCCGTTGCGTACGTTTGTTATAGTTGCGTAAAAAATGTAAATTACATAATAGCTGGTCATAAAAATTTCTAAAGTTTTCTAAAGTTAGTATGCTAAGTATGAATCACGGGATCATTGTGCAATCCAAAATGGCCGCCGCGGTGTAATCACAAAATTTCATGATGGGTGTCGTTTAAAGGGTTTTTTGGTATGCTGAGTACGAATCACGTACTAATTTTGCAATCCAATATGGACGCCGCGCCGTAATCACAAAATGTCATGATGGGTATCGTTTAAGGGGTTTCTTGGTATGCTGAGTACGAATCACGTGATAATTTTGCAATCCAATATGGGCGCCGCGCCGTAATCACAAAATTTCATGATGGGTGTCGTTTAAGGGGTTTCTTGGTATGCTGAGTACGAATCACGTGATAATTTTGCAATCCAAAATGGTGGCCGCGTTGTAATCACAAAAATTCATGATGGGTATCGTTTAAAGGGTTTTTTGGTATGCTGAGTACGAATTACGTACTAATTTTGCAATCCAATATGGCCACCGCGCCGTAATCACAAAATTTCATGATGGTTATCGTTTAAGGGGTTTTTGGTATGCTGAGGACGAATCACATGATAATTTTGCATTCCAAAATGGCCACCGCGCCGTAATCACATAATTTCGTAATGAATATCGTTTAATGGGTTTTTTCGAATGCTGAGTACGAATAACATGATCATTTTGGAATTCAATTTGGCCGCCTAAGCTATTTAGGCCCACTTGCGCGGAGAGTCGAGTTAAATATATAAATATAGAGTTAGTAAGCTCTGAGTTAAATAAATAACTTCTTAACTCTGACCACGTCTTGCACAGTTGCAAATTGGCACGCGGTTAACTAACTCACAGTAAACCGAACAAGTTTTTTTAGTCTGTGTCGTTCCATGCAATCCAACCACACACAAATGTTAGAACGAAGAATGGAACATGTGTCTCTATCTCTTTTACACTACAGTCTGCTACGTATGATTTACGATACTACCATACTTACGATACTACCATTTACGATACCAATCATAAAATTTTGTGATTACGTTGCGGCGGGCATATTGGATTGCAAAATTATCACGTGATTCGTACTCTGCATACCAAAAAACCCCTTAAACGATACCCATCATGAAATTTTGTGATTATGGCACGGCGGCCATATTGGATTGCAAAATTATCACGTGATTCGTACTCAGCATACCAAAAAACCCCTTAAACGATACCCATCATGAAATTTTATGAATACGGCGCGGCGGCCATCTTGTATTGCAAAATTAGTACGCGATTCGTACTCAGCATACCAAAAAACCCCTTAAACGATACCCATCATGAAATTTTGTGATTACGGCGCGGCGGCTATATTCGATTGCAAAATTATCACGTGATTCGTACTCAGCATACCAAAAAACCCCTTAAACGATACCCATCATGAAATTTTGTGATTACGGCGCGGCGGCCATATTGGATTGCAAAATTATCACGTACTTCGTACTCAGCATACCAAGAAACCCCTTAAACGATACCCATCATGAAATTTTGTGATTATGGCACGGCGGCCATATTGGATTGCAAAATTATCACGTGATTCGTACTCAGCATACCAAAAAACCCCTTAAACGATACCCATCATGAAATTTTGTGATTACGGCGCGGCGGCCATCTTGTATTGCAAAATTAGTACGCGATTCGTACTCAGCATACCAAAAAACCCCTTAAACGATACCCATCATGAAATTTTGTGATTACGGCGCGGCGGCTATATTCGATTGCAAAATTATCACGTGATTCGTACTCAGCATACCAAAAAACCCCTTAAACGATACCCATCATGAAATTTTGTGATTACGGCGCGGCGGCCATATTGGATTGCAAATTTATCACGTACTTCGTTCTCAGCATACCAAAAAACCCCTTAAACGATACCCATCATGAAATTTTGTGATTACGGCGTGGCCGCCATGTTGGATTGCGAAATTATCATGTAATTCGTAGACATTTTAATGCATTAGGTAGCTGGTTACCATGTCGTGAAAACACTTAAAAAGTAAAAGATCACCACATTTTTACCATGAGTCGCGTATGTATTTGTAACGGTTAATCTAATTACATTTTGCCCATTACTGATATTTTTATACTGTGGCGCGATTTCAACGTAATTTGGCATAATAATTACGAAATAGTTGCGAAAAAAACTGACACAGGTCCTGCCTCCACAAGCGCCAGGGCGAGACTGATCGGCCGTCAGCGGCGCAATTCTATTGCGTTTGGTAGATATTCGTACATGATAACTATGTAAATAGTTGTTTATAGAAAAACGCTCGGAAAATGTGTATAAAAACTTAATACCTTTAATTGAGTGCAAAAAAAATATATAAAATGTTAATAGTTTAGCCACAGTATTGAAAAAACTTTCCTGAGAGAGTCAACTTTGGGATTTTTTTCTATCTAGTGAAATTTATTGGATCGTGTAACGGGCTCGGAATATGTTTAGCTTATATCCTTAACTATTATATACATATTTTTCAGATTTAAAAACCCTTTACTTTTTGAATAGGATTGTTTCAAAAAACTCAAAATCTGACCCACGCGGCCTTAATATTCAGTACATAACTATAAATATTTACGCAGCACTCGCAACAAAGCTCTCAAAAGGACTAACTTTTCCCCCGTTTTTGAAACATTTACTATTACTGCTCCGCTCCTATTCGTTGTAGCGTGATGCTGTATAGCCTATGACACTCCACAATAACGTAGCTTTCTATTGGTGAAAGAATTTTTAAAATCGGTTCAGTAGATCCCGAGATTACCCCTTACAATTTAACAAACACACAAACTTTACTTCTTTATAATATTAGTATAGATATAACTAAACAAAATATGTAGGTACATCTTACAAAAGCTATAAGTATTCCAGTATCGCAATGCCTACTATGATTCATCTCAACATAACATTTCATTCCGTACTTAGGCATTTAATGTGTCTGGGGACTCGGGGGGCAAATTTATAGTCGGTAGCTTATTTTTTATTGCTAATTTTGTCCCCAGCAATTACAGCACACAAGCAGGATGAGTGTTAATAAGGAAGATGTTAATTAGGTACTGGTTTAAAAACTTGGTATCTAAATTCGCGAATAGAGAAGGGTTCATTAGATACAATTTAACCATGAGTGTGCCCAGTAGGAAGGGGGAGTCCCCACTATAAATTATTTATGGCCTATGTAAATAAAACTAAGGATTAATGGACTAGTAAATATCGTTAGTCACTAGGGATTTTGTAATAATTTTATGAAAACAAGGCTAATAAGTCACTAGGGGCTTTGTAATATTTTTTTGAAAACAAGGCTAATAGGCTATAGGTACCTATGTAAATGTAAATTACACATAATCATTATAAGCCATCATTAACACTAAATTAGCCTCTCGTTTAACGAATGTGTCAACATTTAATGAACTTATTTTGACTAATTAGCCCTATTTATATCGATTTCTTTGTTTCAGCTACAAAAATAGATTTGCGGAATTCCGACCAAGCCGTCATCACAACTCAGGAGGGCAAAAAATTAAAAAAGAAAATCCGGTAAGCATTCCGTGTCCATTGAAGTTAAATTTAGAAATAGCTTTGCCTTTTGTGGGTGTCAAGTGTCAATACATTTGTATATCAATGCTTACACATGATAAACACATAGTTAACAAGCAAATAAAATTTAGATACTTTTTTAACGACAAAGTGAAAAGTGACAAGGGTTATCTGCGCGCGCGCCGGCAGCTGTGCTATCACCGCTTATCGCGAGCTGATAGTGGCTCGACAATTCGTGATATGACGTGACGACACAGGAACAATGCGTTAAATATATTATACGATTTGAACAATACATTTTAAATGTTTGTTGGTGAAATGGAATTTGTTTTACAATGAAGTTACAGATATACCTAGTTTTGTTAAGATTTGCTATAGAGATTACCAGTTAAATATTGGGCATCGATCGGCTAATCGCTATTCTAAGAAATGAAAAGGAAAAAGCATTTTATAACATTGATAAAGAGTTGAAATTTCAAGTGCACAGATAACATAATTCATAAGTAGGTACACAGCCGATGAAGTCCAAGTCCAAGCTAAAACCAAGAAACATCACACATTTCATATTGAGGGTATTGACCTTACTATATGATGACCAGGCGAGTAGGTGTAGGACTTTATTTCGAGGTTTCCTTCACTACCTGCGCAAAAGGAGGTTAATGATTTAACGCGATACCGACTTCTAAGCGGACGAAGCCGCGGGAAACAGCTAGTCACAGTATAAAGAGAAAACCTTCTCTTTATACTATGGTACTATCTATCAGTAGGTAGGCAATTACCTTGTCTTAACACAATGATGATTGTTCCAGGGCTGTTCAACTAGTGGAATGTTCGGCGCTCGAACGAATCAACATGGACCAAGTATTTGAAGAAGCAGTGCGGGCGGCGCTTCGCAAAAAGGCCGTACACAAGCGTACTTGCCAATACCTATGACTTACCAGTACTTCCATCTGTAAATTGCAATGTTTACAACGATAATCCACAATACCAACGTACCGTCGAGACCCCTAATGTCGCCTAGGTTACCAAATTTCGCCTGATTTCACAAAATTCAAAATTACCAAGAAACCTATTGATTAAACCTCGCATAAAACTGCTCATGAGCAAGTATATTTTATCCATAGCAAGATTCTTCAGCTAAATTGCGACTAACTTACCTATGTTCATTACAAAAGCTTTTTTTGTGTTGGAAAATGTACTACGTTTTTTGGTCGGTGTAGAAAATTTAGTATTTAAGCAGTGTTGTAGGCAGTGGAATGTTAAACATTTTATTTGACTACAACATACATTTATTTGGCTGTAATATAACGTAAATATTTTTTATCTAGCGTACAATTTGAGCTCAAAATGGCATAAAATGCTGCCGAGGTGGTAGTGACGGTCACATTGTTACCAATCTTCGCCTACCCGTAGGGTTGTCAATTCTAAAATCACGTTATTAGTAATAAAATGTATAGTAATGACCATGTTAGTTTAAAATCATATAGGTATTGTGAATTCTGTTGTGCTATAATTGCAAATGACGCAGTGAGAATTTCTTAGGTTGGGACTTTGAAAAACCAACCATCTCCGATGAATTTTTCGTAAAATTCAATGGGAAACACCTTTTCTGAGAGATACAGGATTCTCAACTTGGTTATCTGATGAGCAAATTGTGGGTACTATTGACTAAGTGACTTCATTTTTTATTGTAGATGATTATTTTTTATAACAATTATTTTCTTAATTCATTAATCACCTTTTTCACAGTAAGGCAAGTTACCAAGAATTGTGACAACCCTATCAAAGTTAGATCAATTGTATGGAACATCTTCAAATCGCTTCCAAATTTCGCCTACTATACATTTTTTAAAGAAATTGTGTCTTTATTGCGTTCCGGGTAAGGTTAATATTTCTTTTTTCGGATTCTAAATTTAATAGCCTAGTTGACAACAAACATAAGCTTCATAAGACCCCGTAATATACCGTAGGCGAAGTTAGGAAAAAGACCGAAACTTCGCCTATGACCTTTAGAGTCAATTTGTAGCCTAATTATAATGATATTCGATACTTACATCGTCTAAAGTAATAGCCTGTGTTAAGTAAAATCGTTTTTTACTCAAGTCAATTTAAAATACTTTCAAAATAAAAAGATATGATGAAAAAAGTGTCAAAACCCAGGCGAAATAAGGGGTCTCGACGGTATTTGTAAATATTTTTTCATGGCTCACAGTTTGAGCGTGGGTGATATGCTGTTGCTCTGGAATTTTCCCGAGTTTCCGAAAAATAACATCATGGCTTTTTAAATTTCCATAACCATGGTTTAGGTATGATATTTTTCCAGCTCGTTGAAGCTATACCGAGAACAATAAGTCAGTGATATAAAGACGTTTTAGACTTATTAATATTACCTATATCCGCTGCATTTTAGTGAAATGTTGCAATAGGAGAGTTTTAGTTAGTCGACGAACATAGATATTGTTTTATGCTATTTATTGTACTGTACAAATTAAATTTAATCATCGTTTGGTTAGAGAAAGAAATGTAAATATAGTTATTAGATATTAAATCAAATGAATATTTGAATTGTTTAAATGTTAGGTTCAGTTCCGTTTTAAATATGAAACGCAATAAAGGTAAGTATAATATTATTACTATCTGGTCTCACCTAATGCACGTGTCTACAGATAAAGATCCCTACTATCTTGGAACCTAAGAAAAGTCTATGTTAACTCATCACTTTTCTATGACGAGAGTGAGTATCAAAGATTTTAAGTAATGCAATTTTGTAATCGCTCCTGTTCTGTAATTTTAAGTCAACTTAGAAATGAGAACAATGTTTATCATATGATATTGGTTTAAAGAGAAATCCAAATGGCAATGAACTATAATATCAGTGATATTGTCGAGAGGAGCAGCTAGACACAGGTATAATGTAGGTAACTGTTTTATTTTAAAGGCTGGTTGATGAAACACTATAATTATTGTAACTTCTGTTGTTAACTGTAAACATAATACTGTCGTAAGTTTATCGCTACTTTAAACGGGAATTCACTCACTATAACTTTCAAATTGCGGTATTTTAATGAGCCAATCATTTGACATTGAATTAATTATGAATTCTATTATATGGGCGCATGGGTAAAATGGCAATAGTAACTCCAAGCGAGATCCTAATTTATTTTTTCCACATCTTTGAATTTCCTTTGCTAAAATTAGTTTTAAAATTGGATTACGGACAAAGTTCATTATAATATTCGTGGGTAAGTCGATGAACCGCCTTCCAGAAAGTCAATTTGTATGTTATTTTCAACACACTGCTAAATTACGACACTGTTTTGCTATCAAACCCTAGTTTTGTTACGCTATAGTAGTATCTATTTCAAAGAGAAGCATTTATCACTATTTTATTTCGCCATTGCGCTATAGTCACGTCGCCGTAGATTCGACTCTAACTAATCGTCAGCGTCGTCAGGTACCTAGTCATACAGTCTAGTTTGTTACATCGATAATTTAATAAGTAATATATGTATTAGTCATGGGATTGCTCATTAGGATTTACCTCATCGCACCTATTGACCTAATGTGACCACGCGTAAGTCCCGGATTATACGAATACCTAAATGTACTTTGATATTGTCTTCCTTTGTTAATATGGTTCTAAGGGTATAAACTAGCTGACCAGATGAACGTCGTACCATCCTTGAATATAATAGTTTCTCATTCTTTAAAACTCCTGGAATCAAATTGCCCAAGGTCTAGGACTAACACACGTTATTTCATTTTTATATAATAGATGTGAAAATTGATGAGGATTGAGATAAAACACGACACTAAGATGAAATATGACACACAGACAGCCAAAACTGAATTCAAATATGTATAGGGGAATGAAGTCGTGAGTTATTTATTTTACAATAATGCAACAATCAGGTACCTACTTATTTATGGTGACTCTAAGGCAATGCGAATTTCTCGAAATTTTTCAATTTGTTTATCAGTATTTTTCTAGCCTATGGCATACGCAAAGACCTATAATAGTAAAGTAATATTTCTAGTGGAATTTACATGATATGAGGACACATTTTAGAAGGAAAATGAAAGGAAAAATACTATATTATAATAATAATGTGCTTGCTTTGTTGTTTTGTTTATGAGCAGAATTAATTAGTCACGCTGTAGTATTCAGTTAACGTCTATTGTGAGCAGCGTGCGAACCAAATGATATGTACAGTAATGTTAACATTTACCAAAAATATCTTAATGTTATGTAAATAAAGATTATACAATCGTTAACTTGTATTATTTACTTATCTTTAACTAGAGTACGACACGCGGTTTCACCCACGTAGTTTCCGTTCCCGTGGGAATACGGGAATAAAATACAGCCTATGTCACCCGGGGTTAATGTAGCTACACAACAGTGAATGAATTTTTCAAATCGGTTCAGTAGTTTCGAAGCTTATTCACACAAACAAACAATATTTCCTTTTCATATTATTACAATAGATACTTTTTTTTTAACGTGAGGAGAAGTCCATAATGGATGCTATGCCGGACTCCTACCGACTAAAAAACCTCACGTAACGCCCAACAGCCTATGGTTGGGAGCCTCGAGTAAGCCCTCGGAAGGATGTCCCAGGACTCCCAACAGAATAGATACTAAAGACACAGAAAACAAATACAAATTTGATAAAATTTGACGGTTCTCTGTGCTATAGACGTAGTTGTCAAAGTAGCTGGTCCAAGACAATTCCAGGGCGAGCTCAACATGACATACCTTTTAGCTCGCCCTGGGATTGTCTCAGAGAAACGGGCACGCGCACACAATCTCTATTATAGTAATTGAAATTTCCATTTCGAAGGAAGAACGATCAGATTGCACAGATCGAGGTCAGGGGTAAACATGAACATATTGATAAATTGATATCACCTATCTATCAGTATCGATAAATCGATTTACGTAAATTAGTAGTAGTAGTACACACATTAAATAATTGTATTGTTAGCAGTGTGAGTCACAATACCATCATTACCAGCTTACTCACACATAGGATTTACCCAAAGTTGTCACAAAGTCAAGTGGGTGACTACATTCATCCAATTTAAAAAAAAAAGTAATGTTATTACTATCACTGATATACTTACTAGTTCTAAGCAGTTACATGAAAAGCCGTCTTCATATTGTATCCCACAGCTTTGGGGGCGTCCATTAATCACGTTTCTTGATTACACAGATTATAACTTCGGCTTCCAAAACCGAACCAGCCCCGAGCAGGTCCACTGTTAGGAATCATCTACGTTTGTAGACCAGGCTCTGAAGACAGTATCTTACGTATAGAAAAGTGGTGGCGAATCTTTTTTGTAGTTGTACAAAACCGCCATGAAGCCGAGTGTTATGAGCTCTGGAGGGGGTCCTAAACCGCCATGAAGCCATATATATATAACACTCGGCTTCATGGCGGTTTAGGACCCCCTCCAGAGCTCATAACACTCGGCTTCATGGCGGTTTTGTACAACTACAAAAAAGATTCGCCACATAGGTAAAGGTAAAGTATGATGCATAAAGCTCGTCGTGTGGACTACAACGGTGAACTGTCATGTCATGACATTGTCAGCTCTCTCTTCAGGCAATGTTAAAGAAGACTCCCAGTAATCTTAACTCAGGTCAAGTACTGCAATCGACTGTTACAATGAGTGTCGCTCACGTTTCTTTGTGGTCATGAGAGCATGCTAAATGGGAAAAAGAGGTCTTTGAATTGTAGCGAATGGGGAGAAAATAAAAAAAAACTTGAGTTAAAACTGTATAATGAGAACGTTAATGGCACAACATGTCTGTAGAGAACGTACATCTAGCTTAGATTATGGATCGTAACTATGGCGTCTTAAGCTATCAGATCATGCTACTAAACTAATATTAACGCCACTTGACAAATGTTTTGTTAACAGATGGATATTTTCAAAATATACCGATATGTAATTCTTATTATTTCTTTTTTAAGAATTTGTGTTACGCCCGTAAGACGGGCTGAATCACGAAATGCAACCACGTTCATTTTTATTTAAATACAGGGATTCATGTTGAGATAAGGTTTTACTTTACTAAGAAGATACTTATCAGCGAGTAAAATGACGTCATACGATCAAATTACACCTTAGATCATCTAACCACAGGATGCGCCTTACTTAAGCATTGTTTTCTGCCATTGCACATGACCATTTGGTCTTTTAGCTTTATAAAAAGCCTGTACATCAGTACATCATTTTATATGATTAAACTAGTACATTTCATTGTAGTTGACTGTACAATAACAATTAACACACAACAGCCATTACACGTTTGTCGATTAATACATTTTTAAATGCAATGAAATTTTATATGTCTTTGTGTTTCCCCCTTCACTTGTATGAAAACTGGCAGAATATTTTTGTATGCGGTGGTTCACAAAGGCTAGTCCCGTGTTATATGGTCTAAGAATTACACAGAACTACAGATACATCAGTCAAGTGGTAAAAAACTTCAATAAAAATCTTAAACGAGTACGTAACATGATGAAACAATACAAATGCAATACTTTTGGTTGTGGTGTAGTAAGATCGATCAACGACCGAAGGCATGAGTCACATTGAGCCTGTCATTTTCTTCTTGGACGATCTTTAGCCTGTAAATGAAAAATGATTATTAATTCAGGTATTAAAATTCTATTTACTGCTGGACTTCTCTCAATTTCTTTTTGGTAACGTGATTTTTGGACTTGATAAATCGAATGAGAAGTTTGCGAAGTACCTATAGCTGGAGTGACATTGATGGATAAAGTAAAGAATAGTGTGATAAGGGAACATTGCCGCATGACGCATGACAGAAGATGTAGTGACTAAGACAGAGAAAGGGATGCTCAGATGATTTGGACATGTGGAGAGAATGGATGGAAATAGGCTGACAAAATAGATTTATGAGGCGAGAGTGAATGGGCAAACTGATAGGGGTCGACCTCAGTATATTCAAGTCGATCAAATCGATAATCTTCTGAGAAAGGCCAGGTCAAGAGTATCCTTAACCGAAGAGCATGTATAAAGACACTTATGAAAGTTGAAGCAAGTGGAAAGTCATAGTCTCTGCCTACCCCGTTGGGAGACCGTGATGTTATGTATGTATGTATGTATAAATCGATGAACGCCGGTTGCATGCACGAAAATGTGTCACGTTGATGTAATGTCATGCTACCGACTAAACCACACGGTGTCTTATACCTACGGCTGGGAGACCAGGGTGCACCGTCGGAAGACTAACCCCAGGGTTACGACGACTCACTTTGTCCGTCACAGCGGTCTCTCCTGAAGGGTGCCTTAAGGTATGAGTCCGGACTCGACCGCAAGCAGCACTGCGGTCGCTGCAACGCCGCGACCGCACCAATTCTCTTCACGACACAGGGTATCCTAGTGTGAAGATCAGTGTCATATTTGCTAAGAAACATATTTTTTAAGAAAGATGTACCAATGTATATTGAATTTCAATAAAGATTTATTATTATTATTAAAAAAAAAAAAAAAAAAATGGTTCCCATACATTCTGTGTAGATTTGTATTAGAATACATTCCGAACTCGGCAGCAGCGTCGCGACTACGCGGCACTGTCGCCTTGCCGTCGCGACAGAAATGCTGCTTGCTGTCGAGCATTGCTGTCGCTGCAGTGCCGCAATAGCACCACAAGTCCGCATACATTCTGTATTGATTTGTATTAGAGAATACATTACGAACTCGACAGCAGCGTCGCGACTGCACTCAGTACTGTCGCCTTGCCGCCGCGACAGCAATGCTGCTTGCAGTCGAGTCGAGAGACCTTTATTGTGCCACACTGGTCAGACTGGTTGATAGGTACTGGGTTTTGTTTCGAGTTCTCCCTCTCATTGCCGAGACCTCGTTCGTCAGCAGAAACGCACACACAAGTGATGCTGCATTGGGCACTGAAGATATCCGTAGGACTCCATCGCACACACCCCTTACATTACTTACGACCAATTTTAGATTATTTATTTCTAATCGAATTTATAACGGGGCCTACAGCGAGGTCTATGGAATAACGCAGTTTCTATAAATTTATATTCTCCCATACTAGAGGACGTCACGCGGTTCCACCCGCTTAGCTCCCGTTGCCGTCGGAATACGGGAACAAAATATAGCCTATATTCACCGCGAAGAGCGTAACTTCCCAACAGTGAAAGAATTTTTCAAATCGGTCCAGCAGTTTCGGAGTGCATTCGATACAAACAAACAATCAAATCTTTCCTCTTTATAATATTAGATAAACAACCTGACTGCCTGCCGCCGACTGATGACCGACTGACTGACCGCAGCGGGACTGGTTTACCCAGGACTCCTGTCGATGGAGAGTTGTAGGTTTTGTTGTGGTTTAAGCCGTTACGAGTCACGCATAGCATTTATGACGATTTCCACGCGTAAAAAACATGACTGACTGATCTATCAACGCACAGTTCAAATCAATGAACGGATTTGGCATATACTTAGCTATTAGGATGCCTATCAACTAAGGAGAGATTGTGGTCCCGCTGACTCAGTGTTGTCTAGGGATTTTCCAAACATCCTTTCCTTAAGAAAGGATCTTTGGAAATTCTCGACTAAAAGCAATCCAACGAGTGAAGTTTGAAGTTATCACGGGTAAAACCGATTGTCAAAACCCAGTTTATCTATAAGAATGATTTCGAGATAGTAACTACAGCACATTCATAAATAATTCGAGGTATTTTTAAAAGACCATTATGTAAAGCAAGTAGTTACATAATTTACACGTAGATTGACCGTGTTTAAAAGTGAAGATTTTGAAAGAATTGAATAAATGAAAACAAAATGAAGATGAAGAATTTGAGTAGATCCTTCCCAAAGAATTTTTCAAGTCTTCACAAATAAAGGATTGATAAGTTAAGAGCCTCATCCTATTTGAGACTAAAATAGTTAGTAGACATTATGTAACAAAGATTGAACAAAGTTTGCGATTAGCTTTACTGTCATTTCAACAAGCAGTTTTAGGGTTACGTAGTCAACGAGAAACCTGCAGGAGTTTTGCTATGTTCATTCGTGACTCCGCTTCTCCGCACTTTAATTAGAGAATTTTGGCGCAAGAAAACAGTATGTGTGAATTTTTCTGTCCAAAAATATGGGGTAGCGATGATAGATAATATTTTTAGATAATACTTTTAGACCACGGAACCCTATATTGTGCGTGGCATGACACAGTCTTGGCATGTTTTTCTATTTATTATCGTGAGACAATCAGTAACGGAAATCGAGAGATAATGTCATCTAAAGGATTGCTCGTACAGATTGTTTGATATTTATAACATTTCGCAATACCAACGAACCGTGAAAAACGTGAGGCGGTTGCACTCAAAGATAACACAAAAATAATATTTTGAGAAAAGGTTATTGTAAAATACATGCACTGACACAATCGCGATTTCTTGTCCTGGGACATCCTTCCGAGGGCTTACCCGGGGCTCCCAACCATAGGCTGTTGGCGTTACGTGAGGTTTTTTAGTCGGTAGGAGTCCGGCATAGCATCCATTATGGATTTTCCCTCACGTTAAAAAAAAATCACGATTTCTTCCCGCATAGAGGCATTCTGAACGCACACATTTCTCCAGTTATACTTTGTACTACGTGATAGTTGTGGTAGAATGGGTAGCGTTGTGCCTCTAAAACAACGGTAGGAGGCGAGGTGACACGCCTACCATCCGTGACGATGCAACGTAAGAACGCTAGGGGTGTTGGTCACATCTGCCGGACTCAAACCGACTAAAAACAAGAATTTCCCACGATTCCCCGCAAGCTTTGTCTACCACCACGAGTATAGGTGTCATCCCGTTTTCCTGGGAGTTGGTTCGAGTGATATCCCCCCTTCCTTGGGGTGTGAGGTGTACCTGAAACTTACTTCACGCCGCAGTTTTGTGTATACTTCTGTAAGGACAGCGAGCTGCCCACTCACCGTCCTCAAGCCGGCTTGGGATGATACATAGATAAAGACTAATATCAAAGTACCTGAGCTAGATGGACGCCGATCTCGCTGAGCCGTTTGTGCTGGTAGGTGAGCGGTTCGTGCAGCTTGGCATCGCCCCGCTTGTAGAAGTCGCTGTAGTCTAACCGGAAGGCTAACGTTTGCAGCGACACTTCCGCGTGCAGAGCTAGTTTTAGTATTAGAGTTGTCACGTGTCCCCTGGAACAAGAGCCGGCTTTTAGAAACTGTTATTCTCCACCCCCATACTAACTAAAAGAGACGTACATAGAAGCACCGTTCCACCAGAAGAAGGCGCACCAACCGACAGTTCGAGTTGCTGAATGATTATCTTCAGAGTGCTATAATATAACTATGTATTTATTGCCTGTACGCACCTCACTTTGCAGATCAGAAATCAGAATCTAGGCGTGTTCAAATCATCACCGATATATTGCGAAAACCAATTAGTATGTCTAAAAAGTAGTACCTACTAAGATAAACGCATTTAAAGCTTCAGACTTTAAATGCGTTTATCCGCCTAATATATATTACAAGATTTTTAGAGATAATTGGTTTTCGCAGTATAACGTCGCTCTACGTATATATATAAATGTGAAAGCAACTCTGTCTGTTACGCTTTCACGCTTGAATCACTGAATTGATTCTGACGAAATTTGGTTTAGAGATAGAATATAGTTTGAGAAAGGACATATGCTATTTTTTTTCTCGGGAACAATTTTCTATGGGAAACGGTTACGATTTTATGGCAATAGCAGTAATATACAAAATACGTATAATAATAACATCAGCCTTCTTAATAGTGTAACGAAGGATATTTGAATATTGTACCAATGTCTCACGTTGGTACTACTAATAGGGTTTAATGATACAATTGATTAACGTCAATCATACGTATAGAACGTCACTGTATGATCAAACCACATAACTTACGCACAATGAGTCATATAAATTCAATGCGTGACTCCCATAGGTGAAGTAGTTTTGATAGCGGTCAAGGAGGCAATATTGAAAAATAAGAAGCCCGTTTTGACAGCTCAGACTTACTAAAATATATGTCAAAAATACAAATCGATTACAGAACTCATTTAATTTCATAATCACATAATAATTAGGCTACTTCACAGCACCCCTAATTCAGGCGACTCCATAGCACCCTTAATCTAATATACATCCCTAAGTCCCTACTAATATTATAAATGCGAAAGTAACTCTGTCTGTCTGTCTGTTACGCTTTCACGCATAAACGGCTGGAGCGATTGAGATGAAATTTGTATAGGGATAGTTCGAGGCCCTGGGAAGGACATAGGCTACTTTTTAAACGACTGCGCAAAATCAGGGTTATGATTTTACGCGATAACGACTTCTACGCGGTCGAAGCCGCGGGGAACAGCTAGTCATTTAATAAAACTGTAGAGGGTCGAGAATCTGTACATGGAAGATATAATGAAAATTTTAATTGTAAAATTTTATTGTTCTCCAACAGATTCTAAAGCCGAAAATGTAAATTCTTTTTCTCTTGATGATGAGAAATGTCTTTCTGTATCCCGAATAAGTATCACACCGAAACTACTGAATCAATTTGAATTTGGCACAATTTGAGCTTATGATCCGACGAAGGCTCTAGGCTGCCTATATTTTAAGCGGTTCCTTTCGGAGCGGGGATGAATGATTAAATGGTTTTTCAGTCGTAATTACTTAACGCGTGGTCCTTTCAAATATTTTTAGTTTCAGAAAGTGAGTACTTTAAGGATTGTTCTACACAAGATTCAAAACTGAGTGTTTTGTAGTTCTGAAATGAGGTCCTTTGAATGTAAGGGTCATGCTAAACTAGCGTGTTTGCTTAATCATAAAAGAGCTTAATGATTAAGGATATTGTAAAGTAATTCAGTCCACGCGGAAGGCGAACAGTGCAGTTCCACTCGCTCCTAAGAGTCTGATGAAGAAATACCTCTCTTTTCATACACTTCATGAGACGTAAACGAAGTTGCAAGGGTCAGCTAGTTAAGAAATAGAAATGATGATGTGTTGCCACTGACATTGCAATATAATACTTAGGCATTGAAGTATAGGGCTTACGCTCACTTTCGCAACTTCATTCCTTGCATAAGGAATCCTTATAAGTCAGAATGTCGAGATAAAATAACTAAATTAGAAGTGCAATAGTCAATACAAACTGTAAATAGAAATCACAAGATAAAATAATTGAAATAGAAATTCAATAGACAAAATACATTTACATTTTATGTCACATTTTCATTTCGAGTTTTCCTTCTCGACGCAATGGATTGTTTTGCGAAAGTGTTTTCGTAGTCGCGACTTACGACATCCTCAGGATGAATTTGAGTGGCGACATTGTGTATGTACTCTTTCCAGTCGCTACTCGGGGCATATAGACAAAATATCACAAAATATATAAGTTATACATATAACTTGTTGATGTCTTAAAGACATAGCTATATACTACACAATAATCACCATGGCAAGAGAAAATATAATATCTCATGTGAATATTCATTACGTGAAAGTTCGTTTATGGCATTACTTAAGGGCTATTAAGGGCTTTGTTGACTTTATCACGTTTTTTAATTAAATAATTAAATGAAAGCGTTTCGTTCTATTAATTATACTTTCTTATAATATTGCACACAAGCTCGCCATTATATTATCAATGGGCAAGGTTTTCAAAGAAAATAACATCAGATATTTTTGTAATATTTGATCATAGCATAGTATTGAATGAAACTTTTAAACTACCTATGGCATTTCATTATTATAAAAGGTGGTCCCATTAATGACTCAAGAACTGATGAAAAACAAGAAGGCGTTCTGCCCAGCCACGTTATATCGATAGTTTTTTCAAAAAACCTTTTGCAATAAGATAGATAGAATGAAGTAATTCATTCAGAAAAACCATAATTTAAGCGTACGGTTAAGGCAGCCCCTATCAGTCACATACATACGAGCGCTGTGAACGCAATCTGTGAGGATGAACTCCTGCATAATTCGGCGAGCATTTCAAGCTTTGTGGCCATTCTGGAGTATAATTGATCACGAATATACAGCGGTCATTACAGCTATACTTCGCTAATGACCTATATTACCTCAGCAAAAAACATGGATGACTAATGCATTAATTTTGATTTCGAGATGCATTAAATCATGAGTCATAGAAAAAATAGTAAGGTTTAGGATAGGTCAGAGTCGTGCGTTTATAAAGAGTGAATAATTTTGTCAACCACACTTTCTTGGAATTTGGGCAAGACGGCTCCACACCAATAATGTCAACCGTATATACGTGCGGACAAATTTCAACAAACAACAGTGTTGCAATGTCAATATTGATGGATGCTTGTGCATCAGTCACACGTGTTTCGCATCAATATTATGTGTAGTCCGTTCACAGTTATTGTACCCCTGGGTTATTTTACTTTTAGTTATCATTTCACTTTTTTAGGGTCCTGTAGTAAACGAGGAAACCTTGCACATAGTTTCGATGTGTACAGAGGGGAAAGTGCGAGTTTTTGCGTGAGTTTGTCGACATTCACGGCGCTAATTCGTATGGAATCGAGACCCCGCCACCTAGTTGTAAACGCGGGAACTTTCTCGATTCCATACAAATCGGTGATAACGCGCTCACCCATGAATGTCGACAGGCGCTCGCTGAATCTCGCACTTGCCCCTCAGCTCAGACAATCTAGCTAAACCGTTAAAGTGATAACAATTCTATTCGTAAAGTGAGCTTTGCTATTGTTTTACCACTGTTGCGAGGTTTGTTAGAACCAAACAGACACCCGATGCCGGCGTCTACAATAAACCTAGATAAAAATAATATACAGGGCGTCCCACGGCTATGCCACATGGAGAGAAAGTACCTTAAATATTGTAGATGGAACATTTTACTGGAAGAAAACATTATTTTAATTTAAAAAACCATTTAAACTGCATTCATAGATTTTAAATACTTACATGGTTGAGCCGGGAATCGAACATGCTACAAGAGAAAAAATAATTACCTCGTAGCTTTATCATACCGATCGAAAGGCTTCATCATAAGGATAATTTTTTGCTAAGTAACATAGTGTCTAAAATAAAAGGAAGACCATGTATGTACCCCCGCAGCAGACGGCAAAGGGTGTAAGTAAATGCATTCCACAATGCAAAAAAAAATACCACTAGCAAGTCACCTTAAAAAGAGGTAAGTATGTATAGGTATAGCTTTGAATGCCTCAGTGGCGCAGTCGGTAGTGCCGCCTGCCGCGCTTGAGGTTTCGGGTTCGATTCCCGGGTCGGTCCGAGAATTTGTGTTCGTTTCGGAGTTTGGATATTTTTCAATGTATAATATGTATGTCAGTCGTCTAGATCCCATAGCACAAGCTTATATTAGCTTACAATTTGGGCTAGATAATGTTGTGTGAAAATCTCTATAATTATTAATTTTTATTTTATAACTCAAAACATTCGAGCAGTGAAGTAAACTCACCTGTAGGTGCGTGCCCAAACATTCAAGTCCGCTTTACGGCTGGCTAAGAACTGGTGGAAGATTTTACGTTTCTCTTTGTCTTGTGCTTCATCGGCAGCTGTGAACGCGTACTCGCCTATAACAAAACACATATTATTATGTTGGGAATTACACAAAAAAGATTTGGTATTGGTCCTTCTTTTTATACTACTAAGATGGCAGAAGCGGGATAACACCTGAACAACCCTCCAAGGATGCGAGATAGCACCCGAACCCCTCCTAGGTAAGACCGCAGTGGTAGCCGTAGGTCTGTTAGGATTCCTGGGGTCATCCTTTCGAGGGCTTACCCGGAGCTCCCAATCGTAGGCATTCGGTAGGAAACGTGTGATTTTTAGTCGGTAGAAGTCACGCCTGTAGGATTTTACTAACGTAAAAAAAATTGAGAAGTATCACTGTTGCTTTGAGAAATCTACTGCTGTGTTAAAATGTACAGGGACTTCTGTACATTTTTTCTAGACATTCATAAGGCCTTCTTACTTAACTACTACTGTGTTACTGGCACCCAGTACATCAGCTTCCTGTACCACGGAAACGCTCTTGAATGAAATAGCCACAATTCACCCATCTGTAGATTGGCCGTAGCGTAAGACGCTTAATGCAATGATTGGTTACAAAACACTTAGCTATCGGGCTACGGGCTAATTAATGCGAAAGCTTTTGAGTGTATGTATATGTATCTTATTATTGCCTCGTCTTATTGCCTGTCTCTCTTTCACGCTCTAACGGCGGAATGGATCGGGTAAAAATTTGGTACAGGGATTAGACTACTTGTACGGGTTCCGTACAGTTATGCTACTAGATTAATAACCACTAAAATGATACTACTAATTGAATTGTAAAAGGTAACTATCATTTATTGCTAAGTAATTAATTAATCTATAAAATATGATTTATTGCTAATGAGTACGTCGCCTTGCTGCTAGACGTGAACTGAACTAAGTATACGTAAATTAATAAATGTTAATAAAGTCTGCATTATTGCTGAGTGCTGACCGAGCAAATGTACGGTCATTAGCCCGTACATCCTCCCGGGCCCAAAAATGCGCGATCCTATGGCAAGTTCTTTGAAAACACACTCTTTTTTGGGATGGGAGAAGTTGATTGGTCCTTTAGATTGTTCTCATTTATCGAGTCTGTAGGCACATCACTAGGCTGCCGGTCAGCCGTATTTAAATTGCGCGTAAACACAACACTTTGCTCTGGAGCCGGTGAACATCCCACTCTTGTGTTGGCTCGTCGCCTCTTCCACAGGTACACTGCAACTGCTATCACTCCAGCTCCCAACAATACGTATGTGATAACGTATTGATGAATATCATGTGTTGATATTGGATCGTATGAGGAGTCTCCGTTTGTCGCCGACTTTAGCTGCTCTATCTGTTTCCCCAAATCATTCAGCGTTTGGTTTATTTGTTCATCTCGAGGCTCCACGTAGTGACTCAGAGATATGTTAACCATGTGATTGAGATCGAAGATGCTAGGCGTGACGATTTCTGGTTTCAAATTCATGGTGTGAACTGGCATTGACCGAGAATATAGTGCAAAGTCCTTTCCTTTAAAATGCAATTTGAGTCAAGGCTTATAATGCCGGCTCCAGTCAGCTGTTGTACTGTAATTTGATCTTGACATATTATTCGTGTTATGTACGAATCACAACAAAAATAAAAATACTTGGACGGGTCATTTAACTCAATCCACACCTGATTGCAAGTGGATATGCTGACACTGCACTGATTCTTGTTGGCATATGTTTCACAGAAATTTTCGTCGACGGACAGATAGTGAACAGGCGTGTTGATATGACACAAATATGATCGTTCGTTATGTAAGCAAGCTTGTAGCTCGGACGCGGATAATGTTACGAATGCATCTTTACCCAAATTAACGGCAATGTATTCATTAATTGGGCGGACAGTGATCATGCCATTTGTTGTCTGATGAGGAATTGGGATAGTTTTGTGAATGCTATATGATTCCCGGCTGGTGAGCGGGAACGTAATTTCAAAAATGAAATAATCTTTTAATATCCTTGCTTTAATTCTCAACAGGGCATAAATGTATCTGAGATCTGACTGTATGTTTTCGATGGGCAGCGTAGTATCTTTTGTTAACTGGCTGGCAATAACCTGTAGCTCACTACGTAATTGATCGGGTGACAATAAGTGAGTATTGAACTTCCCGTGATAAATATCGGTGACTGTGTCCAACAGAGTATCTTGAATCCCTTTTAAGTTTTGAATAAGGTTACTTGTGGTCATGGCCGATAATGTGAAGTCCTGTGCCTCACTAATGCTCATCATCCTTTGTGAGGCGGAGTTTGCCGCTGCTTCCAATGCATTGAGATGTTTGTTTATGGCTTTGTGCTGAATGGACATGATGTTTTCAGTTCTTTTCAACAGATTATACTCGGCTTCAACGATGGATGTTTGATTCCTTAATAGGTTTGTTAAATGATGCTCGTTCCGTCGTATCAGCTCGATATCTTTTCTGTACTGTTCTGCGAAGCGCTCATCTAATACTCCGAAAAGGCTATTAGCAACATATCCTATACCGTTGATAAGCCCGCGACGCCGTCTGGCGTGCGCGTTAAACTGCTGATCCAATAACAATTGATTGTAGTGTTGTAGTTCCCGGTATTCATGCTGTAATTGTAGTAGTATTGTAGAGCATTGAACTGTGTTTGCCAACATTCCACATATTTTTTCTGAATGATCTAATGTCTTCGAAACTGCTGTGTTCCCTTCCCAATATGGGGACATGTCGTAGTAGACAACAAGTGTCCATTTGTCACGAATGATTCGCATATCAGAAACGGAGTCGAAGTACAATGACTTGTTGCTAGGAAATTTGGTAATATTAAATGCTCCATATGACGGCATTAAAAGAGACAAGAAAAAAATTAATGAAATTGCTAATGACGTGAATGCCCCTGGTTTGCTAATTTTTCTCTTTGGGGTGTCATTTTGTGTCTGTTTGTCCTGAGGAGCAGTACAGTAAGCGTTGCTTTTGTTGCTGTCAGTATGAACGGGTAGAACTGACAGTTTAACTATAGGCCTCTGAAGTGTGCCGTTCTTTGTTTTCAATGACACGAATCTGACCAGATTATCGTGACCATGATGAAGATTTATCACCCTACCCATCAACCATTTGCCAGCTGGTAGGTTCTCGTCTTGAATGGTGACTAAATCACCCAACCGTATGTTTTCTTGTGGTGTTTTCCACTTTGTTCGAATAGACAATTGGGTCAAGTACTCGGTCTTCCACCTTTTCCAGAGATCTTCAAATAATTTCGATATAAGATGCCATCTTGTTCTGGCATCTGCTGCTGTTTCGATTATTGTCGATCCTGGTCTTGCTGTTAAAAAGTGAGAAGGAGTTAGATATTCTAGGTCATCTGGATCTTCTGATATTGCACAAAGAGGCCTTGAGTTGAGACAAGCTTCTACTTTTGATAAAAGGGTGGTGTACTCCTCAAAGGTCAACTTCTGCTCTCCCACGCATCGCTTTAAATGACCTTTACCACTACGTATACCGGCCTCCCACAATCCTCCAGCCCCTGGAGAAGAGCTTGGGTTAAAATGCCATTCTATACCCATTTCTGAAATCTCCGCAAAAAAATTGCTATTGTATATTTGCTCTGAAAAAAATTGCTATTGTATATTTGTTGTAATTCCTCATATTGTTCTTGAAGAATTCTGTTTGCACCGACAAAGTTAGTTCCATTGTCGCTGTACATGTGGCGTGGAGCACCTCGTCGGGAAGCCATTCTGCTGAGCGCCGCTAAAAACGCTGCACTTGTCATATCAGACACAAGCTCTAAATGGACAGCTTTAGTGACCATGCAAATGAATAATGCAATGTACCCTTTGGTAGTTTTTATCCCTCTGCCCTTGTTGGCCTTGATGTAGACGTGTCCTGTATAGTCCACACCAGTGTGATAAAATGCCTTTTCAGGGTTTATTCTCGCTGCAGGTAGATCACCCATAAGTTGCCACTGTAGAGTTGGGTTTTGCTTTCTGCATGTGACACATCTGCGTATGTATTTCTTGGTAGCTCTGTTGCCACCAATAACCCAATATTTTAATCTAAGATTTGATAATGTCAGTCGTGCTCCCCCATGAAATGTAAGTTCATGTGCTTGTTGCAAAAGTAAGGTGGTGAGGCGACTGTCATGAGGAATAATGAGTGTATGTTTCATTTCATCGTTGATGTTGGCTTTTTCAAGTCTTCCCCCAACCCGTAATAAGCCTTGATTATCTAGGATTGGGTTTAAGTTTAAAAGAATACTTTTTGATGAAAGTTTTGATTTGTTGTTTATAGAATCGATTTCTTCTTCGAAGAATTGCAACTGAGTATTTTTAATAACCAGCAACTTTGCGCGACATAATTCCGACAACGTGAGATAGGGTTGATGAACTTGTTTTTTGCAAGTAGCTAATCGCAATATCCATGCTAATATGCGACAGATTTTTGTTATAGAACTATATTTATTCATTAAATGATCAATGATGTTAGTCAAAACGGGTGATGATTGATTCTTGATAGTAATGTTTGTTTGCTTGACAGGAATTTTGACCTCCAGATTCGTTACATATGTTGTTTCATCTTGCTTTGTGAAATTCTGTAACCAGGACGGTCCATCCCACCACAGACTGTGTTCTTTCAGTTGTGTTGCCGACATGCCTCGACTGGCACAATCTGCGGGTCTAAAGTCTGCATTATTGCTGAGTGCTGACCGAGCAAATGTACGGTCATTAGCCCGTACACTACTTTTTATCCAGTTAATAAGTACCCGTGGGAAGCTGGAACTAGTAGGATATTACAGTTGTTTACCTCTCGCCACCCTATCAGCTTTCGCCTGTTCGATGGCGTCCCTCCGTTCCAACTCGGCGTATATCCCGGCGTGTAACGTCGACTCGAAACTGCGCAGCGCTAGAGTCTCGTTCAGGACGTTGCCCAAGTATGACTGCAGCTCCTGTGTATGAGGTTTATATTTTAGTTAGGTAAACAAAAATACACTTTATTTCAACAGCCTTTGTGGTGAAACTGCAGGAAGTGAGAATGGCGAGAAAACCCGGCTGCTATAATTGCTACGTTCCCTAAAGACGCATTCGTATTTTGATTCAATCAACTTTCGTTTGTACTAGCAATGTTTCCGTATAAAAATATGAAAGCGGATTGAGTATGAATTCATAAACCGAATGATGCCTACTTGTATTCAAAGTATAAAGATGGCGGCAGTCTCCATTGACGTCGGCGACAAAAATTAAATAAAACGCGCATGAGGTAAAAGAGGAAGAGCGAGCGCTCCTGTGTGAATATGGGAATAAAAATGTAGCCTATATTACTCAGGGTGAATGTAGTTTTCCAATGGTGAAAGAATTTTTGAAATCAGCACAGTAATTTTTGAGATTACACACACACAAAAATACAAACCTTTCATCTTTATAATATTAGTGTAGATGCAGATATGTAGCCGAGACGTAAGAATACAGATACATTGAAAGCTCACCTGTGTAGTGTGATGTATCATAGCGTGTATGGAGTGTCGGTCTAGTGCGTTATGGTGCAGCCTCAACAAAGTGTCGAGATCTGCTCTGGCGGCCGCCGCGGCCAGGAGTTGGCTCCACGCGGTCTCAGCGCCCACGCCGCCGGCCTCTTGTAGGGCGCCGCAGAGACGGAGGGCTTCTAGGCGGAGGCACGATACGCGACGCATTAGG
This sequence comes from Miltochrista miniata, assembly GCA_933228765.1. Lineage (NCBI taxonomy): Eukaryota > Metazoa > Arthropoda > Insecta > Lepidoptera > Erebidae > Miltochrista > Miltochrista miniata. The sequence goes on along the minus strand of OW121749.1, from coordinate 17,622,243 downwards.
CCCCATACCTCTGTTACGAAGATTATGGGGTGTTATATGGTGATTTAACGAAAATAATGACTTTTTGAAATCATACTGATTGACACTGTGTTGAAAATTTTTCTGAAAGCCTTTGAAACGAATAATAAGTTGTCCTTTCCAAAAATAGAAATAGGATCTGCATCGGTCTGCCCGAACGTTTACAGCACATATCTATCTGATGCTAGTACTCGATGCGCTTGACGCGCCACAGCTGCGTAAAGAGCGCCCGTCGCCTTACAAGCAATAAGTGTGCTCTCACCCGGCATGTACTTGAGCTTCTTGTGCAGGATGGTGTGGTGGCGCCAGGCGTCGTGCAGCCCGTACTCGATGCGCTTGACGCGCCACAGCTGCGTGAAGAGCGCCCGTCGCCTTACAAGCAATAAGTGTGCTCTCACCCGGCATGTACTTGAGCTTCTTGTGCAGGATGGTGTGGTGGCGCCAGGCGTCGTGCAGCCCGTACTCGATGCGCTTGACGCGCCACAGCTGCGTGAAGAGCGCCCGTCGCCTTACAAGCAATAAGTGTGCTCTCACCCGGCATGTACTTGAGCTTCTTGTGCAGGATGGTGTGGTGGCGCCAGGCGTCGTGCAGCCCGTACTCGATGCGCTTGACGCGCCACAGCTGCGTGAAGAGCGCCCGTCGCCTTACAAGCAATAAGTGTGCTCTCACCCGGCATGTACTTGAGCTTCTTGTGCAGGATGGTGTGGTGGCGCCAGGCGTCGTGCAGCCCGTACTCGATGCGCTTGACGCGCCACAGCTGCGTGAAGAGCGCCCGTCGCCTTACAAGCAATAAGTGTGCTCTCACCCGGCATGTACTTGAGCTTCTTGTGCAGGATGGTGTGGTGGCGCCAGGCGTCGTGCAGCCCGTACTCGATGCGCTTGACGCGCCACAGCTGCGTGAAGAGCGCCCGTCGCCTTACAAGCAATAAGTGTGCTCTCACCCGGCATGTACTTGAGCTTCTTGTGCAGGATGGTGTGGTGGCGCCAGGCGTCGTGCAGCCCGTACTCGATGCGCTTGACGCGCCACAGCTGCGTGAAGAGCGCCCGTCGCCTTACAAGCAATAAGTGTGCTCTCACCCGGCATGTACTTGAGCTTCTTGTGCAGGATGGTGTGGTGGCGCCAGGCGTCGTGCAGCCCGTACTCGATGCGCTTGACGCGCCACAGCTGCGTGAAGAGCGCCCGTCGCCTTACAAGCAATAAGTGTGCTCTCACCCGGCATGTACTTGAGCTTCTTGTGCAGGATGGTGTGGTGGCGCCAGGCGTCGTGCAGCCCGTACTCGATGCGCTTGACGCGCCACAGCTGCGTGAAGAGCGCCCGTCGCCTTACAAGCAATAAGTGTGCTCTCACCCGGCATGTACTTGAGCTTCTTGTGCAGGATGGTGTGGTGGCGCCAGGCGTCGTGCAGCCCGTACTCGATGCGCTTGACGCGCCACAGCTGCGTGAAGAGCGCCCGTCGCCTTACAAGCAATAAGTGTGCTCTCACCCGGCATGTACTTGAGCTTCTTGTGCAGGATGGTGTGGTGGCGCCAGGCGTCGTGCAGCCCGTACTCGATGCGCTTGACGCGCCACAGCTGCGTGAAGAGCGCCCGTCGCCTTACAAGCAATAAGTGTGCTCTCACCCGGCATGTACTTGAGCTTCTTGTGCAGGATGGTGTGGTGGCGCCAGGCGTCGTGCAGCCCGTACTCGATGCGCTTGACGCGCCACAGCTGCGTGAAGAGCGCCCGTCGCCTTACAAGCAATAAGTGTGCTCTCACCCGGCATGTACTTGAGCTTCTTGTGCAGGATGGTGTGGTGGCGCCAGGCGTCGTGCAGCCCGTACTCGATGCGCTTGACGCGCCACAGCTGCGTGAAGAGCGCCCGTCGCCTTACAAGCAATAAGTGTGCTCTCACCCGGCATGTACTTGAGCTTCTTGTGCAGGATGGTGTGGTGGCGCCAGGCGTCGTGCAGCCCGTACTCGATGCGCTTGACGCGCCACAGCTGCGTGAAGAGCGCCCGTCGCCTTACAAGCAATAAGTGTGCTCTCACCCGGCATGTACTTGAGCTTCTTGTGCAGGATGGTGTGGTGGCGCCAGGCGTCGTGCAGCCCGTACTCGATGCGCTTGACGCGCCACAGCTGCGTGAAGAGCGCCCGTCGCCTTACAAGCAATAAGTGTGCTCTCACCCGGCATGTACTTGAGCTTCTTGTGCAGGATGGTGTGGTGGCGCCAGGCGTCGTGCAGCCCGTACTCGATGCGCTTGACGCGCCACAGCTGCGTGAAGAGCGCCCGTCGCCTTACAAGCAATAAGTGTGCTCTCACCCGGCATGTACTTGAGCTTCTTGTGCAGGATGGTGTGGTGGCGCCAGGCGTCGTGCAGCCCGTACTCGATGCGCTTGACGCGCCACAGCTGCGTGAAGAGCGCCCGTCGCCTTACAAGCAATAAGTGTGCTCTCACCCGGCATGTACTTGAGCTTCTTGTGCAGGATGGTGTGGTGGCGCCAGGCGTCGTGCAGCCCGTACTCGATGCGCTTGACGCGCCACAGCTGCGTGAAGAGCGCCCGGTAGCGCGCGGCGCACGTGGCCGGGAACAGCGTGCCCAGCGGCCCGTCCACGCGGTACTGCAGCGCAAACACGTCCCAGCCGCAGTCGTCGCGACCGTCGCCTGACAAACAAACAACGTCACTATCCGCGGGGTGCCAGCGCTGCGCCACCGGTGACTATGTTTCGGTGGCGCAGTGATAAATGTATGCGATTGCCGTGGTCGAAATCGGTTCCGAGTTTGGTCCCCGGGTCGGAACAAATATTAGTGTGACCTAAAAAAATTGCACAAGGACATGGGCGAAAAGCAGGAAAACTCGAATCTAAACTGTATTCCAGTTCAGATGAACTGGAACAGAGTTTAGATTCGAGTTGCCAGCATGGTGCAATAAGACTGCGATATTGGCTGTGGTCGTTTTGACTGATACACATACATATGGTCACGCCTTTATCCCCGAAGGGGTAGGCAGAGGCATATTATATGCCCACATTTCACCTTTTTATAATTTGTCCCACGTAATAGGTGGTGAGCCGTATTGCCGTGTTTAAATGGACAGGCGCAGGTTGTGACTGCCTGCTGTTGAAATAAAGCCTTCAACTTAGCTTAACGACTGCCATTTTACTGGCAACCGGAACCAACGGCTTAACGTGCCTTTCGAAGCACGGAAACGCTCAAAATAAATGTCACAATGTGATCACATGGATGGTCACCCATCCATGGACCGGCCATAGTGAAAGTTGCTTACTGCAGTGATCGTTTACAGAACACTGAGTCCGCGGGGCCACGAGCGCTGCAACTGATTGACTGATTGATACCTGTTAAAATTGGTGCACTGTTAAAGCTACTAATATTTCGATATTTAGTCAAACTCGTGCAAGTCTGCAACCGTACTAGGTAATCTATCTATTGTATTCCAAGAATCTGTGGTGGTCTCAGTGATCTTGATGGTCCTCCGAGCCGAATTACGAAGGATCAAAACAAACGCCCTGTATTTGGGTATAAATGAATGCACTGAGACGCCCTATAGTATACAATTTACACTCACAGTTGGGGTAGAGGTTGACATGCAGACGCGCGAGCACGTGCGGCGGCTCGAACTGCGCGTTGGTGGCACGAACTGCCGCTTCCAACGTACACGACAAGTTATGCACGTATAGGGACGACGCCGCCTTGTTTAGCTCCTCTCTGTAAACAAATTAGACCAGTAACAAAAACTGTTGCTCGCGAGAGGGATGAGTTATTTAATTTACTATAAAAGGTAGGGCAATAAGCTTCCAGAGATTGTGGTGTCTGCAGATAATACTAATCAGTTTAAGAATAGATTGGACAAGTATTACCATACTCAGAAGGAAAACTGAAGAAAGAAATGGCTGGATACAGGCGTCATCAGTTGTTTCAACTGCCTGCCTGATAAATAAATAATAATAATAATAATAATAAATAATAATAATAGAGCCAGGAGACGCTTAGCACAAACAACATCACCGGACTCGTCGCACAGCTCCGCCTCGCAGCACAGGGAAATCATATCATCGGAACCGATTGCTGCTGAGGCGTCGAGCTCATCTTCAAGCGACGAGTATTTCTCTCCGCCGACGTCGCCAACACCTGCACGTCGACAGGGGAGGACCCGGCCACCGACCTGCTTGGGACCCCGAGGCCCACCGGCCTCGAGTAGGGCCCCCGCTACCGGTGGTAATGTGCACCGCATGCGATGGACTTCTTCTATGAAGGAAAACGTCATGCGGGCATATCTTGCGGCAACAGAGGGAGGAACTAACCTCACTGCGTACCGTGTTCGTTTGCTGCCTTTGTTTCAGGCTCTTGAACCAACTATCGGCGTGTCGGCACAGCGGCTATCGGATCAAGTGCGGGTCATACAACGGAATCATCTGTTGGATGATGCCGTGCTTGAGAGGCTTCGCTCAGAGCTACAGTGTAGCATCATCATCCCTACTTCGTCTCAAACAACTGAACTAGAAATCCATGCAACGCAACCTGACGGACTTATTGATGAAGTAGTGGATGATATTGCTACTACAGTAAGTACACAATACAATGATGAACTAAGGAGTGTTTTGGAGCGAACGATTCAAGAGTATAAGTTTTGTGATCCCAAGTCTCGCCCACGTATACCGCGTTTGCCTACGCATAAAAAAAACATGGCCCTAGTGAGCACCCTGGACTCGGTTCTACCAAGTTATTTTAATACTTGTGTAGATATTAGTGATGCACACTCAATTCTGTATTGCGCGGCTGTAGCAGTGTGTCGGGTAGCTGGTGTCAAATTTCCTAAATTTGAGCCAGCTCCTAGACAGTCTGTTCCGGTCTGGCAGTGCAGAATTGAGCGTCGTATCACCGAGACTAGGGTGCTCATTGGTAAGCTATGCTGCTTCAGGGCGGGTAATACTCGACCTAGAGTGATGCGTTTTGTGACTCGTGCATTTGCGGGGACTGATATTAGTCCTCGTGAATACTCTGTACGGGTCACAGAACGTATTGACTACCTGAAGCAGAAAATTTATGCGTGGGCAAACCGTATACGCAGATACAAGAAAAGAGTGGATAGGTATATTCAGAATCGTTCGTTCCGAAAAGATGAGAGGTGTGTATATAGAAGATGGGAGCAAACCGATTCAAGTGTGACTAATATGTGCCTACCTGATGCCGAAACCACAATCACATTTTGGAAAGGTATTTGGTCGGCACCTATTAGTCATACAGAGTGTGATTGGATGCGGGATGTCGGGCGATCATGCGAGTCTATTGAGACCATGGCACCTGTTACAATAACACCTGATGACATTGCCAGTGCAGTTCGTTCGTTGCCCAATTGGAAATCAACTGGGCCGGACGGACTGCACAATTTTTGGTTTAAATGGTTTCGTAGCTCACATGATTGTCTGGCATCTTGCTTTCAATCATTACTTGAGTCTGGGTCGCTCCCATCTTTTATGACGTCAGGTATTACACACCTCCTCTATAAATCTGGTAGTACCACGGACCCGAAAAATTATAGACCGATAACTTGTTTGCCTACGGTCTATAAGCTTCTCACATCTGTTTTGAGAGTTAAATTATCATCTCATTTAGAAAATAATTCCATAATGTCCAACTCTCAAAATGGATGTAGAAGCGGGTCACGTGGTACTAAAGAACTCCTTATTCTTGATATGGCCATTAATCAGCAGGTTCGTCGTAACCGGAGAAATCTGGCGACATGCTGGATTGATTACAAGAAAGCCTACGACTCCGTGCCACATACATGGCTGTTGAGGGTGCTGGAGTTGTATAAAGTTGATACAACTCTTCGCGCCTTCCTACAGGCATGTATGGGGCAATGGAGAACGGCTCTTGTTTATCCAGGATGTCGTCAGGTGCTTGGGAACGGTGAGCCTGTCAGGATTGAGAGGGGTATATTTCAGGGTGATAGTCTGAGTCCCTTATGGTTTTGTCTAGCACTGAATCCTCTCAGTACTTTACTGGAGAATTCAGGGCTAGGCTATCAGTTTCGGAGAGGAGGTCAAGTTGTTTCCCACCTTCTGTACATGGATGACTTGAAATTATTTGCTTGCACCAATTCCCACTTGATAGAGTTACTCAAGATCACTGAAACCTTTAGTAATTCTATCAAAATGGAATTTGGTGTAGATAAATGTGCAGTCATGCATGTAAAGAAGGGACGGATTGTGGAATCTGAAAGAGTACAACTTTCAGATTTCACAAAACTTAAATCTCTCTCCGCGACTGAAACCTACAAATATCTTGGTATGTCGCAGGCATTAGGTATTGCTGAGACAGGCATGAAACAAGCGTTGGTGGATCGTTTCCTTGGCCGCCTGAAAAAAGTACTGCGAAGTCTTTTATCAGGAGGTAACAAGGTGCGCGCCATCAATGGTTGGGCCATGCCTGTCTAAAATATAAACTTGTAGATGCAGAGGTACCGTATTACAGGTATGTGCCCGACCCAGTTCTCGAAAATGGTCATGTCACATTGTATTGGGATCGGTCTATTATCACTGACAGGACTATTGTAGCCAATAAGCCTGATATAGTGGTAATAGATCGATCAGAGCGCGTCGCAATAATCGTTGATATTACCGTCCCACATGACGAAAATCTCGTGAAAGCCGAAAAAGAAAAACAAATAAAATATTTGGATTTGGCTCACGAGATTGTCGACATGTGGGATGTGGATTCAGCGGTTATTGTTCCGATAGTCGTATCAGCACATGGTCTGATTGCCAAGAGCCTCGATCAACACCTCAAGAGGCTCGGGTTAGGTAGTTGGGTCAAGGGCCAGATGCAAAAGGCAGTTCTCTTAGACACGGCACGTATTGTGAGGAGGTTCCTGTCTCTGCAGCCCTAACCACCGGTAGCTTGGTCCCTGTACCCGATGCCGGTGGGACACTATTTTTTTATATTTTTAAATATATTTTCTTTTTTATAAAATGTATTTAAAAATTTAATTTAATAAGTATATAATATAATTTATTTACAATTATTATAATAAATTATCTACAAAAGGCTAAAACAAACAATTTAAAAAAAGAAATAAGTATATTGATGTAAATAAAGGGAATAATAATAATAATAATAATGCAATTACAGACGAAGTTGTCATGACGAATAACTATCGGAAATATATTTTGAGAGATGGTACGGTTGACATATGTCGGGCATGTCACCTACCGGGTGAATCTCTCAGACATATTATTTCTGGTTGTCCTCGTCTTGCCAATGGCGACTATTTGCATAGACACAACCAAGTAGCCAGGATAGTCCATCAACAACTTGCACTAAAGTATAAACTTGTAGATTCAGAGGTACCATATTACAGGTATGTGCCCGACCCAGTTCTAGAAAATGGTCGTGTCACGTTATACTGGGATCGGTCTATTATCACTGACAGGACTATTGTAGCCAATAAGCCTGATATAGTGGTAATAGATCGATCAGAGCGCCTCGCAATAATCGTTGATATCACAGTTCCACATGACGAGAATCTCGTGAAAGCAGAAAAAGATAAACAATTAAAATATTTGGACTTGGCTCACGAGGTTGTCGACATGTGGGATGTAGATTCAGCGATTGTTGTTCCGATAGTCGTATCAGCACACGGTCTGATCGCCAAGAGCCTCGATCAACATCTTAAGAGGCTCTCGTTAGGCAGTTGGGTCAAGGGCTTGATGCAAAAGGCGGTTTTGCTGAGCACGGCGCGCATTGTGAGGAGATTCCTATCTCTGGAGCCCTGACCACCGGTAGCTTGGTCCCTGTACCCGATGCCGGTGGGGAACTATTTTTTTATATTTTTAAATGTATTTTTTATATGTATATTTAAAAATGTAAATTTATATGTTGTTTATATTTAATAAAGAGGAATAATAATAATAGCGAAAGTAAAATTATTATGACAAATACACGATTTTGATGTCGATTTTCTCCCCTAGTATCAGTAGTCCGATTAAATAGTCCGATGATCGAACTACTGAGACTTTTCTGGCTCAGTAGTCCGATGATGCAGATGATTATAAATCATCGGACTACTGAGTCTTTTAGTCCGATTCGGCATTCCGAAATAAGAAATGGATGCAGTAGTATTAACATTCATTTTGCGTACGTATTTATTTTTCCCACATGCTAAATATTAAGCATTTTTTTATACAAAAAAATAGCATGTTAAAAAAAATGCAAAAGAAATGTTAATTCTACTGCATCCATTTCTTATTTCGGAATGCCGAATGTCAAAATTAGCATGTTGGAAAAAATAAATATGCAAAACAAACGTTAATACTACTGCATCCATTTCGTATTCCGGAATGTCGAATCGGACTAAAAGACCCAGTAGTCCGATGATTTATAATCATCTGCATCATCGGACTACTGAGTCGAATAAGTCTCAGTAGTTCGATCATCGGACTATTTAATCGGACTACTGATACTAGGGGGATTTTCTTATCTATTCAAAGTGTAACACTATCTTTTATTGCACTTTTTTCGTTTATTTTTAACACGTTTTTTTTTAATGGATCATATTTAAAACAAATTCTATATTAAAATACCTTAGTAGAGTCATGAGATGGTGCACGAAGTCCCCTTGCGAGAGCAGCAGGTACCGCCTATGAGCGGCGAGATGGTCCAACAGGTGGTGATGCTCTGTAAGCGCCGCCAATAGACGAGCCGAAGCGACCGCGTGAGCCGCCGCTACACCTTCACGAAGACCCGGGGCTTCCCACCATGCTAGGTCTTCAGCGCAGTCGCCTGATCAATACACAACCCGTTTAAAAAGTAGTTTTAACGATTCTTACAACTATGTGGGTTTAGTTACCTACGTTACGCACACTTTGACCAAATTTGCAGAAAATTAGGGTGCCATCAAATTAAAGGCGCGAGAAAGCGCCGCAGTGGCGCCACAGTGGCTCGCCAGACGCGCCACCACCAGTTTTCATACAATATTTAGAAGCGCCGTTGCAGCGCCACGGACGCGCCACAACTGCGCTTCTAAAACTTGTATGAAAACTAGTGGTGGCGCGTCTAGAGCACCACTGCGGCGTTTCCTCGCGCCTCTAATTTGACGGACTTGGTACAGGATTTGTACCACTCATCACTCACGCGTGCGCGTGGTCACTGGGCGGCGCGTCCAACTGTCCCGGCTCGTCCTGGCACGCCTCCCGCATGAACACCACGCTCCTGGGAGACTCGGTACAGGATCTGTACCACTCGTCACTCACCGGTCTGCGGCTTGAGCAGCGCGTGCAGGTGGTGCGCGTGGTCGCTGGGCGGCGCGTCCAACTGGCCCGGCTCGTCCTGGCACGCCTCCCGCATGAACACCACGCTCCTGGGGGACTCGGTACAGGATCTGTACCACTCGTCACTCACCGGTCTGCGGCTTGAGCAGCGCGTGCAGGTGGTGCGCGTGGTCGCTGGGCGGCGCGTCCAACTGGCCCGGCTCGTCCTGGCACGCCTCCCGCATGAACACCACGCTCCTGGGGGACTCGGTACAGGATCTGTACCACTCGTCACTCACCGGTCTGCGGCTTGAGCAGCGCGTGCAGGTGGTGCGCGTGGTCGCTGGGCGGCGCGTCCAACTGGCCCGGCTCGTCCTGGCACGCCTCCCGCATGAACACCACGCTCCTGGGGGACTCGGTACAGGATCTGTACCACTCGTCACTCACCGGTCTGCGGCTTGAGCAGCGCGTGCAGGTGGTGCGCGTGGTCGCTGGGCGGCGCGTCCAACTGGCCCGGCTCGTCCTGGCACGCCTCCCGCATGAACACCACGCTCCTGGGGGACTCGGTACAGGATCTGTACCACTCGTCACTCACCGGTCTGCGGCTTGAGCAGCGCGTGCAGGTGGTGCGCGTGGTCGCTGGGCGGCGCGTCCAACTGGCCCGGCTCGTCCTGGCACGCCTCCCGCATGAACACCACGCTCCTGGGGGACTCGGTACAGGATCTGTACCACTCGTCACTCACCGGTCTGCGGCTTGAGCAGCGCGTGCAGGTGGTGCGCGTGGTCGCTGGGCGGCGCGTCCAACTGGCCCGGCTCGTCCTGGCACGCCTCCCGCATGAACACCACGCTCCTGGGGGACTCGGTACAGGATCTGTACCACTCGTCACTCACCGGTCTGCGGCTTGAGCAGCGCGTGCAGGTGGTGCGCGTGGTCGCTGGGCGGCGCGTCCAACTGGCCCGGCTCGTCCTGGCACGCCTCCCGCATGAACACCACGCTCCTGGGGGACTCGGTACAGGATCTGTACCACTCGTCACTCACCGGTCTGCGGCTTGAGCAGCGCGTGCAGGTGGTGCGCGTGGTCGCTGGGCGGCGCGTCCAACTGGCCCGGCTCGTCCTGGCACGCCTCCCGCATGAACACCACGCTCCTGGGGGACTCGGTACAGGATCTGTACCACTCGTCACTCACCGGTCTGCGGCTTGAGCAGCGCGTGCAGGTGGTGCGCGTGGTCGCTGGGCGGCGCGTCCAACTGGCCCGGCTCGTCCTGGCACGCCTCGCGCATGAATACTACGCTCTTGCCCGTAGCCAGGATCTGCGCCGCCTGCTCGCGCGACATGAACGATGGCACCATCCACTCGCTGAAATCAAAAGTCAGACACTTTATTCCATCTGGTGGATTCTATACTTCTTTGACACCACATGAGAATTCTGTGTAATGTGTCAAATTTTATCAGTACACGATACATACCGCACCCTGTATTTATCGTGCCACATTCTGTCGATCGGGACGCCACTCCGGCTCTCTATGAAGAACTCGTTAAATCGGTCGTCAATTTCTCCTGCAAAAGAAATATGATAATCAACCAAACAATTACAAACTTGCTTTAAGATTACTTGCTTTATGAAATATATCCATACCGTGTAATAGCCACCGTGTCAGCATCAGCAGCAGCGGGTATGTGAGCGCAGTTAGCAGCCGCCGTGCGAGCGTCGCCACGCGCTCGTCGCCGTGACGCACGAACTTGTGCACGCACGACGCTAGCTCGCCACCTGTTCACACATATCCATCTCATTAGTGATATAGGTGGGGTTGCATCACACCCATGGCTAATGTCAATTAATCTGGGAGGAATGGAGCATGAGCAGGAACGATTACGGAAGGCAAGATGCGTTTCTGGGGTCACTGCCTATTGGGTAAAATAGGAAAGCCGGGAGTTCATCTCGCCCTCAAAGTTTATGGAGATAGGTACAATCGGCGCGTAAGGCTTACCCTTCTTGTGGTGCGCGGCGTGCGCGATGTTGGCGAGCCACGTGAGGCGGTGCAGCGGCTCCTGCGCCCACACGCACACGCGCCGCAGCGTGCCGCCGCCGCCGTCGCTCTCGCACGCCTGCCATCACACGCACACATCACACATCACACACTGTCGTACTAAAGTGACGACACATAACTGGGTTTTATTTTATTTATGATCTTTGAAGTGTATTAAATTAAAATATTTTTATTCATATAGGTACTTGTACTGCTTCTACATTCACTGCCAGATTCACATTGCACTAGGGCATGGGCTGTAATAAGTACTCACGACCACTCTTCTTTAATCGGTATTTATGAGGACTTATAGTAAGTATTCCTCAATTATTGTGGCAAATAGTAAACTGTGGTGTCACTAATAACCAGGCAGGTCAAAAAAAAAAGCAAAATATTGTGACATCATACCTGGGTTTGCAGGAGAGCAACACTTCGGTAATATTCCGTGAGTTCATCTCTTATCGACGCTACAAGACCTTCGCCCATTAAACCTGTAAGGAAAAACTTCTAAGTCAAATCAACTCAATACCTATTCAAAGTGTTTCAAATATAATTGGGTTTAATCTCTAATCTCTACTTAATTTATAAATGCAAAAGTAGCTCTTTATGTTATGTTTTCACTTTTTATTTGAGTCTTAAGTAAATATGACTGCCTTGTTGGTCTAGAACTCTAGAGTTTGAATACAGATCACAAGGTTGTGGATTCGATTTCCACCAAAGACAAAAATTTGTGTGATCCATAACCATAACACAAGCAGGTTATTCCTAGCTTACTTTACGATCAGATAATAATTATTTACTAGCTGACCCTCGCAACTTCGTTTACGTCACATAATGTGCAGGAAAGGAGAGGTAATTCTTCATCAGACTCGTCAAGCACCGTGTGAAACGGCACTGTTTGCTTAATCATAAAAGAGCTTGAAGATTAAGGCTATTCTATAACAATTCAGTCCGCGCCGAAGGCTGACTGATGAAGACTGAATTATTTTACGACAGCCTTAATAATTAAGCTCTTTTATGATTAAGCGAACACGCCCGTTTAGATTTACCCTCTCAATTAAAGGAACCCTTGAATTCTAGGTTTGGCGAAAGTTGAGATACCTCTCATTTCTGAACTACAAACCCCTCAATCTTCAAAACTTGGGTCGAAAAATCCTTAAAGTACTCCCTTTCCAATACTAAAAAAATATTTGAAATCGCATCACGCGTTGAGAAATTACAATTGAAAAACCATTTTATCTTTCATCCCCGCTCCCGCAGGAACCGCGCAAAACTTCGAGATCAAAAGTATCCTAGAACCTTCCTCGGACTATAAGCTCGGATTGTACCAAGTTTCATTCAAATCGGTTAAGTAGTTTTGGCGTGATACTTATTCGGGATACAGACAGACAGACAGACAGACAGACAGACAGACAGACAGACAGACAGACATGAAAAATTTAAATCACATTTTCGGCTTCAGTATCGATTAGAGAACACCCTACAATTAAAATTTTCAAAATATCTTCCATGTACAGACTCTCGACCCGCAACAGTTTTATTATATGTATAGATTAAAAAAACTTGAGAGGTGTCAAGGGACACCCGGATGAAACGAAGTTCCTTTCGAATAATTAGTGTTAAGTAAAAGTAAATGTAAGATTTAAAATGTAATTGTAAAAACGAAAACAAAAACAACAATAAACGACGAAACGAAAATAACTGGCTTGCTTTCTATGAGACAGAGCGAGAGAGAGACAGACAGAGAAACACGCGCTATTGGTCCAAAAAATTGTGTAGAAAGTGTCGGTCTTAATTTTTTCCATCTAGCCCAGGGGTCGGCAACCTTTTGAGTCGGAAGAGCCAAAAATGCCGATTTTGAAATTACAACATTTTCAAGAGCCACAAAATCTTTTTTGGTCATACGAACCCCCCCCCCCCCCCCCCCAGAAGTGGGATAAGACCATAGTCCACGGAGAGAGACTGCGGACCAAGTGTTTCGCGAGCTCTGGGATCATCCTTTTCCAAGGGCGTACCCAGAACTTATGGTCATGGGCAGATGGTAGCGGTAGCGCACCATGTGGTTTTTGAGGATTTCCAAAGGTAAAAAAAACAGGGTGATTATGTGGCATTCTCCAAAATTGGTATATCCACTAAAACCATGGGGTGTTCCTTCTTGTCGCTATTGTTGAGTTACAGAAAAGGCAAGCACAGCTTCTGCAGTCCAACATGCGCTGCCTGCAACAGGCTGGACTCTATAGGGTCCAAAAAAAAATACCTACCAAAACTTCACTGCTGCGACCCCAGAACATGAAGGGCGCGTCTTAGTCAGTCGTGCGACTGACTGAGACTGCTGGCATAAAACTCCTGTCGTCGTCGACCACGCGTTCACTTTTTTTTTTAGAATTTGTCCCACGTAATAGGTGGTGAACCGTATTGCCGTGTTGAGATAGACAGGCGCAGGTTGTGACTGCCTGCTGTTGAAATTTTTCAAGCCGCCTAAAAAGGCCTTCTCTTGGCTTAACGACTGCCATTTTACTGGCAACCGGGACCATCGGCTTAACGTGCCTTACGAAGCACGGAGACGCTCAAATAAATGTCACAAAGTGGTCACATGGACGGTCACCCATCGAAGGACTGACCATAGTGAAAGTTGTAGAACACTGAGTCCTTCTTGTCGCTATTTTTGAGTTACAGGAAAAGTAAGCGTACAACTTCTGCAGTCCAACATGCACTGCCTGCAACAGGCTGAACTCTGTGGGGTCAAAAAAAAAATTATCCGCCAAAACTTCACTTCACTGGCCCGTTGCGGACATAGCAACAGAATCCTATTAGAAAGAAAATGGTGCTATTAGAAAGAAAATGGTGCTCCAACTGGTCCGGCCAAACTGGTGCTCCATATAACACTTTCGAGCACAAAACACCACCTATACGCGTGGTTGCTTGTTTCTCTGCTAGTACCTAAGGCTGTTGTAGTGTTTATAAAAATGATTTTTTTGATAATTGTGGGTGGAACTAAAGAGCCGCAGCTTCACTTCCAAAGAGCCGCATGTGGCTCGCGAGCCGCGCTTTGCCGACCCCTGATCTAGCCCCCTTTCGCAACGCGTCATAAGGAACTTCGTTCCAAAAATAATCTCCTATGAAAACACTGACCTTGTGGCATGAGTCCAGAAGACGGGTCGATGAATTCCTTGAGTCGGTCGTGCAGGAAGCCAAGGTGAGCGATGCGCGCATGCAATATGTTATGTGGCCGCGGGCAGGTTGTAGCTCCACGTGTACGCACACCCGTCGCAGCTAGCACCGCCTCACGGACGCACGATCGTTCATTTACTCGGTCTGGAGAATCACTTTCAATTTCATTATTCAGTTACTTAAAGTCGGATTTTTAATCTCAGTCAGTAAAATGACAAGTGCAACTGTCACTGATACAAAAAAGGGTGACCCGCTACAATAGTGATGTTCGACAATCAATAGACTTAGACATTTTTTATTTTATTAGGTGTGAAAGTGTTTTTTTATAGAATTATAATTTTATATTGTAAATATAAAATTTACGACTATAATACGACTGCCTCTGTGGCGCAGTCGGTAGTAATACCGCCTGGAGGTCGTGGGTTCGATTCCCACCGGAGACAAATATTTGTGTAACCCATAAATATTTGTTTCAAGAGTCTGGGTGTTTCTATATATTATATGTATGTATTTAAAAAGTATATAAGTATTAATATCTGTGGTCTGATACCCATAACACAAGCAGGTGATTCCTAGCTTACTTTGGGATCAGATAGCGTTGTGTGAAATGTCCAAGAATATTTATTTATTTATTTATTATATGTAATATCTATTACATATTTACAATACGTATTTTATGTGGGGTGCGATGGGGCCCTACCAGCATCCCCGGGGTCCAAGCCAGCCTCACCTGCCAGTGGTGCACCTGCCGATTAACGGACGAGGTCGTGGCGTAGAGAAGGAATACTCGAAATGAAACCCTGTACCAACCCGTTTGGCCAGCTTGGTACAGTAAGGCCAATGAAACCCTCCCAAATATGATAAGTCATACAAAGCAACGGCCCCCAGTTCCCGGCACTTCCGCTGTCCCCGATTAAGGTCGCAGGGACTGACTGGATGCAGAAGGCGCAGGACCGTGTGTTGTGGCGTGATTTAGGAGAGGCCTACGTCCAGCAGTGGACTAATATAGGCTGATTTGTTTAAATGTACCTATATAAAATAAAATAAAATAAATATTAATATTCATGGACATTTCACACAACGCTATCTGATCCCAAAGTAAGCTAGGAATAACCTGCTTGTGTTATGGGTATCAGACCACGGATATTAATACTTATTTACTTTTTTAAATACATACATATTATCTTAGATCATCTAACCACAGGATGCGCCTTACTTAAGCATTGTTTTCTGCCATTGCACATGACCATTTGGTCTTTTGGCTTTATAAAAAGCACTGTACATCAGTACATCATTTTATATGATTAAACTAGTTCCTTTTTATTGTAGTTGACTGTACAATAAAAATTAACACAACAGCCATTACGCGTTTGTCGATTAATACATTTTTAAATGTAATGAAATTTTATATTTCTTTGTGTTTCCCCCTTCACCCGCTATGAAAACTGGCAGAATATTTTTGTATGCGGTGGTTCGCAAAGGCTAGTCCCGTGATATATGGTCTAAGCATATTATACATAGTAAGACCCAGACTCTCGAGACAAACATGGGTCACACAAATATTTGTCTCCAGTAGGAATCGAACCCACGACCTCCAGCGCCGCAAGCGGTATCACTACCGACTGCGTCACAGGCAGTCGATATAATATGATTGGAGAAATATGGACCTTACCAGCATATTAAATTTGCTTGCTATTACATTATTATAAAAGCTGATAAAAAAGCTTAAGAAGATATGACTTGTGGTTATGTATTATGCAAAATAACCAAATGGTCGTAGAAAAAAATTATTTAAGGACAGTTTTAATTTTTTGTCATCAAAGTATTTTTCATGAAATTATTTTCAAGGTAAATTGGTGTGAAATGTTTGTATAAAACAAACTATGGTTCCTAGAGAAGTGATTATATTTAAATGTAGCCAAATAATTTTGGAGCAATCGAGATCCAAATTGTTTGTTTACTGCATTGTTTGAATGGGTTGAAATACGATATAATGTGGTTTTATGTAATATTTAATTACTGTTTGATATTGGATAAAAAATATAATCTCGACTAACTTGTTGTTGACTTAATTGTAAACCTCGATTCAACCACATCACTATTTATTTGTGACAAGAAACCCGCAACACTGAAATAGTAGATTGTTAACCGAGGGTGGAAAGAATCAATTCCCGAGGTATTTAGACGCCTGAGCGCAGCGAGGGCGGCTATAGTCCGAGTCGGAATTGATTCTTTTACCCGAGTTAAACACTCTACTTTTCATTTCAAATACGAGGAAAATAAAACTAATAATAAGATTCAAACCTTACCATAAAAGATTATTACCAATTGTTTTGAAATCTGTTACATTACAGATAAATAACAACTACATTATGTCGACTTTTTAAATTTTAAATATGGAACTCACCGCGTAATTGTTGCAGAGATTACCGGCCCCATACACGTACAATATTATTGACTCAATAATATTGTACGTGTATGGCTAGTCCCGTGATATATGGTCTAAGATCCGAATATAGTCTGTTCAAACCTCATTAATACCAATTCACGTTCAATTTATTGCTATATTGATCAATATTATTGTACGTGTATGGGGCCGGAAGAAATTTTCGTTAAGTTCACACTGGCTGTTTGGAAAATCGCATGGGCGCAGCATTTTTTTTTTTACACAAATATCTTCACTATCACCGCTGACCTGTCAGCAGTTCTATTTTTAAAGTTCATTCCGGCCCTTGGGTGGGAAGTAATTTGTATGAGTTTTTCCCTCCCTAGGGAGGGAAACAGCATTTTCCACCCAATAGTCAGATCAAGAAAACACTATTTTCCGAGTATGAGAAATGAAAATGTCATTTTACTGACTCGAATTAAAAATCGTAGTATAGTGACCGTTTCCTTCCAATTTGGAATCACCATGACCAAGAGAATATCCACAAATATTTATTTTTTGATTTCATTACAATTAGTTTGGACTGCCTCTGTGGCGCAGTCGGTAGTGATACCGCCTGCGGCGCTGGACGTCGTGGGTTCGATTCCCACCGGAGACAAATATTTGTGTGACCCATAAATGTTTGTCTCAAGAGTCTGGGTGTTTCTATGTATAATATGTATGTATTTAAAAGTATATAAGTATTAATATCCATGGTCTGATACCCATAACACAAGCAGGTTATTCCTAGCTTACTTTGGGATCAGATAGCATTGTGTGAAATGTCCGTGAATATTTATTATTTTTTATTATTAGTTGTTGCAATATGTGTACATGTTGTTGTGGCCTATGGTCAGCCAGAAGTGCTGTTACAACTCTCCAAATTGATCCCGAACAGCAACTTGATATGGCAATCAAGTTTCTGGATCGATTTAAACCTAATTTAGACCTAAACACTAAGAAATAGTACTTATAGGTAGTATTTACTTACAGTATTTATTTACAATATTTATTATTCTCTTTCTACAACGAAGCATGCAAGTATTGTACGCGCCACAGCACTATTGTGCAAGTTCGCAAGGTAGTTTCATTAATTTCTAAACTGTTCTAACCTTATACAACAACTATATCACATTAAAAACATTTACCGGTTTTCGAAATGAATTTAAGTGATGGTTTTTGAGCACATGACCTCCAACTCTGTGTGGGATTGACATTTACATTAAATTCATTAAATAAATGCAACTGACCTGTCCGTGGCAATGCAACAATCATGTTACTGTTATTAGATGGTAAACTCTGGTTGGAGCCCTGTTTCTTTATCAAATTGCTGCCCCAGCCCATTGATCCAATAGTACTCTTGCTAGTACTGGAATCTTGACCAGAAATGCCAATACTTGATCTCTATAACAAATTGCATTTTGTAAGGTTTCATTGTTTTTACCTGATTTCTGCAATGGCAACTTTAAATAATGAGTGGTGGGGAATGTTTATAGAAAGCGGCAACGCCATTTTGTGGGGCTCAGTCTTAAACTAGACATCGGTAGATAAAGTATATGGGCAATGGGGAACATAGTTAGCGGTGGAAGGTGAGTGTTTATGCGCATTGAAAGGCGGCCGTCTCAAACCTGCTGATTGCGTTGCAAGCCCCAGACACTGTTGAAATGTTCTTCCTTGTGCCACGCGGTGTATAAGGTTTCCTAGTTATACTTATGTTATGTGAAAATAAAGAAACAGTGAAGATATCCCTGTGTTTTCTTCGGAAGTTTTACAATTTTAAAGTCATTTTTCTTATGCCATCCTTTATTAAGTATACATACAGTACTATTATGCATTAAGTACTTACAGTGACATTTAGCAGCGGTACTGGGAAGAGTTGCTGGGTAGATTCTGAATGCTGAGGCATCTCTGACAGAGCCAGTAATAAACCCAGCACTGACACCCTTTGCTTCAAAATGAACTAAAAAGTGTAAAAAATGTTATTTAATATTTATAATCATAATCATTTATTCAATGTGAAACACAGGTAAATACAAATACATTATTCGAGTTGTTATGTGTAAATGCAGATTTCAATAAAGACATAGTCAGTTTTGTATTTGTTGATTAATAAAACTGAAGATTCCTGTCCTTGTAATATAGTAAAGAGGTATAGAAGCAGATAAATACATGAACACTAAGGTAGATTTATAATAAAGAGATCCCAAAATTTCTGTATCACCTTTGCCGTTTTGTAAATGATAATTTGAAAAAAAATATCAGAATCAATGAGAATAATCATGAGATTGATGGCCACTAAAACAGACACAATAATAAATGAAACAAGTACTCACAGATGTTTTAAGTTTGGAATAGCATTCATTGAATTTTTCTACATCTTGTGCTGATACACCAGATAGTTTCGACTGAATTTTCTGACAGAGCAGCCTCTCATCCTGAACACTTCGAGTTTTTTCACCCGTAGATGAAAGATATGATACAGCCAGTTCATATGCACCATCTATACCAAACAATTTTGTTACACAATAAACATATACACATAACATTGAGATAAAAATAAAGTCTACATGGACAACAGCTTACATCCATAATTAACAAAGTTTGGCAATAATAATTTACAATATTCTTGTATAATATCCATACGGGATGAGTAAAGACTTTCTAAACACACACAAATTAAAATAAACCATAGAATGCATTTAAAACAGGTGTAAGTATGACACAATGATACTTTAATGTTTATTATAAAAACAATATTTTGAAAATAGAACCCACCTGGATCCAGTGACAATCCCAAACACAATTTTTGTAACAGTCCAGTGAGATTATTTGAGGATAAATCCATTATTATATATTAATTTATCTAACAAAAGCAAACAATTTTCCGGTGGCTAAATGCACTGGCATCACAATATTTACTAGTTAATTTTTTCAAATGTCAAATTCAGACAATTAAAAGGGAATTCTCTCTGACTTTCAACATCGCAGTTAATTACTAATCTGTCGACAATCTTAAAATAGATCGTTATGATATATAACAATAATAATTCTGAGTTAAATTTTTACTAGATATTAAATTAAAATTATTTTTCACCGAACATTTTAATTTAATTTATTTGAATTAATTGACAAGGCAATGACAAATGACAACAACATCGACAGTTGACATGCATCAATTTCACGCTTTTTTAAAATATTTGTATAAGGCTTTTGACTTAGCCATTCAGAGCGGTCCAAGCGGTCCAAGTCCTCTTTAGGTCCAAGGCGCAAAACGCGCAAAGATCTAATGCTCCCTCCACATTACTCGCGAAGTTGAACGAAGTTGGACGAGTACGATAGTGAAGGGCTACTTGACTTCGTAAAAAATTTTCTTTGACTCGGGCAACTTCGCCGACGAACTTCGTTCAACTTCGCGTCTAATGTAGAGCAAGCATAAAACTATGTTTACACTGTGCTCATCATCATTGCACGCACAAATGTTTATTCAGCTACAAATCTCACACCTAATTTTTATGGACTCGAAACACGGTCAATCTGCACTTTTCATGCCTGAAAAATATGAATGAAAGTTGCTTCAGACTACGTCGTCCTTTCTTTGCCTAATGTGTGTGTGCAGTGCAATGCGTGCATCGCCGACGTGTATACACACGATATTGACAAGGCATGACAATTGCAGTTTGACCGTGTTGGGAACTTGGGAGCCCATTAATTAACTTTCGTCGACATCATTTGCCCGTGGTACCCGAAGTACTACTGGTATTACCTTGAGTAAAAAAATAACCGCGGTACCACCAAGCACTCCCTTGTGACACTGGTAATTAAATTTTTCACGGGGTTTCACTGGATCAAAAATAAATGAAGATCTGTAAAAACAAATGAATATCGGCAAAAACAAATGAAAATCTGTAAAAACAAACGTAGATCGGTAAAAACTAAAGTAGATGGTTAAAAAACAAATGAAGATAGGTGAAAACACAAATGGAGACCGGTAAAAACAACTGAAGATCGGTGAAAACAAGTGAAGATTAGTAAAATCAAATAACGATTAAATTTAATTTTGTAAATAGTTATTACGCTTTAATGTACATACCATTTGTTTATTATTTTATTGAATAAATTATTTAGATACACAGCAAAAAAATAAAAAATAAATAACGATTGGAACTGAAAAACGAAAAGCCGAAATCCTCTGTCGAACCATAAAAACCTGCAACAACCTGCCTGCTGGTTCTTAAAGTGGAGCTTGAAGAGGAACATCATAGGGCCGCCAACTTGAGGACCACAGTCTATAGTCTCATAGCTCGCTGTGCAACCTTGAAGACATGGACTAGCCCCACCGTAACGCTGAGGCCACACTTGCGGTTACCGCGGCGGTTTCAAACCTCAAAATGGCAAATTATTGACTTGATTTCATTGGTTTTGACAGTTTACAGTAAGGGCGAGGCCGCACTTGCGGTTATCGCGGAGGTTTCTAACCTCAAAATGTCAAAACATTGACTTGATTTCATTGATTTTGACAGTTTGATGACATTTTGAGGTTAGAAACCGCCGCGGAACAACGCAAATGCGGCCTCGCACTTAGTATTTGACATTTTGAGGTTAGAAACCGCCACGGTAAACCGCAAGCGTGGCCTCGGCCTCACAGCGTTTGTGTCTACGACTCAACACCGTATTTCTTAACTGGTAGGACGCACTGATAGTCCATTACCTGTGAAATCTTATTCCATAATTTTTTTTTATTTTTGGGAAATTCTTTTACTTAATTCGGACTCAGAGAATTCTAAAACTTTCAGATATCATTTAATTTTGTGTGCTTAAACTTAAAGCAAACAAGGACATTATTTAATTTTGTGTGTTTAACTTAAAACAACAAATAGACAAGCCATCACGTAGTATTGTATTCTCTTTGCAAGCCATCACCAATTTAAAAAAAAGATTTGTTTTGCAGTGTGACCATTTGTGGCAGATTTCTGCCATTTTGGCAGATTTTGCTCCTAAATTTTGTCTGTGGCAGATCATGCTGACGATTTACTAAAGTGGCAGATTTCGGCAGATTTAAAATATTTTAAGAAAATTCACATTACCTTATATAAATTTTCAATGAATTCATCTTTTTTTAAAAGTAATAACATCAGGTTTCATATAAAATTAGATTACACATTATTTTATCAAACTGAAAACTTCTATTTCATGGCCAAATTATACGGGAATTTTCCCGCTTTTACTGTTTATAAACAAATGAATCTTATGATTATGAACTTGTAATCAAACCGAAATAGAGTTCATATTCTTTATTGATTTGGTGTCCAATCAACTTTCGATTTTATTTCTTTCTCTTTTGATGTGTATCGTGAGCGGTTCTGTGTAACGAATTATTAACATTAATTAACTATTTCATTATATTATTATTTTATTATGAAGTGAAAAAAGAGAACTTGGCCCAGACGGGACTTGAACCCGCAACCTTTGCCTAATCCAGGGCAAAGCTCTAACTAATTGAGCTACGGGAGCCGTACCGATACAAGTTGAAATTCTCCACCTTATTGTAACCGCCATTTAAGATTTTGTGAAAAAATTAGCATACTAATTGTTTTAAATATTTTATCTATTAATTAACTAATCTAAAATTTCAATGAATTCATCTTATTAAAAGTATTACATCAGGTTTCACATAAAAATATGAAACCTGATGTAATTACGTTAACTTTAAACTTAGCATATATTTTTCCAACGTAGTAGCCGAAAACAACATTCAAAGAGTTGAGATGTCAAACTTCGACAAATTAAATTTAATTAAAATGTAAGAAACTTGTTAGAGTCAGGTGGAAATAGCCACCACCAGCACCATTTTGAGTGTAGACAAATTTTGGGGAGCGATTGGAAAATTTCTGAACGCGAATGGGGCTACAAAATATTCAAACATAACGAATCTCGCGTAAGCGTTAATATGTTTGCGGATGTCCAACGCTTCGTGCTAAAGAATATTCTCTCAGGTGAATTACATATTTTTGGCAGTTTTGGCTACAAGTGTGGCAGATTTTGGCAGATTTTTTGCCCAGTCTGTGGCAGATTCGCCAATTCTGATATGGTCACACTGTTGTTTTGACTTTGGCTCATTTGACATTTAGCGTCTGGCGACTCGACTCGCGCTTCGCGAACGAACTCGCTATTATTCTTACGTAGTATTGTATTCTCTTTGGCTATTATTGTAATCTCTTTGGAACTCGCTCGCTAGTTATCTTACAGTGCTCAGTGGTAGTAATTTTATTAAATTCTCTTTGTCTTGAAGTGCAAGGAAGGAAGCTAAAAGCAAGGCAAGCTGTGTATCGCGTATTTTCCTCCATCCCAATAATATAATGAATCCTAAAAGTCCAGAAGCCCGTACTCGAGATGAGAAACCATTTGAAGGAATGGCTATTTCTAACTCCGAATCGCTTAAAAAGCTATCTAGTCGTAGTCCATGTCCTAGCTGTGGGAAATCACGAATGTATTTCTGTTACACATGTTTCGTTCCAGTGACATCTCTTGAGGGACAAATTCCCGTGTGTAAAGTGAGTATGGTTACAGAATGCTTCTCTTATTATTAATAATTATTAGTTCTTCTAATTATTCACCAATTCTTTTTCCTTTAGCTTCCATTAAAAGTTGACATAATTAAGCATCAGCGTGAAATAGACGGAAAAAGTACCTCTGCCCATGCAGCTGTTCTGGCGCCACAAGATGTTAATGTTTATATATATCCAGATGTACCAGACTATGCTCTAGATGGCAGAACTGTTCTATTATATCCAGGGGCAGAGGCAAAAACAGTTCAAGATTTATATTCAGATACAAATCTCACACCAAGCTATTCAGAACTTTTGCTAGCTACTTTACCACCAGGATATAACGTTGGGACATTAATGACTAAAGTATTCAATAAATATGATGAGGGAAAGAAAATACACCATGTGGAAAAGCTACCAATTGACAGAGTAGTGTTGATAGATAGTACTTGGAATCAAAGTCGTGGAATTTATACAGATGAAAGGTTACAAAGGATACCAAAAGTAGTATTACAGAACAGACCTTCACAATTTTGGCGTCACCAACGTGGCAGTCCTAGATGGTATCTTTCAACAATAGAAGCATTACATCAGTTACTATTAGAGATACATTTATGTGCCTGGGGGAGAAGTGAATCTTACCATTCCGATCTCACACATCATTATCCTGTCCATAAAACACAAGACATACATCCACAATGTCATCCGTATGAGGGACAGTATGACAATCTTTTATATTTCTTTAAATTCCTGTATGAAAAATTACATGTTTTATATAAACATGAGGATTTGTTAGCATATAAGAGACCAATGAAATAGTTATCGATAATTGATTTGTGAAGACATTTCATGTGAGAAAATTGGAACCTCCGAGCTCCTGGGATGGTACAAATGTGAAAAATGATTACTAATAAAGTATTTAGTGTTTATTTACTAAATTAGTTTCTATTTATTACATAAGTACTTAACATATTTAATTTTTGCATTTATTATAAAAGGAAAATGTTGAATTATACACTGCAAATAATAGATTCAAAAAATGCTTTTCTTGCCTGTGGTACTTAACCACTAGAAAAAAATCCCCATAGCGCTATCAAGGAATGGCAGTAGTACCAAACAATTAAGTACTAACTAGTAAACTTATTATTAAGTTATTTTTGTAATAACTGATTTGAAAAATTCTTTCACTGTTTGGAAGCTACACTCTTCCCAGTGAACATAGGCAATATTTTATTCCCGTATTCCCACGGGAACGGGAGCTACGCGCGGTAAGCCGCGTGACGTCCTCTAGTATCATTTGAAGTTACAATTTTTTGCGCAACTGTACATACATAGAAATAAAATCTTTTTATTTTCAAATTAAATCAGCTCAAATTTATTACCGTTTCATACGACTACTTCATGACTATTTTTTGGCATAAACTTTAAACCGAAAATTGCAGGCGTTCCGGAGAAATTTGAAGTTTTCAAATATATCATAGATCATAATCCTCATCAGGGTACCTTATTATCTCTGTAACCTTTTATGGACTATTTCTGAGATTTGTCAGGTCGTTACGACAATTTTTTGCCGCCTTACCCAATTCGATAGACTTTACCGTTTGCTTGCACCAGAGATGAGGATTACAGCTTGACGTTCAAGCCATAATCTTCACTAACCTATAGCTATAACACCGAAACTATAATGCGACTATTTTTTTTACATGTATGACTATTTATGACTATTTTTTAGCGTTGTCAAAATTCGATTTCATTGAGATTTCAAATATGAGGATTACGTGTTTTTCTTGCTGCTATAACAAATACCAAAACAGAAAAACACTAATATTTAGGTAAGGGGCTCCCATTCAACAAACGTGATATTTTTTGTATGAATAACAGCAACAAGCAGATGCTTGAAATGCTCACAGAACATTGAGATTGAGCTGTATATTTTTTGACTTTTTCATGAAATATAAATCATTTTATTAAAATAAAATGGACATTTAAGACTCTCATGCAACAAACGTTTTCTTGTCATTTTCTGGTACAGAACCCTCCGTTCGCGAGCCGACTCGCACTTAGCCGGTTTTATTAGTATGCTTGTTGTAAGTGGACAGGCAAGCCGACGTCGACGTCGCAGAACATACACCAAACAAATTAGTGATGTATTGCAAAATGGGCAGGTTCAAAGTACTCAAAACCGGCGTGCTTGCATGAAAGGTTTAATGAATGTAGAGGAAGCTAGTGAAGTATGTAAGGACGGAAGCAAATGGTAGGCTGTTGTCTCTGCCTACCCCGGAGGGGAAAAGGCGTGAGTATATATATGTAGTTTGTTGTAATAGCGGCAACAGAAATCCATAACCTGTGAAAACAGCTCTAGTTATCGCCGTTCTTGAGATGCAACCTCGTTATGGACAAACGGACAGCGAAAGTCTCATTAATCGAGTCGCGTTTTGTAAAAAAGTGAATTTACTTTTAAAGAAAAAATGCAGTGGTACTACTTACTGCATCATTTGGTAGAATAAAGGGCTAGCGACACGGTCAAACTGCAATTGTCAAGCCTCGTCAATATCATGTGTACATACACGTCAATGCACACACACATACAAAGAAATCACGCACACTGAAACAACTTCCATTCATAAATATCAGACTTGACTCAATATATTGACCCTTGTCGAGAGCCCTTATGAGAATTTTTTACCCAGGGTACCTACTTACGTTAGTAAACCACAAGCAAGAAAGGAAAACAAAAACTATGTACATAACTATTTTAATGTATTTTTTGTCAATTACAACAGCGTCAATAATACTAGTAATCACATTTTGACACTATCCTCTAATATATTTTTAGTCATCAAGATGTGCCACGATTCTTAGCAGGATGGAATTGATAGGCATTCCCGCTAAAAACTCGAAGTATATCATGGGAGTTAATGCAATCAATGGCTGACAATGACAATCATTGTCAGTGTACCTCATGGTTGGGTGCACATTACATAATGTTCATGTTTTTATATTAAGTAACATCTTGCGTATGTACGTAAAAAATAACTTTTAAAATGTCAAGTAATTTTTTTTTACTATTGAACTAGAAGATGCTTGCGGTTTCACCCGCGCCATATACCTTAAAATTTCCACATGTTTTTCTCTATGTGCCTATTTTATTTTCAAATATAAAGGAGCCCATGGCGATCTAGGGTAACAGCAAAAACAATGAGAGTTTTTCTATGTGTTGATTAAGAGTCCGTATGACGCTAATCAGTTGAAAGAAGATAGCAGATATCTATATCTATCTATACTGATATTATAAAGAGGAAAGATTTAATTGTTTGTTTGCATCTAATAAGCTCCGGAACTACTGGACCGATTTGAAAAATTCTTTCACTGTTGGGAAGCTACACTCTTCCCGGTGAACATAGTCTATATTATATTCCCACGGGAACGGGAGCTACGCGGGTGAAACCGCGTGACGTCCGCTAGTACATTTATAAGCGTACAGGAAAAAGTAAAGATAGATGCGCTCGGATTTTGTGCGCTTTTAACCAAATAAATTATAAAAGAACCAATACCATAAGGAAAAAATGGAGTTAAAGCAAATAAAGATTTTACTACTGTCTTTCTTACAAGTAAAATATATTGTAAAACCATTTTCAAACTTATAAGATCAAGTTTAAAATTTAACGAAAATGTGGTACTTTCAACAGAAAATCTATCGACATTTTATCAGTAATCGTGTTGTTAGCTTAGAGCATAATTAGTTAATTAACTGAAGTTGCTTTTGTATTTATTAAACCTCTCGAGTCCTGAGATCTAGATCAAAATAATAGTCTATTTAGCGTCATACGGACTCTTAAGGTGCGGTTCCACTTAGGCGGAGCGGAGAGGAGCTGTGGCGCGATTCACGGTGCGGAGCGGAGAAGAGATGTGGATTTAAAGCCATGTGATTGGTGAATCCCGGCACAGCTCGTCTCCGCCTCAGTGGAACCGCACCTTTAGGCTGCGGTTTCTATGAGGCGGAGTGGAGCGGGGCTGAGCTGCGAAAAGAGGTAGGTGTTTCCACTGAAGCGGAGCGGAGTTGGGTAGAGCGGAGCTGCTTTGCCTATTCGTATCGCCTGGTGCGTGAGTGTCCCAATGACACGGGTTCTCTCAGTCAGATCACACGCGAGTCAGCCGCCCCGCTCCGCGTCACTAGCCTGTTTTCCCGATATTTTAAACAATTCCGCTCCTCTCCGCCAATGCTGGTTTCCTTTGAAGCGGAGTGGAGAAGGGATGTGGATTTCAAACCATGTGACTGGTGAATCGCGGCACAGCTCGTTTCCGCTCTGCTCCGCTCCGCCTCGGTGGAACCACACCTTAATATTGGAATGATGTTTTCAAAAGAACAAAGAATAATAAAATAATAGTTAGGCTTTTCAACCGTGTCAATCTGCTACCCCCACATGAAATGACAATTTTAATTTACTTACAATATAAAAAGTTAGAGTTCATGTTTCGTTATCCATGGGATAAGATGGTTATTTTCGAATCTTTTTATGATTGAATATACAAACAGTATCCCTAATGGCTGATGTGGCCTGGTGTTATAGTTTACGTAAATCTAACACAAATACACTTCCGTCACTAGCACTAGCGCCGACCTTCGTACCACGAGAGTTCCAACACACCTCGAAAATTCCTCCAGTTCCTTTATATGAATGAACAAGTCCCCCTGTCTGTGTGGACCAAATGTGTACACATTTGTCGAATGAACCGCTGGCTAAGAATTTGCCATCGGGAGAGAAGGCTACACTATATACTGGCTCGGTGTGTTTGGTGAGAGTGTGGATACATACACCTCTCTCCACATCCCAAAGACGAACGGTCGAATCGAATGAAGCACTCGCTAAAATGAGGTTCATGTTTGGGTTCTGAGTTCCAGGGCCTGTTGGTGACCATTTGATTGTGTATATTTCCTTGGAATGAGCTTGTAAGTCGTGAACGCATGTGTCCTGTTTCATGGACCATATCTTCAATGTCATATCATCTGAACAAGATGCCAATAGTTGTCCTTGAGGATCCCATTTTATAGCATTTACTTCGTTCTGTAAAACAAAAGTGATATTAATAAAGGAAAACAATAGGCAAGCTCTAACAATTGCATTATCCCTATTAATATTATAAATGCGAAAGTAAGTCTGTCTGTTACGCTTTCACGCCTGAATCGCTGAATGGATTTAAATGAAATTTGGGATAACGGTAGGGCGAGTCCCTGGGAAGAACATAGGCTACTCTTTAACCGACTGCGCAAAAGGAGGGTAATGATTTTAAGCGATAACGACTTCTACGCGGGCGAAACCGCGGGAAACAACTAGTACAATATAAGCAAAAGGGTTTATGGAACACCTATAATCTCAAGGAGTACTAGTTCAAATTCATTCTTTTGGTGAGCCCGTTTATCGAGTATCATCACAATATTACGAAATACTTACAGTGTGACCTTGAAAACTTTTGATTGGTTTCTCTGCATTTAATTTGCACACGTGTATGCATTGATCAGTAGAGCACGAGGCAAATGAGGTGTTCGTTTGCCAATCAACATCTAAAGCAGGAGCCATGTGAAATGAGAATTGTTGAGTACATTGGCCAGTCGAGGCGTCCCATATAATTGTTGTTTTGTCCACCTGAAACATAACAGAGTAAATTAAGGCGCCACGCTAAGCACAAGACGCTGCACTTTTGTTCGCGTCTGACTGCAGCTGTATACGATGGACAGCCACGGATAAGTGTGACGCCTCGCTGCCTAAGGCGCAAGCCACACCGCCAGAAGGCGGGCGAAGCGAGATAAGGAAACTATGTAAACTACGCGAAATATTGGCGAACTAAACTATGGGCTTCACACCGAAAACTACGGACAGACGGGCGAAGCTGGCGAACTACACACTGCTATTAGAAAAACGAGGGTCGACTAGTCCGAGTACCCAAAACGGGGAGGACCGGCGAGCGGGCTGGTGGGCGAGCTAAGCTGGCGAAGCGGACGCGCCTAAAAAGGTGAATGAGTAGCTTCGCTGGAATCGTTGAATATTTCGTTAGCTTCGCTCGGATCGCTGACGTAGGTTAGTCGGTAGCTCGCGGTGTGAACCAAAGTATGTAAAGGGTGAAACGATGTTCGTCTTCCTAGCCCGCCCACTGGCGGTGTGGCTTGCGCTCAATGCTGCGTCCACATTTGCAACTTTTTATGGCACATTACGGTACCGTTCGGTACCGTTGAAAACAGCAGCTACGAGTTACGTGTTCGACACGATAATATGCTGATACGTTACAAAAGTGGATGCAGCATAAGTTTCATTGTTACATGTAACACACAATGATGCTGAGGGTAGGGGAAAATCCACCACTCGTCCGTTACCGCTATAAAGCACCACTTATTTTGCACACATTTTCTCAGCAATAATATTAGGTGATCACATTACCCCAGCACTCAAGATGTAGTTTCCTCGTTTATTCCATTTCAATGCAAATATAGGCCCTTTGTGCTGACCAAGAGTCGATGCCAGAGTACCGTCTGTGGTCCAGATACGAGCATAACCGTCATATGAACCCGTTGCTAATAGATTACCATCACACTGTAAAAAAACGAAATTTAGAAAAATTAAT
This sequence comes from Miltochrista miniata, assembly GCA_933228765.1. Classification (NCBI taxonomy): domain Eukaryota; kingdom Metazoa; phylum Arthropoda; class Insecta; order Lepidoptera; family Erebidae; genus Miltochrista; species Miltochrista miniata. The sequence continues at coordinate 17,592,188 of OW121749.1, read as the reverse complement.
GCATGCAGCTGCTTTGCTTTTTAGTTCTAAAACAGTAATATCGCAGCTTTATTCCCATACATAAATACTAGCAGAACAAAGAAGGTAGTTTTATTTAATTACTTTCAAAAACAATGCCATATGGTTTGGATAATGGTCCAGTTAAATAGTGATATCTACATACTTGTATGGTGTATTCAGAAAAATATAAAATATGTTTATCAGTTGCTTAGATCCCCTAGCACAAGTCAATATAGCTTGTCTGTCTTGGGCTAGATGGGGTTGTGAAAAAACTCATTCATTCATTAGTTTTCCACAGAAAAGAGCAGAGTCAATGTGACAGTGTAAAGTTTTATGAAAATACGTATTTTATGTTTTAAGAATACTTGATGCAAAAATTCATATCATTTTATATAATAAGCAAAAGAATATTGCATTGGACAGCAACTTACATTCCAATCCAAAGATGTGACATCTTTATTACTTGGCACCTCGGCACCTCCCTTTTGAATGCAGTGCCTTAAAACTAGCTGGTTGGGTGTAGTTGCTGGATTATCTGACATGTCCCATATTCTGAAAATAAATGTAAATCAAAATGGGAAAATAAGCAAAATCATTTAATAGTATTTACACATTACATTCAAGAAAAGAACGTGAACACAACATATGGCTACTCATTGAAATACCATACTACTGCTCGTTCGCTCTAACTTTGCCGCTCGGCTCCATACTAAAGTCGAATTTTTAATTAGACGAAGTAAATTGACAGCAACTAATGTCACTTCTTCATACAATGTTGCGTATTTTCTCATAGAAAATACGCAACATTGTATGACGTTGACATTGTAAGAAGTGACATTAGCTACTGTCAATTTACTTCGTCTAATTAACAATTCGGGTATACGACTCTACGCCAGCGGCAAAGTTAGAGCGAACGGGTAGTACAAAGAAATAATACGGTCGCAAGGAAAGTGAAGTGGCAGACGCGCACACACGCACGCGCACACACTCACACACACACACACACACACACGCGCGCGCACGCACGCGCGCGCACGCACGCACACACACACACACACACACACACACACACACACACACACACGCACGCACACACACACACACACACTCGCCCGTCGCCTGCACACACACATACACACACGCACATTCGCGATCGCAGGCACCCACGCACGGACCACACACACATGCACTGACATACTTATCATCCATAGAAACACTCATTTATGTAGTTTTCATGTCAATACTCAAAATATCAATGCATGAAACATAGTACAACGAGATTTTGCAGCCATAATCTGAAGTCTGAAAAAAAAACCTTAAATAGATTGGATCATCTCAAGCTTTCGTATTATGTAGGTTTAGTTTATCATATTTTCAACCCCTAAATGTATTCCACCAACACATTCATAGATCACACATTTTTTTTGTCTCCAGTGGGAATCAAATCCATGACCTGATTCGCAGTCGCACATTACGACCTGTAGACCAACGAGGCATTGCCTGCAGATACTTTCGCTATTGACCATGTTGCATAAGCTTTAAAAAGAGAATTTGCTAAGTTAAGCGAGCGCAGGTGCCCAACTTTTTGTTTTTCTTTCAATAAAAAAAAAATAATAATAATAAACTAAGAATTTTGTATATCGATGGCCTTAAATAAATAAAAAATAAATACCTGGCAGTGCTGTCTCCTGAACCACTAGCCAGTAAGTCTGTGCTTGGATTCCAGGCGCAAATGAAAACCTCTGACTCATGCCCTCGTAAGACAGTAGCCTTGCTAGCAGGGATCTCAATGGATTGGTCCATTTCCATAGTCTCTGGGGCAGTTGGAGTTGCTGCTCCACCGGTTGTTGTAGCTGCACTACATGTGGTGCCCTGTGTGCATAAAGTAATTTTGTTTTATAGAAGCAAAGAAAATTATTTCTAAATTTTTTCAATGTTTGATGTGGGAATGATGGCATTGCCATAAGAGGGCCATCCGACCAATTGCTGAGCAGATTTAGAAACTACATCCAGGCAATTCCCACAGTAATAAATAAGTTAACTATTGGGTCATTATGTGTTTGGAAGGTTGAAAATACTAGGTTAGGTTTAGGTTTACATGGGTTGGTTTCGGTAACTGGTCATGTGCGGGGGGTTGTGGTTTGGCTGTTGCCATCCCAGTTTCTCCAGGAACTAATAGCAGACTCTTCATGTTGCTGACGATTTCCTAAAGGGACTATTGTGTTCAGTGGTGCGAAGACCTGTATTTCACCAGTTCTGGGCTTTGAAAATACATACATCTACACCATTCTGTTCTCCTCCGGAGCCAGGATCTGTTTTGATGGCCTGTTTCTGTGCATTGTGAGCATTTTGACGTGCAGCAACAATATCAGGTGTGACAGCATCAATCAGGCTTAAGCTCTCTGTCAATCGTGATTCAGTACCTGCAATTTGAAAGTGAAAAAGCAGTCACATGGTTACTTTATTTATGATCAGTCAAATCTTATAATTATTTTAACTGACTATGTATTTAATGATATACATGTTGAAGCCATGTGCACATTATGGTACAATTGTCCACTAATGATAAATGTGAAGGAGGACCATGTGGATAGATATTGACCCGCCCCACTAAGTCCACATGGTGCTGATGCTTGTGCCATTTTTGGGTACAGAACTATCAGAGAGTGACTCTGACTCATACTTGACTAGTTTTTTGTATTATTGGACATTGTCATAGAACTTTATCAAGCCCAAATGAAGCTAATTTGTGCTTGTGCTAAGGAATCTAGATGACTGATAAACATACTCATATATTTTTAAATACTTGCGTCATAGAAAACATCCAAACTTCAAAACAAACATTTTCGAAAATCATGCAAATAATTTATTCGCCCTGGGACCACTGCATTGCGGCTACTGCTATGCTGAGGTCCCAGCAATGGATGTTTCGATATGCTCATCACTGTACCACTGGAAACAAGAAGTCCAAATACTATATTGCACTATAGTCACACATGACATGGTCTTTGTCTAATGGCAATCTTAACATAGTAAGTATATAATTATGTTCAAATACCATCTTCTCCAATTGTAATTTCTGCTTCTGTGTATTGTAATCCTTTCTGTAAAATATTGAGTAAAGCCGCTGGAGGTACCAAAGCACCATTGATATTGCTCTGGGATATGTGGGACTCAATACCAAAAGTATATGCAGAGTGATGGAATCCTGAAATATAAACAAAGAAATAACCTACGTAAATATGTAAAATGTCCTATATACAACTGTATTCCATAGATAGGTGTTAAATTCAGTTATATGTAACATGACAACCTTTTTATGTGGTCAGTGGCAGCAAGATCGAAATTAATATTGGCGACTGGCGTCGGAAGTTCATTGAACCATACCTGATTCCTGTAAATAGCGGTACACGAGAAAATTTACTTCATCACTAGAGAAACTCATGATGTAATACTATTTCGTATACTTATGAAGAAAACACTCGCTTCACTATTGTACATAAACGATTCACAATCCACAAACCATTACAAATACAAACTCAGTTCACGTATTTCACATCACAGACATCATCACATCAGGCAGGCGTCAACCGCAAGTTTTTTTTTACAAAAATCAATTTTTTGTTTTTATATTTATTTGGAGCTTTAGCTTTTAAGCCATCAGCTTAAAAACATGGGTGATTTTCTGTGACTTGGGGTTCCATTCGTGTTTAGAAAAATATAATGCTTCCTCCACATTACTCGCGAAGTTGGACGAATACGACTGTCGCGACGATCTGTCGATCTTGCGAATACTAAATTCTAGCTTTTCATTAGCGGCCTTTACACACACACTCTATCGTGCGTGAAACAGCAATCGTGCGCGAAAGAGCGCGCGTATAAAGGATGTGGAAGGGAAAGGGAAAGACCTCGCGCCGCGCTTGTCAGTCGTGCGCGCAATCGCGTTTCCTCAGGTTGCCTATACACATAAAATTCATTCGCGCACGATTAAGATGGCGGACATACGTACATGGAATAAAGAACTAATCTTAGGGTTAATTACATTGTACAAAACTTTTCCTTGCCTTTGTAAAGAAAAAGGTTTTCCCGACGCCAATCGTGATTTTGTGGTTAAGAAATTACAAAGTTTAAGGGGCTCGTTCCGAAAGGAACATAAGAAAGTTACAGACAGCCAGCGAACATGATAACTTGCGCCACGCGATATCTTCTATCCATTTTTCACCGCAACACCCACGTTCTTCAGTAAAACTGTGTGAATTGCACACACTTCAACACGCGCCAGTTTCGCGCAATCTATCCCGCGCGATTAGCCTTTACACGGCCGCTCATTCCGCTGAGGAAAACAAACGCAAGCAAACGCGCGCGAAAGAACGGGTAGCGTAAACAAACTGTACAAAGACAGTCGCGCGCGAATGAGCGTGCAGGCTATCCCGCGTGCAATCCTGTACGCTCCTGAGAACGCGCGATAGAGTGTGTGTGTAAAGGCCGCTATTCTCTTTTTCCTTTGTGGGGAATTTCGCGAAGATCTGATGATCTTGCGAAGTTCTGAAGTTATACTCCAAGGAGATTTCAACTGGAGGTACAGACTCCATGGTAATATCGCGTCGGTCTATTTGTTTTTGTTTTTTATCTAAATTTAAATATGATTCCTTTTCTTATGTCAAATGGATAATTTTCTTTGCACGTCATTTAGTTAAAGCCGAACGACGTACTATGCTGGTTTATTATTATCAAGACGCAAGGTTTATGTGTACGGACAAGTTTACCTTGTTAGCGACACGAATCGTTCGTTAGTACCGCGTGTGCGAAGTCTGATAGCACGTCTATGAAGGCTGGTATTCCTTTTACATGTTATTACTCACCCGTGTAATAGATTAGTAAACTATTATTTAATCATATCTGCGATTCACCCTGTGCCTGTGTGTCTTCATGATGTCCACAGGGAGGGAGAGCTTGTGATTCATCCGGCCTGTGTCTTATGTGCTGACACAGGTCGAGGTGAGTGCATTTGATAAATGAACATGCGATTCGCTGCTACCCTGTGTCTGTTGATGTGGACTTGTGGTGCACTGCTACCCTGTGTTTGTTGATGTGAACATGATTGTGGTTCACTGCTGCCCTCTGTCTGTGTGTCACCGTGTTGTCCGCAGGGGAAAGTGAATGCAGTCTTTGCTGTGACCGTGGAATTATAACGTGTTATATGTCTATGGCTGTGAACATAAGATTTACAGCATCTAGGTGTTGGATCCAACATTGTTGTACTTATGATATGTTTAGGAATGCTAGCTATTCTCTTTGAGAATAACGGGTATTTAATTTGTTTCAGATAAAGCAAGCAAGAACATCTCTGGCAGTCTGGACGTTAACAGCATTTTATGAATTTATCAGAATTAATATGAACCCAATAAATAACCCATCCAATTCATCCATTTTCTTTTTCTTCTTTTTCTTTTTTCGATTTGATAATCTTGCGAAGTTCTGAAGTTATACTCCATGGAGATTGCTCCTGTAGGTATACATACTCCATGGTAAATATCGCGTCGGTCTATTTCTTTTTCATCTAAATTTGAATATGATTCCCTTTCTAATGTCAAATGGATAATTTTCTTTGCATGTCATTTAGTTGTTCTATTAACATCAAGACGCAAGGTTTATGTGTACGGTCAAGTTTATCCTGTACCGCGTGTGCGAAGTCTGATAGCACATCTACGAAGGCTTGTATTCCTTTTACATGTTATTTCTCACCCGTGTAATAGATAAAACTATTGTGTTGTCATGAGTGTCACGCATGAGTAAGTGAGCCGACCCTGTATACCTACATTTGATGGTCCTAGAACTGGAGTCAATGATACTTGATATAATGAGTCAATGATATTTGATGTTACTAGAGACCATAGACATATAACACGTTATAACACACAGGTAGGCCGCCGGGTGATACGATAACTACATTGACTCCCAACTATAGGATCATCAAACATCAGTGGCCCACACAGAGCATCGCAGCTCTAGTAACATCAAATATCATTGACTCATTATATCAAGTATCATTGACTCCAGTTCTAGGACCATCAAATGTAGGTATACAGGGTCGGCTCACTTACTCATGCGTGACACTCATGACAACACAATAGTTTTATCTATTACACGGGTGAGAAATAACATGTAAAAGGAATACAAGCCTTCGTAGATGTGCTATCAGACTTCGCACACGCGGTACAGAATAAACTTGACCGTACACATAAACCTTGCGTCTTGATGTTAATAGAACAACTAAATGACATGCAAAGAAAATTATCCATTTGACATTAGAAAGGGAATCATATTCAAATTTAGATGAAGAACAAATAGACCGACGCGATAATTACCATGGAGTATGTATACCTACAGGAGCAATCTCCATGGAGTATAACTTCAGAACTTCGCAAGATTATCAGATCTTCGCGACATTCCCCACAAAGGAAAAAGAGAATGAAAAGCTAGAATTTCGTATTCGCAAGATTGGCAAATCGTCGCGACAGGGGCACTTCGGCTTACTTCGTCAAAACATTTCTTTGCCTCGGGCGACTTCGCCGACGAACTTTGTTCAACTTCGCGAGTAATGTAGAGGAAGCGTTATAGGCTCCCGACACGATCAATACGATCATGCCTTGCAATTGTCAATCACGTTAAAAATGAATGGAAGCTGCTTCAGTGTGCGTGATTTCTTTGCATGTGTATGTGCATAGACGTATACGTGCCGTAGAGGGAGATTCTCCCTCTACGATCCGTGCACATGAAATTCTACGTGCTTGACAGTTGCCAATTGATCATGTCGGGACCCCTTTAGAATTGTAAGCTACAATTGTACCTACTCTTAATTCGATTTCGTACCTACACGCTTGCTGTATAAGGGCGAGGCCGCACTTGCGGTTATCGCGGCGGTTTCTAACCTCAAAATGTCAAAACATTGACTTGATTTCATTGATTTTGACAGTTTGATGACATTTTGAGGTTAGAAACCGCCGCGGAAAAACGCAAATGCGGCCTCGCACTAAAATCGAATTTTTAATTATACGAAGTCAGTTGACAGCAGCTAATGTCACTTCTTCATACAATGTTTTTTTTTTCTTTCTTATAGCGATACTGTTTTCCGCCAAAGACTCAGTGTGGATTCGGCACTGACCTGTAATAATAATCGCTACTATTACAGGTCTATGGATACTATTACAGGTCAGTGGGATTCGGTAAGTGTTTAAAGTCCGTTCACAGTTTATTTACCTCTGACAGATCGTTTTCTGTAAGTTGGTATTGCAGTAAAGTCCCCCTATGAGTGCCAGCCTCAGACATTATACCGCATATTAGGGGAGATTTTAAGATGGAACCGTTAAGTGCGCCTTCACACTAGCGTAGGCGTTCGATGGACGTATGCGCGGCGTAGACGCGACGTATACGCGGCGTATACGCCGCGCTAGCGTCACACAATTCGTTGACGTTTTGGTATCATAGTTAACAAAATAGATTCTGACCAGGAAACACTATTGATGGCTTTACTTTTAAAAAAGAAGACTATTGCGAACTGCAAATAAAATTTTGTTCGTGGTTCGGGAAAGACTTTCCGTGCTGCGCCTCGGGACCCTGTGCTATTATTTTTTATATCGATTTCTTTCATTAATTACATAATAATTAAAACGATGCATACGAAAATACATGTTAATTTGCAATCCAACATGGCCGCCGCCGCGCCGTATTTACAAAATTTTATGATGGGTATCGTTTTAGAGGTTTTTAGTATGCTGAGTACGAATTGTATGACGATTTTGAAATCCAATATGGCCGCCGCGCTGTAATTACGAAATTTCATGATAGGTATCGTTTAATGGGGTTTTAAGTATGCTGACTACGAATATCATGATATTTAAATTCCCACTCATCATATAAAATAACCGGCATCCTGCCGTTTGGCAGAATTTGTTTCGTCAATTTTCACTCTCCAAAAAACTTATCGCATAGTTTCATTTCCTAAAAGAATCTTTAGCAAATTTATATTTCGCATTTTAATTGCTTCGTCAAATTACAGCTTGCTCAATTTTTATTAAGTCAAATATACTCTTAAGATACTTATTTACTAGTAGCAGTCATTTCCATGCCGAGAATAAGTCGCTTGTGAACAGGATTGTACACAATCCCCCAGTAACGCGGCGTATACGCCGCGTATACGTCGCGTATACGTCGCGTCTACGCCGCGCATACGTCCATCGAACGCCTACGCTAGTGTGAAGGCACACTAAGACTGAGAGTTTTTTTTATGTAAATATCTATAAGTCAGTATAATTAACATTACTAAATACGTAGTTCTGTTGCTGTAAGATTTTTCTGAAGTTTCATTTTTATTTACATAAAATGGATATGTAATTAAAAAAAGACACTCATCACCATCACCAAGGAGGGCAATGGTGCTGCTTCCACATCTCAAATTATTTCCACGCCTGAAAAATCGGCAGCAAAAGAAGAAAATAAGTCTCGACTTAAGGTTGGAGTCACTGATCTGTATTATTACCACACTGGATAGGTGGCTGTCAAACTAAAGTTATGCCTACTTAATTCTCGCCATTGTGGCGCTGAAATCAGCAGCGCTGGTTCAGAGAACTAAAATTAGTGATGTGCCAAACTTTCTGGAACTGACGCGTATCGATAGATTTAATTTGAAATGAAAACATTTTTAGTATGTATATTTTAATATTAATTTTGTTTATCCTCTAGCGGCCCAAGGTCCCTTCTAATACCCTTATTAACTTATGTCATTACAGCCCAAACAAATATTATGAATTTCTTATTTACCGCCCAGGTCCTTTTTAAGGGACCAAAAACATTTCTATGATTTTTTTTTAAAACAACCGGCCTAGCAACTTTCTGATTGATTTATGAAACTTTTTAATCTATAACGAACTGAATCAACAAGGTTCCCGGCTTTAAGAATGAACACAAAACTGTGATAAGCTAATTTCCATTAAGGCGTCATCACGTCTTAAAGGTAAGCAACAATTCAATCTTATTTTATTGTGGTTAAATTACATTTCTAATAATAAAATATACATGATTTTAAAGATATTGAAATACATTAACAAAGGAATTCATTATTTTCGTGGAATTTATAGCATTTATGATAATTTATTGGTAGAAAAGGAACAGTCCCTCTGAATTCCCCTCAGGACGTAGTTTGCGTGAAGTTTTATATTTTTAGTGCCTTGTAAGGGACCGCGGGCTTTAACAGAGTTTATTAACATTTATTTATATTGCTTTCAGCACCTAATATATGGATGTAGAATAGTTGCTGCATGACTTAGAAGGTCAGTGATGATAACGACCTGGAGTTTAAACCTTCATTAATTATGGGCATGTCTCCATTCACTAAGAATTCCAAATTTTCCCACGATACCCCCAGACTCATCAATAATGCGGCTTAGATGAGGTAGCGGTAGAGAAAGGGGCTAATGCTTGGGAAGTCGTCGTCGAAACGTCTCCAATAGTCATCGGCCTCCTCTTCATCGCCTATCGCAGTGGGGTCTCTAGTGATTAACATGATCTTAGAATAGTTATGGTTCAAAAGAAAATAATTAAATAATATAAAAAAATCAAATACATACATTTTGGTTTTATTAGACACGTTTCGAAGTCTTATATAATTTGAAAGTTGATGATATGCTATTTTTGTAAACTGAATATACGTTTATCTCCTTATCTACTCATATCTCTCCTACAAAACTTGATGATGTATGACTGCATTTCGGCCCAAAGTCCCTTTAAATGCACTTGTTTAATTGGTCAATTTAACTAGTTTAGGATCATTTTATAAAACTATTCTAGCCCCTGGTGACATTATAAGCCCATTAAAAGTGCCTTACCCCCATTAATTGACAAATTATTTTTGGGCGTTAATTGATAAATATTTTTAGTCCCTTAGAAAGGACTTGGGCCGTAATCGAGAAGTTCTAAAATTATGCGTGGGCCGCTAGAGGTTATAATTTGTTTATAAGAAAATTACCAACGGAAATTACGAATATTCCCTTTAACTAAGCTAAATTGCTTGTGCTAGGAGTGGCCAGGATTCAAACGCGGGTCTTCTCGATCGCAAGACAGTCAGTCTTCTTAACCACTAAGCTATCGACGCTTTAATGAATATTGCTCTTAATAAGGGTGGTTTAAGTTGGTGTCTAGTATACCTACCTAAATGAAATAATATTTACCTGCAATTTGGCATACTCGTGACGCAAAATTGCAGGAAAATATTACTTTTGTTGAAGAGATTGAGAGAGGTATTAAGGCGCATCTCCACTTGAGCAGCCGCGGAGCGAGCTGCCTCAATCTGAGCGTGCCGCGTGCTGGGGAAATTACATGCATCTCCACTTGGGCCAAATTAATCAGCAACTCGGCAGCGTGCCTCAAGCTGAGCAACTAATTTCTATAGTTTCTTACTAGCCACCATGGGTGACGTATGCCAATTCGCTGCAGCTTTAGTAATAATGAATCCTTACAAAAAGAATAAAAGGCAGACAGACAAAGATCATTGTGCGGTGAACATCGATCCCATAAGTGTCTGTGGCTTTCATATACTTCAGTTAATTTGATGCATTTATCATTGTTCATTTCACCACGAAGTGAGCGTATATATATATCATGCGCCATAGAAATAGAAATGGAGTTATGTGTTGAAAAAAATAAAATTAAACGTGATTTTAATAATCATTTATTTATTTTACACTTTATTGTAAAACTATGGTACACTAGCGGACGGTATACTATTTATTAACCGGGAAGTTCTTGTGTAATGCTTATAATAACATTTAACATCAAAATGATTAGAACACAGACGATCGCTTGAATTTGGAGTCCAGTTATGGGCTCCCATGTTGCCAAGCCATGCACTTCAGATTTTTGGATCAGTTAGAAATCTGCAATAAAATAAACATACATCAATAGAGTAAAAAAAATATGTAGTAAGTATTTATTTACCCACACAAGTTAATGTCAGAAAATAAGTTAAATAAATATTACTAATAAGATTTTGTTTGGTTGATACCATTATTATATATTGATGAAGGGCTCGTGGCCCCGCGGACTCAGTGTTCTGTAAATAATCACTGCAGTAAGCAACTTTCACTATGGCCAGTCCTTGGATGGGTGACCATTCTGGTGACCACTTTGTCACATTTATTTGAGCGTTTCCGTTCGTCGGAAGGCACGTTAATCAGTTGGTCCCGGTTGTCAGTAAAATGGCAGTCGTTAAGCCATGTTGAAGGCCTTTTTGGGCGTCTTGAAAAATTTCAACAGCGGGCAGTCACAACCTGCGCCTGTCCATCACAACACGGCAATACGGCTCACCAATTGTTACGTGGGACAAATTCTAAAATGGTGAAATGTGGGCATATAGTATGTCTCTGTCTACCCCTTCGGGGATGAAGGTGTGACCATATGTTATGTAAAATGATAGCATTATTAGACATATTTCTTATAAAGAAAAGTTTTCGATCACATCAGACCATGATCAAGTTTATCGATACGACAACATGGACATCACTAAACGAAATTAAAATCCTATTTTTGTGCTTAAAAATAATTTAATCTCACCTATATATTATTCTTATACATATTTTGTAAATAATCAAGCATTTTACATGAAGGCCAGCCTGATTTAATGATAAAAATTACAAAAATTCAACTTACCTGTGAAATCTATTGTTGCTCCCTTTTTTGAAGCTAATTTTGCAAAACACACATTTCACTATGTCTATTGCTTTTTTGTAATCACACTAATCCTCACTAAACTGCACAAAAGTCCTTAAATTACAAAATAATTCGTAATTCCCGGCGCGATACGGGAAGTCATTTGCATGATACGTCAGATTTAGTTCCTTGAACCAACTCTAGAGGCGTTTCAAATCGGCACAAATAATTCGCTGTTATTTGTATGAGACAGCCAATCCAGTGGTAATAATACAGATCAGTGGTTGGAGTACATGGAAGAAAAAAAAGCTTAGTATGGTAACACGAAAATCAGTAAAGCCAACCTCACAGCTAGAGGTACTATGAACGGACTATACAAAGGTAAGTGTTGTATGTCAAGTTTATGTGGTCCACACTTATCCTAATTTGTATGACAAAGTGACATTAGACTTCGTCTAATTAAAAATTTGACTTTATACGACAAAACATGTTTTCCAACATGTCATTTCTAGGCAGCATGGACTTTTTTCCTTCGCCTGTTCTTCATGAAGAACTATTAAATTTAAATTAACCACTGTCAACGTCAACTCATTTTAATGTCAAAATTGTCATTAAGTGACTGTCTATGACTATCTATGTTATTAAAAAATCCGAAATATCTCAATCTACTTTTTACAGGAATTCAGATGGAATAATCTATTGATATTGATTGTAGAAAGGAAAAGTAAGTTTTTTTAACAATCTCTGTTATTTGTTATCACTGCACTGAATATTAAAAGTGAAACACTTCCAAAAGGTATTACAGGCGTTACGCGTATGTCCACCAAATTAATGTTTATGAATTTTGTTGAATATTCTTACTATTTTGAATTATCAACTAGATTTTTCAGTTGTTAAGGTTTATATTTAATTTAAAGATCTAATTTTGAGTGTACTTTGTATGAAACTGTCTTTCTACCCAGGTTTTATTTCGCTACAATGCAGTACACTTCTGACGAGGCTTACGCTCGGCTTATCAGTCACCATATGACAGTACCCCAAAGAATTAAGGTAACACTAATTTTCAATAATCTCCCAATTCTCCTAGTAAACAAATTTCAAATCAAAGTATGAATAAATATTCACATACATTTTTCACAGTGCTATCTGATCCCAAAGGAAGCTATAATATATTATCCTGCTTCTGTTATGGGTGTCAGACCATGGATATTAATAAATTTTATACTTTGCTTGTAAATTCATAGAAACACCCAGAACTTTCAGACAAATATTTATGGTCACACACATTTTCAACCCTGGTGAGAATAAACTCTGGCATTGTGATCCTTAAACACACTTCATGACCTTTAAACCATAGAGGCAGTCATATATTATCAAAATGTACTATAGTTAACTATGTACAAGTTTATATAAAATTAAATAAATGTATAAAACAGACATACAACCAAAATTGTGTGACTTCATGACAGTAAAGGGCCGCATTAGGGGCGATAGGTGATTCTGAGACTAAGCAGCAAATAACTACAAATAAAATGTGCACCAGTCTGTAAATTTGTTATGTGCAAAGAATAATACTCTCAATTTAGTAGACTACTCTAGTGTGTTAGTGATTATTGAAATAACTAATAAATAGTTTTTCATTTCTTGGGAAAGATTTACCAATAATTTATTAGTGTGGGTACATAAAAAAAATTGTAGTAGTTTATTGTTCTGATCCTTAGATCATCTAACCACAGGATGCGCCTTACTTAAGCATTGTTTTCTGCCATTGCACATGACCATTTGGTCTTTTGGCTTTATAAAAGCACTGTACATCAGTACATCATTTTATATGATTAAACTAGTACATTTCATTGTAGTTGACTGTACAATAAAAATTAACACACAACAGCCATTACGCGTTTGTCGATTAATACATTTTTAAATGCAATGAAATTTTATGTCTTTGTGTTTCCCCCTTCACTTGTATGAAAACTGGCAGAATATTTTTTTGTATGCGGTGGTTCGCAAAGGCTAGTCCCGTGATATATGGTCTAAGTTCTGATCCCATGGTTAAACAAACATAAATATCAAAGGGTTTTGATGTAGGTCTGTACACTACATGTTAGCATAACTGTTAGCAATATTGTCATTAGTTTCTTTGAACATAATTTTTGTAAAAGTTCAACTTATCAATCGAAATTGCCCTGCTGCAATATACCATAGTTTATAAGTACCTCAGCCTGTTGAAATAGTTATAAATGTAAAGTGTTACAACAGTATTTTAATTTTATTAAAGGCCACTGGTGATGTCGTTGACGAAGAACATGGTCCCAATGGACTCGTGACAGGGTGGGACTATGACAATGAGAAGTTTGATATGAAAGTGCCAGAAAGAATTCTGGTTGTTGGACAAGATCAACATGTTGGTGAGTATTAGAAGTAGTATCAGTTTTAATGCATGGATTGATTACATTTTTGTTTGTTTACTCGGCAGAACATTATAATCTTGATGTGCAACTAGGGAACAACAATGTTATTTCATTTACTAGGTTTTAAAATTGTTCTTTCTTATATTATAGTTTTCCACAAATTTTTGTTATTACAATTTTCATTGCACTGCACCTAGACAATGCCGTAGTGCAATAAAGGTTAGCTATAGTTCAAACTGATTTTACTTGGACATAATCGATGATTCATATACCTCTGCTTTACACGCTCAGCTTAAAGAACGGGTTCTTTGGGGATTGTAAAATGAGGGAAACTGGTGTGCGGGCAGTTCGTTCCAGGTTTTTATAGTACGACAGAGGAACGATATTTTGAAAAGCTCAGTTCTGGCGACAATTCTTTCCACTGTGTATGAGTGGCACCGGTGCCCGGCATGCATTGTTCGGGATGGGAAGGGAGAGGGTGGGATCAGGTTGAAGAGCTCTTCACCTCTCGCCGTGATACATTCGGTAGAAGGCAGCCAAGGACGCTATGGCTCTTCGCTGCGCTAATTGCTCGAGGCCTCCCGTCACCTCAGGACAACCAATAATTCGGATAGCACGTCTCTGCATAGCGTCAAGCGCGTCTAGTAAGTACCTCGCGGAGTCATCCCAAAGGTGAGAACAGGATTCGACGCAGGGGCGAATTTGCGTCTTGTACAGCAAACATCTCTGGTGTGGCGTGAAGTACTGCCTCACCTTATTTAGGACTCCTTATTTCCGCGAGTGTTTTTGTGATTGAGCTCGCGCCGGACGTCTATACCGAGGATCTCCAGGTTGTCCTTTAGTGGAACCGTAATGTTCTGTAAAGAGGGTAGGGGTAGGAAAGAGGACTTTTTAGCTGTAAACGCACCCGCATGTGTTTTTCTGGCATTGAACTCGACCAGGTTGTCTGACTCCTATTGGGCAATGTGACCCAGGTCCCGGTGTCGAGATCCGCCACGAGTTGCCGTCTCTTCTCCTCCACGTTGCGTCGCCCATCCGCTGGACTGCCAGAATAGCTCCCATGCGGAGTACTATTATTCGCATAACAATGAATGCACCCAAGGGAGAGCATTGATATGCAGAAGAAAGAGAGTTGGGGACAATACCTATCCCTGGGGTACTCCGGCATTTACCTGCAAAAAGCAGGAAGCCTGACCATCACAGAGGACCCGTATACGTCGCCCGTGCAGGATATAGCTAGCCAACCGGCGCGGCGGCGGCACAACTGAGGCCGACCATAAGCCGGCAGCTTGGAAAGAAGCGACGCATACTCTATAAAAGGTTTTAGCGATGTCTAGGCCAATAGGCAGAGATTCGCCTTGCCTCTCCATAGCCTCACGCCAAGCGAATGATCCTCTAGATAGCGCATAAGCTGTTTGTTGATTATTAGCTCGAACACCTTGCAGATGACGGTGGTTACGGCAATGGGGCGATAGTTGGCCGGATCCGACCGATCCCCTTTCTTGGGGGTCGGCTGAATGTTCGCCTCCTTCCAAGCCTCCGGCACTTCCTTCGACGAACAGGAAAGGCAATACAGGCGTGTTAGCTTTGGAGCTAATTCGGCTGCAAACTTCTTCACCACCGCCGGAATGCCATCAGGATTACTGGCTTTCCGCGTGTCGAGTGACCGTAGCACCGCTCGCACATCGCACTGCCGGATCACAATGTCCGGCATCGTGGTTCCATCGTCGGCGATAGTGGGAGACTGCTTGCCACAGTCGTCGACCCGTGAATTAGCCGCAAAGAGATTGAGCATTTCTGCTTTCTCTTGGGCCTTGTGAGCCAGTGATCCGTCAGGATAGCACAGCGGCGGCAGCGAAGGCTTGCAGAAGTTGGCCTGCACTGCTTTGGCCAGTTGCCAGTATCCACGGCTGCCCGTTGGATGATGATTATATGGTAAGACTATAAATGTGTATCTATAGACTTGTTGTACCGTTTGATAATATACTGAGCTGGTGCGACAAAAAATGTAGCACCTGATATAGTAAACCTCTTTACTCATCATGTTCATGGTTTAATATGTACGAGACCACCATAATAAAAGAAGAATCCCCAGAATACCTACAACCAATAGCGAACCTTACGAGTTTCCATTTCAAGTTATGACCAAGGCAGTATATTCTCAATTCCTTTTCCCTTGGCTCTAGTCATAGAGTTATAGTGTAAAATGTTAGTGCTTAAATTAAATAATAAGTGTTTGCAGGTACAAAAGCTACACCAAGAGAAATCCAACTGGACAATGCAGTGCTACCGACCGATCCTGGCATGATCAGAGTAAGCACACCGCCACGTGTGATTACACTTGACCAGCACTATTTCCCTTCAGCAGATGACTTTCCTCAGGGCGTTCAAAACCATTCGCCGCCAAAGAATGCTAGGGCATTCCGATCTCAGGGGGATGGAGCTCGTTCAACGACTCCTCGCCCCGATAACTTCAATGAAGCAACCATGACTGAATCACGTTTGGTGCTGAGGTATGTGTATATGTGATAGACCCGGCGCACATTGGCGGTACGGCATGGATCATGCGGCATTCTTACATGTAGCTCACACTGGCGGTAACTATACCGCGACTTTCTTAAGCATACCAAAGCGTCCCTCGGCATGCCAAGGCGTCCTTACACACTGACGCTGTGTTTCTGGTATCCCGAAGACAGCGAAAGTATTCCGAGGAATGCCGATGCATTTCGTGGCCAGTATCATGCCGTGCGGTTCCGTCAATGTGCGGCCTTAACTTCAAATTTAAAATGTTTCCTAGATAAATATACTAGGTGATGCCCGCAGCCTCGCCCGAGTTAAATTTGTTTCCGATTCCGCTTCCCGTGGGAACTTATTCCCGGGATAAAAAGTAGCATATGTGTTATTCCAGACCATAATGTATCGCTGTACCAAATTTCAGCCAGATCTGTGCAGCCTTTTGAGCGTGAAAGAGTAACAAACATTCACACACAAACTTTCGCATTTATAATATTAAGTAAGATAAACTAGTAACATCGCAATGAACGCCACGGCTATTGTCTGGAACTTTTTCTTGTTCTTGAAAGCTGATGCAATAAAGATTGAAAAATCTCACAGGTAATAAAATCAGCATGGCAGGCCAATGCTGGACGTAGGCGCCAATTTACGTCACAATACACGCTCCTGCGTCTTCCGCATCCAGTCGCAGCCAACGATCTTTTCTAGGTCGTCACGTTTGTCAAGTCACGGCCGTCAGTTGTTCTGCTGCTGTGGCTAGACCACTGACACTTTAATGTGCTTATTCTCCGAGCTATGTACTCTGCCGGCTAACCTCATTTCGGACTTTTATTCCTCAAAGATACCCCTATGTATAGCCCGTTCCATAGCTCGCTGCGCAATTTTGAAGGCATGGACTATTTCCTCGTCTCGGCACCGTAAGTCGTACTGGTTGTAGACTTTCGTCTTCAGGCATTGAGCTCTAAGCGAATTGAAAACTTGACGCAGTTTACGGAGCTGCCGTGTTGAGAGTGACGGTGGCTGCTTAGCCGAGTCGTTGACGTGAGCGCTCTAATCCCATAACCATTCATTTCTTTCTTTTACAGAGACCCGACACCTCCCATGGGAAACGGTGAAGGTTTGTCATCTGCCGAAGAGTTAGTACACTTACGGCGTCAGATAGTTAAACTGAACCGACGCGTCATGTCAATAGAGGCGGAACAGTTACAGCGACAACAGAAAGAGAAGATTGCGTACGCGATTGGAATCGCGTACTTGTTCATTAAAGTCATTGCGTGGCTCAATAGATCCTAAGTAGTACGCTAAGTGTCATTAAAATGTAAGATGAATTTACCCTTATTCCGTTGACGATATGAAGTATCACTCAGTTGTCGAACCTTTGAGGCATAGTTTAAATGACACTAATAGAAGTAAAGGTGAAAAATGTTATATTGTACATCAAACTTATTATTTCTTAGTATTTAGGAAACACTTTTTTATTATGCTGTATCGTTTACCCGACTTGTACATTCGGTTCCATCACTATACCTACAACTTTTCTTGCATTTCATCTTAGTTTAAATGAATTGTTGAGAAGTTACTTGACCCCTTCCTTTAGTGTATAGTTTATGTATGAAATGGGTCTTTTTTTATTTAAATAAACATGAGAGTTTAAATGTGTTTATTATGATCCAATACTCTATCTACCCTCTTGGATGATGAAAATGATCGTGGTGTACAAATAAGTTATAAGAAATTTGGTACAGGATCCAACTAATGTGAGAAAAATAAAAAGATATTTGTGAATAACACTCAATATATTCCGAAATCACATGAACATCAACACAGGACTAGGCATTCTAAAATATGAATGCATGGTCAAATTACAGAACTTACTATATACATAGTAGAAATTGTGTCAAAAGGTCAATGATATATTAACCTAAATGAATACTGGAACAGTCGATAATTTTCGTAACACCTGACAATTGGTAGATTCAGCATTGGAAGCCGCTTGTTATAAAGCAATATTAAACCGCAGTCTGGTCTACCAAAAACTTCAGCCAACTTTCTTGGTCCTGTGACGTTTACTACTGATCATCCCCAGTAGTTTTGCACATGAGTAAATAAACAACAGAGGCTAAGCTCTGATCAAACGCGGGAATAGGTTGTACCTCTACGAGCATGCAGAGCATCATGGGTGTGCGTATCTACAGAGTGGCAAGTGCCAGTTTTGTAGTGCACCTGTCGGCAGGCCCACGATAAACACTTGCCACTCTGGTCGCACGTGACTAGCGGCGAATAGACACGACCGTCGACCGGTGTGCTTGTAGTGGGGCAACCAATTAGCACAGTTGTATTCACAGCTTTGCCTCTGTTCCATTTATTTCCTCATGTGCTCTTTGCGGCGAACACCATGGAATAAACGTCGTACTTCAGAAGAATCAAGAACATTTATTTAATTGTAGGTAGGTACGTATACCTATGTTAATGCCAAGTGAATACATTACCTAACTCCAACGTTTGGTGAGTTGGGTATAAGGAAAAGGATGTACGTACTGACTAGTAAGTTAATTTCTTTACCAATTGTCTAGGCGGAGGGACTATGTACACTTAAAAGCTTTGCATCTGTTACGTATTAATTTGTTTCTCTTCATATATAAAAATGACTGAAAACAGAGGCCCTCCTAGTCTTTGGGCTAACCATGCGTTTTTGACTACAGCCAACTTCAAAGAATCTACAGCAAGTCGAGCGTTCAGGTTCGTGTGTAGTGCTCTACCCATTCCTTCTAATATTATTAAATCTACACCGCGAACTTTCATTTCTGTGCACAAACCTGTGAAAAGAAAATTAACATTTATTTTCAACATTCACAAATGTATGCTATTGCGCCTCCTCATCTCTCTCTATTCCAACCTGAGTGGAGTATGGTCGGATAGGCCATGTAAAAAAAAACAGATAAGTCGTTTTAACTATTGTTTCAGCCTACTAATTAAAATTCGTAACTTACCTACACTAATAGTCCTAAGATCCAGACATGGACCTCTCTGTCCACTTGACCTTACTACTAAGTCTCCAGTAGAGAGGGCAGCTGAGAGCACTGGGCAGATATGGGAAGCTCGCTGCAATATTTCTTCTAGTTCAACATTGGTAACATCATTCAGTGCTGGCCATTCATTGGCACATAGTATAACCGAGGTGCCCCTTAGTAAGAGTGCTCTAACAAACGGTAAAATACCGAGAACTATGTCGACGCCACTGTTGTCAACAAACACGGCTGCACAATGGTGAACAGTCGCCTGGAACAATCATGCATTTCATTAATATAATCTATATAGGTTTTCTTCAATGTAGCACATTTAATTTTCAATCTTTGCATATTTGCAGTATTTGTAGTCCCCTAAACCAGGGGTCGGCAAGGCGCGGCTCGCGAGCCGCATGCGGCTCTTTGGGTGTAGACCTGCGGCTCTTTAGTTGCATACATAATTATCATATTATTCATTTTCAAGAACATTATCACCCTTTCATTTTCAAAAATACCACAAGTCTTACTAGTAGTTAAACAAGCAAACTCGCCTAATGGTGGTGTGCTGCGCTTGAAAGCGTTATATGGAGCACCATTTTCTTTCTAATAGGATTCTGCTGCGATGTCCGCAGCGGGCCATAGCGCAGAGAATATAATATCATAAGAGACGGCATGTCAATTCTGACAGTCCGTCGCGGAACCTAGAGGCCGCATTTCTTGCAGAAATCTACCGGCTTTGGTGCGTCAAAATGGCAAACAACCATTTTCGGAAGAGATTGAAAGCTGGCGTTTTAGAGCGCGCAATGATTTCATTCATAACTGGCGCACCAGGCTAGAGCTCGGCGGTAAGCATTGAGCTCGTCTCTGCCATCTTATTTATTCTGAGGTCCTGGGTAGAAAAGCGGCACTGACATACCTACCACCTCACACAGCTCCTCACGGGGCACGGATATTTTAGTAAATACCAGCATGATATGGTAGGCATTGAGCCTGAAGCAACGTACCCACTGCGAGGACGGCGCCTTAGATAAAGCGCTGCACACCCTCGCTTTTTGTACGGAGTGGAGTGGCGAGCGTACCGCTCTAAGAGTCCTAAATTGGCCCGGTCTCGTCGCTGTCTATTATAGTTTACGCTATGTTAGACAGCGAAGAAAATTGGTTCGGCTGTTGTTTTGACGTCAACGGCAATGAGAAAAGCGCTGCGGGTGCCAGAGCGGGGTGGCCTAACACTTCCAGTATGCCAACCTGGCACGCGTGGCTGACGATGGAAGCTTTATGACAGCCGTGAGACTGACTAAGACGCACCCCTCGTTTTCAGGCATCGCGGCAGTGAAGTTTCGGTGGGTAATATTTAGACCCCCAGAGTCGAGACTGTTGCAGGTAGCTGTTGTACGCTTGCCTTCCCTGTGACCCAACAATAGTGACAAGAAGGAACATCCCAGGGTTTTAGTGGGAGAATCCCACATAATCACTCAAATTTTTTTAATTGTGGAAGTTCTCCAAAATCTCCCTGTGACTTACCATCTGCCTATGGCCGTAAGTCCTGGAGACGCCCTTCGAAGAATGTTCTCAGAGCTTCCGACAGACTTGGTTTGTCTCTATAGCAGACTTTCCCCGCAGTCTAGTCTATCCCACTTCTTACGGGGTGGGGGGGGGGGGGAATCGTGGGATCATGAAAGATTTTGTGGCTCTTTAAAAATGTTGTAATTTAAAATCGTTATTTTTGGCTCTTCAGATTCAAAAGGTTGCCGACCCCTGCCCTAAACGCAGAGTTCAACAAATTTTCGAAAATTCAGCAATGTTTATAGTAATTTTGGCTTGCACAATTTAAAGCCGCTTACATTGTGTTGCATATGATAAGCGCAATTCGGTGTACAACATTATTAGCTGTACTGACTTGTAAACCCTGCATCATCTAACTGGGTTTTCAGACGAAACCGAAGTTTCGGGTTCAGGGTCAGTTTCGGCCGAAACCGAAACTCACGTGTTCAAATTGGAAAAAAAAAAAAATAAAAAGAAACCGGCCAAGTGCGAGTCGGATTTGCGCACAGGTTCCCGTTACAAAAAAAAAACGACAAAAAAGTCGTCGTCGTCGTAAAAGGGGCAAGGGGAGATCGGACACAACATCGTACCGGCCCAAATGTCAACCTCACCTGCACGCGCCGTATGGCGGCGGCATGGCGAATACCATGCCGTGGTGCTCCCTGCTAGACAACTGACGAGGCTCTGGCGACCGAGCAATGGCGGGATAACCATACCCCCAGTTGGGAAATCAGCTGGAAGAGGATACAGCGGCCTTGGGAATTAAATCATCCCTAAAAGAACTGGTGCAGCAAGACACGGGAATGACTGCATGAAAACCTTAAAGGGTTCCCCTGTTGCATAAACATAAAGTCCGACCTAAGAAAAAAAAAAAAAAAAAACAAAAAAAAAAAAAAATTTACAAAAAAGAAATACAAAAACAAAAAAAAAATGGAGAGGATTAAAAAAGCAACAACGCCGAGCATCAGGCGGCGGTGAATTATCCTGAAAACAACTGGCATCCACAGGCCAAGAGGCACTAAATACCCTCTAAAATAATGGCCAGAGCACCCTGGGTAAGTGCTCTGAGATCTTCTCCCAACTTTTATTATGAAAATGTCCGATAAAGAGAATTATTTGTCATGCGATCCGGCTAACCCCCGGCGCTCTCCAGTATCCGGGCTGGAGAGTGTGAAATTAGCTACCGAAGACTCTACTGAAGCGGGTAACCAGGCTTCTGTAGCAGTAAATGCTACTGGTAACAAGAAAATTATGCAGCAATCATGTCATCCAAGCCTGTTGGTTCCTTCTGGCGACTGCAGCTCAATAGGCGACCATGTTACTGTAGTAGCAAGTGCTATAGGTAACAAAAAACTGGTACAGCAAGCTTTCCACCCAAGCCTATTTTTTACTAAACCTAGAAGTGCAGCACTAGGTACCGCTTCCACAAGAGACAATGGAGGTGGATTAATAGAGGAACCGGTACAAAAAGTCACAGGGCCCCCATCCTGGCAACGAGTTCCAATTACACGCAATCCAAAGAGAAAGAAAGTTTCTAATACACCATCCCCGGAAAAAATCAGCACTTCTAACAGGTTTCACGAGCTACCCATTGACCTAACGGAAGAAGATTGCGTTCCAGTTCCTCAGAAGAAGACTTACAAGCCACCGCCAATAATTCTTTATGGTGTAGAGGATCTCAGTAAGCTAACTGAACTACTGGTATTAGCAGTTGAAAAAACACAATTTTTATTTAAGGTAATAAACAGAAACCAATTGAGAATAAACTGCTCAGAAATGGAGACCTACAAGAAGCTTATTGCTGTAGTAAGAGGAAATGGCCTAATCGGACACACATTTAATAGAAAAGATGAAAGGGCCTTCCGAATCGTCATCAGGAACCTCCACCCAACCACTCCCGTAGCTGCAATTAAAGAGGCTATTGAAGACACAGGGAACACTGTCTCCGGCGAAATTATAAACGCCAAATATGGCCCAGAAAAAAGACCAACATCAACGTTTTTCGTCAATATTGCGCCGGGCCCCAACAATAAAGCTGCTAAAGATATTAAAATTATTGACCGCCAGATTATTGTAATTGAAGACCCCAGAAAAAGACAATCTATAGTACAGTGTCAGAGATGCCAGCAGTACGGCCACTCCAAAAATTACTGCATGCGTCCGTACCGCTGCGTCAAATGTGCTCAATCACACAAGACCTCAGAATGTCCCAAATCAGATCGATCCACACCAGCGCTCTGCGCACTTTGTCATGGGCCACATCCAGCCAATTATAAAGGCTGCGAGGTTTATAAAGAAATATCTGCTAGGAGGGCTATAAAACGATCAAGACCTATGCCTAAAAAAATCCTAAGTACACTCTCTACCCAGAAAGAATTTGAATATCCTCAACCTAACAACATCAGCACACAACGGACAAGAACTTACTCTGAAACCGTAAAGACAAATAAAGATGCAACCACCACTAATGAAACCTTAGAGCTACTATTAATAAAACAATCGGAAAAGTTTGATATCATCCTTCAACAAATGAGTACCCTGATGGGGCTTATGACTAAACTCGTTGAAAAACTATTAAAATGACTACCCTCAACTTAGCTACCTGGAACATGAACGGTTTGACAAAGCACATCCATGAGCTGGAGGTTATGTTGAAGGAGCACAACCTGGACATTGTCTTGATATCGGAATCCCACTGCACTGCTGCTACTAGGGCTGTCATTCCGGGATACGCGACGTACACAACGGGTCATCCTGATGGTACTGGTCATGCTGGCGCCGCAATAGTTATTAAGCAGAGTATCCAGCATCATCTGATGCCTGCCTTTGAAACTGAATACATACAGGCAACCACAATAGCTGTCGAAACAAAATGTGGCAATTTCAACGCCTCTGCAATCTATTGCCCTCCTAAGCACAAGATTTCCAACAGCATGTTCACACACTATTTTCGAACACTTGGAAATCGTTTTGTTGCGGGTGGTGACTGGAATGCCAAGCACACACATTGGGGCTCTAGGTTGACGACCACAAGAGGCAGACAACTTAAAATCAGCCTGGACGAGGACAGTCTGACTCCAGTGTCCACTTCTGAAGCTACCTATTGGCCTACCGATGAAGATAAAATCCCAGATCTGGTGGACTTCTTTATTATCAATGGAATGCCCAAAGAATACTTCAAAGCCACACCTTGCTATGACGGTAGCTCAGACCACACTCCAGTACTGTTAACAATTGGTACACTCCCCATTGAGTATGAAAGGCCCAAAAGATTGTACAATAAGTATACAGACTGGCATTATTTTCGTGAAGTCCTGGAGGGAAATGTGGAATTAAAAGTGGCACTAAAAACTCCCGAAGATCTGGAAAAGGCAACGGAGGATATCACAAATCTCATCCAACAAGCTTGTTCGTTGAGTACGCCAAACGTACCGTACAAACCAGCAACACAAAATTTTCCATTGACAATCAGGAGGGAAATTCTGGAGAAACGCAGATTACGACGAGTTTGGCACCTTAGCAGACGGGTGGAAGATAAGAGGCATTTTAATATAGCTGCATCTAAATTAAAGAAAACCATAGAGGACTGGCACAATACAGCCTTAGAATCAAAATTAGCTTCTCTTACCGCAACCGAGGCGACTAGTTACTCACTGTGGAAATTCACAAAGTCGTATAACAGACCTTAGGAAATGAAACCACCGATACGAAAGCCCAATAACACCTGGGCCAGAACACCAAAAGAAAAAGCTGAAACCTTTGCCACCCATCTGTCTACAGTTTTCACCCCTCACGATTTTGATGACCGAGAAACAGAACCTGAAATTGATACAATCTTAAACAGTGATCTCCAGCTCTCTTTACCACCAAAACCAACAACACCGCGGGAAATATGTGGTATTATACGAGGCCTAAAAGACAAAAAGGCTCCAGGTGCCGATCTAATAACGAAGGAGGTACTTGTGCAGCTTCCAAGAAAGGCAGTAATGTACATAACCATCTTGTTCAACGGCATTCTGAGGGTTCAGTATTACCCCAAACTGTGGAAGGTATCCCAGATCCTGATGATACGTAAAATGGGAAAATCAGCCAACGACGTGTCATCGTACAGACCTATTAGCTTACTGCCAATTCTTTCGAAGGTCTTTGAAAAAGTGCTGCTGAGAAGGATCTCGCCACTTCTGTCAAAACACTGTGTTATACCAGACCACCAATTTGGTTTTCGCGAGCAACACTCAACAGTGGAACAGGTGCACCGTGTGTGCAACAGGATAAGAACCACCCTAGAGAACAAAGAATACTGCTCATCTGTTTTCCTTGACATACAACAGGCGTTCGACAGGGTATGGCACAATGGACTGCTCTGCAAAATAAAAAATAACCTACCCCACTGCTACTTCTTGATACTGCAATCCTATATAACGGACAGATTGTTCCAAGTGAGAGAAGCGGGAGCATCATCACCGCTTCATGAAATAAAAGCGGGAGTCCCACAGGGATCAGTGTTGGGACCTGTTCTGTACATTCTCTACACTGCAGACCTTCCACAAATCGACAATGTCACAACGGCTACATTTGCGGATGATACAGCCATTCTTGCTAGTGACCAAGACCCGCTGAAAGCCACCGCAACATTACAGAAAGGCCTAGATCTGGTTACCAAGTGGCTGCATAAATGGAAAATTAAAGCAAGTAGCAGCAAATCAGTCCAAGTGACATTCACTCTGAGAAATGGGAACTGTCCACCGGTAAACCTAGAGAATGCAACATTACCACATAAGGTCACCGTCAGATATCTTGGCTTACATCTCGATCGGCGATTAACATGGAAGAACCACATAAAAGCAAAAAGAGAGGAACTTAAACTGCGATACATGGACCTCCATTGGCTAGTTGGACGCAACAGCAAATTGTCCACAGACAACAAACTGCTAATATACAAGACCATACTGAAGCCAGTTTGGATGTATGGGATACAGCTGTGGGGTAGCTGCAGCAATTCAAATATCTCTGTGCTGCAACAGATGCAAAACATTATACTGAGAACAATATCACAAGCCCCGTTGCTTGTCACTAATAACGAGATTCATAACAACCTCCAAGTGAACACCGTGAAGAAGGAAATTCAAATGACTGCCCTGAAGTACCGGAAACGTCTAGAGAACCACCCCAATGCGCTTGCTGCTGGGCTAGCTTGTCAGAGCTACACTAAAAGGCTGAAACGAAAGGACATACTCGATCTACATGTCTTATCTAACTGAGCCGCACAACCAAATGAGTAGTTGTCTCCACTGGGAGATACACTCCGTATGAAGCAATCAGCTCTTAATAGATCTGTTTATAGTCAGGAGACTGATCGCAGATGGAAAAAAAAAAAAAAAAGAAAAAAAAGTTACGTTTATTGTGTGGGGATTTTTTTTGTTATAGGGGCAACAGACATACATCACCAGTGTAAAATTTAGCTCTCTATCTATCACGGTTCTTGCCATACAGCCGCGTGACTAACAGACGGACGGCTAAGCCTCATGTCTCGTCATAGTCTCGCTTTTACCCCTGCGTGCGCGAGTCTCTTTCAGTTGTCCGACTAATTGTCATTAATAAATTTCTCCACCTAAACATGGATTTCTTCCTTTATACGTGTGAAATTACTTATGGATGCTATTGCGAACTCCTACTCACCACACTGTGCTCTGCAAGGCTCGGCAATATCTCAGGATTCCCGACAGACGCGCTTGAAGCGCTCGTAGCCCCACAGACTCAGTGTTCTGGAAACGATCACTGCAGTAAACAACTTTCACTATGAACAGTTCTTGGGTGGCTGACCATCCACGTGACCACTTTGTGACATTTTGAGCGTTTCCGTGCTTCGGAAGGCACGTTAAACCGTTGGTCCCGGTGTTGCCAGTAAAATGGCAGTCGTTAAGACAAGTTGAAGGCCTTTTTAGGCGGCTTGAAAAATTTCATCAGCAGGGAGTCACAACCTGCACCTGTCCATCTCAACTCGGCAATACGACTCACCACCTATTAACGTGGGATAAATTCTTAAAAAAAAGGTAAAATGTGGGCATTTAATACGCCTCTGCCTTCCCCTTCGGGGATAAAGACGTGACCATGACCACGGCTTTTTTTTTTTTTTTTTTTCCGTCTCTGTTAGATGGGTGATACTTAGTTTTCGAGAAGCCGGGCTAAGGGATGCTCACAACTTCTCGATCTGAGGAGATGGGGAAAAGGGAAAAGTGTTAGGGGTGTGACTGAAGAAAAGATGAGTTTTAAGGGATACGGCTACCACTGCCTTCTCGCATGGGGTTCTGCCCCGCGCCTTTAGGGTTGGTTCCGGTGTTATTCTGCTACTTGGGGCGTGAGGCGTGCTTGAAATTCTTACGACATGCCACCGTCTTGAGCCTGCTTCTGTAAGAACGGCGAGCAGCATTTCCGCCGTCCTCTGGCCGCCATCGCCCCAGACTATAGAACTCGAGAGTTCTCTCCCGCTCCGACCCTGATGATGATTTACTCCTGCTGGAGCTTATGGCTCGCACTTATGGTCTTCAGCGAGAGAATGTCCGCCTCAGGACTTGCCACGAGGATCTAGCGCTGCTGCCCCCACGTTGAGCACTTTACGAATGAGTGGAATCCTGAGTCCTAGCTACATTCTTTGCCGTGCTGGCACTCTAGCTGTGGTCTCCCGGTGCATCGCCACAGATATTTAGCGACGCACCCATGCCCGATATTATCTGTGACCGGTAGGTATGACATTGTATGCCCGATTGTAGCGTTTACCCGCCTTGGTTGCCGAAATCGCACCTTCCAAGTGTCCATGACTTTTGAATTCCGTGAACAACAAGTAAAAGAGGGACCCCTAAAAGGTTGTCGAAGACATTACACAAAGGTAAGTGTGTAATACTTCTCAATAATTGTAATTGCTTGTGGTTTGAATAAAATTGTATTATTGTAATTATTGGAAGTCATATGTTAATCTTTAAATCTTAGGATTAGCATATTATCTGGTTGGGCTGACCACAACTACATCACAAGCTAATTAAGCAGAACGAGGCACTCAAAATTCACGAACACGTGAGTTTCGGCCCGGCCGAAACTGGCCGAAACCGAAACTTCGGTTGGTCACTAATATTTAGTGACTGGAGACTATGCTGGGCAGATTACAGAGGAGCCAGCAGACTGTATGTCTCTCTACTTCGAATGTTATTAAAGCAAGTATTTTGCCTAACACTGATTGCTTACCTCCAACTTGTCAAGCCATTTCTCTAACCCATCATACAGCCATGGTTGTTTTTGTATTTTATCTAAAGCTTCATACAATCCACTGTCCAATATGCTGGTCACAGCTTGGGCACCCCAATCAAACATGTTTCCTGGAAGTCAATTAAATTAATTTTCAATAGATACCATGCTATTTGATGTTATGCAGCAGGAATAGAATTGTGCTAAATGTCTCTAGTTATACTATAATAGATAACTTCCATGAGGACTTGAGCCCAGTGAGATATACACACTAAGCCGCCAACACATTATATAGTTTGTTTTAAAAAGAGTATACAGAGTGGAATTAAAAGACCGTGGTTGAAGGTAAAGTACCCTTAATATTGATAATGGCAAGTTTTGCAGAAAGCAAATGTTCCTTTACTTTCAAAAGTAAGTGAACCACAATAAAAAGATTTTTGAAAAATGAATTATTTTAAAATATCCTTAATCATTAAGCTCTTTAATGATTAAGCAAACAGGGCAGCTTCACACGCAGCTTGATGAGTCTGATGAAGTAATACCTCTCCTTTCACACATCTTATGTGACATAAACGAAGTTGCAGGGGTCAGCTAGTTACAAATAAATTTGTCCTATATATCCTCCACAACTACATATACTTTAGAAGTTATAGTGTATTGAATAGAAAAATAAACAAGATTATACAGCGTGTAATTTAAAAGCTGTGGTTGGGGCTTAAGAAACCCTTAATATTGATTATGGCAAGTTTTGTAGAAAGGAAATGTTCCTTTACTTTCAAAAGTAAGTAAAACTGCATTTAAAGATTTTTGAAAAATCACCTGATTGAGCTGGGAATCGAACCTGGGAAAGGTGATTTTTTCAAAAATCTTTAAATGCAGTTTTACTTACTTTTGAAAATAGGGGGAACACCCTGACTACGTCTGGGATTTGCATTTGAGTATGTTTAGGGTGGCCACTTTTCTATGCACATAAACTCTCACCTTCTCCCATCAGCAATGTTCCCTCCCCTGCTTGCCACTAGTATATCAATACAAGTATAGAAACCTTATTATTACAAGAAATCATCCTGCAATTTTTGCAGGTTTTTAAGATATGAGCAAAACTCGGAAAAAAAGGAACCTTTGTTTTAAAATAAGAATTTAATGCATTGTTACCAGCAAGGACTCCTCTGCATAGTTCTGTCCACCTTTCTCTTGTATCATGCAGAGCATCAATCTCAGCCAATCGTGCTGCTAATGTAGACATTGCATTTTCATTCTCATATTTCTTCTGTTGTTTCCATAAATCAAAAAATCCCTGGGAACGAAGGCAAGTTTCATTGATGTCGAGGAGTAACCGTATGGTCAACTGTCCATGTGCCCTATAATTGATGAGACAGCATTATACTTTGTGATAAGTACTTGCCTTTGTTATGTGATTTAGTTAACAAATGATAAAAACACAAAAACAAATTGATAAGTGCTTAAAGATAAGATAACCAAAATTATGACTTCAAAGAAGGTAGGCAGTAAAATACTCACAAAGGGTTGATTCTAAGTTCTTTAAGAGCTTCAACGTAGCATGTTTTAAATTTAAGAGCGCGTATTTCTACAGTAGGATCTTCATTATGGGACAGTGCAAAATTAACATATTTTTCAGTTAGTTTTTCACAAGTATTCAGCCAGTATTCTCGAGCATTTTCATCAGATAACAGATCCAAAGTATCAGGATTATATTTATCTGGCTCGAGCAGTATGTGAGACAGGCCAAAATGTTCCATTCTGGTCACAAAATTATAGTTTTCAAAATTGAAATACTTAGCAATAGCAACAACTCGACAATTATTTATTAAACAACTATGTGGTAGCTTTAAGTAACAACACTTTTAATACTTAACTAATTTCGTCGCCCATTGCATTGATAATCATTAAGCAAATGCAAATTGATTAATGCTAATTCAAACAATAAAATTATCTTATCAAAAATCTAGCGATAGCGACAGCTTGGCATTGACAATATTGACATAACATATCATGTTTTTTTATTTAATGAGAGCTTTGGCAATTTATTAATCTATAGATTTTTTTTTTGGTTTTTAGGTTTTCTCTATGTGTTGTGGAGCTAAATCCTTTTTTTTGAAGTGTGTGCGGACCTCCACTGAGATCACAAAACAAATTCTCTACTTTAAAATGTATGACAGAAGAACTTCCTTGACTGTCATGTTAAAATATAATCCCAAGAATTAATTGTAAGTTTTTTGCTTGTAGAATATAAAAACAGTTTCCAATGTTATAAATGTGTTTATTGTAAAACTGTGCACCTGCTACAACCAAGGAACTTATACTTCTAACTAGAATGCTCACGTGCACATCAAAAGCGTTCCGGAAAAGGAAAGCTAGAAAAGGGGATGCTATCTCTTTCTACTAATGTGTCCATGCAGACGCTTCAGCTAGTGAGACAATATTTTCTTATTAAGTTGAAAGACATAGGTACACAATAATAAAATAAATGATATCTATGGAACTTACAGTTATGTATGTTTTAATTAGGTCTTACAGAAGACAATTTAATAATTTGACGAATTGAATGACTTGTAATAATTGACGTGAAATGTTTAAAATTAATGAATAAGGTACCTACTAGATCAGTTATTACCTATGTGGAGCCATTCTTACACTACCGGCTCGGTATGATGGCCGTTAAGTAGGTACGAAGAGAATTTGGCAGAGCTTGCTTGCTCTCTCTTTTTTTACAAGGCCTTTTAGTACCACTTAGTAATATCTACTACTTTATCGACTCAACTACTAATGACTAGACCGTTTGACTCGGTCAATATCGTAACTTAGTTGATATGTCAAAAATTATAGCGTGCCGCACGTATAATTACGTATGACGGTTAAGGGGAGAGGGGCCGAACGTCTTATTTATCATTATCAAAAAGTCGGAAACCAAACTTATACTTTTGTTTAGATTCTTACGTATCAAATATTAGGTACGCAGCCAGGGTTGTAGGATGTCGGCCTATGCTTTTCATACACAAAGGAAAGAGGGGATGGAAACTACATAAAACCAACTATCGTATCATACAATCAAATAGGTATATGTATATATTTTTACCGAAGTATCTATCCCCTTTTTGCTTTCGGTAAGAATATTGGGAAAGAGAAATTTCATTCTACCTACACAAAAATCTCACATCAATCTAATTTCCTAGTAATTTAATACTTGTTCATTAGCGCTGGAGGTCCTGGGTTCGATTCCTGGGTCGGTACAAATGTTTGTGTGATCCACAAATGTTTGTTTCGGAGTTAGGGTGTTTTCTATGTATAATATGTATGTATTTAGAATTATATAAGTACCTATGTATATCAGTCGTCTAGATTCTATAGCACAAGCTTGTTTTAGGTTAATTTGGGCTACATCCACAAATATTTATTTTATATTTATTTTATTAAAAGTAAGTCCGATCTAGAACGTACCGTGTTGGCACCACAATGAATCTTCAGAGTTGCCATGCGTAATTTATGAGTTACTACCAATAGTTATTATTTTTCAAAATTGAAGTCAGGGTGTTCCCCCTATTTTCAAAAGTAAGTAAAACTGCATTTAAAGATTTTTGAAAAAATCACCTTTCCCAGGTTCGATTCCCAGCTCAATCAGGTGATTTTATTTTAAGTAACACCAATAATGTATGAAATATTGAAATAATAGAATTTTGAAGTTAAAACATTAATTATTATAATAAACATTAACGCGTATTGACCAGCACGTATGAAAACTGTTACCTCTGATCTGGTCTACTACTGGTCATAAAAACTACCGTCTGTTTCTTTTTATTACCACTTACAACATACTGCGTTGCAAGAAAGAGAAGAATCCCCTTAAGTCGTTGTCCTGCTCGGGAACGTTTTTTACCTCTGACATGAAGTAATGCAATATAAGCCGAATTACGTTGAAAATAAAGTTCAATTTTAATTTGTTTTTGTGATTTCGTAAGCATTCCAGTTAGAAGTATAAGTTCCTTGGCTACAACATAATAATAGGTTATGGGCACAGACGTACAATAAGTAGCAGACGAAACATTAATTATGTTTGTGTGCGTTGGTCTTTCCATTCCGCTCGCTCTAAGGGGTTAGTGAATGCTGCTATCTCGTTTCTACACGTATAGCAACACTATACATGACATGTTAAAAAAAATGACGTCCGCCTGGTTTTTGAAAGGTTTAAGCTGCCGATGCTGCAGTTTGACGTATTAGATACCTCTCATTAATGTAGGGGCCAAACTCAGGCACTTCTTTTCAAGATTAAATTTAATGCTAACATAAAAATAAGTGTGGCAAACTGTGATTCAGCATTTAATTAGTTCAGAATTGCATTTTAATATAATGCCTGTAATCTTCGATGATATTGAGTATACAATATATAAAAATGAAGCCCGATTTCCGTGGTCACGGCATCACGCGTGAAATGCTGGACCGATTTCGCTAATTCTTTTTTGCTGGTTTGTTTCTGTCAGGAGAAGGTTTTAAAAAAATTGGCGCAAAACTATTAGCAGAAATGGTTTTATTGCGATTTTGAATCGGATCATAGAACTGGAAACTCCGAAATGGAAACCGGGAACAGAAAGACTAAGAGATAATTTTGCAATCCAATATGGCCGCCGCGTCGAAATCACAAAATTTCATGATGGGTATCGTTTAAGGGGGATTTTGGTACGCTGAGTACGAATCACATGATAATTTTGCAATCCAATTTGGCCGCCGCGCTGAAATCACAAAATTTCATGATGGGTATCGTTAAAGGGGGTTTTTGGTATGCTGAGTACGAATCACATGATAATTTTGCAATCAAATATGGCCGCCACGCCGAAATCACAAAATTTCATGATGGGTATTGTTTAAGGGGGATTTTGGTACGCTGAGTACGAATCTCATGATAATTTTGCAATCCAATATGGGCGCCGCGCCGAAATCACAAAATTTTCGTGATGGGTATCGTTTAAGGGGTTTTTTGGTATGGTGAGTACGAATCACATGATAATTTTGCAATCCAATATGGCGGCCGCGCCGAAATCACAAAATTTCATGATGGGTATCGTCTAAGGGGTTTTTTTGTATGCTGAGATCGAATCACATGATAATTTTGCAATCCAATATGGCCGCCACGCCGAAATCACAAAATTTCATGATGGGTATCGTTTAAGGGGTTTTTGGTATGCTGAGTACGATACACATGATAATTTTGCAATCCGAGTTGGCCGCCGCGCCGAAATCACAAAATTTCATAATGGGTATCGTCTAAGGGGTTTTTTTGTATGCTGACATCGAATCACATGATAATTTTGCAATCCAATATGGCCGCCACGCCGAAATCACAAAATTTCATGATGGGTATCGTTTAAGGGGTTTTTTGGTATGCTGAGTACGATACACATGACAATTTTGCAATCCGATTTGGCCGCCGCGCCGAAATCACAAAATTTCATGATGGGTATCGTCTAAGGGGTTTTTTGGTATGCCGAGTACGAATCACATGATAATTTTGTAATCAATTATGGCCGCTGCGCCGAAATCACAAAATTTCATGATGGGTATTGTTTAAGGGGGATTTTGGTACGCTGAGTACGAATCTCATGATAATTTTGCAATCCAATATGGCCACCGCGCCACTGTTGCGAGATTTCTGTCAGTATGCTGAGATACCAAAAAACCCCTTTCACGATATCCAAAATGAAATTTTACAACGGTGGTTCGGCGGCCATCTTGGATTGCAAAATTGACCTAAAATTCGTATTCAGCATACCAAAAAACCCCTTCTACGATATGCAACATGAAATTTTGCAACGCTGGCGCGACAGCCATCTTGGATTGCTAAATTAACCCAAAGTTCGTACTCGGCATACCAAAAAACCCCTTATACGATATCCATCATGAAAGTTTGTGATTTCGGCGTGGCGGCCATATTGGATTTCAAAACTATCATGTGATTCGTACTCAGCATACCAAAAAACCCCTTAAACGATACCCATCACGAAAATTTAGTGATTTCGGCGCGGCGGCCATATTGGATTGCAAAATTATCATGAGATTCGTACTCAGCATACCAAAAAACCCCTTAGACGATACCCATCATGAAATTAAATAGTGGAAGCATTGAATAGTATGAAACTAGGCAAGGCTGCTGGGATTGATAGGGTTTCCGTTGAGATGCTGAAAGCAGGACGTGGCGTGGTGATTGACCAGCTGTACCGCCTTTTTAATCTGTGCTGGAGGAATGGCAGCGTACCAAAAGAATGGTCCAAAGCCGTCATTGTGCCGCTGTACAAAGGAAAAGGGTCGCAGCAAGAGTGCAAAAATTACCGCGGCATAAGCCTGCTCAGCATCGTCGGTAAACTGTATGCGAAAGTGTCGATAAAAAGAGTGATGAATGAAAGTGAAGGAAAAATGTGGGATGTTCAAGCAGGATTTATGAAAGGAAGGGGATGCACTGATCAGGTCTTCTCCTTACGATGCATAGCAGAAAAAGTTTTGGCGAAAAGCCAAAAGGTATATTGCGTATTCGTAGAACTTGAGAAGGCCTATGACAAAGTGGTGAGGAATGAACTATGGTCAACATTGTCTTTGTACGGGGTGAGCAGCAGCTTGATACGAGCACTGAAGTCTCTTTATGAGGGCTCGAGTGCTTGTGTCAGGATCAACGGAGCTTGCACGGACTTCTTTAATATAGAAAGTGGTGTGAGACAGGGTTGTGTAGCGTCACCGTGGCTGTTTAACCTGTACATGGACAGTTGTTTGAAAGAATTGCAAGAGAGTGCGTGTGGTATAAAACTGAACGAGCTGACCATCAAATGCCTCCTATATGCTGACGATCAGGTGATCTTAGCTGCATCGGCGGAGGAGTTGCAGTTGATGGTTAATATTATGCATGAGGCGCTGAAAGGTAGAGGAATGAAAGTGAATGTAAGTAAGACTAAAGTAATGGTTTTTGAAAGAGAGAAATGTATGACGAATTGCCCTATTATTATCGAAGGGCAAAGAGTGGAACAGGTGAAAGAATTTGTATACCTGGGTTCAAAATTTACGAGGGATGGAAAGTGTGACCAGGATATTGAGAGAAGAGTTTTGGCAGGAAATCAAGTGAATGGGGCGATGCATACCTTTATGACCAGTCAAAACGTGTCTAAGAAGGCGAGAGTGGCTGTGCATAGGGGTGTGCTTATCCCCACACTTATGTATGGTAGTGAAAGTTGGGTGTGGCAGAAGAAGCATGAAAGTAAAATTAATGCAGTGGAAATGAGAAGTCTGCGAAGTATAGCTGGAGTGAAATTGATGGACAAAAAAAGGAATAGCGTGATTAGAAAACAATGTTCAGTTATACGAAGATGTAGTGACAAAGATAGAAAAAGGGATGCTTAGATGGTTTGGACATGTTGAGAGGATGGATGAAAATAGACTGACTAAACAGATCTATAAGGCGAGAATGAATGGGCAAGCTGGTAGGGGTCATCCTCGGCGTACGCATGGTAACCAAATTGATGACCTGCTGGAAAAAGGCCAGGTCAAGAGTACCCTTAACCGGCGAGCGTGTATGAAAGCACTTATGAAAGTAGAAGAAGCGAAAGTGGTATGCCAGGATCGTAGCAAGTGGAAAGCCATAGTCTCTGCCTACCCCGATGGGAAACAGGCGTGATCATATGTATGTATGTATGTATGTATCATGAAATTTTGTGATTTCGGCGCGGCGGCCATATTGGATTGCAAAATTATCATGAGATTCGTACTCAGCGTACCAAAATCCTCCTTAAATGATACCCGTCATTAAATTTTGTGAATTCGGCGTGGCGGCCATATTGGATTGCAAAATTAACCCAAAATTCGTACTCAGCATACCAAAAAACCCCCTATATGATATGCAACATGAAATTTTACAACGGTGGCGCGGTGGCCATATTGGATTGCAAAATTAACCTGAAATTCGTACTCAGCATACCAAAAAACTCCATAAACGATATCCAACATGAAATTTTACAATGGTGGCGCAGCGGCCATATTGGATTGCAAAATTAACCTGAAATTCGTACTCGTACTACTATTTTTTTCCCAAAAGCGTTTGACATCTTAGATCGTATGTCCACCTATTTATAATCCGGACCAGTGTGCGGCCGGCCAGCCGCAACAAAAAAAGCGCATTGATGTTACGAGTTGGATCAAAACGTTACACATTGTATCATTACAAGGCGCGCATTGCAATGCTCGGATCACCTGCCTCACTGCTGTAACCTCGTCTTGTATCATTACAAGGTGCGCATTGCAATGCTCGGTTCACCTCCCACACTGGCTGTAATTCTCGACTCGTAACATTACATTACGCGCACATGCTCCCGGTGAGGGAGCACCTTTAGAAAAAAATGATGTTTTGTAACATCATTTTTTTCTAAAGGTGCTTTAGCCTCAATAGCATTTTTGAAGACCTATTTATGGATACCCGACACGTATGGGTTTGATGAAAAAAAATCTTTTCGTTTCAGTTCTGAGTATGGGAACCCCAAAATTTACTGCGTTTTTTCATTAATGCGGTTCACAGAATACATCTACTTACCAAGTTTCAAGTGCATAGGTCTTATAGTTTCGGAGAAAAGTGGTTGTGACATTCGGACGGACAGACAGACAGACATGACGAATCTATAAGGGTTCCGTTTTTTGCCATTTGGCTACGGAACCTTAAAAGAGGTATTTTAGGATACTCTTATTTCATTAAAATAAATCTTATTGAACTAGGCGGCTAACTCCTTCCCTGTAGTTGCGTTAGTGTGTGTGGTTTTTATATGTGTTAGTTTCGGCGTACTTTTCAATCTCTAATGCTTTGTCTGCTACTTATTGTAAGTCTGTGGTTATGGGCCATTAGTTTCTAAAAAAAAATGGCGACATCAAAAATGTACGCACATATCGAACCATTAAATCGAAATAATTTCGATACATGGAAAATACAAGCAGAAGCTATATTAATAAAAAAACGGATTGCATGGATGCTTAAAGCAGACGAATGACACACAAAAAGATTCTTTGGCTAAAGCTGAACTTTTTCTGATCATTGCACCATCTGAACTAAGGTTGGTAAAGTCATGTAAAACCGCAAAAGATATTTGGGAAACGCTAGAAAAGGCATATCAAAGTCAAGGACCAGCGAGAAAAGCGACTCTTTTGAAAAAGCTTATAAAAAAGAAGCTGAAAATTAATGAAAATGTCAGAGATCACATTAATGAGTTTATGGATCTTGTAGATAAACTAAAAGACATGGATGTGAACATCAATGAAGACTTATTAACTATAATGTTGCTGTACAGTTTGCCCGAGAAATACGAAAGTTTTCGAATCACGATAGAATCGAGAGACAAGCTTCCTTCGTCCGAAGAATTATAAAGATTATAGAAGAAAGTGAAGCGAGAGAGAACTACGAAGAAGAAAAAGAAGAAGAGGCACACTACAGTAAGAAAAATAATAAAAAATATCAAAAGAGATCGACCGAAAAATTGAGTAAAGATTTATATTGTGAGTACTGTAAAAAGAAAGGCCATACGGAAAATAAATGTTGGACTAAGAAAAAGACTCAACAAGAATCACACCTGGTGAAAGAGACATGTTTGTCTATTCTGGATACAAACAAAAATGAAAGTTGGTGTTTGGACAGTGGCTGCACGTCACACATGTGCAAAGATAAAGAAATGTTTAAAACATTGAATAGAACAAACGAAAGTCTAAAACTGGCTTCAATTGACAAAACTGAAACAATTGAAGGAAAAGGAACGGTTGTTATAAAAACACACGATCGAGAAGTAACTTTAAAAGAGACTTTGTATGTACCAAAGTTATCAACAAACTTACTATCAGTTGCCAAAGCGACGTCAAATGGATATACAGTAAGTTACAACGATAAAACTAAATAAATAATACATGATAAAGATGGAGTGTCATTAAGAGCATACAAAGAAGATGGTCTATATTATGTGAAGACTGTAAAAAATCACATTTCTCGTCTTGCCGAAACAAAAACAATTGATGATTGGCATAAGAAATTAGCTCATGTAAATGAACAAGATTTGAAAAACGCAATTAAGAATCAAACAAGAAGAGGCGTAGAAATAAATAAAAATGAGAAGTTATCCGAATGTGAAACTTGCATCAAAGGAAAAATGGTGACTCTCCCTTTTCCCAACGAACGTCATGAAGATGTGAAGGCAAAGAAGAGATTACACATTGTTCACTCAGACGTGTGTGGACCGATGCCTGTGACTAGCAATGGTGGTCACAGATATTTTATCACATTCACCGATGAATTCAGCAGATACTGCAGGGTTTATTTCTTAAAACAAAAAAGTGAAGCTTTAGAAAAGTTCAAAGACTACGAACATGAAATGGAGAACTTCACGAAAGAAAGAATAGTAATGTTTCAAACGGACAATGGAACAGAATATATTAATAAAGAGTTCAATGATTTTCTCAAAAAGAATGGCATAAAAGAAGGTTGACAGCGCCGTATACACCCCAACAAAATGGGCTATCCGAAAGGAAAAATAGAACATTGCAAGAAAAAGCCCGATGTATGCTAATTGAATCAAATTTAAAGGAAAGTTTCTGGGCTGAAGCGATAAATACGGCAAATTATATCACAAACCGTTTGCCAACTAGAGCAAATGGCTACAAAACGCCATTTGAACTGTGGGTTGGATATGCACCTTCTGTTAGACATGTCCACAGATTT
Source organism: Miltochrista miniata (assembly GCA_933228765.1). Classification (NCBI taxonomy): domain Eukaryota; kingdom Metazoa; phylum Arthropoda; class Insecta; order Lepidoptera; family Erebidae; genus Miltochrista; species Miltochrista miniata. The sequence continues at coordinate 17,553,036 of OW121749.1, read as the reverse complement.
GGACTAAAAGCATTTGTCCTAAATAAAGGGAAGAATAAATTCTCTCCAAAAGCACAAGAAGGAATTTTCCTTGGCTACTCAGATATAGTAAAGGGTTACCGAGTCTGGCTAGAGGAAAAACAAGATATTCTAATTAGCAGAGACGTAAAAATACTTAACAAAATGTATTTTGAAAAGGAAAATGTTCAAGGTATTCCAAAAAGTGCTGACACTAAAGGTGAACAAAAGTACCTAGAAGTATATGAAGAAGTTCCAGAAATAATTCAATATGACACAGAATCTATGGAAATCAGGGAACCTGAAGTCATTGGAAGCTCCCCAACTCAAGATGAATCATCAGAAAGCGATGAATATGAGGATCTCGCCGATGTCGATGAAACAGAAAATGACGTCATCGTGTCTGAAATTCCCACTACGGGTGGAAGACCGCAAAGACAGCGAAAGTTACCCGCATGGGCGGGAGGATTATGAATTAGAAACTAATATGCAAGTAACTGAAATCGCATGTCTGAACAAAAATGATCATGATGAAAAGTGGCATGATGCGATAAAAACAGAAATAAGAGCTCATATCAAGAACAAAACTTGGAAAATAATTAAAAAAGAAAAGAGTATGAGAGAAATTGGTCATAAAATAGTATTAAAAGAAAAGATAGGACCAAATAATCAAATCATAAAGAAAGCAAGATTGGTTGCGTGTGGTTTCACCCAAAGGCCACCCATAGATTATGATGAAACATTCGCACCAGTGGCTAAATTAAGCTCGGTTAGATCACTTATAGCGTTCGCTGCTGAAAAAGACTTTAAAATGTATCAAATGGACGTTACTACAGCTTATCTAAATGGCGATCTAACTGAAGACATATACATGAAGGTTCCTACAAATATAGAAGAATATATAAGCGAGATAATGATTGAAGAAAGCGACAAAGATCTTGATATGTATAATGAAGCAAAAGAAATGCTAAAGGATGCAGTCAAAAACAAAGACAAAGTCTGCAAGCTCCAAAGGTCAATATACGGTTTGAAACAGTCAGGCAGAATATGGAATAAAAAATTAGATGCTGAACTGAAAAAACTTGGGATGTTGCAATCCAAAGCCGATCCGTGTATTTACGTGTCAGGAGGAGAATCAGACGAAATAATAAGAATCGCTATATATGTTGATGATTTGTTGATCGTGTATAAATCAAAAGAAAAATTGGACGAACTGAAAAACACACTCAAAGATAAATTTGAGATGAAAGAATTAGGTAGACCGGAAAAACTCCTTGGCATGGATTTCATATTCAAGAAGGACAAGATAAAAATTTGCCAGAAGGGCCTGATTGAAGATGCATTGAAAAAGTTCCAAATGGAGGAGTGTAAATCGACTACCACACCTATTGAGCCGGGTTTGTTTCTAGAAAGAAATACAGAAACATTACCAGATTTGCCATATAAAAATTTTATAGGCACATTGATGTATCTGGCGATTGGTACAAGACCCGACATAATGTTTGCCGTTAGTTACCTATCACAGTTTAATGATTATTACAATGAAAGTCATTTTAAGAGTGCGAAGAGAGTTTTGAGATACCTAAAGGGAACCAAGAATATTGGTCTTGAATATAAAAAGACAAAACAGCCTCTTATCGGAATGGCAGATGCAGACTGGGGAGGCGATAGACTTGATAGAAAATCATTCTCCGGATATTGTTTTAAGTATGCCGGATCCCTAGTTAGCTGGATGGCAAAGAAACAACTAAATGTGGCTCTCTCAACTGCAGAGGCGGAATACACCGCATTGTCTGAAGCAGCAAAAGAAGCTATTCACCTGAAGTCCATTTTTCAGGATATTGGTGTCCAAGTAGAAAACTTGGTAATATATGATGATAATCAGGCAGCCATAAAGCAAGCCTTAAATCCAATCATATCATCGAAGTCCAAGCATGTTGATCTCAGAATACATTTCATTAGAGATTGTGTGGAACAAAATAAAATACAGCTGAAGTATTTCGAGACAGGAAAAATGGAAGCAGACATTTTTACCAAAGGTTTGCCTGGACCTCGACTTAGTGAGCTACGATGCAGAGCGGGTATTGAATAGTTCGTGAGGAGGAGTGTTGTGGAGCTAAATCCTTTTTTTGAAGTGTGTGCGGAGCTCCACTGAGATCACAAAACAAATTCTCTACTTTAAAATGTATGACAGACGGCTTGGCTGTCATGTTAAAATATATTCCCAAGAATTAATTGTAAGTTTTTTGCTTGTATAATATAAAAACAGTTTCCAATGTTATAAATGTGTTTATTGTAAAACTGTGCACCTGCTACAACATAATAATACTATGACACTGACTGACACCTGCACCTGACTGACCCGGCCCGGCCGCGCGGCAGGCAGATCGAAGATAGTAAGCGCATTGCACGTCGCGTTTGACGCGAATATTTTCCTACCAGCCATACGCTCCCCTACTTGCGATGATAGTCGCATTATGCCGCACTCCAATATTCGCCTTGCAATGTACGACAACGAGAATTAACATGAATTTTAAATATGTAAAAATTATTCAGGTATTTTAAAGGACCAAAATCAAAAAAGGGATGTTATAAAATTTTTTAATTATTTAATTACTTAATTTTATTACAGAAGGAATGGAAAACTTCTTTACAGAAATTAGTGTGACGTCATCTTAAAATTTATTAATCAGACACGTATTAACGCACCGAACGCTCGATGCGAAGTCTGTTGAACGTGAGTATATTGTGTATGGCCGGTCACCTTTCGTAATTGCCGCTCGTTTGACTCGCGTTAAAAAGCTGCCGAAAAAGGGTTGCCGGGAAATATTCAAAGCAAGACCGCAAGATGAACAATATGACGAGTAACCCTGTCACACGAGGTCCATTCATATTTTCCACACTATTTCCTTCTCTGCTCGTTGGGTGTTGGGTATAGCTGCAGAGTTTGCAATAAATAGCTGTTGGTAATTTTGGTAAAAAATAGGAGTAGCAGGCGGTTGTTGTAATTTTTTTTTAGTAGACTGTTAACAAAGATCTTATATATAACGTTTTTAAAATTTTACTACAGCATTGGAGTGAGCGGACGTGCTTATTAGATAAATATAGAATGAAAAATAAGACACCTGTAACTAGACAGCATAGTCCTTGACTTTAGCCAAAGTGGTGTAACAAGCGAAAGAAATAAAAGGCAATGTTATTTATGGTTTACTTGACGGACGAACTGAACACTTCATTCAATCAATTTTGTTCGTTTTGGGAATTTGCAATTGAGTTTTCTGATGTGTCTGAAATGGATAAACTTATTATCAACAAAAAGGACAGAATTTTACGTATAGTGAATTATGATTCAATGTTGTGCGTTTAGGTTAATGTAATTAGTGTTGTGAATTTAATGATTGATGTAACGAACCAGTGTACGGCAAGATGGACGAATTGTCTAAGGGCATGACACAAACAGGAAACACCGCTATAACTGACAAAATTCAAGAAAATGATGATGGTAAATATTCTAATGTATTCGAAAATGCAGTTACATAAAAATAATTATCATTTTTCATTATTACCTAAGCCTTTTACAAATTGTAAACAATACCTGAAACTTCATAGAATATTTGTTGCTATTTACGTTGATTGAAGTTGGTGGTTAAATCTGGCTAAACAGAATATGATTATAGTCCTATTTAGTTTATTGGTGAATTAGAATAACGATATATAGTCCAGATCAGTATCCCTCATCATTTATAATATTTTGGGAAATTTTGTAATTTAATCAAAGGTTAGGTACTAGGTATTTGGTACTCCTACAAAATCTTTTTTTGAAAGGTAATCAATAACATCATGTAGTTGCTGCATAGTAATTATTCAGCATCTATAATCAATTCCTTTTTTCATTGCTGTTGCTCATTTACTATGATTTAATTCATACTTGCCATTGAAGCTTGTTATTCCAAGGCTGTTGTATTAAACTTTTAACCTTGAATATAAATCTGTTTACTAGCAGTAGACTATCATGGGTCCATTTTTACAGTTTAAAATCAGATTATTGGCATTCATCACCATCATTAAGTGTAAATCTTTCGCAACCCTAGAGGTGTTAATACAGTCAGATTTAGACTGTCGTTCTCATCTGTTCAAATACTTCAAGCTATGTTTAAGGTCTTCTATTCAACATAGTTGTTAATTCAGGACAAACATAGCTTTTATAGGCTGCTAATAACATGATAGTCCATGTTATTAGCAGCCTAAACCCAGCTTCACTATACATACAAACCAACAGTCTCATATCACAAAAATTGCCACACTGATCTAAGTCATGTAGTGGGACACTCTCTTCAAATTTTTAAATTTCAATTTTTACAGTTCACACTTATAAATAATAAAATAAGCATGTTTATATGAACATCTACTTCAATTATATTATAACTTATTTTTCTTTTTTTTTATTTGATAGGGTCTTAAGTGTATGTGCCAGCACTGCTGGACTAAAGTGGCCATAAATTTTGGTGTCTTTTCTACCAAAAGTATTTAAATGAATTAACTACAAACATTGAAGATGCTTAGACCATATAACACGGGACTAGCCTTTGCGAACCACCACATACAAAAATATTCTGCCAGTTTTCATACAAGTGAAGGGGGAAACACAAAGACATATAAAATTTCATTGCATTTAAAAATGTATTAATCTACAAACGCGTAATGGCTGTTGTGTGTTAATTGTTATTGTACAGTCAACTACAATGAAATGTACTAGTTTAATCATATAAAATGATGTACTGATGTACAGGCTTTTTATAAAGCCAAAAGACCAAATGGTCATGTGCAATGGCAGAAAACAATGCTTAAGTAAGGCGCATCCTGTGGTTAGATGATCTAAGTGAAGATGAGAATAAACGCGAACATTAAAGACAAGACTATACCAACATTCTCTACTCATTCATAAATAATTTAATAATATATACATAGGTATGTAACTAATAATATTGTTGAAGTAGGTTCCATGTTTCAAATATTTTCAATGTTTTAGTACATCTACGACACCATACTAATGTTCTTAAAAAAAGCTATTTAGTAATGAATTCTCTTTTGTCGCAGACATATTGTGTGCTTAGCTAACCATTACAGTATAATAAATCTCGGTCTACTGACTTAGGAGTAACAGCTATAAAAAACAAAAAAAAAATGTGATTTACCTATACAAAGTTGTGATATCGTAATTATCATTTTCGTTATAGCAATTGATACTTATTCTTTACGGAGTCTTGCTCTTCTCAACAGCTTTATGTAGAGGTGCATATTTTGTATGTATTTCTTGTGTAATATCAACTATCTTTCTATTGTTTTCATTAAACTTTTATTGTGTTTTTGTAAGGATTCAAAATAAATATTTAAATGTCAAAAATTTGGATTGATAAAGACTATCCATCGTTTCTTGAAGATGAAATTACAAGATATAGACATAAAGATGGAATTAGTTCTAATGCGAGTCACGCACAAGGTGATTTACAAACCTTGACCCCGGTTGTGATAACATTGGCAACCTCAATTCACATGATAAACATATGATCTACTATTAACTTGTAAGTGCAATGAGTGTACATGCTCTAAGAGTATGCACATTCAAGAATCCAACAGGTAGTTTTTCTATTTCGCAGTCAGTTAATTTAATACCATACAATTATCATCATACAATTTTCAAGAAGGTCATTCTGGCAATGCATGCTAAAACAACTGCATGTATAGAAATAAGTTTATGTGTATTATACAGAATGTACAAATAGTTTCACACATTATCAACTTCCATTGTGTGTAGGAGAGCATTTAGATAATACAATCCTGATATCAAACATGCATACTGTCCGCTTTAATAATACCAGGCTTTTCAAAATTATCCTAGTTAACAAATAGGTGGCTTTTTTTTTAACGTGATGGAATATCCTCATGGATGCTATGCCGGACTCCTACCGACTAAAAAATCTCACGTTATGCCCAACATCCTATGGTTGGTAAGTCCCGGGTAAGCCCTCGGTAGGATGCCCCAGGACTCCCAACAGACCCACGGCCGCCACTGCGGCCTCGCCTAGGGGGTGGTTCGAGTGCTATCCCGCGTCTTTGGGGGGTTTCGGGTGTGATCCCGCTTCTAAGGGGAGGCGTGCGTGAATTCTTCACGTCACGCTGCCGTCATGGGCCTGCTTCTGTAAGGAAGGTGAGCAGCCCTCTCACCGTCCTCAGGCCCCCGGCCATGGAGGCCGATAGACCTCGGCGAAGACACGTCGGCGGCGCCCGAGCCGCCGACAGCGGAACTCGTGTGGGAGAGTTCTCTCCCGTTCCCGCCCCGCCGTCTCTTTCACGAGCATGACCTGCTCGCAGAAAGAGGCGGCGTAGTCCCACTTACTCCCGCTGGCGATCATGGCTCGCACAATGGTCTCGAGCGAGAGTGTGTCCACGTCCAGACCAGACCCACCACGAGGACCTGGCGCTGTTGCGCCCACGCCGCCGCCGTGCACTCCACCAGCGTGTAGAGCGCGGTGTAATCGCTGCGGTCCTCGCAGTGCTGACACTCGGTCGTGGTTTCCCGGTGTCTTCGCCACAGATACCTATGGAAGCTACTGTGCCCGGTAAGTATCTGTGACAACCGGTAGGAGAGAGCACTTCTCCTCTCCAACCACTCGTCCATGACCGGTCTGACGGCCGCGATTGTGGCGAATCCTCCTTTTGGTGGCTCAAGTCGCACCCTCCATTTCTCCACGGTTTCCTGGTGGAGCAGGGACCGCTGGGTCTCGATTTCTCGAGACGCAGGCTTTTGGCCCCGCTCCAGCGCCTCCTTGCGCCATTTAAACAGTGACGCAAGGGCTCTCGCTTCCAGGTCCAATGGAGGGGTCCCAGCTAGGACACATGCCGCCTCACCGGAGATCGTGCGGTATCCCCTTATCACCGTGATGGCCATCGCCCTCTGCGGGCTCAGCAGTCTAGCCACATTGCTGGCCGACAGGGTCTCCACCCATACGGGGGCCTCGTATACAGTCTCCTGTCAGGGTCAGGTGCCAGGTGCACCTGGCACCTGACCAGGTCTGACCAGGTCCCTACTGAAGAGCTCACCCCTGACCATACCTGGAGAGAAGGAGTCAAATACACTTACAGCATTGCCGAGGTGAATAGCAATGACTATTCTTTGTACCAGATACGAACGGAGTCACGAGTCATGTACTGTATGTAACCTATGGCCAATCTCTGTGACCAGGGCCTTAGCATCGGCCCTCAACAGCCCATCGTTTCCACGGCTACCGGTAGGTCCTACAAAGTTCTCGCGTGGCGCGTAGGAAGCGTGTGCAGCCAAGCCCCAGTAGAGTACTCAGGCAGTGCCACGGTTCGCAAACCAGTTAGATACTCATAAATAGGTCACTTTTCTTTCTTATAGAGATGTTTAAAAGCAGAGCCTTGAAACCTAATATTTTGCTCTCAGACGTTAGTTACGGTCTCTATTTAAAAGATCGCCCCCGCTCTCAATATAATATAAAAAATAATTTTGTCCCCCTGTGAGCGTGACACGAGCTCATCTATGTTCCCACGTGGTAGGGTGGTTGAGGCAAAACATTGAAAGTACCAGTGAAGGAGTCTTCCTGTAACTTCCGCAGTGTGACAAGCATGAAGACTATCGCGGATGTATTCCAAACGCGTTCCAAACGAGTCCCAAACGCAATCAAGTTTGTACATTAAATTTACTAATACTTGTTAATGTGAACACTTTGACTGTATGAGAGCTTCTGTAAACTTCTTCTTATTGCTTCTGTGTTAACTATGCATTTTTTATTTTCTATATTCAACGGCCATCAGTATTTTTATGCATAATATTGAATAAGTGCACTGCTTTTGCAGATGGCGTAAAGCGTGGTATGCGGCACGCACGCCAACTATGCTAGCGTTGGTAGAACAGCTGCGGTCTTACCTCGGTGGAGGATGTGAGTGAGAGTGCGTTTGTAGCATGGCGTGTTTTCGACTGTTCGACCTAGTTATTGATACACCATTGAGCAGAACCTAGTTTGCCAAAGATTGACTTAAAATCAGAATGTACTGTGTGTATTTTTCATCGTTTCTCATCACTTTTTAACGCTCGTACGTGATTCTCACCAAATTTTAGACCAGCATTACATAATAAGGCATGAAAATGAATTTCTCGAGAACTTTCGCTGAAATCTACAGATCAGAATGTATTAGGCCTGTTAATTGCTTTCTGAGCTGGTATGGTATCATTATTTTGTGAACTTGCCCCAAGCCTATCATTATTATACGAGAATGGGAAATCATATTCTTCTTCACTCCTGAAAATTCTCATGCGGGTTAGTTTTCCTTTGGACATTGTCAGTCTCGTATTCTATAGATACAATGTCATAGCAGTTTGCAAAGAATTCAACCAGCCCTGGTTTTTTTTGTTTGCTTCTTAGATGATCGAAAGTGGTTATATGTACGTGTGATACAATGACGATGTCGATTCTATTGTCATGTTCAAATTTTGTACATTATATGCCTACTTACGAGGGGAGGTCCAAAAGTTCGTGGAATGAAGGGGTTGGAGTGGGGATAGGTGCGCTCGCTTAGTGTCATGCTCCTTAGTGACTCATAATTAGTATATAAACTGAGTTTCAACCCTAAAGCGTCATTCGTTCCCGAATACTCGCCTGATAAACAAGTCAATCCGGAAGAAAACGAAAACTATGGAGAAAATTGAACACCGTGCTGTAATAAAATTCCTTACCAAGCAGGGAAAAAACGCTCAGACCATTTTGAATGAAATGGAATCTGTTTATGGGGAACAGTGCCCTAGTAAATCAATGATTTACAAATGGCATAGTCTTTTTAAACGTGGTCGGGAGTCGATTGAAGATGACCCCCGCTCAGGCCAGTTGAGGCCACCACCTCAGACATTGTGGAAAAAGTGGAAAATCTGGTACTGGACGACACCCGTTTGAAGAAGAAACAATTATCTGCATTAGTTGGAGTATCAGATACCACCATTCTGCGAATCCTACATGACCATCTGGGTATGACAAAAGTTAGTGCAAGATGGGTACCGAGAATGCTCACGCCGCCGCCGCTTCAGAAGCAGCAGCGCGTCGATGCGTCTAAACAGTTTTTGGAGTTGTGTGGAGACGATCCTGCACCGATTTTGAAGCGCATTGTTACCGGAGATGAGACATGGGTTCATCACTTTGAGCCTGAGTCTAAACAGGAGTCCATGCAATGGCATAAAAAGGGAACACCACCGCCAAAGAAATTCAAAGTGTCGGAGGCGGAGTCGGCTGGAAAGTTGATGGCAACTGTTTTTTGGGATTGTGACGGGATACTATTGATTGATAACAAAGAAAAGGGAAAGACCATAACCGGCGAATATTACGCGATGATACTAGAGAAATTAAAGGAGGCTATCAAAGAAAAACGACGAGGAAAGTTGACCAAGGGAGTGTTGCTCTTGCAAGACAATGCACCGGTTCACAAGAGCCGAGTGGCAATGGCTGCTCTGAATGAGCATGGCTTCGAATCACTAGTTCACCCACCCTACAGTCCAGATCTGGCCCCTAGTGATTTTTATTTGTTCCCCAATTTAAAAAAAGACTTAAGGGGAAGGAAATTTTCCGACGATAATGAGGTCAAGGAGGCAATTTTGGCTCATTTTGAGGCAAAAGATAAAAAATATTTTTATGATGGTTTAGAAAAATTAATTCACAGATCTAATAAATGTATTCACCTTAAGGGTGATTATATTGAAAAGGAAAAATAGATTTATTGTTTTATTTTATTTAAAACCCTGTCATTCCACGAACTTTTGGACCTCCCCTCGTATCTAATACTTTCCTTAGCATTGTCCTGAGTATTCCTCTTGTTTACCCTTCCTATGAATAAAGACGTAACACGAATGTTGAATAGCAATACAAAGATATCTTTAGAATATAATATTATCTCTGCACGATTTCCATACAAAAGTCTCGTTTTAGTGAACTGAGAACGACTGCTATCCTTCCTTGAGTATTTCTACCTGTCATCGGTTCATCAGATTGTTGATAATATTATCTTTAGAGTACACATAGGTACATACATCAGTCGTGTCGAGTGTTGTGTTGTTTGAATCATTGCTAGACACATCAACCTGCCCATTGAAGCGAGGTACTGGCAACAGCATTTTGCGTTTTCGTAGTGTTGCATGCCAAGAGTGCCGGGTGTTCCCTGTGTCGCAAGAGTGACTCAGCGACCCTGAACCATTAACGTACCCAAAGGTCACACATGTTATTTTAAACATATTTTCACCTACTAACCATTATCTATCTAGGACATATTCCTTTTTAACAATCTGTAGTATGCTTATCACACTTTTTACTCACACGTAGCCCCGTACGTGTTAAAAATGGTGAAAAACACCTTGCGTGCTTTATTGCCGCACAAAACCATAATTTACTTGACATTTGAACGTTAAATTGTAACAGAAATAACAATAATGTGTGGCGATGACCGATGTTTACAAGATTTTGAACTCGATCTGCATACCTCTGCAGCGAATTCTTGAAGGATCAAAGGAAACGCTGGTTGTCAGCATCTGTTTCTTTTCAAGGGGATTTGTCGTAATCAGATAAATCGTGCTCATGGCTCACGACTTCCTCACTCGAATGATTACGTTGATATTTGTTTTCTGTATTTAGTGCTCCACAATGTAAATGCAACACACATTATTTTGTTTTCTATTGTAAATATTAAGGTAGGTAAATGTAAACTATGTCATGTCGTTCCTGTTACAGAAAATTGTTAGGTAAATCCACTTTTTAAATCGTTCAAGCAAAGGTTTGTCTTAAACGACAAATGGGACGAACGGGAATACTCCAATTTTTATACACACAACGTTGACAGAATTACTTCTTCGACGATACAACCTAGTCAATTTTTTGGTAAATAGTATCAAGTCCTGAGGATGAGGCATAAATACGTTATTTCGGGTTGAGACTTACCTGGGTATGCATTATAATATAGCGAGAGCTATACACTACCTACTGAATGACGAAATGTAATGCGATGTGCGGCGTGACACCAGAGATTGTAATGAAACAATTTCACGTTCGCTAAGCAATGCTACTTCCGTCAAAGAAGGGAGTCGACAGAGTCACTTGTATGTAGTGTATAATAAATTAATAATTATGGCGAAGGGGGATTGTCGTATAAAAAACGGCAATTCGTACCAATAGCCAGGGTCTGACCTTTACCAAGTTGAGGCAATGATAGAGTTTCCCGCTGCAATTCTATTGTTCATTTTTTGAGTTCAATAGTATTTAGTATTTATACATATGTATAAATATTTCAACTGATTTGTTGTGATTTTTAAATTTTTACCTAAATGCAGAAATGAACTGCTACTCAACGCAGTGGGCGTAAATTCAGGAGTGGACACTCCTGAATTTACGCCCACTGCGTTGAGTACCTGTAATTTCCTGGAACATTCGTTCAGTGTTGTAAACATTAATTCTATTGTGATAAAATTTCTCTTCTTAATTATAATTTATAATGAATTGTGAAAACAATATTTGCGACTGCTAATGTGTACTATTATTATTTGACAGGCACGTCGACTCCGATAGTGTACGTGAATGAGACGTGTTTGGAATGCGAGAGGCTGCGCTTGGCTTGCGAGCGACTGGGCACATTGGCCGTCGCTCCAAGCCCAGAAGCTCTGCCGCCTCCTCAACAGCCTCCCGCCTCTCCACCTTACCTCATCACCACACCCTTCGAGGGTGAACTATTTGACACTGCACATAGGGCAAAATACAGGTCAGTAATCACCTCTAGTCTACCTTATCTTGAAAAAACTAAATTAAAAGTGCTTATGCAACTTGCTTATTTACTGCGTCAGCATCGGTTCGTCCTTCTCGTGTTGTATCAGCTTCCAGGCCTTAGTAAAGCCCGAATTTAGAACAGAAACATGGTAAAACAAGCAAAATCGAGAATGAATTCTATCACACAACATCCCCTGTAACATTGCACACAGAGATAGTAAAAGTAGCTTTCGTAGAGATCAAATTAAGGTCCTTGTTGAGTTTTACTTTTACATAACCCAGGTACCTACATACACCTACTTATAAGCTCAACTGACGACAAGTCTTCAGTGACGTCGCGCGTCGCTCGACGTCTTTGACAGTAATTCTAAAATAGTACTCATTAAAATGATCGCTGAGATAAACTTCGCTTTTAACGAGCAAAAACTAAACGTATTCCATTTTGATGTTTATAAAAACGTCTTTCATTGTTCTTTTTCCGTGTTGTATGGATGTCATGTCAATCATAACATAACCATTGTCTTGTTTTGGAACCCTGGATCTATGTTCCTGAGGGGTCTATTCCCTTTCTACCATCGTTGTTTTCCAAAATTCTATATAAAACTATAACACTACAAAAGAAATTGAGAGCCAGTATTGTCTATTAGGTATGTTGCAGCAGATAATTTAGTCAGCGTAAAGGGTCTCCCTCCAAAAATTCCTCTCTTTTATGTGAGGTCTTGGGGTTGAAGAAAACGTCCACTCAGCTCTAGCCTGCAGGTGGAATACGGGTTCCGCCTTTAGATATGCGGACGGTGGGCTAACCCCGCCTCTTTCACATGAGGTGCTCTGTTGTATGATTATTTCTTTTCCATAAAAACGACCGAATGACAGAAAGGTCTGTTTGTTTGGGACATAGCGCTGAAATTTACCAAATGCGGACGTTAGGACAGACACTAATTAATAATAGAATTTAATATGATAATTTATGTAACACCGGGCATGTTGATTTAAAGCTGACTTTGCGAGAGGATCTAAAAGGTTTTGTAGATAGAAATACCGATTGCATTACAGGTTCCTTTAGTCAGATAACCATTGTTCATATCTGCTGTACGTTTTTCAGAAAATCTTTTCAAGGTACTTTTTATTTCTAAGAAGCGTATATGTAGTCGTTTGTAAAATAACTATTATCATCTTACATCTTTATTAGACAATCACTCATTAAGTGCGCTTTATAGCAAAGCAGTTTTTGTACACTAAATGTAGTCATCTCATCAGATTATGCATACGACTTTTAAGTCTCATCTAGTATATTCATGTATTCTACTATTGTAATAGGTATAAGAATTCTAGAATATAGACTGGACTGTTTTATCTACCACTAATATTAATGCATAAGTTCGACAACCCTAGTTTCCTATAAGATAATAAATTGGTTTGCATCGAAACTATGTTCTGTCTCGAGTTTGATTTACGAGTGGCAATTTGGCTGCCCCTTATCATTGAACGTTTCATTTGTGATCATTAAATACAACGGCGTTTACAATGAACTGTACAATATGTGTGTGTAGCTCGGCGTATAGGCTAGGGCTTGAACTCCGGAATTCCGGAATTGACATAATTCCGGAATTCCGATAAAATCTAATATCGTTCTCAATTCCGGAATTGGCGAGATCAATACCGGTATTTCGATATTGAAAAAATAAATATGTTTTCGCTTCTTCTTTAATTTCATTACAAACAGAAATGTAGATAATAAGATTCTTATGCAATTTAATGACCTTTAATTACTACAATGTTGATTATTTAGGATTTCTTAATTAACAAATTAATTCGATTATGTACTCATTTTATTTGATGATATTTCTAAAACCTACTAAGAAAGTAAATCCATAAAAGTAATGGTATTTGATGGAAAACATACTATTTAAATAATAATAATATTATTGATGACGTTTTTGTATTTTTTTTTACATTTAGACTTCAATTTATAGTGCGAACTTAGACTTAGCTCTGACTTATGCTACGAGTTAAATTTAACGTTGATAGAAACGCTGTAAGAATTTGACAGAGGTCTCCGCTCAGCATAGTTCTAGTAGTTCTGACGGAACTCATGGGGCCCGTACCTTATTATTAGGGGCAAACATTGCCCCAAAGCGCTCCACTGACCCAGAGTGAGGAGGGTCCTGGGTTCCCTGTTCTCATCAAGGCGGAGGAACATATTCCTTCGCACATGCCTCCGTCTGAGGCGCCCGACGCTGATTACAGCGAGAACGACGTGCTCGAAGTCACCGAAGGTGAGTTAGGGGCGACTGTACTGCGGCTTAGATTCCGCAGGCACCGTGCCCCTGGACCCTACAGCATTCCAGGCCGAGTGTGGGTCCTGGCTCTTGAGGATCTCGGACTTCGAGTGATGGAGCTCTTTAGTGCATGCCTCGATTAAGGCCAGATTCCTAAGGTCTGGAAGACAGGGAAACTGGTTCTGATCCGAAAGGCAAGGTGGTCGGCAGTCTACCCATCCGGGGATCGGCCGATCGTGTTGCTCCTTTGAGCAACTCCGGCCGATCCCCGAACAGTCGTTCCCCAACAATGATACGCTCAAGGATCTTGCATACCTCGTTAGGTATGCAAGCTCCTTGAGCGTATCATTGCACAGCGCACAGTCGGGCACCTCACACGCGTGGGACCAGATCTGGCGGATAACCAGTTTTGGTTTCCGTCAAGGGCTCTCCACCGTGGATGCGATCATGCGCATTAGAAGACTGACGGAGGAAGTAACATCGCAGGGTGAGGTGGTGTTGAAAGCGATGGCGATGTCAAGAGACACTGGCATCGCCTTCAACATCTTGCCCTGGAGCTGCGTTAGGGAGGTGCTTATTTATCATGGAGTGCCTCCCTACTTCCGTCGAATTGTCGGGGCCTATCTTTCCGAGAGGGTCATAACTTACCCAAGCTGGCTAGGGCCCAGTCGGGACAGCGAGATACGCCGTGCGGTGTTCCGCAGCGATCAGTCTAAGGACCGCTTCTGTGGAACATCGATTACGATTGGGTGTTGCGTGGTCCGTTGCTCAGAGGTGGCATGTCTCGAGGATCTGGCAGCAAGGCACTTGCGACCTTGTTTAAATAAATTAATTATATTTCTAATTTATTCTTTTCTGGTGCAAGGAGGCGCTGGAGCGGGGTCATAGGCCTACGTCTCCAGAAATCTAGGTTCTGCAGTTCCAGCTCCACAAGGAAACCGTGGAGACCTGGACTTGAGCAACAAACCGAATCGCCACATCACGTCACACAAGAGGGGAATCGCCGAATCGCCGCAATCAAGGCGGTCAGATCGGTCATGGGCGAGTGACTATAGAGGAGCCACGGTGCGGGTGCTCTGTCCTACCGATTTCTACAGATGCTTACCGGGCACGGGAGCTTCAGTAAGTATCTGTGACGAATACACCGGGAAACCACACCTGAGTGCCAGCACTCACTGCGAGGAACGCAGTGAGGGCACAGTACTTCACACATTAGTGGAATGCACAGCGTGGGCTTAACAGCACCCGGTCCTCGTGGTAGGTCTGGACGTGGACATTCTCTCGCTGGAGACCATTGCGCGAGCTATGATCTCCAGTGGGAGTAAGTGGGACGCCACTGCGTCTTTCTGTCATCAGTTAATGCGGCGAGAAGTGTTCAAGAGAGAACGCTCCCGCCTTCATAATCGGGGACCTGAGGACGGTGGGAGGGCTATTCGCCGTCCTTACAAAAGCACGCCTTAGACGAAAGCGTGACGTGAAAGTTTCACGCACGCCACACGCCCTGAGATGCGGGATAACACCTGAACAAGCCCCAAATACGCGGGATAGCACCCGAACCTCCTAGGTGAGGCCGCAGTGATAGTCAAGGTCTGTGGGGAATCCTGGGGTCATCCTTCTGAGGGCTTACCCGGGCCAACCGTAGGCAATAGTTAGGAAACGTGTGGTTTTTAGTTGGTAACGTTAAAATAAGTTATTTTACTGGGAATCAAAGTAGTTTATCACTAATCACGTAGGACTGCCAGCTCCCGTTTCCTTTTTTACATATCACTATTTTGAACACTTTAAAAAATACACTTTAAAAAATATTATTAACTGGTTTAAAATAAATAACTTAATGATAAACTTGGACAAAACGAAATTAATGAATTTTAAAATACGAACTCACCGCATAGATTCTCTAAGAGTTTACTATCAAGAAAGAGAAATTGAAACAACCGTAGCTACTAAATTCTTAGGTTTACAGATTGACGAGAACCTCAAATGGAAAAGTCACGCGGAACTGACATGTAATAAACTAGCACAATTTTCATACGCGCTACACAGACTAGGTAAGGTTGCAAATATAGCAACTCTATTAACAGCGTACCATGGCTATGTTAGCTCAATTCTTAGATACGGAATAATTTTCTGGGGTAATGGTTCAGATAAAGAGCGTGTATTCATTGCGCAGAAACGTTGTATCAGGGCAATGTCCAATATTTATGCACCCGACTCCTGTGCACCATATTTTAAGAAAATGAATCTTCTTACATTTCCGTGTATATACATTTATGAGTCTGCAGTATTTGTTAAGAAAAACCCCAATTTGTTTAGTTATCGCACCCGAGTAAGACATCAGAATAAATTACATATAGTTCCCAGTAAAACGCAACTAATGCATGAGAGTTTCTTTTGCCTAGCCCCACGTATATATAACAGTATTCCTGAACATATAAGAACTGTTACTGAAATAAAAATATTTAAAAGGAAACTTCACGACCTGCTAGTATCAAAATGCTATTATTCTCTAGAGGACTTCCTTAATCCTATCTGACAGAATGTTAAATGTTCCACACGCCTCTGTTGTGGTGTGTCCAGTGATGCAAGTATAGGTGGCTTAACGTGTGTCTGAACTAAACTATATTATTGTAAAATTTAAGGTATTGCCAGTCTGTTAAATGTGACTGAATTGTAATGAAATTTATATTGATTCTTTTATACATATTTTGACATTTAAACTGACACAATCTTTAATTGACATTAACACTTTTACAATGAATTAACACTGTTTGTTTTAATTTTTAAAATTATTAGCATTATGAAATGGGACAAAATTATGCAATTTTATATTATTGACAATTACTATTATTTTATTTTTATTGTGTAATCTAGTATGACATATTACAGTAACTATAAAATTAATTAAATTGACATTTATTCACTAATAATTAGTATGATTGCCAAAATAATTGTCTAACATAGTGCTGAAATATTTTATATTGAGAGTTCATAAATTCTCTGTTTCTTGTTTGCATGCAATCAATTAATATGTTTATTTTTAATGTTTCGTATGCCTCCAGGCAAAACATAGTAGACCAATAGACTCGCTGTAACACCTGTATTATACCTATGTTTACGAAATAAAGAATCTGAATCTGAATAAAAAACAAAACGAAACTTGATTGAGTTCCGGAATTCCGGAATTCCGGAATTCAAATACTGAATATCGAAACCCAATTCCGGAACTGAAAAAGCGTCCGATATTCAAGCCCTAGTATAGGCACAGAAACATTTAGAACGGTGGGATATTAATACGCAATTTGTTTAATTCTTCGACCATTGCTTGAACTGCATCATATTACATTACTTTTGAAGTGGTACAGCTGGCAAGCTGTTCCTGCTTTCTGAGCGATTTTGATGAGATTTGTTTATTGTTCTTGATCTTCCACTGTTATGTTAATTCAAATTGGATTCTCACATTTTCCAAACTTAAATCCAGCCACCTCATTCAGTAGACACTTTCCTACGTCCGGCAATGTACTGCGATAAACTGATTATGAACTGGATTCAATATGCGTTGTTACACGTGACAAAATAACTAGATTCATCATAAGTCTCTTGTTAATTCTGGGATTGCAGTAGTGGAATTTTTCTGAGTCATGTCCAATTTTAAAAAGATCGCTGGTATATTCAGAAATTTGGTAATATATTGTAGCCAGAATTGCTATAATATGATGAATACATAATCAGAGACTCATTTCCTCTTATTTTTATGAATGAGTATAAAACACGACTTCAAGCAGTAAACAAAGTCGGGGTTGTTTATACACGCGGAACCTTCTTGACGTCAAACGGTTGTATCGTATACCCATATGTTAGTTGAAGATTTCAAAGAAGGATGGATGTAAATAAAGGTGCGTGTACTGTGACTGTGTCGCGATCGGCGCGCAAAGCGCTACGTAGCGTGAGGGTCGCCCTTGTGGCCGCGCGACGCTCCTTGCTATTTTCGACCACACATTCCACTCGACTGTTTTTCAATCTAACATGAAACGCATAACGCTCATGCCGCTTGTGCCTTTGTTTTCACGGCAAACGCGATAAACCTTAATCGTTTCTTTTCTCGAATTAATGCGAACTATTAGTAAACGACGAAATTAAACGAAGTACCAGAATTGATATTCTCGTAATCGGATAATGAAATAATCCTTATTACAATGAATAAAAGTGTCAGTGAGTGGATTCAGAGTAATGAAATTGTGTCGAGAGCACGTCGGACTAGTGCCTGAATACTGCGGTTGTGAATGTGATGGGGCCCACGTGGTTACCACCTACTCCTGAGGAGGAAGAGTCTCCTAAAGATCTCATTGTGCATATTGAACCAAAAGTATCCATTCACACCCATCCACAATGTGATGTGTAAGTACTTATTCACATTGTCTGTTCTAGTTCTATATCTGATAACAAACTTTACAGAGCGATAGGAAAATGTCCTCTGTCGTCTAAAATGTGCTTAATTTATTTTTTTGTAGCAATGTGGGACAATGTGGGTCTCATTATCGTTTTTAGTATTATAATCTGCAAAATAAGTATGCATTATGTTTGAGAAGCTGATGACACCAGTACATAACGTGCACACTATCCAACTCAATTTTTTGTTTGTATGTCTTTAAAAAAACAATTTCCTATGTTTTGTATTTGTATACGAAACAATGGACTGTTTGACTGAAAAAAATAGTCTCACGGCGATTATAATTCAGTGAAATTTGAATATGAAACTTCACTTATCCAAATTATCTTCGGAAGTCACTTGAAGACGGTGGTCCGATCAAGCAAGCAGGCTAACTAAGCTACGCACCTTCAAGTCGTCGAAACGTTGAGTAGTTACATTTCTTAGGAACACAAGTGTCCTCCTATATCTGTCCGGTCCGGTCCTGTGAGATGGGGATAGGGAAACCTCCAAGACAACGAAAGAGAAAAAAGAGTCCGGCTTCTTTCTTTCGGGCATGTTTGGGGGAACGGAAGCAGAATCATTTATGCTACCTGGACTGTCGACTAACAAGCGCGGTTCTCAACGCTGCCAGTTTTAGTCGTCATGAGCTGACTTTATTGCACAAGGGGACCATGAGACGGCGCGCCTCTAGCGCCCACAGTAGTGTGGAAGTTACTGATCTCGATCATCCATGACCAACAGCCAAAAGTAGTGGACCGCCGACGCGTCGTTCGCCAGCGAGGTAATGACAGAAAAAAGGAGGAACTGCCGGAACGTGCTGGTTATACCCTTTTTATCGCGCACCGTCCAGATAGGGAGCGTACTTCACGCTCCCGCGTAGATGGTCCATGAACTGACGGTTTAGAACCTGCCGTCCACCAATGGTCAAATAGCGGTTGCGATTCCTCCACCTTGTTCTAAGGGTACCGCTCATTGGCCGCTCTCCACCTTGCTTTCGGAAGGATCCTCACAACCACCCGATGCGTAAACATAAGAAAATATAGCCAAACATCTGTCAACGAGTGCATAAACCCCAACCGCCATCCATCTGTCACGCAAGACACGCTTTGTTAGGCATCGCTAGGAAAAGTTCAGTTCGTCGTAATCAGCTGGGAAAATAAAATTATTAAGTATCAACTAATTTCCAATTCCTATGTTTTTTTGTGTATCAGTGTAATTTTAGCCATAACAAATCGGGGTAAAAAAGTGGAATCACCTTTCCATTAGTATTTTAGTTCTTAGTAAAATGATAGTACCGAATCAATATTTGAAGAACAACTAATGCCACCTGGGTTATATAGCTCTATTTCATACATAATTGAATAGCTATATTTGTTTACTAATTCCTGGAATTTGGATGTACCAAATGGTCATCGGACTATTTCTATAGCGACAGTTTTTGTATTGGCTGTTGTAGCGTATCCTATGACGTCACGGGCGGCGCCGCGCCGGTCGTCCCAATACCGATGTCGCGAAGGTACGCTCTTGTGTACCCGAGAGTCCACGTCACGATTCACCGCCCACCATATCCAAGATTCACTCTTCGCAGTTAAATTCCGTGCCCTATTAATATTAGACTATAGTGACATACATTGAAATAAGATTTTCTATTATAATCTACAGAATAACAGCTGGACAGTGCAAATAAATTGTTTAGGACGTCTGATAGCATCTCAGAAGGATAATATAATATTTTAATACAATGTACTAATAAACCTGCCAACGAACACACAATGTAGGTTTTGCGTAGCTGCTAATTTCTACGTAAGCCTACATGTTATTGTCTCAGGCGCCCGACATGGATTAAGACGAGAACGACGTGCCCAGCCCCAGAGTTGGGTGCGGCTGTGCTGCGACTTAAATCCCGCAGGAGCACTGCCTCCTGAACCCGACGTCATTCCAGGCCGAGCGTGGCTCCTGGCTCTCAAGGAATTTGGGCCTCGAGTGATGCCCGCATGCTTCCATAAGGCTACTTTCCCAAGGTGTGGAAAACAGGGAACTGGGCTCACCATCCGGGTATCGGCCTATCTGTTGCTCGACGAGGTGTGCAAGCTCTTTGAGCGTGTTATTGCACAACAGCGCCTCGTCGAGCACCTCACTCGCATGGGAGCAGATCCGGCGGATATCCTACCTCTGTCGTATTGTCGGGTCTTATCTCTCCGAGAGGGCCATAACTTACCCGAGCTGGCTAGGGTCAAACCGGCGCGGCGAGAAGTATCGTGTGGTGTTCCACAGGGATCAGTCCTAGGACCACTCCTGTGGAACATCGTCTGTGGTCCGTAGCTCAGAGGTGTGGGCGTAACCTGCTACGCTGACGACACCCTCGTAAAGGTGCGAGGAGCTACGCACTGAGACGCAGCCCTAGTTCTCCAATTTAAATTTCATAGTCGGAGGTTCTCCTTTTCTTAGGCATACTGTTCTTGTCTGCGCAATACGTTAATGTCAAGCATCGTATCACTTTCATCGTGCTAGGCTCTTCTTTCTACTTCCACCACAAAACTGGATGTGAAGCTATCTAAAGTATATTGGTAAAGGCATTTAGTTATTTGAATCAATTTTTTTAAGAATATCATATTTGGGTCAAAAAATAGATAAAGTTACTGAAAAATTTGATGTCAACAATAAAATAAAATCGATCTTTATTTTATTTGTCGATATGCATTTTTTTTGTCGGCCCTAGTAAATTAGTGAAAATTAATTCTTTTATCATTGCACTTTTATTTTTACCTTACCCTTCCAATCTAATAAGCCTCCTATCCCTCCCCCTCTCTTTGTATCAACCGGGCTATTCTGTAAATTTGTAATAAGTAACAGTTTTCTTGGTGTACAATAAAGTTATTTACAAGAATTATTTTATCTGAAACACATGACTGGCCGCCAAATGCTAATGCCTATTTACAAAATTATTATGCTATGCTTAACGTGACCGTCTTTTATATTGTACAATTCAAGGATTTACAGATCTTTAACATAATAACATTCCTCATAGTGTTGAAGCAAAGCGACAAATACTGCATAGTTTTAACAGAAATTATTTCTCTCTATACTATAGATATATTTATACAGGGTGAATTTTTCAAAAAGGATTGGATGGCGCTAAAAATGCTCAAAGGAGTCACGAGCCCGATTTTGATTAAACTTAAAACCTCATCATTAGATTTTTGTAAAACCAATAATCCTAGCTGGACAGGATCGTCCTTCTCTGAATTCCTAGATCCTCTCGACGGTTGGAGATAGGCGGCAACATGCTGCTCCATACAGCGCGGTACAGAACCTCTTTGCCATCATCTATACATTCTTCTCTTTGCATCTAGGTGTGGCAATAGTGTTCAGAATCTAGACATAGCCCCTTAAAAAATGTTTAGTGGGTGTAATTACAACAACAGATTCGATGCCGTCATTTCAATGTACTAGTTTCAGGCATTGAATGTGTCAGTAGTCGCAATGCTCAAACACCTTCACAATATTCTGTAAATTTAAAAATATTTACAAGTTTCTACAACACACACACACTACACTGTTTCGACGTCAATTCATTGAATTGATTTTTTTATGCCGAGACTGGTATCTTTTGGCGCTGTAAATGATTTATGTACATCTTTAAAGTCAGTTACGTCAATATATCAGTAACTGTTTGTATTGGCAGTGTCGAGACTTGTTTTAAAACACGCTATCTAGATCGTATATTACAGAACATTTAATTCTTTTATATTTAGGTAATTCTAATTTGGCTTTGCTGTAGGGATTAACTGAAATATCAGGTTTGATAGTATTCTGTTTTTTAAATTGTTGAGTTTATTTCTTTTCTGTGGTAGCTCATTTTACTGGCTCATTTTAGATTTTTATTCATTTGTATGAAAATTTATAAATATAAACAATACATTTATACTGAATTTTAAAAAAAATGTTTTCAACAAATGTGTTGTTTATAATACAGGTAAACAGTGCTGCTAGTACACATCTGTCAGTTAATTAGATTTAGAAGTTCCTATACTACTCCGGAAATATACTTTTTTTTGTTGATTTCCGCCGAACAAGTTACAAAAATAGAAACACCCCATTTTTCAAGTTAAATCGGGTGTTGTCAGATGCGTTGTGTACAGTATTGTGAGAATAAAATACTAATCACTGTTATATACGTATCTTTGGCACTTCTTACTAATATTATAAAGGCGAAAGTTTGTGAGTGTGGATGTTTGTTCCTCTTTCAGGCCTAACGGCTGAACGGATCTGGCTGAAACTTGGTACAGGGATAGATTATGGTCTGGAATAACACATAGGCCAGGGTCATTTTTATCCCGTGTTTTATACCCGTTCCCGATAAATATTGTTCCCGTACCCGTTCCCGTTTCCCACGGGAAACGGGAACGGGAACAATATTTTCGCGAACGAAGCTAGTATACCATACATACCTCAAAACCTTTTCAATTTTCAAACTGTAAAGTTACAGGTTTTTTTTGATGTAATTGTAAGATTACCGGAAGAGACCGTCCGTCAAAGTTACATTCATCAAAGGTTCGAACTTTTGTATGAAACTTAAAAGGACTATAATAATAATAAACCCATTTCTTGCTGCAAGTTGGAATAGCAATATCTATGTGTTTAGGGGGCGATCAGGGCATCCTCCTGAATCACTCGCTTCACTCTCATTCAGAAAACTTCCTCTCCGTGCCACCTGGGCAACTTAAATATACATTTCAATATTTTAGAACGACTTAGTAGTATGTGGATCACTGCACGTACTCTTACTTAGTAGATAATTATAAACACTAACTCTGATTGGTACGCCAGGTTCTTCCTCACAGGCTCTACCTATTGCATTGCGAATCTGGCAGTAAATGTAAATGTAGAAGCAAAATTTTGACGTTCATAAGTGTTACTTTGTAACCTAAATGAATAAAGATATTTTCATTTTCACGCGATAAGAACAACTAACGGATAATAAATCTATGAATATGCATAACCTTTCGTTGTCTATTTGGACAAAACAAAACCCAGTGCCGAATACTTACATAGTGATTTTGGATTCCATGTTATATACGATTTTATTTTCTTGCGATGCAGGGTATTGGGTCCTACCGCGGTGCTACAGTTAGCGGAGCGCGATGAACCACCACCGGCGAACTCCCGACCTCTCTATTCACTGGCGATGCGGGGCGCGGTCATATGCTTCTCGGGATTTCGGAAAAAAGAAGAACTTGTGAGTACATTATATTCTTAACCCTGGTGCCTTTCTGGCCCTTCCTGTAGACTTTTGTGAGTATTAAGTTGAAAGCTACTGCCGTCCTTTTTTTTTATATATTAAGCTCGACAAATGAAGTCGCCAGCCTGATGGAAAGTAATGGCGCATCTAGCGATTGGAAGGCACTCTCACAGTTCGTAAGACTTCTGACAGTGGTCCTCAAGTTGGCGACCATGTGACGTGCCTCTTCACGCTACGCTAGAAGAACCCGGGATTGTAAGATGAAGAAAACACGTGTGCGGGCTGGTATTTCCAGGATTTATAGTTCGACAGAGGAACGATCTTTTGAAACGGTCAGTTCTGGCGTAGATTCTCTCCATTGTGTATGAGTACACCTCTTCCCTACACGCGTTCTTGAAGGTTGAAGAGCTTTTCAGAACACTCGCCGTGATATATTTCGTAGAAGGCAGTCAAGGACGCTATGGTTCGTCGCTGCGCTAAGGGTCGATGCCTCTGGTCACTATAAGAGCCAACGCTTTGTCTGTCATCTGTCACTTAGCAGGTGTACCTGCGGAAACGTGAGAAAGTGGAATTTGAGTAAGATCTTCATGAGGATTCCTTACACCTCAGTTTATTTACATTCTATACACGGATTTTACTACTATTTCTGTAGATTAGATAGTAGTTACCTATTTGTTGTGACATGTGACAACAGTTATCTCACGTCACGTGTATCAAACGGCAGTTAGGATTTGGAAGGCAATACGCGTATTGAAGGGGAATGTTCGCATGGTGTAACCTGCCAATGAAATTTCACCTCTATACGTTCCTCCACATTATTATACTTCCATTGAAAGTTCGAGCCAGTTAGTCCTTGTAATGAGACAAAGAAGATGACATGTCGAAGTTGAAGGTGAAGAATAGAGAGCTTGTCTCTAAGGATCCGTTAAAATCTGTCTAACTCTGCACAATTGTAAATATACTTTTTTTAACGTGAGGGAAAATCCTTCACGGATGCTATGCCGAACTCCTACCGACTAAAAAACCTCACGTAACGCCGAACAGCCTAAGGTTGGGAGCCCCGGGTAAGCCTTCGGAAGGATGACCCAGGACTCCCAACAGACCTACGGCTACCACTGCGGCCTCGCCTAGGGGGTGTTTCGGGTGCTATCCTGCCTCCTTGGGGGGGTTTTCGGGTGTCATCCCGCTTCTTAGGGTGAGCGTGCGTGATTACCTCACGTCACGCTGCCGTCATGAGCCTGCTTCTGTAAGGACAGTGAGCAGCCCCCCACACGGTCCTCAGGCCCCCGGTCATGGAGGCCGATAGTCTTGGGCGAAGACACTGTCTTCGCTTCGATGCTGTGTGTTATATCCATCCAACCGTTCTTACATAAAGAGGCAACAAACAAACTGACAGAGAAATAGATATTATGTCAATTTCTGTTTTATTATTTGCAAACTTTTTAAGCAATTTTATTACAGCAGAAAATTCCTTTCAGACGTACCTGATAAATCTGATCCACTACATGGGCGGGTCGATCCGCAAGGACATGTCGAGTAAAGTGACGCACCTGATCGCGGCGGCGGCCACGGGCGACAAGTACAGGTACGCGTCCGGGTTCCGCCTGCCCGTGCTGGCGCGCTCCTGGGTCGACGCGTGCTGGGAGCGCCGCGACGACCCCACCTGCTTCGCGACCAACGATGACATTATCGTGAGTATATGCCACCTTCTCTTTTTTGAGCCGTAAGGCACCACCCGGGTACAAGGGGTGGAGGTAGAGAACGCTACATGCGTACCACACGGCTGTCAGACTCTTACTGACTAAATTCTACCCTTAGTCTCTAGCTCTCAGGCCTTGAAGACTCATCGGATGCGATCGCCCTTTTAGGGAAGGGTCACGCGAAATATACGCCACCGCCACCTCACTAAATAAAATAGTGACTCTACTTTTGAATGGCCTCGTGGTCCAGTAGTTAGTGTGCCTGACTACGGATTAGGAGGTCGTGGGTTCGATTCCCACCCAGGACCAATCTCTTTGTGTGATGAGCGCACTGATTTGTTATGTGTCTGGGTGTAATATAATTATATGTAGGTGTGTATCTAGAAATATAAAGTATGTTTATCAGCTGTCTAGATTCCATAGCACAAGCTTATGTTAGCTTAATTTGGGCTAGCTAGATGATGTTGTGTAAGAATGTCCACAAACATTGAAAAAAACTAATGTACATAAGGAAATCTACTATTCGACCAAGCGGAGTAGAATGTGACGAAAAATGTCTGATTGATCACACAGACACCGTTCATTTTCGTAGTAATTTCCGTACTGGTTTATGTGCGAGGGTGCGTAGCCGAGGGTCCATTTGTAAAAAAGTACAAACATGAGATGGCATGTTTGTACTTTTTTACAATTTGCATTGCATTGCATTGTACCTTATTATTTTGTGCTTACGTCACGCCACAAGTACCTGATAAGGATATCTCTGAGAATATACTCACTTCACATTGGAAGTGATTCTCTCGTAAATGTCAGTGGCAATCAGTTTTACAATAATAAAGTGTTTACGTTATTAGTGTAGAATGTTGATTCGCGATAGAACTTATTAACTGTTTTATTTTGTTCAGTGTAATGTGTTAGCCTTTTTATGAGCATTGTAAGTGTTACATAACTGATTGTGTATGTTAAAAGGTAAAATAATATTGACAGGGTGTGTGTAAACAAGCTGATCAGCTGACATTTTAGTAGTGTTTTATTTTATTGCTTAGTTATTTTTTAACAGCTGTTGCATTGTGTATCAAGCTGTTAAAAATATGAAATAAGGGTGTCTTATTTAATCCACTGAACTAAATTTTGTTTCAAGTATTGCCTCTTGTGTGATGGCATCAAGTACTAGGTTCTGTTTCAGTCCACTTACAAGGGAGTTATCAGGGGCATATTTCTCACGCTTTTTCTGCCCAGAAATTTGTGGAGACCTTATTAAGACTCCAATAACTTCTACATAGACGTAGTTTTTGCATAGGGGAGATTTACATTGAGTTTGGGATGAGGTGTAGTGTGGTGAACAAAGACTTATCCTCAAAACGTCATTTTTATGAGTTTATTCAAAATAACTCCTTATTTACCTTATTGGTCAAATCAAATAGCGCACGTTTGGTACCAGTTCAGTCCCATCCCCATTTGACGAAATCATTAGAACAGATTACAATTTTCTATGTATGTAATTTGCAGAACGAGCACAAATTGATGGTGTTCGCGGGCGCTCGCGTCTGCTTCGTGGGCTTCCCCGAGGATGAGACGCAACACATGGCCGACGTGCTCGCCAGCAATGGCGGCGCGGCCTGCCTCATCGACGACCCGGACTGCTCGCACGTTGTGAGTTACCTGCCGATACAACCACACACACACACACACTCACACACACAAACACACCCACACACACAGACTCACTCACCTGTAGCTCAACAATCACTTCCACTCTTTGTTCCAAGGATGAAAAACGACACGTGTGTCACGACATCACTATCCAAGCAATAAAACACTCGGTTCCATAGTCTGTACTGCAGAACGTTTACCTCTGAATACCTCGCATACTTGTTTATTTATACATTTCATACTACATTATACATTATTAGCTACTAATTTTAGCGTTATGAAGTCAGCATGTACGTAGTCATTTGGGTGCACAAATCACTTAGTTTAGTTACATTGTAGATATCAATTAGTTTTATTGTAGGCTTTAGTAAGCTATCTCACATGTACTTTTACTTGTTTCTTCATACTGCATTTTTATCAATACCTTTATTTTATTCACGGGCAATTGTCAAATTATCTCGATAAACAGAGACTATCAGAGAGGCTATTTAGTATTAGTATCAAGTAGTGTAACCATCTACTTCAAAGCAGCATTAACATCGTTTCCCCTGCGTGGTTTCATCCACCCACATTGGACCGTCTAAATATTGCACCATACCCAATCATATCCCCGACCGAGCGACGCAAAGTCAACCCATTGTTATGTATCACACTTGAGTATTGTTTTGTCATTCATAGTCACTGTTGTACAATCGCGCACATGTTACATTTCACCGACAGCTTGTGTGTATATACACGTCGCTCACATTACTACACCTATCTACTCCTAGTGTTGTTTACGTTCACCTCACATATATGTTGTGTAATATGCCCATATGCTTTGATACTTTTCTCCATAATGCACTAGAATAGTCATCTAAATTTCTCGTTCATCTTATAAACTTAACATTCCCAACTTATATGAAATCAAATCACTTGATCTTTTCAAATCAATCATTATAATATAATATTTAGTTATCAAATACAAAGTCTTCACTAGGGAGTCGCTTTCTGTGTCTAACTATCTCTATTACGATAATAATATATTATTATCGTCGTGCATGTTTGTATTGGAATGGCTTCATTACATCATTGCGTGGTGTGTTTCACACATGTTTCAGGTAATGGCCAATGGGGAGACTTTCGGTCGTTCGCTTATCCTATCACCACATCCCAGTACACCCACCTCGGCGAAGCCGTCCCGCGCCACCCCGAACCGCTCCCAGTCCACTCCCAAGAGCTCTCTGTACCGCAGGCTCTCTGCGCGGCTGTCGGGCCGGCGCGCCACGCCCACTAAGCTCGGCGATACCGCGGAGGAAGACCGCGACCAGCGGTTGCAAGCCGCACGAAACAGTATTAGAGAAAAGTATGCGAAAACCGTCGGCAGGGACGAGACTGATAATATATTCAGTATAAACTATGCCGATAAGTCGTTTAGCGACGATTTGTGTTTCACTTACGACAATGTTAAAAGCCCTTCTCATGTAGAACGTGTAGAATACCGCAAGTATAAAATGCGTGATAAAGAAAATAAGGCCTTATCTCCGAATGTACATGGATCTGATAAACTTAACAGTAAGGATAAACGAGAGGTATTCAGGAATAAGTCAATGAACGTATTTAATCTGGTGGATTGTCTCACGGAGGCTGGATCCGTGCACTCGTCCTTCACCAAGAGCCTGTGTGATTTAGATTCCAAAGATGAGCCAGTATTTCTGTTGGCCAACTCGGCGGCCGCCAAGGAGCTTCAACAGTCGACTACAACAATTTCTTCCGGGAAGAAAAGAAGCCGCAAGTCGACCGATTCTACTTTTCAAATTAGCACTATTGATTCAAATTTGTCTCCCGACAAGGAGGATAGCAATTGGAAATCTATAAAGCGATTAAAAATAAAAGATTCTTTTAAGTTCAAAAATAGACCTACCATATTTAAAAGAACCAAAAAGGACTCTCTAACCAAACCTACGGGAGACATAATAGTAGAACCCGTGAGCCCCGACAGTGTTAAACCGACAGATCCCGCCGGAGAGTTTATCGCCTCCACGTCGTCTCCGATAAAGGAGGACGACAACGCATCCGTTTGTTCCTTAAATACCAGCAAACAATCTGGATTCTTCGATATTTCATTCGCTTCTATAAGAAGCTCAAAAACCGTAAAGTCGGCCTCGAAGCTACGCAGGAGCGTTAAATCATTTACGGCTTCCTTTAGGAGTGAACGAAAAAAGAAGTACGAGAAACGAGCCGAACGCAACACCGTGGAGGTGGACGCGTCGCACCTGCCATCAAATCTAGAACGAATCTCAACGCCAAAGACAGAGTTCGACGGGATGAATTTGGACCTATCGCCCGTCCAAGTGGACACGGTGGACAGCACGCTGCAGGTGACGCCGAGCAGGGCGACGGCTGCGGACGAGCTGGACGACTCCACGATATTCAAGACGCCGCAGAGCGTGTGGCTGCGCGCCCAGCGGCACTCGGTGTGCGGCGGGCCCGACGCGCCGCCCTCCCCGCGCCGCGCGCGCCCCCGCCCCGCCCTCCTCGCCCCCGCCCCCTGCCCCTCCCCCGCGTCCGCCCCCGCCCGCGACCAGCCGCCGCCCGCCTCGACGCCTCCCATCCGCGACGCCCACACCATTTCGCAATGCCATGGAATATCGCTGCCGGTACTAACACTATTTTATTCATTACTACTAAAATTATAGTAGCTTGTTAAACCATCAGTAAATCAGTGGTCAGGGTCCCCCCGGCTCGGGGTCGCCGAACGCGACCGGGCGTGCATGACTGCCCAGTATTATACTTTTGCACCGTGAGAATTATGTAGGAGCTCGACGGTACTCGTGCAGATTTGTGCGCCGTCACAAGATTTACGTAGGAAATCCCGCTCGGCGGGTGTAGTCAGCGAGGGTGACGGGTATCGTTCAGCGAGGCCGACCTACTCTTTTTTTCATGAATATTCCAAAACGCACAGGTCGTCGACGAGCACAACACGGTGGTCGCACCGGAGTGCCCCCCGAAGGTGCACATCGTGAAAGCGGAATGGTTCTGGGCGTCCGTGCAGAACGAGGAGGCCCAGGACGAGCGGGACTACCTATTCAAGGACGTAAGAAAATTTGTTAATTTTATTGAATTGTTTATGAGTAATTAGCCAAGTGATTAATCATGATGGTGGTGGACAGTACCTGGACGAGGTGTCTCGTCGCTCGTCGGTGGGCGGGCCCGGCGCGGGGGCGGGCGGCGGCGGGTGCGCGGCGGGTGGTGAGGAAGCGGTCGGCACGCCGGGCGAGTCGAGCGGCACGCCCTCCAACCTGCAGCGGCTGCGCAAGCGCAAGCTGCGCGGCGGCGACTCGGCGCTGCACAAGCGACGCTCCTCCGTCGGGGACGCCGTGCTGCTGAGCCTGTCGGGCAACCTGCTCGACTGCACGCCCTCGCCCGACGGCAAGCAAAACATATTGGAGGGTGAGTTCCATTCACCTACCGTATACAAATCCCTTTTGCGTACCCGATCTTCGTATAACTTAATAGTTTTCTCTTTATCCTCTAGAGTCCGAGGTACCTGATACGGTAGTCAGAAAGTTATTGTCGCCGAGGCAGCAAGTGTTCATGGAACTTCTGCAGACGGAGTCGAATTATGTTGGGATCCTGCAGACGATAGTCATGGTGAGGTTCGATTTATGGATTTGTGGAAGCGATTGGTGTTAAATTTTGGCAGTTATTCAAACATTTGACAATTTCCAGATGTTCAAGCAACCGTTGGAGGAGATGGCCGAGGAGGACAGTAGTAATGGCAAAAATCAAACTTTGCTCAATAATACTGAACTTAAAATTATATTTGGAAATTTGCCCCCTATTTATGAATTGCACCAGTAAGTTTCATTACCATTATACGCATATTGTTCTTAATGAATAAAAAATATCGTCTAATATTTAAGTTAATTTTGATCACAGCTAACACAATGCTCTTACCTCTTATTGCTTGCTGTACCTGTATCCATGGAGCAAATATAAGAGAGGAGGTGTTGTAATATTATTTCCCTATGAAACAATGTGTGAGTCGGCGCGGGGGGAGGGTGTGGTGAGGAGGGGTTCGTATCCGCCTACTTTACTATTATCCATCTAGCGGTCAGTGTCAAAACTACTTGCTTACTTCAACTTCCGGGTTACTACGTAGTACTACTACTGTACACTGAAAACAGGGCCGAAGTTGGAATACTTTGTCCCCCGAAATATTAACTCTTAGCAAGATGAATAGTGTTTTTTTTTTTTTATTTCTATCACTATGAAAAAAATTCATAACACATTCTGATATTTTTTATTATCGAAAGTAACCCGCTTCTTAGTGGTTAAGTATTGCTGTAAAGATTATAAATTTTCGTAAATATATTTGTATAAAGTCTTTTCAAGATTGTATGAAGTCTTAATAGAGAGAAAATAACAAAATATGACTTCGACTGACATTCGCTTCAAAATAATAACAAATAGACAAGAATACGCACCTAAGTTAAAAGTACCATGATGGCAATAAAGAGACAGATGTAAATAGTTTTAGATGCAGAACCAATAATAGAGAAAATTATAGCGAAAATGATTTATTTGCAAAGCTCAAATTATATGTTATCAAAGCTCTAACAGTTATTAAGCCTTTACTGTATTGTCAGC
Source organism: Miltochrista miniata (assembly GCA_933228765.1). NCBI lineage: Eukaryota > Metazoa > Arthropoda > Insecta > Lepidoptera > Erebidae > Miltochrista > Miltochrista miniata. The sequence goes on along the minus strand of OW121749.1, from coordinate 17,521,294 downwards.
GGTAAATATTAAAGAAAAAAAATTAAAAAAAAAAATCTCATGTGGTGAACAAATTACTAATAAAACGCCAATCAAGCTGCCGCCAATTTTCGTTAATACCGTGGATAAAATGCAAGTGCTTTGAAAACTTTCAATGAACATACTCAGGTTTATACAAAAACAGAAGCGCCAGCGCTTTTGCCTACATAGCGTTCCGTTGTCGTTCCCGCATTCCATGGGAATCGACCCTGGGAATAAAAAGCGTTAAAATATGTGTTATTTCAGACTATAATCAATTCCTTTACCAAATTTCTGCCAAGTCCATTTCGCCTTTTGAGGAGCGTAAAAGAGTGACAAAAATCCATACATCCACACTCAGAATCTTTCGCATTTACAATATTTTGCAAGATTAATTAAATAATTATTATTCAGTACCTATTAAAAAAATATGAATAAAATAAAATATTTTTAGTAGGTATCGATTGTTAAAATTATAACTAACTAGCTGACCCGACAGACGTTGTCCTGCTATAACTATGAATATGGAAATCGGTATCCGGAGTTCTGAGTTCCCGGTCTCATGTTCCCGTTCCTGGTTTCCTGATCACTGCTCCCATTTCCTGATTTTCATTTCCCAGTCCGTTTTTCTATTCCTGGTTCCCATTTTGGTGCTTCGATTTCGGACCCGATCCAAATTTCATTTCATTTCCTTGAACAGTTAGAGCCAGTTACAGTTACTGTAAATTTTTATTTGAGATATTCTCATTCTATTTGCTTCCAAATGCTGTGAACGTTCTTCTTCAGTCTCGTTGTCGCAAAGATTGTTGACTCGACTTGCATTACGTGATGGTACGTCTACCAATACTTTGACGCCTTACTGGTGACATTTTCTAATTAATAACAACAAATAAATTACGAGTAATATGAATATGAGGCAGAATTATTACGACGATAATTCTCTCAGCAAAAACACAATTTGAAAGAACCGTTTGACGTAGTACATACATACATAACATCACGCCTGTCTCCCAACGGGGTAGGCAGAGACTATGACTTTCCACTTGCTACGATTCTGGCAAACAACTTTCGCTTCTTCAACTTTCATAAGTGTCTTCATACATGCTCTTCGGTTAAGGGTACTCTTGACCTGGCCTTTTTTCAGAAGATTATCGATTTGATCGATATGAGTATGCCGAGGTCGACCCCTACCAGTTTGCTCATTCACTCTCGCTTCATAAATCTGTTTTGTCAGCCTATTTCCATCCATTCTCTCCACATGTCCAAACCATCTGAGCATCCCTTTCTCTATCTTAGTCACTACATCTTCTGTCATACCGCAATGTTCCCTTATCACACTATTCTTTATTTTATCCCTCAATGTCACTCCAGCTATACTTCGCAAACTTCTCATTTCCACTGCATTAATTTTACTTTCATGCTTCTCCTGCCACACCCAACTTTCACTACCATGCATAAGTGTAGGGACAAGCACTCCTCTATGTACAGCCATCCTTGCCTTTTTAGACACGTTCTGACTGCTCATAAAGGTGTGAATGGCTCCATTCACTCGATTTCCTGCCAAAACTCTTCTTTCAATATCATTGTCACACTTTTCATCTCTTGCAAATTTTGAACCCAAATATACAAACTCTTTCACCTGTTCCACGCTCTATCCTTCGATCGATATCGAGCAATCAGTCATACATTTCTCTCTTTCAAAAACCATTACTTTTGTCTTGCTTACATTAACATTCATTCCTCTACTTTTAAGCGCATCGTTCATTATATTAACCATCAATTGCAACTCATCCGCCGATGATGCCAGTATTACCTGATCATCAGCATAAAGGAGGCATTTGACGGTTAGCTCATTCATTTTTACTCTTGTAGTTCTTTCAAGCAACTGTCCATGTATAGGTTGAACAGCCATGGTGACGCTACACAGCCTTGTCTCACACCTTTTTCGATGGGAAAAAAGTCTGTGCAAGCTCCATTGATCCTGACACAAGCACTGGAGCCCTCGTATAGAGATGTTTGAAATTATCATTCGTTGCCTTAGCAACAGACTGTCATTCTGCCTCACTCACTCACCATCTTATATGAGATTTTAATCGGATTTTAATAAGAAATAGCTTATATTTTATTTTATACAAACCTTGCCCTGGCTATAACTAACACAGAAAAGAAAGAATTAGCGAAGTTGGTTCCGCCGTTCTGAAGTTATGAGCGTACATACATTTCGAAGATCCATTTTTATATTATACTAGCTGACCAGCTCAACATCGTTTAATTATAAACTAGATACCGACTGCAGCGCCATCTGCCGGGCTGATTTGTGAATCTAAATTATCCAGGGCGCCACCCAAACGCATACAAAAAAAATTAATTCAGATCTGTCCAGCCATTTAGGAGGAGTTCAGTGACATACACACGTACAGTAGAATTATTTATATATATATAAATATAAAGATAGATAAAAAAAGGCTCCTATTGTAGTACGAACGAACTGCATCCAGTCGTTAGCTAAATTACTTTTTGTACCTACTGCTAGTAGGAAGGACGGTTATGGGCTTATAGGCCCCTCGGTGAAATTCTAAATTCGATCCTGTTTTTGGTGCTGTTTATTCTCGGCAATAGATGGCGGTCTGTTATCGAAGTTCTTAAATAAATTTGTAAAAATAATCTTTGGTTGCCTAAATTTATTTCGGAATTATTGCTAAATAAGTTTAAATACTTAACAATATTTAAATTATATTATTACTGAGCTCTACGCACCTACATATTTTAGGTAACCAAAACACAAAGTATCGCCATCTAGCGTCGAGTAAAAAATATTATGCTGTATCCGGGGATCAGAGATGTTTCTAGAACTATTTCTGAAAATAAAGAATAATAATACTTACAACTAAAATGAGATGCCATGCATAGCATCAAAACGTCTATCCGAGAATTTTTTACACGATAAAACACAACACTTTATCCTCATCTTCTTAAATTCTGCTAATTTCGCGGAAATACGAGTGTTGACATATATTCGCGTATAACGAACCGGAAGTTGCCTAGACGAACGCGGACAGTGCACTGACTTATGCCACGCCCACTGATGACGTCAGGACCCGCATTGAACGGTCACAGTGCACGCTTGCTTAGGCCCTCTCCTCTCTTATATTTGCTCCATGACCTGTATCACACAAAATTACACCATTCTAATCATAAATTCTGATTGAATAGCTCCTAAAAGTTGTAAAGCCTAGTATTCACCAAAGCAGAGAGATGTATTTTGATTACCAATCTGATCGTGTTATTTCCACATCTCGAATCTGTAATGTGGAAATACCGTGATTAGATTGCTCTTCAGAACTCCTCTCCTCCTCGCTTTAGTGGATACCGGGCCTAATTCCGGGGCAGAATGTTGTAAAACCATGTTAAATTTGCAGGAGGATGTTGGAGGAGCTGCACTACGCGCAGGCGCACTGGAGCGAGGAGACGAGCATCGGCCGCCTGGTGCTGCGCTACACGCCCGACATGGAGAAGGCGTACCCGCCCTTCGTCAACTTCTTCGAGAACACCAAGGAGATGCTGCAGCAGTGCGACCGTGAGAACCCAAGGTCACTTTACTATCTATTATGTTTTTATACCACTAAGGTGGCAGACAAGCTTACGGCCCACCAGAGGGCCAAGTCTGCTATTTTACATCAAAAAGCTTCTAATGCGATTCTATTGCGATATTACAGCGATTTTTCCTAATCTTGGTAGTCGCGTAAAATTTTTATAACATCACTAGAATAGAACTAGAGTAGAATAGCAATACCTTTTTTTAGGTAAAGTGAAGGTGAGGTAAGGTGGAGGCTATCTGGGGGTTAATAAGGCTGTGTTTAAGGTGGGGCGTTGATGGGGGGATAAAGGGGGGGAGTTAAGGTGGGGGTGACGGTGGGGTGGGTTAAGATGGTTGGGTTAAGGAGGTAAGGTGGGGTGACGGTGGGGGGAGGTTAAGATGGTTGGGTTAAGGAGGGGTTAAAAGGGGGGGGGTAAAGTGGATGTTGTGGTGGGGGTTAAAAGAGGGTAATGGGCCCCTTACCCCCACCATAACAAATCTTAACTCGCCATTCCCCCCCACCGTAAATTTTAGGAATTGAACTCCGCTCCTTTCGGTTTGAAACAGTGTTAGATCTGTGTCTCACAAACGAGTCACTAACATTACATACATAGGCAGTGTGTGAAAGAGATAGCGCTCTACCAAATCGAAACCAGAGGATGTGTCATAACAAAGTTCAATGAGCATTGTCTAGCGGCAAGTAGCGTATGCCTCGAAGATGCAGATTGATAACGCGTTCACACGTTATGTGGACATGAACCTTAACTACAACGCCGAGGAAAAATAAGCGTGACTGTATTACAATAAATTTTCCTATTCCAGATTTCATGCATTCCTGAAAATCTGTCAAACAAAACCGGAGTGTGGGAGACAAAGTTTACAGGAACTTTTAATAAGACCAGTGCAGCGGTTACCTAGTGTTAGTTTATTACTTGACGGTGAGTCCAACTTTCTATGAACACTTTCTTTTCTATTACTAGCATTGTTTGTATTGTTTAATATGGATAGTAAAACACACGTTTCTATATTTGTTTGGTGGTGATAAAAGAAAGGTGAGGTTATGATGAAAATGGGTGAGTTCGAACAGGATGTTTCATTAGTGTTCGTGTGCGTGCATAGCAATAATTTTAGTCTTATTACTTAGTTAGTGTCTATTTTAACGAAACCACGCCAGGGATTTCACCCTATTTTATTCTTATTTATTTTTCTCTTGTGTGGACCGCTTTTCTGCTCCACATTTCATTCATTTCCCAAGGACATCTTCAAGGGATGTGTTTGGGTATCCCAGCAACTTCACGGCCCTATCTGATCCATCTTCAGATTCTTCAGATTTTCTTGTTCGATTCTGTCTGTTCATTCCCATAATTTCCCATCTGCTCAGCGAATACATTGGACACTCAGCCAATAGGTGGATGCTGGTCTCCTCTTCTTCCTGGCATTTTGGGCTGGGCATACCATCACCCTGCCGGAAGTAATGGTGAAACGGGCATGTCTGCCTCGAACCGAAGAAAATCAAACTGTGATCTTTCATAGCTGTATAAGTGCAAGTCATATGAACAAAAAGAAAAGCGTGGACCAGCGTCATTCGCCAAGTTTGGCGACTTCTGACTGTATGCTCCACCAAGCCAAGCCGTCACTCGTTTTGGAATGTCTGGTGCATAGCGCATCTTTTGCGACCCATTGAGTTCTTCCCCGTTTCTATTCCGACACCTCTTTAGTGCACTTCACTTTCTTACGAAGAAAGCCGGCAAGTTTCTCGGCCATCGTTGCCATGATTTGAATGGTCACGATGGCCAGTTCCTATGACTACAACTAAAATACTTTGATACTCTTTCGAGCATTTTCGAACTAGTTTGTTGGATATGTTGAAAGACATTTAATTGGATAGCTAACGAATAAAGTTCTTTATACCATTGATTTAGCTTTTCATTTTCATAATTAGTTACGATCAATTTAAAAGACCATCTCTATAAAACAAGTTCGACTGTACATCGGCTGTATGAATTTTTTAAGATCTTTTTCTATGAAACGAGTAATCAGGGCCTGCGGCCTCATTCAATTCATTCAATGCAATCAAACATGAAATCCATTACAGTATGCTCATGCGACTAATCGCTCAGGAAACTTGAAACTATTAAAAGTACCTTCTTACATACCTACCTACTTACTTTCACCACCTGTGTCAGACTTTTCCTTGTAAGACAGATATATTTCATTTATACTCTCGATTGTCGGCACTTGATGATAGATTTTGATAAGATAGATTTTGTAAAAGTTAGACAAGGGACAATATGCATGAGTACAGCATGACTGATTTTTCACGAAGAATAAAGTAAACAAAATATATCATAGTACCATATCAACTGCATAAAAACTACATTTCTTGGAGAAAAATCCCACTTTCGCACGTAAGTGTGGGCCTATCGATTGATGAGTTTGAAGCATGTTATTCAACGAAAATTAAGCATGAAATAAGATTGTGACGTCAAGTATCAACTTGAGATGACAATTTATTCGCCTATCTGCAAACGTTTAAAACGGCAGTCCCTAACTAACCTGTGGGAGCAACTTCGTGTTCACCAGTCACAACCTCACAACAGACTGTAACGTGTAGTCCTTCAAAGACTCGACTTCAAAGGCTTGCTCGCTAAACTACGAGTATCGAGTCGTAATGTTAATGCTGGAACAAATTTGATCCTCTTCAATAACGTGATCCCGATTGATCTGAAATATTGCTCATCATAGTTTCCAAATGATTGTAATTGTGAGTGATATATGCATGCGACTACAACAATGAAACAAATCAGCCTACGGCCTCTCCAATTCACGACACAGCGGTTCGGCGCCTTCCGTATCCAGGCCATACCTGCGATATTTTCCAGGTCGTCGTTCCATCTCACGGTAGAAAGTTCTACCGTACGTTTACCGAGAATCGACTACAACACGCTATAAATATTGCAGATATATTAAAACACACGCACAAAAACAACCCAGACCACGCAGCGCTGGTGCGGGCGTTGGCGGGTCTGCGGGAAGTCATGTCGCACATCAACGAGGACAAGCGGAAGACTGAGGGACAACTACAAATGTTCGACATTTACAACGACATCGACCAGTGTCCGGTATGTATCAAGACCATGTATAAATACTATGCACTAACAGTGATAAAGGATGAGTTTTCATAACAGAAGAAAATAGTTCATCAATTTTTTAGGGTTTCGTAGCCAAATGGCAAAAACGGAACCCTTATAGATTCGTCATGTCTGTCTGTCTGTCTGTCTGTCCGTCTGTCTGTCCGTCCGTGTGTCACAGCCACTTTTCTCCGAAACTATAAGGCCTATGCTATTGAAACTTGGTAACTATATGTATTCTGTGAACCGCATTAAGATTCTTCTACAAAACTAGAAATAAAAGCAGTATATTTTGGGGTCACCATACTCAGAACTGAAACTCAATTTTTTTTTTCATCTAACCCATACGTGTTGGGTATCTATAGATAGGTCTTCAAAATTGTTATTGAGGTTTCTAACGTTATTTTTTTCTAAAGTGAATAGTTTGCGCAAGAGACACTTCCAAAGTGGAAAAATGTGTGTCCCTCTAACTTTTAAACTAAGCGAATGATAAATCTAAAAAGAATATATGATGTACATTGCCATAAAAACTACCAACGATTGAAAAGATACCAAATTAGTATGAACGAGATAGAGCTGGTAGATTTTTTTTAATACGTCATAAACCGCAATTTTCGGTTAGAAAAATCACTACCACTGCGAACGTGTTAAAACATCAATCAAAGTTACAACGAACTATAAGAACTTTTATATTATGTTACTCGCTGCTACGAAACCCTTCATGGGCGAGTCCAACTCGCACTTGGCTGGTTATTTATATCTGTAAATGCCCCACACTATAAGAGAAACATATATAGTGTGGGAATCTGGTTACAAAGATATTTCGCCACTCTCAACTTACTTTTAAAATACCGTATGATATTCGTATGTAACTTGAATACTTGTATTCCAGCCTCACCTAGTATCTTCTCACCGGTCGTTCGTGTCCCGCTGCGAGGTAGTGGAACTGTCTAAAGAGCTGTCTGGCCGAGGGGATCACCTTGTGTTGTTCCTGTTCACCGATACGATGGAAGTTTGCAAGAAGAGATCGAAAGTAAGTTGTACTAATCGACCATGTTTTTAACACAACAAACCGAAAAATATCGGTATTTCTTACAATGAAAGTCCCCCTGTTTATCACAGTAATACAGTGTAGCATTAATGTTGTTGTTATGTATAAATAATTACAATAGTGTCTTTTAAAGACCGCCTTTGTACAATTGTAATTTGTGTAGAAAGTTTAAAAACACAATATTATAATGATAAAAAGAATGAGTTTTAGTGTCGACTTAGTTGACATTTTCTTTTTTTTCAATTTTAGTTTAGTTGGTATAATCTCATAATGAAAGAAAAACAAATATAAATGTACGTATTTCGTTTTTCATAGTTCAAATGTAATTTCTTGTAGGCTTTCAACAGCAAAAGCCCTACGAACGGCACGGGCACGATGCGGATAGGGTCGAGCAAGCCTTACCGGCACATATCGCTGATGCCGCTCAGTACTGTCAAACGCGTCGTGGATATCAGGGAAGCTGATGGTAAGATTGTTCAATCTGTTGTATTTTTAATAAGCTTTTATTAGGTCGTCGTGTATGTAACTAACAATGTAAATCTAAGGAAACTAATTTAACCATCTTCCAAGGATCGTAGCGTCATGAAAATTGGCAGATGTATGTAGTTTTGATGAAAATACAATAATATGATACTGTCAAACTGATATGATGATGGAGCCGGAAGATAGGCACTGAAACTTCGATAGAAAAAGTGGAATCTAAGGTAGCTAATTTAACCAGCTTCCAAGGGTCGTAGGGTCATGAAAATTGGCAGCTGTATGTAGTTCTGATGACAATACAATAATATGGTACTGTCAAACTGATATGATGATGGAGCCGAAAGATAGGCACTGAAAACAAGTGGAATCTAAGGCAGCTAATTTAACCAGCTTCCAAGGATCGTAGGGTCATGAAAATTGGCAGCTGTATGTAGTTCTGATGACAATACAATAATATGGTACTGTCAAACTGATATGATGATGAAGCCGAAAGATAGGCACTGAAACCTCGATGGAAAAAGTGGAATCTAAGGTAGCTAATTTAACCAGCTTCCAAGGATCGTATCGTCATGAAAATTGGCAGCTGTATGTAGTTCTGATGACTATACAATAATATGGTACTGACGAACTGATATGATGATGGAGCCGGAAGATATGCACTGGAACTTCATGATGGAATATCGTATTATATCTGTTTTTGGATTTATCAGAAAGTCTTGTAATGAACTTTGACCAGGCTTAGGTTTCAAGGTTATAACAAACCTTTTTTTAATTGACTTGTAAAACTATGCAATGGAATCTCAGGTAACTAATTTAACCATCTTCCAAGGATCGTTCCGTCATGAAAATTGGCAGATGTTTGTAGTTCTGATAGCAATACAATAATATGGTGCTGTCAAACTGATCTGATGAAGGGGTCGTAAGATATGAACTGTAACTTCATGATTGAACATTGTATCATAGCTGTGTTTGGATTTGTTAGAAAAGTCGTGTAATGAACTTTGACCACGATTAGGGTTTAAGGTTATAACAAAACTGTTAGTTATTGAAGTTAATATTGAGTGTAAATATTGACATAGGGAACTGCATAAAATGTATATGTATTAGAGTAATAATGAAATATTTTCACATTAGTCGAACTCAGACAAAACACCATGTAAGTAATACAGAAATCCCTACTAATATTATAAATGCGAAAGTAACTCTGTCTGTCTGTCTGTTACGTTTTCACGCCTAAACCACTGAACCGATTTTGATGAAATTTATTATAAAGATAGTTTGAGTTTAAGGGAAGGACATAGGCTACTTTTTAACTGACTGCGCGAAAGGAGGGTAATGCTTTTATGCGCTAACGACTTCTACGCGGATGAAGCAGCAGGGAACAGCTAATAAAGGTATAAATGTTGTGACTAAAAAGTATAAAATAAATAAATGGTTTAAAAAACCCTAGAAAAATACGCTTTTATAATGCACGAAAAAACCAAAAATAAATTATGGACCGTTCAAGTTGCCTCTATTTCTAGGCTAAAGTGTAAACTATGTGCTTTTAGATATAATATTTGATTGTAAAAGCGTGGGGCGCTAGAACAAGAAAGACTTTTTAGTAAGCAAAATCCTATTAAGACTAATCCTTATATAATAAAAATCCTGGCGAAAGCTGCATGAGGTCGCACAAGAGCTTAATCGTTTATGCTGCCAAAGGGAACGCCTCTTCTTTCAGGCAATTAAGTAGATACATGAGGGGAATACGTTAACAGTGAGAAAATGTAGAGTTCTTGTTCGAGAACGAGATATCTTTGGTTACCGTTAAAAACCCGCTTAGGGATATATGCGTTTGTATTCTTATTACATGTTTACTACATATTGTACTAAATATCTCGGAATGCCGAAACTGTAAGGACCTACCTATAAATTATCTAATAGAGATCCGTAACGGTAATAGGTTTGCTCCTATTACGCAGGCGTCACGAAAAACTGGCAAAAGTGGGTGTTGAAAATGCGTAGGCGTGATTAACTACTTTACTTTTCAAGTAAGTATGTTATGCATTTCAATTAAAGCCTATCATCGTTAATACATTTCCGAAATGTAAAATTATAATAATAATATTAAAAGCCACAATAGATATATAAAAGCGTGACAGTGTAAATTAATAGTTTAAAAACGAGAAAAACACGCTTTTATTAATGTGACCTTATCCTTAATCTGACAAGACACTTTCCTGGCGGAAGCTGCATGCTTCCGCCAGGAAAGTCTTTCCTGTTCCAGCACCCCACGCTTTTGCAATCAAATATTATAACTAAAAGCACATAGTTTACACTTCAGCCTAGAAATAGAGGCAACTTGAACGGTCCATAATTTATTTTTGGTTTTTTCGTGCATTATAAAAGCGTATTTTTCTAGGGTTTTTTAAACCATTTATTTATTTATGTATCGTTTTCACCAGAGAACATAGTCTTTATCAAGTTGATATATTTTCCAAGCTAATTTTCTTTATAAAAATGTAAGGAACTCAACACAGTCATATAGTGGCTATTGACCTTGAATTATGATGTATGGAATGTTGAATTAAAGTGCTAGTAGCATTGGAATATACAAAAACACTTTATTGACATCAAAAATGTTTAGGCGTGTCTTGGGGATTATAAACATTTTAGTGGAGCGAACGCATCCCGCGTTCAAGAATTAGGCCACCTCTTGAGGATCCAAATGTTTGATGATATGAATGTTTATTACGAATTATCGTATTTACTTATTTCCAGACTGCCATAACGTATTCGCATTGATGTGCCGGAACAACCAAGAGCTCAAAGAGAAGCTGTACTCGTTCATGATCACAGACGAAACGGTCGACAAGACGCATTTCCTCCGACAACTTTGCAGACAAATGGCCAACACCGTCTGTAAAGCTGATGCCGTAAGTTTCAGTTCACTACAGATTATAGATTATAATAGAACGTAAACTAAAATAGACTTTATTTTAATGGCATAAAGCTTTAATTGTTGCAATGCAGAGTGAGAACACAGAAGTCCAAACTATAAATAATTTCTTTACGCCTTTAAAATAAAAGTTCACTTTTTATGTTAATAAAACTGTCACACAGTTTAAGCTATATTTTACAGACTACAGTGATTTATTGATTGAACTGTTACACACCAGATGAATATAATATGAAAGTCATGAGTTTGATTTAGTGTCTGAAGTTTGCTCAAGTTAATATCCTGGCCAAGTCAAATCTAACCTACTTTAAGATCTCACATTTTTTTATAACAGTAATTGTTATTGGTATCCACTAAAGCAAAGAAATATAGAGTTTAATACTTGTTCATAATGATATTTTGTTCCTACTATATATATATTTGGATTTTGCATTGAGCGTGGCACTCATTTAGATCTCCATTCTTTTTGCGGCGAAGCTCACAGCCAAGCTTAATTTTTGTATTGAACTTGGCTCTCCTTTTATACATTTATGTTTTTGGTGAAATATTATCTAACAATGTTCCTCTGAACAACTATGTAAGAGTTGGGTAATGATTTCAGGACAAATTCTTGGCGTGCCTAGAGTCGCACCAGCTGGATATCGACACAAGTGACCTCGCGCTGAGCGCACTCTCCAAAGTATCCAAATTCGCCGCACGGACCAGAATAAAGGTACTAACTCATCTATTACCCTTATAAATTCTTCATATATTTTACTTACAAAAGTGGTCCAGTTCAAATACCCGGTGTCTATTTTTCTTCTGTACTAAAAAAAATAAAGTACCTAATTATATACGCGCTCATGTGATAGTATGTCTGCTTAGGCAGCGGGAAACATTGTGAACGGTGAATGGTGAACGCTGACGCGTCTTAAGGTGGCCATCCTAAACCTACTTAAGGCTTCCGTAGTCGACTTTGACAAATCCTATGGCAATTCGAAGGATTGCAGCGTATGCTTTTGCCGGATTTCATTCGATTCTAATACATTATATTACTGTTATAAAATCAGAGTTGTTTTAAGAAAAAACCTAGTCGTAAAGTGACTAAAGTTAAAGACTTGTTTTAAAGACCTAAGTATATCAATTTTATGACAGGTTTTTATTATAAGGATTAAACTAATTTATTTAGATAAAAAAGTACACTATAACCCGTTCGCTATAAGTTTGCCGCTGGCGTAGAGGCGTAGTATGGGTAGTGACCGGCAAACTTATAGCGAACGGGTAGTACTTGTTAAGATTTTTTGCAATATTTCTCATTTTTCGAGAGCCATTTCGATCAAACAAAGTTTTCCTGATCGTGTTTTGAACCGTTAAAAAAACCAAGAGTATTTAATAAATTACAATAATATAGATTTATCAGATCAAATCAAAGAATATTTCCTAGTATAAAGTTCACCCCAAGTTGAATCTCTTTTGAGTAAACAAGCTTCAAATGGGCTGCAAGTCGCAGACACCACACAGTATATCTCTCAGTACTAGGCTATGGACTATGGACCCGACGTTCGGGCAGATCCATGGAAGGCAGAGCAAACTGTCTCCTGTTTCTGGTAATCCTAAGCTCATATTACTGTGTTCACTAAGTCGCCATAGAAGACTTGCTATCACTTATATGTTAATTATTTCCACGTACTATCGTGTATAAACAGTAGACATAAACTGGACTGCGTTTGTAAGACGAGTAAAATTTGATGTTGTCGTAATACAAAACGATAACATGATTTTAGCGCAAACATACTAGGTTTATTAATTTTGTATATCTCTTCACTTTAACTTTGATGATCCGTGTGTTCGGATACCAGTTTTATTCCTACGTATTGCGTTGGAACAATGCCTAGTAGAATGCATCTATCTGTATCAATACCTTGTGCACTACAGAGCGAACCTAAAAATGAATAAAACGGTACTATATGCCTTTTTAGCCAAGATATGAGTAGTTCAAATCTAACCGAACCAGACAAAAAATTTAGGTGTTAATATGTATGATTATACTGTCTAATATAAGATGATAATTTTGACAGCTCGCATTAGTGGTTATGGTTTTGTCATAATCATAACCATAAGTATAGGAAATAACAATGTAAACACAGGGGAAGTATCTGCGAACCTGCCTTCCCCTCGCGCTTCCCAGCAGCTGCCCGCAAGCGATTGAATGGTATGGTGTTTGACAAGATTCCGCACATTCTCGTTGCGCGCTGATTATCCCGTACAGTTTACATGACGTCACGAGCCAGGTTCTCAGATATTTCCGCCGTGTTGTACCTAGTAGCGTAACTGCGCGTAACCAACTACTTAGATCGATTAACTGATGACACTCTTCAAATAGAGCGAAGGCTTTTTCGTAGTCCACAATAGACGCAGCACTTTTTTTCGGTACAACCTGCCGAACAGCGTGGATGAAACCCACAATGCTATGTAGATATTTCACGCACGCCGAATGTACTGACTTTTTGAAGTAAAACTTCTTTAGGCGCGACTAGGGAGTAACTCAGATATTTTTATGACGGAGGTACTATTTGAATTTTGAATAGCGGACACGTAGTTTCCGCTATTCACAATTCGAATGAATGAAATTAATGTAACATTTGATACCGTCAATGGCAAAGAAGTTTTACTTCAATCGCCCGTAAAGGTTACACGTGCACACTTTTTTTCGCTGCGGATTTTGGATTATTAGTGGATGTTCGTTATGAGTATATCAAAGTTGATAGTGAGTAATCCTCGATGAGGATAATCATTCTAAATCGGTTTAAGGTCGTGATCTGTCAAAAATATCGTCCCATATTTGACAAATATTAAGTAAAATACTTGTATAAACGAATAAAGCATGAATCAGACAGTTAAAAAGTATAGCTTAGCTTGAATAAAAGAATAACAATTTACAATAATCATGTTGGTAAGTTCATATAAATATCAAAATGCTCTACAGCTACTTCAAGAGTTTCGTCACCAACATTTCTATGTAACTAAGGCATGCAAATGTCGTTTGCGTTCGATTACGTATAGTAATACAATAATCAGTAGTCACATATTCATACTACGTGCCAAAATTTCAGTCAAGGTCAACGTTACACTCATTCACAAGTAGGAAATTGCGTGTGAGTTTAGATGAAGGACGATCTATTAAGAAGCTGGTTAGATGTAAATGCTTTAAACGTAGACTACGCTTTTTCATGCAGTAGTTAATTGTCCGAGACACAGGACACACTTTTGAAAATGCTCAATGTGAAAGGTATTGCTTTTTCATTACGCATTTAAGTCACATTATCTGTAAATATTGTTTTTAGAATAGTCACAAAGAACATTTAAAATTGATGCAGTAGTTGTTCAAGTGCGTTTATCGAAAACAGAAAAGTCAGGGAACAGAAGGAGAAAGTAGTTCTGATTTATAATGTTGTCTGTAGTACAAACGAGTTTTAGCAGTCGAGTCACAAACGGTGTATATTTTGCTGAACTTTAATGGATCGTCCTATTTAGATTGGTTATGTACATAGCGGTGCAGTGACGGGACAGGAGTAGGTAGAGGTTGTATGTGAGCTGCGTAGTGGACGGCTGGTTGTGTTGTAGCTGGAGGCGCTGGCCGGGCTGGGCGGCTGGCTGCGCGCCGATCCGGGCTCCGGGCTGCTAGACACATGGGTATTGCGCGCTCACTTACTCGCACAGGTCTGACGCGGCTCTGTCACCCTCGCACACACCACCACCCCACGCCACGAACTAACGTCATCCACATCACATACTGCTTCCTGTGATTGATACTTACTAATTACATTCTTACTCATACATTACCTGGTTGCGCTATTTATTCGCGCTGCATAATGTCCTTTGATTGGTAAAACTTGCAAAAGTACAGTACTTGATTCAGTGTTAACGTAAAACTCGTTTGTTGTTTGAGTATTTTTACCATCCATACCAAGTTTAGATATACTTCAAGAAAGTTAACATAAAAGACGGATTAATCTGCAGTGTATGGCGAAAGATAATATCCACAGGAAATCGGAAAAGGGTCGTCTTTCAAAGCGCGCAAAAAGCCAACACTCTTACCGCCTTGTTCTCTTGCTTAATCAAATTGGTTTTATTTTCTTTAAACAGAAAGCTAGCATATCTTAAATTGCAGATGGTACCATTTTTATTGAGGTTATGGACAAAATGTGCCTAATTTGCGACATCATTTTATTAACTTGTAGTCATTGTGATGAACTTCTGTATTTCATTTATAGCTAACATTTTCATAGCATAGTTTCATTGCGGTGGAAAGATCATTAAGATTATGTTAGATTAAAATGAATCGCTAAATTTCAATTGCATCTATTTTCTATCGCTCATGATTCGCGCGTCATTTACTAGAACAAAAAATATAGCTATCTCCTTCTTGCTATAACAAGTGACTATTAAAAAAGTGATTCATAGGAATCAGATATTGGTTAACCGTGAACATTTGACAAAAGCTATAAATTTCTAACACTCAAACACAGGAATCAGTGTGCATGGTGTAATACATACTTCAGTTCTGAAACATCTTGTAATTTGTAACACACTAGGTTTTTCTGGACTGTTGAAACAATCATGTGATTAACTTATCCAATTATTGTGTTATAATATCTGCAAAACGAGAGTGAAAGAGCAGTCGTAGAGTAATACGCTTCGCTTAATATCATTCATGATTAACCCTTCTTGTGAGCGTGCCATACCAGTGGTGTTCTGTGGTGTCTTAATATAATAATGTCAACATCATCCATTATGCATCACCTACATTACATTCTACTTCATAAAGGTCA
Source organism: Miltochrista miniata (assembly GCA_933228765.1). NCBI lineage: Eukaryota > Metazoa > Arthropoda > Insecta > Lepidoptera > Erebidae > Miltochrista > Miltochrista miniata. The sequence goes on along the minus strand of OW121749.1, from coordinate 17,505,309 downwards.
TACAGGTTACTGTTTGCGGGCATGGGTTTTGTTATAAATGTTATATAAACTTAAATAAACATAAGTGCTTTGTAATTTGACATTTAAACTATTAAAGGTTGGATAACTTCTTGAAAAAAGTATTTAAAATTAATTATGCACGTGAGAGATTTCATGTGTATCTTTTGCATCTGCATTTTGTCTCGATTGCAGAATTTTGTTAGAATATTAAAAATGATCGTGCAACTGAATGTGCAGGTGGGACGTGCGTTTTCTTTCAACAAAACGCCTTCAAAGTTGAAGCGAGCTATGTCGTCGATGATTTCGCCGTTCGGGTCCACGTCCAACCTCACGCCCGCCTCGCAACTTGCTCAAATGAGACTGGCTAGCTGCAATAACATTAACGTAAGTACTTTTCATGTTCGTCTCCCTAAGTGCACAATAAAATCGTACCTATTTATTTCTATTTAGCTTGTCACAAAGACAATATTATAACCCTAGACACCGCATAGGTAAACTTCGCTATGAAAAAGTTTTCGCTAAATATTGGTGGGGTGCGGGAAGAGGTTGATTCTCATCCTATTGGCTCCTTCAAGGCCTCGCCCTAACTGTCACATTCGGTAGTGTTGCCCACATTTATGTCGATAAAAGGCTTGCTTATTATGCAATTTAAGAAAATAACCATAGAATTTAGAGATCTGGGATCCGGGGTGCGAGAACTGAGAAGATCCACTTCCGAGATCTGAGATAATATCGAAGATCGAAGATCCAAATTTCAAAATTCGTAGTTAATTGAACAGCAGTACATAACTTGTCATAATTATTTTAATATGTCTAGTGTTCCACATCACTATCAAACAGAGTGAGATAAAGATATGTGAATTTAGCTAGTAAAGAAAGGAGAGGGATAATAGTGACAGAATGGGGTGGGCCAGCCTCATTGGCCTGGCTTGTGCTAATGATCGATGAATGCGTAATCCCGTTAAAGCGCTGTCTAGGTTATAATGTCTTTGGCTTGTCACCACTAAATCTTGAAAGCGTTTGAGAAGTGCTCCCTTGTAAGCAGAGTTTCGTCTTGATATATGGTTGGTCCCCAGATGAGTGCCCATTTTATGACATTTGCATTTACGAGCGCTTTTATGCTTGGGAATACAAGCTCAACCTTTGGTCCCGGTTGCCAGGTACACATCAGTCGTAAGTCATTGAAAACCTTATGGCAGACTTGAAAATTTTAACAGCGAGGTAGTCACAACCTGGTTTCAAAACAGCAATCATTTTACCACCGACTACTCAGGACAAAAAGAAAAAAATACTCTGTCTGTCTACTCGTATAAATATGAATTGGACCAATCGCGCCTAAAGGAAATATGTATGTACTGCTCGTTCGCTCTAACTATGCCGCTCGGCTCCATACTAAAGTCGAATTTTTAATTAGACGAAGTAAATTGACAGCAACTTATGTCACTTCTTCATACAATGTTGCGTATTTTCTATGACGAAGTGACATAAGCTACTGTCAATTTGCTTCGTCTAATTAACTATTCGGGTATACGCCTCTACGCCAGCGGCAAAGTTAGAGCGAACGGGTAGTAATGTATTTTTGCTCAACACTACAATATCCTTCGGCAAACCTTTTCCTCATAGTAGTATGCTATTATTCAAACGCCAATACGCGTTACAGGAGATGGGCGCCAGCGGAGGCGGTGTATCGGAGGGCGGCGGCGAGGTGCTAGTAGCGCCGCTGTCGGTGCAGCCCACTCGCAAGGCCACCGCGGCTGCTGCGCTACGACGTTTCTGACGCCGGGGCTGACCGCGCGCCCCGCGAGCCTTCCCGACACAGCCCTAGACCACTCACTACTAAGTCATTACTGTGTGGTGGTACTAGCGGTCGAACGTTCGACTCTCGACTGGGAACCGAATGGCTAGTGAGAGTTGTAGCGAACGTTTATCCGTGACTCAGGCGAACGAGAACGGCCAACGCGACGCAATATTAGCCCCGCAAGTTGATATTGCGACGGAATCTTGTCTCAAGAACAGCTACGTGACGTCATCGTGACGTAGCGTGTGCGCGGGCTGACTTTGTGAAGCTGCGAACGGTTTTTTTTGGTACTGACAGCTCGACTTCGCATATGTCACCAATATGGCCGCCAATCGCGATGCAACGGGCGGGCCTAGTACGATGCGACGCGAAAATATTAAGTAGACGCTGTTACCTGCGTTGTCGCGCTGAAAAAGTGAGATGTATTGGTCGCATTATGTCGCTCACCTAGGACAAAGAGTCCCGGTCAAGAACATAATATGTTACGTGAATTAGTAACCCACGTATATATACGTGGGTTACTAATTCACGTATACGCGTTTCACTGTGAGTCACGACATCCGATTGCTAAAACTCGCACTAGACTCTCAGTATCATCAGTCGTAGAACGTACCTTTCGCAAAATGCCCCTTTCTGGTAGGTTCATTTTACTTTGCTATTTTTCTTAAGAATGGGATCCTAACGCTAGGATGACGGTGATGATTCAATGCAAAATATTGCAATGGGTATTTTTTTTCGTAATTATTAATTATTATAGGTGTTAAGCGCTATATCGTGACATCGTCGTCATCCTAGCGCTACACTCGGTTGTGACCCATGTCTGAGTATCGGGGCAAGAAAGAAAAGAAGAGAAAAGAACATTTTGCGAAAGGTATATTCTGCGATTGAACCGAACTACACAGCGCGATACAAGGCTGAGCGTCGACGTCCGTTCGCCAACCCTCCACTGTAGTAATAATGAATCTTGTTATTTTATGAAATTGTCGCCAGTTTTATTGTAAACTCGCCAAGCTTGTAGTTGTACTCTGAAGTTGGCGATACGCACCATTGTGCACGTTTTTTTGCACGGTGTTTGCGTGCGCAGCTAACTTCACACAGAGCTAGAAGTTTGGCGAAGTATATTCTCGATTATGAATTTTGCTAAACGTGTATTAAATATCGACATCGACAATCATGTTTCGGTATGTATATATATTTATAGTGCAGTCGATGGAGATTTAGTGATGTGATTATCTGCATCTATTTTTGATCGTTTTATTAAAAAAAAAATGTGTGCGCAAGGATTTTAAGATTACGGGCGGGAATCGTTCTGTTGATTTTGATTATTGGCTGTAAACGCATACCGCGAACGGTTGGCCCAGATTTAACTTATGAATTAATTTATCAACACGTCACAGCAACATACTGATATTATAGAGATTTGTTGAGTTTTGAATACAATTTGTACATATGTGATATTTTAAATAAATATATTTTGGAATAGATCATAGCATACTAGATCATAGTAGTATTACCCTCGATGTCAATTCGTTGCCGATTCGATTCGTTCCTAATGTGTTTGCGTCTCTGTGTAATGGACAATCAGTTATACTCTCAACGTAACGTTTGAATCTAAAGATGGGTAGGTAGGTGTTGTGTAAATAGTGTACGGAACTTGAGCAGCTTGTGCTACTAGGCGCCCTCGAATGTGTCCAACTGTATTATTATTTGCGTCTAAGTTTTACGAGTCTCACTTTAGGCTATTGTCATCGATCATGTGTACACATGTTGCTACATTGTACAAAGAAACAATATTTATATTATAAATGATTGATAAAATAAACATTTATTTTCAATCAATTGCGTTTTTTGTTTTATCTTGTACCTCGTTTATAGCACGTCAGATGCGGCCTGTGTTCCCTTGATGTAGGTAGCTGTACACGTTGTGTATGGCGCGCAGAGGAAGGGCCACCAAAACACATGCCAATGGGACGGTGGCGTATATCATAGTCTTCTTGGGAAGTTCTGTTCTTAATAATGTAACGATGTTCGAAATAACAGTGGCCTGGAACAAATGAAATCCCTAGTCTATTGATGAAAAATAATACTCCAATGATCCATTACATAGCTTTTATTCTTCTGTTCTTCGTATAATAATAGATACTACTCCTACATTCCACTTAATGGTATTACGAAATAATAATCCTATGATTGTAGATTCTTTACATTTTTATTTTCACAATCTAACTAATACTTGCACAACTAAGTACTAACTATTAATTAATACAAATATTCTACTTTAACTAATTAGCACTTTACTGAACTCGATCAGGAAACAGAATGTGTTCTTTTTCCAGAATATTCACTTTTTATCGCCTCTCAATCTCAACAAATCCCACCTCATACTGAACATTTATGTCAAATCAACTACCCACTATTTTCGAATAATCAATAAATGTTTTATGTACAGGCTAATCATTCTACTATGAGGCGGTGTTGACATCACAAAAATAACTTATTACTACTTAAAACTGAATGGTTCTAGCAAAATCACAACATTCGGCCATCAGACAGCGTGCTATCTCCGGAGCACGCAGTAATCACAACACTATACTAATATTATAAAGAGGAAAGATTTGTTTTTTGTTTGTAACGAATAAGCTCCGAAACGGGTACACTACATTAATACGAAAAACTTAATTCCGAAAGTCACAATCACGAATTTCATAATTCCGAATTTCATAAGTCCGAATGATTCGAAATCCCGAAAGTCAAAAATCCGATGTTTCATAAATCCTTTTTATTAAAAGTCATAATTTTAAAATTCCGAATGTTTACAATTCCGACTGTCATTCCCGTATTCCCACGGGAACGGGAACTACGCGGGTGAAACCGCGTGACGTCCGCTAGTAATATATAAATGCTAAAGTAGCTGTCTGTTACGCTCTCAGGCCTGAACCACTTAATCGATTTGGAAGAATCTTTGTACAGAGATAGAGCATGGGAGAGAACATAGTGGAAATTTCTGTGCTACTGTGGGATACTGGGTAAGTTTCTTTATCAAACCTTGGAAAGTTAGAATGCACTGCCACCGCACGTGTTTCCCCTTTAACAACCCTCAACCAGAGCGAATGGTATTGTGGATTTTAAGTGATCGTCAATTGGCTAGACGGCATTTTGACTATGCGAGCAGTAATATATTTAAAAAAGTGTTACCAGCGTAAAAAACGGCAGTGTCTGCCATTGTATGCTGAGACGAGACGAGCACGCGGTGTCTTCCATGGCGACGTTCATGTCGGACGCGAAGTCGCGGCTCCGGTACACGTACAATAGCGCCACCAGCTCCAGCAGACAAATAAACGGCATCGTCACTCCCGTCATCAGAGAGTCTACGCTCTCCATTAATGCCAGCCCGCCCTGCACAAATAGTATTAGCTGTGTATGTGCATGGTATCATGTGCAATTTTATTCGCGAATTTCTTTGCTTGCTTGGTTATATGATCGTACTACAGAGATTGTATTTGTGGATGTGTAACATCTGTCCTGATCGTTAGAATGTTAGTTCGGGTTTCAAATCTCCCATATAAGTGCCCGTTGCCGAACTACGGGCAAAGTGTGGGTGTTTATTCCCCTATGCCTACTCTCTTAGCCCCTTTTCACACGTACCGGTTGCCGGGTAGCCGATGCCGGGTACCCGGCGGCGAATGCAAGCGGTTGCCGGACAAATCACGCCGGTACGTGTGAAAGCTATAGTACATGGCCATACACTTTGGCCGCCGGGTACCAGACCGGCTACCCGGCAACCGGTACGTGTGAAAAGGGGCTTAAGCTGTCTACACCAAAGCCGCCGGCCTCATTTTGAAGGTGTCTACACACCAAAGCCGCCGCCAGGCTTACCCGACGGCTTTGGTGTGTAGACAGTTTAAGGGAGGTGTTATGTTTGTATGTCATGTTTCGCTATGTGTATGGTTTAAATTCGTCATCATCCATTGTTTAAACCTCTAACGTTTTCAAGATATTAAGCGTCTTTATGCGACCTTGCTATTGTTAATGACTATGAAAGAAATAGTTATATAGAAAAACTCTTACGTAGGTCGTAAACAACATACTCAGAAGTGCACAAGTCAATATCAGTGCAGCTACAACTAATTGCTCCCTAAACCTGTAACAATGGCGTCATAATTATTTAAGTAAGTAGGTACAGTAGGTAGTGCAATGCTTCGATAGAACCATTTCACAAAGTAATACAATTCATTTACTTTGTTCAGATACGTACACTAATTTAACTTTATACTCAAATATTGAATGCAACGCTGTTTTCATAAAAATGTAAGCCACAGTAATGTATGAAAAAGTCCATCCAAAGAATACACACACGGTCCTGAAAAGATAAGTAGATAGTATTTAGATCCTCGGTTCCGAACCTGGGGGTAATTACCCCCGCGGGGGTAAAACAGCTATTGTATGGGGGTAACAGAGGTGATGCCCAAAATAGATGAGTAAAAATATGATTGCATCGCGATCTCTCGTGTTCGTAAAATCTCAGTGAAGTGTGGAGCGAGAAGGTGTACATTTTGGCGAAAAACAGCTTCAGAATACCCCATCATTGCTAACAGAATTCTGAACATGTTGGTACCGTTTGCTACCACTTTAAGATGCGAGAGTGGCTTCTCAACTCTGGTAACATTGAAAACAAATCCAGAAACCATCTGAACTAGGGAATGCAATCCCGACACGATATCGCAAATTCAAAATCCCGCAGGATTAGAAATATCAATCCTGCGAGATCCCGGAATTTTCGGGATCTCATCTAGTTTGAAAAAAATTCCGATGACTGAAAACGATGAAAACTGCTTGTTCGTAATAGTCACAGCGCTGCACAGCCCCTCGTCGGGCACTTCACACGCTTGGGGCTAGATCTGGCAGATAACCAGTTTGGTTTCCGTCATGGGTGCTTCGTCGTGGACGCGATCATACGCATTCGAGACCAGACGGAGGAAGCAATATCGCAGAGCGAGGTGGCGATGCCGGTGTCTCTTGACATCGACTTCAACACTTTGGCCTGGAGCTGCGTTAGGGAGGCCCTTACTTAACACGGAGTGCCTCCCTACCTCCGTCGATTGTCGGGGCTTATCTTTCCAAGAGGGCCATAGCGTACGAGCTGGCTGGGATCGATTCGGCGAGATTCAGCGGTGTTCCGCAGGGATCAATCGTAGGACCGCTTCTGTGGACATAGGGTACGATTTGGCGCAGCGCGGCCCGTTGCTTAGAGACAGACACACAGTTATTAAAACTTATAACACCCCTCGTTTTTCGTCGGGGGTTAAAAATAAAATGAGTGTTAATTTTGAAATTAAAAAACCCCCACCATCCTCAGCCCCCGATCATGGAGGCCGATAGTCTTGGACGAAGAAAAGTCTGCAGCGTCCTGTCCAAAGACTGCGTAACTCGGGTGGTAGAGTTCTCTCCCGCAGAAAGACGCAGCGGTGTCCCACTTACTCCCACTGGAGATCATGGGACCATGGTCTTTACAGGAGATGGTCTCCAGCGAGAGAATGTCAAAGTCCAGCCCTGTTACGAGGACCTCGAGCTGTTGCGCCCATGCTGTGCACTACACCAATGTGTGGAGCGCTGTGTCCTCGCTGCGTTTCTCGCAGTGCTGGCACTCAGCCGTGGTTTCCCTGTGTCCCCCTGTGTCCCCCTGAGATCGTGCGATATCCTTATCACCTTGACGGCCATAGCCTTCTGTAGCGTGTACAACCGCGAGAGTGCGGCTGTTGCCCCTCAGTTTTGGGACCAAACTTCGGAAGTGGTGTTTGAAGTCTCATCGGCCATCGAGTACGAACCCCAGATACTTCATCGAGGGCTCAGTACCGATGCTGACGCTCCCTACCTTTATGCTGGATCCCGCAGGTGGCCTCTTGCTAGGTCCGTGGAAGCACAGAGCTTCGGATTGGTAAAGGGCGACCTCAAGACCCAGCGGCCTTATTTGACCCACAACTTGAGCAACGCCTTCCGTGGCCTTTAGGGCTGCGTCTTGGTGCGTTGCTCCTCGCGCCGTAACGAGGGTGTCATCGGCGTAACACGTTACGTCGACACTACTAAGCAACGTGCCGCGCAGCACACAATCGTACCCGATGTTCCACAGAACCGGTCCTAGAACCGATCCCTGCGGAACACCGCTGAATCTCGCCGAATCGACCCTAGCTAGCTCAGGTAAGTTATGGCCCTCTCGGAAAGATAAGCCCCGACAATTCGACGGAGGTAGGGAGACACGCCGTGATAAATAAGGTCTTCCCTAACGGAGCTCCAGGCCAAAGTGTTGAAGGCGATGGCGATGTCAAGAGACACCGGCATCACCACCTCGCTCTGCGATATTGCTTCCTCCGTCAGATCTCGAATGCGTATGATCGTGTCCACGACGAAGCACCCCAGACGGAAACCAAACGGAAATTAAGATATTTTTCATTGCCTGAATTGCTTTCTTGAATTTTTTTTTTATTGGGGGTAAAATCTGTTTCTCTAACATGCCATAGGGGTAACAGCTCTGAAAAGGTTAGGAACCAATGATTTAGATGGTCCTGATGAGAAATAATAAACAAATAAATATTCATGAACATTTTTACACAATGCTATCTGATCTCAAAGTAAGCTAGGATGAACCTGTTTGAGTTATGGACCACAAAAAAAATTACGAGACCCTAACAATAAACTAAAGGTAGTTGTGGGCTGGTAGAAGCTATAGAAGGATGGCCGCAGATAGCCATTGACACGATCTATTGATTTTGACTAGATACCAGCGCGCGAGCGGCACTGTTCAGGCTGGTTTATACACGCATGAAGAGTGTTCCTGTAAATCCACTGAGCGGCATACAACACTGCCTACTCACTGGCTCGAATTTGTCTTAATACGAGTAATGTTTCTTGTACTTACGTAAAGTGCGAATAATCACCAAAAGACGTACACTTCGAATACATGGGGAAAATCCATAAAGTGCCTGCAAACGGAATCATAGAAAAGTAACTTTAGAGAGAAAGAAGATCTGTCCGTCAAATCGCTTCAAATGATCTACAATTATACACTACAACATACAGTGTATAAAATAAAGTGAAAAGTTTTCACCTATGATAGGTTTAACAGTTTCGGTAATAAATATTTGGTACGGACGCGTCACGACTGTATGAGGTCATCATTATGCTCATACAACTTGTCGAACATGTAACTCGTAGCTGCAGTTTTCAACGGTACCGACACACGAGTCTGATACGGTAATGGATAAATGTGCCGTAAAAAAATAACAAATGTGGATGCAGGATAACACGGCACGCGTGTGATCGTGACGTCATGCTAGTTGTAGGTAGGTAAACTTACTTTGAGCCATATCATCAACGCTGTTCCATTTCGGGTGCTTGGTGTCGATAGCAGCACATAAGAGACCGCCGCCGACATGGAGGCCAGTAAGGACAACCACTAAGATTGAGTGCACTAGGTTTTCTTGGTTGAAAATTGGATCTATGTGACCAGCCGCTGCAATATTTTTCAAGTTATTGTGTCGTGTTACCCAACACCTACGTACATGGTTAACACCCAGTCTGCCCGCAGTATACTTTGGGGTAGTTTCGTAGCTATTAACCTGCACCTCGTGAAGAAACCGCCAAATTAACCTATATACCATATAGGTCAATCGGGGCACACGCATCATATTCTATATGAACGTAAGCATTGGTAAGTAAGCATTTCCAAAATAAACTTAGTATATACTAGTAGATATATAACCGTAATCACAAAGGGGAACCGATAGATAGATAGTCTTTTAATAGACTTCTCCGCCAACATCGTGGAAGACACCTTCAACCTGCCCCACGAGCCTCATCCCACCGGAGCTGAGAGGGTCATAACATCCTAGAACAATTAAAACGCACAGGAAGTCTTACGACGTTGGAGCCGCGTAGGTACTTCGTCGAAAGCAATTCATTTCTCCATCAGTCTTGGTGTAAGTTGGTGTTACAGACTTGAGTGACATTGGTCCGTATTTTTTAAAATTAAATATTCCCCAATCACCTATACAGAGTGACCGGCTGCATCCACCTAACCCAGTTTCTACTTTATTGCTGTACCTACTAAGTTGCTACTCCGTAGTCATAGAATCGAATTTCCACGCCTTACTTACCCCCATAGACGTTTTATAAATAACTAACCAACTTTTATTGTTCTAATATAAATTATAAATGTCTCCTCCACTATAGAAAAATAACAATGTTACCATAACGGTTCAATCCTTTGCCTGTTATTAATTCAGTTCCCACACTTGCAGCATGTATATAGAGGCTTATCTCTAACGCATCTGACAGACCCTTACGAACAGAAAAACAATGTAGATTAGTAGGTACATTATTAGAGTAAGACTGAGCGCACATTGGCTACAGGACAGTCTTCACAGACGAACACGTTAGATACTAATAAATAATCCACCACGCGAAGGTGACGATTCAAATTTTACATAATCGATCGATTATCTTTTTGTTCTGAACAAACTTTACGAAAACGGATACGTGAGCACGGTCTTCATTCTTGCGGACGGTCGGTACTAAGGCGATTCCGGTACATGATGTAGGTGCAGGCGGTAAGGGATCATTCCAGCCGTTCGTCAACTTCGCTTGGTGGAGCACTCTGGAGCAGTTAATATATGAAATTGGGAACACTGCGAAATAGACGTGTTACTGGAAAAAAAAACTATTTTACGGTGCACGCCTACGTCCGATAATAATAGTAGCCGATGTTTACGCAAAAATCGTAGCGATTGGATATGGTATTTAAGCAAGAGAAGTCTCAAGTCGTGTCTCAAATGTGCGCTATGCCTAACAATATGAGATGAAAATAAAACGATACATACAACCATTACTTCTTTTTTACCAAATTCAAACGCTTTGGTCATAGTTTGGTCTCCGCTGAAGTAAATCCCAATGAACACGATTAAAGTTGTCCATAACCATGGTATAATTATAATCCATTGAGGTATATTATTCCAAACCAACTGAAATATAAATGATGATGAATATTTTGTGGACAATCTCACACAACATCATGTAGCCCAAATTAAGCTAATATAAGCTTGTGCTATGGGATCTAGACGACTTATAAACATACTTATATATTTCTAAATACATACCTACATATTATACATAGAAAATACCCAAACTCCGAAACAAACATTTTGTGGTTAACACAAATATTTGGACCGACCCAGGAATCGAACCCAGGACCTCCAGCGCCGCACCCGGTATCACTACCGACTACGCCACAGAAGTGAATCAAACTGTATCCTAACTAATCATCATCCATAGTCTTTTGGAAGATGATCCCAAAATGTACATTTTGTACGTAGGTACATACTCGTAGGCAGTCAATCACGTCCATTTTCCCTGATGGGAACCAATGGTCATAATTTAACTTTACCTATATAAATTCTGATTCTTAGTTGACGATTCTGGTCTAAACTTAAATCACACTACTAATAAAAATGATGATATGTCATTTTAATTGCTGAAACTATTTGGAGTAGGTAAATAGATCTTGCTCCATGTCTAAATTGTGAATGTAGAAGATTTAGCTTTTATTTCTACATACGGAAGTCCCCAAAGTAACATTCTGGACTCGAACCGACTTAAACCAAACGATGATCTAGCGACCGACGCGACGTTCTGGGCAACTCCTAGGAAGAATATCTCGAAATTCCCGGCTGAAGCTACGGTACTTACTTTATCGTAGAGAAAGCGTTCCGACAGCATTGCAAACCATATTATTAACCAAACACCCAAAACAAGTAACATGAGGTGTATGTTCATTTGCCGCATACTAAAATCTGGGCGTAAGCTAACAACTTCCACGCTGAAAGTAAAAAGGTGAATTTGAAATAAGTACTTTGTATTGTAAGTACGTCACTTGTTCATTATGAAACAAGATAAAAAGTACTTTCTACCTAACCTGAAGTATGATCCCTGGATGTCAGAGTGTCTAGATCATTTACCTAACTAAAGTATGCTGCTCCTATGCCAGAGCATCGTGTTATAGGTTGTAAGGTTCGTTTGAGTCCGACATGCCCATCTCAGCACTTCAGCAGTGCTCCGGACTCTGGTGGAGTTAAGCCGCTGGGACTCCACATGTAGAAAGGTTCCTGTTTACTTGAGTCTGTAATATTTCAGTTTGGCCCCGGCCTTATAGAGATTTTCTTGCATGCACTTGACTCTCATGTCTTTACTTTAGGTCCATTCAAAATGTGAAACGGTTTTAAAATACTTTCTTTGCAGATTTGACTAATTGCATAAAAAAGAAGGTGGTATGTATCTAACCTACTACAAACACACGGTGTGTTCCATTTCCTCCCTTCTACATAAATATTCCTCTCGTCATAGCACCCCAACACATTCTTCTCATATTAGCGTTAAGTCTGGATAGATTTTAACATCTCTACTTTGGGACCCGTGTAATAGTTGGGAGCCTGTGTACTATGTACCTTGTGACTGATAGGGTACGGTAAAGCAAGCGGCAAGCAAGAGTGGGTGTCAAGCCGCATGAGTTAGTTTTCCACTAAACGCAACGAGCTGTTGACCATTAATTATTTGAAAAACAATCCAGAATTCTAAAACAAAACTGAACTTGATCATATACCTAGCAAACGAAACACTAACAAACTTACTATTAATATTAGTTCAAATGTGGTAACGTACAAGAAATAGTTAAACGCAGGAGTATTGTACAGAGCTGGATACGGGTCAGGGTACGTTTCCTTGCACACTTCTACTATCGCCGAAGGACCGATTCTGGTAGGTCTTAGCCTGTAGTTACAATAAAATACACAGGTATCAATATCTGACAAAAGAGACGACTTACTTAAATAAAATGTAAGTACCTACTTAAATCCGGGATACGAACCATCTCATTTTGGGGTCACTTGTATTATCCCAGAGTTTTTGCAGAATTTCTCCGCTGCTTGAATTATCATCATAAGCGTCCGTTTCCATTAATATTTTATGCTGTGAAAGTTTATTTGTTTTAGAACTATTGGTTGAAAATTGTGCCTTAGGGACATACATATTAATTTATATAGAACGTTTCTCAAAACCTAAAACCACTTGAACGCAGTTTTACAAGCGTTCGCTTGAAAATAAGACTTTACAAGCGTTCGCTTCAAAATAATCTTGTATACCCACATGGCCCTAAAAATAGTAGGTAGGTAAGTAATGTACCGAATCTAAGTCTTCACTTTGAAGGATTTCTACAGCATAAAATTGGCACAAACGTCTAAAGCTAATTACTTCTTTCCAAAAGTTTTTTTATCTAAGCGCACGGCAGTGCGCAGGCCAAGTCCAGCAACAGGCCGAGCGCATGCCGTACTCTATTTACACGAACCGCTTCGACCCACTTTTGACCGCCCTGTAGCTCATATACCTTACCAATGTAAGAAGGTACTTATTTTTTCAAATGTTAGTTTCGGAGTTTGGATATTTTCATAACAGGTATGGTACATTCTTATATATTTAGACATATTAAGTAATTTTATCAGTCTCCTTGCTTCGTTTCTTTTGGTGCTAGATGCAATTATTTTTTCGACTCTATACAACTATATATTTCTACTATGATACAACGACAGTATCTACTTACCCCGTTCATAGCTAAGTATCTGACTTCTTTGTACTCAGGCTCATATGGTTTTAAGTCAAAATCACTAAAACAAACATATAATAACCATATAAGATGTGGCAATGGAGCAGCCCCGGATCTAGAGATTTTTTTAGGCGGGGCAAAATGTGAAAATGCCGCCCCCATTACCCCCCCCCCCCCTATTTTTTTAGGTTCCTTAGTTCAAAGTTGAGAGTAGTAATTAGCGAAGGTACAAATCTGCGTCTTGTACAGCAGACACCTCTATTGTGGCATAATCCGCGTGGTGAACCACCTTAACTTATTTAGGGCTCCTATTTTTCGCAAGAGATGGAGCTCGCGGTGGACGCCTAGGCCGAGAATGTCTAGATAGTCCTTCAGTAGTATTATCGCATTCTTTAGAGAGGGATTTTTTGATACGTACCTATGGAAATCCGTCATGGATACTATGCCGATCTCTTACGGACTGAAAGCACACAAATCCTACCACTGCCTGGAGCCCCGGGTAAGCCCTCGGAAGGATGTCCCAGGATTCCCAACAGACTTTGGCTACCATTGCGGCCTTATCCAGGGGGTTCGTGTCCTCTCCGGCATCTTCGAGGGTTGTTCAGGTGTCATCCCGGTTCTTGAGGCGTGTGGCGTGCGTGAAACGTTCACGTCACACTGTCTTCTTCGGCATGCTTCTGTTCAGAAGGTAAGCAGGCACCCGCCGTCCTCAGGGCCCCGGTCATGGAGATTGAGAGTCTTGGGCGAAGACAATACCTTTATTTATCTCCAGTTTCCCGCTTCCTCCCTGATACTCCACACCACGCCACTCAAGAACTGCCCGCATAAAGTCGAGGCGATATCCTACTTACTCCCACTGGATCCCATCCCATGATGGCCACTATGATCGTGAGAACGTCCACGACCAGACCTGCTAATATGACCTGGCGCTGTTGCGCTCACGCTGTGCTCTCCTTAAGTGTGTGCACCGCTGTGTCCAGGCTGCATTCCTCGCAGTGCTATCACTCAGTTGTGGTTTCCCGGTGTATTCGTCTCACAGAAACTCCCGTGCCCAGTAATTATCTGCGCCAAGAGATAGAAGAGGATGCCGTTGCTACTCTCCTTCTGAAGAGAGGGTAGAGAAGAAAAGGGTATCTTTCAGCTGTAAACGAACATTCCTGTGTATCCTGGCATTTAAATCTACCAGGTTTTCTATATTAAATTGGGAAATGCGGTCAGGCCCGGTCGAGATCCGCCACGAGATGCCGCCTCTTTTCTTCTACGTCGGACGCGCCCCCCTCTGAACGGTCAGAGGATGTTTAGGATAGTCCTTCAGTAGTATTATCGCATTGTGAAGAAAGGGGTAGAGGACGGAAAGGAGATCTTTCAGCTGTAAACGCATGCGCCTTTATTTCCTGGCATTTAAATCTACCAGGTTTTCTAAATCCAATTGGTAAATGCGGTCTGACCCGGTCGAGATACGCTACGAGCTGCCGCCTCTTTTTCTCCAGGTCGGGCCGCCCCTCCGTTGGACGGCAAGATTAACTCTCCCGTAGAGTACTGTCGTCTGCATAACAATGAGTGCACCCAAAGGATAATAATGCCGAAGAAATAGTGTTCGACTACACAGATCCCTGTGGTACTTTTGAATTAAACTGCAGAAAGCAGGGAACTTGACTAGCACAGAGGACTAGTAGATATACGTAACCTGTGCAGGAAACTGGCCATCCAGTACAATTGAGACGGTCAGCGCAGAAGTGCCTAATCCCCAATATAATCATATGCAAAATTGACCTAGCTTTTTTCATTTTTATGAGACAACAATAAAATAAACTAGATATATAACGCTATCCGTTGACGTATGGGGCTACAAGAAATATTTTTAAGGACAACACTATAACTTTTCAAAAATCAGAATATGAAATACTGTGGCAGTGGCCGCCCCTGCGTTGGCCGCCTCCACAATATGCTGTAAGTTTGCAAAGAGTGATCATGCATCAAGATGCATGATCAGTCTTTACAAACAATGCTTGAAAGGAAGCAAACAGTCCCAAGGGACTGTTTGCTTCCTTTCAAGCATCTGGCTTATATCTTTAGTGAATTTCTGATATTATTTGAGCAAATACCATAATTATTTCTTGTGAAAAGAGTTGAATCTACTGAAAAACTGATAGTTTCTGCATTTGTCGCACTCTGATTTGCCGCCCCCCTGATTTTGCCGCCCGGGGCATGGGCCCCGGCTTGCCCCCCCCTAGATCCGGGGCTGCAATGGAGAGTAGTTATAATAAGTTTACGTCGTCATTATGAGGGCAATGAAGTGGACCATTTTGTGGTGGAATCTGCAGCGAGGAGATTCAAAGCAGAGTCGACTTCACTAAAATAGGCAGGTAGCCGAAAGAAATTAATACAGTTTCACTGTGAATAGAACAGCGAAGAATCCTCGATTACTTATTCTTATGGTACTCACCGGCAATACGTGAACGGCAACCTGTCGTCACGTAGGGCACGCAAGACATACATTGCAGACATCGCGGCAACAGCGCAATATACAATAGCGCGAAATATAGCGCTCAGGCACATCGCTATGCCAATTCCTGTCAAAAAAATCATTTAGTACAGACATTTTTCCTGAAAGTTTTACTGAAAGTGCTTTTCTATCCAAAAGACTGATGAAGGCGTCTTTAGGTACCTACCTACCGTGTTTGCCTAGGAGTAGATAGGTAAGTAGGTATATAGTAAAACTAGGCTGGTTTACTAATCTTGAATTTCGAACACACACTTCCCTGCCGGGCAGTTCAGTTCGCGGATTCACCCGAGGAGGTGTCCACACTTAGGAACAAAATTGTTTAATTAGCTTCAAATTTGGCTGGTCTCACCATCAAACAAGGGGACGATGCGGAAAGCACGTCCTGGACCACTGATGCTCCACTGCCCAAGGTACACTTCGAAATGACGCAAAGGATTCGCTAAGACTATCACCGCCCCCATCAGGCCCAACATGAAGAGGACTGAAACACGTAATTATTATATTATTTTACATACATACATAGATATAATCACGCCTTATACCTAAAGGGATAGGCAAAGGCATAGTAAACGCCTATATTTCACCTTATAGTTGTTAGTCCTGCGTACTACGAATAATGTATTCTATTATTCGTAGCCTGCGTAGTACCTAAGTGGTGAGCCTAATGCGTATTCAAATAAACAGGCGCAGCGCAGTTTGTGAGCTTGTAACGACTCTTACTTAGGTACTATGTGATCCCTATGAGTGATAGTGTACAGCGGGGCTACGAACGGTTTTTGTATTAAATTATTTTATAGATTTTCGCTGAACTTGAATAGAACTGAGTCGCATAAACTGACATAGGTAAACTGGGGTTGAGCGAGATCCGAAAAGAAGGAGCGAACCCTTTAGCCAGACGTTCAGTTAATCAGGCGATCTGTTTTGCTATTGGGAAACTAGGGAAAACCTACATAGTTATTCGAAGTTTTAACTACGGGGATGAGAATATAACTACGTATACCAAAATTAGACTTTTGGATTTGGATTGCCCGGTGTGGCGACGGGGTCTCTTGTTGTGACTGGTAAGAGTACAAAATGTCGCCACCCCATTACATACCGAAGGTGTCGTAAGAGGCGACTAAGGGATCACTTTCGCAAAAAGATCCATTGCGTAGAGAAGGAAAACTCGAAATGACATCCGGTTGTCAGTAAAATGACAATTGTAAAGCAAAGCTGAAGGCCACATAGGCGGCTTAAAAAATTTCAACTGCGGGTCGCGGCAACCTGTGCTTGTCCATTTTAACACGACAATAGGCTCACCACCATTTACGTGGGACTTAAAACTACAATTTAAATTATTATTATTATATTAATAAATTGAAGCGCTCGTGGCCCCGCGGACTCAGTGTTCTGTAAACGATCACTGCAGTAAGCAACATTTACTATGGCCGGATATGGATGGGTGACCACCACGTGGACCACTTTGTGACATTTATTTACGAGCGTTTCCGTGCTTCGGAAGGCACGATAAGCCGTTGGTCCCGGTTGTCAGTAAAATGACAGTCGTTAAGCCAAGTTGAAGGCCTTACGGGCGGCTTGAAAAATTTCAACTGTGGGTCGTCACAACCTGCGCACGGGTCGGCAGCGCGTGTGTAGCGCCTCTGGTGTTGCAAACGTCTATAGGCTACGGTTACCAACCTTCCGGTGGGCCGTAAGCTTGTCTGCCACCTAAGTAGTATAAAAAAAAATACAAGGTGAAATATGGGCGTATCCTATGCCTCTGCCTACCCCTTCGGGGATAAAGGCGTGACTCTATGTATGTATGTGTGTATAAATTGGACTTACTATATCCTCCAGTAATTGCGGAGGCCGGCACTCGGCAGTGCATAGTGAGAAGAGAGCTCAGTGCGAGCGAGCCAATGCGCAGGCGACGCCGACCCGTAGTACGGTACCTGTTGGCGCCAGATGCGGTGTCCATGCCGGGGATCAGATTCGTCGACCACACCGTAGACCATTGACTTTGCTGAACGAATGGTAGGTATAAAGAAATAAAAATTAGATTAAAATATAGTTTTCTTTTTAATTAATCTGGACTGCGTTCAACAAGATCAGACCACCGACCGCAGCCTGTGTGACAAATTCTTCAACGTCTTCTGCTGCATATTGTTATTAATTTTAAATTTCTACTAAAGCAAATACACAGTTACCTACCTACTCCAGATGTAATCATCGAGAGACAACTAATCAAGTCTGTAATATGGGCAAATATCAACAATATAAACATTGTGACCAGTTATTGTGATAGGTACCTACTTATTAATATTATTCTTAATAGTGCTAAGTGTCTTACCGCATCTCTATTGTCGTATTGAAGTATGGTTTCCATTGAAGTATCATTATCTCGGCGACGTGAAACCATGTTTGATAGTGTTAGTTGTAAGTACGCACTAAAATAATTTTGTAAACAATGAGCTTCTAAGTTTATGTCAGGGTCAGGTGAATTCAAAATTGCCACCACTCTGACCACGCTCGGTCTTTCACTCCAATATTTTTTGACACTGACGAGGTTGAAAGAACATTAACTACTACGAAATGTCAAATTTTTGTTTCTAAATAATCTTCGACCAATAAACGGCTTTTAGTTCAAAAACGTGACTGCATAGAAGATTCGGTAAAGAAAACGGACGCCTTTTTATTTTTTACAAGAACGCTTCTTAAGCACCGTAGCCGCTTTTGTGAAAACGGAGGGAGCGTTTGGGATCTGGCTTTCAGAAATCTGAACTACGAATACACATTTCGGATACGTACCTATTGATATTTATGCCAAAACAATGCAGTATTAATTTATTTCCCCCCTTTTTTAGAGTAGAATCAAAAGACAGAGTAGCGAAAATTTCTAAATCGAAATACCTCACAGTTACTAATTCATGTCAAATTTTCCAACCAATCTCGTAGTCAATCGTCATACTCGTACCTACAAGTCTATGTATTTCCTGGTGCACGTTAAGGAGATTTTACTTACTCAGGGTTATATTTTACTGGTAGTTTGGCTTACACCTTGTACGAGCCTCGTACAGCGGCTAACATCGTAACGCAGTGGGACTACGGGTAATTTTTTCCCCCTAGTACCACCGCAAGGTCACTACCTTGAACCTTGAACCTTGAACCCGTAGTCCCACTGGACTACGGGGAAAAATTACCCTGTGGTCCCACTAGTGGGTCGTACTGGTGGGTCCACGGGTAACAGCCGCGTACATCACGTTGCGCGTAGTCAGCATATTACGTCGATCAACGCCAATACATTATGTACTTACACCGAACCAGTGCATTGACAACTACCATTCGGTTCGGTGTACTCACAACCATTTACCATCTTAAAAGTTGAGATAATATACCATTTTTGTCTTAAACTTATATTTTAATATTCTACCAAAATTCCTGTACGGTTACCATTGCCCCGTACACACTTAGTTATGAAATAAAACAATTGTGTTGTGATTTTTCATTTATTTAACTATCATAATTTACATTTTAAACATTTATATAGTCATGTCCTAACTGCTGATTCGAGTGTAGTACGTCATTACGAATAACTATACCCCGAAAAGACGTCACTACAAAAATGTGACGAGTTGTTACCATTTTCGTGGTGACGTGATTTCGAGATTAAGAGTTGGAGATTCACATTTCGTAATGGCGTACCACCATCCGTTGTATTTTATCACTAAAAAGATACTTAATTTATTAAGTAAGTATACTTATAAAACTCTTCTTAATATAAAAATTAGAGATCACCAATCCGCGTACAATGCCACCGTCTGCCGCAATGAATAACGATTAGGAAAGACCCTGATAGATGCTAACAGTAGTAATAATATTTTTATCAGACAAATAACTTGCATATACTAGTTTGAAAATAAATTGGATATTTTTCACACGGAACATGATTAACTTTAATCAAAGAATACGCTACTACTTGGAGTTGTATGTATAAGATTGTGAATAGGAGCCTTGGGTCCGGAGGGTAAATTACAATTGGCGAAGTAATTTATGACTTACAGTGCAACCAAATGCTTAGTGCGAATTCTAGCGAGTGTCTATATTGACTCACAGTGAATCGCGAACGTGGATTATTCCCAGTAGTTCCGTTGAAACAGTTCCGTGACGGAACTAGTGGATCTATTATACCCATTGGTCGCACGGAACAACGCATCGATAACATGCAAATACTTTTATTTTCCCATTAGTTCCTTACGGTCCCTTACATGTTTTAAAATGTACAATGGCCTTATCGCTAAATGCAATTTCTTCCAGGCAACCTTTGACGAAGATCGACGAAACTATAAAATGAAGTTCGACAAAAACAAATGAAGATTGACGAAAACAAATGAAGATCGTCAAAAACAAAAAAAAAGATTGACAAAACAAATGAAGACCGATAAAACATAATATTATAATGAAGATCGAAATGCGACAACCTTAAAAATAGTTGCAAGCTATTCTCGACCTAATGAGCATGAGCAATATCTATTTATTTCTTAAATATTCGTGACCAGTGATGTGTATAAAAACCTAAACACATTTTTAGAGAAATGTCATTAAGGTTGAAAATCGCTTGCACCTATTTCTTTGAATAGTTATCACATAGAGTACAAAAAAATGTATGTAAGCAACTTTCGACCTTATCAACTTGTCGATAGGGAAAAAAAAGGTAGGTTAATAAAAATATCTCACTAATTCTGCCACGGAACTAATGGGAATAAAAAGTATCACTAGTTCCGCCACGGAACTACTGGTAATAAAAATGTCCCAGTTGTTCCACAAAAGGTCTCATTAGTTCCCTCATGGAACTGTTCTCACTGGTTCCGTCACGGAACTACCGACGCGGCACTACTAGGAATGATCCGAGGCATAGATTCACGACCAGCTCCAATATTCACCGCTAGGGTGCTGTTTTGATTTCATAAAAACTTTTGATAACACGCTCACAGTGAATCACAATAGGCGAGCGCTAAAACTCGCTTTAGACACTCAGATAATACTGAAATCTTTGTATCTTTTCTAACGAACTTAAAAAAGGAAGAGCTTCTCAAATCGATTGGTATTTTTTAATACGCATACGTCACATGAGAGAAACAGAAAGGTAAGAACAGAACTTTATTCAGTTAGCCGGCACGTAGTATGCGGAGTGAGAGTCTGCCTAGGGCGGCGGCGGGGGCGCGGGCGGCGCGTCCTGCGGCAGCGTGAAGTTGGTGAGCAGGTCGCGCACGGCCGGCCACAGCGTGCACTCCGTGTGCGACTGGTTGAACTCGTTGAACCTGCGCAAACACACAAGTGTAAAGGTGGGAACAAATTATCGGACGTGTCCGTAAGCCGCGGCTGATACAAGCAAGCCTGCTTGTATCTGAATAGTACAAATAAACGAAACTGTGCAAACTATCGGTCATAAGTAGCGGACGTGACCTTGTGCTGTCCTCGAGCGCACGGACGTCCGAATAGAATCTGGCCGGCTGGATATTTTTGCTGCCGCGGACGCCTTATGAACAATATTACACATTATTAAGCCGCGTCCGTCAGCCGCGGCTTACGGACGCGTCCGATAATTTGTTCCTACCTTTACGTTTATCATACTACTTGCGGATGTCACCCCGTTCCCGTAAGCAAACGGGATTAGAATATAGCCTTTGTAGGCGGGGCGGAAGGGGGGGAGGGGTTGAGGTAGTGTAGCTTTTCAACAGTGAAAGAATTTTCGAATCGATTCAGTAGTTTCGGAGTATTTACAATGCAAATTTAGAAATAAATCATTTTTTTCTTCTAAATAACATATATTATAAAGAGATTGTATTGCAAAATCATGATACCATTTTCCTATAAATACCGTCTCAGAAATGGACCTGGCTATTGAAATACCATCGTCTGTAACGTCTTTGGAATCGTGTGTACATAATGTTACAGTGTGTAACGCTTACCGTTTGAGATGCAAGCTGACCGCGATGAGGTGCGGCTGTGCGTTCTGCTTGTCCGCGAGCTGCGTCACGTTCATCTGCATGTCGTACACCAGCGGCAGGACCAGCTGCGTGTCGCCGCGAGTCAGACATATCTACACAACAACAATACACATTTATTTAACGCGTAGATTGCTTATAAATTTACAATAGACTGTAGGATATAAAGATAACTCAGTCAGATAAAATTGAAATTTTTCCACCACTCCTAGCAAAAGTATTTGCTAGGACTGGTAGAAAAGTTTGTGTCAAGTGTGGGGGGAAAAGATAAGATGCCATACAGTAGCCTACGGCATTATCTTCTATTTAGTGTGTATGTGTAGAGTGTGGGGTGTGGAGTGCAGGGTGCAGTACAGTACAGTACGTACAAAGAAGAGTATCTTGTGCTTGGCGAGCAGCACGGCGGGCTGGCCGGCCGGCACGATGGGCGGCGCGGCGGGCGGGATGCGCAGCGCCCAGTGCAGCGCCCACAGCGCGGGCGTGTGTATGTGTAGAGTGTGGGTGCAGGGAGCAGTACGTACAAAGAAGAGTATCTTGTGCTTGGCGAGCAGCACGGCGGGCTGGCCGGCCGGCACGATGGGCGGCGCGGCGGGCGGGATGCGCAGCGCCCAGTGCAGCGCCCACAGCGCGGGCGTGTGTATGTGTAGAGTGTGGGGTGCGGGGTGCAGTACGTACAAAGAAGAGTATCTTGTGCTTGGCGAGCAGCACGGCGGGCTGGCCGGCCGGCACGATGGGCGGCGCGGCGGGCGGGATGCGCAGCGCCCAGTGCAGCGCCCACAGCGCGGGCGCGGGCGGCACCAGCTCGGCGCGCTGCAGCGCCACCAGCGAGCCCAGCGCGGCGCCCGGCGCGCCCCAGCCGCGCGTCCAGCCCTGCAGCGCCGTGCAGCGGTACGGCGCCACGCACACGCGCGTCTCGAAGTACTTCTCCACCACCTGCACATTAGGAAGGGAGGTGGCATTACAGTAATAGTTCAACGATCTGATAACCTATGGACTTTTGGCTGCCTTTAGAATTTGATGATACATTTGGTCCTATTATAACTTGTGTACAACCTTTTAAACACCATTTTCCTTCAATGAGAGGTTTTTAGTAATGGACACTTACTTGTAAATCATCGGCGGACCACTGTTCCTTGTTATGATCGGGCAGCGGCGTCAACTGTAGGTGCAGCGACTGCAAGTGTTGTGGGTGAAGGAACACTCGCGCTGCTAGCCCTGCGTTCTCGCACCGGAACGTGAGACTCATCGCATCTGCGGACACTAGCGTCAACTGTGGGAAAGTATTAAAAACGAAATTTTTATTAACAGTAAAAAAAAGAAAATTTCTTAGGATTAAGACTTACCCACATGGTTTTGGCTTAATAAAATTATACGAAAAGTTATAACATAGGTATATTTTTAAATACAAAAATACTTCATTAACCTGTTCTTTATTCTAAGAGAGTGGGAGACATAAACATTGATATGGAAGTGATTGCTTCAATAATCACTTTCTTTTCAGTAAGTAAAGAACAAATTAACTATCAAACAAACAACACACAGATGCGCAAAACAATAAAAGAAGCAAAAAGAAATGCAAACGATTCAATAAAACAGTTGCATCCTTACAAAACTCACGTAATCCTCGTGTTGCACGTAGCGCTGAAGCGTGCGCTTCATGTACACGCACGCTAGGAAGCGCTGCAGCGGCGCCAGTGCCGGGCCGGGAGGGGCGCCGGGCGGGGGCTCCGCGGGGGTGCACAGGGTTTCCAGTTTGGATACTGCGAGGGGTGTGGCTGTGGTCCCCGGCCAGCCGCGGCCGCCTGTAGTGCCGGTAGACCGAGCGCCCGTTGACGAACTTGCTTGAGGACCTAGTACAGTATTTTATTTAGAACTTTCAGTTATTGTTTTAAATTCGTTATATATCTTTTTATAATTTTGTGAAATACACACACACACAGCAAAGTTTAGGCTAAAAGGCTTACTAAGGTGACAGTGAACTATATTGTGAAAACAAAATGCACACGGTTCTGCCCGCGTAAAATATAATATAATCGCATTATAGTTCAGTCATTTGGTCGGAAAAATAGAGGTTACCTGGAAAGTTTTCCGGGAGTTTTGAAAATTGGCAATTTTATAGATTTAGATATGCTCTTTCTAAATTTCAACTTTGCCACCTCGTATGTTTGCCGCTCGCGCCGCCATCTTGGAAAATGGCGCCCAAAAGCAGTTTTTTGATAATTACTCCTTTCCGGCGCATTTTACAGGAAAAACATACAAAAGTAGAGAAAATTTCCTACAATTTATGTCATGACCTTTTCTTTCCTAAAATCAATAGTTTCGGTGTACGAGCGCCGTAAACCATTATACATCCACACCCAACGTGTAATATTTACTTTAAACTGCTCATATTGTGATTTGTAAATTATAAAAATTATATGGTGGTTAAATATTGTTCCATAGAATGAAAACCTAGCTAACTATAGTCTGTCATGTCTCCGCAGGTACAAAGAAATACGTCTTTTCTGTCTCGGGGACCTTCTTTCCCTTCTAAGAAATATCTGGTCACAGCTGAGCTCAATAGAAATATTAAGTCTGAGTCATCAGTATACGTTTATCATTTCACAGTGTCGTTTACATTTACAGAGCCATGGCTTCTAATGAAGTAAACTGCTTTATTTAATAATAATAATAATAATTGAGTTGGCGAGTCACCGTCTGCCAAAGTTTTAATATAATAATAGGTATATTGAAATGGCAAACGCCGTCTTCATCCATAGCCTAAGTTAACCAGACCATCTAACACCCATCACAATAGCCCATTACGTAGTTAGCATATTTTACAATAGTTAGCTCCCATTGCAGATTGTCCATTATCGTTCTTCTACATAAGGCGGATGTGGATTGTTTGGAGTGGGGGTCCCATTTCCCTTTAGATTAAAAGTCTCAAAGGGCCTCTGCATGTTGGACCTGTGTCCCCATGTAAGCCTACCAAAAGTCCGGGTGTCTTCGTAAGAAAAAAAAGAAGATACCCGTGTAAAAGAGAGCCTAATAATAATAATAATAAGAGGTATATTGAAATGGCAAACGCCGTCTTCATCCATAGCCTAAGTTAACCAGACCATCTAACACCCATCACAATAGCATATCATCCAACAAGCTGCAACTGACGGAATTACTAAAGATAACAGAAGTTTTTAGTAATTCTATCAGGATGGAGTTTGGTGTTGACAAATGTGCGGTCATGCATGTACATAGAGGCGGGATAATAGAATCTGAAGGTGTAGAACTTTCAGATTCTACACAACTTGGATGTCTTTCCGCGACCGAAACATATAAATACCTGGGTATGTCGCAGGCGTTAGGCATCTGCGAAGTTGGTATGAAACAATCGTTGAAGGAGCGCTTCTTTGGCCGCTTGAAAAAAGTACTAAAAAGTCTTTTATCAGGTGGTAACAAGGTGCGCGCCTATAACGATTGGGTCATGCCAGTTTTGATGTACTCCTTTGGCATACTCAGGTGGACTCAGACGGAACTTGAAGCCCTGGATAGGAAAGTCCGTACGTTACTCACCACGTACCGAATGCATCATCCGCGTTCATCAGTGATGAGGTTGTACATACCGCGGAAGTGCGGGGGTCGTGGTTTACTTAATGCCAAGACCCTCCATAACCGTGAGGTGTGCAACCTCAGGGAATATTTCCTTCACGCTGACGCGGATGTGCATCGTGAAGTGGTTGCAGTTGACAACGGACTTACCCCGCTTGCTCTGGCTAAAGAGAATTGGCATAAACCTGTGATACAGAGTCTCAATGATCGTAAGGATATATGGATGAGAAAGGAGTTGCATGGTCGGTTTTATCGGGCCCTACATAGGCCAGATATAGATTTAATATCTTCTGTATCCTGGCTGCGATTCGGTGACCTCTTCGGAGAAACCGAAGGTTTTGTTTTTGCAATTACTGATGAAGTGGTGATGACTAATAATTACCGAAAGTATATCCTAAAGGATGGTACGGTTGACATATGTCGGGCATGTCACCGTCCCGGAGAATCCCTTAGACATATTATTTCCGGTTGTTCTAGTCTAGCCAATAGTGAGTATTTGCATAGACACAATCAAGTAGCTAGGATTATCCATCAACAACTTGCTTTAAAGTATAACCTTATAGAATCAGAGGTACCGTATTATAGATATGTGCCTGACCCAGTTCTCGAAAGTGACCATATCACTTTGTACTGGGACCGATCTATTATCACTGACAGGACTATTATTGCAAATAGACCTGACATAGTGATAATAGATCGGCTAGAGCGCCTTGCAATAATAATTGATATCACTATTCCACATGACGACAATCTCGTGAAGGCTGAGATAGATAAACAAGCTAAGTATTTGGACTTGGCCCACGAGATTGTGGACATGTGGAGTATTGACTCAGCTATTATTGTGCCGATAGTGATCTCTGTGCATGGACTAATAGCCAAAAGCCTCGACCAACACCTTAAGAGGCTTGCGGTGGGCAGTTGGGTCAAGGGCTTGATGCAGAAGGCGGTTCTTCTAAACACGGCACGTATTGTGAGGAGGTTCCTGTCTCTGAAGTCCTGACCACCGGTAGCTTGGTCCCTGTACCCGATGCCGGTGGGGTACTATTTTTTATATTTTTAAATGTATATTTTTTATATGTATATTTAAAAATGTAATTTATATGTTGTATTTTAAAATAAAGAGAAATAATAATAATAAACCCCCTCGTGGACAGTCGTTATCTTTTCATGGGATTAACGCATCCCTATGAGGGCATAGTAGATTTGCTTTTTGAGTCATCCACTTTTTGAGATCAACAAAAATATCTCACAAGGTTATAGAAAAGCGCACATCCGCATGGCAGCTTGTGGCGAGCTGAATGTGCGTGGCTACACATCGGTCCCGATTCCTCAGAGTTTTGTTGCGCTCCTCGACCAGTTAACATATAATGGGCTAACGGGAGACGGTACTCCCGGGAGTGCAGCAAATCTCAACTCTGGCTTGCCTTAATTGGCTGGTCAGAGGGAGGAAGCCAGAGCTATATGCTCGGGGGCGGAAGTGTCATTTTCAAGGGCATAACTACGGGGAAACCCGCTCCGGGTCTGACCCGCGATGGCGAAACCGGCGCCGCACCGCTCGACACCCCTAGCCTCTCACACCGGTGTTGCCCTCTGTCGCCTTACAGGCCTACGGGCCTATGGCGATTGTATAGGGGGCCCATCTAGTGAAGTGGCGAGTCACCGTCTGCCAAAGTTTTAATAATAAGATATTGAAATGGCAGACGCCGTCTTCATCCATAGATCAAATCACCCAGTCCATTTTAACCCCCAATTCAATAGCCCATTTTGTAGTTTAGCATATTTTACAATAGTTTAGCTCCATTGTAGGCAGTCCATTGCCGTTCTTCTACATAAGGTGGTTGTGAATTGTCTGCAGTGGGGGTCCCATTGCCCAATACATTAAAAATCTCAAAGGGCCTCTGCGTGTTGGACCAATATGTCCCCATGTAAGCCTACCAAAAGACCGGGTATCTTCAATAAAAAATAAAGAAGAAACCCGAGAAAAGAAGAGACCTAATAATAATAATAATAATCTCTCAGACATATTATTTCTGGTTGTCCTCGTCTTGCCAACGGCGAGTACTTGCATAGACACAACCAAGTGGCCAGGATTATCCATCAGCAACTTGCGCTAAAATATAAACTTGTAGATTCAGAGGTACCATATTACAGGTATGTGCCCGACCCAGTTCTAGAGAATGGTCGTATCACGTTATACTGGGATCGGTCTATTATCACTGACAGGACTATTGTAGCCAATAAGCCTGATATAGTGGTAATAGATCGATCAGAGCGCCTCGCAATAATCGTTGATATTACGGTTCCACATGACGAGAATCTCGTGAAAGCAGAAAAAGATAAACAATTGAAATATTTGGACTTGGCTCACGAGGTTGTCGACATGTGGGATGTGGATTCAGCGATTATTGTTCCGATAGTCGTATCAGCACACGGTCTGATCGCCAAAAGCCTCGATCAACATCTTAAGAGGCTTGCGTTAGGCAGTTTTACTGAGCACGGCACTTATTGTGAGGCGATTCCTGTCTCTGGAGCCCTGACCACCGGTAGCTTGGTCCCTGTACCCGATGCCGGTGGGATACAATTTTTTTATATTTTTAAATGTATTTTTTATATAGGTATATTTAAAAATGTAAATTTATATGTGATATATTGTAATAAAGAGGAATAATAATAATAACTCTATTTATTTTCTTTCACAAAGGGTTTCCATTATCACTATATATATATATATATATATATATATTTGTGGTGATATACTGCAAGAAAGTGAAGTTATTGAAGTGAAGGAAAAAGGATTGGAATTACACATTACGGCGCTCCTACGCCGAAACTGTTCATTTTAGGGAAAAAAAGATTATGACAAATTGTAGGACATTTTCTCTACTTTTATTGTGTGGATATGTTTTTCTTTTAAAATGCGTCGGAACGGAGTTATTATCAAAAAACTGCTTTTAGGCGCCATTTTTTCAAAATGGCGGCGCGAGCGGCAGACATACGAGGTGGCAAAGTTGAAATTTGGAAAGAGCATTTCAAAATCTATAAAACTACCAATTTTCAAAACTCCCGGAAAACTTTCCAAGTAAAAATACTAAATGACTGTACTATTATCCCTCGGTTATACGATGTTTTGCGGGAACAAAAGTAGTCAGGTCTCTCTCCAAATCTTTTAGACCTACCTTTCCAATACAAAAATTCACAAGAAGTCATGCAATTTCCTCAGTATTAAAAACATAAGTATGGTGGTCGATGTCTCTACTACAGCTGTGGCGTTATAGTTGCCCTGTTATTGAGTTCCTATAGTGCGTGATATTGCGGACGAACAGTGTCCATGGTCATTACGCACTGTCGGCACTCCTTGTCTTAATGGATTTCAGCTGCAAACAACATAGAAGCTGGTATACCTTTGTGGTCGGCGTGGTGTCGCGGCGAGGGGTGGTGCGTGGGCGAGGGCCTGGGCAGCGAGGGCGAGGCGGGCCAGGGCGTGAAGGGCGAGGTGGGCGGCGGGTGCGGCGAGGCGGCGGGCGCGGCGTGCGGGGACGGCGCCATGGGGGACGCGGGGGACGCCGACACGCCGCCCGCGGTGCTCGCGCCCGCGCCGCCTGTCGGTGATGTGAGGTTGAACGAACCGCCTCCCAGCTGGAATTCAAGATGGGTTGACGTTTACCGCGGCGCATTGATTGCACAAGTAAGTTAGCTGATATAGTCGTTTTTAACATAATAGAATAATCAATGTAAAAGGGACGAAGTTTGAGGTAAGTTGCTGCGTCACTTACAGTATACTACTATACAAATTACAAATCGTGCCAGTCTTCTTAGTCCCCCCGAAGTTTGTGCAGGTAAATATCACACAATAAAGGTGTGCAACGGTACTCATTTTAAACTTCAGAGAGGACAAGAACTTTGACGAGACCTGTATGCTATATTAAGGCGCGTATCGACCAAAACACAGATTTGCCACGGTCGAACAATACTCGCGCGGCGGCCGCTCGAAATCGATACGCACCTTTAGAAGAGTGATATAATTACGATATCGCTAAGTTACCAGAGAAATTAATACCAGAAAGTTAACTATATTTGTTTTAATTTATCCATTGCATCTACAAAACCACAAAAGAAATATATTTATATGTACGAATGTAAATACCTGGTGTTGAGCGGGGGAGGCGGGGTGCGGCGTGACCGGCGCCGAGTGCGGCGTGTGCGGCTGCGGTGGCGTCAGCGGCGCGGGGAACCTCAAACCACCTGGTTACAAACAACAGGTATTTTATACGGCAATAAGTTAAATGTCATAACAATTATGAAACAACAAAAAACACAATATAACATACAATCACGCCTATGTCCCCGAGATACTAGACAGACTTGAATTACACATGCAAACTTTGCTAATAGTTTTGTTAGTCTTACGTAATAAGTCTATTGCCGTCTTCGGACACTAATTTAGAAGAAAGTGTGTAAAAATTCTGTAATTCAATCCAAAAATTCTAAGTGACAGTAATTATACATTCACAAATTTAAAATCTCTGCAGTGCAAACTTGCATTTATATTAAGAAATATACATTTTTATAACGTAAACGTCTCATTGTAATACGCACTTGGCGGCATGGGCGACATTGGAGAGGGAGGGTTGTCATCTTCAGCTAAAAGTCTTGCGCTAATAGTATCTTCTACGTAACGCGACAGAAACGCCTGGAATATAAATAAAAAATTACTTCTACTGGATTTTTGAACCGCAAATTTGTTTTTTTTTTGTCAAGACCGTTCAGAATTCTAAATCCAACCAATACCACTAGTCATTCAGCGCCAAATTACTAGATTTTTTTTTATAAATGATTATTATTTACAATGTGGTGCGACTGTAGCCAAGTCAATATTTTCGGAGCCCAGCTCCTCCGAGACGGCACACAATTTTAACGTCAAATCATAGTTACTTCTAACAGACAACTGCTTGCAGCTGGGAAGCTTAAAAAGTATTCAATCAAACAATCACATCAGCCTACAACAGTCTTTGAAACGCTCGTGGCCCCGCGGACTCAGTGTTCTGTAAACGATCACTGCAGTAAGCAACATTTACTATGGCCGGATATGGATGGGTGACCACCACGTGGACCACTTTGTGACATTTATTTACGAGCGTTTCCGTGCTTCGGAAGGCAAGATAAGCCGTTGGTCCCGGTTGTCAGTAAAATGACAGTCGTTAAGCCAAAAAAAAAAAAAAAAAAAACAGTCCACTACTTGACGTAGGTCTCTCCCAAATTTCGCCACAATACACAGTATTAATGTTGATAAATGGGTAGAAAGTCGTAATAATAATATCTAAAACTAGAGGACGTCACGCAGTTTCACCCGCGTAGCTCCCGTTCCCGTGGGAATACGGGAATAACATATAGCCTATGATCACCGCGAAGAGTCTAGCTTCTCAGCAGTGAATTTTTTTTTTAAATCGTTCCAATAGTTCCGGAGCTTATTCGATGCAAACAAACAATCAAATCTTTCCTCTTTATAATATTAGTATAGATTGTTGGCACATGTATCTAACACGGCACGTCTATCTAACACCTAAAACATTTTAGTGTAACACAAATAGCTACCTTGAGTCCGTGGGCTGGCGCGAATTCGTCCACGACAGCGTTCCGATCGAACTTGGAGTAGGATCCGTCGCGTATGGTCACCACTCCGCCGCCCCGAATGCCCACTTCCAACGAATACGCACCCGCGTATATTACTCGGATCTGTGAAGTATATAGTGGACGTGTACAGTTGTACACAAATGGGAGCAGGAAAGTATAAAATAAAGCAGTATTAAAAATTGTTGCTTAGTCTTATTCAGATCCAATCCAAGTAAACTTGACTGAAAATGGAACATAGGGGCTGGACCTAATAAAGACTTTAAGCAAAGGAAGATAATATATGTATAGGAGCAGGAGCTTTCTATAGAAATTTTAAGGAATTAAAACTTGGTTTACACAGTGTGTTTCATGCAGTTCATCACAATTTCGAACCCATTGGGTCTAAAAGAAACCACCAATCCTAATCTCAAAACAACAAAAAAGTGTGTGCGTGTAACCTTTACGCGCAATTGAAGTAAAGCTTCTTTGAACCATTGACGGCATCAAATGTTATATTAATATCATTCTTTCGAATTTTGAAAAGCGGAACTACGCTTCCGCTATTCAAAATTTAAATAGCGTTACTTCCGTCAGATAAAATATCTGAGTTACTGCCGAGTCGCGCTAAAGAAGTTTTACTTCAAAAACTCGAATTACACACAAGTTTTGAATCAAATACGGCAATAGTGTGCTATTCTTCGATGCGTTAGTCTGATTTCAGTTTGGTCTTGCAAAAACATGGCTGAAATTATTGCACACGGTGACGTCACGTCAATAACAACTTATAGAATAATGAAAAGGTCTTCTGTTATATTCTTTAACCAACGGAATGTACTAAATTGTACTGACCTTCCTCCAAGAGTGAGCAAGCAGCGTGAAGGTGGGCGTGGGCATGAGCGTTCGCACGTGGTGCAATCCCAGCTGAGGCAGCGTGGGCAGGCGGCTCAGCGCCAACAGAGGCGCGTACGTCTCGCGGAGCACCACGCCCAGGGACATTAGATCCTTGTGGCTGAGAGACAAGGGAAATTACCATTAGCAGAGGAGACGCTGAGGAGTGAACGTCATTTGTATTTTTTTTAAATTCCATAGAAATATTAACTTGTCTTTGATAATGGCTATGGTACCTATATGATTTTAAGGTATTGAAATGTTAATTTATTAGGACATTTTAGGCAACATTTTGGAAACAATCGATTCAATCGACAGTGCCGTCGCGGCGTGGCCACGTGGATGTAGTGTTCGAGGTGATGGTGCAGCAGATGGTGCGCGTTAGCGGCAGGCTGGTGCGCCGGCGTGGCCACCGTGTACCGCTGCGTGGCTCATTCTACTGCAGCTCTGAACACAATAGCTACACTCACCAGTTGATGTAGTGGTCGAGGTGGTGGTGCAGCAGATGGTGCGCGTTAGCGGCGGGCTGGTGCGCCGGCGTGGCCACCGTGTACCGCTGCGTGGCCACGTTCCACTGCAGCTCTGAACACACTAGCTACACTCACCAGTTGATGTAGTGGTCGAGGTGATGGTGTAGCAGATGGTGCGCGTTAGCGGCAGGCTGGTGCGCCGGCGTGGCCACCGTGTACTGCTGCGTGGCCGCGTTCCACTGCAGCTCTGAACACACTAGCTACACTCACCAGTTGATGTAGTGGTCGAGGTGATGGTGTAGCAGATGGTGCGCGTTAGCGGCAGGCTGGTGCGCCGGCGTGGCCACCGTGTACCGCTGCGTGGCTCATTCTACTGCAGCTCTGAACACACTAGCTACACTCACCAGTTGATGTAGTGGTCGAGGTGATGGTGTAGCAGATGGTGCGCGTTAGCGGCAGGCTGGTGCGCCGGCGTGGCCACCGTGTACCGCTGCGTGGCCGCGTTCCACTGCAGCTCTGAACACACTAGCTACACTCACCAGTTGATGTAGTGGTCGAGGTGATGGTGTAGCAGATGGTGCGCGTTAGCGGCAGGCTGGTGCGCCGGCGTGGCCACCGTGTACCGCTGCGTGGCTCATTCTACTGCAGCTCTGAACACACTAGCTACACTCACCAGTTGATGTAGTGGTCGAGGTGGTGGTGCAGCAGATGGTGCGCGTTAGCGGCGGGCTGGTGCGCCGGCGTGGCCACCGTGTACCGCTGCGTGGCCGCGTTCCACTGCAGCTCTGAACACACTAGCTACACTCACCAGTTGATGTAGTGGTCGAGGTGATGGTGTAGCAGATGGTGCGCGTTAGCGGCAGGCTGGTGCGCCGGCGTGGCCACCGTGTACCGCTGCGTGGCCGCGTTCCACTGCAGCTCTGAACACACTAGCTACACTCACCAGTTGATGTAGTGGTCGAGGTGATGGTGTAGCAGATGGTGCGCGTTAGCGGCAGGCTGGTGCGCCGGCGTGGCCACCGTGTACCGCTGCGTGGCCGCGTTCCACTGCAGCTCTGAACACACTAGCTACACTCACCAGTTGATGTAGTGGTCGAGGTGATGGTGTAGCAGATGGTGCGCGTTAGCGGCAGGCTGGTGCGCCGGCGTGGCCACCGTGTACCGCTGCGTGGCCGCGTTCCACTGCAGCTCTGAACACACTAGCTACACTCACCAGTTGATGTAGTGGTCGAGGTGATGGTGTAGCAGATGGTGCGCATTAGCGGCAGGCTGGTGCGCCGGCGTGGCCACCGTGTACCGCTGCGTGGCCGCGTTCCACTGCAGTACAGACGTCGCTCGCTGCGCCACGCCGTACCCGATCACCAGCGAGCGGTACGTGTACGAGCGGATGCACACGCCTTGCCACAGTGTGTCACGTTCTGCACGTACAAGTAGAATTTACATGTTAGTAGCAGAGGTATAGGTCCAAAAATGAACTAACGTACACGGGTTTCATCAAATTTTCGTATAGTTAAATAAAAGAGAAGTGTTTTAGAGCCAAAGACGACATACATACCTTGAGCGGGTCTGAGAGTGAAGTTGTGCAGTAACGTGTATAAATGTACAATGGCGCCCCAGTCGGCGAGGAAAGCGTCGGCGGTGCGGCCGGCGTCCGTTCCCAGTTCGTACTGCAGGTACACGCAGCGACGCTCTCCTGTACAGTACATCAAATATTATTTTGTATGTAAATAAAAAAAGGAATAGGGTAAGAATATGTAGTAGTAAAGTTGTGGTTATTAATAGAAATGCAGTATATATTTTGAATAGCGCTGATATGTATCGACACGTCCCCACGTATCGACGTAAAATGTGGTCATACCAGCGAAAGTGATTATTACGCAGCTTGCAGCTTGACAACGATTTCGCAAAACCTTTTTATTATAATGATATTACTTGTTATGTTGCCACTGTCGCAATCTGCTAGTAAGGCGTCGACGAGTAACCTTGTTCAACTACGGGGATATCTAAATTCACCCTACCAGGAGGAGTCTGCCATACGTGTGATACGGATCGCCATCATATAAAATACACTAGTTTTTCCAGCAAGAAAATTTAATATAATATTACTAACCTTGTTCCCTATGATTATGCGTGCGTACAGGCGATCCATGGAACACGATCTCTGCAGTCCACACCCTCGCCTGGTTCTTGGTCGTAAGTCTTACAGTGGCGGCGAGCAAACGCGCCCGTAACGCCGCGGCCGCACGCTCGCACGCTCCAGCGGGTACCGGCAGTGCTACCACTCGCATGCCTAGAGCTGAGCCGCTCCATTCTGGTTGTACACCGCCGTGAGTGACGCCGCGGGATGCCAACTGTATGTAAGGATGCATGTAGAGTATAAAGATCTCGATAATCTGCTTGAATGTGTCTTTAATGATTAGCTTTTACTTCATCAAAATCATTTAGGGATGACCTATTAAGACTGGAATGAGTCCAGAGCGTACTTTGTACATAAGCAGGATGGGGCACTGATTTAAAACATTACATACATTTTGCATGATGCAGCTTATATTACACAGTTCATAATCCGAGTCTCGTCCTGGTCCATCTACTAACTAACGACGCTCGGCCCGATCTAATATGATTCAATCTTTCAATTGAGTTTTCCTTTAAAACTACACACTCAACAGTACTTATACAAAAAATGTCATCTTGTACACTATTATATTGTACACTATTATAGAACGTAAAACTAAAAATCCCTCAACATTACCAAAATAAGCTTTAGTTTGCCGTATGTCATTATTTCCCAGAATAAGATCCTTTATAGCAACACTATCCTACGGTGCAATAATATAGGGTGTGTATTTTTTTTCAAAATCAATGGGTTCAATTCCCAGCTAGGATTATTGGTTTTTCAAAAATCTAATGATGAGGTTTGAAGTTTTATCAAAATCGGGCTCGTGAGCGTGACTCCTTTGAGCATTTTTAGCTATTCCTTATAGTTTCGGATTTGGCCATCCAAGCCCTTTTCAAAAATTCACCCTGTACAGAATAGAAACACTCACCTCCTGCGCTAGATTGACGAAGGGCACTCGTTCGTCAGCGGCGGCGACCACGTGCGCCAGCTCCGGTATGAAGTAGGCCGGCTGACGGACACGCACTGCGCGCTGGTTGGCAGACGATAGCTTACGTTTGCCGGCTTGCATGCCTGTAGAAAAAAAGAAAAAAGAATAATACAACAGCGCTAATATTTTAAAGAGAAAATAATTGCCATTGTTTAACTTTGGAACCAATAAACCGCGATGTTTTAAACGGTCCAAAAGTCATGTTATTTTGACCGATTCGTCGATTGTAGAAGTCAAGTAGAAAGTGCAAAGGCACTTCCGGTTGATTTATGGCAAACCGGAGGTGCTCATATCAATGATGTTGTGTTTACATAACAGTCAATGCTCAGCCAGTCTTTTTTGCCTGACAACAGACGCAAGATGATATGGGTTAAGTAATAACATGATAATCGAATTTACCTGGTGTATCGAGAGGCGTGAACGGTCCGTGTGTGAGAGTGAACGTGTCCAATTCTACGAGTGAGTGCAGTTTTAGATAAGCACGTGTGATCGTCGCTGGTACAGCGGAGCTGCTGGAGGAACCCTGTGGAATTATATATAAGTACAATAACCTAAACAAATAAATAAAATTTAAGTAACTGTACATCCAAATAACAGTTTTTTTACTAAAGTCTTAAGACAAATAATAGTGAGCGATTATGAGCTATACGAATACTTCATTTCATATAAACGGAAGCATTGATCATTTCCGTAACTATATGAAGATATCAGCGACTAGTTTAATTTTCTTTCAAGATAGACAATTTAAAATAATGTGTCTATTTACATTACACAGAACAGCTTTCTACTTTAAATTCTAAAGGCCGGCTTCCACCGCGAACTGAGCGGGCCTCATTAACGTTAATTGCATATCTGTATTTCCCGCCACCGCGCCAAAGTAATTAGCCCGAGTCCCGAGGCCCGAGATGGGGCCACTCAGCTCGCGGTGGAAGTCAGTCTTCAATGATAATACAATTCTCAAGTAATTACTGAAAATAATCGAGTAACAATAGGCGCACACTGGTCGCGGCAAGTTGTCGCCCAGTGTGTGGAGCATAGAACAAAATGTACGTAATTTGGAGCCCGCAGCTGATCGCCGCGACATGATCTCCCTGCCTTGATTTTTCCAAAGGCCTACAGTATGGAGTTCTTCAAAGGGGTTCTTAGAAGGCTTTTACAGGGTCGGCAGCGCGAGTGTGGCGCCTCTTTTGTTGCAAACGTTCATAGGCTGCGGTGACCACCAGTCTTTCTGGTGCGCGGTATGCTTGTCTGCCACCTTAGTGGTATAAAAAAATGTGTGCGTGTACTAGTGTACACACGTAAGAAGTGAAACTTCTTCATAACCTTATTTTTCAAGCCCAAAAGCCCAAAAGTCCAAAAGTCCAAAAGCCCAAAAGTCCAAAAGTCCAAAAGCCCAAAAGCCGAAAAGCCGAAAAGCCCAAGAGCCCAAAAGCCGAAAAGCCGAAAAGCCCGAAAGCCGAAAAGCCGAAAATCCGAAAAGCCCAAAAGCCGAAAAGCCGAAAAGCCGAAAAGCCC
Organism: Miltochrista miniata; assembly: GCA_933228765.1. Taxonomy (NCBI): domain Eukaryota; kingdom Metazoa; phylum Arthropoda; class Insecta; order Lepidoptera; family Erebidae; genus Miltochrista; species Miltochrista miniata. The sequence goes on along the minus strand of OW121749.1, from coordinate 17,468,199 downwards.
GGAAGCCGAAAAGCCGAAAAGCCGAAAAGCCGAAAAGCCGAAAAGCCCGAAAGCCGAAAAGCCGAAAAGCCCAAAAGCCGAAAAGCCGAAAAGCTCAAAAGCCGAAAAGCCCTAAAGCCCAAAAGTCCAAAAGCCCAAAGTCCCAAAGTACAAAAGTCCAAAAATCTACAAACGACATGCTATCCCTGGATAAAGTACTCTTAATTCGAATCCACCGTGGTGGGGAACAGAACAAAGATGGCGCGTAACCAAAAATCGTGACGTGACGTGACGTGACGTGACGCAAATTTTTTTCCAACGCCGATAAAGAAGTTTCACTTCAAAAAAAAAATACAATAGACCGAACAGCTATCTACTCTACATTCTCAAAGGCTGATTTCCATCGCGGGCTGAGTGGGCTCATTAATGTAACCTGGCACTTGTTTTCCCGCCTCACGCGCCACAGTTATTGTTGGGTCAGCTCTACCACTAAACCAGCCTTCAACGATAATACAATTCTCGAGGAAGTACCACAAATACTCGAGTAAGTAGTGCACGGTTGGTACCTCGTCCTCGCACTCGTCGGGCGTGCACCGCTTGGCGCCGGCGAGGTGGAACGACAGCGACACGGAGCACGCGTTGCCGCTGTTGGGGCAGTTGCTGGTCACGGCTGAACTGAACGCGGATATCTCCTTCATTTCCACTATCTGCAACATAAACACACTGTATAGTACTGGCAGTTTAACAAGTACATTCTTGACAGGCGGTAGATGTATGTATGTGTTTTGATCATAGATTTAGAATTTTTCGCTACTCTCAATAGATATACAAAGCGTGCGAGCGAGACCTCATTATCCATAGCACTTAGCTCGAGAGGAAAAGAGAAAGCAAATTGTGTACTCATATGTCAGTATTTTGAATCGCTGAGCCCGGTGGGGTCCTATGGCGGCTCTTTGTTATTCATAATATCCAATAATCTGTAGTGATCTTACGATTAAAATAGAAAATTTTATATTTTCAACAACAGTGTCGTGTTTAGTGTGTGAATAGGATATTACAAAACGCAATTATACGAAGAAAGACTCGTTTAACAGGTCATTTGTAACTTCGTTCATTCCATTTTTGCCGTACATATTTTGCCAAATTGGATGGGAAATTTCACTGAAAGTCCAACTCATAACGTAGATTATGCATTTTCCTTCATACATAACACAATATTTATAAATTATTTATTTATTTATATAAGGCAGAAATAAAAAGGGCTGTTTACAGTAAAATAGTCATGGTTAGGTATCGATAAGGATGTCGATAGTTCATTATAGTGGCATTGCTACAAACAAACTTATCTGGATTTAATTTATTATAAATATGATTGATTTTTACTCGAACTGTGTTATTTAACCTTTTTTTAGGGTTTTGTGCCTATTTTAATATAATATTTCCAAAATTTGTGAACCATTTTGAGTTGAATTTTTATAATTTTACTTCACTTAAGGTACTCCACGCCACACCGGGATGTTCGCTGTGCAAGGTGCAGATTAGCCTCTGCGTCGAATACTGTTCTCACATTTGTGATGACTGCACGCATGACTGCGAGGTACTTACTGGACGCCCTTGGCGCTATGCAGAGACGTGTTATCCGATTTGAATTATAGGTTGTCCTAAGATGACGGTAAGCCTCGAGCCGTTAGCGCAACAAAGAACCATAGCGTTGTAGTGTGGCCAGACCTTGGGCGGGGTGAGCGGAATGATAAACACGAGTGTAAGGGAAGACGATCGTTTATTCACTCTCTAGATACGACATGTATCCAACACTTATACTAGTTACACACATATAGAGTACATACACATATACCCCACTACACCTCGGGGGCTACAATAAAAAAAAGTACAAACTTTAGTGTATTTTTTTTACAAGTTATACATTTATAATAAAATGATAAGACACATAAAAACTCAATACATGATAACATTGGCAACTGATAAGTAGTACTACTGCAGTTACTCAACTGATATGCTTAGGATTAAGTTACATAAGGTTTAGTTCTATTCTTGTGAACAGTTTCTATTTTATCACCCTTATTAACTACAACATTAGGTTCATTTTCACTTATCACTATGTATGGTCCATTAAACAATTTATCCAATTTTTTACCGGTTTCATTTTTTATTAAAATTAAATCTCCCTTTTGATATGATATTGAATTACATTTTCTGTCATAACAATTTTTTCTTTGTAACTTACTTAAAATTAAATTTTGTTTAGCTTCTTTATTCGCTAATTGAAGTCTATACTTAAATTCTAATGCATAGTTATCCGAGTTATATAACGGTTCTACAACATTATTTAATAAACTATTAGGTAAATTACATGGTTTACCAAAGACAAGTTCATGAGGCGAGTACTTTGTTTCCGTGTGAACGGTTGTGTTATACGCGAAACACCAGTATTGCAGCCACTGGCTCCAAGTTTCTGAATGCCCGTCACATTGAGTTCTCAGAAATGCAACAAGATGTTTATGGGAATTTTCTAGACTACCAATTGATTCATGCCTGTAGGCAGTCGAATTTAATTTTTCGATATTCAAAAGCTTACATACCTCGGTCATTGTTTCTGACATAAACTCCGTGCCTCGATCCGTAGCTATAGTCTTCGGTACGCCATACCTTAGTATAAAATTGTTTACAAAGGATTGCGCTACGCTTACCCTATCTTTTCGTTGTAGAGGATATGCCTCGATGTACTTGCTTAGTTCGCACTGGAGAGTTAAAATATAAACATTACCTTCTAAATCCTTATCTAAGGGGCCCACTAAGTCTAAATATACCTTATCAAAGGCGCTCGAAGCCGTAGTCGTAACGACCATGGGTTCGACTATTTTCTTAGAATACTTGTTTATTTGACATTTATGACATTTATTTACGTAGTTACGTACATCACGTTCTAGTGTCGGCCAAAAGTATTTACCTTTTATATTGTTAATCATACGCCGTACACCTGCATGTCCGCTTGTAGGCAACAAATGATAATCATGTAGGATATACATCCTTTCGTCACTATCAGAGACTCGTCTTATTCCTCTTAAAATATTTAATGTCGGTCCGGACCATTGTTCTCTACTCTTTATTTCACATATTAATTCTTTTAAGAAATTCGAATTATTTTCATTTCGTATAAAACATATATTTGTTATATTTATTTTCTTACAAAAATCTTCTAGCATATTCGCAAATTCGACTCGCGTAAATTGCGACATATAGCTAAGATTTATCAATAAACTCGACTCACTTTCTATATAAACTAAACACTTATACTGGTACGTAATATCCTTTATATTTATATCTTTTCCCGAAATAAATTTTAACTCGACGTAATCACTTGGTTTTCTTAATATTTCCGCGACTCTTGGTTGGCCAGACCTTGAATCAGCAGGTATATTAAGAGACCTCATGTTAGTCTGCCTAATCTTTTCGTTTTCAAGATTTGCTTTTTGAGCTCTTGTCATTACCATTACATCTAATTTTTTATTCATTGATTTTAAATCATTCGAAGTCATGGTCACCCTACTCAAACAATCTGCAACTGTGTTATCGGAACCCTTTATGTAAACAATGTTGAAGTCGTATTCTTCTAATAATAATCTGAACTTTATAAGTCTTGTAGATGGATCTTTCATGCCGAATAAATAAATTAAGGGTTTATGATCTGTCATAACTGTAAATTTTTTGCCATACAAATACGGTCTAAAATATTTAATACTCCATACTATAGCTAATAGCTCTTTTTGTATGGTCGGGTAATGGTCTAAGAGCCAGCGGCCCCCAGGCATTCGTTAAAGTATAAAAGCTGTAAGTTTCTCAATGTATGTCCCCAACACAGGTAAGAACGAACCCCGCCTATGAAACTTGAGTCGCGGTGGCTTTCGCAGGTATCAGGTAGTAAAGGTGTGTAAAATTGTGTGTTAAATTTGGTAAAGTATAAAACTCAGTTTTTACATATTTTACTTATAATAATCCTAAAAGTCACCTTGTCGAAAGCCAGACACTTTGTACGGTTGCAACCCTCTGCCAGACACCCTTAAAGTATATTTAATTACACAGGCCTGCAAAATGAGGGTCATAACTTCCTCTCTGGAATTTGATAGCTGATTCTAGGGTATTTTGGTGCGCTGATTACGAATATGTACTTAGTTTTTCTGCATCACCTCCAGATTTTTCAAAAAAGGTACAGAAAGAAAATAGAAAAAAGACCCAAGTTTTCTCATAAAAAAAAATATATTTAAAAAAGTACATTACTTTTAACTTTAAAAACGACTAAAATATAATTACAACTTGTTACTAGTCTAAATTACATGTAAATTTTATTTGTTGAACCTGGTCCTTTTATCCTGGAACCTTCGGTTGGGCGATTTTCGGTTAAAATTCCAGTTTGGATCGTCGCGCTTCAATAACCAACAATAGTCCGCCATCATGCTAGTATTTCATGTTCCTTGATACCAGACTTCAAGCTCTTTCAAATCTCGGTAAAATCTTTCGCCTTGTTCTTCGCCAACTGCTCCTAGATTTTCTGGGAAGTAATCAATGTGCGAATTTAGGAAATGAAGTTTAGTGCTCGTTTATGTCCCTTTTATTATTAAAATTGTATCCAGTTATGTCACAACAACAACAGTAGCAATCTTTATCATGGTTGTTAGTCTCTCTTCGTAGCATAGGCGAAACGATTTTGAAGCTATTTTGCTGTCCTTTTGACCACTGGCGAAGTTCTAATAAACAAGTCGTACAAAGTTTATGAGGTGTCCAAGTTTTGTCTTTGGTTAATTAAAACGTCTCCATAATAACTTTTGTAAATATTTTTCACAAAGTCAGTAATGCTGTTTCGTTGTTTTATCACCATAAAATTCCCGCAAATATTACAAAAACAATTTGGAGAATTTAAACATCTTCGCGATGACATTTTAAAGTTCATGTTGCAAGATGCGCACTTCAACTGTTAATTTTCTAAATAAGTGCGGGTACTTAATAAAAAAAGCCTTTTGGATTATCTTTATTATACCCTTTTTTATTAATATTTACAACAATTAGGTATTATTACTACTAGGTAATATTTTTTATTATTTTATTACTAAATTAAGTCAAAATTACCCGTTTTCAACATGGTTAATGCGGATTACTTTTACTTTTTATGTAGTAATCATCAGATTACTGATTTGCATTAATTTCTATGTCCCCTTACACGAATTAAATGCAATAAAAATTAAGCTGAAGTATTTTAATGACGTTTTATAAATTTCTAAAGGTAGACGCTCAGACATTTTGAAGCTAAATCTTAAATATTCGATATCAAAAAATCCTGACGTGATGGATTTTTTTTATTATTTTTCTCGTAATCAGCACATCAGAAACTATAAAAAATGTTACTCAGATTTCAAAGAGGAAAACCATTGCAGACCTGTGTTATTACTATACTTACGGTATAGTATAAAAGCTGCAATTTATATATGTTATTTGGAGAACTATCAAATGATGTTTTCTCAATAGCCAGACAGTTTCAGTAGTTCCTTTATGTTGCCAGGCACATCAAAAGTCTAATGTAGGTGCGAGCGCGAGGGATATGTGTGTCTGAGGGTGCGAGTGAAATACCGCGTTCGGTCCACTGCAACGTTATACTGCGCATCAGCTATCATTTATTGTGTATAATGAGAACTATTTTCTAGATTTACTATGAAAATTCATTATGTACCATAACTAAGGATCAACGAATAAATGTTTAGAAAATTCTTTTATAAAATTTCTGTGTTTAGGAATCATTAAATTAACAATTAAATACTTAATATATTTAAATAATTATTTTAATAATAGTTATTGGAATAATATAATTAATCTAATACAATAATTAATGGAAAAATATTTCAAAGATATTCTATGAATCGTGGTCGTCAATATCTTGAGTGTCCTCATCACCGCACCCAAAGACGCGAGATAGCACCCGAACCACCCCCTGGGCCATAGGTCCGTAGGGAGTCCTGGGACATCCTTCCGAGGGCTTACCCTGGGCTCCCAACCATAGGCTGCTGGACGTTACGTGAGGTTTATTAGTCGGTAAGAGTCCCTCATAACATCTGTGAGGACTTTCCCTCACGTTAAAAAAAAGAACCCTCATGGGATTGTTCGATGATTGTATTTTCCATCAAATTTGTGAGATCTTCGCTGTGTTGTAAACATTAATTTGATTTTAGACAAGCATACGGCCCACCAGAAGGTCCGGTGTTCACCGCAGCCTATGAACGTTTGCAACACCAGAGGCGCCACTCTTGCGCTGCCGACCCTGTAAAACCCCCTCACTGTAGGCGTTTGGAAAAACCGAGGCAGGGAGATCGTTCCACAAAGAAAGCCCCTATCGGATCTAACCGTGCTCGAACGCTCCGGACGTAGAGTGTGAGGATGGATTCCCTGTCTGTGATTTCTATTTTGTGCCAAATTTGACAATAACTTATTCCTTCTGCTATGTTATTATAATAACACTGTACTACGGAATGTAGTTGAATAAATCACAGATTTAAGAATAATTAGTACGCAAGCTTTAATACGTCAACCTCCCGTGATGAAACGGTCAAGTATCTGATACCTTTGTTTTTAAGAAGTGAGACGCGCCAAATTTTTCGACGCATACACGTACAAGTGTATAATGCCCGTCTGTCTTTTTATACGCTCCAAAATACCACTAAATATTTAAAAATATAATAAATATGGCCAAATGGAAGACAAAATTCTTAATTCAATAATGTAAAAAAACGATTTTCGCGAAAATGCAGATGTCCGTTTGCTCTTTGCTTCCGTCGATATATCCCTGGCGCTCGCATCTACATTAACTTTTGATGTGCCTGGCAACATAAAGGAACTACTGAAACTGTCTGGCTATTGAGAAAACATCATTTGATAGTTCTCCAAATAACATATATAAATTGCAGCTTTTATACTATACCGTAAGTATAGTAATAATTAAATATACTTTAAGGGTGTCTGGCAGAGGGTTGCAACCGTACAAAGTGTCTGGCTTTCGACAAGGTGACTTTTAGGATTATTATAAGTAAAATATGTAAAAACTGAGTTTTATACTTTACCAAATTTAACACACAATTTTACACACCTTTACTACCTGATACCTGCGAAAGCCACCGCGACTCAAGTTTCATAGGCGGGGTTCGTTCTTACCTGTGTTGGGGACATACATTGAGAAACTTACAGCTTTTATACTTTAACAAATGCCTGGGGGCCGCTGGCTCTTGCTCTATAATTTAATTCGGCTTTATTTAGCGGTCTGCTGGCATAAGCCACTGGTTTCATATTACTATTACATAGGACTGAACCTATGGCTGTGCCTGAAGCATCTGTCTGAAGGACAAATGTGTTTTGAGGTGAAAAATTCGGATATTGTAAAATAGGTGGAGAAATGAGTTTATTTTTAAGGGTTTCGAAACTTTTCTGACACGTACTATTCCACTCGAAACTTATATTTTTGCGGCATAATTTATTTAATGGTAATGTTATTTCTGAAAAACATGGTATGAATTTCCTATAATAGTTACAGAATGCTACAAACCTTCTAACATCATCTGAATTTTTCGGTACTGGATAATTCTGTAACACTCTTACTTTCTCGGGGTCAGGTAGGACGCCCTCGGCTGTCACTACATGCCCTAAATAAAGTAACTCCGTCTTTAAGAAATCGCACTTCTGTGGATTTAATTTAAGGTTCATTTTTCTTAATCTTTCAAATACAGATAATAAGTTTTTATTATGATGTTCCATGTTTCTACCCATGACAACGATATCGTCACAATATTGAAAACATTTGTCATATGTAAGTCCTGACATTGCTAAAGATACTACTCGACAGAATGAATTCGGGCTGACCTTGAGGCCCATTCCCAATCTTTTCATGCGAAATTGTCCTGTGTTGGTTGTGAAGCTCGTAATATCTCGACAATTTTCTTGGAGACCAACCTGATAAAATCCTTGATACAGGTCTAAATGACTGAAACATATACATCCCGACAGAGAATCTAATATCTCCGTAATGTTAGGTAACGGGAATTTGTCATCCTGAATCGACTCGTTAACCTTCCTATAATCCACTACTAAACGCCATTTTTTGACTCCATCAGATTTTTTAGGTACTAAAAGTATAGGACTGTTCCATTCACTAATACACGGTTCTATAATGTCATCATTTAACATTTTTTGAACTTGTCTATTTATTTCTGGTTTCAAAGACTCCGGTAGCCTATAAGGTTTAGTATATACAGGTTTCGTATTAGGTTTCACTGTTATGCATTGCTCGGGAACGTTTGCAGTATCTAACCGATCCTTTTCTAAGAAAAAGATATCAGTATACTTAGCGCAAATGATTTCAATTTGCTTTTTATCGTGGGAATCTAAGTGGGAAAGTTTTAATTGAGGAAGTAATTCTTTGACACGTTGGACACCTTTTAAGGGTTCGTTAAATAAACAAACATTATAGCTATCTAAATAATCTAAATTCTTGTATTCAATAATTTCATCTTTGCGTATTTTAATAGAGTTTTCGCTAGTATTTAAGATTTTTATCGGAATTTTGCCTCGTTTGGGTGTTATTATACTTCCGGCTAAAAATAGATGCTCTTCCAATTGTTTTGCGTAGATTACACGGTCTTTGTACATACTTTTATTTACATCAATATAATGTAATGATTCACAACGCGCTGGTATAATTAAATAATTATCCGATTGCAAAGATTCAGTTGAACATTTGTTTATTCTAAGTGTGCATTGGTACTTGTTATTGCATTGTAATGTAACTGTATCTGCTACCAAGTCAATGTTTGCATTATACTTTCTGAGAAAGTCTAACCCGATAATACCGTCTACTTGGCATGGGATTGTTTTTAGTAGGTACAACTTATGATGTAATTGTATACTATCTTCTGACTGCAATGAAACATAAACATAACATTCTGGATGTATTTTGCCACCTAGCCCGTTTATAACTGTATTATTCGAATACTTTTGAATGCGATTACTTATCAAATCACTATTTATTACTGATAATGATGCTCCTGTGTCTAGTAAGAACTTAAGTTTTTTATTTTCGACATATAAGTAAATATAATCTAAACCCATACATGTTAATGCATAATTAGGCTCGAAAAAACTGGTTTAAATTATCGGATTCGTCCTCTTGCGACTCTGCCACGTACATATTATCAGGTTGACTACTACCTCGACCTGGGTTACTACCCCTAAATGTACCTCTATTGCCTCTGAACCAATTTGTGCCACCTCGGTGATAGTTAGACCTACCACGGAAGCTATTTCCACGACCTTGACCCTTATGACTATAATAGTTACCATTATGAAACTGAGTGTAGCTCCATGGACGCCTCGAACTCGGTGCCTGTCCTCGGTTGTTATAACTATTTGAGCTATTTTGAGTAAACTTAAAATTACGACGATTACCTCTAGAAAATGAATACACAGCATCCTGCTGCGCGGGACGAGCAGCTTCTTCATCCTGGGCTGCACGCACCGCCTCCTTGAGAGAGCTATAGTTCCGCGCTGTTAGTATAGTACTCAGACGGCGATTTCTGAGCCCATCGGAAAATCTTTTAATTACGATTTTTTCGTTTATAGGACTTAAGATAGTACTAGCATGTGGGTTACCATCAGACTGTGCTATAGTAAGCTCTGTAAACAGTTGTTCCAGCTTGTCTCCGTACTCATTAATAGATAAGTTATTCTGTGAAAGATTATTAATTTGCGATAACAGAGAATTAGCTGACTTTTTGGTTAATAAATAAGTTTTTATATCGGCGACTAAACTTTTTACGTTTGTGTAATTTGGCTGTAATTTTAACTTAGCTAATTTTGTTAACCTTGTTTTAAGAACAAAATTTATCAGTAATTCTCTGGTGTCATCATCCTTTAAACAACTATCATACATCTCAATGCCTTCTATTATACGTTCAACGGTTGATTCTTTTCCATCCATCAATGGAATCAAAGTACTGGCCGTACGTAAATCAAAAGTAGTCATTTTGATGGTTATTGGCTCTACCTTCACTTTATAGTCTAAAATTTTATCATAAATCTTTTCTATGTCACTACAAACTAGTTCAAATCTATGCGACAACTCTGTGCTTTTAAAAATCTTTTTATCTATCGTGCTTATAAGTACTTTATATTTATTAAATAAAGTATCAGCATATTGAAATTTTTCTTGTCCCAACTTTTCAGAACGTCTTTTAGGTCCTAATTTCCTTAAATTTTCACAAAGATTTTTCAATTCTTGGAAATATATTTGTAATGTATCCATATGCCATTACTTTATTATATATCTATATTTATCTTATACACTAACACTTTATTATAACACATAACACGCACTTTCACTATTCTTGAACATTTAGTAAGATGGGGGGGGGTTTCATACCTTCGAAGTCTGGACCTCAGTATCTCCGTTCGGATTGCGTCGGCGGCTGTAGAAGGACCTCCTATTTGCACTGCCTTCAAACTCCCTTCGAATCCAGTTGGAATGGCAAGCCTTGTACACCTTGAATGCGCCGTACAGAAATCCAAGGCCAAGAATTATTGCTATGACTGTCATCACAATGCTCGTCGACGACAAATGTTGCGTAATTTTGTCAAAGTCGGCATTATTTGTACTGCCCACTGCGTTTTGGGCAACGACGGTTGTGTCCCTTGGTTGTCTTGAACCACACATTTTACCGCACAAATAACGCATGTCCATACAACGCGATGATTGAATGCATAATGCGGCGCGAATTGCACAATCCGGGATCAAATTCGCGTCCGCCTGGCCGGGTCGCCATGTAGTGTGGCCAGACCTTGGGCGGGGTGAGCGGAATGATAAACACGAGTGTAAGGGAAGACGATCGTTTATTCACTCTCTAGATACGACATGTATCCAACACTTATACTAGTTACACACATATAGAGTACATACACATATACCCCACTACAGCGTCCTTGGCTGCCTTCTACCGAATGCATCACGGCGAATGTTCTGAAGAGCTCTTCAACCTGATCCCACCATCTCCTTACAGATTCCGAACAACACGTCGGGCAGAGGTGCCACTCATATATAGCGGAGAGAATCTTCGCCAGAACTGAGCGTTTCAAAAGATCGTTCCTCTGTTGAACTACGAAATCCTGGAACGACCTGCCCGCACATGTGTTTCCCTCATTTTATAATCCAGGGTTCTACAAGTGGAGCGTGAAGAGGCACATCATAGGGCCGCCAACTTGAGGACTACTGTCAGAAGTCTTGTGTGCTGTAAGCATACCCCCATTCGCTAGATGCGCCACGGCTTTCCATTAGTTTCCATCAGTGGAGACGTCAATTTGGCGAGGTTAATATATTTTAAAAAAATCTACGAGTAATATCTTATATTGTTACTAGGGTTCAATAATAAATGAGTTTCTAGGTTTAGTATTACGATAAGAGTTGGATTTTCAGTAAAATTTCAAATTCAATTGGCAAAATATATATGTACGGCAACAATGCAATGAACGATGCCATAAATTACCTGTTAAAATCGTAAGATCACTACAGAATTTCAAATATTACGAGTTACCAAATATAATCCCATTTTTACTTTTTCATAGTCGATTACATTCAAATTAACAATTTATTCCCCAAAACAAGAAGTTGGAGACGAAACTTCTAAGCACTTTGTGTGCTTAGAAGTTTCATTTCCATTCCATCCATTTATACAGATACTTTTATCGATAACATAGGTGTGACCATTCAACAACACTATTTAACTCACACATAGATCTTTCATTTTTGGTCTCGTCTTCAGTTTGACACTGTTCATCTTGTACATTCTAAATCTATGGTTTTGATTACGTGTAGAAATCCTTCATGGATGCTATGCCGGACTCTTACGAGTATCGACTAAAACCATTAAAGTTAAACAAGAGTGTAAGTTGAAGAAATATTATTCTTATTACGCAACTGGTTTCGAAACGTCACCGAAGGGGAAAAAATCACTAAATGGGCTTTCTATTTTACTGTACTTACTGTACAACCATTTATATTCCTTTTGACAGCGGCCTGAGAACGTAACTGTTCCATTAATCGTAAAAGGGAACTTTGGACAGACTATATAGTCCTTCCAACCGTTTACTTTACTTTTAATAAAAGTAAAGTAAATGTTTGGACAGACTATATTCAATGAAATGTAACAGCACATTGTAGCTGTTGGAAATTCTAGGACATCATCCCAAGGGCTTACCCGGGGCTCCCGACCATAAGCAGTGGTTGGACAACGTGTGGTTTTAGTCGGTAGGAGTCCGGCATAGCATCTATGAAGGACTTACGCACATAATAAATACATAGATTTATTTCAAAAATATAAAGAAAAAAAACTTACAAGTATATGATCAGTGTGTCTGTGTAGCGTCACGTAGAGCCTGTCGGGTGCTAGTTTGTTGAGCGGATGGTCAGGTCCATGCAAGAACGGCAGATGTTCACATACGCTCGCAGGCAAGTGCTGTAAAGTTTTCTCGCATCGTCTCGCTACGAGCCAGAACCTGTCGATAACAAATTAAGAAATACAGACTATTAGTGGAGTGCCGTAAGACGTAAAAATTGCAAAACCTCGGTATCCCGGAATTAATTAATTTTAAAGTAAACTATTGGGTTGCATTGTTAAATGCTCAAAGAAAAAAGGAAAAATAAAAATTGTGCGCTCTTCTTTCTTTTATACCAATTAAGGGATAATAAATAGTAAATATAGCTGGAGTGGCATTTTTCTTCTTCTTCTTCCTTCCCTGTTCCCATTATTTGGGGTCGGTATTTGGCATTGATGGATAAAAAAGAAATTGTGTGATAAGGGAACATTGCGGCTTGACAGAAGTTGTAGTGACTAAGATAGAGAAAAGGATGCTCAGATGGTTCGGACATGTGAAGAGAATGTATGAAAACAGACTGACAAAAGATATTTATAAGGCGAGAGTGAATGGACAATCTGTTGTCGACCGCGTCGCACTTATGTTGACCAAATTGATAAAAGGCCAGGTCCCCTTAATCGAAGAACAGTATGAAAACACTTATAAAGTAGAAGAAGCGAAAGTGATATGTCAAGATCGTGGCAAGTAAAAAGCTATAGTCTCTGCCTACCCCGTTGGGAATACCTTCTAAGACCCCTTTTGAAGAACCCCATACTGTTATAGCCTTTCCATCAGTAATAGTTCCATACCTGAGTTGCGTAAGCAGCGGCCGTATAGGCCCGGGGGCGGCATTAGCGAGCGCTCGGGCCAGCTCGGGCATGCGCGGCGTGTGCGGGTAGGCGGGCACGCGCGCGCGCAGCCGCCCGCCGTGCGCGCCCACGCACACCAGCAGCTGCTCGGCGCGCAGGCACGGCGACACCACCGAGCACGCCAGCACGCACGGCCAGCCGCTCACTGTGCACTCCACCTGTACATTGCAGCTGCGCTTTTGTAGGTAGCATTTAGTTTCAAACATAGTTTAGTTGAAAATAAACAGAGTTATTTTATTGATATGGAGAGAGAGTTTATAATATATTCAACTGACCATTTATACCAATAGTGTTCTTCGACTTCTAGTTTACATAGAATGTTAAAAAAAATACTTAATAGAGTCCCGATTTTACCGCTTGGCTAAAAAATTGAGGTAGGTAGGTAAGTCCTCTTTGAAATTCGGTCAATAAAACTCCTTTTTAGGATTCCGCACCCAAAGGGTAAATAACAGGACCCTATTCATGAGACTTCGCCGTCGGTCTACAACTTAGATCATCTAACCACAGGATGCGCCTTACTTAAGCATTATTTTCTGCCAAGGCCATAGACCATTTGGTCTTTTGGCTTTATAAAAAGCACTGTACATCAGTACATCATTTTATATGATTAAACTAGTACATTTCATTGTAGTTGACTGTACAATAAAAATTAACACACAACAGCCACTACGCGTTTGTCGATTAATACATTTTTCAATATAATGAAATTTTATATCTCTTTGTTTCCCCCTTCACCCGCTATGAAAACTAGCAGAATATTTTTGTATGCGGTGGTTCGCAAAGGCTAGTCCCGTGATATATGGTCTAAGGTCTACAATGATAGATTAGATAGCTTTTCATAAATATTGATAAATTTAAAAAATAACAAAAAAAAATTGCTATTTTCGTGTTTTTGACAAGCTACCACAGTCCAATGCTGGACTGGAGAATAATAAGGCGAAAATTGTCAATTTTCGCCTATTATTCTTCCGCATTTGCTAAACCACATAATATAAAGGCAGAAGAGTTTTTTCGTAAAATAATTCATATCAAGAATTGGTTACCTATCATGATAACTAAAGTTGTTTCAACTATTTTCAATACAACTACGGTCAAAATAACTACTGATTAAAACACCTAAAGATCGTTTCACCTATTTTTGTTATAACTACTGGTCGAAACAAATATTGGACGATTCACCTACGATTAATTCAACTACAATTAACTGAGCTAAGATTGATTGAACTATGTATGAAATACATAATAATCAATTCGCCTACGAGTTTATTGTACGATTACGAGTCTCAGTAGGTACTCAGGGGTACGTATCATAATGACTGTTATTTTCCCGAAAAACATTATTCAGAATTTCAAATATCCGAAAATTCACTGTTTAAGTTTTTTTAATAAAGTACGGTCAAGTCTAACTACCGAAAATATTATTTCCAAGTGAGTGGAAGGCAAACTACAAAACAAAAAAAATAACCAACGTCGAGGTGTGAACCATTATAAGTGAATGGTTAACACCCCGACTCAGAGTACCCCGACTCGGATAGGTTAGGTTAGAAGGCTAAGGCGGGAGCGAAGCGGAGCGGAGCTCCCGCCTTAGCCTTCGTGGTTATTTTTTTTGTTTTGTAGTTTGCCTTCCACTCACTTGGAAATAATATTTTCGGTAGTTAGACTTGACTATACTTTATTAAAAAAACGGGTGGAATCAGGAACATAAATAATCGTCTTTAATGATAAGTTTTCGGGTTAAAACAGGAACGGGTGGAAACGACATTCACCCTTCGTACATTAGGTATTTCAAACGTAGTCAACATGTCCAATATCTTAAATGAACATTATATTAATCGTCCATTAGTTCAAATAATTATAGTTTATTCGAAATTATGTGAATTAACGAGTAGTCGAGTCGACCAATATGCGTAATGAACATAGGTGAATCAACCGTAGTTGTATTGAAAATAGTTGAAACAACTTTAGTTATTATGATAGGTAACCCAAGAATTGCAGCTTAAAACAACAACAATTGTAAACACGAACTTACCCCTAAATCGTTGAGCAACACCTTCAAATCATTGAGTCTCTGCCTAGAGCGCACATGTACGGTATGCGCCAATAGTCGCTCCATAGAGGGCGCGTGTGGCGTCAACGCGCTGGCAACACGCTCACCACCAGTCAGAGCTGGCACGTGCCATACACATAGCTGTTCACCCTCTGCTCCGATGATCAAACGATAGCCTAGCTCGCAACCCAATTCTCTGGAACAAAATTATGAATTCAAAGTCGCCTCCCAATAAAATGATTACTCTATTTTTCGAAGTAGCGCCATTATGATGAGCAGGGCTAGAAAGATCTGTCTTCATGTTTTATTATGGTAAGATGGATGTAATGTTGAAATTCAACAAACACCAGAAAAGGACCTTGTTGTTAGGATGGCGTGATATTACTCTCAAGGATGTTGAGAAATAAATCAAGTTGTAGTTGCCTATATTGCCTATCCCTCACGGAATGATAAGAGGTTTTATCAACTACACTGGTAACTTATACGTTCCTAGGAAGGTAAGGCGCGGCAGGCTGGCGCGTAGTGAGCGTACTTGTTTGATCCTTCGATCAACAATATACTTTGTTTCAGAGGGTAAGGCCCTGGTATGTTCATGCCCGAAAATAGGTAAGTTAAATGAGGATTTCAATGATTATAATTTGTCGTGACTATATTTTAATAGCGCCGAAAATAGTATACAGCCTACAGCTAGTATAATCCACGCACTCTGCGTCAAAAAAGACGACAGTTGTATGTGTCGTATGGGGTTTTGAAATTGTAGTAGGTTTACCACTCACCTCCAATAAGATACTTGTAATTTCTGTCCAGGTATGTATCGGTCCACTTGCAGATGTTTTGACAAACGGTCACGGCAGAGTCTCAATGTTTGAGTGTACAACAGCTCAAGAGACAGGGAGCGACAGAAGTATCTGAGCGCTGTCAATGCACCGCTAAGACCGGCCGCCGCTAAACGAGCCTGTGCTACACCACGTAACCAGGCTAATTGTGAACTGTGCACCAGGGCCTTACCCTCTGAAACAAAGTTTTATACAATAATGTTACACATAGAGCAAATACCGATACATGTTCCACAGCTTTGCAATATTATGGTTGAAATAGTATAAATTTTTGCACAATAGTAAAATTTGTATATGACAACAATTTTCGCCGTCCGAAATTGAATCTTAAGTGTTTCCAGTGGCGAATTGTCCATAGAAGCCCATTCCTTGTGGCTTCCCTTTTCAGATCGGGCAGTGACATGTAATATTTACTCATAACTAATAAACACAATTATATATTCTCGAACACTCATTCAAATATAAAATATTTGCAAATTTACATGGTAAGTCGGCATTTTCGTCTCAACCCCTGCTACAAAAGTCATAGCAATAAATTTTCGAGTCAAAGTTCAAAGACCCTATCTCTGACATCACGCGGTAAGCCCGGCTTCCTGATCATTTTGCGTCTGCTTCGTTAGTACTACGCAAATGTATATATGCGTCCTATTCTCTCACATTTTTTCAAGATTTGATTCGTGGATTTTCGCCTAAAGTAAGCCATGAGTTCGTGGCTTACACCTGAGACAGTCATATTAATAGAAAAGGACAACGTATTTGACTTGAAAACTCGACCAATTTAAATGCACCTAACGCACGTCGAAACGTTTTGCATCGAAGTGTGTTTTTAAT
Organism: Miltochrista miniata; assembly: GCA_933228765.1. Taxonomy (NCBI): domain Eukaryota; kingdom Metazoa; phylum Arthropoda; class Insecta; order Lepidoptera; family Erebidae; genus Miltochrista; species Miltochrista miniata. The sequence goes on along the minus strand of OW121749.1, from coordinate 17,451,184 downwards.
TTGATGTGTTGTTATTACTTCATTTCACATGCGTTTACCGTGAATAATAATAAAACATAACATAGTTTCAATTGACTTTATAAAGTATTGTGCTGTTTATTAGTTAATTATAAATAATTATCTACTTCAAGTACTAAATACATCGTGAAAGTGTGTAAAATTGTGTTTTGTGTTCTGTATTTTGTTGTGATTTCTGTACACATGATTATTGTTTTGGAGTCACATAATGCTCACTGATGTATCTGTATGTATGATCACGTAGGCCTTCGGTATTACGGGTTCGATAAAAAATAAAGGTCAGTGTTTTTTTTATATTTATCAAGTAGGTATCTCAGAATACGCTAGTGATATTAGTTCAATGGCTTGGGATACCTAATAATCTTTATTTTGGCTGAATGTTTCATTAATAGTTTATAACATAATAAAGCAGTTTTGTTCCATAGAATCACTTTGCCGGATATTTTTGAAAAAATAGATAAGAAGTATGTTTTTATTTCAATTTTGTATTGTAAAATATCGCGGTTTTTAATACTCTATAGGTACTTGAAATCTTACTAATATTATAAATGTGAAAGTTTGTGAGTGTGAATGTGGATGTTTGTTACTCTTTCAGGCTCGAACGGCTGAACGGATCGGGCTGAAATTTGATACAGATATCCATTATAGTCTGGAATAACACATAGGCTACTGTTTATCCCGGGAGTAACTTCCCACGGGAACTAATTTTACGCGGGTGAAACTGCGGGCATTAGCTAGTACATGCATATTATTAAAAACATTAGAAGTACCTATACCTATTTCGCGTCTAAGTCCCAAATTTATGAATTATTTTCAATTAACTTCAATCGAGACAATTTGAAATAGGTAGGTATGAGCTTGCAGAGAGTAGTAGAATAATTTCAAAACATGGTTAGTGTTCAAGTCAGGTTTTAGTTCAAAATATGTAACTAGATGGCATCACTTTTTTGTATATAGTATCTAGATCGCGGTATGGTTTCGTTACCTGAGCAGACATATATAGCTGTGAATATTATTTTAATAAAAAAAATTTTAGTAGAAGGATATACAGTCTATTATTTACACCTAAGGTCGGTTAAGACCTTTTCAGTTAGTGTAAATTTGAATATCTTTTTAGTCATCAGTAGATAATTTATGATACTTTTTTATAAGCCAATTTATCATGCACGTAAGACATTGTTTTGAATTAAATACATGGATCTTACGAGTATAGTACAGGTGGCAAACAAAACACAAAAGGCATTACACCGCCGCGCGCCACCTACACTACAGGTGTGACCAACTGGATATTATTTTTTTCACCGGCTTTCCTTTTGAAAAAATTCAGCCTTCGCCGCTGAGTGTTTCTACATGCAAAGGAAAGTCAAATTACCTCCAGTTTCACTGTCTTGTATCAGAATGGCGATATCCAACAAACGCCACGGAAGGTTGGGCGCGTCTCCCATTACAGTGAGGGATACGCTGAACTCTTGGCCCACGGTAAAGGTAGCCCGACCATTCTCAACCTGGATAAAAAAATGAGATATTTCATATGGATAGATTCCTTTTCATTCTTTACCACTAGATGCAGTTCACTCGCAGCCTTAAAGTCTACCTTCAAGTTCCTCATGTCACTTGGTAATGATGCAGTAGTGAGGCGCTGTCGTACGACATGCGCGAGCGAACGCAGCGTGGTTCTTCGCTCGCCGGTCGTCAATGCCGGCGGTGGTACTAATCGCTCCCGAATCACTGCGGGTAATCGACTATAAGTACCCAGGGTCAGCACTTCGACTGCCGCAGCCATGTGGAAAGTGGGTAATCTGGAAAGATGTGCTTGGTCAAATCTGATTCTACTAATAATTTATTGTTTTTCATCTCCCTCTTATCTCATAGCAATTTCTTACTAGCTTGTATGTAGTGTTGAATTTACACAATACTCAATGCTGAAGTAGTAACAAAATTAGGTAATATCTTTAATTACAAAAGCACTTGTTGCCCCACATACTCAGAGTACTGTAAATGATCACTGCAGTAAGGAAGTTTATCTATGGCCGGTTGTTAGATGGGTGACCCCCACATGACCACTATGTGACATTTATTAGCGAATGCTTGTGTGTTTGGGAAGGCATGTTAAGCTGTTGGTCCCAGTTGCCAGTAAAATGGCAGTGAAACATATTTTTTACATATATCTTTAGGTACATTATTACTATCTAAATTAAACCTAAATAAGGCCCCTGTGGCATTGTGCCCAAAAGACTAGCAGCATTCCCTCTTTGAATAGCAATACCTAACCTATTCGCTGAGCGAGAAAACTGCCAGCCCTTGTGTCACCAGTCGACTCCACAAGGCGCTTTTTCAAATTCTTGGAATGGCGCTGTTAAGCCAAGTTGAAGGTGTTATGAGCGGATTGAAATTTTTCAACAGCGAGCAGTCACAACCTGCCCCTGTACATTTCAACATGGCAATACAGCTCACGATCTATTAAGTGGGACTAATACTAAAGTGAAATGTGGGCATATAATATGCCCCTGCCTACTCCTTCGGGGATAATGGCATAATAAATGTATGTGTATATTGTGTGTAACAAAATTAACTCTCCAAATTTCGTCACGTGACGTGACATCAGTCAAGAAACATTACAAAAATGAAGAAAAAAAAAATCACATGAATACTTTAACCGTAAATCCAATTTAAAGGTCCTATAAATTTTTATTTTCACCCTTTCTATCGCTACTGAGCAGCAGTAGAAATCGACAAAGACAGCCAGACGGGTGCTCCGTGTTTGTTTTGCCACGGCGACCATGTTACCTCGAATTGCCGCGGTAAAAAATGAATTCTTAATGTGCGACAAAAATTTTTTAAAAAAAATTAAAAAATTTACCCCCCCCCCCCCCCCCCTTTTTATTAAATATTTCTATTTGATTTCCGATGTTAAGTCATCTCATGAAATTTGGAGAGGTAATTTTGTTACACCCAGTATTTATTGTGTTTGCATTAAAGAAGTGAAAACAATTTGGAGTTTACAGCTACTTCTCCATCTCCATGAGTTCTAGTTTTGTTAGTGTAAGAAATTGTACCCCAAAACATACCTACTGAATTTTACTTGACCTTTTTTTTTTTTTTTTTATACTACTTAGGTGGCAGACAAGCTTACGGCCCACCGGGAGGTTGGTAACCGTAGCCTATAGACGTTTGCAACACCAGAGGCGCTACACACGCGCTGCCGACCCGGGCGCAGGTTGTGACGACCCACAGTTGAAATTTTTCAAGCCGCCCGTAAGGCCTTCAACTTGGCTTAACGACTGTCATTCTACTGACAACCGGGACCAACGGCTTATCGTGCCTTCCGAAGCACGGAAACGCTCGTAAATAAATGTCACAAAGTGGTCCACGTGGTGGTCACCCATCCATATCCGGCCATAGTAAATGACCTACTGAATAGCAGGAAAACAACTCATTCAATTAATTCAACACAAATATATTATTGCACATCAATCTGGGCACAAACGAACACATTTAAAATATTAGTTATACTGGTGAAAATTGTATACACTTTAGCTCTGACCATACGAAATATGATAACTGTAGTCTTCATCTCACTTAACAGAAAAGAACAACAAAGATTTAAAAAATTACCGCAGTAACATTTCAAAATAGAGATATTAAATTTAGATCAGCAGGAGCGGTGAGAGGAGCTTGCAAGATATGTAAGGCTTTACTTGGTAACATCAAATTTAAAATGGCAAAAGATCTGGGGAGGTTGGAAGTACAGGAATTAGAATGTACATATTCAATATACACCCAACCCAATACACCCAAAATAAATCTCACATCAAAATTTAACAAGAAGTAAATTGGGATAGGAAACATTCAATCCAGAAGCGTCACAGTTTTGTACCAAACACGGCAAAATAATGAAAATCATGTTTTTTGTATGAGAGCCCTCCTTAATCCCCTTTTTTTTCTAATTTTAGTTTCTGTTGGTAGAGTGGCACCATAAATATATAATCTGTGAAAATTTCAGCTCTCGAACTATCACAGTTCCTGAGATATAGCTTTGTAATGGACAGACACACGGAGGGCGAAGTCTTGTTAATAGGGTCCCATTTTTACCCTTGGTGTATGGAACCCAAAAAAGGAAACAAAACTAACAATAGTAAAGAGTATGATGATTTATTGAAGGACATTATAGTGTATATCATAATATATCATTTATTCCTTTGGCAAGATTCCTTAACATGTGCTGCGTAAATAGTTAAAGTGGGACAAAATGATGTATTAGCAAATGATTCTCATACTTGCTCACAATGACCTTTTTAATGGAAATCAATTTGACATACAAACACAGGTCATTGTTAACCCAAACGGGTTCACCGTGACTCATTGACCATTATGTGGGTTATGGTCTGGTAAACATTGTGACTGCCCACTGTTGATATTTTAGCAAACCGCTCACAAGGCCTTCAACTTGGCATAAAAACTGCCATTTAACTGATATGGGATACCAAAGGCTTAACATGCCAAGCAAGGAAATGATACAGAATAGAAATGTCACAGAGTACAGTCAAGGACAGAACGTCAGTAGATATTTAATTTAATAAATATACTGATTGACTGTCTCTGTGGCGCAGTCGGTAGTGATACTGCCTGCGGCGCTTGAGGTTGTGGGTTCGATTCCCACCGGAGACAAATATTTGTGTGACCCATAAATGTTTGTCTAAAGAGTCTGGGTGTTTCTATATATAATATGTATGTATTTAAAAAGTATATAAGTATTAATATACGTGGTCTGATACCCATAACACAAGCAGGTTATTCCTATAGTATCCGCAATACGAACTGGCACTTTGGGTCATAAATATCACTTTCTGTAGGGGTTGAACCATGTCAGTAAAATATTTAAGAATTTGTCGATATGTCGTAATCTGATATTAAGTGGGTAATTTGCTTTTAGTCGTAAATATGATAGTAATAGCAAATAAGATTTTCTTAAATAATTAGCTAAATTTTAACAATAAAAAAGTAAATTTGAATTTTTTAAGTTAGTAATTCACCTACTCAACCTACTTATTTTAATAAATTTATTTATTTTAATACATTTGTCTTAATGAATCAATGCTGGTATAAAAATAAATTAATAAATAAATCATATTAAAATTTTTCATTTCATTACTTTTGTCGATACTGTTATGGAATACGTAAAAGATTACCTGCACAGCACTATGGGTGCGAGTCCCACTCTATAAGACTGTGTAGGTGCGAAAGAGATAGCACGAATCCGATGATTTATGGCCCAACGAGCCAGTTCGTATTGCGGATATTATAGCTTATCAGATAAGGTTGGGTGCAATGTCTGTGAATATTTATTTATACTAAATAGATGCAGGCAAAATGTTGGGTTCATTCATCAAATACATTAAAAGACAGTACGCAACTACTAACCTAGCATGTACAAGAGTTTCTCGCGCAACTCTAGCTAGTACATCAGCTGTGTCCACAAACAGCATTGCCTGTTTATCAAGAAACGCCATAATATGTGCAGACCGGTCAACCTTTGTAGCACTGCTGGCCCATTTAACTAGAGCCAATAACCGCACAAACAATTGTCTTGTTCTGGCGCTGAATTTGTAAATCTCAATCTTCCGCTCCATATCTGTTTTACGTGGCAGTCTGTAAATAGCAAATAGTTTCAAACTTATATTTTGTACACTACTAAGTTAGTGACTTTAGTATTTGTCTACCTCATAGCTAACATACATAAATTTCAATAACTTATTTTATATATTATATTCAAACAAAGTAAATGCAAATGGAAGTGACCAGATAAAAATCGAATATAAATACTTACAACTCCGCCAATACAGTGAGTTCATCGTAGGTTCTTTGTACAATAAAGTCAATAAGGAGTGCAAGAGATATGGAGCCACCTCGTGCTCCTCCACCTTCAGTACCCTGAGTACAGCCTTCTATGGCCACCGGCACCATGATGAAATGTTTTTGAATTGTCGCTATCACAACAATATAGTAGTCACATTAAGTAAAGTCAGTTAAAAGATCCATTAGGATACAATAAACATCGAGAGAACGTCTGATAACACTGATGACTGAATAACAAAATTATCTATCAATAATCTGACTGACTGGTCTGTCAGTCATAGCGATGGGTAATTCGAATAATTTTATTCGAATAATGCGAATAAGACTGTTGAATCATTGATTCGAATCGCTTTCGCCCGAAACCGAATCAATTCGTTAACTCGTGACGTACTCGCTAGTCGTAGGCAGGTACAGCCGTACTACAGACAGGTAGGTGCTTTCGGTCGGAGCGCGGGCGGCGGGGAGCGGCGCTGCCGCTGTCGTGTCGACTCGGCTTGATTCAACATTCGTTGATTCGCTCTCTCGCTCTAATACGAATTCGAATATTGATCTAAGAATCACGATTGGTTGGATACATTATTTGATATTCGATTCGTTTTACGTACAGCAGTGATGCCAACTTAGGGGGTTTCTCCCTAAATTTAGGGTTAAATACCTTTATTTAGGGGTATTTTTAGGAGTTATATATTCTAAATAGGAGTGCCAGCTCTTGAAAATTTTCATAAAATAGGGAAAAATAGGAAATAAGTTTTGATTTTGCTGTACGTACAATTAAAGAAGTATTGTCAATGTCTACGTGTTTAAAAGCCAATACCTATAAGTCCCTCTTTCCTTAATCAATACCTACCACAATGTTTTGACTTTAAATCGCGAGTCATTCGTAATGTCTGCCGCCAAAATAAAACCTCACACGAATAATAATGTAAACGAGTAACAAGTTATAACTCGCTAACTCTGCCTGTCATGCGGAAGACTCGACATGCGAGTACGAATACGAATAATTTGACTCGCTTTCGCAAATTCGTCGCGCGATTTGATGACACTGACGCGACGCGGCGACACGTGACAATCCGAATCAATTCGAATTGCAATACGAATTAAGAGTAATTTATAATCGATTGATTCGAATTGAAAAAAATACGATTCGTCACATCGCTATGTCAGTCAGTCACCATTCCATCCATTCGCCACCGAACAGGCCATAGACAAATTAGAACAGGCAATAGGCAACCCAACCAAAGAGAATGATGAAGTACTGTCATTTTTTTTGTATGTGCACCTAGTTTTCTCTGTCTACGATGTGCACACTTACCAGCAACGGATACCTACCATTTGATACGAGCGACGCGACCGAACCACGGATTTAGTTCGGTAATCGGTTCGGAGTTCGGACCATATACGACCGTTTGTAGGGTAGTCCGGTGGACGGATTGCAGTTTCCAAATCCGATAAAAAAAACACATACCAAGACAGACTCAATCTATACTATAATATTATAAAGAAGAAAGATTTGTTTCTTTGTTTTTTTGTTTTTTTGTTTGTTTGTTTGTTCGTTTGTAACGAATAGGCTCCGGAACTACTGGACCGATTTGAAAAATTCTTTCACTGTTGGGAAGCTACACTCTTTGCGGTGAACATAGGCTATATTTTATTCCCGTATTCCCACGGGAATGGGATCTACGCGGGTGAAACCGCGTGACGTCCGTTAGTTATTAATAATAATGTCCGCCGGACTACCCTACAGACGGTCGTATATGGTCCCGGACCGAACCAAATCCGTAGTCCGATCTTATAAAATCAGTGTGTCTGTTGCAGGATTAAGACACTCGTGATAATGTGTAGTGTGAGGTGACCTAAATAGTACTAACAGACGGTCTGATTTGGTCCGGTGGGCCAAATTCGCCATACCGGTCCCGGTTATGGTCCACCTATATAAATATCGGATGATAATTGTTGATGAGTTGCTATACATAAGTTATCAAGTGCACATGGTTGTCATCATATTGTTGGACATCAAAATTATATTTTTAGCGGCAACACTAGAAAACAAATAAGAGAATGAAACTGTATTCAGAAGAACCCAACAAACTTGGTCTCATGAAGTTTCCTTAGAATTTAAGTTGAGCAATGAACCGAAAAGTCTTTGGAGATTTATTACATTTAATAAAAAAATATATTAAAAGAAAATACTGCTATTTAAAAGTCAGTTTCTAGTAGGTAGTAGAAGTAAATTAAGCGACCGGTGCGGTCTGGTCCGACTTTCCATACGTCCTGAATTGGTACTGACAGTGGCGGGGCAAGACCTAAATTCGGTGTGGGCAAGACAGATTTCGCGAGGCCCTGCGCCAATAATAATAGTATTGCCATAAGGAAAAAAAAAATTTACCACAGAGGTTTACGTCAAATGTGAGTGGGGTCGCTCGTCCCAAAAAATCAAGGATAAAACATTATATTGTTGGTTCCACTACCTAAATGGGTCCACGAGTATTTGTAAATCCTGTTGGACCCCTTAGTGGAACTTAGCAGTCGAACCAACAGTCCGGAAGGAATACTTTTTACTGTTTTTAACTGACTTCAAAAAAGGAGGAGGTTTTCAATTCGTACGCTATTTTTTTTGTTTGAATGAGGCTATTTCTGAGGTGGTCCCATATCCAGGGTATCAGGATCTGATGCTGGGATCCAGGAGAAATCGAGGGCAACCACCGAAAATTGTAGGGACAACTAGTGCGTTTGTTAAGTTTTTGATAAGTGCCATAATGTACTACAATTTAATGAAGGTCTGGACTCGATCTGATGATGGAACCGAAAGACAGTCGAGGGAATTACAGCGGTTACCTTGTGTTTCGGCTTGAATGATTTGTGTTGATGAGAACTTAACACATAGATAGATATACTTTTCGGTCCACCTGCCACTTAACCAATAAAAAAAAAATACAAAAAATATAATCGTCAGACTGATTTCAATGCATGGAAAAGTACATTAAAAAACCGGACAAGTGCGAGTTGGACTCGCCCATGAAGGGTTTCGTAGCAGCAAGTGACATAATTTAAAAGTTCTTATAGTTGGTTGTAACTTTGATTGATGTTTCGTACGTTTTCGTCACAGACGTACAATAAGTAGAAGACGAAACATTAATTGAATCGTTTATTTCAGAAACCACCTAAGTGCACCTTTTTCAACTTTCGGAAAACTAAAAAAAACTGTTTTGCAGCTTAAGTATAGGTCTAGTCTCCTTCAAATATTTTTTAACCAAATCAAGAACATGCTGTTGGTATAATATACTTTCTTCAATTTTTTTTTCCTTCAAGTTTTTGAGTTATAAATTTTTGAAAATTTTTCACTTAGGTGGTTTCTGCAATAAATTAGTGTAATCCTAAGTGATTTTTTAGAAATTAATATTGAAGTTAAGTCAAACGATTATTTTTACCTGTTTTGGTATCAAAGGTAAGTAACAGACACACTTTAGTATAAACAAGAGTGTTTTTATTAGGCATTAAACGGAAAATACTCGTACAAGTAGACTAGACTACAGTATGTCTATATTATATAAAATATCTGGTCTATTCAGCTTCTGGCATGTCTTCTGGCAACTTGTGGTTAGTTGTAGGCCATTGGATAATGGTGTCGTAGAAGGCTTCATATCCAACAGTGTATCTCCATCAACTTTTTAATACCATCAATCTTTTTTGGTTGATTGGGACCTAAAAACAAAAATCTCACTGTGCAAATTCCGATAAATTTTAAAATTTGTTAGGTATGTCCTACAAAAATGTTTAGCTAAAAGTAAAAATAGAAATTTTATAAATGACCTTGGTAAAATAAAAGTAAAAATACCTTCCCCATAGGATAAGCTTTCTCTGTTGGTAGTTCCGGATGGTTGGCAGTTTTTAGAAATGTGAAGGTAGCTGTTGCTATTCCACCAATGTATTCGTTTGCGACCAATTTTACCGGAGTATTCTTGTTGCAGAGAAACTGCTTGTTCTTGGACACTTTGAATGACTGCCAATGTCTGCCTATTATCTTTGGGTACGTTTCTACCTGAAGTTTCATGCGAATTTGTAATTTTCTTATATGATTTGGGCCACCACTTTTTCAAACTGAGAACATCGTCTGATGTGAGGTGATATACCTACAGTAAATCGGCCACACTTACCTACTAGCTTTTCATCAGGAGTATAAATCCTGTCCATCTTTCTCAAAAGACGCTTTATACTTCCAAAATCTTTGTCACATGGGGAAAATGAGTGGCCAGAGCCAGTGAGTATCAGACATGGCTTAAGAACTATAAAAATATATGATAAACCACAAAATAACACCTTACTTTTCACCGAAAACGCACGAAAAATAATATTATTCACTCAGTATTTGGATGTCGGTAACCTTCGATATAAACTAGAAACAAAACAGCGAGCCACGGAACTCGTCAGAACACCGCGCGAGTGAAATATACTGCAGAAAGAACCTATGCGACGGCGCTTGGGTTCTTTCTGAAATAAACGGATTCTTTTGTAGCCTGCCAAATAGCATCGGTGATATGGAATATAAGTTATTTCTGCACTAAACGATGTATTCACCTCCGAAGTGAACAGTACCAACAAAACAACATTTTCGGAATTTTTGTCGCTTAGGTGGTTTCTGAAATAAACGATTCAATTATGTTTGTGTGCGTTGGTCTTTCCATTCCGCTCGCTCTAAGGGGTTAGTGAATGCTGCTATCTCGTTTCTACACGTATAGCAACACTATACATGACATGTTAAAAAAAATGACGTCCGCCTGGTTTTTGAAAGGTTTAAGCTGCCGATGCTGCAGTTTGACGTATTAGATACCTCTCATTAATGTAGGGGCCAAACTCAGGCACTTCTTTTCAAGATTAAATTTAATGCTAACATAAAAATAAGTGTGGCAAACTGTGATTCAGCATTTAATTAATTCAGAATTGGATTTTAATATAATGCCTGTAATCTTCGATGATATTGAGTATACAATATATAAAAATGAAGCCCGATTTCCGTGGTCACGGCATCACGCGTGAAATGCTGGACCGATTTCGCTAATTCTTTTTTGTTGTGTTTGTTTCTGTCAGGAGAAGGTTTTAAAAAAATTGGTGCAAAACTATTAGCAGAAATGGTTTTTATTGCGATTTTGAATCGGATCATAGAACTGGAAACTCCGAAATGGAAACCGGGAACAGAAAGACTAAGAGATAATTTTGCAATCCAATATGGCCGCCGCGTCGAAATCACAAAATTTCATGATGGGTATCGTTTAAGGGGGATTTTGGTACGCTGAGTTCGAATCACATGATAATTTTGCAATCCAATTTGGCCGCCGCGCTGAAATCACAAAAATTTCATGATGGGTATCGTTAAAGGGGGTTTTTGGTATGCTGAGTACGAATCACATGATAATTTTGCAATCAAATATGGCCGCCGCGCCGAAATCACAAAATTTCATGATGGGTATTGTTTAAGGGGGATTTTGGTATGCTGAGTACGAATCTCATGATAATTTTGCAATCCAATATGGCCGCCGCGCCGAATACACAAAATTTCATGATGGGTATTGCTTAAGGGGTTTCTTGGTATGCTGAGTACGAATCAAGTGATAATTTTGCAATCCAATATGGGCGCCGCGCCGAAATCACAAAATGTTCGTGATGGGTATCGTTTAAGGGGTTTTTTGTTATGGTGAGTACGAATCACATGATAATTTTGCAATCCAATATGGCGGCCGCGCCGAAATCACAAAATTTCATGATGGGTATCGTCTAAGGGGTTTTTTTGTATGCTGAGATTGAATCACATGATAATTTTGCAATCCAATATGGCCGCCGCGTCGAAATCACAAAATTTCATGATGGGTATCGTTTAAGGGGTTTTTTGGTACGCTGAGTACGAATCACATGATAATTTTGCAATCCAATTTGACCGCCGCGCCGACATCACAAAATTTCATGATGGGTATCGTCTAAGGGGTTTTTTGGTATGCTGAGTACGAATCACATGATAATTTTGTAATCAAATATGGCCGCTGCGCCGAAATCACAAAATTTCATGATGGATATTGTTTAAGGGGGATTTTGGTACGCTGAGTACGAATCTCATGATAATTTTGCAATCCAATATGGCCGCCGCACCGAAATCACAAAATTTCATGATGGGTATTGCTTAAGGGGTTTTTTGGTATGGTGAGTACGAATCACATGATAATTTTGCAATCCAATATGGGCGCCGCGCCGAAATCACAAAATGTTCGTGATGGGTATCGTTTAAGGGGTTTTTTGTTATGGTGAGTACGAATCACATGATAATTTTGCAATCCAATATGGCGGCCGCGCCGAATACACAAAATTTCATGATGGGTATTGCTTAAGGGGTTTCTTGGTATGCTGAGTACGAATCAAGTGATAATTTTGCAATCCAATATGGGCGCCGCGCCGAAATCACAAAATGTTCGTGATGGGTATCGTTTAAGGGGTTTTTTGGTACGCTGAGTACGAATCACATGATAATTTTGCAATCCAATTTGACCGCCGCGCCGAAATCACAAAATTTCATGATGGGTATCGTCTAAGGGGTTTTTTGGTATGCTGAGTACGAATCACATGATAATTTTGTAATCAAATATGGCCGCTGCGCCGAAATCACAAAATTTCATGATGGATATTGTTTAAGGGGGATTTTGGTACGCTGAGTACGAATCTCATGATAATTTTGCAATCCAATATGGCCGCCGCACCGAAATCACAAAATTTCATGATGGGTATTGCTTAAGGGGTTTTTTGGTATGGTGAGTACGAATCACATGATAATTTTGCAATCCAATATGGCGGCCGCGCCGAAATCACAAAATTTCATGATGGGTATCGTCTAAGGGGTTTTTTTGTATGCTGAGATCGAATCACATGATAATTTTGCAATCCAAAATGGCCGCCACGCCGAAATCACAAAATTTCATGATGGGTATCGTTTAAGGGGTTTTTTGGTATGCTGAGTACGATACACATGATAATTTTGCAATCCGATTTGGCCGCCGCGCCGAAATCACAGAATTTCATGATGGGTATCGTCTAAGGGGTTTTTTGGTATGCTGAGTACGAATCACATGATAATTTTGTAATCAATTATGGCCGCTGCGCCGAAATCACAAAATTTCATGATGGGTATTGTTTAAGGGGGATTTTGGTACGCTGAGTACGAATCTCATGATAATTTTGCAATGCAAATCCATAACCAAAAAACCCCTTATACGATATCCATCATGAAATTTTGTGATTTCGGCGTGGCGGCCATATTGGATTTCAAAACTATCATGTGATTCGTACTCAACATACAAAAAAACCCCTTAGACGATACCCATTATGAAATTTTGTGATTTCGGCGCGGCCGCCATATTGGATTGCAAAATTATCATGTGATTCGTACTCAGCATACCAAAAAACCCCTTAAACGATACCCATCACGAAAATTTTGTGATTTCGGCGCGGCGGCCATATTGGATTGCAAAATTATCATGAGATTCGTACTCAGCATACCAAAAAACCCTTTAGACGATACCCATCTTGAAATTTTGTGATTTCGGCGCGGCGGCCATATTGGATTGCAAAATTATCATGTGATTCGTACTCAGCATACCAAAAAACCCCCTATATGATATGCAACATGAAATTTTACAACGGTGGCGCGGTGGCCATATTGGATTGCAAAATTAACCTGAAATTCGTACTGAGCATACAAAAAACCCCATAAACGATATCCAACATGAAATTTTACAATGGTGGCGCGGCGGCCATATTGGATTGCAAAATTAACCTGAAATTCGTACTCGTACTACTATTTTTTTTCCCAAAAGCGTTTGACATCTTAGATCGTATGTCCACCTATTTATAATCCGGACCAGTGTGCGGCCGGCCAGCCGCAACAAAAAAAGCGCATTGATGTTACGAGTTGGATCGAAACGTTACACATTGTATCATTACAAGGCGCGCATTGCAATGCTCGGATTACCTGCCTCACTGCTGTAACCTCGTCTTGTATCATTACAAGGTGCGCATTGCAATGCTCGGTTCACCTCCCACACTGGCTGTAATTCTCGACTCGTAACATTACATTACGCGCGAATGCTCCCGGTGAGGGAGCACCTTTAGAAAAAAATGATGTTTTGTAACATCATTTTTTTCTAAAGGTGCTTTAGCCTCAATAGCATTTTTGAAGACCTATCTATGGATACCCCACTCGTATGGGTTTGATGAAAAAAAATCTTTTCGTTTCAGTTCTGAGTATGGGGACCCCCAAAATTTACTGCTTTTTTCTAGTTATATTTAAAAATCTTAATGCGGTTCACAGAATACATCTAATGGGTGTCTCAGTAAGAGTGCACTTTTTCATTTTAATATAAAAAACATATTTTTTTGAGAGAGTTGTGATTTTTTTATTGAATTGTCAAAAAGACATGTTCCGATTAATTATGGAACAAAATATCCGTCAAATGGCCTCCACGGCTCTGATGGCAGGCTATTACTCTATTCATGAAAATTTCCATGAATTTTTCACAGAGATAAGGCTGTCTCGCACCGATGACTCGTTGGATCTCGGATTTGAGCTTAGGCATTGTTTCTGGTTTATTAGCTTAAACCTGCGATTAGAGAAAACCCCAAAGAAAAAAATCGCACGGCGTTAAATCTTGGTGGCCAGTTCACATCAGAATTTATTGATTTTTTCCGGCAATCGTTGCTGAAATAAATGGATTGTTTCATGCGCGGTGTAGCAGGTGGCGCCGCGCCGTCTTGCTGGAACCACATGTCGTAAGCACACAACGGAAGCACAGGAGTCTTACTGTCCATTACCGACGCAGTTTCTTCATTTTCCAAATTTTTGTAATAAGTTTTCACAATTATTACGCGTTGTTCTTTCGAAAAGCGCTCCATTTTTATTAATCGGAACTAATAAATGTGTAAACTGTCAAATCACAGAGTTGCCACTTGCACGAAAAAAAAATAGCACTAAATTTAAAAAGTGCGCTATTATTGAGACACCCTATACTTACCAAGTTTCAAGTGCATAGGTCATATAGTTTCGGAGAAAAGTGGTTGTGACATTCGGACGGACAGACAGACAGACATGACGAATCTATAAGGGTTCCGTTTTTTGCCATTTGGCTACGGAACCTTAAAAGAGGTATTTTAAGATACTCTTATTTCATTAAAATAAATCTTATTGAACTAGGCGGCTAACTCCTTCCCTGTAAATGCGTTAGTGTGTGTGGTTTTTATATGTGTTAGTTTTGGCGTACTTTTCAATCTCTAATGCTTTGTCTGCTACTTATTGTAAGTCTGTGGTTTTCGTACGTTTCTTTGAATACGTTCGCAGTGGTAGTGATTTTTATAACCGAAAATTGCAGCTTATGACGTATTAAAAAAAAACTACCAGCTCTATCTCGTTCAAACCAATTTTCGTTGGTAGTTTTTATGGCAATGTACATCATATATTTTTTTTAGATTTATCGTTCTCTTAGTTTAGAAGTAAGAGGGGGGGGGGGGACACTCATTTTTCCACTTTGGAAGTGTCTCTTGCGCAAACTATTCACTTTAGAAAAAAATTATGTTAAAAACCTCAATAGCATTTTTGAAGACCTATCTATAGATACTTCACACGTATGGGTTTGATGAAAAAAAAAAATTGAATTTCAGTTCTGAGTATGGGGATCCCCAAAATTTACTACCTTTTTTCTAGTTTTATATAAGAATCTTAATGCGGTTCACAGAACACATCTAGTTACCAAGTTTCAATAGCATAGGCCTTATAGTTTCGGAGAAAAATGGCTGTGACACACGGACGGACAGACAGACAGACAGACAGACATGGCGAATCTATAAGGGTTCCGTTTTTGCCATTTGGCTACGAAACCCTAAAAAGGGATAGCTTGCGATTTTCTCGGGTTTTCTTATTTTAACGCTAATTTTTGTCTACATATTTCTAATTTTCTTTGATTATTGAATGTACGTAGTTTTAATTTCATTGTCTTTGTTATATATTTTTGTTTATTTTAAGCTCCAATTTTTTTAAGTTATGTAATTCTAATTTAGTTTGATTATTTTGATGTACTGTACGTATATGTTAATTGAATCGTTTCTGTTCTATATTTTTATTTATTGTAGGCGATTTTAGGCGAGACAGATTTCGCGAGGCCCGGCGCCAATAATAATAGTGTCGCCAAAGGAAAAAAAAATTTAACCACAGAGGTTTACGTCAATTGTGGACTCGTCCCAAAAAATCCAGGATAAAACATAAATTGTTGGTTCCTAAATGGGTCCACGAGTATTTGTAAATCCTGTTGGACCCCTTAGTGGAACTTAGTAGTGGAACCAACAGTCCGGAAGGAATAAAACAAGGGATTGCCTGCATTGGTCGGCGGCGTACAGTGGATCGATTCATACAAATCGGCGGACATTGGAATCTTGAAATACTTTTTACTGTTTTTACAAAAACTAATGATGCCAATGTGTTTATCTTAATAATTGTAGTCGAAAACATAGAGATACAATTTTGATTAGACTTCAATTTTAAAAAATATTTGACAAAAACTGATTTCAATGCATGGAAAAGTACATTAAAAAAGGGATAGCCTGCGATTTTCTCGTGTTTTCTTATTTTAACGCTAATTTTTTGTCTACATATCTCTATTTTTTGTCTCCATTTTACCACTTTTGTTTTTATAAGTTAGTTTTTGTATTTATTATAACTATGATATATACAAAAACTAACTTTTATCATCATACATAATTTTCACAGCAAAATTAATTTATATCTTTTTTTATTTTATTTTCGCTTTGAAGCAATGCATAAAAATTTTTGAGGCGCGAGGCCCCTTGTACTGCGAGGCCGTGGGCGGTGGCCCACGTCGCCCACGCCTTACGCCGCCTCTGGGTACAGAAGACGGTCGGATATGTTCTCAGACCGGACCAAATCCGTATTCGGGTCGTACCAAATCAGTGCGTCTGTTCTAGGTTTAAAAACCATAATTGACCAGCAGTGGTGCGCTGTAACCAGCGAAATACTATACGCTGGTTCCATTTCTGTTAATCACTGTTTTATAATATCTTTATTACGTAAATATCAGCTCGCAAAGCTAAGTTTATCTTACGAGGTGATTGAAAAGTTGAGAGAAAGGGCAGACACTGTATTATAATCGCTCAGTAGCGGTCACTCTCTTCTTTTTATGTTTTATGATGGATAATAGCCAAACTAAGGAGATAGTTAAACTCCAAAATGTTTATCACCCATAGTTTTAGAAAAATTTAAGAAATCGAGAAAAGTCCATAGAAACCATAGAAACCCCCCATCTCCTTTGTTATTCGTATTATTTTCGTGGTTTCATTTTTGCATGATTAAGTTATAGTCTTGGCATCGATTTATAAAAAAAAAATGAACGAATGTTGTCTAGTTTAGGTAGAATTTTTTTTTTTGTAAATATTTTATTTATTTTTTTCTAGGGGCATCCCTTGACGGTAGCATTTTTTTTAGATGCCGAATTGATAATTGTGAATAGTACTAGTACCACAAAAAAAATTAGACGCTACAAGCTCAGGACAGCTGGGATATTCAGCTCTAAAGTTTTGAGTTAGGGTTGTCACTCAAATCTATGGTATAGTTCAGTTGTGGTCCTTAAATTTTTTATGTGTTATGATTATGAATCAAAACAGCCTGTTCTTTTGTATTAAATATATGTTTACGTATATGAAGAGTTAACTACATTTAACTGAAATAATAATAACAATTCTAAATTTCAATTATATCAAAAACTTTTATCAAAGAAACCAAGTAGTAACGATTTTAATGGTGTAAAACCGCAATGGTGTATAATGCAAAACTATTTTGGAGAGAATTTTTATAAAAAAAATGAACGAATGTTGTCTATTTTAGCGAGAATATTTTTTTTTTTGTAATTATTTCATTCATTTTTTTCTAGGGGCATCCCTTGACGGTCGTATTTTTTTTAGATGCCAAATTGTTAATTGTGGATAGTACTACTACCAAAAAAAAAAATTAGACGCTACAAGCCCAGGATAGCTCTGAAATTCAATTTTAAAGTTTTGAGGGGTAAGGGTTGTCACTTGACATATCGCAGGAAGATAAGTGTAATATCAATGAATAAATCTGGATTTCTTTTTGATTCCTAACACATAAAAATATAAAGACCACTACTGTATACTACTGTACTCAAATCTTAAAAACTGAATATCGCAGCTGTCCTGTGCTTGTAGCGCGTAATTTTTTTTGTGGTAGTACTCATCAGCGCAATTGACAAAAAACATTTTTAAAAAATGCGGCCGTCAAGGAATTCCTATGAAAAAAAAGAAATAATTTTAAAAATCTCGCAATAATAGACAAGTACACTTTTTATATTAATTGGTACCTACAATATCACTAACCCATTCCAAAATTTTCAAGCCAAAATTTAATTTCATTTCAATTATATCTCAATTGTATCATCATTCTAAATATTATAAATTTCAGACATCAAAACTTTTTCTGACAACCCTATTTCCATAGAAAATTATAAAAAACTTAGAAACGTCTTATCTCAGCTGTCCTGCATTGAAAAAATTTAAAAATTTATGAGTATAAAGCTACATAACTGGAAATTAGTTAGATAGTGAAAAAAAATGCAACCTTTCACTAGAAAAGTTTTTATATTTATTTTTCTAAAATTTGAAAATTAATTTTTATTTCGAATGTTAGGGCAGGTGCAGACTTGTAATTTCTACACATCATTACAAATATATTCCTCCATTCATTGGTAATTTTAACCACCGTAAATTTTGATTATTTCGAGCAAAATCTGTAAAAATGTTTTTGTCAAAGTTCAATGACCTTTTAAGAAAAGTTTCATAATTTCAAAACCATTTTTTTTTAATTTTTGGTGTGTCATATTATGCAGTACTACGTTTATATCTATCGTTATTGGCCATGAAAAAAGAGTGACCGCTACTGAGCGATTATAAAACACTGTGCGCTGTAGTGGAGGTCAAAGAGTCACTTTTAACAGTCTGTTGTTAAGATAGCTATTATCATTAGTTCATTATGAAGTAGACAAAGGAAGCCGTTGCTTGTGACTGGAGGTCCAAATTATAAATAACTACTTTAGGCCATTGAAAAAAAAGTTAATTTGCTTTGCTCATTTTTGTCTTTAAAGATTACTGTTTTATTTATTCATCATTACGGTTTACGAAGCATATATCATACCTAAGCATATTTTTTGAAAATTCGCACACCATTATTATGCTAAAACATTTTAGAAAGTTCAGTGGATGTTGAAAAATTGTACTAGACATAAAGAGTATACGAAAAGTTAGTGAATATATATGAATATTTTTGTGGAGTAAATAATTATGGTCAAGCCTTTAGCCCCGAAGGGGCGGGCAGAGGCATAATATATGCGCACATCTCACCTTTATATAATTTGTCCCACGTAATAGGTGGTGAGCCGTATTGCCGTGTTGAGATGGATAGGCGCAGGTCGTTACTACTGGCTGTTGAAATTTTTCAAGCCGCCTAAAAAGGTCTTCAATTTGGCTTAACCACTGCCATTTTACTGACAACCGGTAACAACGGCTTAACGTGCCTTCCGAAGCACGGAAAAGCTCAAATAAATGTCACATGAATGGTCACCAATGCAAGGACTGGCCACAGTGAAGGAGTTGTTTACTACAGTAAGCGTTTACAGAACACTGAGTCCGCGGGGCCATGAGCGCTTCCGTGCCCCTCACTTACGAGTGCGGAGAACGAGTGGAGCAATCACTGATAATTTTAATTTTAAGAAATTGTAAAAGTGAAAAATGATTAACTTTAAGTCCTGTTTTTTACTGTAGTAAAATGCACCTTACACAGCAGATTTTGCGATCAAATGTTAAATTACTATGTACAGTACATTGTACTTCTATGTTGAGTACCGTTTCTTTTTTGTAAATTTCATTGCTATTCGCATCCTAATGCTTCCTCCACATTACTTGCGAAGTTGAACAAAGTTTAGGATGAGTACGATATAGCGATCGATATAGTGTGGATCGGCTCCTCGGTCTACTTCGTCAAAAATTTTCTTTGACTCGGGCAGCTTCACCGACGAAGTTCGTTCAACTTTGCGAGTAATGTGGAGGAAGCATTATGTGTGTCTATACTCTATTGTTTATTATTAATCACTTGGTGGATTGCAATGCATGAGTCAAGTGTCACTGTCATGTCATGAGCTCATGAGTGAGCATGAGCTGAGCTTTCCGCAGTGACAATTGTTTGTTTTTTTGGCTCTTGGAACTAAGACATTTTGTAATTTTTATCCTGCAGTTCACATTTTCACAATTTACTAATATCTTATCTTAAACTCAGGAAATAAAGGTTCGGTTTTTATGTGGTTACCTAGCACACGTTGTTTACTTTGTTCATTGTGTTTAAAAAATAAATAATGTGTTCATGAAATTTATCTTTAAAATTATCGACTTAATTATTTAAATGGTTGATGAACAATTTAACAAAATTGACGACGTTCTTTTATAGTAGCTGTAACCAGCGAGTGTTCAGATCACGTGTTAAACTAATATACATACAAATATCTAGGATGGGTCTGTTATCTGAAGGAAATCCCTTGTCTTGGGAGGAAACCAAGGCGCTGGCGGAGCATGTTCGTCAACATGGCATTGAACAGTTTATTAACTTATACAAGAAACTAGAAGACCGTACAGGCGATATACTTAAGTGGGGTGACGAGGTTTGTTTGTTTTATAAAACATGAGATTTACATAACACTAACGGATCCTGTTCCTTTGGGAATACGTGAATAAAATATAGCTTTTATAGTTACTCTACATTCTATAGTTACTTGCTAATAATGTTCTTAGCTTTATATTGGTATTTTTTTCATTTCTGTAGTTTTAGATCCTCTACAATGCACACAAACAATCAAATATTTCCTTATTAGTAGAGATGAGGTAGTTTTTGCTGTAATTTTAAATATCAAGCTTGCCCAATAGTTCAGCATGCTAGAACTTTGTAATCAAAAGGATGCTTACAAAATATGTATCTTTCTTACAGGTTGAATATGTAATAGTAAAGTTTGATGATGAAAATCAGCGAGCGACAGTAAGCTTGAGAGCCCAGGAACTTCTTTCTCAATTGCAAGAAAAGGAACATGCAGATGCACAAAGTAAATAGATTTCATTTTTTAAATATTTATATTAGGGAGAGAGTTTACAAATCATAATATTTTGAGACACCTATGTTTAGCACAGGGTTGGAAGGCTGATTTGATTGATTATGTAATACTTTGGTGTAGAGTTTTTGAAGTTTAGTGCAAGTTTTAAGTATTGTAATTGTCCATATTGACTGGAAAGCCGACCCCTGTTGAATTGGGAAAAGGCCTGGATGAATATGAATGGACCACATTTATTATTTTAATATTTCTAGGATGATCTATTAATTTTGAGGATGAGTGTTCACAAAAGTATAAAAATTTGTATTACTATTAATGAGCATTATGTATACCTATATTATAAGCCTACATCCAGCAGTGGAATGCTATGATTTGATGATGACGATACCTATATTTAGATCTATATATATAGTAGACCCGCGGTAATCTGGCTAAGGGAACAGAATCACATGCAAGTAGAGTCTAAATAAAACTGAATACACATAGTACATACATACATACATATAATCACGCTTGTCTCCCATCGGGGTAAGCAGAGACTATGGCTTTCCACTTGCTACGATCCTGACATACAACTTTCGCTTCTTCTACTTTCATAACTGTTTTCATACACGCTCGCCGGTTAAGGGTACTCTTGACCTTGCCTTTTTCCAGAACGTCTCTGATTTGATCGGCATGCGTATGCCGAGGTTTACCCCTACCAGTTTGCCCATTCATTCTCGCCTCATAAATCTGCTTTGTCAGTCTATTCTCATCCATTCTTTCCACGTGTCCAAACCATCTAAGCATCCCTTTTTCGATCTTAGTCACTACATCTTCTGTTATACCACATTTTTCCCTTATCACGCTATTTCTTTTTTTGTCCATTAAAGTCACTCCAGCTATACTTCGCAGACTTCTCATTTCCACTGCATTAATTTTGCTTTCATGCTTCTTCTGCCATACCCAACTTTCACTACCATACATAAGTGTAGGGATGAGCACTCCCCTATGTACAGCCAACCTGGCCTTCTCAGACACATTTTGACTGCTCATAAAGGTGTACATAGCCCCATTCACTTGATTTCCTGCCAAAACTCTTCGCTCAATATCCTGGTCACACTTTCCATCCCTTACAAATTTGGAACCCAAGTATACAAATTCTTTCACCTGTTCCACTCTTTGCCCTTCAATGAAGATTGAGCAATTCGTCATACTTTCTTCTCTTTCAAAAACCATAACTTTCGTCTTGTTTACATTAACTTTCATTCCTCTACTTTTTAGAGCCTCATTCATACTATTAACCATCAGCTGCAATTCCTCCGCTGATGATGCTAATATCACCTGATCATCAGCGTATAGGAGGCATTTGACGGTCAGTTCATTCATTTTTAAACCATACATACTCTCTTGCAGTTCTTTCAGACAACTATCCATGTATAGATTAAACAGCCACGGAGACGCTACACAGCCCTGTCTCACACCCTTTTCAATGTGAAAGAAGTCCGTGCAGGCCCCGTTGATCCTGACACAAGCACTAGAACCCTCATAGAGAGACCTCAGTGCCCGTATCAAGTTGCTGTTCACTCCATACATGGACAATATTGACCACAGTTCATTCCTCACCACTCTGTCATAGGCCTTTTCCAAGTCCACGAATATGCAATAGACCTTTTGACTTTTAGCCAAAACTTTCTCAGCTACGCATCGTAAGGAAAAGACCTGATCCGTACATCCCCTTCCTTTCATAAATCCTGCTTGCACATCCCACATTTTTCCTTCAGTTTCATTCATCACTCTTTTTATCAACACTTTTGCATACAATTTGCCAACGATGCTGAGCAAGCTTATGCCGCGGTAGTTTTTGCACTCTTGCTGCGACCCTTTTCCTTTGTAAAGCGGCACAATGACAGCTTTACACCATTCTGCTGGTACTCTGCCACTTCGCCAACAAAAGTTAAAAAGGCGGTACAGCTGGCAAGCTACCACGCCACGTCCAGCTTTCAGCATTTCGACAGAAATCCGATCTATTCAAGCAGCCTTTCCTACTTTCATACAATTCAACGCTTCCACTATTTCTCCCATACTTAACTCGCTTTCATCGCCAAATTCATTCAGTTCTAAAACACGCGTATCGCCTTGTATATCTTCTTTTTCGAATAAACTCTCAAAATATTCCTTCCATCTCTTTAGCACACATACTTCTCCTCTTACAAAACTTCCATCCTGGTTTCTGATGTGATTGAGCGGCGACATTGTTTGCTGACTCCTCACTGTTCTTATGGACTTCCAAAAAAATTTAATATTCCTTTGGAAGTCTTCAGATAACCTTTTATCAAATTTTTCTCTATCATTCTCTTTCTTTCTCATCATCGTCTCTTTTGCAACACGTTTATACTTTTTATATTCATCCTTTGCCATTTTTACATCCTCATCCGTTGCCTTTTGCATTCTTTGATTGGCCTTTGTAGCCAACCAGTCCAACCATGCTTTCTTCTTGCCAGTCAACGCATTAAGAACTTCCGCACTCATTCCCTTTGCCATACATCCTTGTCGTCTTTTGCTAACCCCACACACTTCAATCGCAACTTCCACAAGTCCTTCCTTAAACGGCTTCCATAATTCTTCAATCTCACATATTTCATCTAGGTTTTCAAATTTTTCACTCAGTTTACTCACAAATGCCTCTTTTATGCCTAACTCTTGTAAATTCTCAACTTTTATTCGCTCTAGTACACTAACGGGTTCATGCACACGATGTCGCCACCGCTGAAACAGACCCCTTACCCGGCTAATTACCAAGAAGTGATCTGTGTCGATCCCGGTGCCACGGTACGCATAGTAATAATCCAAATTCCCTTTGATTTTATTCAAGGGGCTCACTCACATAATACACTATTCTTTCTTGACATGGGTATAGTTAGCAGCAATGTTGAAGTGCATTTTCTTTGCCTCCTTTCTCATAATCAGTGTAAAGTGCATCAAAGTTACTTTATGGTGTTTGTAACGTTCTAAGTAAGTTCATAGTAAAGTTCTTCATTTCTTTTCATACAAGAACATGGTTGTGACCTGTATTGAAGGCCAGTTGTGTCAATTCTATCCCAGAGCCAATGTTCTTCTTATGTATATACTAGCTGTTCCCCGCGGCTTCGCGTAAAATAATAACCCTCCTTTTGCGCAGTCGGTTAAAAAGTAGCCTATGTCCTTCCCAGGGTCTCGAACTATCCCTATACCAAATTTCATCTCAATCGCTCCTGGGCGATTAACAGACAGACAGACAGGCAGACAGACATGGTTACTGTCGTATTTATAATATTAGTAGGGATTACTTACATAAATGATTAATACAACAGCATGACACACTTGGATCGATTGGAAAATAGTTGTTTGAATCTGCCAACCCTCCACAAGAGTGCACTGCTAAATGCATGCATCCAACTGATCTAACGATCTTACATATTGGGATTATAACAATATAATAGATATTTTGGGATATCAGTTGTGAGTCCCCGTCGCCTCGTTTTCTGGCAAGGTGATGGCGGCAAAGCGCGAGGTGCACTATACTCAAGGGAGCGGGAGCACATCAGAAATGCTCCAGCCCTGCCGTACAATACATGAGAAGTAAAATTTCGTAGGAGGAATAGTTCCTGACCGTGGGCGTAACGTTAGGTGCCACGCCTACCTACGTCACATGGTGACAAACAAATGTGTTCCGGGGGGTGCTCCATTGCGCACGCGCGTGCTGCCCGCTGTCTACCTCCTCTGCTTATAAAGGGGCGCTCGAGAGCGGTTCGGTGACTGCAGGTGTGGGCTTGGTCTTCAGCTCCTTAAAGTCCTTAGGGATCTTCGGGGTCGTCCATTTGGTGTGCGTTCGCGCAGCGGAATGTTGTTGAATTTAAAGATTTTAATTATGCAGATATTTAGTATATGACGTCGTGTAATTGTGTACGGTAAAAAGAAAATTGTGTATGCAGCCATTGTGGAGAAATTCGCCAAAAACTGATTCCGCTGGGCGAACGTTGTCCTGGCGGAACTTTTTTTTAATCCATGCACTTAGAAGAAAAAAAAATGTGTCCAACAATTAGTGTGTATTTGTGTGTAATTGTGTATGTATGAATAAAATTAGTGTATCCATAAACTTCGGAGAAATTCAAGTTTCCGCTACGCGAACGTTTGGCCATTAGCTAGTTTTCATATAAAGCGCTTATATAGAGAGCTGTAGATTTTTACATACGTTGTTTTAAATTTGTTTATATTTGTTTAAAAAACAGATTTAGAAAAAATCGTAGGGTTTAAAAAATAAAAATATAAATGTAAAATACGCTTATTAGGTCGTAGTTCATAAAGTATGCACTTTGTGGTCTAGATTTTCACGTTTTTACAAACCTTGTAAGTGCCTGCAACATGTTGCCAAGTATCAATGATGTTCCGTTAGTAATTATAGGGTTATAGGACAATTTACCATGAATAGATCACTGTTTACAAAGCACTCAAATATCACGCGACGTTCTAAAGGAATTGCATAGTAAAATGTATTCCAATAATTAGTTTATGAATTCAACTACTCACATGCAAAATTTCATCTCATTAAATTCAGTAATTAAAGAGAAACAATCAAAATACTGACAGAGCATCGAAAGCCTACATAACCCGACCAAGTTCGAATGGCTACAAAAAAGCGGCCGTGCAATATATTTAGGTAACATTCTAAAATTCACAGTCTAATACCGGTTTTGAACTGGTACAGGTGATAACACAATTGTTTTTTCGATATAATTTATATGTGAACAGTGATTTAAATTTTTATTGAAGCTCGAAATACATATTATCCCTACCCCATATTTTCATAATTGTTTATTAAACCTATTATTAACAGACTCCCAGAAAAGGAGGAGGTTCTCAATTCGTCTGTGTTTTTTTTTATGTGTGTTACCGGCAAATCACTTGTAAGAGTTATCCGATTTTGATGATTCTTTTTTTATTTGAAAGCTGGTGCTTCCCATGTGGACCCATATACAGGAAGTCAGAATCTGATGCTGGAATCCTGGAGAAATCGAAGAAATCCCTCGAATCGAGGGAATTCCTTAACGATTTACAGCAGTTATCTTGTGTTTCGGCTTGATTAATTTGTATTGGGGAGAACATTCCCCTAGACAGATATAATTTCGGTCTACCCGTCACTAAATTTCATGAAAAAAAAATTTTTAACAAAAAAAAACCGACTTCTAACAAAATCTAAAAATTGAAAATTTAGATTTATCAGATATTATTGAATGTAAAACTGAAGTCGGTGCCAATATTTCTATGAGAGATTAATAATATCTACCTAAACCTATAGTTTTACTTGGCGCCGATTTCAGTATTACAGTCAACAATATCTGATAAATCTAAAGGCGATTGCCCATCTTTCAATGGACCGCCGTTTCATAACAAATAATTTAGTATGACAGCGAAAATCGGAGATTAAATTGGATGGATATCGTACTTTCATAGGAAATAAAAAATATTCTATTATTTTGTAGGGTTTTCTATCATTCTTCGTTTTGCTGTTCAAATTAGAGGTTAGTTTTGAAGCAAATGTCCATCAATCCGTCAAATCAATTTGTTCAAAAAGTGTAATCGTTACATTGATGAACATGGATTTAATTCAAAAAAGATAAAAGTAATAGTTCCATCACACTTATAAAAAACCCTGAAAATGTATTTACTTACCAGATATCAACTTATTGAGATAATGTAGTAAATAAACAAATTGGATCTCGATTGTTCCTTAATTACTTACCATTTAAATATCAATCTTGATCATAATCACTTTGTATGGAACCATACATTGTTTTATATAAGCATTTCACACCAATTTATATAAAATAATTTCATGAAAAATCCTTCGGTGATAAACATTTTAAACTGTCATTTTTCCTTGTTGTTGTTGTTGTTGCTTTATTCGTCCAAAGGACAGGCAAAGGTATTTAAAACTATACTGCCAATTCTTGTATTATTTAATATTCAGCTGTTTATGTCATTTTTCTCGGTCCTCGTCCTCTTAGGACACTCAAATTCAAGTACGGTCCTAAGTCAAGCTTTATTATAGAAGACTGACTGTCTTCTCTAGTAAAGCGATGGGACTTTACTAGAAGTGTCTCTGGAGTTTATCGAAAATTAAAGAGGATGATTGGCATTTTTATTTGATCTACTGCAAAATCGCACATTCGTTACCGAAAAGACGTTTTTATAAAAAACTTTTCAATTTTTAACAGTTCGTATTTCGTTCAAATGTCTAATATGCTCGCAACACGGTGAATAATATTACCAGCCCAGATTTTTACTATAGTTAGAAAGCTATTTTAAATAAAAATACAATAATCTGCTATTAATAGTACCTACTTCCAACTCAACCATAGATTTAGAATTTATCGATACTAAATCTATGATCTCAACGATATTGTTGCATGAACCACGAAATGTATGCCCACACATTGATATTTGCGATTGGCGGCCATCTTCGTCACGTCAGTACCATTCATTTGGTCAGTTCGCGGCGCGTACAAACGATACAACCACGAATTATAATCAAAGTTAAAACGCCACAAAAGATTTTGATCGATTGAATTAAAAGATTGTTAAAAAAATATTACATGATTTACCAATTTACTTAGATGGCCATACACTTTTTATTAAGGTTTTTCAAAAAGAAACGATCTCTGGGCGTTCTCCTTTACTACCTACTACTTTGTGCTAAGTTAATTTTATTTTTCAATTTTTAGTTTTTGTTAGAAGTCTGTTTTGTTTTGTTAAAAATTTTTTTTTTAGTTAAAACACGTTTTTTTCTATGAGAGATTAATAATATCTACCTAAACCTATAGTTTTACTTGGCGCCGAATTCAGTATTACAGTCAATAATATCTGATAAATCTAAATTTACTAGGTACCTATTACTTTGTGCTAAGTTAATTTTATTTTTCAATTTTTAGTTTTTGTTAGAAGTCGGTTTTTTTTTTATTAATTTTTTTTTAGTTAAAACACATTTTAAGTCTATTGCTGTCTCTAACCAATGACAGAGGATGGTTATCAAGCGTTTGTTAACGTTAAGTATTTATGAACAAGGGACTAGTCATGACAAGCACCTCAGCTGCGCTCCCGATACGCTCAAAATACACGCGCCTGTTCGCGCACATGAGTTGTATGCCAAGTTCTGCCGTGCCGATTAGTACCTGAGAGCTGTATTTTCATTCATTCATTTGCTTACGGCTGTTGTCCCAGATGGGGTAGGCAGAGGTGTGACATTTCTGTGTCACACACATTTCGCCATTTTTGGGTTTCTACGTAACAGGTGGCGAGAATTCAATACATATAATAAAATCGTAACAAGTCGCTGTCTGTACATGGAAGATAAATAAGAAAAAAATATAGGGGGCTTTATGAATTCAATATAACTCAAAACAATGATATTTAGAATTTTTGTCTGTTTGTCTGTATATCTGTTTGTCTGTACGTTTGTGCACACTAATCTCAGTAACCGCTTAACCCATCGCAATACGGTTTTCTTTATTGTGTTGAGGTTTGCTCCACTTAACATTTAGTGTTTATTTCATGTCAATCGGTTTAAAAATAAAAAAGTTATATCACTTTAAAGAATTATACATAGACATTTGAATCTAAAAATGGGTAAATCTAAACTGGCGTGTTGGCTTAATCTCCAAAATAATTTAGTCCACGCTTTCGGCGCGGACTTAATTGTTTTGAAATAGTCTTAATCATTAAGCTCTTTTATGATTAAGCAAACAGGGCAGTTTCACACGCTGCTTGAAGAATCTGATGGGAAAAAATACCTCTCCTTACATACGCCTTATGTGACGTAAACGAAGTTGCGGGGTCAGCTTGTAAATAATAAATATAATTACAACAATTTTATTAGAAAAGTACTTGTTAATAAAAGATTTATTATTATCGTGGATAGTGGCGTTATTATTAAAAAAAAATCATTCAAGAAATGCAATTGTTTTATTTTTTCCTAACGCTTGTGTAAGCAACTGTACCATAATAATAAATACTATACTGGAAGGTTAAGAGCGTTACTTAGATATATGGCACGGCCGCTTTTTTGTAGCCATTCGAACTTGGTCGGGTTATGTAGGCTTTCGATGTTTTGTCAGTATTTTAATTGTTTCTCTTTGATTACTGAATTTAATGAGGTGAAATTTTGCATGTGAGTAGTTGAATTAATAAACTAATTATTGGAATACATTTTACTATGCAATTTCTTTAGGGACGTCGTGATATTTGACTCCTTTGTAAACTGTGATCTAATTCATGGTAAATTGTCCTATAAGCCTTTAATTACTAACGGAACATCATTGAAACTTGGCAACATGTTGCAGGCACTAACAATGTTTGTATAAACGTGAAAATCTAGACCCCAAAGTGTATACTTTACGAACTACGACCTAATAAACGTATTTTACGTTTATATTTTTTTCTTTTAAATCCTACGATTTTTTCTAAATCTGTTTTTAAAACAAATATAAACAAATTCAAAACAACGTATGTAAAAATCTACAGCTCTCTATATAAGCGCTTTATATGAAAACTAGCTAATGGCCAAACGTTCGCGTAGCGGAAACTTGAATTTCTCCGAAGTTTATGCATACACTAATTTTATTCATACATACACAATTACACACAAATACACACTAATTTTTGGACACATTTTTTTTCTTCTAAGTGCATGGATTAAAAAAGAGTTCCGCAAGGACAACGTTCGCCCAGCGGAATCCTTTTTTGGCGAATTTCTCCACAATGGATGCATACACAATTTTCTTTCTACCATACACAATTACACGACGTCATACACTAAATATCTGCGTAATTAAAATCTTTAAATTCATCTACATTCCGCTGCGCGAACGCACACGTCCATTTGGCTTCCCCAAGGGCAACCCCGATGCCCCGCCCTAGTCACTGCGACCCGGTAATGCCTAATTGCCGGGTCGCAGTGACTAGGGCGGGGCAGAAGAAGCCTTATTGTCCGGGATCCAAAATTATCGTCCGACCCGGTCTATAAGTCGGAAGGAACACCGCGGTGGTATTGTTTTTTGGTGAATTAAACTGGACCCAAAACACCTCCAACGAGCCCATGCCTCGCCAGTATGGGTATTCCGTAAACGGGCCTCTTTTCTGTTGCCAGAACAGGTCCTTATACGAAATACAATCTGAATAAGCATTTAGGTAATTATCATTAAGTCCAGATTGCATGTCAAATATTCACCGAGCATTTGCGTCCTCTTTATCTTTTTGATTGCTGTTTTATAACGCTGCTGTTAAACTCATAGCCCCTTTGTAGATTCTTATCGGAGCCGCGTCGCGTATATTTGTTACTTTAGCACAAGTTTATGTGAAAAATGGTTTTGAGTCTGTCTACGCATCAAAGACTTACTCTTGTGATATTCTGACCTAATAACATAAACTAGGGATAGCCGTCTTAATTTCAACTCTAAACCTGCACTCTTTCGTGCGGACAGGCACGAGATATCTTTCTTGTACGGACAGACAAACAACAAAGTGATCTTAAAGCTTCATAAGACTTCCGTGGTTCCTTTTTAGGTGCGGAACCTTAAAAAATAATTTAAATTGTGACAAATTTAAAATTAGTGTTTGCGCCTTGCGCAATTTTACTAAAAACGAGTAGGTGGACACTTTTTTCGTTTGACGTGTTTATTTATACATCGATTTATGCGAATGAATAAAAAAAGCGCTCGTGGCCCCGCGGACTCAGTGTTCTGTAAATGAACACTGAAGTCAGCAACTTTCACTACGGCTAGTCCTTGGATGTGTGACCACCCATGTGACCACTTTGTGACATTTATCTGTGCGTTTCCATGCTTCGGAAGGCACGTTAAGCCGTTGGTCCCGGTTGCCAGTAAAATGAGAGTGGTTAAGCCAATTTGAAGGCCTTTTTAGATGGCTTGAATAATTTCAACAGTAGGCAGTCACAACCTACGCCTGTCCTTCTCAATACGACTATTCGGCTCACCACCTATAACGTGGGAAAAATTCTAAAAAGGTGAAATGTGGGCATATAATATGCCCCTGCCTGCCCCTTCGGGGATAAAGGAATGACCATATGTATGGTTTATGTGAAAATGTACCTCGACCTTCTCCAGCAAATATAACAGAATGCTGTATGTATAATTGCTAGGTTCTTTACTGAATAAATCAATATAGGTATACCTATGACAAATATCGATATAAAAACTTAATCACAAGGAGGCACTTGTTGGAATGACATTGCAGCGTCTGTTATAAGTAAAATAATCATGGTTTTGAGCATGACAATCAATATTGTACGACCAAGGCTGTCCTGAGTCATTACACAAATGTAGCCGAGTTATGAATTTGATTACGCGAAACATTCTGATAACGCGAGTAATATTAATATCACATCTCAAAACTTGATTGCTTTAGGTATTCAAGTTAATGAGGAATGATAAGAGCTCCTTTATGGGTAAAGATTACTACTATAATAGTTGTGATATATTGATATACGATACCTACTACTGATAATCTACATTACAAATAATGCAATGCAGTTTTTTAGTGCATTCAATGTCTTTTTCTCTTGCTTTGCTACTCACGCATGGCCAATTTAGCACTGCACAAAGTACACATTATAACACTTTTAATTGGTTTGAATTTTGTAACAATAGTCTATCGTAGTAAAGAAAATACTGCAGACCTAGGTGTAAACTAGTGACATCGCAATATATTCGAAGTGTCCAGGGACGTTAGGATGCTTTCCAACACTAGAATGGCCATATCGAAATATGTATAGCATATAGGGAGACTTGACCTGCTGTCCTTTTCTTAGTCTAGGAGTAGGTCTCATTCTTTATTTCGTCCCAACTGTTCTGTCTCCATTAGATAGCATTTTTTCTTCATAGCCAGTGGGCGAAGTTTTGAAATAAGAGTAGGGAAAAATACTGATAAAAGGTTGTGTCCTCAAGTGTTATGAAACAGAAGTTTATTAAAGGATACTAAAAAGTAACTCAATAATAAAAAATAACTCAATAATAAAAAGTAACTCAATTGTAACGAACCCCTCTTTTAACGACGCGACGTTTACAGAAGAAATGGAGAAAAATTCAAATGCAGTGCAAAAGAAGTTTAGGCAATACGAGTTAAATAAAAAATTGGTCAACTGAACTACTTCTGTTAAGGGTCACATAAGACCTACTTATGGGAATTTTCCGATGTTAATATTACACCAATATCAGAAAATCTAGCGTCTGGGTCTGTTACGATCAGGAAATGTGCATTATCTATAACTTATTCGTCATATCTACGTATGACGGAAGTGTCCACTTACATGTTTCATAAACTGAGTAAGTGTGCTAATTTTCAATACATCAACATCATTGTGCCTGTCTTGATTTTGTTTCGGCTACTTGGAAATTTACTATAACTAGACATAAACAGAAGCAAAACAATAATATATAGAAACACAAATCTGTTACAAAAAGATTGAAGAGAGTGAGAAGAGATTGTAACACGGCGTTTATAAAAATGGTAAAGTTACGCTAGTGTAACTATTACGAAAATAATTTTATTCTTTGAGTTAACACTAGAATGAATTGTCTCGGTCCTAATAACTAAACAAACAAATAAAATCGCATTGTAAATCATTGGGCCAGTGAATTGTCGAACTGGAAAATGGTGTGAAAACTCATGTAATACACCTCTCAAACAGCCACTAAATGCTCACTCATCACACTTTGGAGAGCAGACTCTTAAAACAGGGCATAGGCAGGAGGTACTTTAATTCCGGACACGTCTTTTTTAGACGTTTCTCGACACTCTTGTTCATAAGTAGGTAACTAATGTCTCTCAAGAAGTCATTATCTAATCTAGAGTATAATTTCAGACTTTCTTATGAGGACGTTTACAGGAAATAATCCAAGCCTAAGTTATAACTATATTCGCAACCATAGTTCTGGTATACTATTTTGCAATGCCAGTTTTCCTATGGGTGATGAATATGATGATGACATTTATGTTAAAATTATTGAGCAAATTGATCTAGTATTCATATCAAACGAATGTTGAACATTTGTTGTAGAACTTATTTGCGCGAATTATGTAACATGCATTCAAGCAAGCAATAAAGTCATTGGTTAATCGACCGTTCAGAAACCTATTCAGGCTTGCCCTCAAGGAATTCAGACATTTTAATCTCAATCGAATGAACGGTTTTAGTCCCGGGACATCCTTCCGAGGGCTTACCCGGGGCTCCCAACCACAGTCTGTTGGGCGTTACGTGAGGTTCTTTAGTCGGTAAGAGTCTGGCATAACATCCTCTGAGGTTTTTCCCTCACGTAAAAAAAAAAGCATAGGCTACGGATATTGATTTTTAAATGAGGTAAAAGGGACAATGAAAATGTCTCATACAGGCAATAAACTGTGTTGTCTATGTTTGTGTTGTACAAACGCCTTGATGGCTATAGGGCGTGTGGTAACGAACTTAAGTATAGACACAGAAGTATATTGGTACCTATAATGGAATTTACGATTGACCTTCAGATAGTCAGGTCGTTTTCGACCTTGTACAAAGTGTCTACTATCGATCATATAAAGAGGTCTATGTAATGTGTATGCTACATTCAAGTAATTTTAATATATTTATAGTACACGTAGTATGAATGTAAAGAATCCATTACTGAAAACAAAATTATAAAATCGAAAATGCCAGCCTCTCACACGTGATCCCCTCCTCTTACAACCACGGCTTTAAGTAGAGTGTGAAGAGGCAATGATTCTCATTGCACCGCCAACTTGTGGGTCACTGTTAACATTGGACTGTGATAGTAACCCTATCCTCAACAAGATTTGATTTGAAGCTCTCACAGACCCGCCTACTTAGTGTTTGATAAAAGGTCCCCCTACTCCAAGGTTAGTTCAGGTATAGGTTTTCGTCTATGGCATTTCTATTTATGAGTTTACATGCTTTGGATGGCACTTTTGTCTGCCAATAACGTGATAGTCGTTGAACTGACCAATGTCTCTGTCCGTGTCAATATGGCAATAGGTTCACCACTTATTAATAACACTTACGGTGAAGTGTTTGCGTATGATCGAGAAAAGGTTGTCATCAAAAGAACCCCTTCTTCCCGTCTGCTAACCTATCTTTTTCTTTTAGATGTGAAATCTCTTTGGCGTCCAGAATATGGCGCGTATATGATAGAAGGTACGCCCGGAAAGCCATACGGAGGCCTCTTAGCACACTTTAACATTGTAGAAGCTAACATGCAATACCGTAGAGCCGAGGCAAGCTTGATATTGCACCCCGGCGAAGTCATCATGAGCATAACGAATTTTCCAAGGTAACATTCAGTTTATTAGCATTTTGTAGATTAAGTTCTGTTTTACGAGTGAGTCATGAGTCAAAATACATAATCATTTAGTGAGTCATACATAAAAGGCGTTTTTAAAACTGCTGTATAAGCGTGAATAGGAGTTGTTTGAATAAATTACAGCTTATTTTGAGAAGAATAATAATTATGTACTAGTATAGGGTTGTAAATTGAAATAGGCATTCGGGTTTGTAACTCGTATATTTTAATCGGACTAAAAATCTGATTGCGTTGCGTAGTTCTAAAAAAATTGGAAACGTAGTGTTAATTTACAGAGATCATAGGTACCTACCAACTTCCCATTTCATATCCATTAGTACCATTAATAAGACCGTTACCAGGCCTCCGTCACTCGCTACAAGTCGTGTTATAAGCACCTACTCCTAAGTATAACGCAGCAGAACTAACGTGGCCGACCGGCAGAGGGCTGCCACACGCCAGACCGAGCGAAGTGCGCACAGCCAATGTACATTACCCGCGTAAAATAATTTTTCGCTTTATTTAGTGTTGCTTTTTTTTTTCATCTTACTTCTTACTAATATTCTTAGATTAAATGCGAAAGTGTTTGAGTGCGGATGTGTAGATGTGTTGATGTTTGTTACTCTTTCATGCTCTAACGGCTCAACGGATCTAGCTGAATTTTGATACAGGGATAGATTGTAGTTTGGAATAACACATAGGTTACTTTCTATCCCGGGAATAAGTTCCCATTGGAAGCGGGAAAAGGAACAAAGTTTTACGCGGGCTAAGCTGCGAGCATCCGCTAGTTATAATATAATTCTTATGTAAAGAAGAAGAAGTTATAAAATAGAATAAAGTTTTTTTTCAGACACTGTGTTTATTGTTTTTTGTAGTTATATGTATTTTTGTTCCGTGCTTACAACCCTAATGTTGACAATAGTTGTCACTCGATGACGCAATCATACGGTGTGCGCACGAAACTCGACTCTCGGAATACGTCGTAGAGAATGTTTTCCACTGTAGCGATATGTTTTAGCTAATATTTTTGAGGTTAAGTATGGGAGTGATGTATCTGTTACGTAGTAACTATTATTTAATCTGTGCCGTTACTGTCAGTGTTCAGAATATTCATCACAAACTATTAATACAAAGTTTCGTGATCTCTCTCGAGTTTCTAAACCTACCTATACATGACGTAGCATTTGCATTACACTTCAATCCCGCATGCTACAAAATTTGCAACATGAAGCTTTTGATCTGAGCTAAATTCATCATATTTATCTGAAATACCTATACATATGTATAAAGAAAAATAAAAATGCCTCGAGAGAAGTAACTACAATTTTTGATGCTACCGGTTTAGTCAAAAGCAAACTTGTCGAGTCACCGTGAGTTGGCGCTGTTTGATCTTATTATTAGGTACAATTTTAGAGGTTCTCTGGTATGTTTTCAAGGCTGCGATAAGAGCTTATACATAGATACTAGACTGCTAATAAAATTCATAAGTCTAGACCGACACAAAATTGTGTAATATTTCCTCTTCCTATTGTTCCTCTGTCGTTTCCCTCATCTTACAATCCCGGATTCTTCAAGCGGAGCGTGACTAGGCACATCACAGAAGGTCGCCAACTTGAACCACTGTCGAAAGTCTTATGAACTGTGAGAGCGCTAGACACATCTAGCGCTAGCGCTCGCATGGCATGGCTTTCCATCAGGCTGGCAACGTCAATTTGGCGAGCTTAATAAAATAAAATAAAATAAAATAAATAAATAAATATTCACGGACATTTCACACAACGCTATCTGATCCCAAAGTAAGCTAGGGGTAACCTGCTGCTGTAGTCAGCCCGGTCACAAGGCCCTTGCCTGTGACGCTCCGCCACGCTGTTATAAATGCGTGGCGGAGGGCAAGGAGGCCGACCACCGGGCGGGCAGCAAAGCCTGCGCTGCCTCAAGGCCGAAGCCCCGTCCGTCCGCACGGGGGGGTGAGGCTGTGGGTGCAAGTTCGCGGCAGGGTGCGGAAATGGACGTCCATTAATGGACACCCATATCCGCATCCTGCAGGTGAATCTGAACCACTGCACTGGTGCTCAGGACCTTCTGTACCAGAGCATCAGGCAGTGGTCCATTAACATTGTCGTCGTCGCCGAGCCGTACTGGGTTCACCCGGGAAGCCCGGTGGATCTGGACGGCGTGGCGACCATTTTTGGGGGGACCGGCGCGGACGACTCGCGCCTGGCGGTCATCGCTAGAGGCCCGGGTTGTGTCGCGGCGGAATACGAGGGTGTGGCTGTCGTGGCCGTTTACATCTCGCCGAGCCTCGACCAGCATCAGTTTGAGCTATGGCTCCCTGAGCTGGACGTCGTTCTCGCTGCATGCCGGCCTCGCCCTGTCCTGGTCTTGGGAGACTTCAATGCCTGGTCTCAGGCTTGGGGCTCCCGGGAAACCAGGGACAGGGGGAGGATACTGGAGGACTGGGTCACTACACGTGGCCTAGTCATCCTGAACCGGGGGAATGTCGCAACCTGGACGCGGCGGGGGCTCAGCTCGGTCATAGACATTTCGTTTGCGACCCCTGAGATCGCCCGCCGTGTCCAGGGATGGCGCGTGGTGAAGGAGGAGGAGACGTCATCAGATCACCGATATATTCGGTTTGACGTCTCCCCTCCACCTAACCTGCCGCCAGTAATTGCGAATCCCCCGGAACCGCGTTGGGCACTCCATCGCCTTGATCGGTAGGCACTCCTGGAGGCGGCCATCGTGCAGTCCTGGATTCCGACAGCGGACAGGCCTGCCGATGTTGATACCGAGGTGGAGTGGTTCGGGAGAGCCATGTCGCACATCTGCGATGCGGCGATGCCCAGGGCTAGGCCCAGACCGGCGAGGAAACAGGTGTACTGGTGGACGCCGGAAATCGCGCAGTTGCGCGCGGATTGCGTTACCGCGCGCCGCCGGTACACCAGGTTTCGCCGGAGGCGTCGCCGCCCAGACGATGCGGCAGCCCGAGAGACGGAGCTCTACGATGGGTACAAGGAGGCCAAGAGGGCCCTCCAGACCGCCATCAAGCGGTCCAAAAAATTGGGCCGCGAAGAGCTGATGGAGACTCTGGAGCGGAACCCGTGGGGGCGCCCGTACCTCATGGTAAGAGGCAAATTACGCCCTAAGGCGCCCCCACTGACCCAGAGTCTCCAGCCGGTGCGGCTGGAGGGGGTCCTGGACTCCTTGTTCCCGTCGAGAGCGGAGGAACACGTTCCTCCGCGCATGGCTCCGTCTCAGGCGCCCAACGCGGAAGGCAGCGAGAACGACGTACCCGTAGTCACCGAGGGTGAGTTAGGGGCGGCTGTACTGCGGCTTAAATCCCGCAGAAACACCGCCCCTGGACCCGACGGCATTCCAGGCCGTGCATGGGTCCTGGCTCTCGAGGAGCTTGGGCCTCGACTTATGGGTCTTTATAGCGCATGCCTCGAAAAAGGCCAGTTTCCCAAGGTCTGGAAGACAGGGAAACTGGTCTTGATTCGAAAGGCGGGGCGGCCGGCAAATTCCCCATCAGGGTACCGGCCGATCGTGTTGCTCGACGAGGTGTGCAAGCTCTTTGAGCGCATTATTGCACAACGCCTCGTCGGGCACCTCACACGCGTGGGGCCTGATCTGGCGGATAGTCAGTTTGGCTTCCGTCAGGGACGCTCCACCGTGGACGCGATCATGCGCATTAGAGGCCTGACGGAGGAAGCAGTCTCACAGGGTGAGGTGGTGGTGGCGGTGTCCCTCGACATCGCCAACGCATTCAACACCTTGCCCTGGAGCTGCGTCAGGGAGGCGCTTATCTATCATGGAGTGCCTCCCTACCTCTGTCGAATTGTCGGGGCTTATCTCTCCGAGAGAGCCATAACTTACCCGAGTTGGCTAGGGCCGGGTCGGCGAGATGTGTCGTGCGGTGTTCCACAGGGATCGGTGTTAGGACCGCTCCTGTGGAACATCGGTTACGACTGGGTGCTGCGTGGTCCATTGCTCAGAGGGGTCGGCGTAACGTGTTACGCCGACGACACCCTCGTTACGGCGCGGGGAGCAACGCACCGTGACGCAGCACTTAAGGCCACGGCAGGGGTTGCTCAGGTCGTAGGTCGGATTCGGCGGCTGGGTCTCGTGGTCGCCCTTCACAAATCCGAGGCTCTGTGCTTCCACGGACCTTGAATGGGGCCACCTGCGGGATCCAGCCTACAGGTAGGGGGCGTCAGCATCGGCATCGAGCCCTCGATGAAGTATCTGGGGCTCGTACTCGATGGCCGGTGGAACTTCGGACATCACTTCCGAAGTTTGGTCCCAAAACTGAGGGGAGCATCGGCCGCACTCGCGCGGCTGATGACCAACATCAGGGGACCCAACGCTCCCTACAGGAGACTGTACCTGGGGATCGTGCGAAGCATGGCCCTATACGGGGCTCCCGTATGGGCGGAGACCCTGACGGCCATCAATGTGGCTAGACTGCTGAGCCCGCAGAGAGTGATGGCCGTCAGGGTGATAAGAGGATACCGCACGATCTCCGGTGAGGCGGCATGTCTCCTAGCCGGGACCCCTCCATGGGACCTGGAAGCGAGAGCCCTTGCGTCACTGTTCAGATGGCGCAAGGAGGCGCTGGAGCGGGGCCAAAGGCCCGCTTATCGAGAAATCGAGGCCCAGCGGTCCCTACTCCACCAGAAAACCGTGGAGACATGGAAGGTGCGACTTGAGCAACCAAAGGGGGGATTCGCCACAATCGCGGCCGTCACACCGGTCATGGACGAGTGGCTGGAGAGGAGACACGGTGCTCTCTCCTACCGGTTGACACAGATGCTTGCCGGGCACGGTAGCTTCGGTAGGTATCTGTGGCGGAAACACCGGGAAACCACGGCCGAGTGTCAGCACTGCGAGGACCGCAGCGATGACACGGCGCTCCACACACTGGTGGAGTGCACGGCGTGGGCGCAATAGCGCCAGGTCCTCGTAGTGGGTCAGGACGTGGACACTCTCTCGCTCGAGACCATGGTGCGAGCCATGCTCTCCAGCGGGAGTAAGTGGGACTGCGCCGCCTCCTTCTGCGAGCAGGTCATGCTCGTGAAGGAGGCGGCGGGACGGGTACGGGAGAGAACTCTCCCACCCGAGTTCCGCAGTCGGCGGCCTGGGCGCCGCCGACGTGTCTTCGCCGAGGACTATCGGCCACCATGACCGGGGGCCTGAGGACGGTGACAGGGCGGCTCACCGTCCTTACAGAAGCAGGCCCATGACGGCAGCGTGACGTGAGTGAGACAATTCACGCACGTCCCCCCTTAGAAGCGGGATCACACCCGAAACCCCCCAAAGACGCGGGATATCACCCGAACCACCCCCTGGGCGAGGCCGCAGTAGCGGCCGTGGGTCTGTTGGGAGTCCTGGGACATCCTTCCGAGGGTTTACCCGGGGCTCCCAACCATAGACTGTTGGGCGTGACGTGAGGTTTTTTAGTCGGTAGGAGTCCGGCATAACATCCATGAGGATTTTCCCTCACGTTAAACAAAAAAAAAAAAAAGGGGGTAACCTGCTTGTGTTATGGGTATCAGACCACGGATATTAATACTTATATACTTTTAAATGCATACATATTATACACTAGCGGACCCGCAACTTCGTTTACGTCACATAAGGTGTATGAAAGGAAAGGTATTTCTTCATCATAGTCATCAATCAGCGTCTGAAACTGCCCTGTTTGCTTAATCATAAAAGAGCCAACACGCCAGTTTAGGTTCACTCACATTCAAAGAAACCCCTACAATTAAAATTTTCAAAATATCTGATTCTTAAAAGTGTTATAACTCTTTTATTTCTAAACCGATTTACATAAAACAAACGCTAAATGTTAACTGGGAGCAAACCTCAACACAATAAAAAAAACCGCATTGCAATCGGTTGAGCGGTTACTGAGATTAGCGTGCACAACCGTACAGACAAACAGATATACAGACATACAGACAAACAGACAAAAATTCTAAAAAACATTGTTTTGGGTTCTATTGCGTTCATAAAGCCCCCCTATAATATTTTTTCTTATTTATCTTCCATGTACAGACAGCGACCTGTTACAATTTTATTATATGTATTGATAGAAACACCCAGACTCTTGGGACAAACATCTATGGGCCACACAAATATTTGTCTCCGGTGGAAATCGAACCCACGACCTCCAGCGCCGTAGGCGGTATCACTACCGACTGCGCCACAGAGGCAGTCAAAAAGTAAAAAGTAAAGTACAAAACAATTCTGCTGACTGGCTCTAATATTCTGTGTCCTAAATTAAGTTTTTGTTACAGATTAGGATGTCCAAATTTCACCAGCCCTCCATATTCAGTGACACCACACGATGGCGTTACGATGTCACAATTCTTTCCAGACGAAGCCATATTTCCGGGTCACCCTCGCTTTAAAACATTAACGTCAAATATACGAAATAGACGAGGTGAAAAGGTTGCCATAAACATACCAGGTATGTAAATTGATAAATTATGATTGTTAGTAACTTTTTTTATTGCTAGTGTTAACAATAATGTAAAAAAAATAGACAGACAGGTTCCTTAGTTGTGTGATCATGAAGGCTGCTCTTAATCTTAGTGAGTCGGAAATAAAAGTTCAAGGCGAATCGAACAAATTTCAACAGTAGATCGTCACAACCTGCGTCTTGGTCGGCAGCGCGTGTGTAGCGCCTCTAGTGTTGCAAACTCAAACTAATCATCAGATGGGCCGTAAACTTCTCTGCCACCTTCGTAGTATAAAAAAAGTGTCACACTCACATTATCTAATAGTAATATTATAAAGAGGAAAGATTTGATTATTTGTTCATTTGCCTAGAAAAGGCTCCGAAACTACTGTACCGATTTGAAAAATTCTTTCACTGTTGGGAAACTATACTATCCCTGGTGAACATAGGTTATATTATAATCCCGTATTCCCACAGGAACGGGAGTAACGCGGGTGAAACCGCGTGACGTCCGCTAGTCTTCTATACTTTAATAGCATCAGTCAGGAGTTTGGCTATCAAACTGTTTGTACAGCTGATAATGTAGTGTAATTTTGAAAACGCACTTGTAACAAATAAATAAGTTAGTATTCTTAAACGTCTTGACGACCTCATCTGTAATGCGGATTGCGATTCGTGAATATGATTTTTATGTCGAGCATGCACTAATTGCTAAAAGCGTAATCGTTCTTTGTAAATACGCACTTACTGACGAATTAGTGCGTGTCTTAAGTATGTATCATCATAGTTTATGATCTAATTTACATAATACTCTTAAGGAAAAATACGTTATCTACATGACTAGACATATATATTTACCTCATGCGTTTATTGTGTGTGTATTCCTTGTAAGAAACCACAAAAAACAATACTAAAAACCCAGTTAAGTATAACTATTGCATAACTTGATTAAGGTAATATTTCTTTCTAGTTTTTCGAGACGTGCACACAAAGATACCTGTAGATAATTCCCATCAACTGGAGCCCAATGCGGCGAAGCCCGACTGTGTGTATATGGATGCCATGGGTTTCGGCATGGGCTGCTGTTGTCTGCAACTGACATTCCAGGCTTGCTGCATCACGGAAGCACGCACGCTCTACGACCAGCTAGCACCACTCTGTCCTATTATGGTTGGTTACCTCCCTTTTTTTTGTTAATGTTACAGTTGTTTATTTTCAAACCAGCTTATAATAGTCCACTGCCGAAGAATGTAGGTCTCCTAATAATTTTGGCCTTACTGTACCACGCAGGCCATTCGGGTTAGTAAAGGATTTCGGTTTAAGTTTTCTTTCTCTTCGACACAACTTCGCCTGTCAGTCAGCAGGTGTACCATTTACAGATGACGCTGGCTTAGGGGCTAAGATTTCGGTAGGACTCCGTTGGATTTTGTTGTAGAATCAGTTAAACCCTTATTGCAGAATGTTTTATGCAGAAGCAAGCAATATTTAGTAATCTTTATAATTCAAACGCGTCACATAAAATTTTTCTTGAAAACATGAAAATTTCTCTGCAGCTGGCCCTATCAGCGGCATCACCCATCTACCGAGGCTACCTCACCGAAGTGGACTGTCGGTGGAACGTGATATCTGCGTCCGTGGACTGTCGCACGCGCCAGGAGCGAGGGCTTGAGCCGCTCACCAACAATAAGTTCCGAATCCACAAGTCGCGATACGACTCTATTGATTCTTATCTGTCGCCGGAAAATGAAAAGTGAGTTGCATTCTTCTATATCTTATACTAATATTAAAAAGAGAAAATTTGCATGTAATCGATAAATTCTGAAACTACTGAACCTATTTCAAATAGATTTTCGCTATCCAATATTAACTAAAGGAGCGAAACCGTAATAATAATGTCAAAAATATAGCAGTGGGCACAAATAGTTTATTTTGATAGATTATAATTATTTATTTCAATAGAAAATGCTATTGATTACTATCAAATATTATTGTTGTCTGATACCAGATAAATAGGAATGACTGCCGTCAGCCAACGGTAAATATACTGATAAGGTCGCTAAAAACTACAAACTGCGAAATTTCCTACTACTGCTACTAATTGCCCTCGATGATAGCATTAATCTCCATTCCAGATAAATGCGAAACTACTCGATGTCTGATTATATTAAGCAAAACCTTCGAATGCAATTGTAATAACGTTCGAATGATGATGAGATCATCATAATCTTCGAACTTTATCAAACTTGTTTTATACAAACCTCCCTTTCCTCATCTGCAATCCCTAAAGAGCGAAGCGCTGTAGTGAGGTCCAGGTCCCAATAGCTTTATTACAAGAGGCTATCTTAGAGGACTCTACCTGTTTTAAAGATTAGTTAAATATTTGTTACGCCACGCCTCAAATCACTTATGACAGTTGACATAAGGAGTTACGCAATTTCAGAGTGTACACCTATTAAAGACAGTGCGAGCACATTTGTCGGTCATTCTGTACTGTATACTGAGACTAGCCGAAGCTCTGCCCAATTTATTGTGTGTCTATACGGAGAATCAATAATTAGCAGAGTCCTGAAGTGTTTCATTGCCCCTTCTGTTACATATTATAATAACTTGCATCAATTAAATCAGCCTATGGCAGTCCACCGCTGGACG
The DNA here is from genome assembly GCA_933228765.1 of Miltochrista miniata. NCBI lineage: Eukaryota > Metazoa > Arthropoda > Insecta > Lepidoptera > Erebidae > Miltochrista > Miltochrista miniata. Next base: position 17,407,631 of record OW121749.1, on the reverse strand, counting down.
CATGCCTCTTCCAATTCACGCCACAATACACGGTCTTGTGCTCTCCGCGTCCAGTCCCAGCCTGCGAGCTTTTCCAGGTTGTCGGTCCATCTGGTGGGTGGACGTCCTACCCCACTTTATTAACTTTGCATACTTGCCGTCAAACAAAATAAACGTACGGATATTTATTGATCCGCTGATCATCCTCCATAAATAACAGTATTGCAATATGCAACACAGCGGTTGTTATGTGTTATTTATGGCGTTTGTTTATGGACCGCAATTTTATTGACGTAATGTTTTACACCGCAATAAGTTAAGTATTTAATGTCCTAGTGACCTAGTCTGTCGCCTTCCTGCTATTTTTATAGCCTAGTTGGTCGAGCTTGCTATTAAGAGATGCGAATTCAGCCTCTAATCTCCACCATGTCGTCAGCTATGGGCTGCTCATGTAAGTCTGAGGTACTGGTCAAAGGCTTTTGCTTCGTAGACAGTTTGATATGCAATACATACGTACGAGTGTCTTGTGACTTTATAATTATTTATTATAATTTGTCAAAAAAAAAACGAACTAACTACAGTTATTTCTACACTGTTCAAATGTTTTCATTACATACCTTGAACTTTTTAACGACACATACTAGTCTCTATCCTAATAAAACACAAAATCTTACAATGTTTTTGTATGACCTTCTCGAAGTGCACACTAAACTCTAATATAATATACTAGATGATGCTCGCGACTCCGCACGCGTGAAATCCGGTACCCGTTCCCGCTTCCCGTAGGAACATTTTTCCGGGATGGAAAGTAGCCAATGTGTTATTCCAGACTATAAGCTATCTCTGTACCAAATTTCAGCCCAATCCGTTCAGCCGTTAGAGCGTGATTGAGTAACAAACATCTAAACATTCAAACACCTTCACAAACTTACACATCAATCAATCAATACATATAATAAAATCGTAACGGGTCGCTGTCTGTACATGGAAGATAAATAAAAAAAAATATTATAGGGGGGCTTTATGAACGCAATAGAACCCAAAACAATGATTTTTGGAATTTTTGTCTGTTTGTCTGTATGTCTGTATGTCTGTATATCTGTTTGTCTGTACGGTTGTGCACGCTAATCTCGGTAACCGCTCAACCGATTGCAATGCGGTTTTTTTTATTGTGTTGAAGTTTGCTCCAGTTAACATTTAGCGTTTGTTTTATGTAAATCGGTTTAGAAATAAAAGAGTTATACCACTTTTAAGAATCAGATATTTTGAAAATTTTAATTGTAGGGGTTTCTTTGAATGTGAGTGAACCTAAACTGGCGTGTTGGCTTAATCATAAAAGAGCTTAATGATTAAGACTATTTTTAAACAATTCAGTCCGCGCCGAAGGCGTGGACTGAACTGTTTTAAAATAGAATTAATCATTAAGCTCTTTTATGATTAAGCAAACAGGGCAGTTTCAGACGCTGCTTGATGACTCTGATGAAGAAATACCTTTCCTTTCATACACCTTATGTGACGTAAACGAAGTTGCGGGCTCAGCTAGTTTATAATATTAGTAGGAAGTAGGATATCATAAATACAAAACGCAAACGGCAAGTGCAACGTTTTAGAATATTTTCCGTTCAAAATGAGGTATATTTCCCCAGGTACAACGACATAAACATAGTGCACGATCCGGAGCTGTACCGTCGCCTGCGCGAGGGCGGCATCGACCACCCGCTCGCTCTGCACGTGTCGCACCTCTTCATACGAGACACCGTGTCGCTCTTCTCCGAGAAGGTCCATCAGGATGATAAGAACGATTCGGATCATTTTGAGGTGAGTACAATCCTTCATCCTGCGTTTACTCTACAAGACGTTGCAGACGAAACTATTAAAGATAGAAAATGTGGACAGCAGTTAGTTTTCTTTCGTGACGTAAAGGTAGATGAAGAGGTCACCTCACTTCATTTTCATGAGGAATCCAATAGTCTTTTCGTAAATACTAAGGGATTTTTGAATCGAGTTCCTTACGAAAATGAAATGAGGTAAAATTTTTTAAAAAGGATAGTTTTCAAATTCAGTTTACATACTTTTTTCTAAAAAAATGATGAACAAGTATTTCAGGATATTTGGAATTCTACCTTGAGGGTATGTAGATATCTTAAAATTTGTGTAGAATTCGTAAAAATATAGTTTTTGGGTTACAAATTAAAACAGAGTAATTCAGGATAATCATAACGGTTTAAAAATAGTAAAATACCAGTGCTAACAAAAATAAATTTGCTGTATCCAGAACATCCAGTCGACGAACTGGCAGACGATGCGCTTCAAGCCGCCGCCGCCCAACACGTCGATCGGCTGGCGCGTGGAGTTCCGCCCGTGCGAGGCGCAGCTCACGGACTTCGAGAACGCTGCCTACGTGTGCTTCGTGGTGCTGCTCACGCGCGTCATACTCTCATACAAGCTTAACTTCGTCATGCCCATTAGCAAGGTATGCATACATTCTTTTTGATAAAGTTTTCGCCAGTTCCCAGGACCAACGTTAGCAGAGTTATGTGTATCGGATTTCGGAATTAAATTTGCCCGCATGAGATTCGGTACCCGTTCCCGCTTCCTGTGGGAACATATTTCCAGGATGAAAGTGCTCATGTGTTATTCCAGACTATACTCTATCCCTGTACCAAATTTCAGCCCGATCCGTTCAGACGTTAGAGCGTGATTGAGTAACAAACATCCAAACATCTTCACAAACTTTCACATTATAATATAATGTTAGTAGTATTAGTGGTATTAGTAGGATTTTAGCAATTTCAGAAGCGCTCGTGGCCCCGCGGACTCTGTTCTGTAAACGATCACTGCAGTAAGCAACTTTCACGATGGCCGGTCCATGGATGGGTGACCATCCATGTGATCACTTTGTGACATTTATTTGAGCGCTTCCGTGCTTCGGAAGGCACGTTAAGCCGTTGGTCCCGGTTGCCAGTAAAATGGCAGTCGTTAAGCTAAGTTGAAGGCTTTATTTCAACAGCAGGCAGTCACAACCTGCGCCTGTCCATTTAAACACGGCAATACGGCTCACCACCTATTACGTAGGACAAATTATACAAAGGTGAAATGTGGGCATATAATATATCTCTGCCTACCCCTTCGGGGATAAAGGCGTGACCATATGTATGTATGTATGTAGCAATTTCAAATACATAGATGATAATTACATATTGTGCAATAATGTATCCAGGTTGACGAGAACATGCAGAGAGCTCAGCGCAGGAACGCGTGCCTCAACCAGAAGTTCTGGTGGCGACGCGACGTGGGCGTGCCCAACGTAGACCCGGCCAAGCACAATAAGGACTCATCCGATGTATGCGCGGAAATGACCATCAACGAAATTATTAATGGCAAGGTGAGATATTTACGTCCTTCTCTTCATCACCATCAAAAGTAAACACATTTTTTTGAATGAGTTTTGAATTGGTGTTAGGGTGAATACCCCTTTTTTCGTGTGCATATACTCATGGATACGAGGTATGCTGAACTCCTACGGGCTAAAACCACACGATGTCCTGCAACTGCCTAAGACTTCCGGTCTTAGGCAGGAGATCGTGCGATAATTTCTTATCATCACGACAGTCATCGCCTTTAGTGGGCCACGTTGCGTGGCATCAGGGTCTCCGGCCTTGTTGCCCCGTATTTTTTCATGCTCCGCACGATACCGAGTCCATTTACGTTGGGCAACAATCGTGAGAGCACAGCTGTTGCCACTCACAGGTTTGGAACCAAACATTCGAAACGGTGTCCGAAGTTCCATTGACTATCGAGGTCAAGTCCTCAGGTACTGAATGGAGGTCTCGATGCCGATGCTAACTCGGGAGTTAGCATCGGCATCGGGACCCGCCATGGGTGGCGGCGGGCCCCTTCCAAGAACGCAGGGAGAACACAGCGCTCCAAACATTGGTGGAGGCTTCAGCGTCGCAGCGCCAGGTCCTCTTTGCAAGTATGGACGTGGTCATTTTCTCGCTGGACACCATGGTGCGAGCCATGATCTCTAGCGGTAGTGAGTGGGAAACCGCCTCGTCCTTTTAAGATCAGAACATGTTCGTGAAAGAGCGCTCGGTGAGAGTGGGAGAGAACTCTCCCATCCGAATTGGGATTGCTAGCCGTTCTTACAGAAGCAGGTTCCAGACGGCGGAGTAACGTGAGAGTTTCACGCTAGCCTCACATCCCAAGAAGCGGGCTACCCTAGGCGAGGTCCCGGTGACAGCAACAGCCAAATTCGATCTTTCTGGGATAGCAAGATTCCTGGGCCATCCGTTCAAGGGTTTTGACCGATACTTTCGGTTATAGGCAGTTGCAGGGCACCGTATGTTTTAGCCGGTAGGAGTCTGGAAAAAGTAAAAAAAGAGATGGGGGTTTGCATAAAGTAACAGATATTTTGACTGGGGTTCCGGTATGATTAATTGATCTAGTTAATAAAACACATTGAAATTATTTTTTTGTATGTACAGGAAGGCGTATTCTCGGGCCTGATCCCCCTGATCGAGTCGTACCTGTCGGGCATGGACGTGGACGCGGACACGCACTGCACGGTGCAGCAGTACCTCAAGCTGATCAGCCGCCGCGCCAGGGGGGACATCTCCACCATGGCCGCGTGGATGAGACACTTCGTCACCTCGCACCCGCACTACAAGTACGTACGGCTCCCTCACTGTATATGTAACAATTAATCCCTATATACATATCCTGCCGGGAATCCTGGGACTCCCAAATTTGCTTGGGTCTTCAACATTCGACGTCGAGCAAACAATGCCACCGAACGTTTTGAAGTCCTTTAGCATTTTACAACCATCGCCACAGCTTTTCCCTAAATTATAGTAGTCATCTGAGTTGAGTGTAAAGGGCCCAAGCGAACTCACCTGCTAGCTGTGCACCTGTTAACCAACAGGCCAGGCAACGATTCTGGCGCTCAGACGGTAGTCGCTACCAACGTTGGCGACAGTTACATCCAAACCACAGCGAATCCAACGTTCCACATCCTGGTAGGGTTTGCAGACAACTGGGAAGACGCTAAGACGAAAAGGACTTAACGTAGTACAGTATTCATTGAGTAATATTTACTTTAACAGGAAAGACTCCATCGTTACCGAGAAGATAAACTACGACCTACTGAAGACAGCATACGGCATACAGACGGGCGTAATACCGGCACCGAAATTACTCGGCGGTAGCAACGTGTCCAAGACCAACGAAGACATTCCCAAAGCGTTCATCAACATGATGAATAAGGAGTGCACATAACGCGCAACTCTTTACGTACTATTGTTGTTAGCTAATTCGATGTTGCCTTACCGTTAGTGTTGCCAGCTCCGATTGGATGAAAGAGGCAGATCGTAGAAATAATCGGGATTTAAGGTTTTAAATCGGGACAAACAAAAATGCTTTTGTTTTAATAAAAGCTTATTTTATTAGGTAGGTACGTATTATTACATAATTTCAAATTATTTTTCGGGAATTTATCGGGACTTTTAGCATCCCGAGTCTCGATCAGGTGCAAATCGGGACGGCTGGCAACACTAGTCGTGGTGTGTGTTGAAGCACACCGAAGACAGCGTCGCTTTGTTACTTGCTGTGTTATGGTTCACGTGTAATGTTCGACACAGGGTACGAGCTAAAATTTTTGTGTCGTTGTTTACATTCCTTGTTAGATATGTGACGTCATAGTTGAGGCATAAGGGACTTCGCTAAATAAAACGATTCGGGTTACCGACGTTACATTTTTAGCGCCCGCATGCGCCTGTTACCCGTGCACAAACTCGTCGCACGACTCTGCCCCACTTACCGCGGATTACTCTCAACGAGTCACCCAAAACGGGACACACTGTGACTCGTTGAGAAAATACTTGCAACGAGTAACAGTGTGACTCGTGCTCATACTATTTTCCACGGGTGGCCGCAGCGTGCTCACGCTTTATTTATCGAAGACCTTAAGATATCTTGTCACGAGCTTTGCACGCGTTAGACCAGTGATATATATGTATAATATACTTATAATATTTGACTATTACACATGTGTTATTAGAGTATGGAGATTACAGAGTGACCTTATCTTAGATTTAACTAGAAAACACCCAGTTCGTATAGGGATCTCAATGCGCAATGTAGTTCCTTTCGTAGTAAATTTGAAGAGTATACGAGTACATTTGGCATTTATGTTTTACAATTGATAGGAATATTGTTCAACAAAATCTCTGTCGCCCACCCATGAGCAATGGGCGCCAAATGTCCACTTCAAATAGTGATCATAGACTTAATATTGTATTTATTTTTTAAACTGTTTGAAAACATTCAACTGTATCTGAGTGATATTAAATGATAATCGCTTGTATTCATACATATAAGATGTATAGAAAATATTATGGGAAATGAGTTAACTTAAATTGTTCGAATATGTTCAAATGTAGTGTTTTTGGATGCTAAACGTTACACCTACCAATGAATTCTGACGCACATAGGACAGTTTTAATGGCCGCTCTGCGAATCTGTCGTTTGGTAGTGTGGCAGTCGCAGTGCGGCAGCCATCTCTTTCATACCCATTAAACACTAGTACTTCTGCATGTCCCCAACAACCGCAAAGAACACTAGCTGGGGACATATCCCCAATTAAATTGGCACCAGAAATCCTTAAGAACTGTCCTGTACTTCTGAATTCGTTGCTCCTACCTGTCCTCTTTTGTTTACAACTTAGTATCGGAAACCGGTGTAATAAGTTTACTCCCAAGGTTGCAAAAATATTAATATACGAATATTACGGAGTATAGCAACAGAGTGTAACCGTGTCTACGTGTGAGTAGTTTACAGGCTATATGTCTTTTAGCAATACAAGCACTTTTGGCATACATTGAGTATGTATAAATAGTTAAATACTTACTCTTTTGAGCGGTACAACATCTTCATGTTTTTGAACCTAGCCCTGTGTAATGTGTCCACATTCTTTAAATTAATTTGAAACTTTATTATATAAGAAATGATTTTTTCTTTAAAACACGAGTGACTGTGACGCACGCATTTATATTTTGTGCTAAGTGGCATGCAAAACAGTATTAGCTACCAATATTACCGTTTTCAAAAATGCGTCTGAAGAACTCTGCATAGATTGCAAAGCTACGATTACTGAAAAGAATGGTTGTGAGTGAAGTGATATAGGGACGTCACAATGATTTTATTAGTTTAGACACGCGTTTTTTAGGACTTATTACTTATTTGGGAACATTATTATTTAATTTTTAGATTGCTTTTAATATCACTTTTTACTTACTAGTGATCTGTATTGTTTTATATATTATTATTATGTTGTTTTTAAACTTACACCGTGTATACTTTATACAATTTCGCGATGTGAAATATAACGCACAGCAGCAGGACGCAGACGAGAGTTAGTACTACATTTTACGTCGGAAGTGATAAATGCTACATTTTACACCGCGGAAAATTCCGAAAAGAAGGTATTGTTATACTTAATGTATTATGAAAAGTGTCGTACCACACATGTCCTATACATGCATAATCTGACATTATTTAACCGTTATAGATTAAAATTGGTACAGGAAAGTAATGATAAGTATTAGGCAGCGCATACGTTAAATCTATCTCTATTATTGACTTGATGGTGGGTGCGTGATGGTTCATCGGGATAGCATCTATGTATACCGCTAGTTATCTAATAACCAAATTATATTTAGTTTGTCCTATCATCCAAGCAAACCTAGTAGTAGTTTTATTAGATAGTCTGGAATGATGCCGTAGAAAATGTCTATACTCTGTAAAATACAGCATGATCTCTGTGACAGTTCTACAAACGTTGACAAGAATAGACTTTATGTCAACGGCATAAAGCTTTTGTGGTTGAAATGCAGAGTGAGAACTGTAAATAAAAACTTTATGCCGTTGATATAAAGTCTATTCTTGTTTACGTTGGTAGAACTATCACAGAGATCATGCTATATTTTACAGAGTATGGCTAATGTTGACTGTACCATTTGCTGCCCACATTGTTTCGTGTCGAAATCTCTGGGTTTCCTTATCACACAAAAACCTTTAGTCGCGTTTGGTCCAATCCACCTAATTAGCGGTTAGTCCAATTCGCGGTTGGACCAATAGCGTATTGAACTAATCGCGAATTGGACCAATAGCGTATTGAACGAATCGCGAATTGGACCAATCGCGAATTGGACCAATCGCGAATGGGACCAATCGCGAATTGGACCAACCGCGATTTTTTCCTGTATTTGACAATTGGACCAAACGCGTATTGGACCAAACGCGACTAAAGGCACAAAAAGGCTCCCTCATTAGAAGAGCTATCCTATATTCAACCATATTCCAATAGCATTTTCGCTTGGATGGTACGATACGCTTATGTGTAATCATATAGTATCGTTTTAATATGTGATGAATGTATTCATTCAAAATACATATTAGCCATTAAAATGTACCTAAGTTTAATATAATAGTTTGTGGGACTAATGGTTGCTAACAATTCAAGAAACCGGTACTGTGTAGATGTTCCATTGAAGCGGAACCTGATATGGGCACAAAATTATTTAGTAACGTTTTTATTTTCAAAGTTTTTAATAATGTGTATTATTGAATTTTGTTTACATGCCGAATTATTTTTGTATAATTACCTAATTTGTTATGTTATATTTGTTCACTGTTAGTGACTTTATTGTACTACTATGACTGTAATGCATTCAATAAAAATATTTATTTGTTTTTATGCTTTTCTTTAAACTCGTCATTGTTATCTCCATCGTCCCAACGCACGTAACTTTGGCACCCGGGATCTGTATTTTTATGGTCCCCACTCTGCACGATTTTCGTCATAGGTATGGTATACCTTGTTCTTATGGTGCTTTTCACTAGAGATGTGCTTTGCTATTTTGCTATGAATGCATTTTAGAAATCCATCAATCATATTCGTCAGTCGCACAATTGAACAGTATGAACGTATGAACGTTACATGTGGACCGACGAATGTGATTGGTGGATAGCAACGCAACGTAGCACAGCTCATCACTGGTGGAAAAGCACCCTACATGCTATAAAGCTACTCATGTACGTAAAAGATGGTGGGCCTATTGTATTGCCTTATTTAAATGCGCAGGCGCAAGTTATGGCTACCTACCGTGGAAATTTACTTGTGTCTTTAACTTATCTATAATTGGGCAACGGGACGAACGGATTAACGTGCTTTATAAAGCGCCGTGTCTCTCGTTAATATAAATTTAAGCGATCACCCATCTTAGAATGTTTTGGTGATGGAGCTACTATAGATCCAGCTCCCTTGTGAATTGTGATAGACTTACCCCCTTATTCATAATCGTTTATTAAACCTATTTTAGTTAAAACACATTTTAAGTCTATTGCTGTCTCTAACCATACTCTGTCATTGGTTAGAGACAGCAATAGACTTACTAAGTGTGTTTTAACTAAAATAGGTTAATAAACGATTATGAATAAGGGGGTTAAAATTTACCTATCTAAAACAACTTTTTCACAGCGCTATTAGCCACGTTACGTCTTTCGACGCGGGCTAGTTGCTAAGGGTACTTACCGACACATGGAGGTAGATACTACTGAACTGAAGATAATATTTCTCTTTGGTAATTCCAGGAGCACTGGATTGCTTTCAGTACAGATCTCGTGTCTCTGCTCCGGATAGCTATAGAGCTGCAAGGCTTTCTCTTTCAGGTTCCAGTTCCATGGATGCGTCTCTCGTTTCGCTATCGAACCATAAAACCGCTCTGCAGCGCAGAACACGTGCGCTGGAAGAGCGTTTCCATGGTTCTACAGCGTAACGATCTTTTTAAAATAGTTTTTTCGGTTTTGGCGAAGATTCTTTCCACTGCAGGTGTCTGTCCGGCACGCGTTGTTCGAGATCGAAAAAAGGGAGGATGATGTTGAAGAGTTTCAACGCAGTGGTAATCCAGATTAGAACTATTCCCAGTAGTTCCCCACAAGAAGTTCCGTGACGAACTAGTGACACTTTTGTTCCTAATAATTCCGTGGCAGTGTGGCAGTACATTTATTAATTTTCAAAACAAATGAAGATCTATTAATCCAATGAATATCGATAAAACTAAATACAATCGGAATCGGAAGTTCATAAGGTCGAGAATTGAACTTCTTGCGCAGAACTACTGGGAATAATCCGTGGACGCTCGGTTCTGCTCCAACGGCTCAAGGCTACTTTTATAATAAATGAATAAATAATATCAATAAATGAAAAACTGAAATGCATTTGGAATCGTCTTATATTTCTAGAATTTATCTACAAGTTGCAATATGTGCTGCTGCTCCTGTTGGCGCCAATCGTCGCTGCCCGCGTCGCCGAGGTTACCCGCATACTCTGTTCAAACAATATTTACGTTAGTTCTGTAAGACCTTGCGTTCAATGGAAATCTCATTATTAGTGTGTAAAATATAGCTTGATCTCATTTTTATTTCAAAGGCATAAAGTTCTTCATAGTTTGGACTTGTGTGCTCATATTCTGCCTTGCAATCGCAAAAGCTTTATACCTTTCAAATAGTCTTTTTTTGTGTAGATACATACGTTATCCAAATGTTTTTCGAATCAAGCTATATTTTACGGACCATGCTATAGTTTAAGGAAGGATAATATTACTGGTGGAAAATTTGTAACCGTATCGTAGCCTGTATAGGTTTGCTGTCTATAGAAACCTTGGTAGCAACGAATATGAATGTTCAAAAGGTGAAAATATTTAGCGTTGTAATGATTGATTCGCATGACTATAGCCAAATTGTCATTTACACAATAGGAAACAGTTGAAACGAAAATAAATAGGTATTTACCTCTCATAACGTGTCGAATAATCTTCAGGGAGCCTCCACGCAATGACAACACTCGTTGCACACGCTGTTTTACAGTTGTAGGGCCCGCGGTACATACCTAAACAGTCAAAAAATAAAGGTAAAACTTTAAGATACTTTCTTAAATATTGTTTCTTTTTTCTTACAACACAATAATATTTTACGTACCTCTAAAATAATTCTGTCGATTAGTTGCAACGTGAATAGTCCACCAGATAACCTCCTTAAATACTGAGCATCGTCGTCTAATTCCTCAGTCTCTTGCTGTAAACACAAAGTCAAGTACTTATCACTGCATTACAACAAACTAGTGAATAGAGTTATAGTACTGTCAAGTAAAGAAGTAAATTCTAACAGACTGATGGTCTGACTTTTTAAGACCTGTAAGAATAATTTATGGGGAGAGGGTATCTGTGAGGGTATTGGGCGCTTTGCAAACGACGGGGCGGGCCGGGCCGGTCAATTTCACCGCGAATGATAGCACTAAAGGAATCATAAACTACCAACGCAAATGAAGGGCAAAAAGACCGCGCCGCTGGTGCCCGCCGGACACAGATTTTCGCGGTGAGGGCAGTCGCGGGCATCGACGGGCAGACGCGGATTTTATGACGTCGCGGACAAAAAGACCGGCCCGCACCATCGTCTGCAAGCGCCTTAATGTGAAACTTTGAGAAGGTACTTAGATATTTGCATGTTTGTTGTTCAAATCACGCTCTTACGCATGAACGAACTGACTCAAATTTGGTACATGGATAGATTTATGGGAAGCGTTAAAGGGAACAGAATTTGACGTGAGCAAAGTCGCGAACACCATCTGGTATAAAAACATGAGGAAACGATTGTTATAAAAAGTTCTGAATACCTCCATTTCCTTCTCAGTGCGGTCAACTTTGTCCATGTACTTGAAATGCAACTCTAGCAATCTGTCAACTTTTTCCAAGTCGTTCTCAGTGAATTTAGCCAAGAGTCTCTGCCTCTGACTACCTTGGCAGTTCCGTAACATTGATGCTATTATTGAGACAACATGCTCTGTAAGTGAGAAAGTATTGCTGTTTATATCTTTGCGAGTCAATTGTAATAAAGAAAAAAAAAATTGCGTGTACTTAGTGTACACACGTAAGAAGTGAAACTTCTTCATAAACTTAATTTTCACCTCACCTTAAATTAAGTCAAAAAGTACAAAAGTACAAAAGTCCAAAAACCAAAAGTCCAAAAGTCCAAAGTCCAAAGTCCAAAAGTCCAAAAGTCCAAAAGGCCAAAAGTCCAAAAGTCCCAAAGTCCCAAAGTCCCAAGGTCTCAAGGTCTCAAGGTCCCAAAGTCCCAAAGTCCCAAAGTCCCAAAGTCCCAAAGGCCAAAAGTCCAAAAGTCCAAAAGTCCCAAAGTCCCAAAGTTCCAAAGTCCCAAAGACCCAAAGTACCAAGGTCCCATCTAAAAGTCCAAAAGTCCCAAAGTCCAAAGTCCAAAAGTCCAAAAGTCCAAAAGTCCCAAAGTCCCAAGGTCTCAAGGTCCCAAAGTCCCAAAGTCCCAAAGTCCCAAAGTCCCAAAGTCCCAAAGGTCAAAAGTCCAAAAGTCCCAAAGTCCCAAAGTCCCAAAGTTCCAAAGTCCCAAAGACCCAAAGTACCAAGGTCCCATCTAAAAGTCCAAAAGTCCCAAAGGCCAAAAGTCCAAAAGTCCAAAAGTCCCAAAGTCCCAAAGTCCCAAAGTCCCAAAGTTCCAAAGTCCCAAAGACCCAAAGTACCAAGATCCCATCCAAAAGTCCCAAAGTCCCAAAGGCCAAAAGTCCAAAAGTCCCAAAGTCCCAAAGTCTAAAAGTCCAAAAGTCCAAAAGTCCAAAAGTCCAAAAGTCCAAAAGTCCAAAAGTCCAAAAGTCCCAAAGTCCCAAAGACCCAAAGTACCAAGGTCCCATCCAAAAGTCCAAAAGTCCCAAAGTCCCAAAGTTCTTTGGAACTTTGGGACTTTGGGACTTTGGGTCTTTGGGACTTTGGTCCCAAAGACCCAAAGTACCAAGGTCCCATCCAGAAGTCCAAAAGTTCAAGAGTTCAAAAGTCCCAAAGTCTCAAAGTTCCAAAGTCCCAAAGACCCAAAGTACCAATGTCCCATCCAAAAGTCCAAAAGTCCAAAAGCCCAAAAGTCCAAAAACCCTTAAATGACATGCTATCCCTGGATAAAGTACTCTTAATTCGAATCCACCGTGGTGGGGAACAGAACAAAGATGGCGCGTAACCAAAAATCGTGACGTGACGTGACGTGACGCAAATTTCTTTCCAACGCCGATAAAGAAGTTTCACTTCAAAAAAAAATGTAGGGCGCTGGTGACATTGTAAGTAGTGCTTTTTTTTTTCCAACGCCGATAAAGAAGTTTCACTTCAAAAAAAAATGTAGGGCGCTGGTGACATTGTAAGTAGTGCTTTTTCTCTAAAGTCCCAAGGTTTTATTTCAACTTAATTCTTTTATTTTAGGGGTGTACGTATTGCTTAGTTTTATTATTAAGCTCGCCAAATCAACGTCGCCATCCTATCCTGATGGAAAGTCATGGCGCATACGATTGGGTCGATTGGGTGGCCACTCTCACAGTCCGTAAGACTTTGACAGTGGTCCTATTTACCGTAATTTAGAGATGCTTTTCCGTTGACAATGAATGGTTAATAGTCAAATTATTTTGCAGATACTTTCAGTTCAGTATACGTTGTTGATTAAAAAATTAAAATGGGAAACGACTCTGTATACTACTAAATACTACAAACCTTCATGCTGATCAACTGTCAAAATCCTTTTCCGCTTGGGAGTTTTCATGAATAGTGGGAACACGGTGCGCAATCCTAGAATGTCCACAAACTTATTACAGTTATCACGTCCCTCAGGGCCCGCTAGTGCATGATCCAACACCTTCAGCGAACCATTACGAGACATTTTCTTTTCTCTGAAAAAATTGTTTTCTTGATACGAAGTTCAGAAAGTAATCTATAATATTCAATTTTATATCCAGAGTGAGCAAAATAGTCTGTAAATATAACTTGATCTCGTGTTATTGTAAACAAAGTGCAAGTTTATTTCAAAGGACTAAAGTACTAGTTATTAACAGTCGCACTATCTGTGTTTCTACCGCAAAAGCGGTAGGGTGTTTTCCACCAGAGATGTGCTATGCTACGTTGCTATGGATGCGTTTGAAAGCACCAATCACATTGGTCAGTCGCAAAATTTGAAAATATAAACTGTCAACGTGATATGTGGATTGGTGGATAGCAACGTAGCAAAGCACATCTCTGGTGCAAAAAGATCCATATGCCGTTACAATAACGTTTATTTTTGTTTACGTTACAACTGTTATTCCCTTGTGAAACAAATAGGAGTACCTGAGCATAAGGTTCATGAGCTGCAGCCCCTCTCCTCTCAGGAAGCGGTCCCGGTTGGCGGGCTCCATGAGCGCGCAACACAGCGAGTCGAACATGTTCTCCATGGCTTCTTGCTCCTCGGCCCCGCCAGGGTCGTTGCGTTTGTAGAACTGCAAGTTTATGACGTAATTAGAACGCTGTGCTAGCAACTTACAGTGGAGCCATTTTATTAGGTAACATGTCAAATGTTCATCAAAATTCAACAACGTAACCTTTTATCATATTTTTTAGTTTTTAGCAAAACGTTCAGTCCTAACGAACTGCAGAATTGCTTAATTTTCTTCAGTTACGATTACATATTTAATTATTTATTGTAATAATGACAGATACGAGTAATTTTACGTTTTGCTTTCACTAATATATGTATGAACTGACAGACGTCAAATGTTACCTATTAAAATGACGCCACTTATAATACTCAATACTCAAGAAACGTTAACTTAGTTTTCACCAAATAGAACTAATTTAGAGTGGAGACCGCGACTCAGCAAACGTGGGGTAGGCCGTCCACCCGCCAGATGGACCGACGAACTAAAAAAGGTCACAAGCCGGGACTGGATGCGGAAGGCGCCGGACCATGTGTTTTGGCGTAAATTAGGAGAGGCCTATGACCAGCAGTTGACTGCTGTAGCCTGATTTCATTGATTGATATGTTTTAGAAATGATCCCTAACTCGGGCTTTAGGGGCGAGAAATATAACATGTCTACATATTCTTGCTTGTGGCAGACAGTTCCTTAGTTTTTATTATTTTATTAGTAGTTAATTTTTATTATTTGAAATTACACGAATCAATAGATTTTAGTTATTATTAATTTCTGTTTTTTTTTGCAAATGCAATTGGAGTACAACAATAAAGAGTTTTTTATTATATTCAAGTGTACGTATGCCTTCGCATTTACCAGACTTTCGAACTGACGTGCATCGCGCTGGAATACATTCGACAATGTGTGAATCGATGTGGAATACTTTCGCACTACCGTGCTTCGCGGTCCAACATTCGAAATTATGGGTATCGATGTGGCGCACTTTCGCACTAACGTGAGACGCGTTTCGGTACTTTAGGGCTACAGTTCATCGCTATTTTGAACTTCGAAATTCAGTATGACAGTCGTTTTATGGTGCTATAAAAAATAAATACTAACCGCCAACTGTTGCAGTAGTACGTCAATACCATCCATCTCTCCCAACACCTTTCTATTGTCAGGTGTAGTTTGCAGCAAGATTGACAAAATCTCTGTTGCGTATAACTTATTGCCGTCAAATGGAACTTTCAACTGCAGAGGCAAAATTTGTATAAATTAGTCAATACATTATACCTACTTATTATAATAGGTACATATTATATTCTTCTTTCATTTTTACCTTCAGTCTTTTGAGAATCCATTGCATAAATCCTTGTTTTGCTACTTCTGAACATAGCTCTGGTCTGAATTCTGTAAGGTTTTCTATTATACCTGTAAAAAATCAAACTAAGCTAGTATGGTCAGTGCAAACAAACACCACCTAAAAATAAAGCTAGGTTGTGATTATCAATCATGGAAAATAAAATTGTTTAATATCAAGAGCTTGTGTTGTCAAGTATCAGTGTCACTGCAGCAAGAAATATAATAATGTTATTTATATCAGCAAAGCCACCACAAATGCAATGTCATGTAACACCCTTGTTGTGATTGGAATAATATGATGGCCCGTATCTCCAGTCACGTCAGTACAGTAGTACCAGGCCTCCGTCACTCGCTCAAAACCGCGCGCTATGTACCTACCGCTCGGCATATCCCTGGGGATACAACTGGCAGAGGGCTGCCGAACGCCCGACTGAGCGCTCGCATCGCACCGTACCGCACGTTTCCCGCGCTTACGCTTCGAAATACCGAAACCACGTAATTATTGTGCAGTGGATGGGTGTAATAGTACAATAACAAAAGAAAATTTGTCGTTTTTTAAATTGCCGAGAGACGAAGAAAGCTGAGTCATATTTTAAATCTTATCAATTTGAATGTTTTCACCATTTATTTGTTTGAACATATGTAGGTAGGTGATAAGTATGTAAATCGTAAATTAAGGAGTTATTTGAGTCAGGTATTATAAAATTTTTGATTTTTATAGGCAATTCAATGTTTTATAGAATTTGTAGGTAAATAGGTTTTATAGGTAGTCAAAGCGCTCGTGGCCCCGGGGACTCAGTATTCTGTAATCGATCACTGTAGTAAGCAACTTTCACTATGGCCAGTTCTTGGATGGGTGACCATTCATGTGACCACTTTGTGACCTTTATTTGAGCGTTTCCGTGCTTCGGAAGGCACGTTAGGCCGTTGGTCCCGGTTGCCAATAAAATAGCAGTCAGCCAAGTTGAAGGCCTTTTTAGGCGGTTTGAAAAATTTAAACAGCAGAGGGTCACAACCTGTACTTGGTACGTCTAATATGCCTGATAATGGAAATGTGGGCATCTAATATGCCATTGCCTTCCCCTTCGGATATCAACGCGTGACCATTATGTATGTGTGTGTAACATAGTAAGGTAGGATGGCCGGGTGAGATAGGTGACCGGTACTTACGCTAAAGTTAATGTCAGTTAAATTTAGATTTCTTTGATATTTTAGTCAAGAATCACAGTAGGTATACCTACCTACTGTGATTCATAATTTATTTTTGTTTTTTACGTGCATTTATAAAAGCGTGTTTTCTAGGGTTTTTTTTAAACCATTCATAATTTTTTTCCTTACATTCCATTACATTGTTAGTTACATACACGTCGACCTAATAAAAGCGTGTCCGTTATGCTAGCGTACCCAAGAGCTATATCGAGTTGGTTACTATGCCATTAAACTCTGTGTAAATACTGCCTAATTAGTGTAAAAATAAAAAAAACTCTTCCTCTTTTGCTTAGGAAATAAACACCATTTTCACTGTGTACGCTGGCGTCACGATCAAGCTAGCGTACACATGGCGGTACTCGAAAACGGCTAATTGTAAAGCAACAGAGTTTACACACAAAAACTCTGCGTTAATACTTCTCCCGCTATGCAAAATTTCATAACGATTGCTCTTCTAAGAACAGATATATTGAACAAGACTTCAATGAAATTCAGAGCGGGCGTTATAGCAGCGTACACATACCAGTTCTTATAGAAAGGGAACTTTTCTTTTAATAAATGCTATATGTAAAAATAGTGCGTGAAATTCTGCCTCTATTAGTGTAAATACTTTATGCAGAACTCGCAGTGGAATAATCAAAAAATCTATGTTAAGTTCTAGAAACAAATGTATCGACGTAGAGTCGCGAACAAATGAATTATTAGTGAAATTATAAACAGAGTTGTAGCGTTATTTTCTAATATAAGTTAGCGTGATGTGTTTTGACATAAATAAAGTTAAAATGATTACCTATTTATGTGCTTGACTGTAAAAAGTTGGTTTGCGTGGAATGGAACATTGGAACATTTTCAAATGCTAATGTGAAATAGACTATATACTTTCTCCCTCGCTCTTGCACGTCTTATAGTAGCTCTCATAGTCGAGGGATGGGGGTTGGCGGTGGGTGGGGTAAGGATGCGCTAAAAAACCCGCTCACATCACAGGTTTCTTTAGTAAGACGACAACAATATCATTGCCGTTCACGGACTAGTCGGACCCTGGTGTGTATATAATGTAATGCAACATAACCTGTTATGTTGCATTACATTATATATACACAACAAAAATAATAGTTTTAATGCAAATTGTCATTTTTGTAACAAAACGGTAATAATATGGTTATACTGTGATAAAAAATAATTGCTTTTGGCAAAACAATGATCTTTTTCTAATAAAGCTATTTATTTGAATTTTTCCAATTATTTTATTTTCACTCAGAACTGTATCTACAAATTAATTAAGTGAATACTCTCCTAGTTCAGTATTTCATCCCGTTTCAGTTTTAATTCTGTATTTTTAAAAAACTTGACAAAGCACTTTTGAGCATATCTGTACCTGTACTATGAAGAGAAATTAACATGGATTTTTTAATTATTGCACTGCGAATTCGCCTAAAGTATTTACACTAATAGAGGCAGAATTTCACGCACTATTTTTACATATAGCATTTATTAAAAGAAAAGTTCCCTTTCTATAAGAACTATTATGTGTACGCTGCCATAACGCCTGCTCCGAATGGCATTGAAAAGTCTTGTTCAATATCTCTGTTCTTACAAGAGCAATCGTTATGAAATTTTGCATAGCGGGAGAAGTATTAACGCAGAGTTTTTGTGTGTAAACTCTGTTGCTTTACAATTAGCCGTTTTCGAGTACCGCCATGTGTACGCTAGCTTGATCGTGACGCCAGCGTACACAGTGAAAATGGTGTTTATTTCCTAAACAAAAGAGGAAGAGTTTTTTTATTTTTACACTAATTAGGCAGTATTTACACAGAGTTTAATGGCATAGTATCCAACTCGATATAGCTCTTGGGTACGCTAGCATAACGGACACAATAAAAGCGTATTAAAACATGGTTGCTTCGTAACATTTGTTTTATTACAACAATCATTATAGGTTCAACCCTAGCGCATTCTTACGATGACGTCACTCGCACAGCGGGCAACACGGTCTCGACGCTATGAGCGCGTGTTTAAGGTACAATTCTTCTCGTTCTGAGCAGCAGGTATTATTATTAAAAATTTGTAGGCTAATATAGCGTAGGTATTGTCGCTTTTGTATGGGAGTGATGTATCTGTTACGTAGTAACTATTTAGTAATCTGTGGTAGTACCACGTTTATAAGTTACGCCGATGTACATACCTGCGCAGAAGTCTCATATACAAAACGCGCGAAAAAATCTTAACCAATCACAACGCTCCACATAGACGCGCCAAACATGGCCCTTTGTTATTGGTTGCCGCCTGCGCGCCATGTTCGATGCTCGCAGCATCGCGGAGCAATGAGGAACAATGAGCGAGATAGCAATACTTTCTGGATTTATTGCATTTTCAATCATAACGTAACGCAATAAAGTCGGTGTTTCAACAGCGTTGGCAATCGTTGTTAATCAGCGCTAGTTTGCTCTCTTCTGAGCAGGCGACCTTTGTCGATGCGACTTATAAACTTGGTTTACCTGTACCAACCTGACAATTACTTTTTCAAACATAAATAAAACTACTAGTCTAGCAGCTAAGCTCTAGCTATTACGGTTCATAGCATGGTGACAAAAAAAAGATGAACAACAGAGTCTCAGTAAAAGGTAACTCTTTGGATACTGAGCCCTAAAAAGGTTGGATTATATTATTTATACAGTTGGTTGATGGCACTTAGTGGAACTTGCTGCACATTTTGAATAACACCACTTGTACTGTTCCACAACACGTGGAACAGTACAAGTGGTGTTATCAATATGTTGGATTATGTAATAAAAACTTCTTGTACAGAAGTGACATTATACCTAAAGTATTATGTACAGCATCTCGTTCATCAGGGACTTGCTCATCAAGCCTTGCAAGGTTATGAAGTAACAGTGCTGGGGCTTCAGCTTCAGCTAGTGCATTAATCAACTCTTCTGCACCCTCCTCACTTTCATGCAGAATATCTACATCTGTCAGTTCCTGTGAAATAAAGGTTATGTGAACACCATAAGTATTTAAATGATATTATTTTGAGATGTGTGAGTTACATCCAGGGCCTGATTTAGGGTTTCGCGCGCCCTAGGCTAGCTATGAATATGCGCCCCCAGCTGCAAATAATTTAAGTCCTACCTACAAAAGAGACTACGTAAGCTGATCCTAAGTTCCTAATCGTTATTCTTTGTTAATTTGAAAATAAAATAAAACCCGATTCTGAGACTTCTTATGAAGTTATGACTTGACGCATCAGCCAGTAAAAAGCGAGATAAAAATACCATCAAAGTACCTAAAAGTACCTCGGTACATACAGTTTCCGAAAAATCGAACCAGCGAATCTTAGTCAAATCCCTTCATAACTCAGGAAGTGAGCTGATGAATGCAAAATTTATAGCTAAGAACGGTTCGAAAGCCGATGTGCTGGGGATGGCACCGGCAAATTGGCTTTCGAGCATAGAAAACCGCAAAATTGGCTCATCTGTTGGGCTGCTACGATGCCACAGACAGACACACACACCGATACACAGGTCAAACTTAAAACACTTCTCGTTTTTCGGCGGGGTTAATTAAATCGTCAGTAATATTGGTGCGATGGTGCCTTTCCAGCCACTCCTCCATGACCGGTTTCACCGTCTCAACAGCACCGTCTCACACTATTTTTATGCCACCGAAGTGGCAGACAAGCATACGGCCCACCAGATGTACCGGTGGCACGCACAACAAGGCAAAGTCTCTCCTGTCGCGAAGAGGTTCCACACCACCTGCAAGCATGGGATCGTTGACCACTTCATGGCTCGCCTCTGCACCGAGTCGAACGGAAGAATTCAGTCAATTCATTCTGATATTCTGGTGCCCCCACCCAGCAGTGGCAGCTGTACTCCATGTGCGGCCGCTCTTGCGACTTAAACAGAAGCAGTTTTTGCGCCGCAGTAAGTACCGCCGCGCCCTGTTGAGCACACCGGGCGGCTTGGACGCCAGCTTGGCCTTATTCTCCAAATCACTTCGGAACTGAACGTCACTAGAGATGTCAACACCAGGGATACCTGTACTGTCAGAGTAGGAGAGAGTTGTGCCCTGAAATTATGGCGCTACAGTAAATTGGGTTTTCTTTGCGGTAAATACACAAACTTGTGTCTTAGTAGGGTTGAATTGAACAAGATTTTGTTTTTCCCAATCATACACTCTATTGCGAGTTGTCTCGATTTCAAACACAAGTTGTTCACAGCTGTCTTCCACTGCAGCCCGAGAGATACTGGTGCGGCCCGTGTAACAAGTGTCGCCCGTACTGTCGTCCGTATAACAATGAATGCCGTCAATAGACAACATCTCATTGATATGCAGCAGAAACAGAGTGGAGGACAACACTGAGCCTTGTGGTACTCCAGCGTTTATAGCCATGCATTCAGAACCTATGCTTCTACCGGCCAAAAAGCTGGACACCCATTCACTTTGGTTCCTGGGTGCCTTGAACGCGACACGGGTGGAGCTGTCGTATTTACACTACCACGCTGCCAGGGAGATGGGCGCAGGAATTTAATTTTAACGCACGTATTTAATTTGTATTTTCACTAAATTACCAAATATTATTATATACTTTGGTGTAACAAAATGTTAACTAACAATTTTAAACATGTTGTTAGGAGTTGTTACAATCTGTTAAAAACTGCTAGATGTTTTGTGTGCTCCTTTTTGGGAGCACCGTAAGTCACATCCCTGCGCCGAGCCCAACGCCAGGCGCCCTAAGCTTCAGCTTAGTTAGCTTATGGGTAAATCAGGCCCTGGTTACATCTGACCCTATGATGCTGCACCTTCTTTTATTTCTATCATTTTCTGTTATTAAGGACCATACTACAGTGAAAAAGAGAGTGGCGACAGCTTGCGGCTGAATTGTCGATTCTATGGCACTCCCAGCTCTTTTCTCACTCTACCAGATTACGGTGAAAATACAGCTCAACCCTAAACATGAAGTAACCAGGTCTCACCAAATTTTAAGTTTATGTTGTCATTGTCACAGTTAACAATTTATGTGCAACTTCAGGGGGAAATCTATACATTTAATAACAAGAAGCCGTGAGATGGTGTCACCCAACTGCCCCTCTAATGTTTATTGTGAAAGTTTAATCCGATTGACATTGTAATTTTTGTTTTATTACAAACTTTGAACAGATGATCCACGTGACCTAGTGAGGTAATTTAATGCAACAGAGTCACAGGCTACAGACACAAGTCTCGCTATAAGCCCCTCTGCAATCTATTTTATAGAGAGGGGCTAAAATGATAGAAAAGTCAAAATTGTACATTAGAAATATTAAAAAAAAATACTCGCTGGGTGTTCAACATAAGATACAGAAGCCGAAAATATAGTTAGAATTTTTTTTGTCTGTTTGTCGGTTTGTCTGTTTGCTTTGACCGGAAGGATCTCGAAAAGTACTCAATAGATTTAATTCTAATTTTGCACAAATATTCACTAGGGGTAGGGTCTTCAAATAAGCTATATATTATCACGCAACATATTCTAGGGGCTAAGCAGAGAGCAATCAAATTGGCATTATAACAATTTTCAAGCATACGAAGTTGCAGGCAACAGCTAGTAGTTTAATAAAACCTATACATGCTCAAACTCAAATATTATGGTATTAAAGTTGATAAAATAACAAACCTGTAATAGATTAACCACCTTTGTGGAAATATCTGTATTGTCATGTGATAATAGTTCTAAAAGAGAATTGACACACTTTAACTCCACAAGCAGTGGGTACTGGTCGGGTACTGTAGCCACCGCACTCAAGTCCTGAAACATGAAATATTACATTTTCACCGCACTGTTGTCTGTCATAAAAGTTTACAAAGAAAAAGACTTTCAAGTATACCTGTAAGGCCTCATGTAAATCTATTTCACTGTCCATGAACTTCTCTGGTTGATCGGGGAACTTTATTCTCATTTCTCTATTTCTTAATGCCTTTTTCTCAAAATTCAGTACTAATTTCTTTACTGCTGTGTCATCTAGAACATCACCCTAAAAGAAAACTCTCATTAAATAATTGTTCTACATGAAAAATTTGCATATCATATCATTTACATAAGATAGTATAGTTTTTTTTACATAGCACAGGCCCAATTAGCTACTTATTATAGCATACAATGTTACAATTAAAAGGTATAATAAAACATTAAATATAGGTATTTTCTTCTCATGTTCATACAAATTTAATGTCATCTATCAATTCATCAATTTTAATTTTATTAACCACTAAGATGGCAGACAAGTATACCACCAGAAGGATTGGTGGTCACTGTAGCCTATGAATGTTTCCAACACCAGAGGCGCCACACTTGCCCAATTAATAGGCATCCTTCCAAGTAACCTGTTAATGATACTTAGTTTTTGCAAAACATAGTTTTTTATTATCATTAATTATAACTGTTGCTTACAATTTGACAAAGTACATTGGGTTACAATGTGTATATTGGTCTACATAACTTTCTCAGGTCTGTCTTCCTTACTTACCAATGACATGAAATATTCAACAATATCTAATTTTAAGTTAAGTATAGAATTCACTTGAAGTCACAGCTTGATTAAAAGTACATATTAGATCTAAAACCAAGTAATAACAGACTTACTTCCGTGACTTCAGTTTCTACAAATCTAAGGATATCCTCCCTCTCTTTATCCGTTATTGCTGGCTCCTTAGGAAGAACTTTACTGGCTATATGAAAAATATGATCGGATTTCGTCTTCCCCAAGCGACGATATTTTGCAGCTCTAACCTGATCATCGTCAGAGTCACTGTCCTCATCATTGGGCCGCTTTGGTGTTGGTGTGGGCTACGGGCATATAAATAACGATATGCTGAAGCACCAAACAGTTGAACGGGTAGAGATAGGCAAAACAAAAACGTAAATAAATCTTTCAGTACTAAATGGTAGCAGACATCATCAAATTTCGGAGATTTTCCCTAATAACTTACCTTAAAGGAAAGTAATTCACCAACATCCATGACGATGCTATTTGGTATTTACCTTAAATACTTCTATATCTACGTTAATAAAACAAAATTATTCCAAATAATCCAGTATTCCATTTTACGACAAACGAAATGTTTGGTTTTGTCAGTTTTTTAAAGTTTGACTTGAATGAATGATATCGGCCAAAGTCTGATACCATGCTGCCTAGTTTTTGTAAACACAGAGCAACGCGCGCCTTCTTAGACTGTTTGCGTTGCTCGATGGTATTAAAATATGTTCGTTATGTCCCTACTTCAGTTCTCTGTGCCAGCTTTAGTAAAGAATAGTTGGATGGATGAGCTGGGGCTGACAAAGCTAACACTTGGAAAATAATTCAAACGGACACTAAATAAAAAAAAGTTATAGCCAATAGAGCGAAACCAATACATACAAAGTAAAAACACAAAAAAAAAACAGAATTCAATCAATACGTATTTTCATTTCTCTGAAATCAATAAATATGATATTGAAAGTCAACATAAAAAAAAAACTTATTATTTTTAACTACCATCAATAATTTCTGGGACATCCTTCCGAGGGCTTCCCCGGGGCTCCCAACCACAGGCTGTTGGGCGTGGTGACGTGAGGTTCTTTAGTCGGTAGGAGTCCGGCATAACATCCATGAGGATTTTCCCTCACGTTAAACAAAAAACAAACTGCCTTTTGAAGTTTGAGAAGTTTTTGAAGTCGGTTAAAAATAATACGTTGGGAAATCGTACTTTACCTGGTCATCATGATTTCGTATTTAATCAAGCAGAGCTCATAGAGCAACGCGAACAAGGCGCGCGATGCTCTGTGAGCAGAGCTACATTTTGATAATACATGACAGATATCTGGCTCTACAACAACGTAGCCTTTGACTGCACGCTAAAAAAGGAAAAAACAAAATGTCTGTAGAAAATTCGGCGGCAAACTTCAAAACAAAGCTGCAGCCTGCATTTTGTTACGTTTATGAATGAACTTCATAAAAATAATAGTTGTACGCGAATGGATTCTAAAACATGCGCACAGTTCATACTTTCGAAGGTAATATTTTAAAATACCATTAGGTATTATCTGATAACTAGATCGATATTTTTAAGTAACACAATTTGATTGGATTTGTACATTGGTATAGTAGGTACACGATGGACGCCCCCGAAATACGATGCGCTCAGTTAACGGTCGTTCTGTAGCTGGCAAATTGCAAAGAGTATGAGTATTAATTAATAATTAGATAATGGCTGGCCTGGCGCATAATACCTTATATGAAAAACTTTATTTTATACGGTGTTGTGCGCTGTGTTTGTCCCCCTACAAATACCTACAACACGTGCGCCTGATCTATCCCAGATCGTCCCAATGCCAAAATGTCTATTTTATTACAGATAGTATTTACTCTATACATAATATTAGCAGATTCTACAAAACCATATCCCATTAAATACGTATTGATTTATTTATCCCAAGATAACTAGGACCCACTTTGTCGGGGTCTTATCTAACGTGATTTTTATTTTCAGAATATTATGTCTTCCATTAGAAATGCCCCAATGTGTGATTTGAATGGACTGCTGGAATACATAAACACAAGTGACGACATCAATGTGCAAGTTCAATTATTTTCTAAGCTATCTTCGTATATAATGTCAAATGTATTAAAATTCACTTATTTACTGCATAACAAACCACCTACACACCTAGGCTTTAATCGCTCGTGGCCAAGCGGACTCAGTGTTCTGTAAACGATGACTATAGTAAGCAACATGGCCGTTTACGGATGGGTCACCATCACATGACAACTTTGTGACATTAATTTGCGAGAGATTTCGTGCTTGGGAAAGCATTCGCATGGCAGTCGTTAAGCCAAGTTGAAGGCCTTTATGAACGCCTTGAAATAGCGGGCAGTCACAACCTGCGCCTGTCCATATCAACACGGCAATACGGCTCACCACCTATTACGTGGGACAATTTCTAAAAAGGTGCAATGTGGGCAATATACCTACCCCTTCGGGGATGAAAGGCGTGATCATATGTATGTACTAGGTTTAGGTAATTCCGATTGCAACAAGGGATCCTTAATATTCACTTTCGATTGCTTTTTTTTTTTGACTTCATTCGTTGGAACTGACCTAAGTCCCTAATCCACTCTCTCCCGTTAGTCACTTGCTCAGTTGCTGGGAACTCGAGATCTTGGTAGCGCCATTATGCTACTTAGTACCTACTAGGTACATAGTAAAAGTAGATTTAAATAATGTTCACTCAGTTATAAAAATCTACACCATTTCCCTTTTTTTTGGGTTTTATCATCAAAAAGTGCCTTCCGTTAGTCATGAATCCAAATGCAACCGGGAATATACGCTTAGATGAAGAACGGATCAGATTCTAACAAATCGATGGTAAAGAATCTTTTAAGTAATGATCCCGCTGTAATAAAATTTTGTCTTATCTGTTACGCGCAGTTCATGAATACAGTGCCTTTTTTACGCGTCGAAATGCTTAGTATGTTATACCGGACTGGACTCCTGCCTGCTAAAACCACGAGGTGCTCTTCCATCTGCCTACAGCTGGGGGTTCCACTGGGGTCCGCCTTCGAAGGAATAACCCAGGACACCTACTGATAAAATATGCTTTCTTTTGTGACGGCTTACTTATTAAGTAACACATTTCAGGAAGTGAACGTAGATAAAATAATCACGTACAACTGTTTGTATGACAAGATTCAAAACATATTATCAAGCTGTCCTCCCAGACAGGCCATTGTGTTGTTCAATTTCTTATCGGCCATTCTATACGATATCGATGAAGATAGCAGGAGGAATAACTTGGTTGTTTACGCCAAGAATATGATTCGGAGCAGCGGGTGCTTGGCTACTATGTGTGAATTGTTCACGAGCTGTATAATGGTAAGATCAACAATACACAGGAGAACATTATTTTTTTATTTTTGAAGTGTTCAATAAGCATGCGGCCCACCTAATCTATGAAAAATCTCGCTGCCGATCCTGTAAAAACTATTATAAAGAACACCATCCTATAGACATCTCAGAACAATCGAAATAGGAATACATACTACGCGAGTCGCCCGCTCCCGGAGGACATTCGCCCGCTCGCGGAGGACATCGATCGCTGGAGACAGCTAGCTCGCGACGATCTCTTCCGGGAGTGGGCCCGTAGGCTGGATGAGACCAGCGCGAGCGTGCGGCTCGTGGGGGCTGTCCGGCCCGTTCTTCGACCTTGGGTGGAGAGGGCACACGGTGCGCCGACGTACCACCTCACCCAGCTCCTCACAGGACATGGTTGTTTTGCCAAGTACCTGTGGGAGGTGGTGGGTGTGGAGTCGGACCCCGTGTACCCGTGTACCGTCACTGCTCAAGTGGCGTCGTGGACTCGGCAAAACATACACTTGCCGAGTGCGCGGCGTGGGACGGGCCGCGTATCGCCCTCACGGGCCGTATTGGCATAGACTTGTCGCTGCTGGCCGTGGTACGAGCCATGGTCGGCAGCCTAGAATGCTGGGTCGCTGTCACCACTTTTGCTAAAGAGGTGATGGCGACCAAACGTGAGGAGTTGCGGGTGCGGGAGCGAGCAGGTCAGACGCTCCCGCCCCGTCGTCCAGCTCGGGGACGCCGCATGGCATGTCTCATGCGCGCCCCCGACTAATGTCGTACCGGTGGACAAAGGTCGGGGGTCCCCGTCCACTGATGATCGTTTGGCGGACGGCACCTCCCCGTGTTCCGAAGATGCCTCCAATGCCCGCCCGCTCGGCCGTTTTCCACCCTCTCTGCTTACAGAGGGGCGCTCGAGAGCGGTGCGATGCGGGCTCGTTTTTAGCCTCGACTCTACGAGGCACCCCCTGCCGGGTCGACGTTGTAATGAATTCTTCATATCCCTCGGCCCGGCTACAGGGTGAGTAGGAACACCGCGGGGTTTAGTGGGTATTACGGTCCCGTTTCTTCGGGACCGGTGAGCCCCACACACCGTCCCAGCTGCCCCCGTAGTTGGGATGACGGTGCCAAAACGCATTCCCCGCGTCAAAAAAAAAAAAAACATTCTACGCGAGAGGAAGCCGGAACCTTAGGCTACGTTCACACGGCGCACGTTTTTTTCGAACACGATTTTCTCGTGCACGATGAAATCGTAGTGGCAGTAGACAATATATGAAACAGTTCACATGGAGTCCACACGCCATGGTCGCCGTGTGAACGATTGCATCGTGCACGGGAAAATCGTGTACGAGAAAAACGTGCGCCGTGCCTTACCGTATACGAGCGCTTCAATCGCAAGAACTGTCTTTCCACTCCGACCAACTGTTATGCAGAATGGAACTTCTGTGTAAGCTTGGACCCAATTCCAACCATGGGTCGTTACAACCTGCACCCGGGACGGCAGCGCGTGTGTAGCGCCTCTGGTGTTGCATACGTCCATAGCTTGCTATAGCAACCTTCCGGTGGGCCGTAAGCTTGTCTGCCACCAAGTAGTTTAAAGAAAAAAACTTGACTAGGCTCCGGATCATCTAACAATTTAATCCCATAGTTTGGGAACTGCTGCATTGTTGAACTTGATAGCAAAGCAACGTTTAGAACGAATAATCCTTTACGTTCTAGCATCAGGACGCATGGCGATCTC
This sequence comes from Miltochrista miniata, assembly GCA_933228765.1. NCBI lineage: Eukaryota > Metazoa > Arthropoda > Insecta > Lepidoptera > Erebidae > Miltochrista > Miltochrista miniata. The sequence continues at coordinate 17,379,185 of OW121749.1, read as the reverse complement.
TCTGTCGATGCCTTGCTGAAACATGCAGCAATGTGGAGAGAAATCAGAGCTACTGCACACACCTAATACCCACAGTAAGTTAGACACCTCTCGTGTACTTACCTATTTATATTTTTATCTAGATCCCAATACCTAACAGTATACAATAATACTGAAGCGCTCGTGGCCCCGCGGACTCAGTGTTCTGTAAACGATCACTGCAGTAAGCAACTTTCACTATGGCCGGTCCATGGATGGGTGACCATCCATGTGATCACTTTGTGACATTTATTTCAGCGTTTCCGTGCTTCGGAAGGCACGTTAAGCCGTTGGTCCCGGTTGCCAGTAAAATGGCAGTCGTTAATTAAGCTAAGTTGAAGGCTTTATTTCAACAGCAGGCAGTCAACTCACAACCTGCGCCTGTCCATTTAAACACGGCAATACGGCTCACCACCTATTACGTGGGACAAATTATACAAAGAAAGAAAGAAAGTAGCGCTCGTGGGCCCGCGGACTCAGTGTTCTGTAAACGATCACTGCAGTAAGCACCTTTCACTATGGCCGGTCCATGGATGGGTGAACAACCATGTGATCACTTTGTGACATTTATTTGAGCGTTTCCGTGCTTCGGAAGGCACGTTAAGCCGTTGGTCCCGGTTGCCAGTAAAATCAAAATGGCAGTCGTTAAGCTAAGTTGAAGGCTTTATTTCAACAGCAGGCAGTCACAACCTGCGCCTGTTCATTTAAACACGGCAATACGGCTCACCACCTATTACGTGGGACAAATTATACAAAGGTGAAATGTGGGCGTATAATATGCCTCTGCCTACCCCTTCGGGGATAAAGGCGTGACCATCTGTATGTATGTATACAATAATACAAAGTATTTTTCTTTCAGTGCATACAGAGATGCAGTCAAAGAAATATAGAAGTGTTACTGGTATTGCAAAGCCTACTGCAGAACCATTTAAAAAATGTCGATCTATTTATTGAATGCAATGGGATATCTCTTTTTCAAAGGTTTTTATGGACTAGTTTTTTTACGCCGACCTTTTCAGCCTACAGCGTACCTACACAGCAGCAAAACGTATTTTTAATGTTTTCGTTATTTTCCTAGGGAGTTTTTGCAACATGATATTTGTTTGCAACTTCTAAACACGCTGGTACAAAGTTCCAAGCAAGCAATTGAGCACATTAACAGAACTGATGTGTGTCAGTACTTGCGCGATTTCTTACACTTTTATGGACACAAATCTCAAGTAAGTTTATTTGTTCGTGCTTAATATAGTGAGGAGTGTGATAATTGAGCATTGCGATATGTCAGAAGATGGAGTGATTATGATAGAGAAAGGGATGCTCAGATGGTTTGGACATGTGGAGAGAATGGATAGGGAAACTTGTAGGGGTCGACCTCGGCATACTCATGTCGATCAAATCGATAATCTTCTGAGAAAAGGCCAGGTCAAGAGTACCCTTAACCGAAGAGCATGTATGAAGACACTTATGGAAGTTGAAGAAGCGAAAGTTGTTTGCCAGGATCACAGCAAGAGGAAAGTCATAGTCTCTACCTACCCCGTTGGGAGAGTGGCGTGATGTTATGTATGTTTAATAACTAGAAAATAATATTGATACTTGGTTCTTGAGATGTGCTTGTATAAAAAGGTACTTATACTTTTTCCAGCTAGGACTATGGTCTACCATCATCTTATATCACATATCAGGAACTAAAGGTACGTAAATGAATTCAGTTGTTAACGATTCACCTGAGTATATTTCGCACATGATTATCAATATAGTATCAAGTCAAAAAACGCTGTTTTGAGATATAGCGTTTGAAAGATTTGAAAAATCATTACTATCAATTCTTACATGTTTATGACCTTATCATGGTTTTGTGGCAATGAAACATTACTGTTCTTTATAATACTGAAGTATTCATGAATTATAAACTAATATTTTTCATTTTAGAAGTATTTTTTCAGTAACACTTTGAGTTGATACTTTATTACCAACTCAAATGATGATAATTTTTTACTTAATACTGTATTGCGGAGTCATTTCTTAACATTATGAAAATCTATGATGTAATAAAACAAAATAATACCTTATTATAAAATAATTTATTATCAACTATTAAGTTTTTTAATCAATAAAATAGTGTTAAGTGTTAATTATAGTTGTGTTGGGTATATCTTAATAACTTTTTAAAGACATTGGTAATATAATCTGAGCAGTCTTGAATGCAAATAACAGTCTCTTAATTATTTCAATAAACTAATCACAAAAAATAATAAAGGGTTTTCTTAAGAAAGTAACATAGTACACCTTATACCTACTTAATGAGTAAGTAGAACCCTTATTATAACCTGTCATATAAAAATAACAGAATCACAGAGTTTTATTAAACACCTACCTACTAGATAACTAGAGTAATAACAACTTATAAAAATTACCATGTAACAAAATCACTATCAAAAATATCTTTCAATCAAATTAGCCTCTGGCAGTCCACTGCTGAACGTAGGCCTCTCCTAAACTTCGCCAGAATACACGGTCCTGTGCCTTCCGCATCCAGTCAGTCCCTGCGACCTTCTTCAGGTCGTCGGTCCATCTGGCGGGGAGTCGTCTTACCCCACGTGTACCAAGTCACGGTCTCCACTCGTGAACTCGTTTGCTCCACAGACCATCGGTTCTTCTACAGATGTGGCCAGCCCATTGCCTGCGAGCTATGTCGACCACTCTGGTTCTCTGATGGATAGCATCGTTCCGGACTTTATCCCTCAGAGACACCCCAAGCATAGCTCGTTCCATTGCTTGCTGTGCAACTTCAAGGGCATGGACTAGCTTTGCTGTAAGTGTTCACATCTCGGCCACCGTAGGTCATAACTGGTAGAACGCACTGGTTATTGACTTTCGTCTTCAGGCATTTCGGAATGGGTAAACAGAATTCCCGACGTAGTTTGCTGAATGCTAAGCAGCCCAAGCGGATCCTTCTCGCTATGTCCTTTTTCATGTTATTCTTGTCCAGTGTAATTTCCTGCGCTAGGTAGGTGTATTCCTGGACAACCTCAAGCCTCGATCCTTCGACGTAGATTGGCCCCGGCGTAACATGCTCATTGAACATGACCTTGGATTTATCCAAGTTCATGCCGAGGCCAACACGTGGAGACTCTCTACTTAGACTGTGCAGCATCCCGCACAACTGTTCCAGCGTTTCCGCAACTATGACGATGTCGTTGGCAAACAGAAGGTGTTAAATGTGTTCACCGTTTATATTCACGCCCCATTCATCCCAGTTCAGTGTCTTAAAGACGTCCTCAAGCGCATTAGTGAAGAGTTTCGGGGATATTACATCGCCCTGACTTACACCTCTGCGCAGTGCAATAGAGTTGGTGTTCTTATCCTCCAACTGAATATTCATGGTAGCGGTATCATACAAGCATCTCAACACCTCAATATGTCGCCAATCAACACGACACCGCTCTCGTAGTCCACAAAAGCCATACACAGCGGCTGATTGTACTCATTTGTCTGTACAATTAGCAGAACAGTATGTGGTCTGCGGTACTGAAGCCTTTTCGAAATCTGGCTTGCTCCTTTGGCGGAAACTAGTCGAGTTTTCCAGCAAGGCGGTTTGTGACTACTCTCGAGAACAACTTGTAAACATGGCTCAGGAGTGAGTGACCTTACTGAAGAACTACAGACCCATGTAGTTCTTCAGTAAGGTCTTATAACCTTTTTTGAAGAATAGAGCCAGTTTGACCTTGCTGGAGAACGGAATTAAATATGCTCGTTAGCTCTCTAAAGGCGGGAGTCCCACCTGTTTGATACTTCCTTGAGCTCGGCCGTGATTCCATCATCTCTGAGGGATTTGTTGTGTTTCCCTTGTCCAAGAGCCGCCCTGATTGTAAAGCTCTGGAGTTTTACTAAAATGACGTGTACAGTTTGATTAATGATGAAAGATTCAAAATCATCAAAATTCTCCTACACTTACTACAAGCTGCCATAACTTCAGATATGCACGAAACATATTTGCACGTCTGGTGCCTACTCAAAGACCCCCTGGTACCTAGAACTGGTGAGCGATTTTCATTCGATATACGTAGGATCAATAGAGATATCGTCCAAACACTGAAATGGATCCTTTTGGCCAGTAATTCCATTGATAGAACAGCCATCTGAGTCACTTTCATTATAATTTATAGCCATTAGAATTCTGAATATTCTTCTGTGTCTCTGTATGGTGTCCAAATGTTACAGAACTGAAATGAGAAAGTAAAAAGATTAACATCGAACAGGGTCACAATTGTAAATAAACTATTTAATTCCGAAAATTTGATTCTGTAATAAAGTATTATCTCAAAAAATCAATGGCATTAGAGTAATATATAAAAAAAATACTTTAAAAACTCAAAAAACTATTTAAAATAGATCTGTAAGACAGTCATAACTTGAAATGAAACTCATTAGAATATAATAATGTCGTGAATAAAATCAGCCATATAGTGTCAACTCTAAGATAATACACTTTAAATTACTTACATTTGTCAAAATTGTTTTCGATTCCGTGTCTCATCGTGAAATGAAACACAAAATGACGTGCGGTCCAGGCAAACACTGAATCAAATAAAATTGTGACTATATTACTGGATCGTGCGGGGGAGGGAATGAATAGTGTAGAAAGACTTTTAAGACCATATACCGGTGAATAATCGACTTATAAATAAAATTGTTTTATCAGTTTGTAGAGAAAAAAATCTTTTATCTGGATGTGTAATAAACCCAAAACCGCAAAATTTTGAGATACGACTATGTTGATAATCATGTGCGATTTATTGAGTACAGTTAACGTCAGTAATATAGAGCAACGCTTCCCAAATGATGGGTCGTGAAGGCTACTGCTTGAGACAGCTTGAGATGGCTCCACTGCAGCTCTAGAGATAGATGGGTTGGGATTGGGATCCAGTCAACTTTGGGAACCACGGATAAAGAGGCGAACACATGGTTCAAAATATCCTACAATGTATATTTTAGAATAAACAAAATTTACAACACCTGTCATTCTAATCATATACCTATACCTACCTAACCTTTATTCAAATGCCATAGGTACGATTTAACTTTCATATTTTGCTTCGTTCATTTTGAACATCTCGCTTCTATATTTTTGGTTTGGCATTGACTGCTCCTAATACGAGGATGTAAACCTACCTACTTTCATGCCTATATTTAATTACTATTATGCCTTCCACTTATCTCCTTTTGATTTTTTAACTGTATTGTATTTAAGGCACCTTAGACACACCTATTCTCAAACACCAAACCATCGAAAGGAAGCCTATCGATGAATCGATCGCTGATAAACCCGATCTACCAAACATCTCAGACACGACTAGATTCGTCCAGAATGTAATGAATGAAATTATACAATGTAGTCCACAAAATGATTTGAAATATTTGAAAGATATGCTGAATACTGGCCCTTTGCACAAACCTAATAATATTTCGCACATGCAAGATCCTCCAATAAGTAATCGAATACAGAGAAATACAATCTGGATGCAGAATAAGTCGTCAAAATTCACCGAACACAAGCAAACTAATAAGTACATTTCAAACCAGAATAATTGTGCTAAAGATTGGCCATTTAAAAAGACTGATTTATCATTGTCATTCTCCTTTTTGCATGAAGAATATAATAAGAGAATGTTGAATGCTACACAGATTTCAAGTAAATACAGTGTTTGTCGAGCAGAGAGCTCTTATGCCGTAAAGACTATAAGGCCTGCTGAATTTCGTGAAGTTCGGAGAATAAGAGACGACGTCAGCCAGCATGATACACCGGAGTTGAGTAGTTTTGCACCTAAATTTGCATCAACTCCAAAAAAGCAAAATTGTACTCGCTGTGCTCATTCTAACATGCGGCTACAAAACAGCACACGTAAATTTAATACAAATGCAACCAGAAAATTAGACGCATACCGAAGGGTTCGAAAAAGAAAATATATTCCGAAGCCCCCCAAACGCCTGGAACAAACCGCAAGGAGCGAAAAGGAAAATAAACAGCGCTCCATCAGCGGATGGTTTTTGGAAGCCGTTAACGAATCTTGCACCTCTTTGTTTAAAACGGTGAAAAGTATATTCAAGCCAAAGAATAATTTAGAAGAGTCCCAAGCAAAGTGTTTAACATCTGTAACCAATAATTCAGCTTCTTGTAGCTATAGTTTCACGAATTATATGCGCAAGCGAGACGCTATTTTAGAGGGTCGATGTGCCAAAAAATTTGATGATGATTTTGAGGATTTCAGTATGGAGATATCCAATCGTTGTGTCACGTGTAACGATACGACGGTGCTAAGAGAAAAATTGGCTAATGACGATAATTTGAAGCAGACTATTAGAAAACTTAAAGTTGGAATCAACCTGTATGGATGTGATTTTAAGGTAAGGTACCCTTATATTTTTGCAAAAATAGGCAAGTACCTAATTCCTTGAGCAACATCAGAAACAACAAATTAACTAAAATATTTTTGACTCTTATTATCCAAGTCGTCAAATATTTTCAAGCCGAACATTTGTAACTGATAAATTTCATCTTTTCAGAAAATTTCCAAACAACTGTGGCCGCAACAAAACTACATGACACCTGTTGTTCTGTACAATCTTTACCGTAAATTAATATTAAAATAAACATTGTATGCAGTTAAAACTTTCATTTCAAAACACCCTTTATGAATTTGTGTAGGTGGTAGGGGAAGGTGGTATGAGATGATCCCTCTAAGGGAGAATGCCTGTAAATCTGAGAAAGTACAAGCTAATGTTAATATTAAAGATGTTTTGAATAGTCAGTTTATCTATCTAGGTATTGTCATACCTTATGTTCTCAAAATTCAGTATTGATAAGAGTTTCATTAATTATACTAAATGTCTGCTAAAGGATCATCTTGTCCACACAGGTGTATAAGATGATCCCAGAGGATCATCTTGCCCCGTTCAGATCCAACCCAATCTCTATAGTCGAATTTTTTATTAAACGGAGTAAAGTGACAGCAACTAATGTCACTTCTTCATAGAAATTATGCAGCATTGTATGAAGAAGTGACATTAGTTGCTGTCACTTTACTCCGTTTAATTAAAAATTCGACTTAAGGTATCGTTGAAATGACTTTACTCAATTATTTTAAAATGTTTTAATCAAATATGTGTTTTGAACAATGAGATCAACCCTTAGGCATAATCAACTGCCACAGCCCCTAGTGCTTTATCATCCATAGATCCCACTGTCCACGGCTGGTCTTCCACGATACGTGACACGTGGCAATTTCCTTTTAAAAAAAATTCATAATAAAATAACATAAATGATTAAAAAAATAACAAACTCGAATGCTACTGAGAAGGTCGAAACAAGCTTGATATCAGGCGGTACACTTGAAAATCATAAACCGAAAGAAAATGTGTGGGTACCGCCTAATATCATGGGTTATCAAGCTTGTTTCGACCTTTTCAGTAGCATTTGAGTTTGTTATTTTTTTAATCATTTAATTTATTTTAAAATGTAGAATTGCTATATTATCTTGTTACATATAGTATATATACATATAACATACATACGAGTACATACATACATACGCGCGAATTTATTACCCTCGCTGGCGCAGCCGGGCAAAAAGACATTGGGGTGAGATGATCCACGGATCATCTTGTACAAAAGCAGACGAATCATCTTGCCCCAGAGCTTACTTTTTATTTGAAATTCTCTAACCTAACCTATAAGTATCCTACAGTCACCGCAATACGTTTTTATAACAAATGAACATATTTAGAAGCTACTAATATAATAATCATTACATAAAATCGGTTACACGAAAAGTAAAGGAGTTTCAAATTCAGGCTTACTTTAGATTAACACTGTACAATTTTTTAAAAATCACAAAACACAGTGATCGTCCTTCAAGCAGCCATCGCGGTTTGACTGCAGTCGGTGGGGGCGGGAACCTACGCTTTTCTCGAAAAAACAACTAGATGGCATGCACAGTATCGTCACAATCGAAAAGGATCGTCTTACCTCGAGGGATCATCTTGTACACCTTTCCCCTACATAGTAGCCAAATCATCATCATCCTCTTGCCCTTGTCCCAATTTATTTAGGGTCGGCGCAGTATGTCTTCTTCTTCAATACATCCCTGATATTCGTCATCTGATCATTCACTCCTTTCATATTCATGTCAGTCCTTAGACTCCTTACACAGTCCATCCATGTTTTATTTGGCCTTCCTTGTCTCTCCATCCTTCAACATACATAACTTCATAAGCATCGTTATTTTTGTTACATATGACTTTCATCCCTCCTCATCACTTGCACATACCAAGACAGACGGTTAGCTCTCATTAGCTCTTTCATTAAGCTAGGCTATGATATGATATGACAGTGAGATTGCAAAGAGATAGAGTACTTAGCAAAAGTAAACCACGCTGACCAGACAGGTTGGTTCAAGGTGATGTTTCAAGCTTTCCTTCTCTTTGCTATGACATTGTCCGTTATTTACCAGATGACAGATCCCATTACCTGGCTGGCGTATGGCCATCAAACAAAATTTATAAAGTCGGTGATTAAATCTTATATATAAAAATGAATCGCATAACTTCAGAACGGGTGGACCGATTTCACATATTCTTTTTTTGTTGTGTAAGGTATTGTCAGGAGAAGGTTCTTATGGAAGAAAAAATATTGTATTCCTACGGGAACGGGAACTACGCGGGTGAAACCGCGTGACCTCCTCTAGTTTATTATAAAAAAATGTGAATTTACGTCAAATAAAGAATGGGTAACAGTAGTTTTATAGTTTACAGTAAGTAGACTCGTGACGAACCATGTCTCTTGTGATATCAGCAACTGTTGGAGTACCTATGGAAAGAATAAATTCATACAATAATTTGTTATTACAAAAGATGAAACACTATCAATCATGGATATCGTATCAATCAAATCAGCCTATGGCAGTCCACTTCTGGGCGTAGGCCTCTCCCAATTTACGCCACAACACACGGTCTTGCGCCTTCCGCATCCAGTCCCTGATATCGTATAAGTAAACTAAATTATATACGAAAAGTTTTGTACCATAGAGAAGTGGGTTCGTTATACAGGTATGCAGCACGCACTATCATAATTATATTTATCTACTCTGATACTATAATACAAAGATTATAAAATTGAAATCAATACTCTTATGACAAACATTACGCACAGGCCAAAAAAAAAGTTTTATTACGATACAGGTCTTGTATGGACACCTATATCATAATAAAACTTTTTAATCATTACGATACACCATAGACAACCTCCAGCTGGAAAAAGAAGTTTGAACCTCTACTTTAAAAAAAAATTGTTCGTCCGCAGCCTGAAAAAAAAAAAAGAAACACGCATGCGCAGTCGATGTGTGCGCCTTGGCGCCAATATTTTACATTTAAATTAAACAAAGTTTGGTTTTGTTTGTAACATAAATTAGTTTTTGTGTAAAAACATGTCTTAAAGCGAGGATAGTGGTAATTGTACACCACCAGACATTCTGGAAACTGCGTCAAACATGACCATGAACCTGTTACCGGCGAAATCAAGGAGCAACTATATATCACAAAATGAAATCCGGTATTATAGTATGACAGTAGATAAAGTAGTGTATGACACTGTACATAACTTGGTCTTATAACACTCGTGTGATACTATAAAAAAACTCGCCTACGGCTCGTTTTTTTAAAACACACTCGTGTTATAAGAACCCTTATTATGCAACAGTGTCATAAACTACTATTATTTATTTTTATGCTTCGCTCAGGATAGCGTAGGTAGGTGAGAAGGCAATAGCGGTAAAGTAGGGGGGACAAGCGCCCTCTACGTAACAAGGACTGAGTACTATACCGTAACGACCCATCATCACACACAGTCTAGGACTTTTTAGCTTATGTTTTCCACCTGGGGGCCGAGTCTGCTATTTTCTATCAAAAAGCCGGTCCAGTGTGATTCTATTACGATATTACAGCGATTGGTCCTAAATCTGCTAGTCGCGTAAATCTTGTCTATCGCCACTATAGAACGTCGATAGAATATAAATAGAATCGCAAAAGCAGAGACAAGGGCTTTATTTTGAATGAGCGTCAATAAGTAATGTTTTAAGTCTATTTAAAAAAAAATGCTAAGTCTAATTTGGCAGTCTCAGAGAAAATGATGATCACATGATGTTTATAAGAGCAATAAGTACTCTACCTGCTATTTGGAAAGTATATTCCAGCTCTGTGCGAAAGATATTAAGCATTCGTTGTACACCCGCCTGGCCACCAACTGTTAAGCCCCACAGAGCAGGGCGACCAACAAATACCTGCAAAACAAAAGAAAAGTAGATTAACTAAAGACTATCAAAATAAGTATGTACAATTTACAATCAGAAGATGCGTCGGTAAGGGGTGAACTGGCATTTCCACGATATCATATGGACGCTACGCTGGCAGTAGGGTACAAGTAGTACCACGTTTATAAGTTACACCGATGTACCTGCGCAGAAGTCTCATATTCGTCGGCGCAGTCGGTAGTGATACCGCCTGCGGCGCTGGAGGTCGTGGGATTGATTCCCACCGGAGACAAATATTTGTGTGACCCATAAATGATTGTCTCAAGAGTCTGGGTGTTTCTATGTATAATATGTATGTATTTAAAAGTATATAAGTATTAATATCCGTGGTCTGATACCCATAACCATTGCTCCATGCCCATAACACAAGCAGGTTATTCCTAGCTTACTTTGGGATCAGATAGCGTTGTGTGAGATGTCCGTGAATATTTATTTATTTATTCGAAACGAGGGAAAAAATCTTAACCAATCACAACCCTTCGCATAGACGCGCCAAACATGGCCCTTTTTTATTGGTTGCCGCCTGCGCGCCGTGTTCGATTCCCGCAGCAACTATAAAAACATGGAACGACCTGCCCGCACACGTGTTTCCCTCATCTTACAATACCGGGTTCTTCAAGAGGAGCGTGAAGAGGCACATCACAGGGCCGCCAACTTGAGGACCACTGACAGAAGTGGCCCCCAATCGGTAGATGCGCCACGGCTGTCCATCAGGCTGGTGGCGACGTCAATTTAGCGAGCTAAATATATAAAAAATAAAAAAAAGCATCGCGGTGCAATGAGCTACAATGAGCGAGATAGCACTACTCTCTGGATTTATTGCATTTTCAATCTTAACTTTACGCAATAAAGTCGGTGTTTCAACAGCGTTGGCAATCGTAAATAATCGGCGTTAGCTTGCTCTCTTCTGAGCAGGCGAATTTGGTCGATGCGACTTATAAACGTGGTTCACTTTTTTTTGTACCTAATTAATAAAAGAGTTTAAAGAAGCAGTTGTTAAAATAATGCTTCGATATAAAGAAAAGAATGCAAAAATGAGTAATGAAATAAGTAGTTACCATTCTAGCTCCAAGAGCTAAAGCTTTGTAAACATCAGTGCCAGTTAGTACACCGCCATCTAAATAAACTTCAACGTTGTAATCCTTTACTGCCTCCACAATTTCTGGTAATGCTTCAATCTGCAGAAATAGTTAAGAACGTTTTAACATTGCTCACACCACAGATTACATAGTATCTAATAAATATAGGTTCCACCCCCATACAAAAGTTAAAACTTCTACCTACGCAATGATAGCTTACGAAAACTTTGCAAAGTGTACACCTAGAAGTAAGAAATATATTTCTTACATGTCATTTGGCCCCAATTAAGCTTGTGCTATGAGATCTAGACAACTGATAGACATACATAGTAAAGTACAGACTATAAGTTTATACTTACATAGAAAATGTCCAAAGTACCTACATTAAAATTTTGTGAATCGATATTTGAACCGACTCGGGAATGAAACCCAGGAGACTTTGGCGCGGCGGCATTTGGTTACACTACCAAAGGCGCCACCAAGGCAGACAAAGAATTGAAGTAGTGAATTTATAAAATGAGTAGATATCAAAGGGAAATAAATTACCGACGCAGGTACTCCATCCAACTGCCTCGCTCCATGATTCGACACTAAAATTGCAGAACAACCAGCTTCTACAGCTTTCACAGCGTCATCTCCTCGCAATATACCTTTGGCGATGATCGGTAATTTCGTAATACTGCAGTAAGAAAAAAATATAAGTATAAAATAAAACCTCACCACCTATTCAATCAAATCAGCCTATACGCAGTCCACTGCTGGACGTAGGCCTCTCTTAAGTTACGCCACAGTACACGGTCCTGCGCCTTCCGCATCCAGTCAGTACTTGGTGGGAGGACCTCCCGCCAGATGGACCGCGACGACCTTTTTCAGGTCACCGGTCCATCCGGCGGGAAGTCCGGATCCCGCCAGATGGGGTTGATGGTACAGATGGTACACGTGGGGTGGGAAGTCGCGGTCTCCACTCCAGAACTCGTTTGCTCCACCGACCATCGGAACCACCACCTATTACGTAGGACAAAATATGCTAATGATGAGTTGTGGCCATATAATTTAGAATGCCTCTGACTACCACTTCGGGAATAAAGGTGATTTCTGAATTATCTAGTACACAGAAAAAGATGATCACTGAATTATTATTACTACAGAAAAAGATGATCACTGAATTACTATTTCTACTATGGTGGCAGACCATTCGGGCACTTAGGCTAATCTTCTATATGACTTCATTATTTACTCTGACTATACCGCTGTTCTGTAGAGGTAAAAGTATTTTTTTATAGATATTCAGCACGCCAAATTGACGTCGCCACCAGCCTGATGGAAAGCCGTGGCGCATTAGCGATTGGGGGCCACTTTTGACAGTGGTCCTCAAGTTGGCGGCCCTGTGATGTGCCTCTTCACGCTCCTCTTAAAGAACCCGGGATTGTAAGATGAAGGAAAAACGTGTGCGGGCAGGTCGTTCCAAGTTTTTACAGTTCGACAGAGGAACGATCTTTTGAAACGCTCAGTTCTGGCGAAGATTCTCTCCACTCTGTATGAGTGGTATCTCTGCCCGGCACGCGTTGTTCGGGATCTGAAAGGAGAACGTGGGATCAGGTTGAAGAGCTCTTCAGAACATTCGCCGTGATACATTCGGTAGAAAGCAGCCAAGGACGCCATGGTTCTTCGCCTTCTTCTAGTAAGTACCTCGCAGAGTCATCCCAAAGGTGAGAACAGTAGGTACTCGACGCAGGGACGAATCTGCGTCTTGTAGAATAAACATCTCTGATGTGGTGTGAAGTACCGCCTCACCTTATTTCGGACTCCAAGTTTACGCGAGGCCAGCCCAATACAACTCTCTATGTAGTTTTTGTGATTGAGCTCACGTCTATACCGAGGATCTCCAGGTTGTCCTTTAGTGGAACCGTAATGCTCTGAAGAGAGGGTAGAGGAAGGAATGGGGACTTCTTAGCTGTAAACGCACACGCCTGTGTTTTTCTGGCATTGAACTCGACCAGGTTGTCTGAACCCCATTGGGCAATGTGACCCAGCTCCCGGTCGAGATCCGCCACGAGTTGCCGTCTCTTCTCCACGTCACCACGCCCCTCCGCTGGACGGCCAGAATAGCTCCCATGTAGCGTACTATCATCTGCATAACAATGAATGCACCCAAGGGACAGCATGTCATTGATATGCAGAAGAAAGGGAGTTGGGGACAATACCGATCCCTGTGGTACTCCGGCATTTACCTGCCGTATACGTCGCCCGTGCAGGAAGCTGGCCAACCAGCGGCACAACTGAGGCGATAAACCATATGCCGACAGCTTGGAAAGAAGCGACGCCTGCCATACCCTCAGGGCCGTCTTAAGGCTATATAGCGCCAGGGTGCGAAGCTCAGACTGCGCCCCCACCCCCCAGTTAACCAAAAAACGCAATAATTTTTTGATGTTTCACTTCTTTTTCTCTAAGATCTGTAATCTATACCTACATATAATAAAATGATAAAAAAGTCAAAACTGTACATTGGAAATATAAAAAAAAAAATACTCGCTGGGTGTTCAACAAATAAGATACCGAAGCCGAAAATATAGTTAGAATTTTTTTTGTCTGTTTGTCGGTTTGTCTGTTTGTCTGTTTGCTTTGCTTTGTCCGGAAGGATCTCGAAAAGTACTCAATGGATTAGATTCAAATGTTGTACAAATATTAGCTAGGGGTAGGGTCTTAAAATAGGCTATATATTATCACGCTTTATATCCTAGGGGCTAAGCAGAGAGCAATCAAATTGACATTATAACATAATTTTCACGCGTACGAAGTCGCGGGCAACAGCTAGTCTATATATATAATGCTCCTGCTCCACCTGCGTAACATTAATGTTGATGTTCAACTACTCGATAATTAAGGCATTAAGAATGCGCTTTGGCTACATTAAGGTCACAACGGGTTTACTAATGTTTGCCACAATTTAATATGCCATACTGGTATTTGCCATAATTTCATTAGAAATAACGCTTCAGTTGCCATAATAGTGAAATGACATAAAATGACTTTCACTAATTCCATTGGTCATAATCGATCAAGAGTCATAATAATTTATGTAAATCAATAAATGTATTTGCCATTATTTTCGTTTTCAATAATGCCATTTTCCATAACTTTTATTCACCATAATATAAATAAAGATAATTTATACGACACAGATTTTTTATTCACAATTAAACCTAAAACTAAACCTCATAATGGCGTCTACTAACCAAGCTCGACGGAGCCCGGATTCGGGCACTGAGTCGGGGTGTTAAGAATAATTAATTTCGACCTCACAATATTATGTATTATTTTCATAATTATATCAAATTTTGATTATGTCAAGAGTCGATTATGAGATGTGTTACTTATGGAAACTAATTAGTATGATATTATGTTGTTATAGAAAGTCATTTTATGGCAAATAAAAGTTATCACTGTTGAGTTGTTAAGGCAAACATTATTACACAATATTATGATCGGGAATGATTATGGCAAACAATATTAGTGCAAATGAATTTATGGAAAACGAGAGAAAACCGTCACAACGCCGTTAGAGTGAATTAATTCAAGAAGTTACGCGTTAACACAAGATGGAGGTTGAACCTAATCACACAATGGGGGTTTAAGGTGACTAGTTTAGAAAAAGACGAAACCCCCCAAATGAAGGCGTTTTTTGTCTACCTATGCAAACGGAAAATAATAGCCAGAAATAGATTTTTAATCTTAAACGCACATCCTAAAAAGTCCTAGAAAGTCCAAATTTGGCAAATAAGTTCCTTGTATGGTCTAGGGATCCACTAAGAAAGGATTTTTAAAAATTCCACAATTAAGGTAGCAAAAATTAGGTACCATTTACGGGAACACCCAAAAATTCCGAAATATGTTTTTCCGAATTTCAATATTCCGATGTTCAAAATTCCGAAGATTATAATTCCTAAGAAACAAAGCTCCGAATAGTCAAAAGGACGATATTCATTTATCCGAAAGTCATAAGTTCGAATTTTTATTTTTCCTAATTTCATTAGTACGAATAATCAAAAGACCGGACTGTTATTTTCCCGAAAAACATTATTCAGAATTTCAAATATCCGAAAATGTACTGTTTAAGTTTTTTTAATAAAGTACGGTCAAGTCTAACTACCAAAGATATTATTTCCAAGTGAGTGGAAGGCAAACGACAAAACAAAAAAATAACCACGATGGCTAAGGCCGGAGCTCCGCTCCGCTTCGCTTTCGCCTTAGCCTTCTAACCTAACCTATCCGAGTCGAGGCGTTAACCAAAATAATATATAAATGGTATGGTTAACACATAATAATAAGTAAATGGATAACACCCCGACTCAGAGTACCCCGAGTATTTTTTTTTGTTTTGTCGTTTGACTTCCACTGACTTGGAAATAATATTTTCGGTAGTTAGACTTGACTATACTTTAATAAAAAAACGGGTGGAATCGGGAACATAAATAATCGTCTTTAATGATAAGTTTTCGGGTTAAAACAGGAACGGGTGGAAACGACATTCACCCTTCGTATTTATGATATTTCGGATTTTTGATAATCGGAGTTCGTATTTATAATATGGCGGATTTTTAATGATTCGGAATTCAACGGTTCGGTTTCTTGAAATTCGGCATTCTGACAGTCGGAATTGTAAACATTCGGAATTTTAAAATTATGACTTTTAATAAAAAGGATTTATGAAATATCGGATTTTTGACTTTCGGGATTTCGAATCATTCGGACTTATGAAATTCGGAATTATGAAATTCGTGATTGTGACTTTCGGAATTAAGTTTTTCGTATTAATGTAGTGTAGGTACCCACAATTTACACCCTAAAAACCTAATAATAGAGGCCATTTCGCTTAAAGTGCGGGCGCCAGGCGCCTATGTCAAAGGGCGCATCAAACGTCTTTGGAATGGAGATATTGCCGTATGCGTCTAATTTGGTGTGGCACTTCCATGCCAGAAATTAAGTTCAAGGAACGGGACGTCAGGCGGGAGCTTCAATCCCTGGATATTCATAAGTCGAGTGGGCCGGACGGCATTCCCGCGGTGGTACTTAAGCGGTGTGGTCCGGAGTTGTGTCCGGTACTTACACGTCTTTTCGCGCTTTCATACTCCATGAAGCAAGTCCCGGCGTCGTGGAAGATCGCGCACGTGCATCCTGTGCCCAAGAAGGGTGACAGTACCGACCCGGCCAATTATAGGCCTATAGCCGTCACCTCCCTTTTATCTAAGGTGATGGAGCGTGTGATTAATACACAGCTTCTGAGGTACCTTGAGGAACATGACCTGCTCAGTGACCGGCAGTACGGTTTCCGTCACGGTCGCTCGACGGGCGATCTTCTCGTGTACCTCACACACCGCTGGGCGGCGGCTATGGAGAGTAAGGGTGAGGCTCTAGCAGCGAGCCTCGACATCTCGAAAGCCTTTGACCGGGTCTGGCACCGTGGTCTTCTTACGAAATTGGCCTCCAATGGACTGCCCGAGAGTTTATGCGGATGGGTGTCCAGCTTTCTGGCCGGTAGAAGCATCAGGGCCGTCGTCGACGGCAGCTGTTTTGACTGCATGGCCATAAACGCTGGAGTACCACAAGGCTCAGTGTTGTCCCCTACTTTGTTTCTGCTGCATATCAATGACATGTTGTCTATTGACGGCATTCATAGTTATGCGGACGACAGTACGGGCGACACTTATTACACGGGCCGCCCCGGTATCTCTCGGGTTGCAGTGGAAGAAAGTCGTGAACAACTTGTGTCTGAAGTCGAGGCTACTCTCAATAGAGTGTCCGATTGAGTTCGACAAAATCTTGTCCAATTCAACCCTACCAAGACACAAGTTTGTGTTTTCACCGCAAAAAAGACCCCATTCACTGTGGCGCCACAATTTCAGGGCACATCTCTCACC
Source organism: Miltochrista miniata (assembly GCA_933228765.1). NCBI lineage: Eukaryota > Metazoa > Arthropoda > Insecta > Lepidoptera > Erebidae > Miltochrista > Miltochrista miniata. The sequence goes on along the minus strand of OW121749.1, from coordinate 17,361,806 downwards.
ATCTCTGAAAGTATAGGGATCCTTGGTGTTGACATCTCCAGTGATGTGCAGTTCCGCAGTCACTTGGAGGGCAAGGCCAAGCTGGCGTCCAGGAAGCTCGGAGTGCTCAGAAGGGCGCGGCGGTACTTTACTGCGGCGCAAGCACTGCTTCTCTATAAGTCGCAAGTGCGTCCGCATAATATGCGGACGCACTTGCGACTTATTATGGAGTACTGCTGTCACCTCTGGGCGGGGGCACCCGAATACCAGCTTCGTCCATTTGACTCAGTGCAAAGGCGAGCTATGAGAGTTGTCAACGATCCCATACTTGCAGGTGGTGTGGAACCTCTTAGTGACAGAAGGGACTTTGCTTCTCTGTGTGTGTTCTACCGCCTGTACGGTTTGTGCTCTGAAGAATTGTTTGATATGATGCCTACGGCTACATTCTATCATCGCACCGCTCGCCATAGACAGGGTATTCATCCTCACACGTTGCGTCCTGAGCGCTCGAGCACGGTGAGATCTGGTAGAGGCTTTCTTCCGCGTACGCTTAGGTTGTGGAATGATCTCCCTGCTTCGGTTTTCCCAAACGCCTACACTAAGGGGTTCTTCAAAAAGGGACTTAGAAGGTTTTTAAAGAGTCGGCAGCGCGATTGTGGCGCCTCTGGTGTTGCAAACGTCCATAGGCTGCGGTGACCACCGGTACATCTGGTGGGGCCGTATGCTTGTCTGCCACTCGAGTGGTATAAAAAAAAAAAAATATTCTAAAGAGGAAAGATTTGACTGTTTATTTGTTCGTTTGTATTGAATAGGTTCCGGAACTACTGGACCGATTTGAAAAATTCTTTCACTGTTGGGAAGCTACACTCTTTGCGGTGAACATAGGTTATTTTTTTTTAATTCCCGTATTCCCACGGAAACAGGAACTACGTGGGTGAAACCGCGTGACGTCCGCTAGTGTTAAATAAATTTAATTGTTATGTATATCGAAACAAGAGCTATATTACCTTGCATATCGTGAGCGGTATGACACGTGCCGAAAGGCAAAAGTGACAATAATACAATGGTAATTTAATATGGGTGATGCCTATATTTATATGCATGTAGTTTACGAAACAGGGGAATGGCGTTAATATTGTACTTATGAGTTAAAGTTTAATTAGGTAAGGAAATATCGAAATGTTTAGAGCTCGGCCTGCGCCCCCTCGGGCTCGGCGCCCGAGTGCAGCCGCGCCTCTGAACCCCCGGTTAAGACGGCCCTGTACCCTATCAAAGGCTTTAGCGATGTCTAGGCCAATAGCCAGAGATTCGCCGTGCCTCTTTATAGCCTCACCCCAGGTGTGTGTTATGTACGCCTGGAGGTCACCCGTTGATCGGTTCGGCCTAAAGCCATATTGACGATCGCTAATTAACGAGTGATCCTCCAGGTAGCGCATGAGCTGTTTGTTGATAATTAGCTCGAACACCTTGCAGATGCAGAGAGAGATGCAGATGCAGATGGGGGATAGTTGGCCGGATCCGACCGATCCCCCTTCTTGGGGATCGGCTGGATGTTCGCCTCCTTCCAAGCCTCCGGCACTTCTCCCGACGAATAGGAATGGCGATACAGGCGTGTTAGCGTTGAAGATAATTCAGCTGCACACTTCTTTAGCACCACTGCCGGAATGCCATCAGGACCACTGGCTTTCTGCGTGTCGAGTGACCGTAGCACCACTCGTACATCGCACTGCCGGAATACAATATCCGGCATCGTGGTTCCACAGTCGGCGATAGTGGGAGGTTGCTTGCCACAGTCATCGACCCGGGAATTAAAAGAGATTAGCCAGCATTTCTGCTTTCTCTTGGGCCTTAAGCCAGAGATCCGTCAGGATAGCGTAGCGGCGAGGGCTTGCAAAAGTTGGCCTGCACGGCTTTGGCCAGTTGCCAATATCCACGGCTGCCCGTAGGATGTGATGTGAGCTCCTGACCAAGCTGCGTGGCGCGCTGGGCGTCTGCTCTATTGAAGGCCCTCTTACTGGACCTAGTGGCTCTGTTGTACGCTGCTTTGAGGCGGGCCACATTCGGGTCGCGCAGCTCGAGCCCTGATCCAGGCGCGGTAAGCCGCCTGTTTTTGTTGAACAGCTACGGCGCACTCACGCCCGAACCAGGGGCGGGCTTTGCGGATGCTGGCGACATTAGTGTATGGAATGTAGTATTCCATACCTAATGTAATCTCACCAGCAACCGCAGAGGCGCTTTCCGATGAAGCCCTCCCTGCAAAGCAGCGCTGACTCTACGGGACGGCTGCAAAGTATTCTCGTAGTCCGTCCCAGTCTGCTGACGAGTAGTGCCATAATCGCCGCGTCACCTCTGCTGCCCTTGCAGGAGATGACACCTGCAGGCGGGCACGCACAACACAGTGGTCGAATTGACCCAGTGGGGTGCTAACCGACACACTGTACTGTGCTGGATAACTCGGCAGCAGTAAGTCCAGCAGGGCGGGTTCATGGTCTGACCTGTCCGGTATGCGCGTAATCCCGCGTGCCACCTGGGTCAGACCATGGGAGAGAGCAAACGCGTGGGCGGCCCGTTCCGCCGGATCGGTCCTGCGGGACCCCAGCCACTCAGTGTGGTGACCGTTGAAGTCCCCCAGAAAAACCAATTCAGCGTTCGGGAACCGCACCTGCGCGTCATCAGCCCCCTCGCTGAGGTGCTGATACAGCCTCGTTATCGCAGCTGTCCCTGTGTGGAATCGATAGACACACACGTAGATCTGACTCATGGAGCCGTGATCTACGTGCAGCTAAAGGACGGAGAAGGAAGGGTTCTCAAGGCAGCGCAGCCGGCGACAGCAAACATCCGCCCTAACGAACGCGCACACCCCGGCTTTATCTCGAAATTGTTCCTCGATGATATAGTCAGGCGGCGTATTTGCGTCTCCGTTAGGAACATCACAGCTGGCCGTGCCGTCTCCAGATGGTGATGGACGACTTTGAGGTTGGCATGGGGTCCGCGGATGTTAGTGAACTTTACCTCAAACAGTACGTTACTGGGAGTAGTACCGGCCGCTGTGGTACCTTGTTTTCTTTTTTGCACTGCCATGATTGTTCAGAAATGAAGGGAGACGTGAAGACGGAGCGACATTTGCTGCAGCAGTGAGTGACAAGGCGTAGGGGCTAGCTTCATCTATGACTGTGTGGTGAGACTGAAGCCGACCCGCCGGACGGAAGGGCCCCCGTACCCCCCCCCCCCTCCCCCCGAGTGTGGTCGCCGGGTCCCGGTCCGGTCACCATCCGGCACGACGAACCACATCGGGATTATGCGCGGCCTGGTGGGGCAGCCTCCCAGGGTGGTTAGTCCCAGTTGGGCCCGTATAGTATGCCGCGGGCGGCCAGCGGCAAAACCGTTTCTACGGGTCTCCCTGGCCGGCGTGTCGACCCCCGTCAGCCACACTAGAATCCGCTTAGCGCCTAATGGTCCCCCCTTGCTGCATCAAACATCGCCCCGGGCCCGGCTGTGCAGCTGCTGAACCCCGAACGCAACCCAAACGGGGCTGGGTTACTTGGGGGGCTTTTTACAGCTGCACGGTGGTACGCCCCCGGACCAACACTGTACCACCTGGCACCCACATGGGAGCCTAAGCTACCTTATTGGTACCTTAATATGCGGAGCCTCGTCAGTTGTACAGCAGGTGCACCGCGAGCAGGTGAGGTCGCTTGGGCCCCTGAATCTTGGTGGTAGTGGGGCCCTTTACACCCAAAAATATTAATAGGTAAGTACCTAAATAATTATAACGTAATTTACCTTTTAAGCCATTTGATATCGTTCCACGTGAGAGATTTATCAAACAAGTTTTCCACGTATTTATTCAAACCACTACCGCTACCTGTGCTTTGAATCTTGGTTGAAAGGTAGCCGTCGAAATTAGCGAATCTGCAAAAAAATATGTCTGTCAGTTAAGTAATATCTAATTTTATAAATGCGAAAGTAGCTCTCTCTGTCTGTCTGTTACGTTTTCACGCCTAAATCTCTAAACAGATTTTGATGAAAGGTATAGTCGGTATAGAGATAGTTTGAGTCCAAGGGAAGGACATAGGCTACTTTTTAACTGACTGTGCAAAAGGAGGGTATTGATTTTACGCATTAATGACTCCTACGCGGATTAAGCCGGGGGAACAGCTAGTAAATATGTTATTTCAAAATCAACCGAGTCCCATTGTCAGGCCTTGGAATCCCACTGTAAGATCGAAGGAAGTACCTAGGTAAACTGACACAAGTAGGCTGACCTAGGTGATACGGACGTCGGACAATAACTAAAAGTGAAATGTAAGCGTTTGCGTTTGGTATGCTTTTGTCTACTTCTTCGAGGATTAAGGCGTGACTATTAAATAAATATTCACGTACATTTCGCACAACGCTATCTGATCCCAAAGTAAGCTAGGAATAACCTGCTTGTATTATGGGTATCAGACCACGGATATGAATACATATATACTTTTAAATACATACCTACTTACATATCATAGAAGCACCCAGACTCTTGAGACACATTTATGGGTCACACAAATTTTTGACTCCGGTGGGAATCGAACCCACGACCTCGTATCCGCAGTCGCACATTTCGACCTATATATAATAGACCAACGAGGCAGTCATAATTATATTGTATTGTACTATTGTATGAAATGTCTCTCAAAAATGTCCGTAGATGATTGATTAGGTACCTTATGTATTTTTTTTGCATCCAAACCATCCGCTCGGGGTGCACTTACACATTAATGGTAGGTACTAATTGTAGGTATACGTTAGCGGAACCCGCTAATCCGAACTTAGGTCTGTATGCCAACTCGAAACAAAACAGTTCATCTTACCTAAGATGCGGCGGCAAAGTAAATTTGTTTTTCACGTCTGCCATGCGTATGCCGAATAACGGTGTATCAACTGTAAGAGCTATTGCTTTAAAGCCCGCTTTTTCAGCTCTTAGAACCAAGTTTCTTGTAACTTCCCTGCAAAATAATATATCCGTCAGTCCCGGGTTTGTAAATTCTATTTCAATTTAAAAAAATCGTTTAATATTATATTTCTACCTGTCGTTATAGATATAAAGTTGGAACCATTTGATGGCTGTTGGGGCTACTTCAGCTACTTCTTCAATGGAGCTCGTGGCTATCGTGCTGAGAGTGAAAATAGTACCTTCCTCTTGAGCAGCTAAAACGAACAATGTTGATTGCACTATTTAGCTGGAGTTAAGGAATTTCGATTACGGTGTAATGTTTTTGGTCATGGTCCTGGATAAGAAAGTCATGAAGAGGGAAGTGCGGGTTGACAAGACATCGTGAGTAAGAGAGACCTCCTGAGTCAAAGCGTTGCGTTTACTCAGGAGGGATCAGTTTAACTTATCTCTCCTGAGGCAGGCGCGCGCCGCGGCCGTAGCGGTGGCTAGGAAAGATGTCATAGTTTTCTCAATAGTGCTGAAAATAAAAATTACGCATCACAGCCATTTTCCATTAAAATACAAAACACCCGGGTTTATTGTATGTCAGTGGTCAAAGCAGTCAATTAAAATGGAGGGATTTCTCATCCCGAACGAGTATGTTATTAACTTACGTTACCTACCTACTTGGTAGGTAGAGCACAACCAGTTCCCCAGCTGTCTTTTGACTACCTTTTTATGGGCGGGGTGCGGACATTTTTGTACGATATGTAAAATATAGTGTGCAGAACAAAATGAAATAAATAATTACCTCTTGCATTAGCTAATTCCCCATCAGGATGAGCCATACGCTGCATAGCCGTTGGTGATATTCCCACTGGCATAGATACATCACTTCCCAAAACCGTGGTCGAAAGATTGCAATTCTCTACTCCTATTAAAGATTTTGGGCGAATTCGTAACCTGCAACGAAATAAGGTTACAAATTAAAACGGATATCAACATCAGCATGTGTGCTTCTGCTCGTTGATAAAAAATAAATACGTAAATTGTACTGACCTCTGGAAAGCCAATCTGTTTTCTGCTAGAGTTTGTTCATCAGTGGCGCCACTCTTGTAATAATCCCGAGCAGCCTTCGGTAACAATGCAAGGGCAGCTTGCTCTATTTCTTTCACACTTACATATTTCTCCATGGCAGGTTTAATAACTTAAACCTCTTGTACTTTGAAAGTTGACCAGTACTATATACCTAACACACTGATACTGTTGTTTATCTTAAACGTTGCTTACTTATATAAATGGAAGTAAATGATAACAGGCAGCTATCTCATTATAATCGTATTAAGGGCATAGGTCATTTATAAACTAACAACTTATTAACTAGCTGAACTATGCAACTTCGTTTACGTTGTTGGTCGGTTTTTCTGTTCTATAAATATGTATGTACTAGCTGACCCGCGCAACTTCGTTTGCGTCTCATAAGAGAGAGAGAGAGAGACGAGAGAAAGGGCGCTATTATTTTGATATCATGTTTCCCGTCATTTACCCCCGTTGCGTTTACTCTCTTCGCATCGTTACTATTTATTACTTTAGAAATAATTAACGTTTCTGTGATAGAAAACCTCCCAAAAACGCGAGATAGCACCCAAACCCACTTAGGTGAGGCCATAGTGGTAGCCGTAGGTCTGTTGGAAGTTCTGGGTTGACTACCGAGGGCTTACCTGGGGCTCCCAACCGCTGGCTGTTAAGCAGGATACGTGTGGTTTTTAGTCTTTAAGAGTCCGGCATAACATATAATATGTAGGAATTTCCTCACTTTAAACAAATGTAACTATGAGCGAACCTTAAAAGATAAATAAATAAATAGGTATTGTGTTTTAGAACTTTTTAAGAGGAACAATTTTGTAATAAATTATTTTTATGTAAGTTCAACCATTTACGCCGAGGCGCAACGGATACTCTAACGTAAATGTTTTCCGTTTTCGAAACCTTTCTCATTGCTGCACCGCTCCCATTAATCTTAGCATTATGTTATGTAGCCTTAAGCCACTCTCAATAGATGTACCTACTTACTATCGAACAGTTAAAGAGTTTTTGAAACAGTACCAGTAGTTTCAGTAAGGCTTGCCTTGGTATGATATGATCATGGTCCCTTTGCAGCGTGTGTCCAGTACCAGCTACACTTCCGACGTTTGATCTGTTGGTGGATATGGGTCTCACTGCAGCGTTCCAATAGGCTTACGTTGGTGATTTTCTCGGGCCCGCATATACCGAGGATACGTTGGAGGCAGCGGATGACGAAGACTTGTAGCTGGTAGCTGGTGCGAAATGTCTTTAGTGACCTTCTGTGTCTCGCATCCGTATAGCAGTTAGCATTACAGTTTTAACGTTTACTTTGTTTTGAGTTTCACTCTTCGAGTTCATTTTCGCGACTGCCTATGGGGCGCAGCTGTGTGAAGGTTGTCCTAGCCTAGGCGGATCTCGAAATGATGTAGGGTACTCTTCTATCCCATCAGTTTCTAACACGACACTCCCGAGGTACGTGAATTAGTGCCTCCACCACATCTCCTGCGTCTGTCGATTTTATTTTCAGTCCAGCCATTCGCTGCCTCATCCTACACGTTGTCCTGCAGACATGCATGACGGCGCGGCCTGGAGGATTTAAATGACGCCGATGACCTGTGCCTGCTGAGACACAGGTCATCGGTGTCATTTAAATGATCCAGGATATCAGGATAGTCCCCATTTTATGCCGCGCCGCTTGTTCTTTGCGGTATTCAGCATTATACCATCTATTTTCTATGAATGGTTGTTAACTATCCTGTTATCTTCATAACGATCCTCTAAGGTAGGTACAGTATGTATTTTCAAAAGAGTTTGTGAACTCTATGTTTAATTTCTTTTTCAGAATATTGATGACATTTGATTGATGTCATTTTATACACGACGTCTACTACATTGATACATGTAATAAAATTCTAACACACACAGTGTTTGTATGTAAATTGTTTATACTGAGGAAAATTCTATACTGAGGAATATCTTTAATCATTAAGCTCTAATTTGATTAAGCAAACAGGGCAGATTCACATGCTACTTGATGAGTATGATTAATAAATACCTCTAATTTCATAGAACTTATGTGACGTAGACAAAGTTGCGAGGGTCAGCTAGTTAAAAGATAAAACAATATGAAACAATATGTTTCTTCTTACCTACTTAAAAACTATTTTTACGAATTTTATGGTATTAATAGACATTCTTTGAAATGTGCATTTATGGTATTGTTGTGACTTTTATGACACGTAAAGTACATAGGCATGAGATAGATGGCGCTCGCGGCTACGTCAGCGTGAAATTTTACTTTCCGCTTCCCATGGGAACGCACTCTCGGGATAAAAAGTAGCCTATATGTTATTCCAGACTATAATATATCTCTGTACCAAATTTCAGCCCGATTCGTTCAGCCGTTTGAGCGTGAAAGAATAACAAACATCCACACTCACAAACATTCGCATTTATAATATTAGTAAGATAACACAAAATTATAAACTTTTCTCTTGGATCTGTCCACCTATTGCTAAAAAAGTCCATTAAAATCCGTGGAGTAGTTAGTAGATATTAGGGGTAAAAGATCTAAGAGAAAAGACGTTGCCGAATTTTCTTATAAATGCATAGGTATTAGCTCTCTTAACGCGCATTATTTATTAGAATTTCACGAAACTTAGTTAAAATGACGAAGATTATTTATTTTCCACTGCCTTGCAGGTGCAGTTTTCGTGTTTACTAGATAGGTATTATATGCGACTGCTGTGTTGAGGTCACGGGTTTGAATCGGGTTGTTTCGGAGTTTGAATGCTTTCTACATAGATATAATATTTCTTTCAGGTGTAAGTGCTTTTCAAATTTCAAGAGAGCTCTGAACCGTCCAGATGTATTTATAAAAAATCCTTTTAGTAGATCTCCGCGTCACAAAAGAAAACTTGTTTCTATATTTTCTTTACGTCTACTGAGTTAGTAGCGTCATGATCTGTTTAAAAGCATCTAACGTTGAAATCGACGATGGTCTTTATCTTTTCTTTTATCTTAATTGGACCACCATAGCGACAAATCCACCTGTACCTACTTGATACTTTCGCGACAGTTTCAGCACTGAATCTTTAATGGGTGTAGCTTCAGGCCAGATAGTACAATGATCGATTAGTTTTGAAACAATACCTATACCTAATTATCTATTGTTTGTATAATCGATCATTGTTTAAGACCAAGACACGATCAAGGATTTATTAAATTTTCATTTAGGACCATTAGGCGACATGCTTGCGCAAAGCGACCTAGGTACCTATTTAGGAATAAGTGCCAGTGATAAAAACATTACCCGTGGTATCTCTAATTTTGTGGTTCTACCACAGACAGGGCGGTAACTCCATACAAATGATTCGTTTTCAAGTCACCTACACTAAAAAAACATGCTATGTTCGTACAGAGCTTGAACGTGTGTGTGATCAATCAATCAATCAATACATATAATAAAATCGTAACAGGTCGCTGTCTGTACATGGAAGATAAATAAGAAAAAATATTATAGGGGGGCTTTATGAACGCAATAGAACCCAAAACAATGATTTTTAGAACTTTTGTCTGTTTGTCTGTATGTCTGTATGTCTGTATATCTGTTTGTCTGTACGGTTGTGCACGCTAATCTCAGTAACCGCTCAACCGATTGCAATGCGGTTTTTTTTATTGTGTTGAGGTTTGCTCCAGTTAACATTTAGCGTTTGTTTTATGTAAATCGGTTTAGAAATAAAAGAGTTATAACACTTTTAAGAATCAGATATTTTGAAAATTTTAATTGTAGGGGTTTCTTTGAATGTGAGTGAACCTAAACTGGCGTGTTGGCTTAATCATAAAAGCCGCCTTCGGCGCGGACTGAATTGTTTAAAAATAGTCTTAATCATTAAGCTCTTTTATGATTAAGCAAACAAGGCAGTTTCAGACGCTGACTTGATGACTGAGATGAAGAAATACCTTTCCTTTCGTACACCTTATGTGACGTAAACGAAGTTGCGGGCTCGGGTTAAGCAAATGACATGAAGCTGCTATAGCTATAGATAATTTAAGCTATAGATAATTTGGATTTGATGTTTACCTATAGCTTCATGGCAAATGATCCCTCACGACACGACTGATTATAAAATAAAAAAATTATTAAGTGATCAAGTCCATTGTTTTTATTACCGACCCATAGGAAAGGCTATGAAGCTATTTACCGATTTTTATGAACCTATTATCGACTGTTAAAAACAAGAAGAATGTATAGGCAGGTATTTTGTTTAATTATGAAGAAACACATTATGGTGTTTTTGCAGAAAATCATGTAGGTTTGCTCTGAGTCCTTTCATACCACCTTTCATACACTTTCATATTATACTTCATAGGAAAAGTCACTTAGGTACTCTGGTCCATGCTATTTGACTAAGACATTATGTTGTAAAAGAGCTTTTATGGTTTTTTTATCTTCAAAATATTGTTTGGATAATAAGCTAATATTTCATTAAACTAGTGTTATGTTGCATAAACGACCAGGATTTGTATAGAATCGGCAATAGCTTCCCGTACTTGCTATCACCGACTCATATAGATCGGTAATAGTCGATATAATACATAATTACGAAATTGTATGGCCGACTCATAAAAAGTAGATTATATGTATTTATTTGATTTTTGTAGCCATAGCAGAGATTTTAAATAAATAGTGTTGCAAATAATATTAATTAATACAAACATTGTAATGCAATAAAAAGTAATTTTATAATGCTCCTTTATAATGACAATGAATGATTAAAGTTGTATTTCATAGTTAACAAAAAACGATTAAATAAGAAAACTAGACCAAATAGTATAGATCGGTAATTGTGTGTCTGAAAGGCTGACTGTATTAGATTCAGATGTCATATTAAAATAATTGCTTTATTGTCACATATCGACGAGAAAGAGGTAAAACAAAATTTAATATGCATCGCAATCACCGGCCCATGAGTCGGCAATAGCTGCTACTATTAAAATAATTGAAGGTATTACCGCTTTAATTAAATGTGAAGTTTTATAATATTTAATTAATCAAACTTAATGAAATACTGTAAGAAATTAAGACCTCACATCTAAATGAACACATTCAATAATACAGAACAATCATAGGTTTCATACAATTTTTTAAAAACTGTTAAACGAAGTTTTGGTGTGCTTATCTGTGAGATTAAGGATTTGTACCACACGATCGGCAAGTTTACTATCGTCATAGAAACAAACGAATTTCGTCTCTTTCCCGGATTGCCACGCACGCTAACGTAAGTATTTGCGACACTCAATGAACAAATGTGCGTATTTCGTCAAATGTCTCTAGCATAAACTGTTCCAGTAACGTAAAAATTGCAGGTTAATGAAATGGATCGGTAATACCTGCGAATTTTCGATGGGTCGTTAATAGCTGCGTTTACCTTATTTCCGTTTCTAGTACCTAATTGTTGCTATGGCGGTGACAGAAATGCATCTTATAATATTTAGGAACAACCCGTATGAACGCGATCATGCATATTTGACGACCTTACTTACGTCAAATATGAATGATGTACTGGATCGCTTGGTGGTACCAAAAATAATAGGCAACTCCCTGCCCTCACTGACCAAGCGTCCCTACCCCGGCCAGTCCCGCGCAACAGCTGTCATATAGTTGACAGGTCGTGTCGTGAGGGATCATTTGCCATGAAGCTATAGGTAAACATCAAATCCAAATTATCTATAGCTTAAATTATCTATAGCTATAGCAGCTTCATGTCATTTGCTTAACCCGAGCCCGCAACTTCGTTTACGTCACATAAGGTGTACGAAAGGAAAGGTATTTCTTCATCTCAGTCATCAAGTCAGCGTCTGAAACTGCCTTGTTTGCTTAATCATAAAAGAGCTTAATGATTAAGACTATTTTTAAACAATTCAGTCCGCGCCGAAGGCGGCTTTTATGATTAAGCCAACACGCCAGTTTAGGTTCACTCACATTCAAAGAAACCCCTACAATTAAAATTTTCAAAATATCTGATTCTTAAAAGTGTTATAACTCTTTTATTTCTAAACCGATTTACATAAAACAAACGCTAAATGTTAACTGGAGCAAACCTCAACACAATAAAAAACCGCATTGCAATCGGTTGAGCGGTTACTGAGATTAGCGTGCACAACCGTACAGACAAACAGCTGTCTGTCTCTGTCTCGCTCTCTCATAGAAAGCAAGCCAGTTATTTTCGTTTCGTCGTTTGTTGTTTTTGTTTTTATTTTTGTTTATTTTTACTTTTACTTACACTAATTATCGAAAGGAACTTCGTTCCATCCGGGTGTCCCTTGACACCTCTCAATTTTTTTTTTCATTGTACCACAGTAGGTATTTTCACTTTGTATATTAATGCTGTGTCCGTATGAATTGAGGGGCCTGAGGATTAAGGGTGCTTTCAAATTAGAGGCGCGAGGAAGCGCCGCAATGGCGCCACCACCAGTTTTCATACAATATTTAGAAGCGCCGTTGCAGCGCCACTGACGCGACACTGACGCGCCACAACTGCGCTTCAAAAAATTGTTTGAAAACTAGTGGTGGCGCGTCCAGCGCACCACTGCGGCGCTTCCTCGCCCCTCTAATTTGAAGGTGCCTATAAGGATGCTTTTGTTTCGTGCCTCGCTCGAGAACCTAAACAATTACCCAAAAATCAAGAGAAGTGCGAGTCGGAACCGCGTAAGTATGAAGGGCTTTTTTTTTACGTGAGGGAAAATCCTCAGAGAATGTTATGCCGGACTCTTACCGACTGAAAAACCTCACGTAACGCCTAACAGCCTGTGGTTGGGTGTCCCGGGTAAGCCCTCGGAAGGATGTCCCGGGACTCACAACAGACCTACGGCCGCCACTGCAGCCTCGCCCAGGGGGTGGTTCGGGTGCTATCCCGCGTCTATGGGGGGTTTCGGGTGTGATCCCGCTTCTAAGGGGGGGCGTGCGTGAGTTGCTCACGTCACGCTGCCGTCATGGGCCTGCTTCTGTAAGGACGGTGAGCCGCCCTCTCACCGTCCTCGGGCTCCCGGTCATGGTGGCCGATAGTCCTCGGCGAAGATACGTCGGCGGCGCCCAGGCCGCCGACTGCGGAACTCGGGTGGGAGAGTTTTCTCCCGTACCCCTCCCGCCGCCTCCTTCACGAGCATGACCTGCTCGCAGAAGGAGGCGGCGCAGACCCACTTACTCCCGCTGGAGAGCATGGCTCGCACCATAGTCTCGAGCGAGAGAGTGTCCACGCCCAGACCCACTACGAGGACCTGGCGTTGTTGCGCCCACGCCCGCGTATGAAGGGCTTCGTACCAAAAATCTGTAAAGAACCACGTTTATTTATGGGAACCCTCTTTAAATATTAGATACTTAAGGTAAATGCAGGTATTACCGACCCTGTTAAGACAATTTTAAAATTGATGATAGTTATTAAGAATGGTGATTGAGTTCACACCCAATGTTTTGATTTTATATGAAACTTTAGTTTGTCTAGTTTATGTTTAAAGCTCTAATTTGCCCTTAATCAAGTATCTAATATTTAAAGAGGGTTCCCATAAATAAACGTGGTTCTTTACAGATTTTTGGTACGAAGCCCTTCATACGCGGGCGTGGGCGCAACAACGCCAGGTCCTCGTAGTGGGTCTGGGCGTGGACACTCTCTCGCTCGAGACTATGGTGCGAGCCATGCTCTCCAGCGGGAGTAAGTGGGTCTGCGCCGCCTCCTTCTGCGAGCAGGTCATGCTCGTGAAGGAGGCGGCGGGAGGGGTACGGGAGAGAACTCTCCCACCCGAGTTCCGCAGTCGGCGGCCTGGGCGCCGCCGACGTATCTTCGCCGAGGTCTATCGGCCACCATGACCGGGAGCCCGAGGACGGTGAGAGGGCGGTTCAAAGTCCTTACAGAAGCAGGCCCATGACGGCAGCGTGACGTGAGCAACTCACGCACGCCCCCCCTTAGAAGTGGGATCACACCCGAAACCCCCCATAGACGCGGGATAGCACCCGAACCACCCCCTGGGCGAGGCTGCAGTGGCGGCCGTAGGTCTGTTGTGAGTCCCGGGACATCCTTCCGAGGGCTTACCCGGGACACCCAACCACAGGCTGTTAGGCGTTACGTGAGGTTTTTCAGTCGGTAAGAGTCCGGCATAACATTCTCTGAGGATTTTCCCTCACGTAAAAAAAAAAGCCCTTCATACTTACGCGGTTCCGACTCGCACTTCTCTTGATTTTTGGGTAATTGTTTAGGTTCTCGAGCGAGGCACGAAACAAAAGCATCCTTATAGGCACCTTCAAATTAGAGGGGCGAGGAAGCGCCGCAGTGGTGCGCTGGACGCGCCACCACTAGTTTTCAAACAATTTTTTGAAGCGCAGTTGTGGCGCGTCAGTGTCGCGTCAGTGGCGCTGCAACGGCGCTTCTAAATATTGTATGAAAACTGGTGGTGGCGCCATTGCGGCGCTTCCTCGCGCCTCTAATTTGAAAGCACCCTTAATCCTCAGGCCCCTCAATTCATACGGACACAGCATTAATATACAAAGTGAAAATACCTACTGTGGTACAATGAAAAAAAAAATTGAGAGGTGTCAAGGGACACCCGGATGGAACGAAGTTCCTTTCGATAATTAGTGTAAGTAAAAGTAAAAATAAACAAAAATAAAAACAAAAACAACAAACGACGAAACGAAAATAACTGGCTTGCTTTCTATGAGAGAGCGAGACAGAGACAGACAGAGAAACACGCGCGATTGGTCCAAAAAAGTGTCGAAAATGTCGGTCTTATTTTTTTCCGTCTAGCCCCCTTTCGCAACGCGCGTTATGGAACTTCGTTCCAAAAAAATACTAGGCGTTTCTGTAATTTATGATACCATCGTGTTTAAAAAAAAATGTTCCGTAGAAAAGACTGCTGGTTTTGGAGTTACGCTGACCATCGGCGCTGACAGCTCAGCGCGTAGCTTGTGAGCGCTGAAGTTCAGCGTGCTGATCATTGTGGAGTTCAGACTTATGTTACATCGCGATTCATCATGCTCACGCTGACGGCGGGCGTCCGCTCAGCTCGACACTAAAACGCTCACCGAACTGCGCGTTATTCTAAAACGCTTTCTAGAAGTTTATACATTTCGGTTGTCAGCGCCGATGGTCAGCATGCGGTCAGCGAGACTCTAAAACCAGCCTTTTAGTTGTCGTCATAAAATACAGGGCCTTTCAGTTATAGTCATAAAATACAGGGCCTCTGAGTTGTCGTCATAAAATACAGTTGTTTGGTTCTTGGCATCTCACCGATTCGATTCCCGGCTCAAGCAGATTTTTCAAAAATCTTTATTTTTTTTATACCACCAACGTGGCAGACACAAAGACTTCTATATAAACTGAGGTAGACATGCCCTACGCACCGATTTTTGAAACCTATAAACTGCGCCAATTAGCAGCGTTGCTCGCACTGTTGTGAGTCAAAACTTTGAGAGTAGGAACTCGACTTGCAATCGGAGTCCATACGCCTTCTCTTTTACTCTTGTTCTATTCGTATAATTGCTATTGCGTGTGGTGACAATTACGTAAAAATTATTTATAAGTGCAACGACGTATTATAATATAGACACGTCATGTACGAACATCACGGCTTTCAAAAACGGCAAATATTTTTTATATTCAAAAAAAGAATTTCTATGAAATTATCTATGGTAGCATGTATGAAAATTAAGGCAATTGCCTGACTTTTTTGTTGCCATTTTTAAGTGTTGGTAACGTATCTATAGTTTTTTATATATCAATGATATATAACGGGTGTTTTTTTTAGAGGTATAGAACTTTAAGTTGCCACCACTTTTTTAACTGGCGGTAATTTTGTCAACTGTCAAGTGATTTATGTTTAGTTTGGTTTGGCATTTCAACATGAATAGACTGACGCCGGAACAACGCTTCCAAATTGTGCAAATTTATTTTGAAAAGCATGGTTCTGTCCGAGAAACGTATTGCGATTTTCATAAGCAAATTTTGTTGAGCGATGAAGCCTACTTTTGGATGAATGGATACGTCAATAAACAAAATTGCCGTATTTGGGGTGATGATAATCCTCAAGCGTATGTTGAGACACCGTTACATCCAGAAAATCTGACTGTGTGGTGTGCTTTATGGGCTGGTGAAATAATTGGTCCGTACTTAATTCATAGAAAGGAGAAAATGACATAGAATGACATGATACAGGCAATTATCAGTTGAAGCAACTGCCTGCCTGATTTATCAATAATAATAATAATAATAAAAAAATAAAAAAAAAAAAAAAAAACTGGCAGCTCAACGTCAACATTTTGCTAGACCGAATTTATTGATTTTAATTGTAAAACGTCATAATAATACAAAATTTTCTACAGAATTATCTTCTAAAACTGGAAAAGTGTGAGAAATCCACAACATGAATACGTTTACAAGAAATATACAACAAAATGAAATATACTACACAATGGTTCTGTATTTGACAGATGTCAAGACACAATATTTACAATTATAAAACACACAATATAATGGTAAAATAAATGTTGACCCGATCCAGAAAACGAGAAGCACAAGTAACACCTCCGGACTCATCACTCAGCTCCGCCTCTCTTCCCCGTGAATGTGTAACAGCGCCAAGGGGAATCGCAGAGGCGTCGAGCTCATCGTCGAGTGATGAGTTTTTCTCTCCGCCGACGTCGCCAACACCTGTACGTCGGCCGGGGAGAGGCCGGCCACCGTCTCGCTTGGGACCCCGACGCCCACCGGCATCGCATAGGGCCCCCGCTTCCGGTGGTAATGTGCACCGCATGAGATGGACCACACCTATCAATGAAAATGTCATGCGGGCATATTTTATGGCTACAGAGGTTGAAACCAACCTCACTGCGTATCGTAATCGTATACTGCCTCTGTTTCAGGAGCTTGAACCATCTATCAACGTATCGGCTCAACGATTATCGGACCAAGTGCGTGTCATTCAACGCAATCGTATGTTGGATGACGCTGTACTTGACCGTTTACGCTCAGAGTGTCTGCAGAATAGGCGTGTTATCCCTCCTCCGCAACAAACTGTAAGTACAGCAGATAATATCAGCATAGTTGTGGATGACAGTATCACTGCTGTGGATGACACGTATATTCGTGCAGATACGCAGTACAATGACGAGGCTAGGGTAACTTTGGAATGTGCAATTCATGAATATCGTTTCATACCTATTGAATTAAGACCACGATTGCCCCGGTTACCCATGCATAGAAAAAACCTGATGCTGGTTAGTGCGGTTGACTCACTATTATCTATTTATTTAGATAATAGTGGGTCTCTCGGTGATACCCATTCGATCCTGTATTGTGCAGCTGTTGCGGTTTGCCGTGTAGCTAAAGTAAAAATGCCATCTAAAGACCTGGTTACACGGCTAAAGCCAACCGTTCCTGTTTGGCAATCCAGGATCGAAAGACGTATCGCCGAAGCGAGAGTGCTAATCAGCAAATTAACCAGTTTCAGATCAGGTAACACTCGGCCAAAGGTAATGTGCTTTGTGAAACGAGCGTTTTCTGGGACTGAAATTAGTCCTGAGGAATATACCGCTCGGGTCACGGAGCGCATTGATTTTTGGAAACAAAAAGTCTATGCATGGGCACACCGTATACGTAGGTTTAGAAAGCGCGTCGATCGATTTCAAATTAATTGCTCATTCCAAAGAGACCAGAGGTGTGTTTATAGAAGTTGGGAGCAACCAGATAAAGGTGTGAGTATTGGTAGCCTACCGGATGCTGATGAAACGAACATGTTTTGGCGAAGCGTCTGGTCGGCACCTGTAAATCACACCGAAGGTGACTGGATGTGCGGTGTCGAGAGAGCATGTGAAGGTGTTGTAAATATGGAACCAATAAGAATAGATTGTTCAGATGTGGCTAATGCAGTTCGTTCGGTATCAAATTGGAAATCTCCAGGACCGGACGGACTGCATAACTTTTGGATTAAATGGTTCCGTAGTTCACATGCTCTTTTGGCATCTCAGTTCCAGGCGGCCATTGATTCTGGTTCACTCCCAAATTTTATGACCACAGGAGTTACTCACCTGCTACATAAGACAGGAAGTACCTCGAACCCCAGCAATTATAGGCCGATCACTTGTTTGCCATCGGTCTATAAACTTCTCACATCCATTTTGAGGGACAAAATTGCCAAGCATATTAGCTATAATACGGTAATAAGTGCCTCTCAGAATGGATGTAGAAGTGGCGCTCGAGGTACTAAAGAGCTCCTCCTCATTGATATGGCCATCAGCCAACAGGTTCGCCGCAACCGCAAAGACCTCTCCGTATGTTGGATAGATTATAAGAAGGCGTTCGATTCCGTACCTCATACGTGGCTTTTGAGGGTGTTAGAGTTGTATAAAGTAGATACAACTCTATGCACCTTTTTGAAGTCATGTATGAGTCAATGGAGAACTATTCTTAGCTATCCAGGATATCGAGGGCCATGCGGTAGTGGTGAACCTATAAAAATCGAGCGGGGAATATTCCAAGGTGACAGTTTGAGTCCTCTTTGGTTTTGCCTAGCACTGAACCCTTTAAGTACTCTACTTGAAAGTTCAGGGTTAGGTTATAGGTTGCGAAGAGGAGGTCAGGTAATATCTCACTTACTTTATATGGATGATTTAAAGTTGTTTGCTACAACAAACTCACAATTGATAGATTTACTAAAGGTAACTGAAAACTTTAGTAATTCTATCAAAATGGAGTTTGGTGTAGATAAATGTGCAGTCATGCATATTAAGCGAGGGAAGATAATGGAATCAGATGGTATTCAGCTTTCTGATTCCGTCCATCTGACGTCACTCCTCGTAACTGATACCTATAAGTACTTGGGTATATCGCAGGCTTTGTGCATCAATGAAGCTGACTTGAAACATTCATTGCGAGAGCGTTTCTTTGGTCGCCTGAAAAAGGTACTAAACAGTCTTTTATCAGGTGGCAACAAGGTTCGCGCTTATAATGGATGGGTCATGCCACTTCTGATGTACTCCTTTGGTATACTCAAGTGGACTCAAACCGAATTGGACGCTTTGGATCGGAGGGTGCGCACATTGCTAACCGCATACCGTATGCATCATCCACGTTCATCTTTAATGAGGATGTACATCCCACGAAGATATGGAGGACGTGGCTTTTTAAATGCCAAAAGCCTCCATAATCGCGAGGTGTACAACCTCAGGCAGTATTTCCTTAGCATGAGCGTGGATATGCATCGTGATGTGGTTGCAGTGGACGCTGGACTCACCCCGCTTGGTTTGGCTAGAGAGAACTGGCATAGGCCTACAGTACTTAGCCTTGGTGACCGTCAGGAGGTATGGCAGAGTAAGGAGCTACACGGGAGGTTCTATCAGGCCCTACATGGGTCTGATGTGGACTTTTTAGCTTCCGTAGCCTGGCTACGTTTCGGTGATCTTTTTGGAGAAACCGAAGGTTTTGTCTGTGCAATTGCAGATGAAGTTATCAAGACGAACAACTATAGGAGGCATATTATGAGGGACGGCACGATCGACATTTGTCGAGCGTGTCACCAACCTGGTGAGTCCCTCAGACATATAGTTTCCGGTTGTCCTCGTCTTGCTAACAGCGAGTACTTGCACAGGCACAATCAAGTAGCCAGGATTATCCATCAACAGCTCGCTCTTAAGTACCACCTGGTGGACGTTGAGGTTCCGTATTATAAGTATGTTGCCGAACCAGTTCTCGAAAATGGTCTTATCACATTGTACTGGGACCGTTCTATCATCACAGACAGGACTGTTATAGCTAACAAACCTGATATTGTGGTGATAGACAGGTCCGAGCGCAAGGTTATGATTGTCGATGTCACAATCCCTCATGATGGCAATCTCGTGAAAGCTGAAAAAGAGAAACAAATTAAATATTTAGATCTAGCTCGCGAGATTGTCGATATGTGGGATGTGGACTCGGCAATCATAGTCCCGATAGTTGTAACTGTGAACGGACTCATAGCCAAGAGCCTCGACCAACATCTAAAGAGGCTCGCGTTAGGTAGCTGGGTCAAGGGCCAGATCCAGAAAGCAGTTCTGCTCGATGCGGCACGTATTGTGAGGAGGTTTCTGTCTCTGGAGCCCTAACCACCGGTATCTTGGTCCCTGTATCCGATGCCGGTGGGATGCTATTTTATATATTTTTAAATAGATTTTATTTTTATTTTTATCATTTTAAATTTATTTAAAAATGTATCTAATATGTGTATTTGATGAATAAAGGACATAATAATAATACTTCTTTAAAAACGATGCTGACCAGAACGTTACAGTTAATGGTGACCGCTATAGAGCGATGATTACTGACTTTTTCGTTCATCAATTGAACAACCATGATGTGCAGGAGTTGTGGTTTTAACAAGACGGTGCAACATGGCACACAGCTCGTGTCACAATTGATTTATTGAAGGAAACGTTTGGTAACCGCATAGTTTCACGTTTTGGTACCGTGGTTTGGCCTACAGGATCGTGCAATTTAACGCCACTTGACTATTTTCTGTGGGGATATGTGAAGTTGCTAGTCTACGCCGATAAACCCGAAACGATTGACCCCTTGCAGGACAACATTCGGCGCGTTATTGCCGATATACGGCCACAAATGTTGGAAAATGTCATCGAAAATTGGACCTCTGGATTAGACTACGTCTGAGCCAGCCGTGGCGGTCATATGCCAGAAATCATATTTAAATTATAATGCCAGAAAATTGTCTTTCGAATAAAGTCAATTTCATATCAATAAAAAAAATCCCTTTTGTTTTATTCCATTTCAAAGTTCTATACCTCTAAAAAAAACATCCTTTATAAGTGAGTGTAGTCTTAGTAATGTGTGTGTTTGAGGATTGCTTTTGAAATCTCGTTTGTTAGAGCACGGCACGTCTACCTCAGTTTGTATAGAAGTCTTTGGGCAGACAAGCATACGGCCCACCAAATGTAGATACTATGGACGTTTGCAACACCGGAGGCGTACTTGAGGCGCTACACTCGCGCTGCCGACCCTACTTTAAATTTTAAATTAAATGCAGGTTTTCTTACTTTTGAAAATAGAGGAATGTTTCCTTTCAGCAATACCTACTTGCCATCAACAATATTAGGCATACTTTTCCTCCGATTACGATCTTTAAATTCCATCCTGTTTATATTTAGGTACGTACCGCTCGGTGTAAGAATATGTCTGAAGTAGAACCAGGCCTCCGTCACTCTCTACAATTCGTTTTATAAGCACCTACTCCTAAGTATTATGACGCAGAACTAACGTGGCCGACCGGCAGAGGGCTGCCACACGCCAGACCGAGCGAAGTGCGCACAACCAATGTACATTTCCCGAGTAAAATAATATTTCGCTTTATTTAGTCTTGCTTTTTTTTTCATCTTACTTCTTACTAATATTCTAAAATTAATTGCGAAAGTGTTTGAGTGCGGATGTGTAGAGTTGTGAATGTTTGTTACTCTTTCACGCTCTAACGGCTCAAAGGATCTGGCTGATATTTGATACAGGGATAGGGCTAGGGCTTCCAAAATGACGGATTTATGAGTTACGGAACTGGTTACGACTTTTTATGTCTCAATTACGTAATTACGGAATTACGTAACTGCCTTGACTATTTATAACAAGGGCCGCTATTTTGTTCGTTTTTTAAGTGTCAAGTTTTCCAATTAATAATTATTTGGAAAACTTGATCCTTAAAATTATTTTAAGTCTGTCTGTCGATGTTCGATTACGATGAAATTTGGTATAATTATTATTTAATAGCTTGGGCACCACACTGGGTACTTTTTATCCCGGAAAAGTATATAGAATTCAAACCAAACCTAATTTTTCGCTTTGATCCCTAGACCCAAAGTTATTATCAATTATTGCTTAAACGGTTAATGGTACGATGATGAAACTCAGCATGAGCGTTGTTTGTTAGAATTTGAAAATAGTAATTTTAACATTTTTGTAAATTCCACCTCCAAAGGTATAAAAAAGGAGGGTAAAGTTTGTATGAGACAACGTGATTCCTTGGTACGATCTACTTGAAATTTGTCATATAGCATTATTAACATAATTGATGGAAGACGTGTTTCGTATTTTATTGAAATTTATACTATAACGAGTTAAAAAGGGAATGTAAATTATTTTGGGGCTGATTTTCTCCGGAGTTGATGTCAATACTCCTTAAATACTCTTGTTTTATACTTAAATTACTTTTTATTTTGACACATAATTTGTGAAAGTTCAATACAATTGAGGTTTTCATTTATATTTTATTTCAAACTTCAAACAGATGACTTTACTACATAGCCAAAAAGTTAAATAAAAAGCGCTGTTTTGGTATAATATTAACCAAATATGCTATATGGAAGTATTACTGCTAATTTATTCAAATTATGTGTGACAAAAATACATTTGTGAAAAGAAGAAGAAAATTCTAAGATGGCTAGCCAGAAATAATGAAAGACCACGCTTCAGGTAGTATCCACTGGTCAATAAAATAACACCGCATGTTACCATCTACGCTCAATCCTTACGCTAAAGATTGTCAGCACCCTGATCATGGAAGGCATGTACTTTATTCTACATATAGTGCTGACTGAATTCTGTCAGGAAACAGACTCACTATGTCTTTGTAAAATACGGGAATGACCTCTACGTAGACTACATTCGACAGGACTGAAAAGAGCCATTACAATGAACATGAACGCTCAGCTGATGAAATTTACATTGTTATTGCGTTTCCAGGTCTTGGTTGGACCATTTGTATTAGGAGGACAAAGCCTACAGTAGTTCGGTTTGTTTAAACGTCGTAGGCTGGGACTACCTGAAGAAGGAACTAAGTTACGATGTCAATTGCTTAGAAGAGAAGTTGTGTCAAGTAGTAGTTTAGCCATTGAATTAAGAAAAGTATTCAATAAGTAAATAAAATAACTTAGCATTATGAATTTGTTAATCAGAAATCTATCTAACTAGGTATTATTATAAACGCGAATGTTAGTGAGTGTGGATGTTTGTTACTCTTTCACGCTGTAACGGCTGAACGGATCTGGCTGAAATTTGATGCCTACAGAGATATGTTATAGTCTAGGAACAAAATTTCACGCAGGTGAAGCTGCGGGCATCAGCTAGTTGTAAATAAATCAAATAGTTTAACCGTTTAAGAAACTATGCAAGAATGAAGAAAATTTGCCATTTATGAGATCATTCGTTGCATGCAATGTCATTAAAAGGATTATTAAAATCAACGTAAATGACGATACTGACGATAATAATGAATACTCTTAGGCCAGTCGTACTGTATAATCAAGTGTTGCAAAACAAACAATAAAATCAATAAAAAGTGAAATAAAGTCACCTTTCTTTATTTGTTGCACCTCTGTTCCTGATAATGTGATCTCATAAATAACAAAGAATGTAATGTTTTATCATTTAGGGAACTTCTCAGTTTATTGCAGAAATAGCCGGCTGAAGAAAAAGCTCGCTCAGCTTCAACACTAGTAGGCGTTATTCCCTCTGGCTCTGTTCTTTACAAGTTACGATTCGAAATTAAATGTTCTTACTCTTATAAAGTTACGTCGGTACTCCTAACTGTTATAAATGTAAGCTTAGGGGAAATACCCAACAGTACAGATTTGGTGTTGCCATTATGATAAGTATTCTGCATTGCATATAAATTAAATAATTGTATAAATTTATTATTTATATCACTAATTACGTAGTTACGGAGTTTTAATCTTAAATTACCTATTTATAAAAGCTCTTAAAACTGTCCGTAGTTACGTAATTGAGTAGTTCCGTAATTACGTATTGGAAGCCCTAGATAGGGCGCTTGCACATTGCACGATATCGTGGCACGATATCGTCCACGATATCGCACGATATCGTCCACGATATCGCACGATATCGTTCCACGATATTGTACGACATCGTTCCACGATATCGTACGATATCGTGGAACGATATAACCGAACAAAATGACACAGTATAACCCACAGCTTGATATTCGGTTAGTAGCTTTGCGCCAGTAACCGCGCGATTCTTAAAGCTAATTAAAATATTAGAAGCAATAATGGCAGCAGTGAAAAAGTTACGTTTACTTTATCTTTTATATTTACGGAGAAAAAAACGATACTGTAGAAGAACATTTTGGGTTGATCCTCTTCTACAAGTGCGATATTTAGAGGGAACTTATTACCTTCTCTTCGATAAACTGTGTGCGCGAAGTGAAATGTTTAATAATTTTTTTCGAATGACCCAGAACACTTTCGAGTTCATACTGTGTCATTTGTTGGAGGTTTTAAAAAAACAAGACACTAACTTCCGGATGACAATACCACCGCGGTAAATGTTAGCGGGGAATGTTAGTATTAGACAAGGTGATGTAATATCGCCGAATCTCTTCATGAATGCACTTGAGGACATCTTTAAGACGCTGGACTGGGAAGGGTGAAGGGTGTAGCGTGAACATCAATGGCGCGCGAATCTTGCACCTTCGGTTTGCCGACGACATCGTTATAGTATCGGAGACGCTGGAACAGGTAAGTTCCGCTTACCTGTTCCAGTGTCTCCGCTGCACAACCTCAACAGAGCGTCTCGACGTGTTGGTCTGTGCATGGACTTAGAAAAAACCAAGGTCATATTCAATGACCACGTCATGCGCCGGGGATACTATACGTCGACGGATCGAGGCTGGAGGTTGTTTAGGAGTATACCTACCTTGGGCAGGTTATCACATTGGGAAAAAATAACCTGGACAAACAAATCGCCATAAGGCAGAAGAAGGCAGCAGAAGCAGGCACATGACGGCAGCGTGACGTGAGAAGCTCACGCACGCCCCCCATAGCGCCGTAATCACAAAATTTCATGATGGGTATCGTCTTAGAGGTTTTTGGTATGCTGAGTACGAATCACGTGATAATTTTGCAATCCAATATGGGCGCCGCGCCATAATCACAAAATTTCATGATGAGTATCGTTTAAGGGGTTTTTTGGTATGCTGAGTACGAATCACGTGATAATTTTGAAATCCAAAATGTCCGCCTGTTTTTCCTGGGTAACTGTATACGTTTTTACAACAGGCTTCCAAGCGAAACTAAAAGCATGCCCCTAATTAAGTTTAAAAAGTGTATAAAAAGTAAATTGTGCTGCAGGGGCTACTATACAATTGACGATTATTTGATTGATAAGGAAGCCTGGAAGTGATCTGCTTGCTCTACTGATGGAGTTTTAGTTTATAGTATCTACTTATTGTAAATATGTAGTGCACAAAAAGAATAGCCCGCCGAGTTTCTTGCCAGTTCTTCTCAAGCGGGCCGCGTTCCGAACTGGTGGCACTATTTGCATTGTATTCATTGACGTGTCGCAAGTGCCTATGTATTAGGACTTTGACTTTGACTTTGACTTCGCCGCACCGTAATCACAAAATTTCGTGATGGATATCATTTAAGGGGTTTTTTCGAATGCTGAGTACGAATTACGTGATAATTTTGCAATCCAATATGGCCGCCTAAGCTATTTACAGTAGTAAACTAAAAAGATTTGCTTGTTAAGTTTAGGCATTCTGAACTAGCAATGCGAAAATACTATGACAAAAGATTTTTATTGTAAAATTAAGGCCAATTACATTAAATTGGTACCTAGCATACGAAAAACCCCTTAAACGATACCCATTATGGAATTTTGTGATTACGGCGCGGCGGCCATATTGGATTGCAAAATTATCACGTGATTCGTACTCAGCATACCAAAAAACCCCTTTAACGATACCCATCATAAAATTTCGTGATTACGGCGCGGCGACCATATTGGATTGCAAAATTATCACGTGATTCGTACTCAACATACCAAAAAACCCATTAAACGATACCCGTCATGAAATTTTGTGATTACGGCGCGGCGGCCATATTGGATTGCAAAATTATCACGTGATTCGTACTCAGCATACCAAAAAACCCCTTTAACGATACCCATCATAAAATTTCGTGATTACGGCGCGGCGGCCATATTGGATTGCAAAATTATCACGTAATTCGTACTCAGCATACCAAAAAAACCCCTAAAACGATACCTGGAGCATGACTTGTGGCTCACTACAAGTCATGCTCCAGGAATGTCACGGGTCAGTAGATGCGCACGTCTGTGTGAGTGAGCCGTTTCGCACATTTCTATGAAGTTACTCTACTGTTGTAAGTATCTGTATATTGTCACGACAGTAAATATCGTCCACGATATCGTGCGATATCGTGACGATATCGTGGCAGTGTGAAAGCGTGTAGTAGTAATTGTATCAAAACACCGCTCCTACGATATCGTACGATATCGTGTCGTTACCGTTATCGTGGCAGTGTGCAAGCGCCCATAGATTGTAGTCTGGAATAACACATAGGTTACTTTTTATCCCGGGAAAAAGTTCCCATTGGAAGCGGGAAAAGGAACAAACTTTTACGCGGACTAAGCTGCGAGCATCAGCTAGTTATAATATAATTCTTATGTAAAGAAGAAGAAGTTATAAAATATAATTAAGTTTTTTTTTCAGACACTGTGTTTATTGTTTTTTTGTAGTTATATGCAATGATATTTAAGTAAAGATATGCTACCTTCATACAAAACAGCATTCAGTTATTGTTGAGTTATAATTTCACGTGCTTACCTATCGGTACCTAATAGATTTCATCTATGAATGCGATAGAGAATACAAAACATTTAAAACAGAGAGGGATAGCTATCTGTGTCGTTTTGCACACAGCAGCCGACCACAACACGACTTGTTTCGCTCGCAGCTATTAGCCGACTCAATGGAATTATAACAATTGTGTGACTTTGTCCGCAACAGTTTTTGAGCGGTAATGCGATATCTACCTCTTTTTTACTATAACATCATTGGTTATATGTATTTTTGTTACGTGCTTACTACCCTAATGTTGTCAATAGTTGTCACTCGATGACGCAATCATACGGTGTGCGCACGAATCTCGACTCTCGAAATACGTCGTAGAGCATTTTTTCCAGTGTAGCGATATGTTATAGCTAATATTTTTGACGTTAAGTATGGGAGTGATGTATCTGTTACGTAGTAACTATTATTTAATCTGTGGTAGAACACTCATACAAGATTTTATGAATTTATTTCTTGATTTGAATAGTATAATATCTGTACGAATGCCTTTTGAACATTCTTGTATAATTGTCAAATGCACATATTACAGTTTTTGTGAAATGCACGCGTCGAAGTGTTCTTATTAACATACCTACCTAAAGCATCGTTAGATGAGTCAATAATAAAATGCGTTCTCACAATTTTTTCAAGATCTGTCAAATGTAGGTATGTTATATTAATTAAATTTGGATATTTCATTAATATTGTAAATACTTGTTCAGTTTATTGCATATTTATGATATTTACAAGACTTGCAACTCTTTCAAGTATCAAATATCCGCATTACGATTTATGAACCAGTACATTTGTATCTATTTGTTAATAAACACGAATCATAGCAGTTCACCTATCTAAGATCAATCACATTTTATCTCGTTTCAACATACTTTTTGATTGAATTGAGTAACCTCCTCCTTGTTTGAAGTCGGTTAAATAATATTAGTCACGCAGCACACGCAACGAAACTCTCAAAAGGAATAACTTTTCCCCCGTTTTTGAAACATTTACTATTACTGCTCCGCTCCTATTCGTTGTAGCGTGATGCTATATAGCCTATGACACTCCACAATAACGTAGCTTTCTATTGGTGAAAGAATTTTTAAAATCGGTTCAGTAGATCCCGAGATTACCCCTTACAATTTAACAAATATACAAACACACAAACTTTACCTCTATATAATATTAGTATAGACAAATTTTTCGTTTACTAGAAGAAGTCCCAAAGAATTAGCCGGAATAAACTTACAACTATATTTCTTCCAAACAATGTAAAAGAAGGATTACAAAATAAACACACATATTTTCACAATTATTCCAATCTCTTCCAAGCTTCTTTATTTCAGATTAACCAGCTTAATAATCAGATTAGTTTTTTATAAATATAGACTACCCTCATATTCATAATCGTTTATTAAACCTATTTTAGTTAAAACACACTTTAAGTCTATTGCTGTCTCTAACCAATGACAGAGTATGGTTAGAGACAGCAATAGACTTAAAATGTGTTTTAATTAAAATAGGTTTAATAAACGATTATGAATATGGGGGTTAGATTATAATGGGTGTCTCAGTAAGAGTGCACTTTTTCATTTCAATAAAAAAAACATATTTTTTTGAGAGAGTTGTGATTTTTTTATTGAATTGTCAAAAAGACATGTTCCGAAACAAAATATCCGTCAAATGGCCTCCACGGCTCTGATGGCCGGCCATTACTCTATTCATGAAAATTTTCATGACTTTTTTACAGAGATGAGGTGTTTCGCACCGATGACTCGTTGGATCTCGGATTTGAGCTTAGGCATTGTTTCTGGTTTATTCGCTTAAACCTGCGATTAGAGAAAACCCCAAAGAAAAAAATCGCACGGCGTTAAATCTTGGTGGCCAGTTCACATCAGAATTTATTGAGATATTTTTTCCGGCAATCGTTGCTGCAACGGATTGTTTCATGCGCGGTGAAGCAGGTGGCGCCGCGCCATCTTGCTGAAACCACATGCCGTCCGCACACAACGGAAGCACAGGAGTCTTACTGTCCATTACCGACCCAGTTTCTTCATTTTTTTTGAGAACTCTTCGAATGGTTCACACATTAGGTGCACTTTCTCGACTGAAAGTTGTTCGTAGTTTGCGAGCGGTCTCAGCATAAGTTTCCAAATTTTTGTAATAAGTTTTCACAATTATTACGCGTTGTTCTTTCGAAAAGCGCTCCATTTTTATTAATCGGAACAAATAAATGTGTAAGCTGTCAAATCTCAAAGTCGTCACTTGCACAAAAAAAAAATTGCACTAAATTTAAAAAGTGCACTCTTATTGAGACACCCTATATATACAACTTACATAAGGGCGAGGCCGCACTTGCGGTTATCGCGGCGGTTTCTAACCTCAAAATGTCAAAACATTGACTTGATTTAAGTTGATTTGATTGATTTTGACAGTTTGATGACATTTTGAGGTTAGAAACCGCCGCCGAAAAACGCAAATGCGGCCTCGCACTTAAACTTATATTATACACTTTTTACACAAGAAAAAAAACTAAGAATAGGTAGGTACGTAAATTTCAAACAAAAGAAAAAAAAACAAAAAGAAATACCCGATTTAGGCATCGAAAAATTCTTCCACATCGCTGTCGACCACAACCGTTCCCAAAACGCTGGCGGCATTGCTACGATGAATGGCAATACTGAGTCGCTGGCCCAAGTACACGCCAGCCTTCTGGTCACGGGAACTGTCGACCAAAAGCTTGCATATGGTTCTGTATACAAGCTTCGCACTAGGACCCCACGGTCCAAGAGTTTCAACCCCAACCGGCTCAAATAAATAAGCCCCAGCAAGATTTATGTATTTGCGCCGTTTGCAGATGCGGCAGCAGCTCCCGCGCAGCTAGCGGTACCCGGATCATGAGAAGGCGCAAGGGTGTCCACGCATGTGGCATCCCACACAAGCGGTCTTCCCATCTTCCATGGCACCAATGACATCCCGTCGGGCCTCTTTCCGTCGTCTCGAGCCAAGCCCTTGGGCTCAAGGACTGCTGGCACGCCGGGGCAGCAGAAAGAGCGCGACGGATGATGTCATGTCGCGGAAAGCGTCCTGCACTTTTATAGCAGGATAGACCGTGGTGACCCAGGTGGTCAACAGTTACGCCGCAGTGACAACGATGTGAAACGATGCAAGACGTGCCGAGGCGTAAGCAAACAGCGATGCGGAAAGTGCTATTATCTAGCAAAGTTCCGATAAGGGCTGAGGGCAGCGCATGAAGCCAGATACCCGATTCCCATTCTCCCACAGCCAGTAGGCGCGCTCGCTCTGCTGCAGTGGACGAAGTGTCAATTAGGTTTTGTTGTACTAACTTGCAAAGCGGCACGTCCCACTGTCTCTGGGAAGAGTAGTTGACGGGAAGCTCTGTGCATGGGCAGGTAATTTTCCAGGCATTCAGGGCATCAGATAAATACGGTAGGTACTTCAAAGTTAACCAGTGTCGAAGTTAAAATTTTCCTTGTTAACTTATCTGTACCGTACACCGATGACAAGTATGCCGGTAAACTAATACTCGTAATTTTGCGGAAAATCAGAATAGATAAAATCAAGGGCAATTCGGCTCTATTTGAAAACGTCGACACAGTCATAGTCGTAAGCGTTCAGAACCAGTTTGCATCATTTTCTAATTGTGCATTTGGGTCACTTGAACTATCATGGTATGTGTGACGAGTACGAGGCGAGAGATATTTGTTTAAACAAAAAGGGTTACTATATTAACTATTAGCCACATTACGTATACATATATTTCTAAAACTCGGTCAATAGTTAACCCTATAATGGTGAAACTTTGTTCAGGGGTTGAATCAAGGACGATCGTAAATTATCGCTCTACTCTCCCCGTGCCATGTTGTCTTAATGTCGTAAATATATCCTGTTTTAATTACGCACCACCTATAATTGATGTTTTGCACGCACGAACCTCGTCTTGACTTATAATTTGCGCCATACCTAAATGGAGCAAGGGCATAGTATGCGGGCTACAGGTTACAGCTGATTTATGGCATAAAAGCTCGCAGAGACCTCTGCCATTCACCCTTCGTGGTTAGGTTTCTCGTTTTAAAGCAAAAAGAAATTGGAGCCCGCGAAGTGGGGCTCACACACAACAATTTATACACACGTTTACAAAATCCACTTCAATAAAACGCTTCTCGTAATCAAGGATCCCTAATTTTACGAATTGGACCATTTGCGAAATGGACCGATTGCGAACTGGACCAATTGCGAACTGGACCAATTGCGAACTGGACCAATTGAGAACTGGACCAACTGCGAACTGGACCAATTGCGAACTAGAGCTACTTATTGAGAATTGAACAGTTGGACATTTTGCGAATTGGACTTATTGCGACTAAAGGCTCACGACACCTGTCAACTATATGACAGCTGTTGCGCGGGACTGGCCGGGGTAGGGAAGCTTGGTCAGTGAGGGCAGGGAGTTGCCTATTATTTTTGGTACCACCAAGCGATCAAGTACATCATTCGTATTTGACGTAAGTAAGGACGTCAAATATGCATGATCGCGTTCTTAACGGGTTGTTCCTAACATAGATTTAGAATGTATTATGATTTTGAGAGTAGCGAAAAATTCTAAATCTATGGTTCCTAAATATTATGATGCATTTCCGTCACCGCCATAGCAACAATTAAGTACTAGAAACGGAAATAAGTAATATTTAAAGAGGGTTCCCATAAATAAACGTGATTCTTTACAGATTTTCGATACGAAGCCCTTCATACGCGGTTCCGGGGTACAAGGGGTTCCGACTCGCACTTCTCTTTGGGTAATTGTTTAGTTTCTCGAGCGAGGCACGAAACAAAAACATCCTTAGGGCACCTTCAAATTAGAGTTTGCAACACCGGGGCGCACTTGAGCGCTACACTCGCGCTGCCGATCCTACTTGAAATTTTAAATAAAATGCAGGTTTTCTTACTTTTGAAAATAGAGGAATGTTTCCTTTCAGCAATACTTGCCATCAACAATATTAGGGATACTTTTCCTCCGATTACGATCTTTAAATTCCATCCTGTTGATATTTACGTACCGCTCGGTGTAAGAATGTGTCGGAAGTAAAACACTCAAGCAAGATTTTATGAATTTATTTCTTGATTTGAATAGTATAATATCTGTACGAATGCCTTTTGAACATTCTTGTATAATTGTCAAATGCCATTTCGTTATATTTGCCATAGAAATGTAATACAAAACACAACTGATCTTATAATTACATTTATCAATTACACATATTACAGTTTTTGTGAAATGCACGCGTCGAAGTGTTCTTAACATACCTAAAGCATCGTTAAGTCAATAATAAAATGCGTTCTCACAATTTTTTCAAGATCTGTCAAATGTATGTGATATTAATTAAATTTGGATATTTCATTAATATTGTAAATACTTGTTCAGTTTATTGCATATTTATGATATTTACAAGACTTGCAACTCTTTCAAGTATCAAATATCCGCATTATGATTTATGAACCAGTACATTTGTATCTATTTGTTACTAAACACGAATCATAGCAGTTCACCTATCTAAGATCAATCACATTTTATCTCGTTTCAACATAATATCGATAACGTTGCATATTATAAAAGATACAAAACATTCAATTATTAATCTATTAAGAAAGGGTTACCGTACTCCCTCTATGTATAACTCCATCTTTGGTAATAACATTAACAACAATCAGTGTTACATCGATCTGATATCTAAGTATTCACAATGCTTCAGCGATCATTACTAGTTTTGTGGTTATGTTGCGCCCTCACCTCGACACAGCCCGTATCCATTCTGTATTTTAAAGCTGCACAATACACATACTTTCTATTTAAACATCTGCGCTCGTACATTATACACGTTGACGTTATTTAGATAGTACATTCAAATGCTTGAAGTTTATTTTTATAAAGTTGTAATACATGACGAAATCACAGAGAAATACCGACAGCGTACTTATTGAATTACCGCTAATATACAATACATGCACAAAGCTATCAACACCTCAATGTGAGCGAGTCGAGAAAAAAAATTATCTCCAGATAGGAACAGGCGCCATAGCATCCTCGAAGTTATTGCTACCACAAGATCGTATATAATGTAGACGCTCTTTGACAGCAGTGCCGAAAGTAGATATATTTCGACACACATCGAAGACATAATTTTTCGGAATCAATAGCTAAATACCTGACCATCGGTTGTGATGATTAGTTATAATAAGATTCTGATCATGGGATGTGTCGAGACAGGGATGTTAGTTTCTCCAAACCATCGCATAAAATGACAAAGTTCCAAAGGCAAAATTAAAGTAAAGTCTCAATGTTATTTACTTTTACGTATAAACATTTCACTTGCCGTGTCAGTAGTCCATTAACGTTATTACATAATCGATCTATTTATTTTCAATTATGTCTATAAGTAAAACAAATAATATTGAGGGTGGAATTAATTTCAAACTCTTTTTTTTTCAGACTATCAGGTGCAAAAAAGCATTGAGCAAATAAAATTAAATTAAGGCACATGGTCATGTGATCTAAATTTTAGGGATCTTGTTAGAAAATCACGAACATAATAAGAAATATCACGGTGGTACAATGTTAGTTAATACTAGAATGCAATATGCATACAGGCAATAGAGGCTAAGTGAACGGTACCCGCACGGTGGCAAGGCGAGCTGCCATCCTGCGTGTATCGCCTGATAGCCTGGATGTTACAACAATTTACCACTAGAAAAAAAAGGAAAGTACTATACAACCGTCGTGAAATATAAAAATAAATAACATTATATTACAAAGCAGAACATTGACATAGTGGCAACATTTTCCTGTTAGACTAGTCGTTAATACCTATATCTACACTTTCCACTGAGTTAAAACTAGTTTTACTTTATTCTAATAATACACCTAGCAAATAAAACTGAAATATTAAACATTGCTTACATATTCGGAGTCAGGCCGTTACGCGTTCTGACCGTACCCTTTTCGGTTTTGCTATACTATGTACATTAATGTGACTTCGCTCATAGATATTGTATACATGAATTTAAAAAACCTATGACTTCGTATTTTAGTAGAAGCGTTATTATAATATTATTACATTACACAATGACTGTTAGAAATATGTCACAAAACTTACAATATTTATGAGTGTAGTCGCGTATAATAATCTCGGTCCCTAAATATTGATGTCTCTGTTTGTTAAAGGAGTAAATTTTTATCATAACACGCGATGCGTATGTTTTCGCTCTATGATTTATTTAGCCCGGCAATTGACTATACGTTCAAAATACTTGTAGAGGTACCTTTTACGTGTGGAGGTATAGGTGATGCACAGATATCTGCGCGCACACACACCAAACGCAAAATAATAGGAGAATCACGTGATTAAAATGTTTTAATTTTGAGACTCTATACCTTACATGCTGTTTAGATGCCGAACAGGTACCAAATTTATTATAAGGTTCCGAAATATAATGTGATGTGCAGCATTGTGCTGATCGGTTACATAAAAACACAGTTTTAAAGTTTAAAATTCATCGTATACAATCAACGAAACTTGGGTAGAACAATCAAATATTCAATCACGTGATTCTGTAAATAGCACCTAGTTTTATATTTTGTCATACGATACAACGATATACTGCGTTAGCATAACATTTTATACAATCCATTCCACAATTTCTGGGCTAAAATGTTTACAAAATGTATCACCAATTTAAAAAGAACCAGGAACTACTACTTTTAAAGAGCCTATATATACTTCAAATTATTCACTTTATAAAATATTATATGACACATAGCGAACGAAAGCGTCGCGGTTTCACAGCACATTCGCTGATTTACAAAGATAAACAAACTTACCACTAGAAGAGATTGCTTCTCATCTCTGTTCATACCGTACCGATACACTCGGGGTTAAATAATCGGGGGTCTGACCTGCCCCGGTTCGCGGCGAGAGATCACTAGACAAAACTTATCAGCGACAAAATAAATACTATGGTACTTTTAAGCGGAGTATGTGAGTTAAATAAATAACTGTAGTCTGTAAAATATAGCGCGATTCGAATGACAGCTGTATTCACGTACACAAAACTAGACTTTATTACAACGACATAGAGCTTTTGTTGGAGCATAGTTGAAAGACCTCATTCCGTGGATTCACCGCGCGGGCGGCGCCGGGTCCATAGAGTAATACTGTGTCTTGGACTTGTGACCCAGTATGTAGGTTTAGGATCGTCACCTTACAATGCAACAACGCTCACCTCCACCGTCAAAATTCGTCCTGCCTATAACCAGTTTTTAATGAGAAATTAAATTTAACTTTAATAACTACTTTATGCGTAAAAGAAAGATGGACTGACGACCTGAAGAAGGTCGCAGGGAGTGACTGATGCGGAAGGCGCAGGACCGAGTATTGTTGAGTAATTTGGGAGAGGCCTATGTCCAGCAACTGACTGCCATAGGCTGAGTTGAGTTGATTGAAGTGTAAAATGAAAGTTAGTTTTGTTTACGTTCATACAAGTGTCACAGAGTTACATTTTACAGACTGTAGATGTAGTCGAGACAGTCGCCACCGTCGGCGTCTCACAGAGGGTCGCGTGGTGCGGGCACGGGCGCGGGCGAGGGGGCGGAGTTACCCGGCGCGGGGGCGGAGCTAGCCGGCGTGGGGGCGGGGTCGGCGTGTGGGCGGCGCTCGTGGTCGGGCTGCTCGTCCTCGTCACCACTGTCGTCGGCAGCGTCTCCAGACCCTGAGCCTTCTGCACCCTCGCGACCCTCCTCTTCCTCTTCGTCGTCCTCTTCCGGACACAGTTGGTACGCCCTGTTATAACATGTCTTACGTTAGTAAAAAGTTGCAGCGAGGAGGGTAGAGTTATGAAAAATCATCTTATATGAGAAAAAACTTAGTTAAAAAAAAAGAAGTAAATTTTTTTTTCATAAATTGTACCTATGAATATCTCGTACCTACATCAGTAGTTCGATCATCGGACTATTCAATCGGACTACTGATACTAGGGGCAATACGAACAATTTTTCATCTTTTCTTTTACATAAAATGAGTTAGCGAATGTATAAATATTTTCACAAAGCTATTGTAGCGTGTAATAACACTTACTTTTCTAGCGTCTTTCTGGCAGAGTTGCTTCGCTCGAGGAAATATCCACTGGAAGTCTCATTAGAAGTGCCAGGCGGGGACCACGTGCCATACGAGCCGTAACTGCCAGTACCATACTTCTGGAACAAATTTCCGCTTATTAACGCGAACCGTTTCAAACAAAAATCTATAATATCACAAACATACGTTACTCCATACACAATAATAAAAAAATGTGCACAATGTGTGTTTTGTCTCCATACACAATAAAAAAAAATGTGCACAATGTGTTCTGTAACACAGACATACAAGCCATAGCAAAAGATGATTGGTCCTGAGACGAGAGTGTTTTTGTAATTCGAGAGCATGTTAAGACGTTGGTTCCTGGTTGTCAGTAACTCAACGGTAGTTGAGCTGAGTTAAAGGCCTTGGAAATGTTAACAGCAGGTAGCCACAACATAGCAACACGGCAACTGGCTTACCACCTATTAAGTGACCAAATACGAATGACGAAATGTAGGGGGCGAGTAGTGTGTACATGAGTGTGAGTGAGCGCGCACTCCTGTCTGTGTGCGAATGGTACTCGCAGTCACTCGCCGATTGCGCGCTCACTTGTGTGTATAGGTCGTCCTCAGATGTGTGAGCGCTTTCTGACATTTCCATTTAAGAGCGTTTTTAACAGAACTCAAAAAATCTAAATACATATTAATTTGTACAAAGTAAATTTTATATTACAGTTTTATGTTTTGATTTTGAAGCCATCGGTCCTGGTTTTCAGTAAGTTAGCAGTCGTTAAACTGAGTTAAAGGTCTTGAAAATTTGAACAGCATGTAACCACAACCTGTTGCCGTGTTGCAATGTATAGGCATACACTGCAACATGGCAACAGGCTCATCACCACGTGATAAAAACAAATAATGAAATGTTGATGTTTAGTGTGCGGCTTTCAATAATCCGCACGCAACGAGAAAGAAAATGAAAGATTTTCTAACCTTTTTGCTTACGTTATACCACAGGGCGGAAACTCCAGCTTGAATGTGTGCGTGTGATCAATAAAATGTAAGCAAATTGTCCGTCAACGCGCACGTCAACTCTACTAACAGCTGTGGCGCGACAGGGAGTTGCCGATCTGTATGTAATACTATTATATTATCTTTGGTTATACTTTGAAAAGGTGCCTTATTATACTCGTTGCGCACGTATTATACACGTGTGTGAGTGCGTGCGCGCACTCTGTGTGTATGCGCGTGGTGTGCGGTGCGTACGTACGCGGTCGAGCTCGTCCTGCAGCCACACGAGCAGCTGGCGCCAGCGGCGGCGCGCGTCGGGCTGCGCGTGCACGGCGCGCACGGCCAGCGGCGCGCGGCACATCACGCCCACCACCAGCTTCACGCACAGGTACGCGCGCTTGGCGTAGTGGCCCAGCGACCGCGCCGCCGTCTCCAGCAGCCCCGGCCGCTCCTCCGACACGCCCTGCAACACGACATTATGTACTGCTGTAGTGGTCTGGTCTGTAGTGTTGACGCTCATAACGGAGCGATTGGTCGTTACGATAGATCATTTATTCATTTGAAATGGAACAATAAAGATATGCTCAAAAATTCAATACGTGCCCTGTAAAATGGAAAATGAACTTCTTTTCTTACGTAACTTTGATTACGTTACAGAAGAAAACCTAGAAAAGTGTGGGTAAAGAAATTTCTATTAAAGCGACTGAGATAAAAATGGAATCGTTGATTGCAAGAGACAATACACTATCGATTCATCGTTACGATATTTATGATTGGGTTTTTGTTGCGATCTCCGATATCGTCGTCTCGATCGGTTTGAAGCGACGGATCGTCACGTCACGATGAATCGTACCGTATGTGGGGCCCTTTAAAGGTTTCAATTGTAACTTTGAAATCGCTTCAATCTGCTGTAATTGTGACGCGAACGAACGAACTTCATAGACGCAAAGTTATTTGGCGTGAGCTGTAAAGTCACTTACTTTAATAACGTTGTGTATCCGATGCTGCTGCCAGCTATCCTCCATGAGCAGTAGCGCGGTGAGTGCGTCGGAGTGCCGCCGCAACTCGTGGCAGTACGCGTACGCCATCTGCCAGAGCAACTCGGCCAAGGCGATGCGAGACCAGCCCGCGTGCTCCCAACATAAGAACTGCAGTAATCTGATGCCTTCCTCACAGCCACAACACTCTTCGGTAAGCTTCTTCATGTAGGCGCTAAAATTATAAAAGATTTTCGTTATTATAAATGTCGTTCCGTTTCTTTACTGTAATCAGTAATCGGCTTATTTATGTTGTTGTCCTGTTTTGTCCCTGCTTCATGCCTTATTGCATCGATCCAGAACCCGACGTCAATTTTCATACTTTTATGATTCTACTTTTGGTTTTAACTTACACGATAGTGAGAACGTTAGCAAGCCATTTAAAAAAAATCTAGAATGATCTATTGAAACAGGCGTAAGTTAACCTTGAAACAACAAGGTGGACCAACATGATTGAAATTACCCATGGAACTAACAAGTCAGAATGGGTTTGCTGATATTCACAGCATTCAAAATGTCAACCAAATGATCGAGGAATTCGACAAGTTAGTGAGGACTGAGGATCTTGTGACTGAGACGTGACTCAAGAAAAGTTTGAGGTAAGTCATCGCCTCATAAAGGTATTTGGTGTAGTTACCCGGTCCTGTTGTAAAGCACGTCGGCGGCGGCAGGTGACAACGGAGGGTACGCCCCGTGGTGTTGGGGCGGGGGTTCCGCATACGGGTTAGGCAGCGGCGCGGCGCCTTCGCCTGAACCGCTCGGCCCCGCCCCGTTCGCTGAAGCGGCGCTTGCTGACTGGCAGCGAGAACTTACGTCACAACACCGAGCCAGAGAGTACACCACCTGTATAGTACGGTAAGTTTAGTCAATAATGCCCATAGGATACACCACTGTCATTATACAAGTACGCAGGATTGGACGCCATCAATATGGACACTGGTGGCGTCCAGTCTATCTCGACGAATATAATGTTTCTTACCTGGTGAATTTTGGCAGACTCGGGATACTGATATTTTCCCATCGACGTGTTAGAGTCATCCATGCAGACTGATAATACGACATCCAGCACTTTTAACTGCAAAAAGATTAGAAATATTTAACCAAAACCGATCTAAAAAAAACGTAAGATATTTGCACTGGTCAATAGTTTAGCTAAAACAGACACGTAATCGGCTTCCTGAACTGGGAGTCTAAGACGGGTGGGAATTGCACACATGCCTCACGCTTCAAGAAGCGAGATATCACGCGAACCAACACCCAACGAATCGAGTTAACACTCGAAAACTTAGCGGGGTCGCAGCCAAAGCCTGTCAGGAATAGTGGCAGTTGAGTAAACAATTGGGGAGCCCAGCGCTAGAGGGACAGTGTGGTTTAAGTCGATTCGACTCCGGAATGACATTCGCGGGAATTTCCACAAGGTAAAAAGAAGTGTGTGTGGCACATACCCTCAGCAGCTGGTGCTTCTCGCTGAGGCCGAGGCAGGCGTAGGTGTGGAACAGGTTGAACAGCAGCGGCAGGTGGCGGTGCGCGTGCGCGTCGTGCGGCGCGGCGGCTAATGCGCGTGCGCTGCACAGCACCTGGTCCGACAGCGAGCACGCCTCCTCCACCGAGCTCCACGACCCGTAGCCGTTGCTCACTGCGGACCGACCCAAATATACATTATCTATCCATACATATAATAAAACAGAGTGGCAAGTGCGAGTTTCGGCGTGCGCCTGTCGGCATTCACGGGTGAGCGCGTTATCGCCGATTTGTATGGAATCGAGACAAGTTTCCGCGTTTACAGCACGGTGGCGGGGTTTCGATTCCGTACGAATCGGCGCGCCGCGAATGTCGACAGGCTCACGCAAAAACTCACACTTGCCCCTCTGTAGAGGGTCGAGAATCTGTACATACAAGGAAGATATTTTGAAAATTTTAATTGTAGGGCATTTTCTCATCGATACTAAAGCCGAAAATGTAATTTAAAATGTTTTGTATGTCTGTCTGTTTTCCAAATAAGTATCACGCCGACACTACTGAATCAATTTATGTTACTTGGCACAATCTGAGCTTATGATCCGAGTAAGGTTCTAGGATACTTTTTATTTCGATATTTTGCGCGGTTCCTTTGAGAGTGGGGATGAAAGACAAAAATGGTTTTTCAATTGTAATTTCTCACCGCGTGGTACTTTAAGGATTGTTCCAATCGAGTTTCAGTATTTAGGAGTTTTGTAGTTCAGAAGTTAGAGACATCTAATCTTTCTCTAAACCTAGAATTCAAAGATTCCTTGGAATGTAATGGTAAATCTAAACTGGCGTGTTTGCTTGATCATACAAGAGCTTAATGATTAAGGCTATTGTAAAATGATTCAGTCCGCGAGCCCTCTTACAACGATTACAGGAAAAAATCGAAAATCTGTATATAAATCATAAGAAAAACGACCTTTAAAGTACTCACTTAATCAAATACTACGAAATTCGATTCCTGAGTTTCTTGTTAGGTGCAACTACGAGATTCGATCCAAAACTTTTTTGTTGGAAGACCCATTTTTGTTATTTTTAAGCGATAACTATTTTAAAAAAATAGGTGCAAGCAATTCTCGACCTTATTGACATTTTCCTAAAAAACGTGGTTTTTGGCGTTTATGAATAACGCTAATCACTTATAACAAAAATAGATAAGCTAGCTAACAATGTTAACAATTGCCTGCATCGATTTTTTAATAACAAAAAAGCGGTGCATGCAATATTCGAACTCATAACTTGCCGATAGTCTTTTGTCTTATCGATCTTCATTTGATTTAGCGATTTTGATTGATGCTACCCTACTGTAGACAGTCAAACAATGTGGGTAGTTTTTTAAATATAAAGGGGGAGCTGGTACCTGCTCCTTGAAACAGGACCCTCGTTAGATTCGATATCAGTTGGGCTACCCCCAAATAGACATGTACCATTGCCTAGCAATAAAAATGCCTGTAAATTCATTATTGACTTACCTGGTGAATCTTGTACTGAGAAGTGCGCCAGAAACACAATAATTTTCATGAAAACTACCCGCACTTCGGCCGTAGGGCATGAGAGCAAGTAGTCGCACAGTCTGTAGGGATGCCTAAACAAGTCGGTCGCGAACCACGCTCTCACAGCTTGGGAACATCGTAAATGTTGACACAGAATGTCGTGCCTGAAATAAATATTATATTTTTTTATGGAAAATATTCAGGGAACTTATCACACAACGCCATCTAGAGCCCAAATTAAGCTAATAATAAGCCTCTGCTATAGCATCTAGACACACAGTGGATAAAAGAAGTCTTTTGCCAAGCGCGTTCTTTACATTTGCTATGAAACAGTGCGATATATCTTACCAGTCAGCCGCGGGACCGCGCAGCGTTTTCTTCGTCCGGAACCCAACTTGGAATAAAAATTTGGTGGCTAATTGTACGGCTAACATCGACATCTCTTCATGCTCAGGTCCCTTTAAAATAACAAGACACGATTTTGAGTTTTTTGAATTTGAAAACATAATAAAATTATTAAAATAGTTAAATATACGTACCCAAACCGCACTTTGTGACCCTGGCAACATTTGTAACCGCATACAACACAGCTTTTTCATAAAGTTGAAATGCTCAAGACTAAATTGGTCTTGATTATGTGAAAATGCAATATTACTGCGTCGTACCGATAGCCAGATTGGTCTGGGGATGGCACTTTCCCTGAGAAAGAATTATCATGGTAATATACATTACTATAGCACATAAATTTGTGAATGAAAACGAAAGAAGTGAACTTACTTTAATGTTAAATTCTTCATAGATTGTTCAAGGACTGATGTTTCAATTGTGTCCTTTCTTGTATAAAACAACATGTACGCATTCCACCACCTCTTTTGTCGTTTGTATGACACCCTCTTTAGCATGGGATCGAACACCTAAAAATTGTAATCGATCTTTATTACGAAATGGCTACTGCATAGAAAAACTTATCATGCATGATAATTTTTTTATGCCGTGGCCAGAAAGCAACCAATAGGCTTGTGTCCACTAAGCATAAATCTGATTGATGTGTGTTTGTAACGACTATGTCCAATATATAAATAACTAAAAGTAATATGAATTGGTACACAAGCTAAGGATTACTATTATTTTTAGAAAATAAGATTGGAAAAAATAAGCAATCAGTCACGTGACATCAAACACCTCTATCAGATAGTGTGACGTCACAGTATGCTTTTTTACGTTTGAAGCACTCTGGCAGTCTCGAGTCTTGACATCTTGTATCACAAGTCGTGTCATTTTGTGTAATTGTTTAGATTCTCATACGTTTTCATAAAATACAATAGATTTCATTTCATTCAGGCACTACACAGCACTTGTAATACAACGGATTGATTTTAAATTAATATGGAAAGCAGACGAACGCTAACTTATCACTGTCAAACAGTGATGCCAATGGCAATTTTTTATTCAATTAATTTATACTGACTTTGGTTACTTAGACCATATGCCAAAGTGATGCCAACTCCTACGGAATGTTCCTCTAAAAACCAACTTCAAATTACCAGATTCCCCTAAATCACGATTAAAACCCCTAAACGTTTCTTTTTTGTACTAAAACTTTTAATCTCAAAACAAATCATTGAAAGGACTCATAAAAAAATACACATTTTCTTTTTGTTTTGTTTGGCGAGATTCTTTGGCGGGAATTTTGTAAATTTGCAAAATTAGTGTATTTCGAGTGTTTTGTGTGTTTCAATGGTGGATTCTTAAACATAAACGTTTGACAACGTGCACTAGTGTTAGGAAGTGATAAAACGCAGTGAATCGCAACTTTGCAGTGACAAAAAATCCAAAGAAACTTTCAGAAATTTATCCACTGCTTTTCTGAAGGAAGACTGACATTGACTTAGGGATGATGTACTTGACTTTGACTGGACTTAGAGGACGAGGACTGTGACTTTTTAAAGCAAAATGAAGAGATAATAAATATACAAGACTTGGCTGTATGGCTCAAATTGCCTTTGCCTATCCGAAAATGGATAAATAAAACTACTACTACTTTTGTTTAGCATCAAGTGACGTCACACAAGGCGCCATGAGCGTTTTCGATACAAATTGAAATTCATTTTTTAAATCACAAAATAAACTATGTAAATGATTGTTTTAAATCAAAATATTACATTTTTGTGATCATTTAGATATAAAGCTACAAAAATAAACGATTTTGAAATTTAGGACACAAGCCTATTGTAATAATGGAGGGGCTACATTAGCAGCAGCAAAACATCGTAAACGCCGTATCCATCCACATCGTATACACCGTGTATGCCCGTATACTAAACGGGCATACACGATGTTTCTGTCTGCATATATCGCGAACAGATTAGTGTCGCGTTGACGCGATAAATCGTGCCGGGGCGTGTTGCAGAGTTGCTC
This sequence comes from Miltochrista miniata, assembly GCA_933228765.1. Lineage (NCBI taxonomy): Eukaryota > Metazoa > Arthropoda > Insecta > Lepidoptera > Erebidae > Miltochrista > Miltochrista miniata. The sequence continues at coordinate 17,318,582 of OW121749.1, read as the reverse complement.
TGTAGTATGACATCAGAGATTTTTTTTTTCTTCTTCATTTCTTCTACTGTGCTAGGATTCCATTACAATACTCTCGGTTTCGCACCTCCAACACGTTTTCGTTACTCATTTCATAAAAAGAAACACGTCCGTCCCGCATCAAAGTCTGGACGACAGTGTAAGAACGTAGGTGAAATCCCTTTGATGCGGGACCGTTTACCGACAGTGCCACCATAATACATCGTCTACGCCCGAATACTACGCGTTGCAACGATCTACCCGGCCACACAAATTGTGCTAACACGAATTATCGCCGTAGCCCGCTAATGTAGCCCCAGCAAAGAGCTGCTTGAAAAAACTATCAATCTCATCGCACATTTGCAGTAATAGCATAAAACAATCAGTGAAAGAACCCAATTTTACTGTGATTCTACTAAGTATTAATCATGAAGAAATTTTACACAAGTAGAGTAGTGTGAAGTGTATATCCTCCATGTATGCACTCAAAGTAACTTGCAAAGAGGTACACATGCAACTTACCTCGCCCATATATTCACCCCCGAAGCACTGCGCCTTCATCTCTTCGTCGTCGTGCATGCCACACTCGGTAACATCACCGTCATCCAATTTGACCCATCTACCAGTTTCGCTGCCGTTATCCCTGCGCAACGTAATACATATTTATTAAATGAGTCGGTATGGTTTAATAATGCGTTTCATAGGTGGCAATGTGAACACTTAGTAAAAAATATGTTATGGATATTTGGCAACACAGATTTACTTGAACAAAACCGATCCCTTTCTGTCACTAGACCAATGAGAAAGATAGCAAGCCCAGACACTCGATAGTCTTTCTCTTTATAATCAGCCCCCTTAGACAAGTAGCAGAAGCGTAAATCGCAAACGAAAGGAATAGAATAGGTCGACCAATCAGATCCAAGCTCGTCGCCGGCGTACAAATCGCGCACGGCGGCGGCATTACGAGCTTTGGTGTTGATCCTTTCTTTTGCGATTTACGCTTGTGTCACTTGTTTAAGGGGGAAGGACAGAAAGGAATAGGACATGCGTCAGAATGTACTTGTTACAAGCCGACTACTTTAGTTTTATGTCTTTTTGCAATTAGTACCTAAGAATTGAATCTATTGTAACATGCAATAGATTCAACAACTACTAAACAAGAAATTTTCACTGTATATACCATACCTAAGTAGCACATATGAGTAGTAGTGTCCGCCAGAAGCTTGTCCGGAATGAACAACAATGCCACTGAGTTGGTAGTGAGTTTCCTGCAACCGCTCCTCCCCACCCTCCCACAGTGACGAATCGCCTTCGGCCCGAGCCAAGCCCCATGCTGAAAAATAAATAACAATTTAGAATTTAGAAGGCAGGGTCATTCTCACACAGTCTAGCTCAAACTAAGCTAAAATGACCGTGAATATAAAGCTTGTGCTATTGGATCTAGACAATTGATTTAACATACATAACTAAATTCATACATACTATACATAGATAAATTACACTCAGACAAAACAAATCAATATGCTCATCACACTGGGTGCAATTGAATCCAGGACTAGTCCGAATCAGCAGTTAGGTACTCTATATAACCACTCAAGTCTAGTAGTTAGAGTATCTCACATACGATTGGCTTCTGGTCAGTCATATTATGTTGTTATGACGAGATCAATTGATCTTTAATTAAGTTAGCATATTGAATACGTCGAACTTTAGAAGGATTTACAAGAGGTTTAAACATAAATAAATGTTCAAGCAATTCAAGGATGAATTCAAACATTGATGCATCTATTACCTGTATAGGGTTCGACGTCCAACTCTCGGGGGAACTCGAAGTAGTCGTTAAACTTTATTGCACACACTTTCTCAAAATCATATTCGAATCTCTTGAGTTGTATAACTAACACAGGAGGTAGTTTGTTTAAACATAAGCGTTTTACTGTCACTACCTGTGAACAAAGAAATAAGAATGAAATGAACATGAAATGTAGAATGAAATGAACAAAAAATAAAGAAGTTAATAGAATTGAAGTGAGACTTCTCTTTCGATTCATGCTCTACATTCTACATGATCAATCGCCTGATAATCTACGTAAGTATTCGCAAAGACAACCTGCATTCCAGACTAATCTATCAGTGTATCAAATTTCAACCAGCTCAGAGCGTGAAAGAGAAACAAACATCCCCACCTCCATTCACACTCACAAAGTACCGCATTTAATTTTAACATTTACCAGAGTAAGAACATTATAATTACCTTTTTGTTACATTTATCACAGTGATAGGCATCAGCACCTTCCAGCAGTTCTCCTCGGACGTAAGCTTCCAATGACTCTTGCAGTCGGGACATGTTCCTTATATCTAGCGACACCACACTAAAGGGCTCTTCTTTACAATACCTAAAATAACAATAGATATTTATTTACTAATGGAAACAAAATTTATTATTAGTCATTAGAAAAAAAAATGTTGGACTCATCATTAATATTTCATTAAAAATTAAATGGAAAGACTTCTTTGAAAGGAAAAGCCTTTTATCACGCCTTTATCCTAGATGGGTTGAGCAGAGGATAGTATACATATACGCTCACATTTCTCCTTATAGTTTTATGTCCCACGTAATAGGTGCCTATTTCCGTGTAGAAATGAACAGCCACCGGTTGTGTTGTGACGAACACAGTTGAAAATTTTCAAGCCGCCCATTAGGCATTCAACGATTGTCATTTTAATGACAAACCAGATTTCAAAAGGAACACGCATGTTATACTTACCGGTGAGGGCATCCCTTACAATTTTTTTGATCTGAATATGTGCCTCCCATAGTTTTAGCCATTAGCTGTTCAGTACCGAGTGATTTAAGAGCTTCATCTAGCGACTCAACCAATGACATAAAAAACTCTACTGCATCTTGCTGTTCACGTAAATTTACTGGTTCTCCTTGTAACCTGTAACAAGTAACATTCTGTAGTACCATCAATCTTCCTTTCGAATTGGCTGTATCACAAAGGAGGAAGTGTACCGTACTTACTTAAAGTGTGCCCAAAGACCTCTAGGTACATAATACTGTAGTTTACTGTAATGTAAGTGAGCAAATATTGCCTGCACTTGTTTTAATATTGTGATGTTGTAGTCCGTGTTATTCTGCGGTAAACAAAATTAAATCATTTATAACATTTACTTATTAAATCATAGATTTGTTTATTTTTTCTCAGTTATAAATACCTCAATATTGTTTTCCACTAAACTGTGGTGATGGCTCTCCCCAGAGAAGTCTTCAGTGGGATCTGTAGCTGCACCTAGAAAACCAAAATAAGATATAGAAATATATCTATAAAACTTAAAAACAAAATAATATTTAGTTTAAGTATAATGTAGTAGCATCATAAGTATTTGTGCCTATGCCTATTCGGAAAACTTCAAAGACTCCTTTAACATACAGTGCATTTTGTAGTGAATGCATCCATTATACAGGTAATTTTCAAACTCTTTAAGACCCACTGTGGTCGTGAAATATTTCGAAAAGCTTTAGCTGTAAGACAAGCCGAGAGACTGTTCCACACGATTTAAAAAAATCTTGTTAGATTGGTCGGAGCCCAGTCAACTTTGGGAACTACTGCATTATACTATTAAAACACTCTTCTTCTAAACTAATATTATTAAGAGGAAAGATTTGATTGTTTGTTTGTTTGTTTGCATCGAATAGGCTCCGAAACGACTAGACTGATTTGAAAAACTATTTCACTATTGGGAAGCTACACTCTTAGCGGTGAACATAGGCTATATAATACTCCCGTATTCCCACGGGAACGGGAATGACGCGGGTGAAACCGCGTGACGTCCGCTAGTTTCAAATAAAACAAGGTATTACCTTGCACCGCCAGCAGCGCGTCTCTGACGGCCCGCACACAATACAGCTGCTGCAGCACCGAGTTCATGTAGCACGTGGCGCCCGCGTTCTTGAGCCCCACGAGGCCGGCCGGCGGCCGCGGACCCACGCACGGCATGTACTCCCACTCCGCCAGAGGCATACTCTTATCTGGGAATTGGACATTTTGTTTATTTCATTCGTATGTCTCCCGTCGAGGTAGGCAGACACTATAGCTTTCGACGATACTGGCATACAACATTCGTTTCTTCTAAATTCATAACTGTATTCATACACGCTCACCGATTGAAGGACACTTTATTTAACTACACATTAAAGGAAAATTTTGTATATAGAAACTGTGTCCCAGAACTCAATTATAAGCCGGTACCAGGATGTCGAAACGTTAATACCCCTTTTGATCGAGTTATTAAACGCTAGATGCCAATGAAGGTGTTCTGCCTAAAAATAAGATTTGCCTAAAAAGCTGTTTGCCTTAAGTGAGAAATGCCGATGAAGCTGCATGTCTGAAATATGAAGTCGACTAAGAAGCACATTGCCTAAATTTAATTTAACAATAAGGCAGTTTGCCAGAAATACAAGATGACTGAGAGGTCTGTTTGCTCTAAACGAGAAATGACAATGAAGCAGCATGCCTGAATGTAAAATGACTAGGAAGCCGATTGCCTGAAATCTATACTAATATTATAAAGAAGTAAAGTTTGTGTGTTTGTTAAATTGTAAGGGGTAATCTCGGGATCTACTGAACCGATTTTAAAAATTCTTTCACCAATAGGAAGCTACGTTATTGTGGAGTGTCATAGGCTATATAGCATCACGCTACAACGAATAGGAGCAGAGCAGTAATAGTAAATGTTTCAAAAACGGGGGAAAAGTCATTCCTTTTCAGAGCTTCGTTGCGTGTGCTGCGTAAATATTTATAGTTATGTAAAAAATATGTACTGCAAAAATGTTTCTCTTAAAAAAGTTCTAAAAAAATTGCGCGATAGTAGGTAGTTGTCTATTTTTGAGTTGGTGCACAATAATCATTTTAATGGCAATTAATTTTTTTCTACAATAATGTCACGGGATACTTCTTTCATAAACGAAATTGTTCTTAAAAACAATGCGACGGGAATACACGCGACGAGAAACCTTTCTCTCTCTCTCTCTCACTAAGTATTGAATATTAACGACGAGACGCTACGGGTGTAAACGCAACGCGACGGGAGTAAATGCGACGGGAACAGGTAATACTCTCTCTTATGTGGCGCAAACGAAGTTGCGCGGGTCAGCTAGTACTATAATAAATTTAATGTCTGCATAGCCTTAGCAAAATTGGCAGCGCAGAAAAGAATAACCTCAGTACTTACCTACACTATTATTGACGGAAAAGTTTTCAAGTGACCAATGCTACGATTATAATATTTACAGACATAAACATTACATTACACAAGGCATTTAACCGCTTAGGTATTTTACTTTGAAAACATTTTACTACTTAGGCATTTTGCTGCGTAGGTATTTTACCACTTAAATATTTTGCTTCATAGGCAACGACTTTAGGCAATGTGCTTCTTAGTCGACTTCACATTTCAGACATGCAGCTTAATCGGCATTTCTCACTTAAGGCAAACAGCTTTTTAGGCAGAACACCTTCATTGGCATCTCGCGTTTAAGGTAACTCGATCAAAAGGGGTTAATACTTTGGAAAAAAATATATTGGGATGATGAAAATCAAGAACAGAAAACCAGGCTATGAAAAGAGGGCTTCGGATTTGCGTGCTAGTGATGTTCGAATGATGAATTGAATCATATTTAAAAAAACCATTACCAAAGTTATAGATTTGGTTTGCAACCGAAAACCAGTATTACGTTCAAGCAATATGCGTTAATTTTCGATGGTACAGTTTTGGACAACAACCGGTGAGATACTTTATCATAATATAAAAAGTGCAAAATGTTATCAATTTTGAAATTTCAGTAGAAAAAGAAGCCGTGTGTACTGACCACTATAGAACATTTGCTCAAGTAGATGCGCGAGCGCGGCCATGTTAGGCACACAGCCATGCACCAACGACAACAGCAGGTCGGTCGCAGCGGCCGCGGCGCCCGCAGACCGACACAGCGGTGGCGCCGGTTCGATGCCCGGGCCGGCCTCGCCGCTACCGTTGCCCATACAACACCAAGCCCACGAGTATGGCCAAAGGAAGTCCGTTGTCACCTCCTAATATAAAAAAAAACATGATTACATTTACAGTAGGTATTCGTAGATTACACATATATTTTTATCAGCCATTTGCAAGTAATAACTTCTTAATCTGCTAATATTTGAACTTTACGGTACTAAGTAAATAGGAAGATATGATGGCAGTTAAAAGTTCAGGTGGCAAGATACTGTGAAAATTGTCATAAAATAACAGGAACTCTTTTGAACATCGTGGTCAGTTTTTATAAGCATTAGTTTCACATCTTTTTAGAGATTTGAAAGAGAGAATAGATTTATGCACTTAAAAGTCGAATACTTCGAATACCGAGTAAAATTAGGTAAGATTAAAAATTAGGATGTAGAGTTTTAATATACCTTGATCAGTCCAGAGTCCTTGTGTTCAGAGTGGGCGCCGTACTGATATTTAACTTGCGCCGGCACATGAGCAAATAGCTCTTTAGTAAGATTCAGGTGTCCCTCCAGCAGCGTGTCGTCTAAGGGCTCCCGACTGGCGCGGACCGCTCTGAGCCACGCCACCTGAAACGATTGCATATTACAACCACATTTTTATAAAAAGCTACTGAGGGTTATTTTTAAAATATCGCCGTTTTTTACACTCATAATTATAGAATCCGAAACTTCACGCGCAGGGGCGCTGCAACGCGTTCGAGGCGTCGGTGGTATAAATAAATAGTATTTCGCATGAAGTCCTGCATTCTTAGGTATGAGTTACTGAGAGGTTTAAAAGCGTAATTTAAATAGTTAAAAGTAAGAGTTAATGAACTTTTGTATACTGATTTAGTTACTATATAAATATGTTTTTACTCATAGAACACACAAGTGAATTTATTAATTCTCGCAACAAGTCTTCAGAGGTTATAACGTACCTCAAGCGCGAGATCCTCAAGCGTCCGCGCGGTAGGTCCAGCCAATGCCACCAGCCTACACAGCAGCTGTAAGAACTGTTGTGCATGACGCGCGTTCCGATGTAAGCGAGCAGCCGTAGGAGGGCGAGGGGCGGCTCCCCCGAGAGCGGTGAGAGCGGCCCGGGCGCCTCCGCCCCCGCCCCAAGCACACATCGCTAGGAGTTGCTCGGCGCAGGATACTCGCACCTGGAATGTACGTGCTGATATGAATATGAAGGGGTAAGAAGCTTTGCTTTTTTCGTAGAATGTACGTGCTGATATGAATATGAAGGGGTAAAAAGCTTTGCTTTTTTCGTAGAATGTACGTGCTGATATGAATATGAAGGGGTAAGAAGCTTTGCTTTTTTCGTAGAATGTACGTGCTGATATGAATATGAAGGGGTAAGAAGCTTTGCTTTTTTCGTGGAATGTACGTGCTGATATGAATATGAAGGGGTAAGAAGCTTTGCTTTTTTCGTGGAATGTACGTGCTGATATGAATATGAAGGGGTAAGAAGCTTTGCTTTTTTCGTAGAATGTACGTGCTGATATGAATATGAAGGGGTAAGAAGCTTTGCTTTTTTCGTGGAATGTACGTGCTGATATGAATATGAAGGGGTAAGAAGCTTTGCTTTTTTCGTGGAATGTACGTGCTGATATGAATATGAAGGGGTAAGAAGCTTTGCTTTTTTCGTGGAATGTACGTGCTGATATGAATATGAAGTGGTAAGAAGCTTTGCTTTTTTCGTGGAATGTACGTGCTGATATGAATATGAAGGGGTAAGAAGCTTTGCTTTTTTCGTGGAATGTACGTGCTGATATGAATATGAAGGGGTAAGAAGCTTTGGTTTTTTCGCCGTAGTGGTAAAGTTGAGATCATAATTTCAGTATTCGACGCACAAAGGAATCTGCATTTTACGAGACATCTCTGAGTGGCCATTCTCAACGAAACGACTTGAAACCGTAGATAGAAATTTCCTACGGAAATGTAATTTGTCTATTATTTGCAAGAGTTAAACATAACACAAAAGAAATCGAAAAACCTTAAGAAATTTTAGGGGGTTTTTATAGGCTAAGGGTTTTAAAAAAATCAATGAAATGGGACAATTGAAGTAAACAGAACCGCAGGCTTCCTCTAATTTTAAGATTAAGTTACAAAACTCCAAGCTCACCTGAGGATTAGGGCAGTCGATCATCAAGAACAGAGCTGTGTCCTGCCACCAGGGCTCTTGTAGCAGCGACTCCAAGTGACCGCCGCCAAGAGCCATGCAGATGGTCACCACCTCCATACTCTCTCGAACAACTTTAAAGGGGAATAGCAATTCTTTACATCACAATTTTTCTCTAGATTTATTTTATTTGTTTGCGTTTGAAGCAATATTCATAGGCTAAAGCTATCAATAATTTTGCCGTTTCAAGTTTTCAAATAGAAAATGCCAAAATTCCGGAACAAATATTTGATATATTTGCTGATGACACAAATTTTGTTCCGCCCCGGTATTCAAACCCGAGCAGTAGTATACAGTTACCACTGTACTATTTCGACGAAATGGGCAGCGGAATAGGCGGTCGGATCTTCTGCTCGGCGTTAGCCGGCGTCCCCCACAAGAAAATAATAATACCACTGGTCCCCCACAAGAAAATAATAATACCACTGGTCCCCCACAAGAAAATAATAGTACCACTGTACCGATGTAGTCAAATAAAAAATCAATTTTTGTTTTGATAATTAAAATAAGACAAGTAACTCACGTGTAACATCATCCGGATGGACCATTCCGCTGGGATCAGTAGGCTGTGCCACGGAATACGCCAGACTGTACAGTGCACGCACTGTGGCAGTCGTGGGCACGCGCCACCACACTAGCGATGACACAGAGTCACTTTGATCTGACGTCACCACCACCTGGATGAAATGAAAGTTATCAGTTTGATAAACGACCGGTAAAAAGAAGTAATATTATTCAATCGCATTCCCACTTTTAATTGTAGACGAAATACTCCAGAATACTTGTTTTAAGTTTTTATTTAACCACTTTTTCGGTGTGAATACACGGCCAACGGGCATTGTTGTGTATCACGAGCTAATTACTGAGTAGCAAGTGCGAGTTTTGGCGTGCGCCTTTCGAATCGAGACAAGTTTCCGCGTTTACAGCTAGGTGGCGGTGTCTTAATTCCATACGAATCGGCGGTACTCTGCATGGGAGCTATTCTGGCCGTCCAGCGGAGGGGCGAGGCGACGTGGAGGAAAAGAGACGGCAACTCGTGGCGGATCTCGACCGGGACCTGGGTCACATTGCCCAATGGGGTTCAGACAACCTGGTAGAGTTCAATGCCAGAAAAACACAGGCGTGTGCGTTTACAGCTAAGAAGTCCCCATTCCTACCCCTACCCTCTCTTCAGAGCATTACGGTTCCACTAAAAGACAACCTGGAGATCCTCGCTATAGACGTCCGGCGTGAGCTCAATCACAAAAACTACATAGAGAGTTGTATTGGGCTGGCCTCGCGGAAACTAGGAGTCCTAAATAAGGTGAGACGGTACTTCACGCCACATCAGAGATGTTTACTGTACAAGACGCAGATTCGTCCCTGCGTCGAGTACTGTTCTCACCTTTGGGATGACTCCGTGAGGTACTTGCTGGACGCGCTTGACGCTATGCAGAGACGTGCTATCCGAATAATTGGTTGTCCTGATGTGACGGGAGGCCTCGAACCGTTGGCGCAGCGAAGAACCATAGCGTCCTTGGCTGCCTTCTACCGAATGTATCACGGCGAATGTTCTAAAGAGCTCTTCAACCTGATCCCACCATCCCCTTTCCGCGTGCCGAGCAACACAGTGGAGAGAATCTTCGCCAGAATCGAGCGTTTCAAAAGATCGTTCCTCTGTCGAACTATAAAAACTTGGAACGACCTGCCCGCACACGTGTTTCCCTCATCTTACAATCCCGGGTTCTTTAAGAGGAGCGTGAAGAGGCACATCACAGGGCCGCCAACTTGAGGACCACCGTAAGAAGTGGCCCCCAATCGCTAGATGCGCCACGGCTTTCCATCAGGCTGGTGGCGACGTCAAATTGGCGAGCCGAATATAAAAAAAAAAAATGTCGACAGGCGCACGTCCAAACTCGCACTTGCCACTCTGATGTGACAAAGTGTAAGAAAAAGATAGAAATACGGCAAAATGCAATTGCTGCCGAAAAATATCCGAGGCAATTTTATTGTTACTAATTGGTCCACGAAAACGTGATAAAAGTAATTGGACGGGCAGAGTTAGACCTAATTTTCGGTATGTTGTCATAAACAGGAGAATACATGAAGTCATAAAGTGTTGATTTGCCTTTTTGGGACTGTAAGGACGATTTTTTTTAAAAAGATGAGAGATGATGGTGCGAATTATAAACACTTTCCATAATTGCTGTAAGAAATATGATATAATGAAGGATAATAATTGCACCTGCTCGCCTAACGTGTTTGCCAGCTTCTCAGAAATTGCTTTCACTACCAGTTCACAGCTGTGATTCGACACCGTCTGTAGAGCTTCCCTCAGTATTGTAACATCCATCCTGCAAACAATTTAACAAGTTAGCCGCGATTAATAACCACTATAAAACATAAGCTACAAGATTGTAATCCAGCATTCATGTGACCTTGTATTTGGTACTACAAACGGGATGAATGCCGAAATTGGATTACATCTGCGACCTACATGGATAGCAACAAGGCCACATTATTTGGGGTGTTTGATTACAACCATGTAGCAGAACTTTTATTCTGTAAAACAAATACCTGAATTCTTTATCCACACGAATGTCAGCCCCATCGGGCGCGAGTATCTCAAACAGATGACCTAACGTATACAACGCTAGCTTGGCTAATCTGACTAGAGCTAAATAACCAACCCTGTAAACAGAAAAAAGTACAAACAGTTAAAATCAGCATTGGTAAAAGATATTTATTTCTAAGTCGACTCAATTCTACTATTTTCAATACTAATATGTGACTATGCCAGTTATTTGTAAGTTAAAGTTCTTCAAAGATCACCATACTTTAAGCTTTACTTGCAGTTATTCATTCGCATCTAAATTTAACGTACCTCCGCGTATGTGATGCAGCACCTTGTAAAAATTCCGAATCTGACAAACATTGAACTAAGAGTGGGGCCTTTTTGACGCAAGCCAACTGGAAACTTCGATTTCGCTCCAATCTCATATCAGAAGACGGCATCACCATGCTGTATAAAACCTGAATGAAACGTACACAAATTAGTAGAACTATCTTTCATAGAAAAATATTATTTAACTTTTTCGATCCATACATACTTCGATGTTATAAGCGACAGTGGGTGGCGCTGGACCGTACAGCATGTCCCTTAGTTTTGCGTCGTCTTGACTGAGCAATGCCTCTGTTAATTTGTCCACCTAAGATTGAAGAATATTCAATCAATATACATCTAAAAGTAATTAAAATACACACAAAAAATACAAATTATGAATAGTATATCTCCGCTTACGATTTCGGTTCAAAAAATGTGCCATTATCATGTATGTAAGAATTCATACTTACAGTTAGTTTATGCGCAGGACAAATCTGTGATAGTAGGTGAGCAGCTTCGGTCAATGGTCCATGATTTTTAGTGATTCCAACGTGTTCTAATTCCAATATAAATGGTAGATACCAGGACCCTTGTGCAAATAGCTAGAACAACAAATGATTTTATGAAGCTATATATTGGAACCCAACAGGATCTTAGGAAGTACTCAAAGCTTTTTCAGACTAAATTTAATGATAATCACGTATTCATCATTATCATCATCAATCATCATTAATATGTTTACACGGCAGTAGGCACAGTTTACCAGCAAGATGTGCAGTAGTTACTTGGTACCTAGGACCTGACTTCCGTAGGTCATGATCAGCCTGCCGCCTGACAAATCATAAGTCAGAAGGTTGTGATCGAGTTCAGACAACAGTCCCGATATACAACGACGAAAATAAAAGCCAGCAGTCAGTAAAAGCCAACTTCAGGCTGCAAATCCAGGTAGAACATTGATATAACTAGGAACACTCTATGAAGAAGAGAGGTGCACTCAGCTTCCTCATAGAGCTCCAAATATCTTGATACACCTACCCTATGGCACACAAATTTCAAAGAATAATTTACTAAATCAGTTTCATACTTACAACGCCAGGTAAAGCATGCTCAGGTGTAGGCGAGTGGGGAGGCGACGACGTGCTGGAATCGCTACTGGATTCGTTCGACGAACCACACCCTCCGCTACCGCACACTTGTCCATCATACACCTAAAATGCAGGACATAATGAGCGGGCAATCATTTCACTACTGATTAGAAGATTTCAGGCGATTGAACAAAATCTAATCTACGTTATAACAACAGAGTGATCTTATTTTTAAACTATCGCGGTTTTTTGCACTCATACTTATAGAACTCAGCCCAACCGCGACCAAGGGCGCTGCAACATGCCCAAAACGTCGGTGTTTAAAATGTAAGTAAATGTATTTCGCGTGAAGTCCCGAGTTCTATAAGTATGAACAGAGTGATCGTTGCACAGTTAAAACAGTTGTTGTTTCAAATAACTGTCACCTGTATAACACATAACTTTGTATAGTAAGTTCAACTCATCAGTGCGCGCGGCGCTATGTGTGCGTGCGCTAGTAATTATACAGCTTTCATTTGTGTGCCAGTGACGCAGCCGTCTTCACAGAGTACATTTGTTTATTATGAGATAGAGACGTTACTCGACTTATTGACGACACCAGCGGTGCCAAGCAGTCTTTGCAGGAAACTCTCTGCGAGGCCGCGAAATAAAAATTATAATAAACAAAAAGCATACAGCGTCATCTACCACGTTTTGAAGGCAACTCTTACGCTATAATGAAACAAAATTAAATATCATGACAATTCTCAATGTAACTGCAATGTTGACATCCTGTGTAAGTTGGTTACATTATAATCCATTACACAGTGTTCTAAGTGATAATACCATGGGTACAGTCGTTAAAGAAAATGTCTAGTTCTTCACGGAGAAAATGTTTAAGAAGTCAGATAAATATTTTTGATGTGTCAATTCGATGTAATTAATATTTTTTATCACTACATAATTATATATTATTATAAAACAAAGTTCTTCACGACAAACTTAAAAACTACTGCATTGATTTTCATGTTCAGATCACCAATGATTCTTGAGAACGGTTTGCGTATATAATTTGTTGAGTTTGTTTGACATTGACTAAAATATAACGATATTAGTTGGAGATGTCGAAAAAAAAATCAGGTATACGGGAGCTTTTAACGAAAACGTTGCCCTTCGAGTCATAACAAAATAATGTATGGTAGAATTGTGTAACTTACAAAGGCCTACAGAATTGTCGAAAAATGATAGAGCTCCAAATCCTAATGCAGAAAAAAATAGAAATGCAGAGATGATGGTAGACAGAAAAAACATTACTTATACAGTAAATATGACAATGATTTTACTGTATGACTTGATTTAAAAAGTAAAAAGACCATAGGTAACTCTATACATCTAAAAAAAACTGTGGAGGGTCGAGAGTCTGTACAATTGGAAGATAATTTGAAAATTTTAATTGGAGGGCGTTCTCTAATCGATACATAATGAAGTCGAAAATGTAATTGAAAATTTTCATGTCCGTCTGTCTGTCTATCTGTATCCCGAATAAGTATCACGCTGAAACTACTGAATTGATATAAATGAAACTTGGTACAATCTGAGCTTATGATCCGAAGAAGGTTCTGGGATACTTTTGATCCCGATATTTTGCACGGTTCCTTTGGGAGACTGCAGGGCAGTTTTACACGTTGCTTGATGAGTCTGATGAAGAAATACCTCTCCTTTCGTACACCTAATGTGACGCAAACGAAGTTGCAAGGGTCAGCTAGTTTGTAATAAGATTGATGACATTCTTTAGCCACATGGCTTAAAAGTTCTTCGGCTACCACCGCGGCACCGTATCATCCTGAACTAAACCCAATCGAAAATGTAGGGGGAATTAAAAAAATATATCCCGTCGCACGTCGGCGCGTCACACGCGCCAACTTTCTATCCGGTAACCGGGTGACGCGAGCGACGCCCGGTAGCCCGCCCGGGTGTTCTTCAATCGACGATATCTCATAACTTTTGTATAGTACCTCTATGATACTTATATCACTAGAATCGTTATGAAACAAGCTAAAAACTATTTTCGGCTTTTATCGTTTTGTTTTTAATTGTTTTTATAACAAAATAATAAAATCAGAATTTAAAATTTTTCCTCATTTTATGGCATAAAATTAGTTAGTATAAAAATTTTTTACCGATATTTGGAATTTTATTTATACACTTTACTTCAATAGGCATTATTACGCAATATAAAAAAAGAAAAAAAAATGTGGGTAGCCTTTTTTTTCATATACCCGACCTCATACATCTGTCACGCACCATCCGCGGCGGCCCCACTTAACAATAACAAACACACACCACTTGAAATCCGAGATAACTGCAATCCGAATCGCTTGTTGATGTTAACAAAACATTTGAAGCACTTAACATTCTTAATTATAAACACAGTCTCGATTTCAATAAGTGGGTTGTTTATAAAATATGGGATTGTTATCGAAACAATTCACATCACTTCACACAGAGATTTTTTATAGATTCTCTCGAACTTTGGCACGCGTTTTTTATAAACTTAGTGATTACTTTTTGTATAAATAACTTCACTAATCGATTAGCACATTAAACAGCGACACTGAATCATAAATTTCTTTTAGGAAATCATTTATTTCGTACACAATAATCAACCATTATCGTCAGCGCGCGGCGAGTGACTGCCTCAAGTGGGCGGCGCGCGCCGCGCGCTTTTTAAATGAATGAGTATTACAATTCAACTTATTTTAGAGACTTCGCATGCACCAATATGTCTAGCTTGTTCTTTCCTCTAAAGATTGGTATAACTTTGAGCAAGATAGACACAGTGAGTGGAATTTTATGAACGCGGCAAGAATTGGCGAAAACGCAATCTCTTTTAAAGCGATTTGACCGTTCCCAGCATTTTTTTCCTTTCTATACTGTAGCGACTTGACCTTCCAAGGGATATCATGCCTCGCATAGCATCGAACAAAATGTGATGGGAATAATGAAATTAATAAACGAACGTTAAGGTCAAATTGATGAAGAGATGTGGCGTAATACAAAGAAGAAGAATACTATGGACATTTTGATATGGAATCTGAATTTATAATTAACCTTGTAGAGAGCCGCGAATCCTAAATTTCCTCAATTTTATTATTTTAGCAGCAAAACATATTAATATGTTTAACATACATTTCACCCCTTCAGTTTTTTATTTTAGTTAAACGAGTGTTTTTGTATTTTGTACTTCACTGTACCTCTTGTCACGCACACGAAGTCACTGTGTTTATACGAGGTTTACCCACACATAGGGCCGCGCGCACAGATGAGTTGAACTTACTATACCAATTCGTCTGGACAGTGTGGTAGTCCAATAACTCCAAAAATTCAATTGGGTGAGGTATGTATACATAAAGGTATACAATTATAGCAATAAAAAGCACTTACAATAATTTAAATCAATATCATCAATCAATCAAGCAATACATATAATAAGATCGTAACAGTCTGTTTGTCTGTACGTTTGTGCACGCTAATCTCAGCAACCGCTCAACCGATTGCAATGCAGTTTTCTTTTTAGCGTTGTTTTATGTCAATCGGTTGATAAATAAAAAAGTTATATCAATCTAAAGAATCAAATATAAAATGCAGCGTACGAAGTCGCAGGCAACAGCTAGTACAGAATAATTGTAGTCATAACTTAGATGAAATGAAAACAGCTTGTTAACAACAGAAGATCTCGTGAATGAAAAGTCGCACGATAGTAGATGCAACAAATTATGATTCGCCTGAAATCGAATGTTGTGTGGTGAGCAAGCAGATCAATAAATACCTTGGCAACAATCACAGTTTTGTCTCGCAGCGGTATTTGTGCAAGTATCTTTCTATCGTGACTAGAATCTAATAACTCGCCATTCACATACAGCTCCATTTTATTTACATATAACTCTAATTTTATGTTATTTTCTGAAGCACATTTGAGCCTAGAACAAAGCAAAAACCTGTTATTAACATTTTGTAATCTAAGACAATTTGTGTTATTGTATATTTGTACGTTTAGAATATAAATGAGAATCGATACTAACCTTCTTTGGATCGTCGCACGTAACGAATGCAGTGTTTCATTCGAGTGTGAAAATAATTCAACGTCATCTACTTGTCTTTGGCCAGTTTGAAAATTAAATCTGACTATTATGGTACACTGTCTGCCGCGACCGGACCTGTATATGGGTAGTATTTGCCGCTCCGCTGAAAATTTTCTATCACATTCGTTTATGTATTCTTGTATGGCACGAATCACTCTACACATTCTGGTACATCCCTCCGACGAATCTGTAAGACAAAAACAGACAAACAAATTGAGTGAAAATGTTCAGTCTAATCTTAAAAATCTGTACTAAGAGGCGTATCACAAAATGATTCTCAATACTTATAGAGTAAGAGCCCAGACCCGCCAGACTACCACTACAAACAGTACAAGCACTCGGTGAAACCGGTGTGTGCCAGTCTCTCCGCGTAGGCGTCGAGCGGCCAGTGGACAAATCCGATGTGCTTGTAGTGGTGCAAACGATATGAGCTAATCAATACAGCTGTGCCTCTATTCCGTTTATTAACCCATGTGTTGCAGGCATTTTCTGTTGTTGTCAGTTCTTCCAAAGGGGTTTTAGAAGGCTCTTTAAGGGTCGGCAGCGCGAGTATAGCGCCTTTTGTGTTGCAAACGTCCATACGTTAAGTGACCACTTTTCATCTGGTGGTCCCATAAGCTTGCATACATACATATCATCACGCCTGTCTCCCATCGGGGTAGGCAGAGTCATGTGCTTTTGAGCTTTTTGAGAGACGTGTGGCTTTCCACTTGCTACGATCCTGGCATCGCGCTTTCGCTTCTTCTACTTATTTATAATAAGTGTTTTCATACGCGTTCGTTGGTTAAGGTTACTTTTGACCTGGTGTTTTTCCCAATAGGTATTTAGTTTGATCTCATAAGCTTGTGATATAAAAAGAAAACAAAAGGTATATGTATGAAGGTACCTTGTTGCCCGTCCATGTCCTTCTGCACCCGCTGAGTGCGCGCGCAGCAGTGCGTGAGGAAGGCTTCGTGGTGATGCGCCGCTACTAACGCGGGGCCCACGCACGTGCACACCTCGCGCAGTAGCTCGATGCCGCGGGACGCAATCTCGTCAGAGCACTCTGTTATCACCTGATGGAGCAACAATACTTCAGTATTTCTGTACCTTGTTATTTTGAAAGCTATGTAGTTAGTACAATCTTACTAATATTATAAATGTGAAAGTTTGTGAGTTTGGATGTTTGTTACTCTTTCACGCTCAAACGGATGAACGGATCGGGCTGAAATTTGGTACGCAGATACATTGAATACTGGAATAACACATTGCTACTTTTTATCCCGGGAATAAGTTCACACGGTAAGGGAGCAGTTTTTCGCGGGCGAAGCTGCGGGCATCAGCTAGTAAAGCATATATCTATCTATCTATCTATCAATACAATTCTTAGTATCACCGAAGATAATTTAAGTATACTACATACAGATCGGCAGCTCTTCGAACCAAACTTCCCCATCCCCGCCCCCACTGACGCAAGGTGTTAAATGACGATGAGGTATTGTTATTGAGTAGTTGTCGTTGCATTGCATGACGTATTACGCGCTAAGCACACCGATTTGGCGGTTTGCGCGGACATGGCATACTTTTTCAATCAAATAAATACCACAAATTAGAGATAGTACAAATGGAAACCTACTTGCTAAATTCGCTGAGGTTACGCACACATAGACACCGCTCACTGAGGTCAGGAGAGGTTGAGGAGAGTTTTCGATACTGATTTGTACGCGAGTGTGCGAAGCAGAGGGTAGGTGTGAAAAAAAAGTACATAGGTACATGAGATTTCCATCTGTACTATCTCTATTTGTGTAAACACTGTACAAAAGACACTTAAATAGGGTCGTTTGAATCGGGCGCGAACGCCGATATAGCGTGCTGTAGCGCGTCCGATGAGGGCCGTTGGTTTTGATCAAATAACACCCTTATTGCCGAGTGTTTGGTACGGTATTTGATTGAAACAGAATCATGTCCGCGCCAGACGCCGGATCAATGTGCTTAGCGCCATACATTAACATTGTATGAGCAGCTAGGACAATGAATATGGCTAAATAAAGTATATATTCAAGAAATTGTTTTGATTGTTAATATTTTTTACTTACCCTCCATAAATAATCTAATCCTATGAGATCGGCATCGTTAAGTAAAAAACTTCTTCGTTTCATTTTTAGTTTGCCTTCTTTGGCATTTACAGCTTTAAAAAATCTGTAAATAATAAATACATTTAGCAGGTATTCTTTAGAAAACATTTTGTTATTTCATAGATCAAAATAACTATCTTACCTTTCAAAACATTTAATACCGGCGTGAGTTAATAAGTTAGGAGGTAAAGTCATTACATTTCGTCGAAAAAAATGATGGTTAATATTAGGGTCTAAGTCGGGCTCTTCCCCCATTAGTTTACTAAACCATCGGAAACACGCCTCGCGGTCGCCCAGGTGTGCCGGTTTTTCAGCTAAACACACCCATATTTGTTTTGCCTGTAATATGTCAAGACTCTGTTTAAATAATATACACTAATATAAACTAAACTTACGAAAGAAAAACTAGCTATAAACTTATTGAAAGTAATACCTGTTCTGAGCACAGCCACAATTGTCCGTCTTTTAACAAAAACCTTAAGAAACTTAATCTTTCATGAACTTGAGCTGCATGTGGATACCTGCCGTCTGGTAGCCAGTTGTCCCAATCTATTTCTCCATCTATCACAAACATGTAACTATTATAGGACACTGAAATTGTTAGCACTTAGGTCGGATTCATCCAAAATCGGAGTAAGACTATACTATACTAAAGAAATCAGAATAACTTGTTCATATACTAAAAGTAAAGTGATTTTCCATTTTACCAACAACTAACAAGCAAAATGTAACTATAGTAACCATAAGAATATGTTTGAAAAGCAATTAGTATGCTAACTGATCATAAATTATAAATTTGGAAAAATAATTGGTTTCAAGCAAAATGCAGAAGACGCAGGTTCGAATCCTGCTCGAAACCAATTCTTTTTCCATATTTAAAATTTATAGTAACCATACCGAAGTAGACTTAACTATGATAACCATACTGAAGTATACCATAGTAATGTTGTGCTTGTCTTTCACTTTACTTTTAGTATTTTTTTTTAAATATTTAGCTCGCCAAATTGACGTCGCCACCAGCCTGATGGCGCATCTAGCGATTGGGGGCCACTTCTGACAGTGGTCCTCAAGTTGGCGGCCCTGTGATGTGCCTCTTCACGCTACTCTTAAAGAACCCGGGATTGTAAGATGAGGGAGTATAAGTACAAGTTATCTCTGGTAGTCTTACTCCTATTTTGGTCAAATCCGGCCTTAATATTATGAGGTATGTATGCGACTATACCTGTGAGTTTGTTCCTGACCATATCCATATAATGAGTTAGGGAGTCCGTGACAAGTATCACTAGTGAATGTTGTGTTTGTAGTCTGTCGATGAGTTCCTGCCTCGTGACGTGAGGCCGTAGCCCCGTCCCGCCACCCGCCTCGTATAGACAACATATGTCGCGCATCATTTTGAGAGCTGGTAACACCCACTTTTCATTGGTTTTCAATTCTTCAACACACCTAAAAATGTCCACAGATATTTATTTGCAAAAAAGAAGGTACTTGAATATGTATCTTACGTTTTTACAATGAGACATTTAACACAGTAAAAAAATAATAAGTAATTAAGATTTACAGTAGCCTGAAGAACTGATCTAATTATTCATTTGACTTACTTGTCTAACCAAAGAGTCTTCTGTGCATCACGATCTTGACTACAACTATAATCCAGGATTTTTATGAGGTTGGTCAATGCCACGTCCAGGATTTCCGTGCATACTTCATCTGAATGTGCTAAATTCCAAAATAGTACTAATACCTACAAAAGATTTAATATGTCAATATAGTAATACATAACTATAACTGTAATGTACTGTATACATGTGTTTAAACAGAATATTATAATGTCCATTTTTTATACCTTGTTTGCCATTACTCCATCTTTGTCATCTTCTGCAAGCCGTCTTATTACTTCTAATAATTTATCACTTTGCTTTTTGCTTGATGTTGCCCAACTCGCCTGAAAATATCATAAACATTTACAAGGGCAACCTAAAGATGAAGTTCTTTCTTCGATTAATTTATTTATATGGCAAAAACGATAGTGGTCTTCATTTCCTACATTATAAACCCTGCGGAAAGTTATTTTACTAAGAATTTAACATCGTCCCAGGAACTCCTCGAAAAGTTCGTCCCGAGAATACCTGGAATACTAATAAATTACTCAAATCTATAGTGTCTTACCTTAAAACAGTCAAAGAGGTGATCCAATTGATCAGGAGTGAAATCCCAAGCAAGTTTCGCCAGTAAATCGTGTAAATTCTTCACTATAGCCTCATGTTTCCCATGTTGAGCTTTCCATATTGCGTCTAAGTCATCTAGAGTAAGCGAGTTCTCTTTGATCATAAACCTAAGCATTTTCTCTAACCTCTCTACATACTGGGGCTGATGGAGGGAGTCTCGTAAAACTATATCCACTACCTTGTTTTCACGTATCCAATTCTAAAAAGTAATATTTACAATAAAGAAATTGCAGTTTAGTTATAATTTCAGAAATAGCCGTTCTTCAAAGAGTAACTCAGAGTACATGCTGTAAGTAAGTATTAATGCAAAGTAAACACTAAACTATTTGACATTATGATCCAGATTCAGTCGCGAATGTTGGTGAATTTAAGCCACGTGTTGTTGTCGCCTAGTCAAAGAGGCGGGACTTACAGATATCACTTGTAACACTTAGATATCAGTCAGTATGTAGGCGCAGGTCTCTTTATCTAACTAACTTCATGCCTGTCATAATGCGTGCTAGTGGAAACGGGACTTTCGTGTGACAAAGATGTAGATGCTGCGGTGCATATGCAGAGTAATGCGGGGTTTAACCGCATTGAAAAGTTCCACCTCCGCGGTGGTCTTTCGCGTTGAGGACTTTAAGGATGAGCTAGAGTCGCTTCTATCTCTATATAGTCTAGGGGCGATCCATTTGTTACATTAGAAAAAGTGCCTCGACTATGCTTACACCACCGAGTCGTATGAAAGGAACAGACCCCAGAAGTCGAATATGGAACAGGTGATGCTGACGACCGCATTCCGCATGGGGGGTCAAATTAAACCAGTAAAATAACAATCAGATGATAGTGAGCTATAAGAGAACAGGATAAAAAACTTTGTAATATACTCTGAGCTACAAACTATTTCATCAAGCAGGGAGATTAACTTCAATTATCTTACTGTGATGACAGTTGGGGTGAGCCATTCCGGTTTTGGTTGTTGGGAGAATGTACTTATGAGTTGATTGATTTCGTTCAATGCAGACATTTTTCCATTAAATGATGACATTTGTAGCAATCGCAGAATCATTTTTAACCGAAACATTTCAAGAGCTAAAAACGAACAACCACATTTTTCAGTAAGCATTATGTTCTCAAATCTCTGAAATTCTATGCAAATTAATAGATATTACTAAAACATACCAATACATTAGTTTTATATTTTGAAAACACAGTTCATCAACGTGTTTTTCCGAACTGAGGAAGTGTGAAATGTGCATCGGTAACATACAATGTAGTGGCTGAGGGGAGATATGAAACAACGCCCCTTAGCAGCTACAGGGAGTGCTACCGACACTGGGTACTTCTTGAAATGCTGCCAATTTCTTCAAGTTTCTTCTAGCACTTTTACGATTTAGAGACATAGGTAAGTACACATAATAAGTTATTCGATTCAAAACGCTTTGAGTCCAATAATATTCAGTAAAATTTTGAGTCTGTCAAAATCTTAGATCATCTAACCACAGGATGCGCCTTACTTAAGCATTGTTTTCTGCCAAGCCAATAGACCATTTGGTCTTTTGGCTTTATAAAAAGCACTGTACATCAGTACATCATTTTATACGATTAAACTAGTACATTTCATTGTAGTTGACTGTACAATAAAAATTAACACACAACAGCCATTACGCGTTTGTCGATTAATATGTGTTTCCCCCTTCGCCCGCGATGAAAACTAGCAGAATATTTTTGTATGCGGTGGTTCGCAAAGGCTAGTCCCGTGATATATGGTCTAAGGTCAAAATATATCTTCGGGATTTCGCTAAGCGATACGTGCGCCCGCAGGGGACGCCAGCTTCGCGAGTTTGTATTGCCAAATACTATTTTCACACACGCACGCTTCACTTAGCGAAGGCCCTTAAACAAAATTTTAAAAAGAAATAGTAAATTAACAAATAATTTGTTGATACTTACATTTTAACAAACTGTGGTGATGGGGCGTTTTTACAGAAACATATTTACATGCGCGTATTAAACAGGATACAGTGTCAGTCTTATTTTCACTACCACGCGCCTCTCTCTTCAGTTCCTCATCCGTTAAGCTTTCCAGAAGTGTGGGAATACATTCCTGAGAATACAATGAAATACTTAACTGCATTTAAGGAGAGGGAGATACTAAAAACTAAAGGACGGGGTGCGGACACATGTCACTATCCCGTTGGTTTCACAGTCTTTCTGATACGATTAAATTTAAAAATCTACGCTTCGCCCGCATCCTACATCCTTACATATACACATCACAAATAGCGCCACCGACAAATTACGAAACTGAAAGTGCATACATAGAACGATGCTAGGAATGTGAGGGAATTTGGATACTCACCAGCACAGGTAACAGGTATGTGGTAACAGTGTGTGATGTGAGAAGTTCGTGACAGAGCCCGAGCGGTCGCAACAACTGCCACACTGCTGCGACGCGCGTCTCGCCTGTCATAGATTGTTCTAACGATGAAGGCTGGTCACTGCGGGTACTTGATGAATACTGAAACAAACCACATGGTTAAGCTTTCTCCCCACTGCTCGCTAAGTTGAACGAAGTTAGATGAATACGATAATGTAGAGAGGCACTTCAGCGTACTTCGTAAAACTGTACATCGCCCGGGGCGACTTCGTCGAGGAACTACGCGAGCAGTGTAGAGGAAGCTTTATATTTTGACTTTCCACAACTAATTCCCTGTTACCATGAGATATACCAACTTTAAACCTTAAGGTTGCGCTAGTCGCTATTTCGTTCATACAAACTTCGGGAGGATATGACTCTGTTTGATACCCTACATACAAAGTCTGTCTGTACTATTAAAAAAATGGTAATTAAAAAATGATCAATGAGATAGAAGCCATTAAAAAATTGATATTTCTGCCAAATTTTTAGACATCTTTCTGTGTAAATAAACAATAAAAGGTGTATAAATACTCAAAATTTAAGTCCGTTCCGACAAAGCTCATTTCTCAAAGAGTTCAGAAAACTTTATTCTAAGTAGATACACGAAGTACTTTTTTCATAACACTCTTCCTACCAAAGGACCTTTGAATGAATGCATTATCGCAGCTTCTAGCTCTCACTATGCGATATGAAGTGAAACAGCATGCTTATCTGGCCGATTTCGAGCGACCGACTAGCGCCGTCTTAAGTGCTTCACACTATAACTTCCCGGACTTCCCCGACTAGCGTACTTTAGTTTACGCCGGGTTTGTGCTGTACCTCAAACTCGGCGGGCGAGGGAGTTTTGCTGTACAATTATTCGAAAAAAAGTTGCGCTGGCGTCGTACTAACGCTGGCTAGACAACTACGCTCTAACAACGCTGAAGAAACGCTGGTGTGGGAAGTCTCTAAATATAACAACATAATACAGATTCCATAGTACATTATATATGTTTGACTGAGCATTTTCTAAACAATTCTCTTGCTAAATGTTTTCATTACACTGATTTTAATCTTAAAACCTACAATAGTAGAATTAAAAAGAAGCGTGGCGGGTCTCTAATCCTCTCTCGACAGGACAGAATATGCGAGGAAGTGTCAATATGCAGAGAATTATATAAGGTGGATGCTTTTGAAATCTGCGGCGTCAAAGACATGCAGACTGATGTATACATTTTTTGCTGTTATCGTAGTCCCTACAAGCAAAACCTGGACATGTTTATGAGTATGTTAGAAAAATTACTAGAATACACTTTTGACAAAAAATGTTTTTTATGCGGAGATTTTAATGTAGATCTATTAGTTGAATCGACAAAAAAGACTGACTTTATAAATATATTGACTTCTTATAATTTTAGACCGTTGGTGCATGAAATAACATTTGTACGTAACGACATGCTTTCTTCATTGGATAATTTTTTGACCAATCTTGATGGAGACTGTATAGTAGATTGCACAGTGGACCACAATGGTCTCGCGGATGGGCATGCTGGTTTATTGTGCAAATCAATTCATGACACTATTAAGTTTAAGAATACGTGCAACAGCTATAAGTTTGTTCATAAACGCAATTTTAACGAGCAAAATAAAAATAAATTTAGGGAACTACTACTAGAAAATGACATGAATTCTATGGGACCTAGTACATTTATCACAAAATTTAATGAATATTTTAATGAGAGTTTTAAGAAGAAAAAGGTAAAAATATATTACAAACGGGAGAAGGGATTTAAGTGGATAACTAAGGGAATTAAAACATCTAGCATAATGAAACGATTCTTGTGCGTGAGGGGTAGTAGTCACAGTTCACTGAGCACATATAGAAATAAATACTTAAATATATATAGAAGAGTGGTTAGAAATGCAAAAAGACTTGCAGTCCAGTCTGCACTCGCTAAATCTGATAATATCTCTAAGGATATCTGGAGCATAGTGAACTGGCACAGGAACAAAAAGGCTAAGGATAACTATGATTATTCTTTAATGACTAATGGTTCTATTACTTCTAATCCTTCTGAGATTGTTCATCTCTTTAGCAAGTGCTTCGATAAGGAGTTTAAACCCAGTAACTTTCACCATGGCAAGGCTTTAAACTTGCTAAAAGAAAACACAAACAGAGTAGTTAATGACATGAATATGGATTGGGTGAGTTCTAGGGAGGTTGTCAAAGTGGTTGGGAGGATGAAGAGCAAGATGTCTTGTGGATATGATGATGTGCCCATAACTATAATTAAGGATAACATAGATATACTAGCGGAACCGTTAGCAAATTTTTACAATGGGTGTATTAAGGATGCCATTTTCCCTGACCAATTTAAAATTGCCAGAATTATTCCCGTACATAAAAAAGGCTCAAAGCGTGACCCAAATAAGTACAGGCCAATTTCATTGTTACCAACCAAATCGAAGATATTCGAAGTTTTAATAAAGAGTCGTTTGCTCGGGCATTTAGGTAGGAATCGCATTATAAACTTGAGACAGTTCGGTTATTTGAGGAATGTGGGAACGCGGGACGCTATAAAAACTTTAATAAATGACGTAATAATAAAATTAAACAACAAACAAAAGGTGGCAGGGATCTTTTTGGACCTTAGTTCCGCATTTGATGCGGTAAATCACGACCTCTTGATTGAAAAATTAGAACATTACGGCATAAGAGGTCAAATAAAAAAACTGTTTACTTCCTACTTACAAAACAGGTATATGTTCGTTGAAATTAAGCACGAAAGCAGTGAGAGAGCAGGGTCTTTTACAACAAAATGTGAGAAAACTGTTAAATCAAAGCTTTGTAAAATTAAAGCAGGTGTGCCACAAGGTTCTACACTCGGTCCCATTTTTTTTCATTATTTTCATCAATGACCTTATACAAAATATCGTTGGTGTAGCAACTGATGAGGTAAATTTGACTGTTTTCGCGGATGATACAAACGCTATTGTCTCAGCAAATGATATCTGTAGTCTGAATCAGAGAATGAATTTGGTTTTGGATGGGTTTCACCAGTGGTTTTCGCATAACTGCCTTGGAATCAACAACCATAAGTCCAATATAATTTTGTTCAAATCCACTAGTAGAAATTCTGATAGACTGCATTGTACTTTAAATGGTGACAAAGTAGAAATGGTGGATGTAGTTAGATTTTTGGGAGTACATGTCGATACACTCTTAAACTGGAAGTGTGAGTTGTTGAATGTAGAAGCGAGCATACACTCTGCGTGCTACATCTTAAGAAGTGTGCGTGATGTAGTGAGTAGAGATCAACTTAGAAGTGTCTACTTTGCTTTAGTTGAAGCTAGGCTTAGATATAGTATTCTTTTTTGGGGAGGCAGTTATGATTATAACATTCAGAAAGCCTTTGTAGCCCAGAAAAGAGCTATAAGAACAATGGTCCGTATTCACCAGCAAGAGTCGTGTAAGCAACATTTCAAGGAACTGGGGATCTTGACGGTGCCGTGTTTGTATGTCATGGTATTGCTCACTCAATTTGCCAAAGATATTCACAGTTATGAGAATGATGAGGAAAGGTTGTTACGAGAAAGTACTCGAAGGAAAGATTTATCATCCCAAATTGCTCCTACCCTGGAAGTGGTTAAACATAGCACGTTGTACAACTCAATTAAATTCTTTAATAAACTTCCTTTAGAAATAAAAGAGTCAATTTACAAAATTGACTTTAAGACTACACTGAGGACTTATTTAATTGAAGAGTGTTTTTATTCTCTTGAAGAATTCACAAATAGGACTTAAATGTAGATATATTTATACCAGATGATAGGGAGGCAATTAATTAAAATGCTCAGCTAGGGAAAACCACTATTGTAATTGTAAATTTGGAATAAATGTTGTAACTTTAGTGACTAAGGATAGAATAATTTAACACAACTTGACATTCTTAATGAAATGAATTAATTAATTAAACAAATACATTTGACATGGATGAAATTGCAAATTATTTTGACATTGTTTTTATAATAATAATTTAATTCTACCTAAAATATTGACATTGGGCGTATTAAATGTTAGCAGACATTAAGTATATTAATTTGACATAGTTTGATTTTTAATTTTTATGATGATTTCGAGTGTTTTAATCTATTGTTATTGTTGTTCTTTGCATGTTGAACTATTTAATATTGCTAATATGAGACTTTAAAAATTATGTATAAGTTTATGGCACGATTAGACTCATCTCATCATCTTTAGACTTTTTTATTTGATATATTATGTTGTTATTTTTGTTTGTGTGTATTTTTGTTTTTTTTCAAACACAATGTACCATTGTTAATGAATAAATAAATAAATAAAAATAATTTATTTACTTTTATATAAAAAGAAATTATATGGATAAATAAATAAACATTGAGCAACAAAATGGTTTGGAACCCTGAAAAGTGTTTATTTTGGTAAAAATTAATAAATATTATTTAATTCTGTATTATAGTAAGCAATTAAAATATAATCCTTATCTCTCAATACAAAGAATAATTCAATAAAATGTGAACAGAATTTTACATACTTCACCACTATCAGCGATTGCTGGTATACTTTCTGTGCTATTGACTTTGTCACATGTGTTTTCTTCAATCTCTTTCTCTGTTATTTCTGCTGATACCTTCTCTTCAGAATTGATTGAAGATGTGAGATCACTCTTTTGAAACCCCATTATTGTTTCAAACCGCTCCCTTATTTTCACAAACCCGCCTGCCTGGCCAAAGCTGCAAATATATTAAATAAATAATAAATCAATATTCACGGACATTTCACACATCAAAACATATTGATATTATTATGTATAAATCAGACTAGTTGTGCTAAATTCTGTACAAAGTCTGAATATAAATTGATTACATACACATTTACAAGATGGACCAGCCATCCTCTAGGGTTCCGATGATCCTGTGATCTAGCAAACACTTCAAGTTCTTGTGGTGTGCCCTGACCCGGAGATGATACTGATAAGCCTTCACTAGTTCTAGATGCATTGAATGTGTGAAATCTGTAAGTTTATAAAAATAAATATATAACTGTGAGAGTGGCCCCCAATCGCTAGATGCACCATGGTTTTCCACCATGCTGGGAAAAACTTTATGAGAGGAGAGTAAAATTCATTATTTCAGTATTTCAACTCAACTAAACATAGTCATACACTCAATTACTTCTAAAAAATTAAAGTAATATACTGGGTGTTTCTTTTAGGGTGTCAAGCCGCCACTAGCTGGTAGCAGGGTTCCATACCTATTGATTTAACCCCCATGTATGTTCTACGCTTTTTTGTAGTTTTCGAGATATAATTTTTTTCGTTATTTTTCCACGTGGCTTTAAATAATTACAACTTCTTTTTGGTTCGACTTTTCTTGGATATTTTTTTATTATTATAATGCCTATTGATTGCAGTATTATGGACAAAATAATCTCCTTCCTAACTTTGATACAAGATGTAAAAATTTTAATCGATAATAAAAAAATAGGGAATTATGCAGAACATTATATCTCGAAAACTACAAAAAATCGTAGAACATACATGTCATACATGGGGGTTAAATCGATAGGTATGGAACCCTGCTACCAGCTAGTGGCGGCTTGACACCCTAAAAGAATCACCGTGTATTACTTGATAATGGGCAAAAAGCATCAAATATCAGAACAATAAAATAAGCTTTAAAATTACAACTTTACATAAACAAGTATGGTTATTCAATCAAGTGTAATAATTTTTCCATAGGTTTTATTGGACACATGAATTGGTACAGACAATTGCTAGTAATAATAATAATTAAATTAATGGCAAAGCACTATTTCTGAACACCAATTAACATGAAAATAGCAGTAAAAAATCGCATTTACATAAAAAAAAATAAAAAAATAACAAAATAAAATAAAATTTATTTTCTTTGAAATTAAAAAAAAAATTTAGGGTTGTAAAAAAATTTGTGTCTCTACCGGGGGTTCGGACATGCTACAGACTGAGAAGAACACCCCAAGAAACTCAGTCCGGTCCCTCCCAAAATTATACAAAAGAAGTAAAAAGTCTTACTTGTTGTTCGGATTAAATGCCATAGACAATAGATTCAGGAATCTTGGGTCATCTAGCTTCATAACACTAAGTCGGACAAGCTTTTCACAGTTGGACCGAACACATTGCTGTATATTATTTTTCCATGATGACACCGCATCGTCAGTAAGTATTTTCGTAAAAGATAAAGTGAGGGCATCATTATAAAATCTTTGACATGCTAGATGGTCATTGTCTTCACCTGCAATATAACAAGGAATATTGTACTGCTGTAAGTTTACCGTTAGTTGAAACAATTGAGTAAATTATGAGATGGACATATTTATGATTTGCCAGCAGATGCGATAGCTTATTAGGTATAGAAAATAAGGCGCGGAAAAGAGCAGAGTCCTGCACAGCATTCCATCCATGCTGTCTCCAAAAACCTTTACACCCTTCAGAATAAGAGCACATAGTGAGTTTTGAGTAATCATTAATTTTATATTACACAGGAATGTCATTTAAACCAATTCCATTTGTAACCAATGATAAAGCACAGCCTGATACAGTCACATATATACAGCCTGAAGTGGAAAACAAACACATTCACATTTCGACTTAACATTTTTAAAATAGAGAATCTTTCTTGGTTACCAAATCATGAATCACATTATAGCAGATAAATAGGCAATATATTATGTCTCCAGTACAAGGTAATGGAATTAAAATGAGGTAAAAAATAGACACATACCTTTTGTTGCCAGCTCCGTAGCAGCAACAAGAAGTGCCTCCAGTTCCTGTTCTGGCAAAACAGGCACAACCCATCTTGGATGTGAAATCTTTTCCTCCAGTGCTTTTAATTTCCCTTCAGGGAATGCCATCTAAAACAGCCATATGTTGAATTTATTTTTTTATCATAACACAGTTTACTATTTATTACATTTTTTAAATTTAATAAGATTTACTTGCCTCCCCTGGCATTTGCTCCTGTTCTTTCATAGATATAGTCATTATTTCAACACAAGAATAATCATTGCACTCTTCCTTCTGAAAATAAATAAATATCAAAACATGTACATGAGGTGATAATTAAAGAAAAGACCATGCTTTTACTGGTGTTCATTGATTTATATAGAAAACATAGTGGCCTAGTAAGTTATGAAAATCACCATGAACATAATCGAAAACTAAAGTTTATACGGCACAATTAATTACTAAAACAAATAGTAAAAAGGTACAGACAACAAGAGTTATTGGTGACAATATTAAAAACTTAAAATCGATCATATCGATAATTATACATATTTTAAGGGCCATTTAATCTTTTTGACTTACGATTCAGAAGAAGATCATTTGTATTGAATTTTAAAGGATTATACTTATGCATTATCAGACAAATACAAACTATTCGTAAATCTTTATCGCAATAATATTGCGATACATAGATCAATCAATTTTCCTTTCAATATTTTTGTACCTTACATAATTATATTCCTTTTAACAACATATGCTAAATATAACTCTGACTGTAAAGAACTATTCTAATAATAAAGAATTACAACACTTGCCCTACCCACAGAACAAGATCTACAAAATAATAATTCATATGATCAGCCGGCGCGACAAAATGGCGTCATTATCTTAAACAAGACAAAGCAAAAATGCACAAAATATACGACGGGATGAAACACAGGAGAGTAAAAAATATTAAATATAGTTGCAGTTTACCTTTACTTTATCATAAATTCAATTTACAGAAAAATAATTGAAATAAATCACCGAATTTTAATCACTAACACTTTTTTGACGTAAGTAAGAACGAAAATAGTTTTTTACTTGTTTCTGTTCAAATCGAACGAAATTATAATAGGCAAAGGGTATGTACTATTTACAGCCAAAGCTGGTAAATGTTTGGCCTACCCGGCCCGGCTACGCTGAATTTGAAATCAAACCTAATGGGGTCCCGACACGATCAATTATTGGCAATTGTCCCGTGTCGGAAGCCCATAACCGATGTGCCACGTAGTTTCCGCTCCGAGCGAAGTCTAGGTGCGGCGCGGCGAGCGAAATTGTAGATTTCCAATGGTATATAATCTATTGTCTAAGTTATACCTGCGGTAATGGTACCTACCTACTATAGCAACTGTCGCGACGATCTGCCGAATACTAAATTCTAGCTTTTCATGCTCTTTTTCATTTGTATGGAATGTCGCGAAGATCTGATGATCTTGCAAAGTTCTGAAGTTATACTCCAAGGAGATTGCTACTGGAGGTACAGACTCCGTGGTAATATCGCGTCGGTCTATTTGTTTTTTGTCTAAATTTGAATATGATTCAGTTTCTAATGTCAAATGCATAATTTTCTTTGCACGTCATTTAGTTAAAGCCGAACAACGTAATAACCTGGTCTAATATTATCAAGACGCAAAGTTTATGTGTACGGTCAAGTTTATCCTGTACCGCGTGTGCGAAGTCTGATAGCACATCTACGAAGGCTGGTATTTCATTACATGTTATTACTCACCCGTGTAATAGATTAGTAAACTATTAAGTGATCATATCTGCTATTCACCCTGTGCCTGTGTGTCGTCATGATGTCCACAGGGAGGGAGAGCTTGTGATTCATCCGGCCTGTGTCTTATGTGCTGACACAGGTCGAGGTGAGTGCATTTGATAAATGAACATGCGATTCGCTGCTACCCTGTGTCTGTTGATGTGAACATGTGGTTCACTGCTACCCTGTGTTTGTGTATATGAACATGATTGATGATGATTGTGGTTCACTGCTGCCCTCTGCCTGTGTGTCATCGTGTTGGCCGCAGGGGAAAGTGAATGCAGTCTTTGCTGTGAACGTGGAATTATAACGTGTTATATGTCTATGGCTGTGAACATGAGATTTACAGCATCTAGGTGTTGGATCCAACATTGTTGTACTTATGATATATATAGGAATACTAGCTATTCTCTTTGAGAATAACGTTTATTATGTTTTGTTTCAGATAAAGCAATCAAGAACATCTCTGGACGTAAACAGCACAGCATTTTATGAATTTATCGGAATTAATACGAACCCAATAAAGAAACCCATCCATTTAATCATTTCATTTCTTTTTCGTTTTTCTTTGTTTTTCGACATCAACTAAGAGTGACGACTATACAGTAGGTACAATAATTAATCAGCATATTAATGAATTTACTTTATTCAAATAATTTTGCCCAGTACTCGTGACTTTAATTTTAGTACTATAAACAGAACTTTATCATGCATAATTTAAACAGTTAAAAGAAATAAAAATAATAAAGATCAATTGAGGCATCGATAGCGGCACGCATTACCTGACATCACTAGTCATTGCGGCGGAGGCGTGGTGTAGTGCGGGAGAACCCATCGCTCCACCTCTCCGCGTCTTCTTCAACCCTGGAGCGCCATTATTTTTTTAACGTAAAGTAAAAATAATATGTCTCGCCTGTGAGGTTTAATTAATGATTTCTCTTTATTGTGTTTTAGAGTATCGTTTTTCACGATTTTACAGCGCATTTAACCATTAATATACTAAGAACATTTATTTTAAAGCTGAGATGACGCGCGCTGCTTCGTACCGCTACCATTCGTATACGACTGCAAGCGCTCGCGGCGGGAGCGTGGTCATGTTCTTATCCGTGCCTACTGTTCCCACTCAGATACGCACGCTCTATACCTAATAAATACTATAAAAAAAGCTATTTAGACTGGCCGCACACGATCGGTTTCGTGGTTCGGTTTCCGAATCAGGAAACCTGAATGCTTCGTTTTCATACAAAATGTTCAACAAGGCGCACAAGTCCTTACTATTTCCGGACGGAATTTCGTCGTCGTCCCTAATACGTGCTTTACTTAAATCGTCTCAATTCGATCTGACCCAGTATATTGTTTATTCTGTGGAACTTATCTTATAAATTCCGAATACAAAAAACTGATGTGTGCGCGTGCACGCGAAATTACGAATTGGAATTCCTGATTCGGAAACCAAACCAGGAAACCGTGCGTTTGTGGTCAGTCTAATAGGGTCCCGACACGATCATGCCTTGCAATTGTCAATCACGTTAAATATGAATGGAAGTTGCTTCAGTGTGCGTGATTGCTTTGCATGTGTGTGTACATCGACGTATACGTGCACATGAAATTCTACGTGCTTGACAATTGCCAATTGATCATGTGCGGAGCCCTTAACAACATGGTCTAAGGCCTACCACAAACGTCACTATTTCTCTTTGCCGACCCCATATGTGATAAAGGCGTGACCACATGGATATAATTATAGGTTTCATGGTTTAATAAATGCATAATTCGGTTATGTCTGTGACATTTGGTCGGAATCATTGTGAAAAACTAACTCGACTATGTTGATGAATGTTTCTATTAGTGACCGACCGAAGTTTCGGTTTCGGCCAGTTTCGGCCAAAAAATCGAGTTTCGGCCAAAAAATCGAGTTTCGGCCGCAGTTTCGGTTTCAGCCAAAATGGGCCGAAACTTTCGGCCGGGCCGAAACTCACGTGTTCATGAATTTTGAGTGCCTGACTCTGCTTGTGACGTGGTTGGGGTCAGCCCAACCAGTTTATATGCTACTAACCGAAGATTTACAGATTTACAAAGGACTTCCAATCAATGGTTATAATAATACAATTTTTACGGATCCTAAAAAGGTGATCTAGGACATTACATAACCGTAGGGTTATGTAATGTCCTAGATCACCTTTTTAGGATCCGTAAAAATTGTATTGTACCATTCGTATACGACTGCAAGCGCTCGCGGCGGGAGCGTGGTCATGTTCTTATCCGTGCCTACTGTTCCCACTCAGATACGCACGCTCTATACCTAATAAATACTATAAAAAAAGCTATTTAGACTGGCCGCACACGATCGGTTTCGTGGTTCGGTTTCCGAATCAGGAAACCTGAATGCTTCGTTTTCATACAAAATGTTCAACAAGGCGCACAAGTCCTTACTATTTCCGGACGGAATTTCGTCGTCGTCCCTAATACGTGCTTTACTTAAATCGTCTCAATTCGATCTGACCCAGTATATTGTTTATTCTGTGGAACTTATCTTATAAATTCCGAATACAAAAAACTGATGTGTGCGCGCTAAAAAGGTGATCTAGGACATTACATAACCGTAGGGTTATGTAATGTCCTAGATCACCTTTTTAGGATCCGTAAAAACGGAACCGTCAACGGAACCGACAACAAAGGGGTAGCCCTTTGTTGTCGGTTCCGTTGACTTCGTTGGTCGTCTGTCTGTTAGCAGGCTGCAACTCATGCACCGTGATAGTTAGACCGTTATTTTATTTTACAGATGATGTATTTCTGTTGCCGCTATAGCAACAAATAATAAAAATAGATAAATTAATAATATTAAAGGGGGCCTCCCATACAACATACGTGATGTTTCGCCGCTTATCTTGTACGGAATCGTAGTTACCAGTTTTAGTTATTTACTTCTAGAATGTAACTAAAACCAGCCAAGAGCTAGTAACAGGGCACTGTGGTTTTAGTCGGTAGAAGTTCGCAATAGCATCTATGAGTAATTCCACACGTTAAAGAAAGAAAGCCATCACACGTAAAAGAAAGAAAGTCATCTTTAGGTGGAGATATTTTTGAAATGAACACTTGAGAAGATTTATACCGTTGATTGATGGCACTTGGTGGAACTTGTTTTATTTTTTCAATAGGTGCAACCTATTGAAAAAATAACCGGTCATTAACTAGACATGAGGCCTAGCTGTCGCCCGTCTGTCTATTAGTAGTGAGGTTGTATCGCTGGAACCGTGCCAGATAGAGGCCTAAAATTTTCACCGTACAGTAGTTCTAGTCCTACCGACTAAAAACCACGCATATCCTACCTAACAGCCTACGGTTGGGAGCCCCGAGTATGCCCTAGGAGTGATGCATACTGCGGCCGCGTCTTTGGGTTGTTCAGTTGTTATCCCGCTTCTTGAGAGGGGCGTGCATGAATCGCTCACGTCACGCTATCGTCTAAGGCCTGGTTCTGTAAGGACGGTGAGCAGCCTCGTTGCCTTTGAGGGCTGCGTCTCGATGCGTTTTTCCTCGTGCTGTAATGAGGGTGTCGTCGTTACACGTTACGCCAACACCTCTGAGCAACGGACCGCACAGCACCCAATCGTGTCCGATGTTCCACAGAAGCGGTCCTAAGACCCTATGGAACACCGAACGACACATCTCGCCGACCCAGCCCTAGCCAGCTCGGATAAGCTATGGCCCTCTCGGAAAGATAGGCCCCGACAATTCGACGGAGATTTGGAGGCATTCCATGGTAAATAAGCGCCTCCCAAACGCAGCTCCAGGGCAAGGTGTTGAAAGCGTTGGCGATGTCAAGAGACACTGCCACCACCACCTCACCCTGTTCTGTTGCCGCTATAACAAAAAAAGCATCCATCCACACAACATACTTAATTTTTGTGCCCAATTTTTGTAACGGAACCCGCTGTGCGGGAATCCGACGCGCACTTGGCTGTTTTTGAAGTGAAACTTCTTTATCGGCGTTGGAAAAAATTTAGCGTCACGTCACGTTTTTTCGTTACGCGCCATCTTTGTTTTCGTCCCCACCACGACGGTGGATTCGAATTAAGAGTACTTTATCCAGGGATAGCATGTCGTTTGTAGATTTTTGGACTTTTGTACTTTGGGACTTTGGGCTTTTGGACTTTTGGGCTTTTGGGCTTTAGGGCTTTTCGGCTTTTGAGCTTTTCGGCTTTTCGGCTTTTCGGCTTTTGGGCTTTTGGGCTTTTCGGCTTTTCGGCTTTTCGGCTTTCGGGCTTTTCGGCTTTTCGGCTTTTGGGCTTTTCGGATTTTCGACTTTTCGGCTTTCGGGCTTTTCGGCTTTTCGGCTTTTCGGCTTTTGGGCTCATGGGCTTTTCGGCTTTTCGGCTTTTCGGTTTTTGGGCTTTTGGGCTTTTGGACTTTTGGGCTTTTGGACTTTTGGACTTTTGGACTTTTGGACTTTTGGACCTTTGGACTTTTGGACTTTTGGACTTTTGGACTTTTGGGCTTTTGGGCTTTTGGGCTTTTGGGCTTGAAAAATAAGGTTATGAAGAAGTTTCACTTCTTACGTGTGTACACTAGTACAGTTTGTCTATAAAGTCGTGACATGAATGTTTGAGGAACTAAAAATAGTTATGTGTGTGGCAACACTGGCAACACGAAACATATGTACGTCAGTTGTCAATGCTATCGTCGAATTTCGTTTACTCTCTTACGTAACTTTAATGTTTGGATTAAACTGCAACAAATTGAGATCAAACTACGCATAAAGGTTTGAGAAATGAGTAAAGAAAATCGGAGTGGTGCGCAGGAAGTGATTTTTAAGGTTTTCCAGTGATGTTTCGCGGAGTACTAAGCTGGACAATTGTTGTGCGATTTTGAGGATGTTTATGAGCGAAAAGCATCTTTGGTGGGTATGTAATCGTGTTATTGTTTGTTTTGAATCTGTCTGAAGTTACAAATTCACTGAATTTACGATTTGGAGACAAAAAAAAGGCATTGTTTACATATTTTTAGGTTAGAATCTTAAACTTTCAATCTACCTATAATGTAAGTCAGTGGTTAGAACAACATGGTTATTTTATAGTACGACCTACATTTTTGATACTCAGTTCAATCTGGTTTTCTACCAATTTTTATTTTGAATTAATTGCTTTATGGCAATAGTTGGTTTCCAATATGTAATTAATTTTCTTTTTTTACTCTTTTCAGGAAAATCAGAGAGTACAGTTAGGCGAATAGTTAACGAAGGTTTTAATAATGAAGGAAAGTTTGAAACTCCTGGTAAACACAGAAAAGGTCGGCAAAGAAAGAAATAGACGATTTTAATATTTGAGCACTGCGCCAAAAAAATCCTTGTCAGATGGGGGAAAGTTACAGATAAAACATGTAATTACATGATTGTGGCAAAGCAATTGGGACTGCTAGGCACCTGCTGGTGGGTTGTAAGACGCTATTAGACCGGGGCTTCTGGATCTGGTTCAATAACTTTATTCTGGATCTGATTCAATAAAACAGAAACAAAATTAAAAATGTATAATGTGTTTTATTTATTAACTCACTAGCTGATGCCCGCAGCTTCGCCCGTGTCGAATTTGTTCTCGTTAGGAACTTATTCCCGGGATGAAAAGTAGCCTATGTGTTATTCCAGACTATAATGTATCCCTGTACCAAATTTCAGCCAGATCAGTTCAACTGTTCGAGCGTGAAAGAGTCTCACATCCACACTCATAAGCTTTCGCATTTATAATATTTGTATTGTTCCCGTTCCCGCTTCCCGTAAGAACTTATTCCCGGAATAAAAAGTAGCCATGGTTATTCCAGATTATAATGTATCCCTGTACCAAATTTCAGCCAGATCCCTTTAACCGTTCGAGCGTGTAAGAGTAATAAACATCCACACTCACAAACTGTCGCATTTATAATATTAGTAAGATTTTACTCGGAACGAACTCCTCGTATCAAAATAATTTTGGTCGTACTATATAGGGTTGCATACATGCATTCAGCAGCGCCCTCATTTAATTTCACGACTTTATAGACAAACTGTACAAGCACACATTTTTTTTTTTTATCAATATGTACACGTGAGTTTCGGTTTTGGTTTCGGTTTCGGTTTCGGTGTCGGCTAGAAAACCAGTTTCGACACTAGTTTCTGTTGACCCCATTTTAAGGTAGGATCACATAGTTAAAAATGCGATGAGGTCACTGATTTCGCTGAGGGCAGAGATTGTTTGTCAGTGCCTGTCTTAATAAGCCGTGTTCAACTGTCATTGGTAGTTGCGGTTGGGTTTGTGTCTTGTGTCAAGTTGTCAAAGTTGTGTTGTCTTCAAAGATGAGTTCTGTAATCAGAAATCTTTAAACGTTTCGTATTATTTCTCTGAAAAACTACTGTTTCTTTCTTTGCTACAGTTTTGATAAGAATGTCCGTTCATAGAGTACTTTTAAATGTTGGTTGTAGTTAATCGAACAATAAAATATCCTAATAAACACGGCCTAAAATTTTTATTTCTGCACCATGAGAGGCACCGGGTTTAGTATTCCCTTTTTTATTTTTGCCTTCGTTTTTGTTTCTTTCGTTTCTACTAACGAAACTGCAAAACGTGAAGAGAAGAAATCAAAATCTGTAACTACGTTCGTAAGTGCAAAATGGGAAGCTACTCCTATAGTGTTAGAACTTGCCGAATATCTTGCTGGCGAGAGTGCAGATTTATTCTGGTCTTATGTAGACGGTATAAATTCCCTGAAATCTAGTCTAGACTCCTTAGGTAAGAAAAAAAAACAACACATTCTTCATTTTAACTTAAGTCAAAGCATTTATTGTTATGTGTAGTTCACACATCTTATGCTATATTATTTTAGGCTATTGACGACCACTGCATAGGCCTTACCTGAAATTATTTTTTTGGGAATTCTTAAGTTCAATTTAGGGATGCTTCTAGAAACTTACATCCAGGATTTTATGTTTCAGAGCCTTTTCCGTGGGCATACGACAAACTAACAACTAACTGTGTGGTAACAGTTGCTCTGTTACGAACTAGCTTGAACTTGAAGTTGGTTTGGGCTTTGAATTCTTTTAGCAAAGAGTTATAAAACCGTAGGATTTTGGTAATTTTAACCTCTGTATAATATCCTTTTGAGGAAATGTACACAACATGTTTTTGGAAAAAATGTCACTCAATTATTATTAAACTAGTTGAAGCGCGCGGCTTCGCCCGCGTGAAATTCGGTACCCGTTCCCGCTTCCCGTGGGAAAATTTTCCCGGGGAGAAAAGTAGCCTATGTGTTATTCCAGACTATAAGCTATTCCTGTACCAAATTTCAGCCTAATCCGTTCAGCCGTTAGAACGTGATTGAGTAACAAACATCCAAACATCTAAACATCCAAACATCTTCACAAACTTTCACATTTATAATATTAGTAGGATTATTGTGACATTTTATCTATGGATAAGTGATGAAATTCATTCCAAGTCTAGAAAACAGAGACAAAATATGTTATTGATATTTCTGAGTATTTGACTTAAATAAATTAATAAAATATAAATAAATAGAATCTTTATTCGGCACACACAAATAAATTACAATCCTATAAGTACTTCTGACTGACTGACTGACTATAGCAAAATTAGTTTAGATCTTATCCTAGAAACATGTTTCTGTGGGAAATATGTACAGGAAAACCTCATGAAGTGCTAGGCGGAAACTGCCTGTTCTGCCATCCATTATATTATAAATAGTCACCTCCTGGTTTCATCATTGGTTTTAGACATTAAGACTCTATGCTTGTCATGGGCATAGCACACTGGCAAGAAAACAATAGATACCTGATACCTTTAATATTAACCTTTACTGTATTATTTCAGATACAGACAAGCAAGTATATGATGCCAGCATCGGTGTTGCTAGTACTTTGTTAGCTCCAGCGCAGCTACGGATGGCTAAACTTGCTCTCTCTATGCATCTGAACTCACCGACAGTCAGAATGTTTGATCAAATTGCAACACAGAATGGTGCCAAAGATATCCAATGTGATGCTTTTGTATCTATTGCATCAAAGAAAATTTGCGATAATGATGTGTTAAGAGACACTCTTAAGTCTTACACTATGTATAATGTGGTAAGTGCATTCTATAGTATGTTTTCTAAGCTGCACATTACTAGTGAGTGACTGTAGCTATACTTCCTGTCACGTAAAAAGAACGCTGAGTGACAGTAGTGGGGATGTGTCACATTCTAATGTATTAACTGTATTTTCTAGAATGTATGTAAGTGTAGTTTTACTGCATAATCACATAACAAGAATAAAATCAATAAATATATTATTTTTTTACCGATTAGACCTATAAATCACTGCATGCGCGATCAACAGCCAGCATTCTTCTTACATGACGGCAACTATACCAGAAAGTAAGATCCTTTGGGTTTTGCAAATCTTTGGCCTACCATAATATATTTATAGGAAGAACATAAGTTTCAAACTTATCTTTAAGTTCTCTCTTATCCAAATAATACCACATCCTCTTTCTCCACAAACAGAGATCAATGACATTTGTGTGGTTTATACCAATGGATTATGTTTAGGTTAGGAAAAATATTATTGGTATTCTTAATTTGGTAAATCACCCTTTTTCTTATACAGAGTTCTACTTATTATGTGTATTTTGTATATTACAATGGTTTCTCCAATTACCTACCTATATTATTGTTTCTTATCAAGTCTTACTTAACTGTAACTGTAAGTGAATAAAGTATTTAAACATTCTATGTAGCGCATGCAAATTATCTTCAGTTTGATAAGCCAGCTAGTATATTTCGTAAGTAACACATTAATGTTGTATTTAATAGAATATAGGCACTACTAGCTGATAGCCATGACTTTCTATCAAAATTATCTTTCTTTTGTTTCATTTTGTTTAAAAATTACATTACCTGTGTGGCAACTGGAATAGTAGGCTTTTATTAAAACTCATCTAGTACTTACATCAGAAATAAAATGTTTGTTTATTTATAAATATTTAGATATTAAAGAAAGGGAGCCAGAGACCCAGGACGCACCCTCTACTTATACTACAAATTATCACATTGTAAGGGCTCTTTTATCTTAGTTTACAATTTATTTCCCCCATATAACACACTAGCGGACGTCACGCGGTTTCACCCGCGTAGTTCCCGTTCCTGTGGGAATACGGGAATAAAATATAGCCCATGTTCACCGCAAACAGTGCAGCTTCCCAACAGTGAAAGAATTTTTCAAATCGGTCCAGTAGTTCCGGAGCCTATTCGTTACAAACAAACAAACAAAAAACAAAAAAAACAAATCTTTCCACTTTATAATATTAGTATAGATATTTGAAGAAGTTAATATTAGTTTGTTGGCTCCAAATTCTACTACTTTGGACCCTTTGAGAATCATTTACTGGTTGCTAGGAGCAGCTTTGATTTTGCTTTTATTTTCGTAACCGTGAATGACTGCCGTATGGCACTGTGACAAGCCGCCTAGCAACAGCTTTAGTCGCTGGTAGTTTGTCTTCAGAGCTGCCATAAAAAATGTCTTTTTAGGATGATATTTCCGAATTTGCAGACAAGATTTCGACCCCAAAAAAAAAGCCTTCATCATGACCTCGTCTGTTGATTAGTAGGCGTACTAGTAGAGCAAGTGAGGTCCCTTTGGTTATGCAGATCTTTGGCCCCATTACACCCCATGTACTTTTATAAATTAATAATTTATTGTATTTTTAGGAAGAACACAAGCTACAAACTTACACTCTGGACCACTCCTATCCAAGCAGTGACAACAAGAGTCTAACTGCTATTTTGTATGGTGAGCTTGGTGTGCAGGATTTCACTACCAAGCATAAGATACTGTCTACATATGCAGACAAGGGAGCGATTAACTATGTAGTGAGATGGAACGTAAAGGTAAGTTAGGAAAGGTGCCCGCATCTGTTGCGCAAGTTTACTAAACTCTGTAAAATTTTGCTTGATCTCTGTGACAGTTCTACAAACATAAACAAGAATAGACTTTATGTCAACGGCATAAAGCTTTTGTGGTTGAAATGCAGAGAGTGAGAAGACAAAGGTGCGAACTGTAAATAACTCTATGGCTTTGAAATAAAGGTTAATTTTGTTGACATTAATATAACTGTAATAGAGATGAAGCTATAGTTTACGGAGTATAAATACATGAAACATATGGTGCACGAAGCTTGTTAGAATTTTTTACCTACATGTATAGTGAATACATTCATCTGACAAATCATTAAATGCTTCCTAAAATGTGTCTTCTTCCCACTTGATGAATGAGCTGCCATGACAATAAATACAAGAATCATATTTAATGGGAGTTCCTACACACTGCATATTCTCTACAGAGTGTGGAGTGCGAATTCACGGTGAGCGCGTTAACACCGATTCGTATGGAATCGAGTAACCGCCACCTAGCTGTAAACGCGGAAACTTGTGTCGGTTCCATACAAATTTACGAATACGCGCTTCACCGTGAAACCGCAAAACCTTACACTAGGGACTCAGAGCAATGTGTATGGAAGGGCCTGTAGTGTCCTTCAACAGCATTGCTCATTTCCAAAATTAAAGGAAATACTAGTAGTAAAACAAGTGATGTTACACTAGCGTTATATCGCCGCGTTTGTGCTGTTCAATATTCATAAAACGCTGACAATCTATCAACTTTGGTGTAAATAAACCATTAAATTGGTTTAGCGCTCAGTTAGGGCTAATAAATTTATATATATGAGGTGCTATGTATACAAATTTATTATCACTAACGGCTGCTGAACGAATAGATGTTTTCGTCTATTCGTCCAGTAGACTTTAAATTATAAAATACTAGCGGACGCCACGCGGTTTCATCCGCGTAGTTCTCGTTCTCGTGGAAGTACGTGAACAAAATACAGCCGATGTCACCCAGGGATAGTGTAGGCGTGTAGCTTCCCAAATACCAACAGTAAAAGAATTTTTCAAATCGGTGCAGTACTTTTGGTCGGAGCCTATTCAATTCAAACAAACAAAAAATCGAATCTTACCTCTTTATAATATTAGTACCTACAGATTCATCCTACTAATATTATAAATGTGAAAGTTTGTGAAGATGTTTGGATGTTTGTTACTCAATCACGCTCTAACGGCGGAACGAATCATGCTGAAATTTGGTACAGAGATAGGTTATAGTGTGGAATAACAGATAGGGTACTTTTCATTCCGGAAATATGTTCCCACGGGAAGCGGGAACGGGTACCGAATTTACGCGGGCGAAGCCGCGCGCATCAGCTAGTAATAAATAAAAAAATGTTGTGTAGATACATAAGCCAATTAAGGTTGTATTTGCCAATCGATTTTAGTTTAAAGTACTGATTGTCGTTATTGACTTAAGTCATTAATTAAAACGTAAATAATCCCGTGTAATGCTATTAGCAAACTTCTGTAGTAAGCCTCACTTACGACTGCGACTAAGAAAACCATTCTACTTTCACGGTCTTAGCGGAAATAATAATGAGGCGTAACATCCAGTGCAATACTGTTTTCTTCGTCATCTTCGAGTGTTCCCACCTGATTTCAAAATGTACCTGGGTTTCCAAACCCAAAAGATAGCAGCTAAGCGGGGGGTTCAGCTTTTATTTAGGTGCTATCTATCGTTTGACTTCTGATTTTCCGCATCGTTGGAAGAGACTGTCGCCTAACTACCCTATACTGTAAGAGCGCTTGCGTCATTGCCTCGTTCATTAGTCAGCAGGTGCACCGCAAGTTCGTTTAGACCCCGAAGACCTTGATGGGGCCCCTGACACTCCAATACTTCAGTGCAATACAGAACTGTATTATGTCTAATCCCTCGACTAAATAATTTC
Source organism: Miltochrista miniata (assembly GCA_933228765.1). Lineage (NCBI taxonomy): Eukaryota > Metazoa > Arthropoda > Insecta > Lepidoptera > Erebidae > Miltochrista > Miltochrista miniata. The sequence goes on along the minus strand of OW121749.1, from coordinate 17,275,133 downwards.
ATAGTCTCCTTTCTTTCATTAAATGAAAATTACATGTGTGTATTTTTATGTAGCCCCGAGGCAAACCAAAAGTACGCCTATCAGGATATGGAGTGGAACTGCAACTGAAGAGTACGGAGTACAAAAGTCAAGATGACTCGACTCCAAAAGAGTCTGAAGGGGGAGAGTCAAGTACTCCATCGGAAGAGGAAGACGAGAATGATCCGCAAAACCAAATTGATGGCTTCAATTTTGGAAGACTGAAGTAGGTCCTTCTATGTGTAGTTTTCTTTGTAAAATATGAAATTGGCACCTATGAAATATAACACGTAACATCTATGAAAAGTAAATTAGAAATGAGTAATGTTCTCTCACGTTTCTGCAATCATGTTAACCGTCACGTATATGTCTGTTTTATGAATTGTATTTTTTCGCCCGTCACACACAATTTATATAATACATGGAAATCGGTTCGTGCGTTCTAAAGTTATAGCGTCAGGAAGGAAAACCCGACTTATTTTTATATAATAGATAATGAACACTACCCCTCGCTTTGAATCGAATATAATGTCACGGACACTCCCAACAAAATTGGGTTTGGGTTGCACGTCATTCTTTCGGTTGCGGCGATCGTAGCGCTTACCCACGCACTTGCAGATTTGCAAATCGTACAAACAACAATATTGATTGTGTGGTAGTCAAAACGCTGTTTGTGTACTCGCTAACAAGGTTACAAAATACTCTAATTTTACAGGAACTTGTTCCCTGCCCTACGCTCACCTCTGGAAAAATTCCGCCGGCACTTATCTGAGTCAAGCGAAGAGCTGGCGCCATTGAAGGTGTGGCAAATGCAGGGCTTGAGTATGCAGGCCGCAGTAGCTGTTGTAGACGCCAGCGATGCTGGGGGTGAAGAAGCACTGAAAGTGCTCACTTCTATTGCACAAAACTTTCCTATGCAAGTAAGTGTAATGGAGTTTGATTGTATTAGTGTGATGGTTGGAAATAGCACCGAAATATTCAAAGTTGGTTAAAGCTGTTATTATAATAATATTAGTTCGAGTTCGGTTAATGTTTAGCTAGCTACATACAGAAAACTACATACTCGATGATGCAAGCAAATTAAGAGCAGCAACTTCAAATATTGCCTCTTTAATGGAACAGAAGTTCTCAAACAATGGGCCACCCACCAGTCGGTCATAGAAAATGTTGAGTGGACCCTAAAATGTAGAAAGATACATCAACCCTCCGAAAATATCTTTTATAATGCAGCCGAGGCTAATATCAAGATTGAAATGAATTTTTTTATTAGATGGGTCGGAGCTCAGTCGACTTTGAGAACCACTGCTAAAACTTCACAAACCACTAATCTTTCTTTCAGACCAAATCATTGATACATGTAAATGTCCCACGAGCATTCCGGGAAGAAGTGTTATACAACCAAGATATATGGTCATCATCAATGGGGCTTCGTGCTGCGGAACCACTTCTCCTCGTCTCCGGAGCGCAATACGACGCCGAGGAAGTCGATGTGATGGCCCTGCTAGCTGCCTTGAAAGAAGATATTGGGCCTATGAATACACTGCATGCACTTGGTAAAACGATTGTTCATATTAAATAACACACACCTTTTGATTATAGAAGCACCTGATATGGACAACTCTATGGGGAGTAATAAGAGTTTTAGGTGTCCAGTGTTAATAGAAGGTATACCCCAGAGGCGATGAGGAGAGGAGAGATGAAAACTGGTTGTCAGTAAAATGACAATCGCTATGCCAAGTTGAAGGCCTTATGGCTTGAAAATCTCTCTGTCTAAAATCGAAAATCGGTCTGTAAAAAAAAAAAATTCAACTGCGGGTCGCGGCGACCTGCGCCTGTTCGTTTCAGCACGGCAATAGGCTCACCACCTATTACGTGGGACATAAAACTATAAGGTGAAATGAGGGCGTATACCATGCCTCTGCCAGTCAAGTCACGATTTTATCCCCGAAGGGGTACTTCGGGAAAAAAATCGTGACTTTATGTATGTACTCCAGAGTGAGTCCAGGAGACTTTGAAAGGCTTAGGTCTACCAATCTTCGTGTCTCTATTCCCATTTTCAATATTAACACAGGATAACATCCTGTGTTAATGGATTATATTAAAATCCATTGATCTTGTCTTAAGATGAGATAGTATCATAGTAAATCGGTGCATTAGATATAATTTTGTTTGAAGATACCCAACTCATTACAAACTCTGGTAGTACCACAGGGCGGAAACTCCATACAAAAATGTTCGGTTTCACCCACACTAATATACACGTAATGTGAATGCTTGAATCAAGCTTGAATGTGTGTGTGAGTATACTAGGGTAACTAGCTATGAAAACAAAATAATAAGGAACAGAACGTAATCTCATATATGTAGGTACTTTTTTTCAAACCTACCGTCGGCTAAGCACAAATTAAACCAAAGCAATAGCACAAAGTACGTAGGTAGTACGTAATGCAACGCTGTGACAATCTCTCAAGTACTGTTACGGCAATACACACGTCAAATTTTGCGGGGGGTTGGGGAACCTTACTCAGTGGGAGGCAGGGAGTTGCCGATCTGTATGTAATACTATTATATTATCTTTGGTAGTATGAAGCAATGAAGATTCGGTTGCCCGGTATCCGTATTTGACAATTAATTACGTGTAATATTTTGTCTATATCCTCTAGGGTTGTCAAAGAAGCTGATCAACACTCTAATGTCTTTGGAGCTTGGTGAATCGTTTACATGGGAAGAGTATGGGCTCGACATTCGCGATACGGCTATTACGTGGCTCAATGATCTGGAGACCGATGAGAGATACCGCCGCTGGCCGGCGTCGTATATGGAACTACTGCGGCCTACGTACCCAGGGATGTTGCGGAACCTTAGAAGAAATATTTACAATTATGTGAGTAATTTTTTAACTAGCTGACCAGCGCAACTTCGTTTGCGTGATAAATGAAGAACCGGTTGACCGATTTTGTGCAAACTTCACATAAACCATCTACTAAATAGTCCGAACAAACCCTAAACATTTGGTTTGGATAGGTGAGCCCGATCTCGAGTTATAAAATTACAACGAAAAGTGGCATTGATTTTTATATATTTGCGTGATAAATCAAGAACCGCTCGACCGATTTTGTGCAAACTTCACATAAACCATCTACTAAATAGTCCGAACAAACCCGAAACATTTGGTTTGGATAGGTGAGCCCGATCTCGAGTTATAAAATTACAACGAAAAGTGGCATTGATTTTTATAAAAATACTAGCTATATATATAGATATAAAAATCAATGCCACTTTTCGTTGTAATTTTATAACTCAAGAACGGGCTCACCTATCCAAACCCAATGTTTAGGCTTTGTTCGGACTGTTTAGTAGATGGTTTATGTGAAGTTTGCACAAAATCGGTCGAGCGGTGCTTCATTTATCACGCAAACGTTGTTGCGCCGATCAGCTATTGGTTTTATAGAATTTTAACAAACTGTTCCTTATAGTAATAAAAATCAATTTTTTTTTTCTTTCCGCAAAATTACCAGTATTAGTTTACCGGCATTTTTGTCGTCGGTATACGGTACAGATAAGCTAACCAGGAAAATTTTAACCTCGTCACTGGTTAACTTTGAAGTGCCGTATCTATCTGACGCCCTGAATGCCTGGAAAATGACTTGCCCAAGCGCAGAGCTACCCGTCAATTACTCTTCCCAGAGACAGTGGTATGTGCCACTTTGCAACTTAGTCCAAAAAGATCTAATAGACTCCTCGTCCAGTGCAGCAGAGCGAGCGCGCCTACTGGCTGTGGGGGAGTGGGAGTCGGGTCTCTGGCTTAATGCGTTACCGTCAGCTCATATTGGCACATTATTAGACAACGGCACTTTCCGCATTGCTGCTTGCTTACGCCTAGGTACTTCCTGCATCGTTCCACATCGCTGTCACTGCGGTGAAACTGTCGACCGCCTAGGTCACCACGGTCTGTCTTGTTATAAGAGTGCTGGTCGGTTTCCGCGCCATGCCAGGAACAACATTTTTAACCAAATGCCATACATGCCCTGTCGACTTACCTTGGCTGCGGCGCAGGAGAGGTCGTTCTTAAGGTTGACCTCAAAAACGCCTTTAATTCAGTAAATAGGGACACCATGTTGACACAGGCCAAATTAGAGACTCCAAAAATTTTTAATTTTCTTTGGCAGTGCTACAGACACCCATCAAAATTATTATACAAGGACAATATTTTAGACTCAGCAGTTGGATGTCAACAAGGTGACCCTCTTGGGCCAGTCATTTTCAGTTTATCCATACAATCCGTAATTAGTCAGCTAAATTCTAAATTAAATATTTGGTATCTAGATGACGGCACCTTAGGAGGAGATGTGGACACAGTTCTTAGTGATTTGGCTTTTCTAAAAAATGAATTTCAAAATATTGGCTTAGAACTAAATTCATCAAAATGTGAAATTTATTTACAAGATAATATTGATAAAGTTTCGGCATTTAACAAATTTAACATTCTGGCTCCAAATTTAAAATTATTGCAAAAAAAGTTCTCTCCTACTCCTAGGCTCTCCCGTTTTTGAAGAAGCCTTTGATTCTTTTATTGAAGAGAAAATTCAAAATTTTTGTGCAGTTTCAAACCGACTTCTTCATATTAATATCCATTCTGCTTTTACAATTCTTCGGTACTGTCTTTTCGTCCCTAAATTAACACATGCCCTTCGTTCAGCACACTTATTTAAACATTCTGCCCTTTTGGAGAAAATGGACAAAATTATTCAAAACACACTTTGCCAAATTTTAAACGCAGATTTGAATGACCGAGCCTATCTCCAAGCGTCTTTGCCTATTCGTTTGGGCGGTCTCGGCGTTCGAAAAATTTCCGATGTGAGTTTACCAGCAGTTTTGGCTTCAATACATGACACTGAAGAATTGACCAGGAAAATATTGTTTCCTACACTGGTTAATTCTGAAGTGTCAGGTAAGATTGAAGCCATTAATGCTTGGAAAATGGCTTGCCCAAATACTGATCTGCCCACCTACCCATGCTCTCAGAGACAGTGGGATAGGCCGCTCTGCAGCAGAGTTAGAATCAATTTACTGAACTCTTGCTCTAACGTTGCAGAACGTGCTCGCCTTCTGGCTGTGGGAGAATGGGAATCAGGTGTCTGGCTTCAGGCTCTTCCGTCGCCCAATATAGGTACTATGTTGGACGACACTACGTTCAGAATTGCCGCCTGCCTTCGTTTAGGTGCTCCTTGCGTGTCTCCACATCGTTGTCACTGTGGAGAAGCAGTCGACACGCTTGGGCACCACGGGCTTTCGTGCAGCAGGAGTGCAGGTCGTATGTCTCGTCATGCATACCTAAATGATATTATCCGCCGCGCTCTTGTCACCGCCGGCGTGCCAGCTATTCTTGAACCAAATGGTTTGGCGCGCGACGATGGCAGGAGACCGGATGGTATGTCATTGGTGCCATGGAAGATGGGAAGGCCTTTGGTGTGGGACGCAACTTGTGTCGACACCCTTGCCCCTTCTCATCTTCCAAGCACGGCGGGCTGCGCCTGTTCTGCTGCTGCATCTGCCGAGACACTCAAACGGCGCAAATATAATAATTTAATTGGTAATTATATATTTGAGCCGTTTGGTGTCGAGACACTAGGTTCGTGGGGCCCAAGTGCACGTGCGCTATATAAAGATATAGCAAAGCGTTTGGTCGATGCTTCTCGTGACCATAAGGCTGGCCTCTTTCTCGCTCAGAGAATAAGCATTGCCATCCAACGTGGCAATGCGGCCAGCCTTATGGGGACCTTGCCAGTCGATTGTGATGGGGAGGAATTCTTCGACACCTAGACGAGTGTTACAACAGTCTTGTGTATTTTTCCTTTCTGTTTATTCTTCTCCCATTTTTCTGTAAATATTTAATTACTAGTTATAATTCTAATATTTAATGATTGTATATATTTTTTAACTATTAGTTTTTCAATTTGAATATTTTAAATGACTGAATCCTGACAATTACTTTAAGCTGATGATATAGTTCGATAAAATCTAACATCATATTTTACTCCCCAAGAGGTGGTATTTTTAAAAATTGGGAGTAGCCTATATTAGAAATGTAAGCCATATGATGATAGTCCTATTTATCCCTGTACCAACTTTCAGCCAGATCCATTCAACCGTTCGAGCTAAAAGAGTAACATTATATCCCATCATTCACCCATAATTACACACTTGCGATTAAATTAGTAACTTTCTGAGAATCGTGCAAGAGAGGTATCGCCCTCTCGTAATTGTGTGTGTCTATAGGCAAATACGTTCTTGTTTGAAGGTATATTTTGTTCTGAACAGGTGATAATCGTCGACCCAACGTCAGTAGCGTCTGGTCCCCCATTGAAGCTAGGTGAGACATTACTGAAACACGCAACGCCAGTGCGAGTTGGCCTCATTCTAGCGCCGAGCTCCAAGGACCCTGCTCTGGAAGCCGCTGTGAGGTCCGCTTTTAACTATGTGGCACAGGAGAAGAATTCTAACAAGGAAGCATACTACTTCCTCACACAGGTAGGCGTTTATTTTTCGTAAGTTTTATCTATGTATTTCGGGTAGTAGTGATACATTTTGTTACGATGATAGGACTTAAAAAATATATAAGGTCTTAAAATTCACTAGATATACCTATGGAACTATTTAGTGGCAGCACACAGCAATGTATTTTATTTATCTTAAAGATCTGTATATATTTACTTTACAATTATGTTCCAAGCAACAACTGCAACATAATAAATCTTTCATTTTTAGTTACTACATCCAGCCGAAGACGAAGTCTTGACTATAGAACTAGTGAAAAAACAACTGAAAAAATACGCCAGCTTCAACGCCAATTTGGATGACATTGTGTCCGAGGATTCCGAATACAACTTCGGCAAACAGCTGGCGGAGGAATTTGTTGCGAAGACCGGCAACAAGAAGTACCCGCAGGTTTGTAATCTTATCCACAATTGATATCCCATAAACAAAGCTTACACCTTACCGTAAGACGTTCATTTACGTCGTACTGATAGGACTTATGGCTCCTTTGATAGGATATAATTATAATAATATAAGGATTTATTATACACATAATTTGTTGTCCATCTAATCGTTTGGTTAAAATAGATACACTCGCGTCGCGCGAAATGTTTTCTCACTTATTTAGGGAATATATAGCTTATGAATGATCAAATGTATCAAGGGTGTTAGCTAAAATCCAACGCGCCCTTAATACATTGTAATCAAGCTTTATGATTATGTTTGGAAGTATAAGATCTAAAACATCTCATTGCTGCCGTCCGCGTAAACTTATGTGGCAATGCGGTGGGCTTCTAGCCAACCTCATAATGAATACTATTATCATGAGTACTGATACGCGTCGGGTGTTTCGAAAGAGAAAATACCACATTAAAAAATCTCATAAATTGCACTTTTAACGAAATAATTTTATTTCAACCAGGTGTTGATAAACGGAGTCCTTCTCGTAGAAGAAGGCTCACTGCCGGTGACGTCATCAGTGGAACTTCTAGAAGAGGCGCTAGTGACGTCACTAACTCGTCACACCAGCCGCTTGCAGCGCGCCGTGTTCAGGGGAGAACTAGCCGATTCAGACGAAGCTGTCGACTATTTGATGAAACAGCCACATATTATGCCAAGGTCAGTATTCCTGGGACATCCTGCTCATGTGGGATCGTGTGGTTTTAGTTTGTGAGGATATCCCTCAATTATAATAAGAAAGGTCAGTGACTAAGGAATGATTAAGTGACGGCTAAGCGTCTTTTAGTTTGATAATAGGAGCTGATGAGCATGTTAAAAAGATTGTCCATCACAAGGCTAATATAAGTTGCCTAGGCATAGCTATTAGACACACAAAGCCTTTCTGGTTTAACTTCCGAAACTTAAATAACGGAACGGAAAAATACAAGGTATCATTTGGAAAATTTTATTTTCGTTCGCACAAGCTTAATTTTTATTGTACCCTATACAGGCTATAAGACAAGAGCTGATAAAATGGTGTCTGTTGTCTTCAGATTAAATCAACGAGTGTTGGCGTCGGATCCATCGCAGTACCTGGACTTGTCTGGAGTACCGTCATCTAGTGAATTATTTGCTGAGGACAAGATTCATAGGCTTCTACATTTAACAGGTAAGTACTGGCACGACTAAAGCTTAACTTAGAGTTAAGTTGGAATAGCGTATTAAAGATTCTGATACTGTACATTTTGCGTATTGATCGTTATATGTTTTGAACTTTTTAACGTCTAGAGAAAATTAATATTATGATGTCTGGAAAACACTTAATTTCTACTCATTTGGCGTTTGACTAGCTAGCTACACAATCGTAAAGAATTAAGTAGAATGTGCTATTCCCTAGGTCGCGATGCCATCGCCACTGCATTACCGTTACTAAAGTACTTCGCCAAGTCTGGTAAAACGGAAAAGATCACTCAAACCATTTGGATAGCCGGCGATTTGAACGATAAGAAGTCCAGGGATCTTCTAAAAAGTGCGCTGACATTTATGGTAAGTATCGTTTATAAGTCAATAACGCATTTATTACAAGCTAATAAAGTTTATATTTAACTGTTCAACTGGTAGGTGCTTTCTTTACTATGAGTACTTGCGTAAACTGCATTGGGACACTGTTAAAGAACACATTCGAATCAACAGCAATCTAACTCGAAATCAACTTCGAAGGTTATATGACTTTAAGCCTTATCGCAAAGCCCTAAGATAAAATTTTGCTTGAACTACTAACGTCTTCGAGCAGAAATCCATCCAACATTTTTGAACCTTGAAGCCCGCCGTTCCGCTCTGGTCTACGGTAGTTATTTTTCAGCGTTGTGGAAACCTTTTGACTCATAAGGACCACTTCCCAATACGTCGCCTTCCCAAAACGTCCACTTCCCAAAACGCCCATTTCCCAAAATGTCCACTTCCCAAAATGTCCACTTCCCAAAACGCCCACTTCCCAAAACGCCCAATTACCTAGTCCAAATAAACCCTGTTTTCTCGTGGTCCCAGGAATTTGTCCCATTATTGGGACCACGAGTGAGAACTGTTTCTCGTGCACCCACTACTTTTTATCAAATATATACCTATCCAAATGTGTAGTTTTATCACCAACGGCGTTTATCTAGAAGTAAATTCCCTTTTACTTTATTCAAATCGGACCTTCCGTTTTGAAGAAGTTCGATACTACCCTTTTGACTCATAAGGACCACTTCCCAAAACGTCGCCTTCCCAAAACGTCCACTTCCCAAAACGCCCATTTCCCAAAATGTCCACTTCCCAAAAGCTATTACTGCTTGAGCTCTCAACCTCTTTACAGTACTACGTTATAACCATAAGGCGCATTACATGCTGTTGAAGTTGGCTTAGATTATGTAAAACTTAGAAGGGCTAAATGCCCATGAGCAAATAAGGTGGTTAGTTAATTGAATCTGTCTTTATACAAATCCTTTATTATTCCACAGCGCGAGTCAGGTGGGATCCGCGTGGCCTTCATTCCAAACATAGACAGTACATCGAGTGACGATCAATCTCTGAACAAAGTGGTGTTAGCAGCGCTCACAGCTCTTGACAATCTAGAAGCTACGGCATACGTTACCAAATTACTTGATGATGACGGTTGCCATGAGAAACAGAACTGTGATATATTGGTAAGTATTACCGTAAAATATTATGCATAAAACTAAATACACAATAAACCTATTTGCACGCACTCATACACAGCTGAGAGAGTACTGAGTACATTGATGTAAAGATCGTTCTTCATCTTAGCATATTCCTAGTTGTATCCGTCCAAATTGTATCTGTATATGGAACCTGGGGCTCGCTTCTATTGACTGCAGGGAGCAGCTATTTTTCGACTTTTCATTGTCCCCCGTTGCCATAATTGGAAGCAATGCCGTCAGATCTCAGAACCCTGTAAAACGAGGCTGGGCGTGGTTGTTTCATCAATTGGTCGGCGAGTGCACCGCGAGGTCGTTTCGACCCTGAAGATCTTGGTGGGCCCTTTAACACCCTTACAATACTTGACATAATAGAACTGCTTTAAAATGTATAGCAAAACGGTTGATTAAAATGTGTGGTTATGCTATACAGCCAAAACTGGTGCCAGCGTTGAACAAATACGAGTGGGTGCTAAAAGCATCGCGGGTACTTTGCGCCCGATCGCTCAAGCTGCGGGCCGGAGACCGCGCTATAGTGCACAATGCTAGGCTCATCGGACCGCTCGCTGAGAACGAGGTGTTTACGTTGGAAGACTTCACGCTGCTAGAGAGGTAAGCCGTTAAAAATACTCTCTAAATCACTAATTTAATGTGAAAAAATTATCGGTCTCGAAACATGTTCTGAATTTATTGTCTAACGCAATCGCTTACCTGATTCCATAGGTTGGTTCAATTCCCACTGAAGACAAAAATTTCTGGGATTCATAAATGTTTATTTCGAGACAGACCCTCGAAATAAACATTAATGAATCCGACATGTGTGTTTCTATGTATGATAAGTATGTGTTTAAAGTTTTTAAGTATTAATAAAAATCCGTGGTCTGATACTCTCAATGCAAGCAGGTTATTCCTAGCTTACTTTGGGATCAGATAGCGTTGTGTGAAAATGGCCGTGAATATTTATGTTTTTCATTTCAGGTTTAGCAATCAACTATATTCCGATAAGCTGGCTGAAGCGTTGGATAAGAAGAAGAAATCATCCAACCATATAAACGACGTGTTTGACGAGGATGATGGTAAGAATATAATTTTATATTCACTAAATCACTTACATGGTATAAGTTTTATTTTAACGGTCAACAGACCCTACCCACAGCCATGCGACTGATGTAGACCTTTTTTTTTTTTTTTTTTTTTTCTCTCCGTCGTATCTTGCGATCGGTTTAACCCTCTGTATCATAGTGTAGACTGTAGGCTACATATCGTTTAGTTGCCTACAAAATTCATATTTTTAACATTTTAATGTAATTACGCACTGTAGCTGTTGGTTTACACTCTCAGCTAACGAGTTGGTACTGAATAAAATACCTAGGTGGCATAACTTTTCGCAAATTGATATTTATATTCGTCGGTCGAGACATTTGAAAAGTAGCAGTCGACTCCGATTGAAAAGTGTGATAAATATAATATGCTGCTTGTGTTTTAAGATTTTTATTGAAAACTTAGACAGGTAAGTGTCGTAATTATACTGTACAATATTGTTTTTGACGATTTTTTATGTTGAAATTTGATTTTTTGGGGAAATCTTGTTTGTAGCCCGTAGGCTACATTAGGCAAAAGTGTCATGTTTTGGTTGGTGTTCATTGTATTTTTACTGTGTTTCAGAATGTCTCGTAGAAGTTTCTTGGCAACAATAACATAAATCTTGTGCTGCATAATGCTTCTGATAGTGAAGGAGGTCTATATTTTAATGGTGATAGCCTTGCCAAACTTGTTTTTGGCCCTGACTTAGAAAATTTCGAAGATGAGGATCCAGAGATAGATATTGATGTAGAATGGATAATAAAACCCTATAATGTAATGATGAAGGTTCTTCTTCTAGTTGGAAAGCTGCATTGCCACACGACAGTACTGCAGAACCCTCCCAAGCGAAGAGAACTCGACAAGATTCTGCAGGAAAGCCTGCTTAGCTGAATTTAGGCTGGAAAGCTAAAACAATTAGAATTGACTGCCAGAACAGCTTATGCATGCTCATATTAACGAAAAATAAGAGCCTGATCGAGAGATCTACTTGAGTTAGACACACCCATACAAGTTTTTTTCTGTTTCTTCTCACAAGAACTTATCACGTAATTGATTGAGTAGATAAAGTTTTATCCAGTTCTTAAGATCCTACAGGACTTTCCGACTACATAAGTCTGTCGTAGGGCAATAATTTCATTGCTAAGGTATACCTAAAATCTGGCTAACATTCACTAGAGTTACCACTAGAGCCCCATACTTGGAAACCTTCTTCCAAACGAAACAATGACGTCGAACAAATTTGGAAAAATCCATCAAATTTTGCGCTTCACCAACAATAATAATAATCTTCCAAGAGAAAATTCAGACCATGATATGTCTAGTAGCGGACTTCTTGAATATAGCATACAGTCGAGTCGTATGGGAAGTGGACATTTGTGTGTATGAGTAAATATGATCCACAAAAGCGTCATGGCTAATTGACGGTAGTCCTCAAGTTAGCGGCCCTATGATGTGCCTCTTCTAGCTCCGCTTGTAAAACTCGGGGCTGTAAGAGGAGGGATGCGCCAGTAGGTCCATTCAGGGCCTTTTATGAATTTCATAAAAAAACTTTGTCTAGACGGAGGACGCTGGAAAACGAGTTTCAAGCTAAAAAGCAAAAATTACCTGCTCAGCATGTACTACCAAAAGCGACGAGAAGAGACGCATTAGTCACTGACCGCAGTTTTTACACAATGTATGACATGAAAGGCCAGGTCAAGAGTACCCTTAACCGAAGAGCATGTATGAAGACACTTATGAAAGTTGAAGAAGCGAAAGTTGTTTGCCAGAATCGTAGTAAGTGGAAAGTCATAGTCTCTGCCTACCCCGTTGGGAGACAGGCGTGATGTTATGTATGTATGTATGTATGTATGACATGAGACATCCGGGGTGGCGTTATATTACACCAAAACCAGAAAATGCCTAAGATATTTTCATCTTTCCTAATACACAGTATGCTCATAAATTATGGCCACTTGCCGCAGTGTTGCCTACAGGCAACACTCCCTGTTCTTGTAGTTTTTTCCCAAAATATTAAAAAAATTAAAAAATCCAGAATTACGTGTATTTTATTTTTTTGATGTCAATTTGAATACAAAAAATCAAATAAAACCCATTTCTTGAGTGATAGAGGGTTAACAAACCATTAGCAGATTTGTTGTAGGATGGTTTGGCAGGTGAAGTTTGTTCTTCCAATGAAGAATCTACCTCTCTTTAATTTATTTCCTTCTATTTTGTCACTGCGACAAGGTCCATATGATTTCGTTTGAGCCCTTTCTTTTGTGGTAGTTTGCCTAAAGCTGAGGCTAAGCTGTTTTCGTGTGCCTCAATTCGGTTTCTGTAAGTCTTTATTCTGTGCTCTATCTCTTCCTTTACAGTATTTACCTGTAGGTGCTCATGTAATTCCGAGATTTTGATAAACCACGGGGCGTTTGAAAGGGTTTTTAGGGCTTTATTTTGAAACCATTGCAGGATTTCCACATTTGAGTTCTTTGCTGAGCCCCACAGTTCAATACCGTACGGCCAAACAGGCTTTAATACTGCTTTATATATCAGCAGCTTGTTTTCTAGGGATACTGGTGATGATCCTCCCAAGAGCCACTTGAGTTTACCGAGTTGTATGTTAAGCTCGTCACGCTTTTTCATGATGTGATATCTCCATGTTTGAGTTCTGTCAAGGTGCATGCCCAGATACTTAACTGTGACAGCATGTGGAAGTGTATCTTGCCCAAGTCTGACAGGAGGGCAGTCTTGTTTTCTCAATGAGAATGTTATATGCGTCGATTTGTTAGCACTGGCTTTTATTCTCCATGCTTTCATCCATGCATCCACCCTGTTCAGATGTTTTTGTAGCATTGTTGAAGCTTTAAGAGGATCCCTGTCATTGCACAAGACAGCTGTGTCATCCGCGTAGGTGGCAGAGAGCACCCCTCTGGTTGTTGGTAGATCTGATGTGTAAATTAAGTACAGAGTTGGTCCTAATACCGAACCGTGGGGTACTCCAGCCTTTACATCATAGAATCAAATCAAATCAAATCAAATCAAAATCATTTATTTGTGATACATAGGTTTGTACAAGATATTATAATTGGTTAGGTATGAAGTACGCTATGATCTACCGCTTGTAAGCGGTGTACAAATATTAATTATAATTAGGTACTAAAAATTATACATATCTATTAAAAATTGAAATTTACTTGGCATCATTATAAATTTATTTGAAACAAATTAATATCGAAATAATAAAATTAAATAATTAAAATGTCAAAATAGTGCATGTCAAACTTACAAAAATGTCATAAAAATAGGTAATTTACAGTAATGTCAACTAGGTATGTAGTTACAATGTTCTATCAGAAAGGTAATCATTTATTGAATAATATGCTTTATTTAATATTAATAGAAAAGATTTCAGGTTATTTTTAAAAACCTTGCTATTTTTGGCAGACCGAATAGTTTTTGGCAATTTATTGTAAAGTTTTGGTGCCATTACGAATACACTTTTGTGTAGTACTGCTTTTTTAGATGGAACAAGGCACAGCTTGTCCGATCTGCGGCTACTCGTAACAGTTGAGAAATTATTCCAATGTCGTTTAACAAACATTACTGTTTCAAAAATATACAAACATGGCATCGTCATTATATTTAATGCAATAAAATGAGGTTTGCAAGAATCAATACTGGTAATATTACATATGGCGCGGATGCATCGTTTTTGTGCTTTGAAAACCAGATCCTTTCCAGTCGCATTGCCCCAAAAAACGATACCGTATCTCAAAGTAGACATAACGAAAGCGTGATATGCAGTAAGCAAAGTGTCCTTTCTAACAGATTTGCTTAACATGTATAATGCATTATGCATATCTATTTATTTTATTACAAACTGTATCAATCTGGACATTCCACTTTAAAGTGCTTTCAATATGTAAGCCAAGAAATTTTGTAACATTGATCTCATTTATCTTTTTGCCACTATATTCTAAATTTAAATTTATTTTTTGCTCTTTTTGACTAAAATTCATTATCTGAGTTTTGTCAAGATTTATTTGTAGATTGTGTGCTTCTAGCCACTTGATCAACGACATGATATTACTGTTTATATCTATGGCGTTAGTTCCAAGTTCGTTATTATTAAATACAACAGTACTGTCATCAGCATACATGATCATTGGATACTTAGTGGCTGTTGGAAAGTCATTGATGTATATTATGAACAAAAGAGGTCCAAGTATGCTTCCTTGGGGTACTCCGTATCTTATTATCCTCGAGTTTGACGTATATGAGACTTCCGTCTTGGTACTGTTTCGTATTTTACTAACTACTGTGACTTGAGAGCGATTGCTGAGGTAAGATTTTATTAAATTTGATACATTTCCTCGCACATCGTAAGAATTAAGTTTGTCAATTAATATGCTATGGTCCACGTAATCAAATGCTTTTGTCATATCCATGTATAGCGCTTGAACAGGCAGTCTTTTGTCAATTCTAAATGTAATTATATTCAAAAAGTCATAAATGGCTTCATCTATGCTTTTGGTTTTCCTAAACCCTTTTTGTTTCTCTGTGAACAGATTATGTTTTTCAAAATAGTTTGTCAAATTTTTATGTATCACCTTTTCAAATATTTTACCAAAAACCGGTATTAAAGCTATTGGTCTGTAAGAGGTCATATTTTCTTTGTCATCTTTTTTAAAAAGTGGTTTTATTATTGATGTCTTTAAAGTATCCGGGAATATACCATCACAGATGCATTTATTCATAAGATCGCTCAGCACTGGGGCAATAATCGTCGACACTCTTTTGACTATTTTAGTGCTAATGCCGTCATAGCCGACGCTCGCAGTACTTTTCATATTCATGATTATTTCATGTAATTCATGTGGCACTGTTGGTTTCATAAACATTGAAAACACTGTACCACAAAGGCTAGATTTATATTTAGTCCTACAGTGAGCTGGTTTTACAAAGTCCGCATAGTGGTCATTAAATAATTTGGCAATTTCTTTTGGTTGGCTTATAATTTTGTTTTGAACTCTTATTCGCTCAATGCTTTGATTTGGTATGGGTCATTTATTTTTACTTGAAATATTCTGTTCTCTATGTATGACTTCAGAAGGACGTACAAGTTATGTGGATGTAGGCCTAAAGAAATTACTATGAGTCAATCTCAAAATTTGAACATTTCAATTTTTTGACGCTTAAAAGACTTAACATTTTTAATAGTTTTTTCTTGCCGATTGCACGACCCAAATGTATGTATCTTTATTTCTTTGCGGCATTCTAGAGACTTGAACATGTGGGTCGATTTTGATAACTTCTCGTCAAACTCTCTGGTGTTGCAAACATTCATAGACTGCGGTGACCACTAGTCCTTCTGGTGGGCCTTAAGCTTGTCTGCCATCTTAGTGGTATAAAAAAAACTATAACTTTCAATCTCGAGTATGTCACTAAATAAAAATAAATTGATTTCACTTAGGCTTATACAGATGCACTTGTAAAACGTCAGGAATATAAGCCAAATATGTACCACCAAAAATATAAATGCATGCCAATAATATTTAAACAGTAGTATTTTACAAATGTACGCATTACAGATTACGACACAAAGGAGCTTACAATGGAAGAGCGACTGAAGGTAGTGTCGGTGGTGGCGGCGCGAAGTCCCCGCGTCCGCACGCCGCTGCCGCCGAGCCTGCGCACCGAACACTCTGTGGTGCAGCTGCCGCCGCTAAGAGATGACGAGGCGGCTATCGAGGTTTGTGGGTAGCATACGTACATTGGTTAAAGTCACGCCTTTATCTCTGAAGGGGTAGGTAGAGGCATAACTGCCAGAGTAATTACTATTTACCCACATTTTCCCCATTTGTGTCGCCTACCTAATATGTGGCGAACCTATTGCCGTGTTGAAATTGACAGGTGGAAATTGTGACTATCTACTGAGCCAGCGTGAAAGTTTGTTCCCGTTTCCGCTTCCTTAACTTATTCCCGGAATAAAAAATGGTCTAGCCTATGTGTAATTACACTCAAAGTTGCACAGCGAGCTATGGAACGAGCCATGCTTGGAATATCTCTGAGGGATAAACTCCGAAATGAGATTATTCGGCGGAGAACCAGAGTGGTCGACATAGCTTGCAGAATAAGCATATTAAAGTGGCAATGGGCTGGCCACATCTGCAGAAGAACCGACGCCCGATGGAGAAAACGAGTTCTAGCGTGGAGACCGCGACTCTGTGAGCGTAGGGTAGGACGTCCACCCGCCAGATAAACTGACGACCTGGTAAAGGTCGCAGGCTGGGACTGGATGCGGAAGACACAGGACCGGGTACTGTGACGTGAACTGGGAGAGGCCTACGTCCAGCAGTGGACTGCTATAGGCTGAAATGATTGATTGATTGATATGTGTAATTCCAGACTATAAATATATCCTTGCACCAAATTCGAGTGTTGACGAGTAACAGACTTGATTCCGGGAACTAGTCCATGGGAAATAGGAACGAACAAAATTTCACGCGGATAGATCCGCTTTCGCCATCTACTTCTAGATAATTGCCAGCGTACAAAATAAATATTATTGCCATTGCAGTTACCATGAATCTGAGTCTTTATACCTTTGCACCAACAGATAGTAGCAGTCCTAGACCCCGCGTCGACGGCAGCCCAGCGACTCGCCCCACTGCTGCTAGTGTTGCGCCGCGTCATCAACTGTCACATCCAGCTGTTCCTCAACCCGCAGGACAAGAACTCGGACATGCCGCTCAAGAGGTAACAAGAAACATGTGGATGTATTTTCCCTGTTCGGCTCAATATTCACTAAACATTTTGATAAAGGGGCCATCACAAAATCAGCACTGCATGCGAAGTGTTTTGCAAATGGCCATGATGAATACCTGTTCAGGCATGCATATTCCATCCTTTAGATATCGTTACTTTAGTTGCTGTAAGGGTGGCTTCTCACGGCGCGTGATATCACAAGTCGCGCCGCGCCGAGCCGATTTGTGCGCGCGAGCATGCGCAAACAGGCGAGCACGCGCTACCCGTTCTCACGGCGCGCGTAGGAGCGCGTCGGCGCGGCGCACTTGGTCCCGCCGCAGCGAGGTCGACACTTCAGTCCGAGACACGCATCTTTTAATTTACTTTGTATTCTAACCCAGGAATCGTGCTGGTCGTTCCTATTTTTGTGTTCAGAACTTTTGGAATTCCATAACGCTGATTCGCTTTCGAATAATATAATGAATTCGGAAATAGTTTCGTTTGTCCACTCCATAATTAAATAATCACAGTACCTAATTACTTACTGACGCTTGCACTTGTCGAAACGAAATGATTTATTGGCCGATGCATCGCTCCCTCACCGACACCCCGCGCCACGCGCCACAACGCGCGCGCACGAGTCACCACGAGTGCGCGCGCGCCGCGCCAGCCCGCGCCTTTGAAGTTACCGACTTCGATCGGATAGGACGCGCCTGCTCGCGCCAGCCCGCGTCCCCTCGAGCCATTCCCTTCACACGGCGCGTAGGCTCGACCTGGCGCGGCGCGACTTGTGATATCACGCGCCGTGAGAAGCCACCATAATAGGTTGTGCTTTTCTGTGTAGATGTGTATCTTTTATTTTTTCAAATGAATTTGAAACCCACTATTAATTCGATAACCTTATGTCTGGCCTGAGTCAACAAGTCAGAGAGAGAGAGAGAGAGAGATGAGTCAACATCGTGTTTCGCTTTTGGGGTTTCTAGACCCATTGTGTACATACATACATTTAGTCACGCCTTTAACCCCGAGGGGTTAGGCAGAGGCATAGTATACGCTCCCATTTCACCTTATAGTATGTCCCACGTAATAAATAGGTGGTGAGCCTATTGCCGTGTTAAAATGGACAGGCGCAGGTCGTGACGACCCGCAGTTGAAAATTTTCAGGCCGCAATAAACAAATAATAAATTATTTTGCGAAAGTGTTCCCATTGTGTACAGTCAGCATAATGATACAATTAAATTCGAAAATGCTATCACGTCTCTTTTTTTGGGTCCTCCTTCTGAGGAGTTCACCAAGGATCCAAGCGTCAGACGAATAGGAAGGAACCGTGTGATTTTAATCAGTTCTGTGGCGCGGTCGGTAGTGATACCGCCTGCGGCGCTGGAGGTCGTGGGTTCGATTCCCACCGGAGACAAATATTTGTGTGACCCATAAATGTTGGTCTCCAGAGTCTGGGTGTTTCTATGTATAATATGTATGTATTTAAAAAGTATATAAGTATTAATATCCGTGGTCTGATACCCATAACACAAGCAGGTTATTCCTAGCTTACTTTGGGATCAGATAGCGTTGTGTGAAATGTCCGTGAATATTTATTATTATTACTTATAATGTGACAGCCTCTCGTGAGAATTTAGCCACTAAAAACCTGTTTATTCTATTTGACATAAAAATGAATCTAAAATGTATAAATTATCGTTTGTCCACAGTTTCTACCGCTACGTACTAGAACCCGAGCTCCAATTCACATCATCGGGCGCCCTATCCGGCGGTGCTTTAGCCCGGTTCGCCCGGCTGCCTCACGCGCCTCTACTGTCCATGGAACTGAGGACGCCGCCCAACTGGCTCGTCGAGTGTGTCAAGTCGGTTTATGACCTGGATAATATTAGATTGGCTGATGTGGACACACTTGTGCATAGGTAGGTGTTACAATTATACTTGTTTACTTAATCGATTTATTGTTTTTGAATTTTATATTTATTTTGCTATCATAGCATCGAATATGAAAGTATTAATTGAAATTAGATTTAGAAAGAAAGAAAGAAGAAAGAGAACGCTGCGCGGCTGGTAGGGCTGTTCTAACTTCAAGTCGAAAACATGGTTTTATACATTCCTCTGCTGATGATCTCATCAGCAGAGGAATGTATAAGAGCTTTATGATGTTATAAGAAAAAAAAAACATTTTTGTTTATTTCAATGTCTCGATTGCGTTCCTAGCCAATTCGTCAAATTCGGAGACTATTATATTACGAATTAAGCAATTTTTATTGCCCAAAGTTGACAGGCGAAAAATAGTCTGGCCTGAAAAATGAGCTTGTGTATTTTCCAAGACCTCTGTGATCAATTTAATCGGCTTATTAACTGTTACCGATTTTTCAACTGTTCTATATTTTCACAGTGAGTTTGAACTCGAATACTTGCTACTGGAAGGTCACGCCTGGGATATTACTCTGGGTACTCCCCCACGTGGTCTACAACTGGTGCTCGGTACCAAAGACAAACCGGAGCGTATGGACACCATAGTCATGGCCAACCTCGGCTACTTCCAGCTGAAGGCCAACCCTGGAGCCTGGGTACTGAGACTGCGACCTGGAAGATCTGATGAAATTTATGAAATTGTTGGGTATGTTCTTTTTTTTTCAATTTCAATTTTTATTTGGTACTAGCTGATGCGCGCGGCTTCGCCCGCGTGAATTTTGGTTCCCGTTCCAGCTTCCCGTGAAAACAATTTTCTGGGATAAGAAGTAGCCTATGTGTTATTCCA
This sequence comes from Miltochrista miniata, assembly GCA_933228765.1. NCBI lineage: Eukaryota > Metazoa > Arthropoda > Insecta > Lepidoptera > Erebidae > Miltochrista > Miltochrista miniata. Next base: position 17,254,864 of record OW121749.1, on the reverse strand, counting down.
GACTATACTCTATCCCTGTACCAAATTTCAGCTGGATCCATTCAGCCGTTAGAGCGTGATTGAGTAACAAACATCCAAACATCTAAACATCCAAACATCTTCACAAACTTTCACATTTATAATATTAGTAGGATAGGATTATACTCTACGTTATCTATATCAAAAGTTGTTGCCATCATGACACTTCACTTGTATATTTATGCTTTGTCTTACATTTTTAAAAACATTATGCGTCTGTAAAATGTAGCTTTATTTGAATGACAGTTGTCTTAACGTAAACAAAAATAGACTTTATTTCAACGGAACAAAGTTCTAATGGTTTTAAAGCAGTGATCGAAAAAACAGAGGTCCAAACTATGAATAACTACACTAATGACTTTGAAATAGATAAAATTTGATTGTGTTTAGGTAAATATAATCGCCACAGAGATCAAATTATGAATTACAGACTGTATCCAGCATTATCTTAAGCAGACTGTAGTAGTAGTAGTATGAATCATTCTATTACTTTGAAACCCTCGTATTAATAACATTTTTGTCTCTACAGCCATGAAAATACGGACACGCCAGCGGGCAGTGAAGACATTCAGGTGCTGATGAGTTCGTTCCGCAGTCACGTGATCAAGTTGCGTGTCAACAAGAAGCCGGACAAGCAAAACGTGGACCTGCTCGTTGAGAACGATGATAATAACTCCGGCGGCATATGGAACTCGATAGCTAGGTAAATAAATATCCATATTTTTGACGCGATAACGTAAATCGATGAAAGCCGACTGCACGCACGGAAAAGTGTCACGTTCCGCCTGAGCTGAGTGTGCAAGCGAGGGCGCGGAACACTGATCTGTATTATTACCACACAGGATAGGTGGCTGTCAAACTAAAGTTATGCCTTCTTAATTCTCGCCATTGTGGCGCTGAAATCAGCAGCGCTGGTTCAGAGAACTAAAGTTAGTGATGTGCCAAACTTTCTTGAACTGACGCGTATCGATAGATTTAATTTGAAATGAAAACATTTTTAGTATATATATTTTAAAATTAATTTTGTTTATAATTTGTTTAATATAAGAATATTACCAACCGAAATTACGAATATTCCCTTTAACTTCTCCAACTAAGCTAAATTGCTTGTGCTAGGAGTGGCCAGGATTCGAACCCGGGTCTTCTCGATCGCAAGACAGTCAGTCTTCTTAACCACTAAGCTATCAAAGCTTTAATGAATATTGCTCTTAATAAGGGTGGTTTAAGTTGGTGTCTCGGGTATACTACCTACCTAATCACCCATCCACCCTATCCACCCAGGTGATAAAAAATTGTGGTGATATACTTTCACCTATTATAGCTCACTTAATAAATGTTAGCTTTTTGGAGGAGGAGTATCCTATGAAGCTCAAAATTTCTATTGTGAAACCTATTCATAAAAAGAATTGCAAACGAGATCTTAACAACTACCGTCCTGTGACTCTAATACCAGTAATCTCAAAAATATTTGAAAAGGCTATGTGTAATCGCATTGTTGCATTTCTAAATAAATTTAAAATACTTAGCAACCACCAGTATGGATTTCAGAGAGGCAAATCAACTGCTCTGGCGTGTTTCCGTTTTACTGAGCTGGTGACAGGGAATATAGATAATAAAAATCCGACCACAGCTATATTCTTTGACATGAGCAAAGCGTTTGACTTCGTAAGACATGACATACTCTTGAAAAAGTGTGAGCTTTATGGGATAAGGGGCTTAGCATTTAACTGGATGAAAAGCTACTTAGAAGATAGAAAGCAATGTGTTGAAATTGCAGGAATGAATGAGTGTATAGTGGAATTCAACAGATGTAAATAATATAGTAAACAAAGCAATTGGATCTTGACTGCTCCATAATTACTTACATTTAATTATCAATCCTGATCATAGTCGTTTCAAGGAACTCTAGTTAGATTTATGCGGACATTTCGACAGTAATAAACCTTTAGATTATAGAATAATTTCATGAAAAATACTCGGATGGTAAAAATTTAAGACTGTCATTTTTGCTTGTCATTAAATTATTTTTTCTTAGACTGGTTTGTCTTTGCCATAGTGTTGTAAAACTGTTGTACTGGCCAATTGATTTTAAAAGGAGGTCATTGTTTTATCAATCTGTCAGTTCGAAAAAATGTAGGTACTTACTTTAATAATATAACTTATTGACCCAGAGAGCGACGAGTGCGAGTCTTTGCCCCTTTCACACGAACCGGTTGCCAGGTGCCGGGTACCCGGGTGTATGGCCGTGTACTACAGCTTTCACACGTAACGGCGTGATTTGCCCGGCAACCGCTTGCATTCGCCGCCGGTTACCCGGCACCGGCTACCCGGCAACCGGTACGTGTGAAAAGGCACTTTGAGTTTGGGTCTTCGATTCTACAGTATAGACGATTTTGCTTTCGTCCGTATGTGTGTGTGCATGTCAGTTTCGGTCTAGAAGACGCATTTGTTAACCAATTTTCTCCAAACTTGGCACACATGTTCTTTGATTTAAAATCATTGATCTACGAAAAGATAAAAATACAACTTTTGTCGAAAGTTTTTTAAAAATTAATTGTGATTATGGATCATGCTAGCGATTCCGTAACAAACACTTTTATAATTACTGTTTCCGGCGACACATCTAGTGACTATTACGATTCAGACACAAATGAATGATGCGCGCGACGCTGCCAAGCTGCCATAAGACCGTAGTAGGTGCTAGATGCAATTCTTCATGGAAGTCATGCCAGACTTTTCCCAGTGATTATAAAGTGCGTTTTTACAGCCTCGCTAACCAAATGCTTAATTTCTAGTAATTTTTTACATGTGTTCCTTTTCCTTTTGGACGTGAGTGACACATTAATCTTTGATTCTAGTCAAACCTGTTTTTAGCATTACTTCAACTTTGTTTTTTTTTCTTCCTACGTAAGGCTTTACCTGTCCCGAAGTAAGTTCAAAGTGATTAAGCGAAGGTGCCCTTATTTTTTTTGGGGCGGCGAGATTGGCAGCATACCTATGTATTTTGTTTCGTAACTTTTTTTATCAATTTTTGTGACCTAATGTGCTTTTATTGCGCTTGTTCAAAAAGCTATAATTTTTTACTACTTTGCTTCGAATATACCTGTCACCATGTCATTATGATGGCCTACTTCCCTTTCTTTGGATTTAAAAACCCCACATTAGAAATCACTCAAAATGTCTTAGTCTGCTTCTGTAAGAACGGCGAGCAGCCAACGAGGCATCTACACATTTTATCATCCCTAAACTACCTAATATATTATTGTAAATAAATAATTATACTATTAAATTTTCTAAAAGTTTTTTTTTTAAAGATCCTTTAATTAAATTAATATAAAAAGTATTGCACATAATATATATAGATATACCGAATTACATGATTTGATGAATTTGGCGATTGATTAACCGAAGTAAATGAATGTACGGTGAACTAGATATAACTTAATGATTACTTACATAATTAGAATCAGTTTAGTTACAACACTATGATCATAGACAACTTCTGTCAAAACATGACATGTTTACATGATTGCTGAGCTGTCCAGAAAAAGACTATAGGGAATTAGTAGGAAATAGGTCCCAATACGTTACTAATAAATTTGGGGTGCCACAAGGAAGTATATTGGGGCCACTACTATTCCTGCTGTATATAAATGATCTGCCCGCGGTCACAAAACATGATTGCATTTTATTTGCAGACGACATTTCTTTAATAATAACCAAAGATGAAAATGATGATACCATGTATGAAGACATAATTAATACCGCGGTAGAGTCTATATTAAATTGGCTCGAGCTAAATAACTTAAAAGTCAATATTGACAAAACTAAATTTATCAGGTTCTATAATAGAAAAACCAATAACCTTAATAGTATAAAAATCATTGGACACGGTAATGAATTAAAAGAGGTAGATAATAAAAAGTTCCTAGGAATTATTGTAGATCAGTGCTGCAACTGGAAACAACATATTGAATCATTATGTGGTAGGCTTGATAGATTTGCCTTTGCTCTACTCAACTTACGAAAAACAGTTGGTACAAGTGCGGCACTGTTGGCGTACCATGGGTATGTTTCCAGTGCCCTAAGGTATGGCCTAATTATATGGGGTAATTCGACAGACATTAATAGAGCTTTCATAACTCAAAAAAACATAGATTTAGAATTTTTCGCTACTCTCAATAGATATACAAAGCGTGCGAGCGAGACCTCATTATCCATAGCACTTAGCTCGAGAGGAAAAGAGAAAGCAAATTGTGTACTCATATGTCAGTATTTTGAATCGCTGAGCCCGCTGGGATCCTATGGCGGCTCTATGTTATTCATAATATCCAATAATCTGTAGTGATCTTACGATTAAAATAGAAAATTTTATATTTTCAACAATATTGTCGTGTTTAGTGTGTGAATAGGATATTACAAAACGCAATTATACGAAGAAAGACTCGTTTAACAGGTCATTTGTGACTTCGTTCATTCCATTTTTGACGTACATATTTTGCCAAATTGGATGTAAAATTTCACTGAAAGTTCAACTCATAACGTAGATTATGCATTTTCCTTCATAAATAACACAATATTTAATGTGTAAATGCATTTTTGGAGGATATATAAGGCAGAAATAGAAAGGGCTGTTTACAGTAAAATAGTCATGGGTAGGTATCGATAAGGATGTCGATAGTTCATTATAGTGACATTGCTACAAACAAACTTATCTGGATTTAATTTACTATAAATATGATTGATTTTTACTCGAACTGTGTTATTTAACCTTTTTTTTAGGGTTTTGTGCCTATTTTAATATAATATTTCCAAAATTTGTGATCCATTTTGAGTTGAATTTTTATAATTTTACTTCACTTAAGGTACTCCACGCCACACCGGGATGTTTGCTGTACAAGGCGCAGATTAGCCTCTGCGTCGAATACTGTTCTCACCTTTGGGATGACTGTGCGAGGTACTTACTGGACGCGCTTGGCGCTATGCAGAGACGTGTTATCCGATTTCAATTATAGGTTGTCCTAAGATGACGGTAAGCCTCGAGCCGTTAGCGCAGCAAAGAACCATAGCGTCCTTGGCTGCCTTCTACTGAATGTATCACGGCGAATGTTCTGAAGAGCTCTTCAACCTGATCCCACCATCTCCTTTCCGATTCCGAACAACACGTCGGGCAGAGGTGCCACTCATATATAGCGGAGAGAATCTTCGCCAGAACTGAGCGTTTCAAAAGATCGTTCCTCTATCGAACTACAAAATCCTGGAACGACCTGCCCGCACATGTGTTTCCCTCATTTTACAATCCCGGGTTCTACAAGCGGAGCGTGAAGAGGCACATCATAGGGTCGCCAACTTGAGGACTACTGTCAGAAGTCTTGTGTGCTGTAAGCATGGCCCCCATTCGCTAGATGCGCCACGGCTTTCCATTAGTTTCCATCAGTGGCGACGTCAATTTGGCGAGGTTAATATATTTAAAAAAATCTACTTCCGAGTTTCTAGGTTTCGTATTACGATAAGAGTTGGATTGATAGTAAAATTTCAAATTTAATTGGCAAAATATATATGTACGGCAACAATGCAATGTACGATGCCATAAATTACATGTTAAAAGTGTATTTTCACATTCACACACTGAATCAAAATTCGTAAAATCACTACAGAATTTCTAATATTACGAGTTACCCCATATAATCCCATTTTTACTTTTTCATAGTCGATTACATTCAAATTAACAATTTATTCCCCAAAACAAGAAGTTGGAGATGAAACTTCAATTCAATTCAATTCAATTCAAATTCATTTATTTACATGAAACATGGTTACAGAGATTTTCACAATATGAGTAATTGGTACAGCATGTCTCACCGTAAGTACGGTATGTAAATTTAAAGAAAGAACATGGCAAAGCTAATCTATGAATCTATACAAGTTTCAAAATAATAATAGAACGGATCTCATTTACCATGCACAATGAGCCCTTAGATATAGTTTAAATACAATCAATGTCAATTAAAATTAATAAAATAATAGGAAAATACCATGTCAAATAACTTTCATGTCATGTCAATTTGATTATAAAACTCAATTTTTTTTTTTTGTTTAACGTTGGTAATATTGTTAACATAAGCATAAAGCAAATACTGTCCGCCGGGATCTACCCAGCTGGAACTTCAAACAGTATTTAACATAAATCTTTGCAATCAAGGTATTCTTGTAAAGTGTAGAAGCATTTTTCTACAAGTAATTCTCGAGTAAGCTTCTTAAATCTGGCTAATTCTGTAATGTCTCTAATTGGTAAAGGGAGTTTATTGTATATACGTGGTGCTTTACAAAAAATACTGTTATGCTTCGCAGTCGTTCTACTGGGCACCACACATAACTTTCCTTTTTGACGCATTCTTTCCTTCAGGTCAAACAGGTTCATATTTTGCTTCACAAATGCAAGAACTTCATAAATGTATAAGCAAGGGAAAGTCATTAAACCATGTTGCTTAAAGTAAGGCTTACATGATTCTCTGGGTTTAAGACCAAACATAGTCCTAAGACAACGCTTCTGAGCTCTGAACACTCGCAGCCAATCAGTTGAGTTTCCCCAAAAGATTATTCCATAACGCAGTGTTGAGGAAACCTGCCCATGATAAGCCGCAATAAGGACGTCTCTGCTAGTTATGGGTTTTAGTTTGAATAAAGCATATGCCAATTGACTAACCCTTTTGCACACATGATCAACGTGAAGTTTCCAGTTAATTTGTTGATCTACGTGTAGGCCTAAGAATTTTATGTTAGTGTCTTCTTTAATTATCGAACCCATATAACTGATATTGGTGCACCTGTTTTTACTTAAGGTTGTTTTTTTCAGCTTAAAGTTAATGAATTTTGTTTTGTCAAAGTTAATTTTAAGATTATGCTTAGTCAACCAATTAATAATAGATGTCAGTGAGTTATTTATATGGGATTCTTGAGATGTCAATTTTAAACTGGTGTAAAGCACCGAGCAGTCATCCGCAAAGAGTGTCATCTTGTCCGTAATAGCAAATGATAAATTATTTATATATATTACAAAAAGTAATGGCCCCAGCACACTACCCTGGGGTACGCCATGTTTAACTTTTCTGATGTCAGATTGATAGTTAATTTCCGTTTTAGTTCGGGGACATATTTTTGTTATCTGCGTCAATTGTTCTCGCTCTGTTAAATATGAGGTCATTAAATTATGGGCATTTCCCCTGATTCCACATTGATACAGCTTATTTAAAAGTAAATCATGTCTGACATGATCAAAAGCTTTGGTCATATCAAGGAATAGCCCAGTTACAGGCCGTCTCTTATCTAAATTGTTCATTACATGACTCAGGAAATCATAAATGGCCATGTTTATATTTTTATTTTTACGAAATCCATATTGCTGCGGTACTAAGATGGAATATTTTTCAAAAAAAGAGTACATACAGTTACAGATCACCTTCTCAAATACCTTTGCAAAAACAGGTATCAAAGCAATAGGTCTATAATTTTCAACGGCCAAAGTATCACCTTTCTTATGAATAGGCTTAACAATGACTTGTTTTAGTCTTTGAGGAAATACTCCTTGTTCAATACATTTATTTATTAAGTGACTGAGGATAGGCGCTATATCCATAACAACATCTTTAATTATTTTTGTTACAATTCCATCTATTCCTGCACTGTTTGTATTTTTGAGTGATTTTATTATTTCAAAGATGTCAAGTGGTATCGTGGGGTCAATAAATATAGAATTTTTACAGGTAATGTCATTTTTAGAATAAGTAGATGTCAAATTATTATAACCATTTGCAATGTCCACATAATAATCATTAAATTTATTACAAATTGTTACAGGCTCTTTAACTAACTCACCATTACATTTTATCTGGTTAATAGCTAGTTTTGGTTTACTATTTTTAGATCGGTTTATGATATGCCACATGGCTTTTGACTTATTCCTAGATTCTGAAATGTGGTGGTTATTTTGTGCTTTTTGCGTCAAGTAGATTATTCGTTTTAGCCTGTTAGCATATGTTTTATATAGCTGTTCATTATGGGAGCTCGGTTTTTTCCGATATTTCCACAGTAAACTACGCTTTTTCTTACAGCATAATTTTATCCCCTTTGATAACCACTTTATGTTTTTAGTAGACGATATTCTTATTTTTCGATTCGGAAAACAAAGGTCGTATATTAGTTTAAATATGTCAATAAACTCATTAAAAGCCTGGTTTGCCTCATTTGCTTGATAGACGTGATTAAATGTTAATTGTTTAATATATCCTTTAAATAGTTTCCTATTGTAGGACGAGTAATCTCTTTTATATACATACCAGTGTTGCAACAAACAGTTATCTTTAACAGGACTTTTCAAAAGGAGCGCATAGTGATCAGACAAGTTGAATTCCATTATACTTCCTATGGAACCCGGTATAGTATGTACTATGTTATCTATACAGGTGCCCGTCGCAAATCTGGTAACCCTATAGAACTCTATTTTTAAGTTGAATAACATCATTATGTTTTCAAATTCGCGGGACTTTTTGTTTTTTATTAGGACATCTATGTTGAAGTCTCCGCAGATTATAACCCTTTTTCCCCTGCTTCTACATAGCTGCGTCAAAAGTTTCTGTAATTTCTCATAGAAACAATCTAGTGCTGGTAAGTCCTCTCTAGGCGATCTATATACACAAACAATCAGAATTCCATGGTTAGGTAGCTCGATCGCACAACATTCAAATTTGACCTCTACTGACAGTGTTGCTGTATGGTGAAGTGTCCTATACTGTACTCCATGCCTCACCAGTATACATGACCCTCCGTGTCTACTATTTCTACTAAAGACGGCGCCTATGGTAAAATTTGGAATATGTACGTATTGCTCATCTCCCGGCTTCATGTTATGCTCTGTAATACAAATTACATGAATATTTTGTTTCATTTGTTCCACACAGATACTTAACCTATTGGACTTACTCGCCAAACCGTTAATATTTTGATGTAGTACATATAGATAGCTTTTAGCCACGAAATAAATCCTTACTGGATTGAGAGTCCAAGTTGTGGCCCTCTAAAACTTCTGAATCTATTTGAGTCGTATTACTTATGTATGAAATCGTATTCTCTGTCTGTACATACACCGTGTTTGTTTGCTTATTTCTACATTGACATACATGAAATTCTTGTCTTTTTAAAATATAATTATTATAGTCATTCTTGTACTTAATTCGCAATATTTCCTTATAAATAATTCTACTGGCATGCAATTTGTTTATATATTTTCTTTTTCTACTACCGTTCCAATCTGTATTCAGCGTCAAATAAACTGAGTTATCATGCATCAGACAAATTTGTTTATACATATTATTTAACATATATTCATTTAGATAGTTATTATTACATACTTCACCTACCAAGACATTCGTATGTTTAATTTTGCTTAGTACATAGTACAAATGAGAGTAAATACTCATAGGATTGTTATCGTTTGAACCCCCCAATATTAAAACGTAGTCTCTGTAGGTGAAGTCTTTACACATAGTAATGCATGAGCTTAAGATTTCAGAGATTGGAGCATTTGGTTTCACTATTGAGACCACTTTAAAGGAAGTACCTAATAAATTCTGAAGCAGTTTTCTAATACCGAAACCAGCTTCATCAGAAAAGACAAGCAATCTGTTTTGTTTTTCTTTTACCGCAATTGCAGTGCTACTGCTATTGTTTGAGGAAATACAATTCTGAATAGCGGGATCGTCGTTGCTCTTGGTTTCTACCAGTGTTGCCATGTCAATATTACGCGGCAGCTTACTCTGAGAAGATAATGTAATTGGCCTCATGAGCATGTCATCTGGTTGGTTAATTAGGCTCGTGTTAAGGCGTGTGGGATGAACAGATTCTCGGCAATTTACATTTTGTGAAGGCATGCTAAATAATGCCTTATTTACTATGCTGTGCCTATATCGCTGTTTGTATTGAGGCGAGTAAAATTTAATAGGGGTCTTTTCCACTCTGTATAATATGTCATCACATACACCCACTGATTTGTAGATTATGACTTTTTGCTTAAGTTGTTGTAGTTCCTTTTTGAGTGAGGTATTTTCCAAACATAATCTATCAATTTCATAGTTGGCACTCTGGAGTTCGAGCATCAGTTTGTTCACTCTTTCATCACTGTCATCCCTGCCCATACAATTATTTGGCAAACTTTCGCATGAGACATTTGACTCATATTCAGTGTCATCTGAGTCCAAGCATTGCGGGTGCCTTTTTTGTGTGTTTACGTTATCTAATGATAATGACAAATCCATATTTTGGAAACACAATGTTTGGTGTTCTCTCTGTTCTCTCTGTATGTTAATTTATTCTAACAATGTTTCGGAATTGAAAGAAATTCCAAAAAGTGATATTGATCTAGTTGAGTTAGAACCCACGACTCGCCGATTAACGTCAAAGCGGAGTCGTAAACCACTGGACCAACCAGACATATAAGTTATAGTGTGAAATTAGTCTTCTTATTATAATCGTTATCTGATGGACAACTTATTGTTTAACGTAGGTAGTCCTTTCCTTGGTCGAAGTTAATGTCACCAAAGTTTAAATAAAAAACGAACTAGTTTTATTAAAACACTTGTTTTCACTTGGTTTTTCACTATGTTTGTGGCTCGATTCCCTCAAAAACAATGGTTATTGAATAGTACTGTAGTTTATGATATTTCTTTACTGCAATTTACTTTTCAGTTACGAATTTCACATGATATCACTGTTATGTTAGATTGTTTAGGTTTTTGCGATATATACACCTAATTATGAAGGAATAACAATGTCACTTCTGGTTTGGGTATAGTTGAACACTTTCACAGCACTTAGGACACTATTACGATAAAATGTTCGACTTTTTCAATATTTATTTACGGAGCCGATGTAATCGTGCAAGCAGCGCCTGACCTTGGTCAATATGTCTAAGCACTTTGTGTGCTTAGAAGTTTCATTTCCATTCCATCCATTTATACAGATACTTTTATCGATAACATAGGTGTGACCATTCAACAACACTATTTAACCCACACATAGATCTTTCATTTTTGGTCTCGTCTTCAGTTTGACACTGTTCATCTTGTACATTCTAAATCTATGCAAAAAAAGTGTATAAGATCTATTTTTGGAGCAGGACCCCTGGAATCTTGTAGACCTCTATTTATAAAAAATAGCATATTGACACTGGTAGGCTTATACATATTTGAGATGGGAATATTTGTTAAAAAGTGTCCGGAACTATTTCGCAGTGCCTCGGATACTATTTATAAACTGGGCAAATTATCAAGGGATCCAACTAAACTAGCCATTCCGAAGTGCAACACAACTTATTACCAAAGGAACTGTTATGTAATGGCAATAAAAATTTTCAATACTATACCGAAGGAAATTAGAGAATTGCCATTTAAATCATATAAAAAAGAATTAAAGACATGGCTTATTAAGAAATGTTTTTATACCTTAAGTGACTTTATGAATTATAAATCCCATGCCAGAATGGCACTAAACTGATAGTATAATATTATAATGCGACATCCTTAATGATATAAGTTGCAAAAATTTATAATTTACATTTCCTATGCCCCCAACATTTTGTACCTATGTATCAAATCAACTTATGATGTAAGTATATAGAATTGTTATAATAAAGAATATGATGTTAGAATTGAGTATGTATCAATTCAATTTTCATGTCAGAACGTGAAACTTCGAAAATCTGTTATTGTGTTCCATGCATCTACACATGCAATTTTGAACTGAACTGTATTGTTAAGCACTAAACTGACATTAAATAATTATTGCTTGACATACTTAATGATCTGAGTTAATTAAATTTATTTTTTGACATTTCCAATTATTTTGACATTTTATATGATGTATTGAATTAAACTAAAATTTATAAAAGTTTTAAACTATGGAATACAATGCTAGAATTGATACTGTGTCAGAACGAAAAAATTTAAAAAAAAATCTAAAATGATGTTGCATGCAATGCAATTTTGAATTGTTAGTGGGTATTGTCTTAATGATGGAATTATTTATTACTACTGACTAAGGAAATATTGTTAATACATATTGTTAACACTACTGAAATTTGCATGCCGAAATTAGTAGGCGAAGTATGAGGAGCATGATTGTAACCTTATTGTAGGTATATTGTAAAACCTGTGTAATATTACCATATTTCAAGCAAATAAATTACTTACTTACTTACTTACTTGAAGCTAATTTTGCAAAACACACATTTCACCATGTCTATTGCTTTTTTGTAACCACACAAATACTCACTAAACTGCACAAAAGTCCTTAAATTACAAAATAATTCGTAATTCCCGGCGCGATACGGGAAGTCATTTGCATAATACGTCAGATTTAGTTCCTTAAACCAACTCTAGAGGCGTTTCAAATCGGCACAAATAATTCGCTGTCATTTGTATGAGACAGCCAATCCAGTGGTAATAATACAGATCAGTGGCGCGGAACAAGTGATAGACGGGCTTGATCGGCCTAAGCGTTCGATTTGTGACGCATATATCTCTCTCTTTCACTCCATCGGTCGTTACATTTATGTTTTCTTATGACGTTATCGCTAAAATTATCGTCCATAAACCGACTTTACAGACAACCTTTTGCTCTGCTTACTAAGTGTTCCGTATTGAATGAATGGGGCGCAATGTGTGTGGTGTCGACTTCGAATCCACAAATGTTAATGTTTGTTTCGAATTTTAGATGTTTTTTATGTAGGTACAATGGTACAATGTATTGTTTAATATTATAATATTAAAAATTGTATACTTATGTAGTAATCAGATATCTTGATCCCATAGTGTACAAACTTAGCTTAATGTGGGCTTAGACGGCGCTGTGTAGAGAATCGGCCCACAAAGTTATGAGTAAAGAAATATTTTTTATTACCTACTTTATCAGTTCATTCGGCGGCGGCGACGAGGCGGAGCCTCAAGACGAGACTATAAACGTATTCTCAGTGGCGTCGGGACATCTGTACGAGCGGTTCATTCGCATCATGATGTTGTCCGTACTCAAGCACACCAAGTCGCCTGTGAAATTCTGGTTCCTTAAGAACTACCTCAGCCCTTCGCTCAAGGTAAGGTTACTTGTTTTGACTACACAGTTACTACACATCTGCCCTGTATGGTACCAAAGATAATATAATAGTATTAGATACAGATAGGCAACTTTCTGCCCCCACTGACAAAGCTTCCTCACCCCCGACAGTCCCGCACCACAGCCATTATAGTTGGCGGGTATTTTGAGGGAACATTTGTTTAGTCTTATTGGTCACACACACATTCAAGCTTTGTACGAACATAGCGTGTTTTTAGCGTAGGTGACAGAATTGAAAACGAAACATCTGTATGGAGTTTCCGCCCTGTGGTGGTACCTAGGGGGCCTTTCTATGAGAGATGTGCTATGCTACGTTGCTATGGCGAATATGATTGGTGAATTCCATACGAATCCATAGCAACGTAGCGTAGCACATCTTGGGTGGAAAAGCACCCTTATTTTTACTTAAATGCGAAAGATTGTATGGGGTGGGTGTTTTCTCTCACGCTCTAATAGCGGAACGGATCTGGCCGAAATTTGGACTGAACAGATTTCCATGCGGACGGAACCGCAGGCGCCATCTAGTGTAATAGTATAAAAGCGGTCTTTTAATTGATTGCTAGCTACTACATCAGTATTTTCACTAGCTAGTGTTCTGTGAAGGTTCACTGCGTTGCGGTAGTCCTGAGATAGAGAGATTTTACACTTCCGAAGACAATAAGTCAACGATCCTTAGGTACAGGTAGTTGTTAATTCAAGTTGAAAACCTTAGGGCGGCGTGAATAAAAATCTCTCAGAATAAGCTTACAAAAAATCACTGTTAAAATGTTGAGCATAGCAAGTAGCCTCTGCCGACTAAAACTTTAAAAAATAATTATTTTTATAAAAAGTTGACTTTATAACAATTGTTTATTTTCGTAGGACATCCTGCCGTACATGGCGCAAGAGTACGGGTTCGAGTACGAGCTGGTGCAGTACCAGTGGCCGCGCTGGCTGCAGCGACAGCGGGACCGCCAGCGCACTATCTGGGGGTACAAGATTCTGTTCCTCGACGTGCTCTTCCCCTTGCATGTTAAGAAGATCATTTTCGTTGATGCCGATCAGGTTTGTTCCATCTTTATGTAGGTACTTTTAGTCAATTGCTATCTTTTATGTACCTACTTTAAACATATCCTATCTTATATACTGTAAGTCCATAACTATCTGTTATATACCTACGTTTATGGCGCGTTCAGACGATACGCGCACGCCACGCTCGTCAGCACGCGTCTAACAGGTTTTGTTTGCTTTTTAAAATATAATTTAAGCCCTAATATCACATCTATAGATCGCAAATTGCATTAATGCGCGGGGACTTTGATTAATGCAATTTGAAATCTATTGCTGTGAAAATAGGGCTTAAATTATATTAAAATAAAGAACAAACAAATAGCGTTAGACGCGTGATGAGACGTGCGTGGCGTGCGCGTGTCGTCTGAACGCAGACTTAGTCTATTCTATCTTATATACACCTACTTTCAGTCAAACCTACCTTCTATATACCTACTTTAAACATATCCTGTCTTTACTACTGAAGTCCATCCATAGTATCTCTTATATCTATTTTTAGTCTATCCTCCCTTCATATACTTAATTACAAATCTATCCGATCTTTTGTAACTTCATTAAACCTGCATATATTATATGCTGTTGCTTCAGCTACAGCTGTTAATCGAGCTCCTGACAATATACCACTTCTCGATTGATCACGCCACGAGTCATAAGTCCATCGCCATTGATCTGTTATTTTATCTATCGTATTTCAGATAGTCCGTGCCGACTTGAAGGAGCTGGTAGAATTGGATCTGGGTGGAGCTCCTTATGGTTATACACCTTTCTGTGACAGCAGAAGAGAGATGGAAGGTTTCAGGTTTGTATTGTAGAAATTTATTTATTTATTTATTTATTTAAACTTTCTGCACAAAATCTATTTGTAAAAAGGCGGACTTAATGCCAAAGGCATTTTCTACCAGTCAACCTTTGGGTGATGCAGAGATTAGTTAAAGTAGGTGCTTAAAGTATGACGAAGAAAGTTATAAGAATAACATGGTCTGAATTAAAAGCTTCAACAAAAATAATAATAATATTGAGAACTCATTATTACTAAGTACATAGGTACATAAATATATCATATTATAAAGATAATATAAATCTACATCATAATTATATAAAAATAAAAAAAATAAAAATGATAAATACCTTACAATTATAAAATATTTAGATACATTACATATTAAATAGATATAACCATAAATAAATAGGTATTATAAATAAATACAAACAGGACAATACTAAACAAAATTAATTAAAATTAAGGTTCTGCCTATGGAACCCTATAAAGTTCACGTACTCTGTTATTAAACGAAAAACGGTCGATCAATGTCCTAATTTCGAGAGGAAGGGCATACCAAAGAAGAATGCATCGCACCGGAAAAGAAGAATGGACGAGATTCGAAGTGTGAGTTGGACAGTGCAGAAGAAGATTGTTAGAAGAGCGTAGATGTTTGTCATGATTGGAGCCAAGTAGATGTAGATGGGATTTTAAGTAAGTAGGAGCATTGGGAGACTTTAGAAGTGAAAAAATTAAACAGACAGCTCGCAGACTACGTCATCGTCGAATAGGTAACCAACCCAGCTCCTCACGAAAAACCGATACGTGGTCGTACTTCCTAAGATTGTAGACGAATCGAATGCAATTATTGAGAAGCCGGTCGAGTTTATTGAGCAGATCTGCATTCAGGTCGAGATAGCACACATCACCATAGTCGAAAATAGGAAAAATTAAAGTCTGCATAAGCATTGTCTTGGTTTTGGCTGGCAGAAAATTTTTGAGACGATAAAGAGCTCGAAGTGTCCCAGTCACCCAGTTGGCAGACCTTAGTGACCTGAACCCGCCAATTCAAGGTTGAATCTATGTGTAAACCCAGATTCCTAACACTCTCATTAATAGGAATTACTTTTCCGTTAAAGGTTATCAACGGAAGAGTCAGTTCATTCAAACGGTTAACCATGTGATTAGTGCCGATAATTATGCTTTGGCATTATTTTGTCAGGGTTCACGGCCAGCCCAAATCTATCACACTATCCACTTATCAAGTCCAAATCCGCGTTTACACAATTAATGGCCTCTGAGATATTGTCCACAGAGGCTTGGCTATATAACTGCAAGTCATCAGCATACAAGTGATACGTACACTGAAGATCGGTGATTAAGAGGTTGATAAATATCGAAAAAAAGAAGAGGAGATAGTGCAGTAAATAATTTAAAAATATAGTAACTCCGACAATAAGCCCAAACATATTATTTATGCTGTAATATTCTGAAGATTTCGGTAATTCGCCAACTACTTAATGCAGTAGCATCTTCCAGAATTATTAGCAAATTTCATATTAATCAGACCTCTGGATTTTAGTGATCACCTTTATCACCTAGAAAGTGCATGTCTTCAACATTTTTAGCTGACAACCATGTTGATCACATCGGATTTTGAACAAAATGTTTTGGTGCTATATGACACAGACATACAGACCATGTTAAATTTACGTTACGATACACAAGTCAAACTTATAAGACCCCTAGTGTTGTCGTTATCAACTTATAAAAGCCCTGGTATTGTCGTTAAAGATTTAAAGTAGGACACTTAGAAGGTCAAATGTCTAATAAACCAATTCTAATATCATCAGATTCTGGAAGCAAGGCTACTGGCGCAATCACCTACAAGGTCGCAGTTACCACATCAGCGCGTTATACGTGGTGGACTTGAAGCGGTTCCGACGCATCGCGGCCGGGGACCGACTGAGAGGGCAGTACCAGGCGCTCAGCCAGGACCCCAACAGTTTGTCCAACTTGGGTAAGACGATCACGCTTATAGTTGTAGTTTAAGAGATCATATCTTTAGCACTCCATGGATTCATCGTGTCGGTGATAAGCCTATACTCGCTATGGTCCCGTCACCCACACGGTAGATATGGGGGCACTGGATCAGTATCGGGGACCAATGACCCAGATGTAGGTTAAGGGAGGCCACCCTGTGATGATCAACACTCTCCTGCACCTCTTTCTCCATAACCATATTTGGTAAGATCCTATTAACTATCAAATACGCTTAAAATTTTTGTGCTATTAAAGAACCTACTGAAGAACTACCTACTACTATCATTATATATGGTAGGTATATATGTTCAAGTAGGGGTTTTCGATAAAATCATATTATAAAAGAAAGAAAAAAAGTGAGGAAAGAAATTTTAAAATCAATATTATGCTATGTTCTTAGTAAGGAACTAACTTTAAAGAATAACCTGCTGAGTTTAAAGAATAACCCGCTGAGTAAAGAATTACCCGCTGAGTTACCAGTTCTTCTCAGGTGGGTCGCGTTGTGAACTGGTGGTAGAGTTTTTGTTTTATATTCTGGACGTTTTACAAGCGCATCTGTATAATGCCTAAGTGGAATTTAAAAAAAAAACTTACTTGTTGCAGATCAAGACTTGCCGAACAACATGATACACCAAGTAGCCATCAAGTCATTGCCTCAAGAGTGGCTGTGGTGTGAGACGTGGTGCGACAACGACTCCAAGACTTATGCCAAAACTATCGATTTGGTAAGTACCCTATATCGGTGAGAAATGACAACAGTCCCTACCTACATCAACTGTTCTCCAGCACTGCTTTATAGGTAATAGCAGATATAAACAACTCGTCAGGGGAAGTCGTGAAGATCAAAACCGCCCAGGGTACTAGGAATAATTGCTGAGAACTGGCCTATTCACAGGTCATAGTTGTAAATTAGCGGCGTTTTCAGTTATAGTCTTTCAGCTTGTGATGTGTGTTCGTTTTCGCCCATCTACCTACATATTATTTTGAAACCTTGTTCACTCCTCGACATTTCGACTATATTGGAATAGCTGTGGCCACCAGATGGTGGTAGATGGTTTGGACATGTTGAGAGGATGGATGAAAATAGACTGACTAAACAGATCTATAAGGCGAGAATGAATGGGCAAGCTGGTAGGGGTCACCCTCGGCGTACGCATGGTAACCAAATTGATGACCTGCTGGAAAAAGGCCAGGTCAAGAGTACCCTTAACCGGCGAGCGTGTATGAAAGCACTTATGAAAGTAGAAGAAGCGAAAGTGGTATGCCAGGATCGTAGCAAGTGGAAAGCCATAGTCTCTGCCTACCCCGATGGGAAACAGGCGTGATGATATGTATGTTTGTTTGTATGTGGCCACCAGTAGAGAGTATACTCGTGGCCACGACCAAAAAAAGATGGAAACCATCATAAATGAATAGTACAAAAGAGTTGTTTGCGGTAGGGTGAAGACTGATGACAGTGCGCGATTCAAGGCAGACTATTTTTTTATTTAAGGCTAAACAACTGTACAAAAATATTTTATTTAAGGCTTAACGTATTACCAAAAGTTTATATAAAAATATGTCACCTGTATTTGTGCCAACAGTGCAACAACCCGATGACGAAGGAAGCAAAGTTATCGGCGGCCATGCGTATTGTGCCGGAGTGGAGCAAGTACGACGACGAGATCAAGGCGTTACAGGCGCGCGTGCGCAGAGGACTCTACCAGGCATCTGATCACGAACAGGTAACCAACGTAATTGGCTTCTCTATACAGTTTCTCTGTACCGTTTACCTGACCGTAAGACAAAATGTAAACAACATTTTATTACTTTTTAGCCCCTCTCTATAAAATAGATTGCAGAGGGGCTTATGGCGAGACTTGTGTCTGTAGTCTGTGACTCTTTTGCATTAAACTACGTCACTAGGTCACGTGGATCATCTGTTCAAAGTATGAAATAAAACAAAAATTACAACATCATTCGGATTGAACTTTCACTTTCACAATAAACGTTTTAGAAAGGGGCAGTCGGGTGAGACCGTCTCACTGCTTTCTTGTTTACATTCTTATTACTTTTCACAGTAAACTAAATCTAGACGGCATGTTGAAGATGCTTACTTAGTCTTATTTTACTTTCACAATTTTATCTATTAAACACACAGTTCATTTTTCGCCCCACTCGGCTAAAAAGTTCGACATCTAACTGTTTTCTTTGTTTATGTTTTATCTCACGGTCAAATAAATACAGTATGATATTTTATTTTACTGGTCCACCTAAACCTCGAGGTGTTCTGCCTAGCCTTTACCGGGTCGCAGGATGAGCTGGTGGATAGTTCACTGCGACCCGGGGAACTGAGGTATGGGGTTGGCTTCCCGAGTAGCAATAAATATTTGTGTAAGATCATAACTGTTTGACTCAGAGTTTGAATGTTTTGTATGTACATATCTTATATCTATACTTAATATTATAAAGAAGTAAAGTTTGTGTGTTTGTTAAATTGTAAGGGGTAATCTCGGGATCTACTGAACCGATTTAAAAAATTCTTTCCAATAGAAAGCTACGTTATTGTGGAGTGTCATAGGCTATATAGCATCACGCTACAACGAATAGGAGCGGAGCAGTAATAGTAAATGTTTCAAAAACGGGGGAAAAGTTATTCCTTTTGAGAGCTTCGACGAGACGCTACGGGCGTAAACGCAACGCGACGGGAACAGGGAATACTCTCTCTCATGTGGCGCAAACGAAGTTGCGCGGGTCAGCTAGTCCTACTATAATTATGAATGTCAAAGTTTGTATAGTTTGTTACTCAACCACACTCTCCTAACGGCTGAACAAATCGGGCTGAAATAATCAGGGCCTGATTTAGGGCTCCGCGCGCCCTAAGCTAGCTATGAATATGCGCCCTCAGCTGCAACTAATTAAATTACAAGTCCTACCTACAAAAGAGACTTTACGTAACCTGATCCTACGTTCCTAATCGTTATTCTTTGTTAATTTGAAAATAAAATAAAACCCGATCCTGAGACTTCTTATGAACTTATGACCCATGGTTTACTGAGGAGTTGGGTATTCCGCAGACTACTTGATGCATCAGCCAGTAAAAGCGTGATAAAAAAAAATACCATCAAAGTACCTAACAGTACCTCGGTACATTCAGTTTCCGATAAATCGGACCAGTGAATCTTGGTGAAATGCCTTCATAACTCAGGAAGTGAGCTGATGATATGCAAAATTTACAGTTAAGAACGGCTCGAAAGCCGATGTGCTGGAGATGGCCCCGGCACATTGACTTTCGAGCATAGAAAACCGAAATATTGGCTCATCTGTTGGGCTGCTACGATGCCACAGACAGACACACACATACACAGATACACAGGTCAAACTTATAACACTTCTCGTTTTTCGGCGGGGTTAATTAGGTAGACGAAATACGAAAGGTACCAAATAAGGTACTAGAGCTAAGCTGAATCCTAGGTGTAAGCTGAATGTAACTGCTCGATTTGTCCGGGTGATTACCATCCGGACATTTCAAAACTTTCCTGACTGTCACGAAATATAAGAAAAATAACAAAAAGTCCTAAAATCTGCTTTAACCTTGCGGTGTCCCCAATATGATAGGACATTACTGATCACTTCCGGCAATATGCACTAAACTGGACTAAACCCGAATCCCCCCAAGAAATCAGATAAAACCCAAACCCACGGGAGGAACTGCGATGGCGGACAAAGTCTACGAAACAGACTTTGTACGCCATCGCAGTTCCTCCCGTGGGTTTGGGTTTTATCTGATTTCTTGGGGAGATTCGGGTGTATCGGGGAGGGGAAATAGGTGCTATCCTATTTCTTTGAGGAGTGAAGAGTCACGCCATCTTCCTGATCTGCTTCTGTAAGAATGGCAAGATGACAACTCGCCGTTTTCAGGCCCTCCGTGATGGAGGCGGGTAGCCCTGAGCGTATTGCAGTGTGCGACGAACCCGTCGTCGACTACGGAAGAGGGAGTTCCTCTCCCGCTGCCTCTATCGCAAATATGACTTGCTCGAAAAAAGACTTAGTGGCGTCCTATTTTCTCCCATTGAAGACCATGGCTCTCACCACGGTCACCAGCGTGAGAACATTGACGCCCAGGCCCGCAACGAGGTTGCTGTGCATAAGCTGAGCGCATCCTCGCTGCAGTCACCGTAGTACTGACACTCGGATGTTAACTTCCGCCGCAGATACTTACTTGTACTGATGCACTCGTGTCCAATAAGTATCGGTTTCGGTTTCGGTTTCGGCCAGTTTCGGCCAAAAAATCGAGTTTCGGCCGCAGTTTCGGTTTCGGCCAAAATGGGCCGAAACTTTCGGCCGGGCCGAAACTCACGTGTTTATGAATTTTGAGCGCCTAGCTCTGCTTGTGACGTGATTAGGGTCAGCCCAACCAGTTAATATGTTACTAACCGAAGATTTACATATTAACAAAGGACTTTCAATCAATAGTTATAATAATACAATTTTACGGAATCCTAAAAAGGTGATCTAGGACATTACATAACCCTACCTACCCTTTTGTTGTCGGTTCCGTTGACTTCGTTGGTCGTGTCTGTCTGTCAGCAGACTCATGCACCGTGATAGTTTAAAGACGGTTTAAATTTTTACAGATGATGTATTTCTGTTGCCGCTATAGCTACAAATAATAAAAAAAGACAAATTAATAATATTAAAGGGGACCCCTTTAATATTATTAATTTGTCCTTTTTTATTATTAGCCCAAACAACATACGTGATTTTTTTGCTGATTTTCTTGTGCGGAACCCTTTTTTTTGTTTAGGTGAGGCAAAATCCTCATGGATGTTATGCCGGACTCCTAACGACTAAAAAACCTCACGTAACGCCCAACAGCCTATGGTTGGAAGCCCCGGGTAAGCCCTCGGAAGGATGTCCCAGGACTCCCAACAGACCTACGGCCGCCACTGCGGCCTCGCCCAGGAGGTGGTTCCGGTGCTATCCCGCGTCTTTGGGGGGTTTCGGGTGTGATCCCGCTTCTAAGGGGGGGCGTGCGTGAGTTTCTCACGTCACGCTGCCGTCATGGGCCTGCTTCTGTAAGGACGGTAAGCGGCCCTCTCACCGTCCTCAGACCCCCGGTCATGGAGGCCGATAGTCCTCGACGAAGACACGTCGGCGGCGCCCAGGCCGCCGACTGCGGAACTCGGGTGGGAAAGTTCTCTTCCGTTCCCGCCCCGCCGCCTCCTTCACGAGCATGACCTGCTCGCAGAAAGAGCCGGCGCAGTCCCACTTACTCCCGCTGGAGATCATGGCTCGCACCATGGTCTCGAGCGAGAGAGTGTCCGCGCGCTAGTCCGGCTCACTGTGAAAAAATAACCGGCCAAGTGCGAGTCTAACTCACACACGGAGGGGTTAAAGCCTATTAACGAGACATGAGGCCTAGCCGTCCGTCTGTCTATTAGTCACGAGGTTGTATCGTTGGAACCGTGCCAGATATAGGCCTAAAATTTTCACTGTACAGTAGTCCTACCGACTAAAAACCACGCGTATCATACCTAACAGCCTACGGTTGGGAGCCCCGAGTATGCCCTCGGTATGATGCATATTGCGGCCGGGTCTTTGGGGTTGTTCAGTTGTTATCCCGCTTCTTGAGCGGGCGTGGATGAATCTCTCACGTCATGCTATTGTCTGAGGCCTGCTTCTGTAAAGACGGTAAGCAGCCCCGTCACCGTTCTCAGGCCCCCGGTCATGGAGGCTGATAGTATGGGGCGCCGCCGCAGACTGTGGAACTCGGGTGGCGGAGTTCTCTCCCGCTTCATCCCCGCCGTCTCTTTTACGAGTATGACCTGCTCACAGGAAGAGGCCTATGGCCCCGCTCCAGCGCCTCCTTGCGCCATTTTAAACAATGATGCAAGGGCCCTTGCTTCCAGGTCCCATAGAGGGGTCCCGTGGGGGTGCGGTATCTCCTTATCACACTGACAGCCGTCGCCTTCTGCGGGCTAAGCAATCTAGCTGCATCGCTGGCCATCAGGATCTCCGCCCATACGGGGGCCCCGTATAGGGCCATGCTCCGCACGATTCCAAGATACAGTCTCCTGCAGGGAGAGTTGGGTCTCCTGATATTGGGCAACAACCGCTAGAGTGCGGCTGATCCCCCTTCCCTCAGCTATGGGACCAAAGTATCCGAAGTTCCACCGGCTATCGAGTACAAGCCCCTGATACGTCATCGAGAGCTCGATGCCGATGCTGACGCCCCCTATATGTAAGCTGGATCCCGCAGGTGGCCTCAGGGCTGCGTCTCGGTGCGTTGCTCCGCGCGCTAATGAGGGTGTCGCCGTAACGCGTTACGCACGGAACACGTTGCGCCGACACTTCTGAGCAACAGACCACGCAGCACCCAATCGTAACTGATGTTCCACAGAAGCGGTCCTAAGACCGATCCCAATGGAACACCGAACGACACATCTTGCCGACCCTGCCCTAGCCAGCTCGGGTAAGTTATGGCCCTCTCGGAAAGATAGGCCCCGACAATTCGACGGAGGTATGGAGGCATTCCATGGTAAATAAGCGCCTCCCAAACGCAGCTCCAGGGCAAGAGACACTGCCACCACCACCTCACCTTGTTCTGATGCCGATAACAAAAAATACCAACTAAAATCAGAAAAAAGCATCAACACAACAAACGTACCTAATTTTTGTGCCCAATTCTTGTAACGGAACCCTCTGTGTGGAATCCGACTCGCACTTGGCTGGTTTTTTTTTTCAATATGAACACGTGAGTTTCGGTTTCGGTTTCGGTTTTGGCCGGAAAACCAGTTTCGGTCGGACACTACCAAATATTATTATGTGCTTTGGTGTTACAAAATGTTAAATAACAATTTTAAATATGTTGTTAGGAGTTGTTACATGCTAAAAATTGCTAGATGGTTTGTGTGCTCTTTTTTGGGAGCACCGTAAGTCACAGCCCTGCGCCGAGCCCAACGCCAGGCGCCCCCTTGATCCTGGCGCCCTAAGCTTCAGCTTAGTTTGCTTATGGGTAAATCAGGCCCTGGAAATAATAGTGTACAATAACACATAGGCTTATTTTTATCACTGGGAAACTACTACTAGAACGGGAACAGATTTCTTCACAGGCGAAGCTGCTGGCACCACCTAGTATAGACAATCCATAATGACCCAAAAATTCGCAATGAAAGTAAAAACTCCCAACTAAATATAATCTTTCTTTCAGGAAATTGAGACGCCTGACGACGTAGAACCTGTAACGGATAGTAAATCAAGTAAGTGTTAACTTATATCTGCCTACCCACAGTTCACAACTGAATATAGGACTGTTCGGATTCGCTCCCTATCTGATCATATTTATTACTCTGTGTAATTTCTAATGCGTTTATTTGCCCATGTGACATGTTGGTTAGAATGCGCTTTTTTATTTAAACAAGGATTTGTAACGTTGTAGAGATAGAGGAGAAATGCTGACGTATATGATTGAAAAATAGACCACAGAAAAAAATGGTTATTTATAGTTAGTGCGACAGATCCAAAAAATGTTGTGGAGTAACTTGGTAGATGTAAGTGCCATATAAGTTTAGTAACACTCTAAAATATACAACACTCACATGTCTATAATTTATCTCATTCAGCTCGATGTGACAGTATTAAGGGATGGCTACATTGACTATCCATTCTCTGCCTTCTTGAATTTCGTGCATGGTGCCTTTTAATAATACGCGTAGCTCCCAAACGGTTTGACTGATCCGGGAACATCAGACTGACACGGAGGTCAATGAGGAGTGGTGCATTTGCACTTGTGAATGCCCCCTCCTTTGACTGCCGGATGATCTATGGCCAGTCGGAAGACATAGAAGGCCGTTCAGATAAGGTCATGTTTTCACAGCTCATCTATACTAATATTATAATCAGGAAAGATTTGATTGTTTGTTTGTTTGCATCGAATAGGCTCCGGAACTACTGGACCGATTTAAAAAATTCTCTCACTGTTAGGAAGCTACACTCTTTGCGGTGAACATAGGCTATATTTTATACCCGTATTCTCACGGAAATGAGAACTACGCGGGTGAAACCGCGTGACGTCCGCTAGTTTATTTATTTTTACGATTATTATCTTCTTTTCCAGAACACGAGGATCACACCGAGTTATGATGGAAGAATTACAGTACTGATATTATTTTAGCTTATTCCAATTTATCTTGGCTGGTATGTCCGTGAGTGAATGACTTATAGGATATGAGCACTTGAACTGTGTTGTTTAGCATTTTCTTTGAACCTGGACCATAATCTATCAAACACACATTCTCTATTTTCTATTACAAATTATATACCATATTAAAAATGATTAAATAAGAGAAAATGTAGGATACCATTCCATTAATTTTGTTAGTCCTTTTTTGATGATATTTTCCGTAATTAATAGAACAAAGTGTATATTGAATTGAATTTATGTTATTGGATCTAATTTGCAATGCCATATTATAGTGATTTATATTTCTCAGTCAATAATTACAAATTACTTTGAAGTCTGTGCACACGACGTTTAGTTAAAGCGCCAACGACTTGCGTTTTGTCGAATGGCCAGTAAGTAGATGATTGTCGAATTAATTCTATCGCGCGTACAAACCCATACAAACGAGCGTTCTAAGCTTTTTCCTTTCACTGGTGATCGGGTGTTTCTAAAAGAGTAGCCTAAAAATTTCTGTATTAGAAAACAAGCTCGTTTACAGTTATAAAAAAAATCCTAATACCTAGTTGTCAAAATGTAGTCTGCGTTTGAATTTACACGGTGACTTGCTTCGTCACCCGGTGCATTAACAATACGCCGTGTGCAAAGGCTTGATATGTTATTCACTCGTTCATATTCTGCATTGAATAGTTAATAGAAAGAATTTAGAATTATTTTTCTAATAAGAATATATTTGCTTGTTAGTTGTGGTGATCATAATGTTGCGTTTAAATCCCAGTGGTATTAACGTTCAAGTATTTTGTGTAATTTGAATCATCGCAATATTTGAATATTAGAAAAGCTTCTTTGCCAGTGTTATAAATAAAGATAGGTTATCGGTCGCTGACTATCAGTCAGGTCAAGTTTCGTTGCCATTTCTTACTTAGCTGGAATAACTGAGAAAAGGTAACCTACTAACTAATGCTAAATTTCAGAATCCTACCTACCTTTTTTGTTCCATACAATATAATTCCTACAAATAAACCACACATCTCTTTTTAAAAACACATAATTTTTTTCTCTTATTGGTGGACTATGTCTATTCAACTAGTCCATAAATGACATTACCGTGTTAACACGTTCATGGCGAAAAACGGTCCCATTCACAGTTTTTCGTCAATTCCAAGACTTATATTTGAAACTTTAAAAGTTCTTCACGTTGTTGTTTTAAAATTATTATAAGGCTTTGAGTATGGACGAGTGAAACGCTGACCATACATGTGCATACATTCTATACAGTTAACTTTAAGCTGTGACATCCTTTACATTTTAAGTGAAACATGTGATTTTTTTAGTTCATAAGTAAAGGGATTTTTTTTATCAATTATTTACCTACAAGTTTTATTTTTGTAATTCTAGAAAAAGAAAACCATGATTAGTTTTGTTTAGAAATGAAAACTGATGTGCTTGTATAATATTACTTAGTAATCTGTATGTACATATTCATTTAGCAGTCGTTGTAATGTTGCTCACTAGTATCGGTCCCACTGTAACACGTTCAACACTAAAGTACTGTAAATAAACATTAAGCTACAATACTTATTTTATCTGTTTTATTTACTGCATCAACTTGGCGGCGCCCGAGCATTGGAGTTGAACCACAACTTCCAAAGAGAAATCTCTTTATACTAAGGTGGCTTATGAGCTTACGTCCTACCTAATCGCCTTTGGACGTTTGCAACACCAAAGGCGCTACACACGCGCTGCCGGGACAGGTTGTTACATCACATTTATAAATTTTCAAGCCGCCTTAAATATCTTCAACTTGGCTTAACGACTGTGTTGTTACTGACAACCGTGACCAACGGCTTAACGTGCCTTCTGAATCACGGAAACGCTCGCAAAAAAAAAACCGGTCCAAGAACACGACCGTTGTGACAGTTGCTTACTTCAGTGATCGGACCAAATGGCTGAACATGCCTTCCGAAGCACGGAAACGCTCGCAAATAAGGCGCTTTACAAACGGCGGGGCGGCGGGCCGGGCCTGTCAATTTCGCAGCTAACGATAGCGCTAAAGGAATCCTATACTACCAACGCACATTAAGGGTGAAACGCGTGGCTCCCCGCCATGGATCACTCAAACCAGTCTGTATGAAATAACGCACACGGCGGCGCGGGGCGGCTAACTCACTCCGTGCCGCGCGCTTTCTAGTGATGGACTTGAACTAACTGCTGACTCGTGTAGTCGTGTGCTTTGTGTTGGTGAGGGCAGTCGCGGGCTCTACGGACAGTCGCGGTCTTTATTACTCCACGGTCAAAAAGACCCGCTCCGTCGTTTGCAAAGCGCCTAAATGTCACAAATGGTGGTCACGTGGCGGTAGCACGTACAAAGACCGGCCATAGTATAAGTTGCTTACTACAGTGATCGTTTACAGAACACTTGAGTCCGCAGGGCCTCGAGCTCTTCAATCTAGGTGGTTTAATCCAGTTCTATTATGTCATCGGTAAAACAAAGTTGTGAGATGAACTCACCGTTATACAGGTGTCCCACGGCTATGCCATATGGAGGGAAAGTACCTTTAATATTGTAGATAGAACATTTTACTGAAAGAAGACATTATTTTAATTTAAAAAACAATTTAAACTGCTTTCATGGATTTTTAAATAATTACATACTTGAGCCGGGAATTGAACCCTCTACACGAGAAAAATTATTACCCTGTAGTTTTATCATACCGATCGAAAGGCTTTATCATAAGGATTATTTTTTGCTAAATAACAGTGTCAGAAATAAAAGGAAGACTATCTATTTTAACATTTGATGTGAAATTTTGTTTCGAAAAACGAAAAGCTCTGGCTGGCATCGCCTTGGTAATACAACTGACATTTTTATAAAGTACCTATTACTAATAAATATACCTACCCACTTGAGAAGTAAGTACGCATCATTTCCCTATTTATAATTTTTTGATTAATCTATCTCAATAAAGACTTTCGTCCCTGGATCGGGACAAATAAGATGACCGCCGAGATCCTCAGATCAAACATTAGATTTTTTTATGGGATTATGACATGTAATTAAAAGTAGTTTACAAGAAATGAAAAATGTCTAAGAGCTACAAACAGAACTTGGACGTATTATTATAAATATCCACCACAGCAAGATCAAAAGATCGACAAGGAGTAAAATACCTAATCAAAAGAGTGCGACTTCGTATTCAACATTATGGGAATTTTGCATTCAAAATGTTAAAATTCATGGTCTTCCTTTTGTTTCTAACACTATGTTACTTAGCAAAAAATAATCCTTATGAGGAAGCCTTTCGATCGGTACTATAAAGCTACAGTGTAATTATTTTTTCTCGTGTAGCTGATTCTATTCCCGGTTCAACCATGTAGGTAATCATTTAAAAATCTATGAATGCAGTTTAAATTGTTTTCAAAATTAAAATAATGTCTTCTTTCAGTAAAATGTTTGTTCCATCTACAATATTTAAGGTACTTTCCCTCCATGTGGCATAGCCGTGGGACGCCCTGTATACAAACCCCGTTGATCGGTTCGACGCATAATATCAGAATCGTAATGACCCGTTCCAAATGACCATATTCTGTAGGTCTTGATACGATACAGAATCTCACGGAGATTTCTTACCCTATGACGATAGATAGGCGGACTCGTGACGATAAAGTCAATCAAATCATCTTCACAAACTTTCACATTGATAATATTATAAGCAGGATTAAAAAAGCGGTAAATGAAACAAATTGCTCTAAGTACGATTTTTATTTACAACAGTTACTTACAAGTAAAATTTCTACTTAGTTAAAAATTACCATTATACAAAAAATATCTAATTCCTAGATACAATATAAATAAAATTGTTCGAAAACTTGGTAACGGTAGTTAAGCTTTGGTTTCCTAGAATGGCGGTGCAGTCATATAGCTGCATATTATGGACGCCAGAATATAGAGTCCGTCGATTACCTCTTTCTTGGAAACCGAACCACTTAGCTTTTACACGATAAAGTTTCTAGTGACGTCATTTATAGCTGATATGAGAATTAGGTCACCACCCGTCAGTTTCTCTAATTGGTAATTTTCCCTAAATCGTCAGTTTCCTTATTTGTCAGTTTTTTAGATTTCGTAAAGTGGTCAGTTTCGCTATCTCGTCAGTCTCCCTAATTCGTCAGTTTCCCTAACTAGTCAGTTTACCTGATTCGTCACTTTTCTCATATTAGTCAATAAGGAAACTGACGATTTAGGGAAAATGACCAATTAGAGAAACTGACGGGTGGCGACCTAATTCGTATATGACGGCGCCGTCATACTTGGAAAACCAAGTTTAATTGGCAACAAACTACTTGCTGGAGAATGATAACTCTATGTTATGGACGATTGCAAGTTCTATTGCAGACTAACATATGCGCCGCGGGTTCGCCCGCGACTTAATAAGATCTGTATAACCCCTTTAAGTTGAAAAAGAGATCCTCTCATAGTGGGTTTCTACATCATATCATAAAACTATAGCTATAAGTCAAATTGGAACCAAATCGTTTAAAGGTTTTTTGAGTTGTGATTGTAATAGATCATTCAATTGGACTTGCCTTTCATATATCGCACAGAAACGCATATTGCCTTCAGAAAATGCACGACAAAATCATCATTTTAGAGAATATTCTCGGGCCCTATTATTTCTTTGTACTGAAATATTACTTAAATATTCTAAATTTGGCAAGAAGTATTTTCTTTGTTCACTAAAATTACATGTTGTCTGTTAAAAGAAAAAGCGTTTGTCTATATTTTTTTTTATATTCAGCTCGCCAAATTGACGTCGCCACGATGGATAGCCGTGGCGCATCTTGCGATTGGGGGCCACTTCTTACAGCGGTCCTCAAGTTGGCGGCCCTGAGATGTGCCTCTTCACGCTCCTCTTAAAGAACCCGGGGTTGTAAGATGAGGGAAACACGTGTGCGGGCAGGTCGTTCCAAGTTTTTATAGTTCGACAGAGGAACGATCTTTTGAAACGCTATATTAGTAGTACACTTTATAAGTAGCAAAAATATATACATCAAGACGACTACAACTTACTTATCTACGTTACACGTAATATTACATGATTTTAAGTAGGTATTATAAGAAGATTGCTTATCTAAACTTTATTGAATGAGTGCTATGTTAAGGTCTGCACTGTCGACTAACCGTCTGGCAACAATGTTAGTTATAAACAGTTCATATATTATATTCTTATCTAAGAAGGTGAAGATAGGTCACTGTCGCGAAGTAAAATGGTACAACCAGCATCTTGACACAGAAATTGTGAATGTAACAAGCAAGAAAATTATTTGGTGGTAAATTCTATAACACACATTTTTGTCGCTTTTAAGGGCAGCTATAATTTTGGTCGACAGTGCATAAATAATTCTTAAAAACATGTCAATACATTTTGAGGAGTACCTGTCTAATGCCTACAATAAAAATAAATACACTGAATTTACAAAGTCTTTCATACACAATTTTACGGTACACTTAATACTGTTTATTGTCGTAAATTAGATAATATACTATCATCTAAATAACTACTAGAATCATACTCGATATGCTTTAAAGTATAAATTAACAGTCTTAAATAAATAGGACACGATCTGCCTACGAAGATATATGGTACTTCCGTTTCGTAGGCGTGCTACGACGTAGCATGGTCATGAATAAACTGCTACGAAACAGCTACGAGTATCTACAAGCTAGTTTCTCCTACCCTACATAAGTTCGGCCGCCGCCGATAGAAAGTGTTTTTGGCAGGGTCATCCTTACTTTCATGGCTATACCAAAGATAATATAATAGTATTACATACAGATCGGCAACTCCCTGCCTCCCACCTGAGTAAGCTTCCCCCACCAAAATTAATGTGTCGATTCCCGTGTCAGTACTTGAGAGAGTGTCACTGCGTTGCATTACGTATTACTGCCTAAGTGCTTTGGGCTATTGCTTTGGTTTAATTTGTGCTTAGCCGAGGGTAGATTTGAAAAAAAAGTGCCTATATACATGAGATTGCGTTCTGTTCCTTATTATTTTGTTTCCATAGCTAGTGACCCTAGAATACTCACACACACATTAAAGCTTGATTTAAGCATTCACATTACGTCTTTATTAGTGTGGGAAAAACGAACATTTTTGTATGGAGTTTCCACCCTGTGGCTATACTTAGATTATGACCAAAAAATTTACAATTATTTTGATATCGGTAAAGAAATAAATAGAAGAATAATTTCGGTAGTAATCCACTTCACTCCTGGGCGAGAGACTTAGAGAGCGAGAGCAACTACGTGTACATCCTATACCTAGACGAACGACGCTGATTACGTGAAACCAGCTTAATATAACCCCACATTTATGCTGGGTCTGCACTGGTACAGTGACGCTATAGCGACAACACCAAATCATAGAGCAACGCAACCAGTACAAGGGGAGTATGGCGCGACGCCTCCTCTCCCAATAAACGTCATAGATTATGTTGCTCTATAACATCAAATAAAAGGTATCATATAGGTGGCTGGGCTGTATGTAGGTGACTACTCGTATTAATACTTGAAAGTATTTTATACTACGATTCTTATATTCATTGTAAAATAAAAGTACCTAATGACTAGCTAAAAATATATTATGAAAGTTATCTTTGGTACACATACAGGAAGTCTAAGTTAAACAGGAATCTGTAGAGTTCCCTATATTGTTGTATTATATTGAAAATCTGTTCGATTATGATAAGCTGTTTCGTTGAATTTCAAAAGCTTTTTTCAGCCGCAGTTCGTAAACACGGTTGTATGTTTTGACTTGCAGCCTTATCGCAGTGTATGCGTCAATGTGACCGGAGTTAGATGGGTAATCATCGAAAGAATCAGTAAAGTAATGTTCACACCAAAATAAATATTCGATTCCTTGGCCGTTCACTATCAATTCCTATAAACATCAGCGCCAAATTGGTATAAATGAAACAGCTTCCATTAAACATCAACATGAAAAAGAGATCAGTGTAGCAAATGGCTTCCGTTGATAGTACGACGGCCAGCATGCTCGGTGATAGAGATGAGTGTAGGTAGTGTTCAGTTGCAGTAGTGGTCCTCGGTGGTGAGGCGGCACAGCTGGCAGTCGACGCGGCAGCACCAGTGGTAGCGGCAGTGGCAGCGCTCCAGCTTGCTCGTGCGCAGCGCGCGGCGCCCGCGCCCGCAGCACAGGCGCCCGCAGCCGCCCGGGTTGGTGCCCAGGCTGGCGTTGCACTTCCTGTAGCGAACGATGAGGGAGGGAAATGTTTACTTGTGCTACTAGAGCTTCAAATTTTATGCTAAAAGGATTGCTGTAGTAGCTCATTAGTGACTTGGACAAGTATTCCAGTCAGGGGACATGTTGAACAATACGCAACGCAATAGGTAGAGCCGGAGAGAATGGAACCTAGCAATAAAACGCAAGGCCATTTAGCCAGTAGTGTTGCAGAGGCACCTCTCTTTTACCGATATGTAGATCACTGCGAGGTTTTAATGGCTACATCGAGAAAGCCGTCTTACACTCTCGTCCTTCTACCAAACGGGTCATGAATTCCAGTAAAAAATGCAGGTTAGATATATTATTTAAACGCAGATTAGATTTTTTTTTTGAAGCGCTCGTGGCCGCGCGGACTCAGCGTTCTGTAAACAATCACTGCAGTAAGCAACTTTCACTATGGCCGGTCCATGGATGGGTGACCATCCATGTGATCACTTTGTGACATTTATTTGAGCGTTTCCGTGCGTCGGAAGGCACGTTAAGCCGTTGGTACCGGTTGCCAATAAAATGGCAGTCGTTAAGCCAAGTTGAAGGCTTTATTTCAACAGCAGGCAGTCACAACCTGCGCCTGTCCATTTAAACACGGCAATACGGCTCACAACGTATTACGTGGGACAAATTATAAAAAGGTGAAACGTGGGTATACAGAGGCATACCTCTGCCTACCCCTTCGGGAATAAAGGCGTGATGATGAACCTAGATATATTATGATGTGGATACGCACCTGCCATGTGTACCCAGTGACCCAGCCGCGCTATCAGGCTCGCAGTAATCCGGGCTAGGCGTGACGTATCTCAGCTTGGGCCGGGCGCGGCGCCTCTGCCGGTGCGGACGCAGCGGGGCTGCTCTGGCTGCCTCCCCGGCCAGCGCGGCCGCTACACGTGCCAGCGGCGGCAGCGCGCGCCAGCACGTGCGCACCGAGCACGAGCCCGACACGCCGTGGCACGTGCACTTCGTCCGCATGCCGCCCGACACCGTCTGCGCGCCAACACATACAGCTTTATAAACGTTGGAGTGTTTAGTGCGAACTCTGGCATGCCTATCGTGACTCAGGATAATGTGCAATACAGGAATTTGAGTAGGTAGGTACCTAATGGAAAAAAAAAGTTGGTACCTATGGAGTCGAGACCAGTTCCCAAAAGTATACGAAATCGCATTAACGCGCTCACTGTACGTTTAGATAGGTGCTGGCTAAAACTCGCACAACACATTCAGATTTTCCCAACAAAAGCTTTCGACCATTGGTGGTCTACGGCCATTCGTCTCAATTAGTAGTGCCACAGGACGTTATCTTTCCAGTAACTCTCCTTTTCACCGATTAAGCCGGTACTAAAAATTAACTTCGTTCACCAGGAACGAGTGGAATGCTTCCGGAACGCTGATGTTTTGAGGAATAACAAAGACAAGATTTACCTTTTTATCACGGTACCTATCTAAGACAAACTTATATGTGAAACTAGATCATGCTCGTGGCTTCACCCGCGTTAAATTCGGTACCCGTTCCCACTTCCCGTGGGAATATTTTCCCGGGATGAAAAGTCTATGTGTTATTCCCGACTATAACCTATCTCTGTACCAAATTTTAGCCCAATCCGTTCAGCCGTTAGAGCGTGATTGATAACAGACATCCAAACATACTTCCCAAACTCGATCTTCACAAACTTTCACATTTATAATATTAGTAGAATAAGTATTCCTCATTTTTGGAATGCTCCAAACGCAGCTGAAGAACGCAGCAGTAAATTCACACCATCAATTATGTTTTCGCATATGAATTGAAAAATTCTCACCTTACGTCCAAATCGTCCATTCATCAGGTTGGCGGACGCGATGAGCGGCCTCAGTCGTTCGAGTCGAGTTTGTAAATCAATTTGCGGGTCGAATCTCGGGTCGTCTGCTGCCATTCGGTACTCTATGTTACGGTATCGCGAACCTCTGTCGTCATAATCGTACCTTGAAGAGATAAAAACTAATTGTAAAAGAGCCCAACCACCGTCCTGAATCGTATAGTCCCGCAAGGTGGACAGTGATGACCTATTAAAGGTCGTGGGTCGCACAAAACCGAACGTTTTGGCGATACTTGGGGAGAACGGGAGGTCCCAGCAGTGGGTGCCAAATCCGCTACAATGATGATTGAGAATACTGATGAATTGTAAGAGCAAAACTCATTGCATTTTCGGTACTGCAGAGATTCTGTTTGAGGACATCTGTCCTGGTTGTTAAAATTTTGATTCGGATTTCAGAATATTTATAAAGTAATATTGTTCGGTATAATTTAATTGTAAACACGTGTGTTATAGTCTGGATAAGTCATTGTTATTCTGTTCCAATTTACAAGTACGCAGTGACAGCATTAGGCTTGGCTCAAGAAAATTAGTTAAGTACTTGTGTAACTCTGGGTGTGTGTTCTTCCTATGCCTAACCCCTCGGGTATTTGAAGGATGGTAGGAATATTTAAAAGAACGAGTTAGGATTATCAACCCGTTGCATTGCAACAGTTACTCATATTGCGTACCTTTTTATCATAAAGTAAATAAATAAGTCTCGGACAAAAATAGAAAACAGTGTGCAGTTAATTTATGTGTACAATATATTTATGGTTTACCTTGATCTAGATCTGAACCGTTTCCTCGTGGGCCTGCCTCGTCGCGGTGACCGTGGAAGACGCTTCCTTCCCCGGCGTCCCTTCCTTCTTGGTTTCGGAGGATCGGTTGTGTTAGGCTGAGCAGGTTGATCGTCCACTAATATGACTACGGGTGGCATCGTTGTCGGCTCCGGAGTAGTTGTCGTGGTCGGCTGTTCCGTGGTTGTCGTTTCCATTTCTATGAATTCATCCATTCTACCCTCGCGAATGTCTATCTCGTGGCTGTCCAAGAACTGTTTGGCGAATCTAAAATATAATATAGATTTATTGCCTCTAAAGAAGTAGCACATCTGTAGTAGCTATATGAAGTTCCAGTTTTGGTCAGGCAAAATATTACAGTTCCCAGTCTTCGAGTTGGCATAATCAAACCAAATTGTCAATTACTGCTAGATAGATAACGAGAAAGTGGCTGTAATAACGATACAATATACTACTACTATATACTTCTACCTGTAAAAAAACTGTTTAGCTCTTGTAAAAGACGTTCAGCAGAGACAGACAATTTTATTAGAGCACTATTTTTTACAAGGCTAGTATTTTTACTTGTCTACGTATCCTACTGCTATGAAAAGTGTTCATAATCATTCTTACCTTTCAGCCCACTGATAGTTATCACCACATCCGCCCCATTTAAACCTAGCATGCGGTTCAGTGGGCGAGATCTGTGCCTGTCTTGGCGGTCGAGGGGGTGCACGTGGGGGCGCCGCACAGGAGCACGCTGGCAGTGACCCGGCCGCGCACGCACGTGCCACTGACCACGCCAACGCGGCCGCAGACATTGCGTATACATACGCTTGTTCACGAGTACCTGCACACAAAGTCATCCATGATGAAGTCTCGATGGGTATTCTATTGGTTAAGCGTTATAGGGCCCTTCTACTTTTCTTTTCTATTTTGCAAGACCACTATAGTTTATACTTGGGGTTTTCAAGCGTAGGCTAGCATAAACGCTAAAACTACAAAATTCGTCGAATGAACGGCTTGCCTATGTTCACGGGTTGAGCTCACAATCATACTTGAAGAAACTCAAGTTGATTGTTTCAAGAGATGCGTTTTCATGAACCCGTATTTGCAAGAGGAGAAAAGTGCTGGTAAATAATTTCAGAACTACATACATACGTAATAGCCACGCCTTTATCCCCGAAGGGGTAGGCAGATGCATAGTATACGCCCGCATTTCACCTCATAGTTTTATGTTCTACGTAATAGGTACATAGAAACAACACATAGAAAATATTTGTCGAATATCTTTCTTCAGATCAATTCTGCACAACTCGAGCACGAATAGCTTTGCTTCAGATACCTATTTCGCCTCTGAATAAAAAATAAATTAAAAATGAATAATATAATTACAAAGATATAAAGTTAATTAATCCGTCTACCCACAGTAAAGTTTTCAATTAGTTATAAAAGATGCCACGAGCGATATCGCCCGTACGTCCTTAGCTAAGCGAAACAATGGCTTCTGACAGACTTATCGGCCGACTGATCGCAGCGCAGAGCGCGCGTGAGTGAGCGCACGGTTATCGCTGAATTGCTGAATGACGACCAGCCCTCAGCCCTCCTACAAACACGACCTCTATCCACCCCCACTACGTACACGCTTGATTCATGCGTGTAATTAAATCTTTTGTCCGTCTCGCTGTAGCTCGATCCTAAACCCCAGATCACATTGTAAGACGTGCTTCCGAATGCCTTTCGAGGTAAAGTTAGTTTTTTTTCTAAAGAAAAGGTTTCACTCATCAATAAGGATTCACAAGATTGATCGAACGATCGAGCGTACTGAGTGAGAGTACCCATTTCTAGATAGTCGAAATTTTGTACAGTCTACCTACGCTCTCCATAATTCAGCTGTACGTGTTTTTTTATATTTTGTTTACGATTTCCTTCTTTTTACGACATTGTTGAAGAGATGACCGAACTTGGCAGGTGAACCATTATGCAGATGCGGTTGGGGCCGGTGACATTCGTAGGGCTCCATTATACTCAATTCAACACAGAATTTAGCTCTACCTAACCTAGACAATCAAACGGCCTACCTGATCAGCAGTGGTCACCATAGCCTTGATGTAATCTTGAATTGAACACTAAAAGTGTACTGTATTCACGCGGTTTACCCTGTAAAATCCTTCTAGTGTCCCTTTTGAAAACCCCCAGATCTTTAGATAGTAATAAATGAATTCACTTTCGCTGTTTGTTCGCTTAGTTAGATCAACTACATAACGGATTTAAAGCCAATTTTCTACAATAGATAGAGCTATAAAGAGGAAGGTTCATTATAATGGTGTGTCGAACTTAAAAGAAGTTTAGTGAGTCAGCTAGTTGTTGATATTTGTGAAAATCAAAGCAGGGAGCTCGTTTCACTACAATCGGTTCAGTTCACGTGTGAGAGACAAAATGCTTTCGCCTAGTAGTAACGATGTACCTAAATAGCTTCACACGTTTGACATTTTATTACAGAGGCTCTACAATATCAATCTCAAAGCCGTTTATAGTTTTTACAAAATTCAGATTGTGCATCCTCCTTCACTATGGTGATATAGATATATAGGATGTAGATACCTGTTACGCACTCAGATACAGCATTTACGTTCTAATTATCGTACAAGGAAGATATATATAGAGATAAGTTATTTCTCAACTTACTGTCAGTAAAATAGAATAGACATAGACATAATTTCAGTATTCCATGTATTCGCCGTATGGGCGCCGGGACCATAGCCATGGTAGAAATGGGAACACGGTGTCGTGGCAATGTCTGAAACTTGCGATCATGAAAGGGTTGTCACCTTATGATGCCTTCAGCGCTCACCTTCGCCGTCGACAAAGTTCCTCCGTCTGCCTAACCAGATTTGGTAAGATCCTGTCAATGCTGCTTTCGATATTCATTTTACTAAAAAGCTTACTGAAGCTCCTGGAAATCCTAATAGGTCTTTAAATATTTTCTACAGGAATTTAGCTGGAATTCCCCTCGCTACTACTTCTACGGCATAGAGTTTAATTAACCACATAGGTTAACTTATTAGTCAAGTCTATGTTTTTATTCATCTTAGTATCAGTTTTAGCATGTTATCTAGACTCGATATTGTTTATTTTAGTTGTCGTCCTATGAACGCGTTAAGGGTGCAAATTTCGAATTTCGTATATTTTAACGTGTTAATATAGAACGTCGACTTAAAATTGGTCGTATGCCAATTTCAAATCACACAAAAACGAGCATCATAATAATGTCATATTTCATAACATATGACTTTATTTCATAACTACGAGTAAAACCGGACTGATGTTCTTCTGATTATCTACTATTTTATAATCTTTGGGTAGGTATATTTCAATTCAAACTGCCTGAGCTGATTTGGCACAAGGATAGCCAATATCACATACCTAGCCATTATATCATTTTCATAATTTTCAAGGGTTATAATAACAAGGACATCGACATTCAAAATATAAACGATGATGTAGAAAGGCGAGCTCAACTCAGTAATGAGTTTTTTCCAACAAGGGCAAGAATGCTGAATTGGGATACATACATAATACATAAGTAAAGCCCTGTAATGAGGGTTCGAAGTTGTTGTTTAAATTAAGTGGGTTTTTACACAGCTAAGGTGGGCTGCACGCCATTTATAGGTACCTACCTACCTATATTTCCTATCGCAGACACTTTGAATCCTAATGAAAAGTTATTCTCCGTTCAATGGCGTAGCGGCGATAAACTTTATTCTCTAGGTACGTAAAAGTTTTAATTAAAATGTATCAAGTCAGAGCACTGCAAAGATTCCTTACGGGTTTGTTTGTAGCCGACAACGTTCCGTGTCAATTAATTTCCTAAAGTGGGCAGACGGACGCCGAAATGGTGACCAAAAACAATGCTCCGTATTTTGCAGCAGTCGGCCGACAGCATCCGGCCGGCACTCACTG
This sequence comes from Miltochrista miniata, assembly GCA_933228765.1. Lineage (NCBI taxonomy): Eukaryota > Metazoa > Arthropoda > Insecta > Lepidoptera > Erebidae > Miltochrista > Miltochrista miniata. Next base: position 17,215,808 of record OW121749.1, on the reverse strand, counting down.
CCAACAACAATGTCGCCGCCCATGTAAGACTTGAAAAAGTTCGCCATTGTATTCTTCTATTCCTAACTTTTAGTTTTAGTATTTGTTTTTACTGGCTCTTTGGAACGCTAACTGAACACGACAGCGAACACGGAAGATTTGTAGGGTAAGCGGAAAGCGATGAATAAAAGAATTTCATACAACAATTTTCGTAATGCTCATCAGCTTTTTATTTATTAGATCAATATTTACGTACTTACTATACAGTCACGTGATGCTACGAGACTCAACGTGTTGCACGACGACAGCCCAGTCCTCAGATAGGGTGGCGACTGTGTAGTGCGTTGCTCATAGCGATAAGCGATACATGATTACATATCATTAGGAAAGTATGCTGCAGTGTTCTAGGTATATTGATACATAGCGTTGCTGGTGGTTCATCATACAGATACACAGAAAGGTAGTTATGGTAAGTATATAACCTTTATTATTATTATAGGTAGCTATTATAGGTAGTAGATAGTTCATAATACAATAGTTATTTTTTTACTTTTTACAGGTTTTTTTATTGTTCTTTTTTTGTGAGTCGGGGGTTTTTTAAATTTTTAATTTAATTTTTTTTTAATGCTTTTTATAGGGGATTTTTTAATATCAACATACGTATAGTCTATCAACAATTATTCAGAACTAATGCGAATTGCGCGGAGTGTGGTTACAGAATTAGAAATACATTCCACTCCTCATATCTTTCGAACGGCTAAACCGATTTTCATAAAACTTGCGGTATCGTGATGTATAAGTTATGACCTTTCATTTGATACCCAACACGGGTATATTTGAACAAATTTAATTTTTCATCCCCACTTTCACCCCTCATATCTTTGAAATGGCTTAACCGATTTTTATAAAACATAGCTAAGAACACTCTCCCCTAACCCATCTTTCAAACAAAAGAAACAGAATCAAAATCGGTTCATCCGTTTGGGAGCTACGATGCCACAGACAGACTTACACACACACACACACACACACACACACACACACACACCCCTTCCGGGTTTCCGTCGGGGGTTAAAAAATAGCATGCATTGCATGTCGTTCTGTCCACCGCGAACACGTGAAACAAATCGCCTAGCGTGTCGCTCCGCGTACCGGAAACAAGGCCTTGTAGTAGAGCCGATGTTCGTTCAACGAGTTTCGTGCTGGTGGCGTAGAATTATGAAGATATTGCGTGACGTCTTCACTTATTTAATGCATGGCTCTGATTGGTCTCTGCCGCTCTGTCATTCTAATATTATATTGTTTCCAATTCCCAACACAACATTCAAATACAAGTACAATTTCGGTACTTATATTACTTCTGGGGATGTGTGTGATGCCTCCATTCATCCGGCCCAAGATACTTACCTGCAAGTGCTGCAAGTCCTACTCTAAAAGGATTTATGGATCAGACGATAGTTGCTATTAAAACACCCCGAAAAAGATCAAATCAATGCTTTCGCCAGCATAAAATGCGTTGATTTAACCTCAATTTTTGATCCTGAATTTGACCTCAAGCCTCAAAGCATGAGCTCTAATTGCAATAAATAGATAGAGAGACAGCGTTGATTTACCTCAGGCTTTAAAGGAAGCAGGATACTAAGAAGAAATATGTGAAGACAGATCGCTCTTAAAAACCGTTAACACCGACCCACTTAATTTCATATCGTAAATGGTGATCGAAAAAATTATTTGATGATCACTTTGATAAACGTTTTAAAACCGTCTGAACCCTAAATAATGTTAAAACAATGGAGTAATTTGGAAATTAATTACCCGCAAAGTGATAAATAATTTCATGTGTCATGAGAATATAAAAGAATGACCGAAGCGGAACATTTCCGAGCAAGCCGTTGGAAGAAAGGGCGCAGTCGTCACGGCGTGCGCCCTCGTACAATACATCGACGTTGATTTAAAAGTCTCGACAAACCTGTCCTCTGTTATCTTTCGTTCGTGATGGAGTAGCTTTTTCAGAGTAAAAAGCCGTCCTCGAGTAGAGAGTAGGTAATTTAGTTTAAGTGTAGTGTAGTTTTGTCTATGCCGGGCATTTCATAAACTTAGCATTGCGGAAAGCAAAGGCCTATGCTCACGGGTTCGAGCTACGAAGATTTTTGTCTTTACGGCTCAGTATTTAGTATTGGTTTTCCTCTATTGAAACCTCATTGCTAAGTTTAATTGTTAAAGTTTAGCTAAGACTTGCACGTAGGTATATCAAACCCTCCACCTTCAACAAGCTGATGACTATAATGCTTGCAAAAATGTTGAAAATAAAGCCAAATTACAGCTGAAATAAAAGCTCTATCAGCTAAGCAAGGCAGATTTGTAGTCCTGGAGTGGAGATTTTACACGTCACCGAAAATATGTAGGCATATCAGAAGAAGATTGACTGACTTGCTGCTCACAAAATTTATGAGTAAAATTTAGAGGTGGATATATTCACACGGTCACGGAAGAATGCACAAAAGAGGGTTTGGTTTATAAACAGTTTAAACAGTCTTATAAAAAGCTATAAAATTATACGCACCAGTGAGCAAGTCAGGCGAGTACTTAGGCGCGAGTTCGATGGAGGAGCAGTTCCATCTCTCGCCGGCGTGGGCTGCCAGGCAGGCGGCCCGAGTCAGCCGCGCCGCTGCAGCCACGTGCGGCATGGCGGAGGGCTGCCGGCGACACGCTCGAAACTGCCCGCTCCATAGCACCCCATTGCGACGTGCCTCCACGCAGTCACTCTCCGTCCAGTTGCCTTCGCTCTCGTGCAATGCTCTGTATCGTATAAATTGCATTTTTGTAAAACAGAAATGGTGCAATGATATGGACTTCTATCTAGACGGGCAGTTCGAGGTCACACAAGATATAAGTGTATGGATGTGGAACCTAGAGTATATATAAGAAGGTACCTTATAATATATACTCTAAGATGTGGAGGCATCACCTAGCATTGGAGCTAAATTAAAGTCGCATTGACATAGAGATAATAAAGGGCAAATTAAATGATCAGATTAATTCTATATTTCATTTATTTCCGATTACAATTCACTCGGTATTCGTACGATTGAACACCGTTTAATAAACTAATTATTCGATGACAGACACTGAGCAAGGTACTTCAAACTTGATATTATTTCGGTCTTTTGTCTTGTTCGGTAACTCCAGAACTTTGTGGGGTGTCGCGTCGTGCGGATTCAGGTCTTTGACCTCTTTGAAATGCTTCACACATTTCATACAAATAGTTTGGAAGAAAATCGGCAGCTTCGCCTTCCCTGCGCCGTAGCACCCGGTAGGCTTCACGTAAAGTTGGCTTTGGTGCAAGGCGCAGTTCTAACTCCACGGCCGTTGGGAAATGAGCTGCCAGGGAATACACTATTTCCAAATCAGAAGGTGGCGGCGTCAGATGTCGATAGTTAGACACTTTGTGCAAAAAATATTCAGACATACTGATTCGTTGATTACTGTCATCATATTTGCCAAGTTTCATATCATATAGGACAGCCTTTTGCCTATCAGGGCCCCAAAATTCCTGTTCAAATGCAGCGTAGAACGTTTCAATATTTGGAAGCTCGTTTCTGAAACAGCGAGCCCACAAGAGCGGAACGCCTTCCAAGCAGGATATAATAAACGGTAATTGTTTCTCTTCGGCCATTTTTAATTCGGAAATATAATATTTAATGCTTTCTACAAAATCCATTGGATGAGTATCTCCAACGTCATCAAAATGCGGTCGTTTATTTATGGACGCTATAATCCACTCGCTAAGTTTTTCCGTAGACAGTTGAATAATTGGTTTGTTTTTGTCCTCTCGTTCATCGTCAATTTCCACAATCTTCGATCTGTCCCCGTGTCGTGACCCGGAAGATTTATCGAACACATTGTCTGTTTTGTCCAAATTGGGTAATGACATGTGACTACGTAGTCTTGACGATGGCATGGGTAGGCTTTGATATACATCTTCTTGACTGGAAAAGCGAACACCGAATCCCAAAGTTGTAGGTTTGTACATGGAGCTGCTGTACAGCATTTCATCTTGTTTGGGAAGTTCTTCATATTTTTTGTCTTTAGTCACAGACGATGAAATCTTGTCTACCATTTCCGATAGATTTGTTACTGAAGATTTAATTTGACGTAAATCAACGAACAAACTCATTTTATGTAAGTATATCTTTTGTCAGTTTGTTCTATCCATTTTACACTCTGGCATTGTGCACTGAAACAATTTAATGTAAAGTGTTATTATTTGTGTAACAATTTAGCTTGACTTTATGAAAACTAAAGTGCTTTTACGTGACTTTTTATTAAAATTTGTATAATAAACGTATGATATAAAGTTAGTGCACCTAGTCGTGTCAAAGCTAAATAAACATTTTAGAATATAGTAAAGTATACTTTATTGTTCACAAGAAGCAAGCAATAATAATATTTGAATAGGGTTGTGAATTCATATAACATTTGATTACATTTCAGCTGATTTTAGTTGGTGGCAGACAAACGTACACCTTCCTTATCGAATGTCTCAGTCTATGGATGTTTACAAAACTACAGCTGCTTATAGTCACGCTGAAAGCACAGCAAAAATCTTCTAAGACCCTGCTGTAGAATCCCGTGATGTATAGTAGACGTTTGGGTAAACCGCGGATGGGACCACATTCTATAGCAAATTTAAGTAAAGTGCAAAAGTACGTAACAGTGGTGATTAAGTGACAACCCTACTCTGTACATTGTTAAACTTAAGCTACCGGTGTACAAAAGACAATAAAAGAGTGTTCTTATTTTAACCAGTGTTTGAAATACATAGTGTACTTAAAAGTTATCTTAATAAATGTTTAATAGCTGGAAGAATGCTCAAGTGCAATTACATAGCCTGTGTATTTTTTCATTGCCGTGCGGTGGTTCGACTGGTGCGTGCAGCAAAGTTACTGGCAAAGGGAGCTTACGTGCGGCGGCGACGGGAAAGCAATCCGTACTATTTGTGCCGAGGGATGCGGCTCGCGTACTTGCCGCTTTTTATATTATACAGCTTACGTTTCCATAACTGGGTTATCGTAGACGGTATATTAAAATTCATTGACGTTTCGTTGTGCCTGTCAAGGACACGCGTTGCCGTTGCCGACGGTACCGCTTCAATAATATGGGGACAACGTTTTGTTGAATAATTTGGGTCAAAAATGTGACATAGTTGCGAAATTATGAATTGTTACGTTGGTAAAAACATGAATAGATGAAATGACATAGTAATATTGAAACTTTCATTCATTTTAGCGTCTCTTTAGTTGTTTCCATACGCATACCTGGATACCTATAAACTTTAAATTTTAGAGTGTGGGATCCACTCCCACCGACTACTATAAATTAGCTGTTTATTTCGGGAATTTCCAGTGACTGTCCTCTGTCCTCGCAACATCAGAACCCCATTAGTAGTCCTGCAGATGTAGGTAATGTTGACTTGGGTTCTTTAAGTGGTAGTTTAGAATCACCTATATTACTAGATATTTCAATGTCTACGCTTTGGGCAAAAAAAACAACACTTAAGGCAAGCCACTTTGTATAAATAACAGAGATCACAGACGTGGCAGCCAATAAAATAAGCAACAACCTTCAAATGTAGGGTACAGATAAGGTATAGGTGTAACCGGGAATACTAAGTACGTATAATTTGTGGAGGATATTATAATATCATAAACTGGCATACAGCTGGATCCTAGTCGATGCGTTAACTCAGCGACAATGAGTCGCTCGGTGGCGCATATCTTTACGATTGAACGAACATTAGATACTTACAATCTCTTAATCATGGTAATTTTTAATACAAATTTTGATACTGAGATAAATCAGGTTAGTTTAAAGTTTTATTCTCCTTTGTTGGCTGCAGTATCGACCAAAATCCATTAGGCTGGCGAAAACACGTTTATTTTCGTAAAAATAATATATACATCGTATGGAAAGCGATAGTTAACAAGTTAAGCTAACCGCTACAGTAAAGGAAATTGCAAAACGTTTTACTAAGTTTTCAGTTTACTAAGTTCAGTAAATTATGACTTTTGTGGTTGTACATTAGTAGGATTTAGTGAATTATTTCATTGCTTACTGAAAATTAAAAAGAAATATTTCGATTTAGTAATCGTAGCTCGTAGCAGTACCTGCTACGACGGTCTCTACGAGCTACGTTTTGAGGACTTATAAAACTGATTTTAAATTATTAAAACAAAAGTATGATGGTTTCATCTCTTTATATGTATAATAACTAGAATTAAGCGTTGGCTCCGCTCATATACACGACTAGCTGAGCCCGCAACTTCGTTTACGTCACATAAGGTGTATGAAAGGAACGGTATTTCTTCATCAGAGTCGTCAAGCAGCGTCTGAAACTGCCCTGTTTGCTTAATCATAAAAGAGCTTAATGATTAAGGCTATTTTTAAACTATTCAGTCCGCGCCGAAGGCGTGGACTGAATTGTTTTAAGCTCTTTTATGCTCTTTTATGATTAAGCCAACACGCCAGTTTAGGTTCACTCACATTCAAAGAAACCCCTACAATTAAAATTTTCAAAATATCTGATTCTTAAAAGTGTTATAACTCTTTTATTTCTAAACCGATTTACATAAAACAAACGCTAAATGTTAACTGGAGCAAACCTCAACACAATAAAAAAACCGCATTGCAATCGGTTGAGCGGTTACTGAGATTAGCGTGCACAACCGTACAGACAAACAGATATACAGACATACAGACATACAGACAAACAGACAAAAATTCTAAAAATCATTGTTTTGGGTTCTATTGCGTTCATAAAGCCCCCCTATAATATTTTTTCTTATTTATCTTCCATGTACAGAGAGCGACCTGTTACGATTTTATTATATGTATTGATTGATATAAGTATGAGCGTGATTTTGATAAAAATCGTATCACACAAATATTTCGGCAACCATTATGGGATAAAGTACCTATTTCTCGATGATATTATAATGGAATGTTCAAATCAACCATCAAATGTGCAAAGTTCATGCGTTATTCCCTTTTTTTCCCTACGGCTACTTAAAGTTGTGAATTTACCATGGAAAAGCGATATTCGTTTAATACCATGGTCGGTACCATGGGGGAGAGCGCACGCGACGTCACCACTCACGGCATCTAACGACGGGCCACGTCACGGCATCGCATGCAACTGTCAACATGTACCAAGGCTATAATGCCACAGACTACCGTAAAGTAGATTAACCAGCCTTTTTAAAGAGCCGACCAAGTGCCCTGTAAATTTTCGGCACAACGTATGCTACTAAGTTGGACTATAAAACATTTTTGTGTGTGTGAGTGGAAAACCTTCAAAAAAACGGCTAACAGCGAGCCGAACAGCGCACTAAGGGTTCTGCACCCAAAAACGCCAAAAAATGGCTCCTTAAATATTATTTTTTAATGTTTTTAGAATAAGTTGCTACAGCGGCAACAGAAAGACATCATCTGTGAAAATTTCAAATGTCTGCGGACACTAGCGGATCTAAGTAATAAGGTCCTGTTTTTAACCTTTGGGTACTGAACCCTAAAAAAATTTTTCAATAAAAAATAAGACCGACTTCAATCAAATCCTGAAAAATAAAATTTACTGAGCACAAAGTAATAGGTAAGTATTTTGATTTATCAGATTTTATTCAATATCATATTGAAGTCGGCGCCAAGTAAACTCACAGTTTTATGTAGGTATTATTCATGGCACCAACTTCAATAATAAATTGAACTAGCTGACCCGCGCAACTTCGTTAGCGTCATAAATGAAGAACCGCTCGGCCTATTTCGAGCAAACTTCACATAAACCATCTACTAAATAGTCCGAACAAAGCCTAAACATTTGGTTTGGATAGGTGAGCCCGTTCTTGAGTTATAAAATGACAACGAAAAGTGGCATTGATTTTTATATATATAGATAAAATCTGATTAATCAAAATATATATTACTTTGTGCTCAGTAAATTTTATTTTTCAGGATTTGTTGAAGTCGGTTTTATTTTTTATTGAATTTTTTTTTTAATTATTTTAAGTGACGGGTGAACCGAAAAATATATCTATGTAGGTGAAAGTTCTCATCAATACAAATCAATCAAGCCCAAACACAAGGTAACTGCTGTAAATTGTTAAGGAATGCCCTCGACTGTCTTTCGACTCTATCATCAGGTCGACTCCAGACCTGCATTAAAGTGTAGAACATCAAAGCACTTAATTAAAAAGTTAACAAGCGCACTAGTTGTCCCTACAATTTTCGGTGGTTGCCCTCGTTTTCTCCTGGATCCCATCATCAGATCCTGACCTGGTGAAAATGGGACCACCTCAGAAGTAAACCATATTCAACAAAAAAGAAATTTTGAAATTCGTCTATAATTGACGTAAATGGCTATTTCTACTTTTTACGATTCTCATCGTCACCTTCATGGTAAATTTTAAATACTGATTATTTCAACAATTTTTTTAAACAAACACAAAGCGTTTGGTAAGTTAAGTAACATATATAAGTCAACAAGTTAAATTTTGAGTCAGATTTGGAAGAATAAGGTTTTGAATTATTTGATCCCACGTAGGTGACGCGACGATCCACAGTGGATAAGACTAGCTGGACAAAAACAACATTGATTATTCTGGAAACTGTTACTGAGGGTAGTTAGAGTATAAGTTGCTAATCATAAATATGGGTAATGTTTTCTATGAAATGTGTCAAAACATTAGTAATGAGGGTAAGTATTTAAGATACTCGATTAAAATGCATTAAATTAGTTGCGTTTAAGCTCCTAATACGAAAACATTTGATGTGCTCTCGTTTATTGTTAAGTTGTGAATTGGTGATGGATTCAATAACCAAGGGTAAGTAGTTTTTTTTTTATACTACTATATTCAATGTTGTTTAACGCGTAACCAGTAAAAAACGTTTGATTTAAAATAAATAACCAAAAAATTTTAAATTTGTAATTTACAAGACGATAAGTAAAAATCCCCTCATTTCCCCGGGCTGTTTTTTTTATTAAACGAGAAATTTATCATTTTAGTTTTAAATACATGAATTTTTTTTTGCTCGAATTCGCTCTTTTATTTTTTATTAATATTTTTGTAGGAGGCAGTTTTACTTTATCGAAAATGGTGCTTTTTAAACTTCCAGTGATGGGAGAAATGTTGCGCTTTTTAATTTTATTGCGATGAAACATGATCTGGGCAGCAAATCGGAGCAGTCGTTCAAGGACATCAAGGCAGTTATTTCGAGATTTTCTGCGAAATTATCGGAGAAATGGGAAAATTCTCGTAGAATTCGGGATCGCTTTCTGTCTTTGAATAAATCGTGGCAAGAGGTGAATATAACGTTTCGTACGCTATAAAACACTGTAGAGCCGTCTACATCATCTCAGCAACCCATGGCTAGCCCTGGAAGACCGAGAGTAGACTTGCAAGATGCCGCTTCCAAGACTAAACGTCGACGTGTCGATGATCTTATTTAATCCCGAAGTTCTGAAGAACTGATCGCTGCTGCCGAGATATCTTTCCGACTAACCTATATAAATATAATATTGTATATGTATTACATAATATGTAATACAGAGGTATTATTGAAGTGAAACTTCTTTATCGGCGTTGGAAAAAAATTAGCGTCACGTCACGTCACGTCACGTCACGATTTTTGGTTACGCGCCATCTTTGTTCTGTTCCCCACCACGGTGGATTCGAATTAAGAGTACTTTATCCAGGGATAGCATGTCATTTAAGGGTTTTTGGACTTTTGGACTTTTAGACTTTGGGACTTTGGGACTTTGGGGCTTTGGGACTTTGGGACTTTGGGACTTTGGGACTTTGGGACTTTGGGACTTTGGGACTTTGGGACTTTGGGACTTTGGGACTTTGGGACTTTGGGACTTTGGGACTTTGGGACTTTGGGACTTTGGGACTTTGGGACTTTGGGACTTTGGGACTTTGGGACTTTGGGACTTTGGGACTTTGGGACTTTGGGACTTTGGGACTTTGGGACTTTGGGACTTTGGGACTTTGGGACTTTGGGACTTTGGGACTTTGGGACTTTGGGACTTTGGGACTTTGGGACTTTGGGACTTTGGGACTTTGGGACTTTGGGACTTTGGGACTTTGGGACTTTGGGACTTTGGGACTTTGGGACTTTGGGACTTTGGGACTTTGGGACTTTGGGACTTTGGGACTTTGGGACTTTGGGACTTTGGGACTTTGGGACTTTGCGCCTTTGGGACTTTGCGACTTTGCGACTTTGCGACTTTGCGACTTTGCGACTTTGCGAATTTGCGACTTTGCGACTTTGCGACTTTGCGACTTTGGGACTTTGGGACTTTGGGACTTTGGGACTTTGGGACTTTGGGACTTTGGGACTTTGGGACCTTGAGACCTTGGGACTTTGGGACTTTGGGACTTTGGGAATTTTGGACTTTTGGACTTTGGACTTTGGACTTTTGGACTTTTGGACTTTTGGACTTTTGGACTTTTGGACTTTTGGACTTTTGGACTTTTGGACTTTTGAACTTTTGGACTTTTGGACTTTTGGACTTTTGGACTTTTGGACTTTTGGACTTTTGGACTTTTTGACTTAATTTAAGGTGAGGTGAAAATTAAGTTTATGAAGAAGTTTCACTTCTTACGTGTGTACACTAAGTACACGCAATTTTTTATATAATACTAGCTGACCCGCGCAACTTCGTTTGCGTGATAAATAAAGAACCGCTCGACCGATTTTGTGCGAACTTCACATAAACCATCTACTAAATAGTCCCAACAAACCCTAAACATTTGGATTAGATAGTAGGGCTTGAACTCCGGAATTCCGGAATTGACATAATTCCGGAATTCCGATAAAATCTAATATCGTTCTCAATTCCGGAACTGGCGAGATCAATACCGGTATTTCGATATTGAAAAAAAAAAAGATATTTTCGCTTTTTATTTAATTTCATTACAAACAAAAATGTAGATTATAAGCTTCTTATGCAATTTAATTACCTTTAATTACTACAATGTTGACAATTTAGGATTTCTCTATTATCAAATGAATTCGATTATGTACTTAGGTATTAATGATTTTATTTGATGATATTTCTAGAACCTACTAAGAATATAAATCCATAAAATTAATGGTATTTGATAGAAAACATACTATTTAAATAATAATAATAATATTATTGATGACGTTTTTGTATTTTTTTACAGTTAGACTTCAATTTATAGTGCGAACTTAGACTTAGCTCTGACTTATGCTACGAGTTAAATTTAACTTTGATAGAAACGCTATAAGAATTTGACAGAGGTCTCGCTCATTATTTTTTTTTGCCTAACGTGAGGGAAAATCCTCATGGGATGTTATGCCGGACTCCTGCCGACTAAAAAACCTCACTTAACACCCAACAGCCAATGGTTGGCAGCCCCGGGGAAGCTCTCAGAAGGATGTCCCAGAACTCCCAATAGACCTACGGCCGCCCCTGCGGCCTCGCCCAGGGGGTGGTTCGGGTGCTATCCCGCGTCTTTGGGGGGTTTCGGGTGTGATCCCGCTTCTAAGGAGGGGGGCGTGCGTGAGTTGCACACGTCACACTGTCGTCATGGGCCTGCTTCTGTATGGACGGTGAGCGACCCTCTCACTGTCCTCAGACCCCCGGTCATGGAGGCCAATAGTTCTCGGCGAAGACTCGACTGCGGAACTCGGGTGGGATAGCTCTCTCCCGCACCCTCCCCGCCACCTCCTTCACGAGCATGACCTGCTCGGAGAAAGAGGCGCCGCAGTCCCACTTACTCCCGCTGGAGGGTATATCGCTCAGCATAGTTCTAGTAGTTCTGACGGAACTCATGGGGCCCGTACCTTCTTATTAGGGGCAAACTTTGCCCTAAGGCGCTCCACTGACCCAGAGTGAGGAGGGTCCTAGGTTCCCTGTTCTCATCAAGGCGGAGGGACATATTCCGTCGCACATGGCTCCGTATCAGGCGCCCGACGCTGATTACAGCGAGAACGGCGTGCCCGAAGTCACTGAAGGTGAGTTAGGGGCGACTGTACTGCGGCTTAGATTCCGCACGGACCGTGTCCCTGGACCCTACAGCATTCCAGGCCGAGCGTGGGTCTTGACTCTTGAGGATCTCGGGCCTCGAGTGATGGGGCTCTTTCGTGCATGCCTCGAAATAGGCTAGATTCCCAAGGTCTGTAGGACAGGGAAACTGTTTCTGATCCGAAAGGCAAGGTGGTCGGCAGTCTACCCATCCGGGGATCGGCCGATCGTGTTGCTCCGTTAAGCAACTCCGGCCGATCCCCGATCAGTTGATGCCCAACAATGATACGCTCAAGGAGCTTGCATGCTCCTTGAGCGTATCATTTCACAGCGCACAGTCGGGCACCTCAGACACGTGGGGCCAGATCTGGTGGATAACCAGTTTGGTTTCCGTCAAGGGCGCTCCACCGTGGATGCGATCATGCGCATTAGAAGACTGACGGAGGAAGTAACATCGCAGGGTGAGGTGGTGTTGAAAGCGATAGCGATGTCAAGAAACAACGTCATCGCCTTCAACACCTTGCCCTGGAGCTGCGTTAGGGAGGCGCTTATTTATCATGGAGTGCCTCCTTACTTCTGTCGAATTGTCGGGGCCTATCTTTCCGAGAGGGCCATAACTTATCCAAGCTGGCTAGGGCCCAGCCGGGTCAGCGAGTTCCGCAGAGATCAGTCTTAAGACCGCTTCTGTGGAACATCGGTTACGATCGGTCCGTTGCTCAGAGGCGGCATGTCTCAAGGATCTGGCAGCGAGGCAACTTGCGTCCTTGTTAAAATAAATTAATTATATTTCTAATTTATTCTTTTCTGGTGCAAGAAGGCGCTGGAGCGGGGTCATAGGCCTACGGCTCCAGAAATCTAGGTTCGGCAGTTCCAGCTCCACAAGAAAACCGTGGAGAACTGGACTTGAGCAACAAACCGAATCGCCACTTCACATCACACAAGGAATCGCAAATCGCCGAATCGCCACAATCACGGCGGTCAGACCGGTCATGGGCGAGACTAGAGAGGAGCCACGGTGCGGGTGCTCTGTCCTTTCCGGTTGTCACAGATGCTTACCGGGCACGGGAGCTTAACTTATCTGTCACCGGGAAACCACATCTGAGTGCCAGCACTGTGAGGAACGCAGTGAGGACACAGTACTTCACACATTAGTGGAGTGCACAGCGTGGGCTTCACAGCGCTCGCTGGAGACCATTGCGCGAGCTATGATCTCCAGTGGGAGTAAGTGGGACGCCACTGAGACTTTCTGTGATCAGTTAATGCGGCGAAAAGTGATCGAGAGAGAAAACTTCCACCCGAAATCGGCATGTCTTTGCCCAAGACTATCGGCCTCCATAATCGGGGACCTGAGGACGGTGGGAGGGCAAATCGCCGTCCTTACAAAAGCACGCCCAAGACGAAAGCGTGGCGTGAAAGTTTCACGCACGCCACACGCCCTGAGATGCGGGATAACACCTGAACAAGCCCCAAATACGGGGGACAGTACCCGAACCTCCTAGGTAAGCCGCAGTGATAGTCAAGGTCTATGGGGAATCCTGGGGTCACCCTTCTGAGGGCTTACCCGGGCCAAATGTAGGCAATAGTTAGGAAACGTGTGGTTTTTAGTTGGTTACGTTAAAATAAGTATTTTTTTTACTGGAAATCAAAGTAGTTTATCACTAATCACGTAGGACTGTCAGCTCCCGTTTCTTTTTTTACATATCACTATTTTGTACAAAACGAGACTTGATTGAGTTCCGGAATTCCGGAATTCCGGAATTCAAATAGTGAATATCGAAACCCAATTCCGGAACTGAAAAAGCGTCCGATATTCAAGCCCTATTAGATAGGTGAGCCCGTTCTTGAGTTATAAAATTACAACGAAAAGTGGCATTGATTTTTATATATATAGATTACCTCTAAATTTAACTTCTGTTACTTACTTTCAGGAAAAAGAACTATGGCCAGTCTGATCGGGCAGGTCAGCAGGAGTCCAGAAAAAATCAAAGATTCCCTAAAGGCGACTAAAGAAATGAAGGAGATTCCCAAAAAAAAAGACGGTTCTGCTCCTCCTGAGGTTTTAGATTAAATTTTAGAGGCAACAAGTAATTAAAAGAAAATGCGGTCCATACGTTAAGCGTTGTATGACATATAGACCACACTGAAGAAGATTCTTCGGAAGAAGAATTGAGTGATGATGAGTAGGTTAGGTTATTGTTTCCCTTTGTGTAACTTATTGTTTCCTCTTATTCTATTTGATCCGGTTATGTTTTTGTGTAGGTACCTACCTAGTGATAAGATATTATGGATTTCAATTTTTTGTTTTTATTTTTTTTCGCTAAAACTATAAACTGAAAACAACTTAGATGTGTATAAACATAAATAACAAACACTTTCAAAATTGAAAACATTGAAAAATAATATTGTCCAGCTAACTTGTTCTGGGCAGTACACTGTGCGATCCACGAAGGTGACGCAGTAGCTTTACAGACATTATTAATCATTATTTAAGTACAAATTATAAGTTAATTTGTTCATTCGGCAGTTATATCGTAAAAGCTACTTAACTAAAAACAATTACCAGATCCTATACCTACACATGCTTTTGACGTAAAAGTTATTCTGGAACCATATTATATTATAAAATAATTGCGTGTACTTAGTGTACACACGTAAGAAGTGAAACTTCTTCATAAACTTAATTTTCACCTCACCTTAAATTAAGTCAAAAAGTCCAAAAGCCCAAAAGTCCAAAAGTCCAAAAGTCCAAAAGTCCAAAAGTCCAAAAGTCCAAAAGTCCAAAAGTCCAAAAGTCCAAAAGTCCAAAAGTCCAAAAGTCCAAAAGTCCAAAAGTCCAAAAGTCCAAAAGTCCAAAAGTCCAAAAGTCCAAAAGTCCAAAAGTCCAAAAGTCCAAAAGTCCAAAAGTCCAAAAGTCCAAAAGTCCAAAAGTCCAAAAGTCCAAAAGTCCAAAAGTCCAAAAGTCCAAAAGTCCAAAAGTCCAAAAGTCCAAAGTCCAAAAGTCCAAAAGGCCAAAAGTCCCAAAGTCCCAAAGTCCCAAGGTCTCAAGGTCCCAAAGTCCCAAGGTCTCAAGGTCCCAAAGTCCCAAAGTCCCAAAGTCCCAAAGTCCCAAAGTCCCAAAGTCTCAAGGTCCCAAAGTCCCAAGGTCTCAAGGTCCCAAAGTCCCAAGGTCTCAAGGTCCCAAAGTCCCAAAGTCCCAAAGTCCCAAAGTCCCAAAGTCCCAAAGTCCCAAAGTCCCAAAGTCCCAAAGTCCCAAAGTCCCAAAGTCCCAAAGTCCCAAACTCCCAAAGTCTAAAAGTCCAAAAGTCCAAAAGTCCAAAAGTCCAAAAGTCCAAAAGTCCAAAAGTCCAAAAGTCCAAAAGTCCAAAAGTCCAAAAGTACAAAAGTCCAAAAGTCCAAAAGTCCAAAAGTCCAAAAGTCCAAAAGTCCAAAAGTCCAAAAGCCCAAAAGTCCAAAAGTCCAAAAGTCCAAAAGCCCAAAAGTCCAAAAGTCCAAAAGTCCAAAAGTCCAAAAGTCCAAAAGTCCAAAAGTTCAAAAGTCCAAAAGTCCAAAAGTCCAAAAGTCCAAAAGTCCCAAAGTCCCAAAGACCCAAAGTACCAAGGTCCCATCCAAAAGTCCAAAAGTCCAAAAGTCCAAAAGTCCAAAAGTTCAAAAGTTCAAAAGTTCAAAAGTTCAAAAGTTCAAAAGTCCCAAAGTCTCAAAGTTCCAAAGTCCCAAAGACCCAAAGTACCAATGTCCCATCCAAAAGTCCAAAAGTCCAAAAGCCCAAAAGTCCAAAAGTCCAAAAACCCTTAAATGACATGCTATCCCTGGATAAAGTACTCTTAATTCGAATCCACCGTGGTGGGGAACAGAACAAAGATGGCGCGTAACCAAAAATCGTGACGTGACGTGACGTGACGTGACGCAAATTTTTTTCCAACGCCGATAAAGAAGTTTCACTTCAAAAATAACACAGTACATCTCTTTGGCACAAAGTGGCAAATTATCAGTTGTCTAGATCCCATAGCATAAGCTTATATTGTTTTAATTTGGGCTAGATGATGTTGTGTGAGAATGTCCGAACCTGGCTACTTATAATGGAAGCACTCTGCGGCTGGACGATCGGCTCACCGAACTCGAGGTAGAACTGGGTCGCATAAACTGGCACATACTGGTGTTGTGCGAAGTCCGAAGAAAGGGGGAGGACACGCTAACCCTTGGGTCGGGTGACCTATTCTACTTTCGGGAAGGTGATGGAAGACATTCTTCCGAGGGCGGTGTCGGCTTTACGGTGAAAAAGGAACTCGTTAGCAGCATTGTGGAGATCAGAGGGGCAAGTGCGAGTTTTTGCGTGAGCTTGTCGACATTTACGGCTCACCAATTCGTTTGGAATCGAGACCCCGCCATCTAGCTGTAAACGCGGGAACTTGTCTCGATCCCATACAAATCGGTGATAACGCGCTCGTTCGTGAATGTCGACAGGCGCTCACCGAAACTCGCACTTACCCCTCAGGAGTGTTTCGCCTCGGGTAGCATACGTAATACTGAGACTTACCAACAGGACTCCCTGAAGGTGATTCAGGTGTACCTATGCCCCAACTTCGAGAAGCACTGACGAGGCAGTTAAGACCGTGTACGAGGACGTGGTGAAAGCATTACACGGTACTGCCAAGACTCACTACAATGTTATGATAGGGGACTTCACTGTCAAAGTGGGAGTACAAGAACGCGGTGAAACGAAAATCGGACTTTTTGGTGTTGGGCGTAGAAATGACCGGGGGCCAGTATGCTTATCAACTTTCTTGAGGCTCAGGGGCTCTTCTTGATGAACTCATTCTTTAAGAAGAAACCCCATAGAAGGTGGACTTGGCGAAGCCCCAACAAGGTCACAAGGAACGAGATAAAATTCATCATGTCGGTCAGGACATCTTCTCCAAATATACACCATATTTGGAGAAGATGTCTTTGTGATCAACAGGTTTAATACCGGAAATGATCAGCGACTCGTCAGAGCGTCTCTGAATTTAGACTTCCGCGTCGAAAGCGCCCGGATGATGAAGCCTACTCTCCGACCTACTGCGCTCCAAATAGCTTTGTGTGCCGAGAAGTTTCAATTGGAGCTTCAAAATCGTTTCGATCTGCTGGAAACCACTGGCAACGATCACGATAAGGCTGACACTGTAGTCAGGACGCTACAACAAGTGTCCCGAAGGTTTCAGTCTGGAAAAAAGCAAAAATAGGTGTTCCCAGCTTTCGCCCGAGACCCTCGAGCTCATGAGAATCAGACGGGAAATGCCATCTACATTTCATTGAAGTGCGAAAATTAGGATGCATGCTGTGTTCGCACTGAGTTCTCGGCTGAACTGAGTCTAAATGAGCGATGTTGAATAGTCTTGCCGAGAATCCAGTTAGCGAACCTCAATAAAAAAATAAAAATCTATGCATACTTACTTTTGATTACTTTGGTCTTCGTCAGACAAAGCAAACATCAAAATCCGAAAGCTGCTATGACGCGACCTCAGACGTTATAACACCAACATCGTAGAGGCAGCGATCACACAAAATTGGGGTACTAAAGTCTTTGCCCAACAGCTCGGAAGACCTCGTCTGACAAAATTGAAGACAGCGGGTGGCAAAACCGAGACCTCGAGGTTCGAGATTCTCGAAGAAGTTAGGAGCTTCTACAGAGAACTATATGCATCACGGAAAAGAAGACCGACGGGACCTAGCGACCGTGACCACAGAGCCCCACTTATGCGCCACTATACCGAAGACATTCTGGATATTGACCAGGGCGAGGTCAAGGCTGCTCTCGAACAACTAAAAACCAATAAATCCCTGGAGAGGACGGAATAACGACTGAGCTTCTTAAAGCTAGCGGGACTCTAGTTCTCAAAGAGCGGACGAGTCTCTTTAATTCCGTCCTCCAACAGGGACAAACACCTAAAGCGTGGAGCGGGAGTGCGATGGCTCTGTTTTTCAAAAAAGGTGACAAGACCTTGCTGAAGAATTATATACCCATCTCACTCCTTAGCCATGTTTACAAGTTGTTCTCGAGAGTAGTCACAAACCGCCTTGCCGGAAAACTCGACGAGTACTAGGTACCTAAATGTATTTAAGTTAATATAAGTATAAGGTAGTAGGTGCCTTGATTAAGCTTTAGGTGGCATGACTCTTTCCCAGGATTTCTTCTTGAGACTTGGACGCGAAGGTCATTGCGTCTTTGTTCAAAAGTTCTTAGCATGCCGCACGCCTCAAGAAGCGGAAAAGCATTTGAACTAACCCAAAAGACGCAAGATAACACCCGAACCCGTAGGCGAGGACACGGTGATAGCCTAAGCCTGTCGGGTACCCTGATACATCATTCTAAGGAGTTCCCCGGGGCGCCTAATACTAGACGGGTAAGTAGCTACGATGTGGGTTTTAGACGGTTTGGATTTGGCATAACGTCCGGTGGGATTTCTACTCCTATAAAAGGGCTTCACACGGAATGTTATAGGTATTGCTCTGTCCTTTGCCATGATTGTAGGTAGGTACCTACTTATTTGTTCTACTATTATTCCGCTACATATCTACTACAATACGAATCTAAAAGAGTATACCACTCTTACTGAAACTAGTCAGAGATCACCTTCGTGGCATAAACTCACCTACGTGGATAAAACGCCACGAAGTATGTGACACGAAGTTAACGAAAACATAGCTTTTTTTTTAATTCCGACAAAGTTTAGACGTGTTAGCGAATTAAGTGTCAAATGTAGAAACTTACTGATATTTTTTTTCTCAAGGAGCCAGGAGTTGCACGTTGCACTCCCGCGATGCCCGATCACGAATAACGTTCAGTTAAGTTGAGTTTTGTTATTGGGGCGGTCGTTTTGGTCAACAGTAAGCAGTGTATGTTATTACGGTGAATTTAGAGTATGTAACTTCAAAATCTATGGAAATTTGGTGAAGCAGTAACCAAATGTTTAACTGAATCGGGAAGTGTGACACGAGTAGAATGCGAAAAATGACCCCGATTTTGACCTTTCGTGTTAATTTTTGGTATGAATATTTACTTCTATTGCAACAAATTTCATGTATTTTATAGCTTAATAGCTGTTTTATCCACTATTTTAAAACATTTCTTTCTAACTCATACGGTTTAGAAAATATAAGCGTGTGACCATCAAATTTAAGCAACCAGGAGAAATAGCCAAATATCGCTTAACATACATAAAAAAAAACATACAGACGAATTGATAACCTCCTCCTTTTTTTGAATTCGGTTAAAAATTAACAAGTTCTACAGTAGTTCGGAACTTAAGTATGTAGTTATTTATCCATATTCTAGAATTTTGGACAGGGTGTTCTGTTAACAAATACTTATAGTATGAGATCCCGCCATAGAACGACCTTCACCGAGCTGTTTAATGGATGAAAAGTATATTAAATTCAATTAAATATGTCAAAAAATAAAATGCAAATGGGTTCCTAAAAAATTCAGTCCAGAATATGATAAATCAAAAATATCGAAAAAATAACTTAAAATTTCACTGATTTGGATAATAGATACATTCCATACCAATTGCAAGTACAACGCCCATAGTATATGCAAATGTTAGGCTGTCGATTTTTCCCGTCACAACTCTAAGGTACCCAGGTATAAACAGGAAAAGTGATACTAGTTACTTACAACGGTCTGTCCGGTTAATGAATTAAAGTTAATTAAAATATAAAGATTATTTCAATAAATCCACCATTGATTTCATTGATCACCAGTGAAATGTTTAAAGTTTTTTTTAGATTCTTGATTTATCATATTCTGGACTGAATTTTTTAGGCAACCCATTTACAATTTATTTATTGACATATTTCATTAAATATAAAATAATTTTTATCCATTAACCAGCCCGGTGAAGGTCGTTCTATAGCGGGATCTTAGACCATTGTTGTTGGAAGGGTCGTACCTACACTATAATAAATATTCAGTATTACAAAAAATTTGAAATGCACCTTACTTAAAACTTACCAAATTCAACCCACCGACCATAAACGTATCGGCACAAAAATTTAATTATTTAAAAATTTAAATTATAATTGGGTTCAAACCGTATATAGGCGGTATTAGTATTTAAACAAATATTGCGTACTGGGACAGCAAAACTCCCGGCAAGCGCGAGTCAAAGTCGCATGTTGAGAGTTCCGTACAAGTTTGTAGGTACATATATTATAAGCAACTCGAAGCCGGGCGTGAATGTTGTGACCAAAAGAATACTGCTCGAACAAATATCAAACCTTGATTATCCTTTTCTTTTTTTTAACTGATAGCGATGAAACAAACGTAAGATTTTGACTCTGACCAAGACCTTTCTAATTAAAAAAGCAGCGTCAAAATAAATTGTAGAGTGGTCGTTACCTATTGCATTAATGTTCACCATCACTTTACAATATCAGGCAGGACTGTACTGTTTGACAAGGTAACAAATTTTTATTTCACTAGCTGACCCTCGCAACTTCGTTTACGCCACATAAGTCGAATGAAAGGAGATTTATTTTTTCATCAGACTCATGGGAACGTATGAAACTGCCTTACTGTCTTACTTAAGTCTTAAGCCAACTGGCGTGTTGGCTTAAGACTTAAGCCAACACGCCAGTTTAGATTTACAATCACATTCAAAGGAACCCTTGAATTTAGGTTGGGTGAAAGTTGAAATGTCTCTGATTTCGGAACTACAAAACCCTCAATACTGAAACTTGTGTGGAACAATGTTTAAAGTACTCCCCTTATGTCACCAAAAAAATATTTGAAATCGGACCACGCCGTGAGAAATTACAGCTGAAAACCCATTTCATCTTTCATTCTCTCTCCTGAAGGAACCGCGCAATAAATCGAGATCAAAAGTATGGTACAACCTGCCTCGGATCATAAGCTCACATTGTGCCAAGTATCAATCAAATCCATTTAGTAGTTTCGGCGTGATACTTATTCGGGATACAGACAGACAGACATGAAACGTTTAAATTACATTTTCGGCTTCAGTATCAATTAGAGAACACCCTACAATAAAAAAATTCAAAATTTCTTCCATGTACAGACTCTCGACCCTCGAAAGTTTTATTATATGTATAGATAAAAATATTTTTAATATAAAATAAAACCTAATAAATAAATAGCCCTAAAAATACGAATTAGTCTTAGTTTTAACCAAGTCTGCCAGGCAAGGAGACCTGAGGCGGTCAACTCGAAAAAATAATTCATGAAGAAATAACCAGTCACGTGCTAGCAAGACTCGCGCACGATTGATTCTGTACCAAATAATAAACCGGCCAAGTGCGAGTTGGACTCGCCCATGAAGGGTTTCGTAGCAGCAAGTAACATAATATAAAAGTTACAACGCGTTGTAATTTTGATTGATGTTTTAACACGTACGCAGTGGTACCTAGTGATTTTTCTAACCGAAAATTGCGGTTTATGACGTATTTAAAAAAAACTACCAGCTCTATCTCGTTCCAACTAATTTTCGTTGGTAGTTTTTATGGTAATGTACATCATATATTTTTTTTAGATTTATCACTCTCTTAGTTTAGAAGTTAGAGGGGGGGGGGACACTCATTTTTCGACTTTGGAAGTCCCTCTTGCGCAAACTATTCACTTTAGAAAAAAAATGATGTTAGAAACCTCAACAGCATTTTGGAAGACCTATCTATAGATACCCCACACGTATGGTTTTGATGAAAATAAAAATTTTGAGTTTCAGTTCTGAGTATGGGGACCCCCAAAATTTACTGCTTTTTTTCTAGTGTTATATAAGAATCTTAATGCGGTTCACAGAATACATCTAGTTACCAAGTTTCAATAGCATAGGCCGTATAGTTTCGGAGAAAAGTGGCTGTGACACACGGACGGACAGACAGACAGACAGACAGACAGACAGACAGACAGACATGACGAATCTATAAGGGTTCCGTTTTTGCCATTTGGCTACGAAACCCTAAAAACGGCAATAAAATTACTTTTATTACATGGGAGCCCCCTTTCAATTTTTTTTGTTTTTGCGTCAACAAAACACATCGTCTGTAAAAATTTCAGCTGCATAGCTATCACGGTTCATGAGATACTGCTAGAACAGACAGCGGAGTAACTTAATAGGGTTTCGTTTCAACCCTTTGGCTACGAAACCCTAAAATGGTTTACTAAAATATTAAAAGGATTTTACGTGACCTTTTTTGCTCGAAATAAATTGAAAAATATCTCTAATGTATTACGGAGTTTTTATCTTTTCTATGTATAGACTAAACTAGGTATATTATATGTTTAATACACTATTTGGGTTTAGAGTCCACAAGCTACGCAGTTTACATCTCCAGGAGAGCAGCAGCAATTGACTCCGGACATGGTGTCATGGTGCCGTGAACACAAAGCTTCCGTAATCGCACCATTATGGTTGATTCATGCGGAATGTAATTGTTCCGTTGTTGGACCCGCTGCCTGGTACATTATCGCATTCGTCATGCTTTGCACGTGTGCGTTTGATCTAATAAAATAATTCCCGTATCAAATTTTACGCGCCTATCTCGATCTGGTAGACAAAGAGCACCAAAGGGGCTGGTTTCGCTTTGTCATAACTGGTCGTCGACACAAAAGACCACCCAACATTTTCGGGTAAATCTCTTTGTGTTGTTTATGTAGACAGAACGGGCCGTCAAGTTACATTGTAATTTTTCTAATACTGAAAAGGGTCACATGTCTACGCAACAGTCGCTCAAAGTTATATTAAAAGCGTTGCTAATGTTACGTTGTGTATGTTGCATTACCATTTTGCTAATATCTGTGCCCCCACGACTTGTAAATTCATGCATGTGTATTAATTAAACCCCGCACTGTTTCCATGAAACCATACAAAGTCTGTTTTAGATAAATTTGTATTTTGGTTCTCGTCTGTTGTGTGACAGCCGCGTCAAGAGTAGAGATAATGAAATACTGTATTTTACGAGTATGAATACTGAGACAGAAACGGATAGGTCTATTTGCAAATATAGGATAGAGCTTTTTTTGTTGTCTTTGATGAGCTTTGCTTTTTGCTTCTTCATCTAGGCGTCTTTCTGGTTACTTCCAAACCTTATCTGCTTTCTTCGGGTCTGGCTAAAAGGGGCTTGATGTCTGCTTTTAGCTTTGTAGCTAAAATTTGATTTTTATAATCCGCAGTGTTGGGAACTACTGACGACTAACCTTCTATTCCCCTTACGGCACCAGAACCAGTGTCATAGCCTTCACTATTGGTCTGATGCCCCACAAAAAAAGGTTTGCCTGGGCCGTGCAAAAGCCCTAGTACACCACCATCTTTTCAATATTACGTCATTCCTTGTTTCAAATATCTATCGTCCTGCTACTCTCTCGCACTCTATATTTTACATTGCTCCCTTAGTAACATAATATAATTATAAATATTACTAAGTTATAAGCCATTTAACGAAATTTTAAACAGAAATACAATTTTGGCAAAATCACGATTTTATTGGATAAAGAAAAATGTGTTACATTATCCTTTAACTATACTTCTATACTAATATTATAAAGAGGAAAGATTTGTATTTTTGTGTGTAACGAATAAACTCAAAAAGCACTGTTGGGAAGCTACACTCTTTGCGGTGAACATAGGCTACATTCTATTCCCGTATTCCAACGGGAACGGGAACTACGCGGGAGAAACCGCGCGAGGTCCGCTAGTTCAGCATAAATTAATTGCTATTTGATTCTTATCGTTAATCCAAAACGAGATGAACAAACTTTTTAGAATTTTCGCCGATTAGCGACTCTGCAGATTCATTTGCAAATTTTATGAAAAAGAAAACATCGTCTAAAACTGGTGATGGTTGCAAAAAACAGTTTTGGGGCGTTACAGCTGACGCGGCTGCACCGGCTCGGCACTGATTCCGCTTTAATGATGATTAAATGATGTATGATTGTCGTAGCGTGTGGAACCACCCCTGCGGCCGCCCTGCCGCCTTCAACCACGCCGCAAGGGTGGTGTGAAGAAAAGTTTTGCTTAATCTAACTTTAAAATGTTTATTTAACAATCAACAGAGCAAAAAGCTAGGCATTAATACTGCAAAATATCTTCAAAAGTTATTACGATTTAGCGAATAGATTGGTCAAAATGATGACAGGCTCTTTAATCAATTCGCAACATGTGATTGCAGCATTCGCAGATGGATTAACGTTGTATAAAATCATAGAACAAATTATGGATCAGTTTCATGCTAGAATTTACTATAACAGACATTTTTACCTGCAGGCTCATAAATCCTTCACTAAACTGGCAGTTATCCAATTCCAACACTACCATTAATGTACTGTTAAAAGTAATATTTTTGTTTCAGCAAATTTAATGTAAAACTGATGATTCATTTAGTCACTGACATAAAGTAGTCCCTTACTGCATCAGTTCTAAATTGACTGAACTAAAGAAATGATCATTTGTAATACTCATGCACAATGGGCGACTTTCCGCCTTGTCTCTGTGTCTACTCCGCGCCATTACACAACGAGCCAAGATACACTAATTATGAATAATTTGACACACGCTCCCATACAATGAACCTAGAGCTATCTGTAATCATAATAATCACTTCCATTTGCCAAATGTTACTAAGTATTAAGTGCGCACATTATGAAATTGGCGTTTTGCATGAAAATATTAAACTATTTTTAAGGCAATATTTTAATTAATAAAGTATTGACCATTTTTAAATTTTTTGTAAGGTTCAGTGTTAATAAGAATTTATTAACACTGAACCTTACAAAAACCCAATACATCCCATTTTCCATCTCAAAAGTCGGTGCACCAAACCGAAACTTTTCGCTGAAGGCGCATGTCTGCAGTACCTGCAGCTCTTGCACATGTAGCGAAATTACCAGAGTCGAAAATTCCCGATATCTTGGTGTGCAGATGGACTATAGATTGGCGTGGGACCGACACATAGACCTGATGACTACCCGGGTGCTTCGACTGATTTGCTTTTTTAAATTGCTGAGGGACACAACCACACTAGACAAGCTGAAATTTGTATACCTGGCCCTAGGACAATCAGTCATTCAATATTGTATCTCGGCCTGGGGAGGGGCAGCAAGGACACACTTACTGAAATTGGAAAGAGCACAGAGGGCCGTCCTAAAGGTCATTTCTAGGAAGCCCTATAGGTATCCAACAGTACAACTTTACTCCGACCTCAAAGTAGTAACAGTTCGACAACTCTATGTGCTCCGTTTAGTGTTAAGAAAACACCAGACCACACTAAACCCTAACCCCAAGCCGAGAAAACGGACAAAGCGCTATATATTTCCTAGAACGGCCAGTAAGACTTCGTTCGCAAGAAGACAGTATAGTAGCCTAAGTACAAAAATCTATAATGAACTACATAAAAAAATAAATATAGCTTACCTGAACATCCACGAAGTTAGGGTTAAAGTTTGTGACTGGATACAGGGATTAGACTATCACTCAACTGAGGAGCTTCTTAATACTCCTATTTAAATCATAATCCGCCACCACATAACCAATCACATTCACCAAACGCAGACACACACACACACACACACACGCACAGTTACACACACACGCACAGTTACACACACACACACACACACACACACACACAGTGCGTGCACGCACACATACACACACAAACAGTATTCATTCACTCGTTCAATAAATGTATTTGGCATTATTATTGTTAAACACAGCACTTCATAATGTACCTATAATATAAACTTTCGCCAAGTTGGAACACTGTATTCCAAAATACAGGCACTCGCCTAGTTTGGAATGTATATTCTGTATCTCTTGCGCAAACTATTGAAAATTGTATTAGTGTAAGCCAATAACGTGTAAATTCTTTTATGTAAATAAAGATATATAGATACTAACCTGCGGTAATTGATGTGCCATATTTTAATAAGTTCTTTTAATGGATTGCCACTGTAGATCCATCAAACATACGCATAAAATCGGCTCAAAATTTTGTTATCCATTAACTGTCTTCTCTTAACCTAACTAGACGTTTTTGGTTCTGGAGAATCCATTTTTCGTCAGTTGTAATAAATAACCCAATTCAGAATTACCTTATTTATGTGTCTGTTCAACAAGTTAGTGGAGGCAAAGGTTGTTCATTCAGTAAATTCATAAAGTACACCATTCTGTTAGCCATTTTCAGGTGCTGTATTGCGATAAATGGAAGAAAAATTAGGAGATGTGGAATAAAATTTACACTTATTTATAATTGAATGGTGTGAAAACCAATGAAGAAATTATTTTTAAAAGCAGAATTGTAGCTGTATTATGAAAATGTATATTTGGAAATTCTGAACAGAAAAAGAGTTTGTAATAACCACAGTACCTATCTGCAATTTCATAGGTGAGCCCTTAACAGAAGTATTTAATAACGAAAAATAATTCAAAGTAGGGTAATTATGGATATTCATATGAAAATCACGTTTGAGAACTGTAATAACATTAATATTGGGAAGATATGAACCTTTTCAAAATGAATATTAAATGGTATATTAGTATAATTTGTGATTTTCCTTCGAATATGTATGCCAGTCACGTGTCTAAGCGACCCATTACAATTTGAATGTAGGTAACCGGCCATTAAGTAGGAAGCCGGAATAATTGAAACAAATGCAGGGATTACTCGACAATTTGTTCAATACAAGAGCTATTTGTAAATGTCGTCACCCTCAGTGCGGTCTAAAGAACGATTGCTGCATTTTATTAGTTTAATTTTGAGGGTACCCCTATTATAACGGGTTGGTGCCATGGCAGTGACGAATTGACGGTTGATAAGTTTCTTTTTATCGATTTTGAAGACATTTGACAATTGGAACGAAGTTCCTTATCGCGCGTTGTGAAAGGGGGCTAGACGGAAAAAATTCTCACGAAAAGTTGTCACGACACTTTTTGCTATAGTATGGAGGGTAGAGGTACCTCTACCCTCCTTTAATATGGGGGTAAAATGGGGGGGGATTTAATATGGGAGAGGGGGGAAGGGGGGTAGGGGGGGAAAGCGGGAGGGGGGGGGGTAATAAAATGGGGGTTAATAATAAAAAAAATATTATTATTAATTTAAAAAAAAAATATTACAATTCCTTCACTAATTAATCGAAAGGAACTTCGTTCCATCCGGGTGTCCCTTGACACCTCTCAAGTTTTTTATTTACTTAATTAATAAAATTTCAACACTGTACTTTATTCTTTCGACAGCTGTTAAAAGTACGTAAATTTACATAGACAGTACCAGTGGTCTAAAAAGGAAGAGCTTCCAATGCAGCCAAGGAAAGTTTAATTAATAATGATCTATCTATACTATACTAATATTATAAATAAAATAGGCTCCGAAACTACTGAAGCGATTTGAAAAGTTCTTTCACTGGTAGGTACACTATACTCGAGTGACATAGAGCCTATGTCACTCGATTATAGTGTAGCTTCCCACCAGTCTTACTTAGGTATAGTTTTTTCGTTACGGGAACTACGCGGGTTAGGTTCGCTATTATTTTATAATAATAGCGAACCTAACCCGCGTAGTTCCCATTACGGAAATTATACTTTAATATAAATAATAAGAAGATAAAAGAAATATTATTTTACAACATATTTTTATGTATTCCGACTAAAAGCCGTTACTCCGCTTGCAACTAGTTAGATAAGTACCTATATAAAAAAGCTACAGTCGGATCACAGACATATAAGAATAAGGTCGGATACACTTCATTAAAAAGAAATACAGCAGTTCCGGAATCAAAATTCCCATAGATTTAACAATTTAATCACTGTATGAGAATATATGACCGTTGAAACTGGGCCAAAAAATTACCTAAAGGATGCCGAACTATCATCCAACCGTCAAACATTAGATATATTTCGAGACGTGTTTCAACACAGAACGAAACTGCAGCTGCGTTATTTTAGATGTTAAAACGAGGATTTAGTCGCATTGAGGATAAAAAACACTCGGTGATAAATCTCAACAGTAATCCTACAAGAGAAATGAGGCTCCCGTAATAAGTGATATTTGCCAGCGGAGGTGAAGCGAGGCACAGAAGCGTGCCTTATCTGTGGCTCGAGCCGTTTCGAAGCTGGATACTAAAAAAGGTACGTACAATTATTTTTAATAGCCGAATATATAGGACATTTAATAAGGTTTGTGTAATTTTAGTGTGTACACATAATTTCCATTTCCGATTTGATACGATCTTGCTGAATAGGACCAATACAAAAAACCGGCCAAGTGCGAGTAGGACTCGCCCATGAAGGGTTTGGTAGCAGCAAGTAACATAATATTAATGTCTTATAGTTCGTTGTAACTTTGATTGATGTTTTAACACGTTCGCAGTGGTAGTGATTTTTCTAACCGAAAATTGCGGTTTATGACGTATTAAAAAAATAACTACATACCAGCTCTATGTCGTTCAAACCAATTTTCGTTGGTAGTTTTTATGGCAGTGTACATCATATATTTTTTTAGATTTATAATTCTCTTAGTTTAGAAGTTAGAGGGGGGGGGGGGGACGACGACACTCATTTTTTCACTTTGGAAGTGTCTCTTGCTCAAACTATTCGATTTAGAAAAAAATGATTTTAGGAACCTCAATAGCATTTTTAAAGAACTATCTATAGATACGCCACACGTATGGGCATGGCGAAAAAAAAAATTTGAGTTTCAGTTCTGCGTATGGGGACCCCCAAAATTTACTGCTTTTTTTCTAGTTTTATATAAGAATCTTAATGCGGTTCACTGAATACATCTAGTTACCAAGTTTCAAAAGCAATAGACCTTATAGTTTCGGAGAAAAGTGGCTGTGACACACGGACGGACAGACAGACGGACAGACAGGCAGACAGACTGACATGATGAATCTATAAGGGTTCCGTTTTTGCCATTTGGCTACGAAACCCTAAAAAGGGGAAAATTCGTGTAGGTATAACAAGCGGAAATTTGTTTTTGTTTATCATGGTGTCGGATGTTCCTGGATAAGTTCCATTTGACATCATAGGTAATAGGCATCGTACAATTTAGGTACTTCGCTCAAACGGGGAAAAAAATCTCAAGCCACCAACAACGCCTTCGACTAAGCTTAAGGCCTGTTGTTACAAGCACCATGGACACGTTCCGAAATGAAAATACCACAAACGTCATCTCTGGGCCGACCAATACTACGAGCGCTTATATGATTACTTAGCATGCCGAATTGTTATTCTCAGAAAGTATTTTGTCATCATGAAGATAAAGCGAACTTACATTAGTCCGGACGTAGTGTGATTCTAGTGGGACGCACGTGGCAATAAGTAAGACGGATCTATAATCACCGAAGCTTGTCTAGTTATTGCTGGGCGGGCGGACTTCCCTTATGAGTCAACGCTCGCGCCAGACAGCGTGCCGACCCGCCCCTCCCCACACTGCCAGGAACATAGCTTTTACCCTCAAAGCACTAATTATTTCTTACCTGCCGAGAATATTCTTTGTCGTAGTACCTTTCTAATTACATTTTCAAGCCAATGCATTATGAATTGAATAAATTTGTTCGCTGTTATCCGAGAAAGAAATGAAAATCTGTTTGAAATTACAGACTTATGTTGCTTTTATTATGACTAGGTAAATTTTAGGAACATTGAATTACCTAACTATATTAAGTTAAAAATAAATTTCATGGATTTTAACTGTCGAGCTAGGGCCGAAGTTATACTACGGGGTGATACATAAGTTGGTTGGTGACTCCTATCATTAGATTTATTAATTGCTTCTACGTACAATCAAGACTAACTTACAATATATTTTACAAATAGGTACCTATAATGGGGAGGTTTATTTTTCACAACGCCGTCTGGCTCTAATAATGAAGCATAATGAAGCTAATAAGCTTGCACTTCATATGGGATCCAATATACATAAAGATATTAGATACCTAGCTATTGACTTGATTAATGAATCATACATCAAAAAGTTCGCCGTCGATACGATTGAACAAGAAACGTGTGATAAAAATAAAAGTTTAACGCATGCGGCGAGGATGTCGGTAATTTATGAATTTGTCAGGCCAAAGTGAACATCGTCTGTAAATAAAGAGCCAGCGGCGTGGATAAATTTGTGTCAGATCAAATGAATCGTGCACACAACGATTTGTTGCACTTATTGCTTACTCCGCCCTCTACGGAACAACTAAAACAATCCGCAGATGTTCGGGAATTAAGTCGTT
This sequence comes from Miltochrista miniata, assembly GCA_933228765.1. NCBI lineage: Eukaryota > Metazoa > Arthropoda > Insecta > Lepidoptera > Erebidae > Miltochrista > Miltochrista miniata. Next base: position 17,185,563 of record OW121749.1, on the reverse strand, counting down.
TGTTCTTCGCTAAGATATATTGGTAGAGAATGAACGTGTAATTAAAGTCTACATTTATACCATTCAAGTCTCTATCCAGTGCCTACTGAGCGGTAGTTAGTTATTTTCAGTTCACCGGAAGTTAGAGTGGAAGGTGGAAGTGAGATTTGTAGCGAACATTTTAAAATTCTTTTAACACATTTTAGGGCCACGACTTTATTCGGATTTGTGACTGTAGTGGCCCTTTTAAATTCAATTAACTACTGAAAATTAACTTCATAATAATAATGCATTTTAAGAGTTTAGTCTCTCTCTAATATCCATCTCTAGATTATTTTTGAAAAGCAATTAGTATGCTAACTGATCATAAATTTTAAAATTTATCCATCTCTAGACTTCTAAAGTAAGAAGAAATCATTTAAAATAAAATTATTTATCCATCATAACGCAAATGTGTTGTAAAATTAAGTAAATCAAATTATCCGTGTCTGAAGGCATTTTTTAATTGGTCTGAGTTTGTAACAATTACGGTATTAGATACCTATATCCACAGTAATACGGAGTTGTGTGTCACTGCTATACTCAGAGCTCTCGTAGACAGAGTTGCGCTCGTCGTATAGTGTGTCATCCTTGTGGATTTTTCTTTCTGTTTTCAGTATTTTTAGGTAGTCAGAATTGTGAAATAATAATATAATAATAATAATAAAGCATTTATTCACATAAAACAATTACATCTTTTAAAACCTTACCTCTGCCAAACTGCATTGCAGTTTGTTGGCAGATGCAGCTCCCTTGATTTAACAAGTAGATTAATCTAGCATAAATTGTCTTCGGTACCTACTAAATTTATACATTATTTACTTCAATAAATAATTATATTTACACATGCACACTCATAAACCTGAATTAGCAACATTACAAATATTTATTTCCTAGACATTCATTTTAATTATAACAATAGTGAAATTTCCACTGTCTAGGTATCAGGATTCCCGAAATACAGCCTCGTGAAAGACAGACAGCGGAGTCTGTGTAATAGGGTCCTGTTTTCACCCTTTAGTTACGGAACCCTCAAAATACCACCTACATCCTAAGTATTGTGTAAAACGGTCAGCAAATTTCAGTACCTAGCTTCTTACTCCTTCATAAGGTATGTAATGTAGGTAAGTAGCGAGCTCCAGGGTCGTAGCCAGACTTAAATTTATGGAAGGGCGTCATCTGTTACATCAGTAAAAGCGATAGATGATAGATGCTTCGAATATGGATCAATTTATAATCAAAAATTTGATGCAAAAAAACATCGGTAACGTTTTTTTCTCTTCATGCCAACAAAAGTAGATCCCGGGTTGATTGAGAAATAATTATATATATCTACATCTTTGAGGGTGAGGGAACCAATTCGTGTAGGGAGAGTTGAGCAGCATTGGCTTTAGTGGATGACTCCTCCGTTTATACCAGAATTCTATGCACTTACAAAGTTTATCATGGCCATGGCTTGCAGAAACAGCCGCAATAATGTTGGCTCCCCAAAGTAGTCCTTTTTTTTCGTCAACTGGCAAGACAATCTATCTACCTCTTATACATCCTATAACTACCTACGTGATAAAATAGGGACCTCTGCTTCCAAGGCCCACGTTAAAATTGATATGTGAGTGACTTTCAAAAGATTCAGCAACCAGTACAACGTGTGCAACCCAACAGTGGTCTTCGTAAATTCATAGTTATAGTCAAGGTTGCACACTTGCTCAGTGTTACAACTGACCACTGATCATTGCTGTTGACTTATCATGGTCTGGAACTTTGGATCACTGGTCACTCCAAATCAAATGTATAAAACAAAATATTTATTGCAAATAATCGATTTATTTTGCTCATTAATTACTGCCATTCCGACCGGTAGCAAAATCTTAATACGTCTACCTTTAGCGGGAGATAGGAGCGTGTTTGGGATTCTTAAAACTTCCCTTGCTATCTGTAAATAGATGTATTGATAGATAGAAACTGGACTGGACTACTATACCTATCAATTTATATTTTTGCGCTATTGTGCTGTAATAAACTGCATTATTTATGAAGTTATCTACGCACGCATAACAAGAGTTTAGAATCTTCAGATTCTGAAATGACCGAAATATCTTTAGATTTGTTATTGAAACATTTGTTATTGTGAGGCTGTTCCGAACTGTTACCTTCGAAACGCAATATGGTCTTTTTTACGAGTAAGATACCTAGGTACCTAATACACCTGTCAATTTCTATTTAAACGGTAATAAGTAACATACTGTAATAAGCTGTATGAAGTGAAGTCACTGATTAAACACGCACGCGTAACAATCCGCACAAACGTTTAGAAACTTCAGATTCTGGATTTGTCAAAATATTGTTCGATTTGATATCGAAACATTTGTGAATTGTGAGGCTAAACCGAATACTTACTTTCTAAACGTAATCTGAACCTTTTTACGAGTAAGGTATTTTAAAAATAAGAATTTTCCTCACAATGTCCCCCTAATTACGGCCCTGGCTAGCTTCAGTAACAGCGCAAAGTTCGGCGCCCACGAAGCCCTTCATGGCTCAACTTGGACTCCGCTCTCACAGTCTTTTTAAGGTTTCGACATTACATTATAATAAATTTACACGTACCTATCTAATTTCAGAAATATAATTATTACCCTTCGTTTTATAATTTAGCTATTAGTTTATGTAGGAATGTAATAAAACCCGCATTCTAAACAAAACTCTTTTAATAATTTGACCTAATTTTGTATGTATAGTATATGAAAATAGAAATATTATTTTCATATACTTGAAGCCTTACAATGTAGGTATGCTTCGCTCTATGAATTTTACTAGCAAGTACAGGTACAGCATCAAATTGGGCTGTAGCAGTCAACTGCTGGACGAAGTAGAATCGTGGCTCGGTAAGCATAGGGCAGATCTCTCGCCAGATCGACCAAACAGTGATCTTTTCTTTTTTTTTTGTTTAACGTAAGGGAAAATCCATCATGGAAGCTATGCCGGACTCCTACCGACTAAAAAACCTCACGTAACGCCCAACAGCCTATGTTTGGGAGCCCCAGGTAAGCCTTCGGAAGGATGTCCCAGGACACCAAACAGTGACCTAGAAAAGGTCTCAGGGAGTACCTAAATATTACTGAAATCAATCCATCAATCTCTTAAAATATAATAAATTAATACCTGTGATATTTGAACATAAACTTCCAACGAACGTGTGTCCAACACAATGCAATAAAATAAGTCTTTCAGTAAGTGCCTTATATTTTACTATCGTCCACACTGGCCACGCTCCGCTCACCTAAGTACCAACATATATATAATAACGCTGAAGCAGAATTCAATAAAAATCACAATCGTAAAAACTAAGACGGGAGCCATATAAAAATACCTAAGGAAGCATTAAGAGCCGTCCCCTAATAATAGACCCCGCCAGATGCACGGGACGGCTGCCTGGAAAAGTCACAGTGGGAATTCGAGCGAGGGAAATTATTTTTTTCGGTCTACCACACACGTCCTTTGCTAACTCAGCGAATACTGTAAGTAGGCACTTACCTACTGAAACCGCTTGTTTCACAAAAAACTCACTTGCAGGACATTCCAAACTTTGTATATTAAAAGTTCCGGTAAGATGAAAGTGTAGCCACAGGTATTGAGATTACGTTGTTACGTTTTCTTTTTCATTTGCCATTATGGTACTTTCGGATATTGAATTGGTTTTCGCATGAAATTTACTTATGTACCAGTGGATAAGTTTAGTAATGTATTGCAAGTTTGCGGGTTTTGATTATTTAAATTCGGGATTTCTGCTATGATTTTTTATAAAAGTACGTTACATAAAAAGGGACATTTTGAAATTTGGAGCATATATTTATTATGGTCGATAAAAAAGGAGTTATTTTTCCTATTACATTTCTGCGTTTGGAATAATATATATTTTAGTGCCAACCTTTATCTATGCTGATTCCAAATGTTAAGCTTTTGGTTTTCATAGTTTATAGACACGTGATTACAGATAATACATTTTATATCTACTACTAAATTGGCAAACAAGCATACGCCCGCCTGAAAAAAATATTTGCCATTGCCTAGACTAGACGTTTGCATCTGTAAACATGCAAAAAAAAAATAATAGGAAATTAAAAATCGACTGCCTCTGTGGCGCAGTCGGTAGTGATACCGCCTGCAGCGCTGGAGGTCGTGGGTTCAATTCCCAACGTAGACAAATATTTGTGTGACCCATAAATGTTTGTTTCAAGAGTCTGGGTGTATCTATGTATGATAAGTATGTATTTAAAAGTATGTAAGTATTAATATCCGTGGTCTGATACCCATAACACAAGCAGGTTATTCCTAACTTACTTTGGGTTCAGATAGCGTTGTGTGAAATGTCCGTGAATAGTTAGTTAGTTAGTTAAAATAAAAGTCATAAAAGGGCAATGCCTGTGTTCAATTCCCATATTTCATAACAAATATGGAAAAGACAATGTAATCTACTATCACATACTCACTCGTCACACATAAATGAATTATTGTAATATGATTAACCCACGTACTCTACGGAGTGTTTAACACCCTTAAAAATAAACAGAATTTCAAAATATTTAATACTGGCGGACCTCACGCAGTTTCACTTGCGTAGTTCATGTTCCCGTGGGAATACAGGAACATAATATAGCCTATGTCACCCGGAGAGTATAATATAGCTTACCAGCCAACAGTTAAGAAATTTACCTAGTTTCTTTTTATACCACTATAGTGGCAGACAAGCATACGGCTCACCAGATAGCCTGGACGCCACCGCAGCCACATCACTAAAGTTTAAAATAAAGTTTAGTGATGTGGGAAACCTTGGGGGTAAACACTCAGATTCATATTTTAAAATTGGCGAAAAAGGTCCATTATAATAATTTGAGACATGAGAACATTAATTTAAGTACTAGCATAATAGTGAAACTACAGAACTTCGACATCGCCAATTTGTTTGTGGAGGTCAGATGGCAGTCGCTACACGGAAGATGTGAAAGTTCAGCCGCAACGCGGTGAGACTAGAAAGCAACATGGTTTGGAAAACGACTCGGTGGATGATAATTGATAAATGAGAGACCTAAGTAGATACAGTTTGTTTATTTTAACAACGTATTTATTAAGATACTTATCCAAAATATTATTGTTACTATGTAAAACGACTACACCTTTTAAATTAATAAAAAAAGCAGTTTCAATGTTAACTTTTGCTATCAAATTTTACGACTCGCGTGAGGACGTTAACTGCGCTATTTACAATTTACATAAACACCAACGGCTGTTATATTGAAATAATTAGGTACTTAGGACTACTGCCGAAAATCGTGTTCAACAACCAAAGCTCACATTTCCCGGGAAATAACCGGGTGTAATCTCGGGGCGACTAATTGCGGGTTGTAGCGGAACAACCGTCCTCATTAGTACGATGTTCAATTAGGGAGCGCCGATGGACGAGAGGGCGAATCGAGCCGTTACATTGCTTTAAATCCCACTACTGTTTCAAATGGTACATTGTTACGGATGTTTTCTATGTACCTATTGTGCCTTTGATCGGTTCATTCGTTTCGCTTTAAGCACTCTAATTGTATCCCTGACTAACAGCCTCTTATTGTAGTAATTGTTTGTTCAAATATTTCCGGTAGCCTGAGGAGTCAAGGAGACGGAATTATGTATTGTTCCCTTATTGTATACTTTGATATCTAAATGTAGGTATTTCAGAGTTATTTGTGTTGTATTAACTAGCTGCCTTTGCAACTTCACTTGCGTGAATTTTACCGACTCTACCTGTACCTAAGTACGTATTAAAAACCACTTGGAAATACAAATTACAATTGAAACCGGAGCATTAATGTCAAAAAATGTAAAAAGTATGTCACATTTATATATTACTAGCTGACGCCCGCGGCTCCGCCCGCGTGCAATGTTTTTCCCGGTCACAGGGGTATGAAAAATAGATGTTGGCCGATTCTCAGACCTACTCAATATGCTCACAAAATTTTATGAGAATCGGTCAAGCCGTTACGGAGGAGTATGGCAACGAAAACTGTGACACGAGAATTTTATATATTAGATTGAAAGTAGGGGCTTTGGATTTCGTAGTTCATATGTAGTCACAGTCGAAGTCACAAGCGAAGCGAACTTGGACTAGGAGTACACAACTTGTTTTGACAACCTCTGCCCTCGCCCATTCTTTGTATAGAGAAAAGACCAAAGTTTGATTCTCACAACATACCTACATTGTTATTGTAAAATAGCACTTGAGAATTTCGGTAGCTGGCCGATCCCATGACGATTTCACTATTAGCTAAAGTGGATAGTAGAAGTGATTTTAGTTTTCATTACCTATGTATTAAATACCTACCTACAACAAGTTTTACCAAGTTTCAACAATGAAAAGTATAAATTATTCAAATAGAGTAATATCTGTTAACCCTCCGATCAGAGGAAACCCAATTTTAACGTCTTGAAATCCTTCATGGATGCTTTGCCGTAATCCTACCGCCTAAAACCACACGATGCCGGTGCCCTACAGCCCTACCATTACCTGAGTCAGGACCCAGGGTAAGCTCTCGGAAGTATGTAGGTACCAGGATTTCCGACAGACTTTTGCTACCACCACAGCCTCACCTAGGAGTTCGGCTACTATCCCGCATCACAACTTTCTTTGAGACAACTCCATTCTATGGAAATATCTCTAAAATAGTTGATATTAGGTATAGGTATGCATCTTTGGAATAGTAGGTACATTAAAAAGCGTAGGCTTCAAGATAGTAAACGATGCGGGGTCCTCGTACCCACTACGATTGCCAAAACGGTGCGTCAGAAAGTTGTATTTAAAGTCAATAAAAAGTAGATTTGATGGTTTTCCTTAGGTTTGTTATTATAAGCAGTTAAAGAAAATCTCTAGACGTGGTGTTTCTTAACACTAACCAGACTAGATCGCATTAATTATGTTAAACAGTTACAGAAAATATAATGTAATTAATAATTATTTTTATGTTCAACTGAATTGGTATATTGTTGGCATGTTTTGAATATCAACCGGTGGTCGACCTCTTACAGATGCAGTTGAACAAATATTTTTCATTTTCAGGGTTCCATATTGAACAAGGAACCTTTATAAGGGTGCGATGTCTGTTCCTCTGTCCGTAATCTAGCTCTGAGGTCTTATGTCGACAATAAAATAAATAAAGACTGACCTAGATTTTGCCATTTCTAAAGTGAGAATGCTACCTACCTACCTCATCTGCCCTATTAGTGGGGTATCGTTGGCCAGATTTTTAAAACATATTGTAGGAAGAGCTTTGAATACCGGTTTCTAATACCTATTAAGCTTTAATGTGATAATTTTGTTAGAGTCAACGAAGTTTCCGTCCTCTACCAGTGATGGTTCTGAGCATGTGCAAATAATCACCTCTCATTTACAAAGTTTCGTACCCAAAGGGTAAAAGTGTGACCCTATGACCGATCTCCGCTGTCCGTCTGTCTGTCTCCAGACTATTGTTTATCAAATACGCAGATGTAGGTAGGTATTTCTGTTGACGAAAGAAGCGTGACTTTTTACAGCTTTTTGATAGAAATTTTATGACAACGGTACGTGTTTTTATGGACACTCATACTTATAGAAAGCGCCCGTGGTCGCGGTTGGACTTTCCAACTTGAGTCCTGCTGCTGCAACGTGCTCGAAACGTAAATAACGTCGAAACGAAACGTCGGTGAAAGTAAGTACTAAGTATTTCGCGTGAAGTCCTGATTTCTATAAGAATGAGTGTTAAAAACTGCGATAGTTTTATGCTTGCTCTACATTACTCGCGAAGTTGGACGAAATTGCCCGAGGCAAAGAAAATTTTTGACGAAGTAGGCCGAGGTACCCCTCTACACTATATCGTACTCGTCCAACTTCGATCAACTTCGCGAGTAATGTGGAGGAAGCATAAAAATAACGTGTTTTCTTAAAGTTTGTTGTTTAATGTAAAGACAGAAAAATATAAATTAAACGGGGCTCCCATACAACAAGTGTAAATTTTGGCCGTTTTTTGGTATGGAACCCTGCATGCGAGAGTTCGACTCGCACTTGACCGGTTTTTACATTGATATTATGTTTTTCTTGTAAAGCAATAGGCGTGCCAGTTTGCCACCAAGTCTTGTAGCGCTTGAACTCTACTAATATTTAGTAACTAGCTGACCCTCGCAACTTCGTTTACGTCACATAAGGTGTACGAAAGGAGGGGTACTTGTTTATGAGACTCATCAAGCAGCTGTGATACGGCTCTGTTTGCCTAATCATAAAAGAGCTTAAAGATTAAGTCTATTCTTGTTTTACAATAGCCTGAATCATTAAGCTCTTTGATGATTAAGCCAACACGCCCGTTTAGATTTACCCTCACATTCAAAAGAACTCTTGAATTCTAGGTTTATCGAAAGTTGAGATGCCCCTAATTTCTGAACTACATAACCCTCAATATTGAAAATTGTGTGAAATAATGCTTAAAATACTCCCTTTCAGCAGGGCCTGATTTAGGGTTCCGCGCGCCCTAGGCTAGCTATGAATATGCGCCCCCATGTGCAACTAATTAGTTTACAAGTCCTACCTACAAAAGACATTACGTAAGCTCATCCTACGTTCCTAATCGTTATTCTTTGTTAATTTGAAAATAAAATAAAACCCGATCCTGAGACTTCTTATGAACTTTTGACCCATGGTTTACTGAGGAGTTGGGTATTCCGCAGACTACTTGATGCATCAGCCAGTTAAAAGCGTGATAAAAATACCATCAAAGTACCTAACAGTACCTCGGTACATCCAGTTTCCTATAAATCGAACCAGTGAATCTTGGTGAAATCCCTTCATAACTCAGGAAGTGAGCTGATAATATGCAAAATTTATAGCTAAGAACGGTTCGAAGGCCGATGTGCTGGTGATGGCCCCGGCACATTGGCTTTCAAGCATAGAAAACCGAAAAATTGGCTCATCTGTTGGGCTGCTACGATGCCACAGACAGACACACACATACACAGATACACAGGTCAAACTTATAACATTTCTCGTTTTTCGGCGGGGTTAATTAAATCGTCAGTAATTAGGTAGACGAAATACGAAAGGTACCAAATAAGGTACTAAGCTGAATCCTAGGTGTAAGCTGAATGTAACGGCTCGATTTGTCCGTATGATTACCATCCGGACATTTCGACATAAAACAAGAGATCTGTTGTTTTTTCGGTAATTAAGTACATCTGATTTCTTCTTCCAAAAAACTTTCCTGACTGTCACGAAATAAAAGAAAAATAACAAACGGTCCTAAAATCTGCTTTAACCTTGCGGTGTTCCCGATATGATGGGACATTACTGATCACTTCCGGCAATTTGGACTAAACTGGACAAAACCCGGATCCCCCCAAGAAATCAGATAAAACCCAAACCCACGGGAGGAACTGCGATGGGGGACAAAGTCTACGAAACAGACTTTGTACACCATCGCAGTTCCTCCCGTGTGGGTTTGGGTTTTATCTGATTTAATTATTTTTAAAATCATCAATACGTAGATATAATAAAATCGTAACAGGTAGCTGTCTGTACATGGAAGATAAATAAGAAATAATATTATAGGGGGGCTTTATGAACGCAATAGAACCCAAAACAATGATTTTTAGAATTTTTGTCTGTTTGTCTGTATGTCTGTATATCTGTTTGTCTGTACGGTTGTGCACGCTAATCTCAGTAACCGCTCAACCGATTGCAATGCGGTTTTTTTTATTGTGTTGAGGTTTGCTCCAGTTAACATTTAACGTTTGTTTTATGTAAATCGGTTTAGAAATAAAAGAGTTATAACACTTTTAAGAATTAGATATTTTGAAAATTTTAATTGTAGGGGTTTCTTTGAAAGTGAGTGAACCTAAACTGGCGTGTTGGCTTAATCATAAAAGAGCTTAATGATTAAGAGTATTTTTAAACAATTCAGTCCGCGCCGAAGGCGTGGACCTAATTGTTTTAAAATAGACTTAATCATTAAGCTCTTTTATGATTAAGCAAACAGGGCAGTTTCAGACGCTGCTTGATGACTCTGATGAAGAAATACCTTTCCTTTCATACACCTTATGTGACGTAAACGAAGTTGCGGGCTCAGCTAGTCCTAAATATGATTAGTTTGTCGCCGCGTTAAATACATGCCATTTAATTTAAACGCACGTATTTGTATTTTCACTAAATTATCAAATATTATAATGTGCTTTGGTATTCCAAAATGCTAAATAACAATTTTAAATAATATGTTGTTGGGAGTTGTTACAATCTGTTAAAATTGCTAGATTTTGAGTTTGTGTGCTCCTTTTTGGGAGCACTGTAAGTCACAACCCAGCGCCGATCCCAACGCCAGGCGCCCCCTTGTTCCTGGCGCCCTAAGCTTCAGCTTAGTTAGGTTATGGGTAAATCAGGCCTTGCCTTTCAGACACTAAAACAATATCTGAAATCGGACCACGTAGTGAGAAATTATAACTAAAAATCTATTTTGCTTTCATCCCCTCTCCTGAAGGAACCGCACAAAATATCACGATCAAAAGTATCCTAGAACCTTCCTCGGATTATAAGCTCAAATTGTACCAAGTTTCATCCAAATCGATAAAGTAGTTTCGGCGTGATACTTATTCGGGATACAGACAGACAGACAGACGGACAGACAGACATGAAAAATTTAAATTGCATTTTCAGCTTCAGTATCGATTAGAGAACGCCCTACAATTAAAATTTTCAAAATATTTTCCATGTACAGACTCTCGACCCTCTACAGTTTTATTATAAGTAGATACTAGCTGACACTCGCAACTTCGTTTACGCCACATAAGGCGTATGAAAGGACAGGTATTTTTTACCGACTAAAAAACCTCACGTAACGCCCAACAGCCTGTGGTTGGGAGCCCCGGGTAAGCCCTCGGAAGGATGTCCTGGGACTCACAACAGACCCACGGCCGCTACTGCGGCCTCGCCCATAATGATAAAGGCTATTCTAAAACAATTCAGTCCGCGCCGAAGGCGTGATTAAGCAACACGCCAGTTTAGATTTACCCTCACATTCAAAGAAACTCTTGAAATTGAAAAGTTGAGATGCCTCTAATTTCTGAACTACGAAACTCTCAATAATGATACTTGTGTGGAACAATGTTAAAAACATTCCCTTTCTGACACTAAAAAAATATTTGAAATCGGACCACGCGGTGAGAACTTACAGCTGAAAAACCATTTTATCTTTCATCCCCTCTCCCGCAGGAACCGCGCAAAATGGGCGCTTGCACACTGCCACGATAACGGTAACGACACGATATCGTACGATATCGTAGGAGCGGTGTTTTGATACAATTACTACTACACGCTTTCACACTGCCACGATATCGTCACGATATCGCACGATATCGTGGACGATATTTACTGTCGTGACGATATCGTGTGACGATACAAAGCGCGGTCACAATATACAGATACTTACAACAGTAGAGTAACTTCATAGAAACGTGCGAAACGGCTCACTCACACAGACGTGCGCATCTACTGACCCGTGACATTCCTGGAACATGACTTGTAGTTAGCTACAAGTCATGCTCCAGGTATCGTTTAAGGGGTTTTTTGGTATGCTGAGTACGAATCACGTGATAATTTTGCAATCCAATATGGTCGCCGCGCCGTAATCACGAAATTTTATGATGGGTATCGTTAAAGGGGTTTTTTGGTATGCTGAGTACGAATCACGTGATAATTTTGCAATCCAATATGGCCGCCGCGCCGTAATCACAAAATTCCATAATGGGTATCGTTTAAGGGTTTTTTCGTATGCTAGGTACCGATTAAATATAATTGGCCTTAATTTGACAATAAAAATCTTTTGTCATAGTATTTTCGCATTGCTAGTTCAGAATGCCTAAACTTAACAAGCAAATCTTTTTAGTTTACTACTGTAAATAGCTTAGGCGGCCATATTGGATTGCAAAATTATCACGTAATTCGTACTCAGCTTTCGAAAAAACCCCTTAAATGATATCCATCACGAAATTTTGTGATTACGGTGCGGCGGACATTTTGGATTGCAAAATTATCACGTGATTCGTATTTAGCATACAAAAAATCCCCTAAAACGATACCCGTCATGAAAATTTGTGATTACACCGAGGCGGCCATTTTGGATTGCAATTTAAAACCTCCAACAAATGACACAGTATGAACTCGAAAGTGTTCTGGGTCATTCGAAAAAAAATATTAAACATTTCAGCGCTGGAGGTCGTGGATTCGATTCCCACCGGAGACAAATATTTGTGTGACCCATAAATTTTTGTCTCAAGAGTCTGGGTGTTTCTATCTATACATATAATAAAACTGTTGAGGGTCGAGAGTCTGTACATGGAAGATATTTTGAAAATTTTAATTGGAGGGCGTTCTCTAATCGATACTGAAGCCGATAATGTAATTTAAACTTTTCATGTCTGTCTGTCTGTCTGTCTGTCTGTCTGTCTGTCTGTCTGTCTGTCTGTCTGTCTGTCTGTCTGTCTGTATCCCGAATAAGTATCACGCCGAAACTACTGAACCGATTTAAATGATACTTGGTACACTTGAAGCTTATAATCCGAGGAAGGTTCTAGGATACTTTTGATCCCAAAGTTTTGCGAGGTTCCTGCGGGAGAGGGGATGAAAGATAAAATGGTTTTTCAGTTGTAACTTCTCAACGCGTGATGCGATTCCAAAAAATTTTTCAGTGTTATAAAGGGAGTAGTTCAAGGATTGTTTCACACAAGTTTCAATGTTGAGGGTTTTGTAGTTCAGGAATTAAAGGCATCTCAACTTTCGCAAAACCTAGAATTCAAGGGTTTCTTTGAATGTGAGGGTAATTCTAAACGGGCGTGTTGGCTTAATCATAAAAGAGCTTAATGATTAAGACTATTGTATAATAATTCAGTCCGCGCCGAAGGCGGGGACTGAATTGTTTTAGATTAGCCTTAATCTTTAAGCTCTTATGATTAAGCAAACAGGGCCGTTTCACACGCTGCTTGATGAGTCTGATGAAGAAGGACCTCTCCATTCACAAACCATATGTGACGTAAACGAAGTTGCGAGGGTCAGCTAGTGTATAATATGTATGTATTTAGACGTATATAACTATTAATATCCGTGGTCTGATACCCATAACACAAGCAGGTTATTCCTAGCTTACTTTGGGATCAGATAGCGTAGTGTGAGATGTCCGTGAATATTTATTTATTATTTATTTATTTAAGTTCCCTCTAAATATCGCACTTGTAGAAGAGGATCAACCCAAAATGTTCTTCTACAGTATCGTTTTTTTCTCCGTAAATATAAAAGATAAAGTAAACGTAACTTGTTCACTGCTGCCATTATTGCTTCTAATATTTTAATTAGCTTTAAGAATCGCGCGGTTACCTTTCCTGGCGCAAAGTTACTAACCGAATAACAAGCTGTGGGTTATACTGTGCCAATTTCGTTCGGTTATATCGATCCACGATATCGTACGATATCGTGGAACGATGTCGTACGATATCGCGGAACGATTTCGTACGATATCGTGCCACGATATCGTGCAATGTGCAAGCGCCCAATATCGGGATCAAAAGTATCCAAGAACCTTCCTCGGACTATAAACTCGGAATGTACCAAGTATCATTCAAATCGGTTCAGTAGTTTCTGCGTGATACTTATTCGGGATACAGACAGACAGACAGACAGACAGACAGACATGAAAATTTTAAATTACATATTCGGCTTCAGAATCGATTATAGAACGCCCTACAATTAAAATTTTCAAAATATCTTCCATGTACAGACTCTCGACCCTCAACAGTTTTATTATAAGTATAGATAGATAGATAGATAAACCCGGGTCGGAGAACGCATGGTACTATATCTGCCGTTAGCGAATGTGTAGCAATTCACTCCCACTTTACCGAGATCAACCAAAAGTGGCTAAGAACGTTCCTCAGACATGTCCCAACAATAATATATCTTCATCACCAGGATCCTCCAAGCTGTTTGGGAGTTATTGTGGCGCGACGAAATAGTGCGGACGCACTTATGCACCACACAATATATAGTATTAAGTATACCGTATCGCAGAAATGTGCAAATTGGGGTGAAAAATTCTCGGGCGGAGAAAGCCTTGTCGATTCTCACTGTCTTTAGTAGATAGAACTACTCCCATGATCTAGCTACGGAGCTAACAAACCGCAAAAGAAAAAGAAAAACTTGAGAGGTGTCAAGGGACACCAGGATGGAATGAAGTTCCTTTCGATTAAAGTGAAGGAATTGTAATAAAATTTTATTTTTATTTTAAAATTTTATTGTAAGCAAATCAAAAACAGAAAAAAAGTGAGTGCGTGTAACCTTTACGCGCGACTGAAACTGAACAGAGCGAAACTCCTATTTGCTTTGGTGTTGCTCGTAGAGTTCATGTTCATCCCCTGGCTAGCACTAGCACTACCACTATCACTATCACTATCACTACCACTACCACTATCATTACTACTATTACTACCACTATCACTACCACTATCACTACCACTATCACTACCAGTACCACTATCACTACCACTATCACTACCACTATCACTACCACTATCACTACCACTATCACTTTCACTACCACTACCACTATCACTACCACTATCACTACCAAAAGTGTCGTTACAACTTTTCGTGAGAATTTTTTCCGTCTAGCCCCCTTTCACAACGCGCGATAAGGAACTTCGTTCCAAAAATGAATCCACAGTATTCGCCATCCGTAAACTCGTAAGCCCTATTCTATTCGGTCTATAATATCTATGTTGCGACACTTCTCTGATGAGACGTTTCCTTAACACCTATCATCAAAATGATATCACAGTGGTCAAAATCGGAGTTTTAATGCTGAACACAGCACAGCTGAAAAGCTTTCTAAACGCCGTGTTATCGAGCTTTTTTACAATCTCCTTTTTTAAACTAAGTATAACAACGTAGCATTTATTCGAAATCTTTTGATTTACATACATTCATAGGTACTAATCACGCCGCCACGTAATAGTTGGTGAACGCTGTTGAAAATTTTCAAGGCTATATTTTATTCCCATTTTCCCACGGGAATATGGGTATAAAATATAGTGTAACAGCCTATCGTTGGAAGCCCCGGGTAAGTCCTCGGAAGGATACCCCAGGACTGCAGTACCTAT
This sequence comes from Miltochrista miniata, assembly GCA_933228765.1. Lineage (NCBI taxonomy): Eukaryota > Metazoa > Arthropoda > Insecta > Lepidoptera > Erebidae > Miltochrista > Miltochrista miniata. The sequence goes on along the minus strand of OW121749.1, from coordinate 17,170,347 downwards.
TCCCAAAACAATGTGGACATAATGTGATGTGGACCTACAAGTATTTTCCACACAAATCAAAAATTGTCATCGAAAATCTTGTATGAATGGTGTAAATCTGTCATAGTGCCGCTGTACAAAGGGAAAGGGTCGCAGCAAGAGTGCAAGAACTACCGCGGCATAAGCTTGCTCAGTGTCGTAGGCAAACTATATGCAAAAGTGCCGATAAAAAGAGTGATGAATGAAACGGAAGGAAAAATGTGGGATGTGCAAGCAGGATTTCGAAAAGGAAGGGGTGCATGGCTCAGGTCTTTTTCTTACGATGCGTAGCTGAAAAGGTGTTGGCAAAACGTCAAAAAGTCTACTGCATCTTTGTAGACTTGGAAAAGGCCTATGATAGAGTGAGGAGAAATGAAATGTGGACAACACTGTCCAGGTATGGAGTAATAACAAATGAAATGTGGACAACACTGTCCAGGTATGGAGTAATAACAACGTAGCATTTATTCGAAATCTTTTGATTTACATACATTCATAGGTACTAATCACGCCGCCACGTAATAGTTGGTGAACGCTGTTGAAAATTTTCAAGGCTATATTTTATTCCCATTTTCCCACGGGAATATGGGTATAAAATATAGTGTAACAGCCTATCGTTGGAAGCCCCGGGTAAGTCCTCGGAAGGATACCCCAGGACTGCAGTACCTATTCCCAAAACAATGTGGACATTCATCGGCGGAGGAGGTGCAGTTGATGGTAAACATCATGCATGATGCGTTTAAAATTAGAGGTATGAAAGTGAATGTAGAAAAGACGAAAGTAATGGTTTTGGAAAGAGAAGAAAATATGACGAATTGCCCAATTTACATAGAAGGGCAAAGAGTGGAACAGGTAAAAGAGTTTGTGTACTTGGGGTCAAAATTTGCAAGAGATGGAAAGTGTGACTATGATATTGAACGAAGAGTTTTGGCAGGTAATCAAGTGAATGGAGCCATTCACGCCTTTATGAGCAGTCAGGGTGTGTCTAAAAAGGCAAGGATGGCTGTACATAGAGAAGTGCTTGTGCCTACACTTATGTATGGCAGTGAAAGTTGGGTGTTGCAGGAGACGCATGAAAGTAAAATTAATGCAGTGGAAATGAGAAGTTTGCGAAGTAGGTATAGCTGGAGTGACATTGATGGATAAACAAAGAAATTGTGTGATAAGGGAACATTGCGGCTTGACACAAGATGTAGTGACTAAGATAGAGAAAGGAATGCTCAGATGGTTCGGACATGTGGAGAGAATGGATGAAAACAGACTGACGAAAGAGATTTATAAGGCGAGTGTGAATGGACAATCTGGTAGGGGTCGACCGCGTCGCACTTATGTCGACCAAATTGAAAACCTTTTGGAAAAAGGCCAGGTCAAGAGTACCCTTAATCGGAGAGCATGTATGATAACACTTATGAAAGTAGAAGAAGCGAAAGTGATATCCAGGATCGTGGCAAGTGGAAAACCATAGTCTCTGCCTACTCCGTTGGGAAAGAGGCGTGATGTTATGTATGTATGTATGTATGAAAATCTTGCGGCATGTCATGGAAAATGCAATGAAATTCACAGGAGGCAGCCACTTCACGGGAATATAATCCTTTATAGACAAAACAAATTCTGATAAGGTAAAGTCTTTACCTACCTACTTCTAAGATTTTCATCACTCACTCTAGTCATTTTGCTATGTATTTTTTATTTAAGTAGTAGGTAAAAAAAGTATATGTTGGGGTCGGAAAACGGGATGAAGCTGTTTACACTGGGTCGGGAGCCCTTCCGAGGGTGTACCCGCGAAAAACCTCAGTTCCCACTCCTGAGTTTCTGCCGTTTTAGTGGATTTTTGCAATTTACACCCACTTCCGGTTGTTACGTCCTGCGACCTATGACCGGAAGTGGCTAAGAATCTTCCTCAGACATGTCCTCACAATAAAATTGATGTTTTATTGTCTCCATAAAATTCGAAAATGACGGAACCGAATTGGGTAATTTTTTGTTTTGATACAATTATACAGAGAAGGTTAAAATGAGCTGCTATACGATTTAAGGTAGTTGCCCTCCAGTGCCCAAACATTTTTTCCAGCCTGTATGTAGAGAAGAATAGCATAAAGATACCCATCCGGGCCGGAAACCAAGCTCCCCGGGTAGCCACGGAAAGTCGGAAGGATCTCCCAGGATAGGTTCCTCAGGGATTCTTACCAAAATGTAGCAAGTTTAGTAGTTACATAATAAGTATAAGCAATGCCTTTCCTGGGGTATCCTTCCGAGGGCTTACCCGGTGCTCCCAACCGTATGCTGTTAGGCGGGATACGTGAAGTATTTAAGCCGGTAGGAGTTCGGCATAGCATCCACGTAGGATTTTTTCTCACGTAAAAAAATGTATAAATAAGCAAAGCCTCTATTTTTTTAAAATTAAGTAACCAAAAAACATATTTTAGATACCATTGCAGTGTCGTCGTTTCCTATAAAGTTACTTAATTCATTAACTTCTCAAGCATTCGTTGAAGTCTATTCTACTAAATGACAGATAATTTTACAAAACCAACTAAAATTTTCCTAAGTATCTAATTAAAAGATAAGGACGCGATTAGAGAACGAAGACGATGCGCTGTTAAAAGTAGTAGAGTTGAGAGTACTTAGTAGAAGTTGACAACTTTCGGACGTGTTAAAGATTAAAACTAGATAGGTAAGTACCATAATTATAAAAAAATATTAATAATTAACCTAATTACTTACAACCATCGTATAGCCTTTGTTGACTTCGGCAAAAACACAAAAAATAAAAATAACACAAAATAAGAACGCATCACAAAATAAAATCGATCACTGTGTTACATGGGTACTACAATGAAATGTGATGAATTAAAAAAAAGTAACATGACCAATTCGGCGCGAATTTTTTTGGCGGGAAATGACGGCACGCGTGTCCCGGGTATGCCTGTCAAGTGCGAGCGTCGGGAGATGAGCGCACCCCAACTGCGACTGCGACAGAATGCACGGCTAACACTTTCTGCCACTCTCGGCCAGTGGTCAGGCAGACAAAACGCGCCGCCGCCGCTATAGGGCACAGGCACTGTTAATAGCCACAGATCGTGCATCCTACAGACGAGTCATTTTTGAATAAATCTGTTTCTACTTCCAAGGGTACATAAGTAACTACCTGAAATTAGAGGTCCCCTGTGTCTAAAGGCCTCTGACCACCGTGAGCTGAGCGGGTCTATAAATAAATTCACTTAACTATCAGCTGGCAGTGAACTGTGGTGCGGCAGCGTGCGAGAAAAATTTAGGACTCACTCAGCATACGAGAAACCGGGTTTGACAGTTTGTAGGTGTCTTCAAACACTTATACATACCCTGGCGGAGCTAGAATACGTTGTCGTGTTCAAACCCCTGGATGGAATCGTACTGGACCCCAAATTCAGTATCAACTACTGAATCCTGAAACCAATAGTGAATCTAATTTAAACTTTCAGAGAACATCGCAAACCAAAATAAAAAGTAAATAAAATGGTATGGTTTATAAGGATGAGAAAAAGGATGCGGCGGTACCTACACGGCTGGCGGATTAACCTGCTTGTGTTATAGAAACAGAATAAATTGTAGGTAGGTAATATCAGTATATTTGAAACATATCGTTAATTATAGTAAAATAAAATATTTATTAAGTACAGTTAAAAATAAATAACAAATACAACAAAATTTCATTAGATTTAGGACAATTCTTTTTTTAGTTAGAATTTTTTTTTTCGCATATATCTGTGTATTGCTTTTTCGTATTATTTATTAAGTCTCTTTACACGTATTCCTCATTGAGAGTAACCTATCGTAGGCATAAACATGTATTGTAATCATTTACTTTGTACAATGGCGTACAATGAGTCGGGCGGGCGGGCGCTCGCGCTCCCCACGCTACCGCACCGCTACAAGTACAACCCACTTATCAATTCAGTCGAGTGGGCATTCATTCATTGTGAAGCATTGTGCCTATTATACGCGGATTCGGTGCTTATTTACCCGTTCACATGCCATTAGAGTAGGTAGCCGAAGGGCCAAGACACGTCTTGACCCTGCTCATCCAAGTGTATAGCTAAAGTCTAATTGCTGCTACATACATACAAGTAGTCACACATTTATTCCCGAAGGGGTAGGCAGACGAATCAGTAATCAGACCCATTATTGTTATATTAAACACGGCATTTCACGGCAACCACCTATTACGTGGAACATATAACTATAAGGTGTAATGTGAGCGAATACTATGCATCTGCCTATTCCTTCGGGGATCAAGGCGTGATTAATGTATGTATGTATGTATTGACTATGGGGCGGTAGTATAGTGTCCACGCACAGACCTAACCACAGTCAACAAAATCCTGGAAAATTTTCAAATACTAGTCTGCATACAACCGCCGCTGGTGGGATGAGAACTACGCCACCGCCACCATGGAAGTCATGGTCAGTCAGGTCTTTATGAAACAGGAATCGCGGCCACGGCTTTTGTGTAGAACTTTCTAAAACAATCAAAGTAGCACACATGGAAATATACAAGTAGTTTGTGGATCTGAAACCACTAACTGAAGCTACCACCGACACAATATCAAGAAAGAAAGAAAGAAAAAGAAATTTATTTCACATAGGCATTTACAGATGCTCTTGTAAAACGTCCAGAATATAAATCAAAATCTACCACCAGTTCACAACGCGACCCACCTGAGAAGAACTGGCAAGAAACTCAGCGGGTTATTCTTTTTAGAGCTCTACGAGGGGCGTTCAGAAAGTAATGAGAATAGCTGGGTTAGAAAATCATTATACTAAATATTATTTTATTTTTCGACGTAATCTCCCTTTAGGTAAATACATTTAGTATATCTTTTTTCTAGAGCCAAAATTCCATTTCTAAAAAAATCTTCATCTTGAGTACTTAAAAAATCGTTTACAGCAGCCTTTACTTCTTCGTCATCTTCAAATTTTGAGCCTCTCAAGTGTTCTTTTAAACGTGGAAATAAGTAGAAATCACTGGGAGCCAAGTCCGGTGAATATGGTGGATGATCGAGGATTTCAAAGCCGGAATCTTGGATTGCTGCCATTGCAACTGCAGACTTGTGTGCCGGTGCGTTGTCCTGGTGGAACAAAACTTTTTTCGAGAGTTTTCCTCGTCGATTGTCAATAATTTCGCGACGTAATTTCTTTATTTGTTCTGCATAGACATTACCTGTGATAGTGGCACCATGGTCAAGGTATTCAATCATAATCAACCCTTGGCTATCCCAAAAAACTGAGCCCATTATCTTGCCGGCAGAAGGTTGAGTCTTGAACTTCTTTGGTGTGGGAGATGACGGCCTTTTCCAAGACATTGATTGTTGTTTCGTTTCTGAATCATAATGGTGAGGCCACGTTTCATCCATTGTTACAAATCGTTTCAAAAAAAGATCAGGATCTTGTTGTAACAACTCCAAAGAGTTCTTCGAAATCTTGAGTCGGGTTTGTTTTTGCGCGTCGGTTAGCTTTCTAGGCACCCAGCGCGCGGATACCTTTTTCATCCCTAAGTGATCTTGCAAAATGCTATGCACACTTCCTACTGCAATCTTCAACTCCTCTGCTATAAAACGGACTGTTAAACGACGATCATTCATAACAATTTTTTCAACTTTTTCGACCATTTCCTGGGTGACTGAAGTCGAAGGGCGACCCGAGCGCAGTTCATCTTGAACCATTGTTCTTCCTCGTTTAAACTCAGCACACCACCGAGCCACTGTAGAATATGGCGGAGCAGACTCTCCTAAAGTCTCACGCAATTCTTTAAAAACTTCTTCCGTGGTAAAATTTTTCAAGCAAAAGTATTTTATGACCGTGCGAATTTCGATTTTATCCATTTTCACCAAAACGTATCGAGCTCTTAAAAGCAAATGCTTATGACGCCTGACACAGATAAGATAGTAAGTTAATTATTTGTGGGTGTTATAATAAAGACCTAAAATTTACGAAACAGTAATCATTTCGACCAAGTACCCTCAATAAATAGGTCATTCTCATTACTTTCTGAACGCCCCTCGTATTTACAAAATGAATCTAAAAACTATGCATTTGACAATTTTTTGAGAATCCAGTAGAGCAGGTCATTTCCAGGCTTCTCCATCCAACAAATAATCACTAATTGTATAGTAGCCCCTGCAGTACAATTTACTTTTTACAACCTTTTTAAATTTATTAAGGGACATACTTTTAATTTCGTCTGGTAGCCTGTTGTAAAAGCGTATACAGTTACCCATGAAAGAATTGCTGATTTTGTGCAATCTGCTATGATAAACAGCAAGGTTACTTTTATTTCTAGTGTTGACATTGTGTCTATCACTTAACTTAGCGAAACTATGTAAATTTCTTTGTACGTACATAAGATTCTCAAAAATGTATTGTGATGCTACTGTAAGAATTTTAACCTCTTTGAATTTCTCGCGCAGAGAGACCCTTGGACCTAATCTATATATAGCTCATATGGCCCGCTTTTGTAAAATAAAATTTTTATCTATATCTGCAGCATTGCCCCACACATAGAGCAACGCGAACTCTGTAAAGGCGCGCGATGCTCTGTGGCCCCACAGTAGAATACCGTAAGACATTATGCTATGAAAAGAAGTCAAATCAAAGAAGTTTGCCTTCGACAAAAGTTCTTATTACTGCAAGACGACCGCAGTGGCGGCCGTGGGTCTGTTGGGAGATAAAATCCATGAGGATTTTCCCTCACGTTAAACAATAAATTAAAAAAATGAAAACTGCAAGACGGCCCCCGAGAGGAACTCTTATGTCACTGACTAGAGGACGTCACGCGGTTTTACCCGCGTAGTTCCCGTTCCCGTGGGAATACGGGAATAAAATATAGCCTATGTTCACCGCAAAGAGTGTAGCTTCCCAACAGTGAAAGAATTTTTTCAAATTGGTCCAGTAGTTCCGGAGCCTATTCGATGCAAACAAACAAACAAACAATCAAATCTTTCTTCTATATAATATTAGTATAAATAGAATGGATTCCCGACTAAGGTGGTGGGTACTGATGATATAGGAACCTTCTCGTAGTACCTGAATATTAATATTGCAGCCAATAGACACCCATGGGACAGCCAGCATATCAGGCAGAGTGTAGTTAAGGGTATATTGGTACGTCTCGTTGGTCTATTTAGAGATCTCAAAGTGCGACTGCGGATCACGGAGTCGTCGGTTCGATTCCCATCGGACACCGGAGACTATGAAAAGAGATTGTATTTCTTCATCAGACTCCTAGGAGATCCTAGGAGGATTTGAGCTTGGTAAAATTACGAGTGTGTCTGGTCGATCTCTCAACGGCATAGGTACGATACTGTGAACATATGGCGTCTTCTAGCAAAAGTTGAAGCCATGACTGCTGATGATAAACTGGTGGAGGTACTGGGGGAACTGCTGTACAACCGCTGCGTTCCAGGTCTACCTACCTACGGACAAAAGTAGTTGTCGTTACCAAAGAAACAGACTCCCCTATTCATGAGACTTCGCTGTCCGTCTGTCTGTCTGTCTGTCTGTCCGTCACGAGGCTGTATCTCATGAACGGTGATAGCTAGAGAGTTGAAATTTTCACACATTATGTGTTTTTGTTGCCGCTATAACAACAAATACTGTAAACAAAATTATTATAACACTAGCTGTGCCCGCAACTTCGTTTACGTCACATAAGGTGTATGAAAGGAGAGGTATTTCTTCATCAGACTCATCAAGCAGCGTGTGAAACTGCCCTGTTTGCTTAATCATAAAAGAGCTTAAAGATTAAGTCTATTCTTCGATACCATTGCTATTCTAAAATAATTCAGTCCGCACCGAAGGCGTGGACTGAATTAAAAATTTCGATTTATAAATTTTGATTTTAGAAAATCAAAATTTAAAATTACAATCTGCGTGTGAAACTGCCCTGTTTGCTTAATCACAAAAGATTAAAGATTAAGCTCTTTTATGACTAAGCAAACACGCCAGTTTAGAATGACACATTCAAAGAACCCTTGAATTCTAGGTTTAACGAAAGTTGAGATGTCTCTTATTTTAGCCCCTCTCTATAAAATAGAGTGCAGAGGGGCTTATGTTGAGACTTTGTCTGTAGTCTGTGACTCTGTTGCATTAAACTACGTCACTAGGTCACGAGGATCATCTCATCTGTTCAAAGTTTGAAATAAAACAAAAATGACAACGTCGTCAATCGGATTGAACTTTCACAATAAACGTGTTAGAGACCCCTCTCTAACACGTTTAATGTAAAAGTTCAATCCAGTTCAGGCAGTATGGCGAGAACGATCTCACGGCTTTCTTGTTTGAACTACAAAACCATTAATATTGAAACTTGTGTGGAACAATCCTTAAAGTACCTACTCCCTTTCTAACACTAAAAAAATATTTGAAATCAGAGAAATTACAACTGAAAAACCATTTTGTCTTTTATCCCCTCTCCCAAAGTGAAGCGTTCGTGGCCCCGCGGACTCAGTGTTCTAAACGATCACTGGAGTAAGCAACTTTCACTATAGTCAGTCCTTGGATGGGTGACCATCCATGTGACCACTTTGTGACATTTATTTGAGCGTTTCCGCGCTTCGGAAGGCACGTTAAGCCGTTGGTCCTGGTTGCCCGTAAAATGGCAGTCGTTAAGCGAAGTTGAAGGCCGTTTCGGCGGCCTTCAACTTCGCAGATACAACCTGCGCCTGTCTATCCCAACACGGCAATACAGCTCACTCATACTTATAGAATTCGGGACTTCACGCGAAATACAGCTCACTGCCTATTACGTGGTACAAATTCTAAAAAGGTGAAATGTGGGCATATAATAATATGCCTCTGCCTACGCCTTCGGGATAAAGGCGTGACCATAATGTATGTATAATTATAGTTTCGGCGTGATACTTATTCGGGATACTGACAGACAGAAAGACAGACAAACAATTTTTTTTTTAAGTAGATTTTCGTCTTCCGTGTTAAATATTATAGAATGCCCTTCAATAAAAATGTTCGTAATATTTTCCACGTATAGATTCTCGACCCTCTACAGTTTTATAATATGTATTCTTACTTAAACAAAAAAAACAAAGTGAGTGAAACCATCAAGGCCAGAACCGTACAGAATCAGTATTTCAGTAAGATACTAACTGATAGTAGGTAGATCTGTCCTGCAAAAGTTAGGTATGCTCGTTCGCTCTAACTTTGCCGCTCGGCTCCATACTAAAGTCGAATTTTTAATTAGACGAAGTAAATTGACAGCAACTAATGTTACTTCTTCATACAATGTTGCGTATTTTTATGACGAAGTGACATTAGCTACTGTCAATTTACTTCGTCTAATTAACAATTCGGGTATACGCCTCTACGCCAGCGGCAAAGTTAGAGCGAACGTGTAGTATAGAGCTATACAATAATATCTGGGCCCCGATTCTCGCTTCACACGACATGAATGCGTGGACGGAAATCGGCCGGTGACGCGTCGCCTGTCTCATATTTAGGAACGGCGAACATGAGACGGACGACGTTTCACCCGTAAATTTGCGTCCACGCATTCACGTCGAGTGGTCGAGAATTGGGCCCCTGGTCGCACGTAACCTAGACTAACCTAGAGTCTAACCTAGATTCTAGGTTACGACCAGATGTTACTGTATGGCTCGTGGACACTAGATGTTGTGATAGGGATGTGGTTCTCTAGGTCCTAGAAAACCACATCCCTACTAAAATTTATTAATGTGAAAGTAACTCTGTCTGTCTGTCTGTTACGCTTTCACGCCTAAACCGCTGAAGCGATTTAGATGAAATTTCGTAAGAGATGGTTTGAGTTCCTGGGAAGGACATAGGCTATTTTTTAACCGACTACGCAAAAGAGGGTAATGATTTTACGCGATAACGACTTTTACGTGGACGAAGCCGCGGGGAACAGCTAGTGGATAATATGTGAAAAGAAAGAGGTCTCCTTACAGTGGATTAGAGGACGCACGCAGTGGCTCATGAAGTGATGACGCGAATATCGAATACAGATTGTAGGCCTTTATGCCCATAGGCTAGGCTTAAAACCACAAGCCAAGCTTAAAAAAACTTCAACAGCAGGCACGCATGCATGCTGCCCACGACTACGTTCTATCATCGCACCGCTCGCCACAGACAGAGTGTTCATCCCCAGACTTTGCGTTCGGAGCGTTTCAGCAAGGTAAGATCAGGAAGGGGCTTTCGCCTGCGCGCGCTTAGATTGTGGAATGATCTCCCTGCCTCGGTTTTCCCAAACGCCTACAGTAAGGGGTTCTTCAAAAGCGGTCTTAGAAGGTTCTTGAAGGTAGGCAGCGCGAGTGTGGCGCCTCTGGTGTTGCAAGTGTTCATAGGCTACGGAGACCACAGTCCATCAGGTGAGACCGAAGCTTGTCTGCCGTCTTAGTCGTATAAAAAACTTAAAAATAAAAACATTTTTAACAGAATTGATGGAAGATGCGTTTCTTATTTTTCTGAAATTTATTGCCTACCGTGGTTAAAAAGGGATAGGTAGTGAGTTATTTTGGGTGGGATTTGCTTTGAAGTTGATGTCAATACCTAAGTATACCTACTGCTTAATGTTTTTGATTTAAATTACATTCTACTTGTAAGACTTTGTGAGTATGAATGTATGGATCTTTGTTCCTCTTTCACGCTCTAACTGCTGAAGGGTACTGGCTGAAACTTGGAACAAGGGTTGACTTTTGTCTGAACAGACTACTTTTAATTTCCGTTATACCTAAGTTTTCATGAAATGCGCAAACGGAAACATTCCACGCAGTTTGAGCCACGGGCTTCCTCTAGTCTTAATATAATCTCGTAATACTAAGAGGAAACAGCATTCGTCTTAAAATAGATAGATCCTTGTTTGCTACCGCATCATCCTGCCTTTAAATAAGTATAAGTATACAGTGATTATAATTTCGCATATAAAGGTTGTAGCATTTATTTTCTATAGATGCAGTATTTAGGATGTGAAAGCAGCCTTATCGAGTTATCTTTTTTTAATCGGTTGTCAGTGGTGACATTTCTGCTGTCAGAATGACAGGATGTCATAAGTTCGGTGACGAAGCGTTTCGCATTTAAAGGAACGGGTTTTGTTAGGATTTTTCGTGAAAGACAGGACTTTTGACCGAGACCTGCTTTGGGGTAGTTGGAGGTCCTTTGGCTTTTGCTCTGAGACTGTGCCGCGAATCAGTTTTTCGCTCAAGCGCGATTATTTGTTACCTCGCGTGGCCTAACGGGCTGTGATTGGGTTGCTGCATTGCATCTTGCTACATTTTACCCAGAAAACTGGTGAGTCACTTCTTCTTTTGCAAAGCGGGTCGATTGTCGTCTGTCGCGCAGCCAAGATCTTAATTTGTCGTTTCTTTCATGACAGGGTTTTTTACTACGGGGCTAGTTGCCGGATGAGATATTTGGTGCCGCACCTATAAGTTAGTGGGCTGCACGTGGTACGACAACGTGGAAGTGCGGACTACACGAGCTTCTCATGTGAGAGGTATCTGCCGTCATCACCTGGCAGTAACAACAGGCAGTCACTCTCACTCAGCTCACTCTGCAGGCCAGTAAATCCACTACTTATGTGTAGCCTAGTAGTATTAATACCTGAGCCCTGACTTTACTTCTGTGTACCTGTGATATTTGTGTCTATCAGTGAATAAGCTCTCTGTGTGTCTCTGTGTATCTCTGTGTACTTAGTAAATATATGTGTGTACACCCTATTGTCTGTTTTCGTGAGAGCCCTAGCCTACCCTTGCACACAGACTGGAAACTTAGAAATAAGGCGCCCTGGGATAGAGTTCTCTGCATAGCTACCTCGCGCTAGTTGGTGAGTAACACTGATCATCTTAGTGTTACAAATTGGCTCCCAACGTAGTGGCAAATCTCTGGGTCTACTCTGCGGTAGTCTCAGTCTGGTGTGTGTGCATAGGTGGTTATCTCTGGCGAAACCATTCTGGAATCGTCCGAGACGCTCCAGGACGTTAATTGGTGGTGCTAGCAGCTAAGCACAAAACCTTCCCTTTCGTCTTCTTCCAGCTTCCTACATCTTTGGCTGGAAAAGACACAAAATTCTAAATTCAAAAATTTAAAATAGCTGTGATTTTGGAAAAACTTTTTGATTTTATTTGGCATACCCACTTCTTTTCTTATTGTGTTTCTTTTCTTTGTTATGTTCCTTTTTATGGTGCACACATATATTTATTGTAATATTATATTAGCATAGATTAATATATTACATATATTATTCTATAGCTTCACCTCTGTGTTAACTTAGTGAATTTCACTCTGTGTAATTATAAATTTTTTTTTGAAGGTATGTTGATACCTTGTAAATTTAATTATTAACCTGAACTGTGTTATCAGAAAATTTAGAAACTTTTCTCTCTTAGTATACCCTTAATCTTTGTTAAATTCTAAAAGTCAATTTGAAACATAATTACCTAACTTAGTACACTTTGTTGTAACTCAATTTACATTTTTACTTTGTAATTGATCCCTATCTGTGCCATTTTATATTTATAATTGTTGTAAGTAAATTTTTACATAATGGCACAGATGAAAAAATATATTAATTATTTAAGAAAGGATGAACTTGCTAACGAGCTGTCCCACATGGGTATTTCAGTGGAACCGGAAACGACAGTGTCTGGCCTTCGGAGTGAGCTAAGAACGGCACACCGACTCGTCCGTCGAGGTAGCATCAAAGCGAGTGCTCCGGTACCCGCTGATGCACCGGCTGAGCTCTCGATCTGCCTTCCAAGAGTCTCCGAGCTGGAGGAGGCTATTCAGTCAGGTGACATTTTCATTAATAAAGGTAGTCGTCTTAGGGTGTCCATCAGAGCCAACTACTTATTGAGTAGGTTAGCTCGTTGTGGTCTGGATTGCCCCGACCTGGTGGATATTCGTGGTAGGCTAGTGAAGATCATCGCTAGGGCTGAACCCAGTAGTGATTCTGAATCCGAAGGTTCGGATGATGATGGTGATGATCCTTCGGGTCGTGACCAGGTGGAATATACTTCACCAGTAGTGAGAGAGGACCGCTCGGTGCGAGCTAGTTCAAGTAGGAATAGTTCTACATGTAACATAGTGTATAAAGAACGTCCCCTTAACTTATGTTCATTTAACTTAAAATATGATGGTTCTACTTGTGTACGTGTGTTTTTAGAGAGATTAGAGGAACTTAGATGTGCTCGGGAGGTTACTAAGCCTAGACTCCTTATGGCTTTCTCCGACCTGTTGGATGGACCGGCTTTGTCTTGGTTCCGTACAAACAAAGCTAACTTCATCTCATATGAGGATCTTATTAGTGAGCTTAGAGATACCTTCGATATTCCTGATTATGATTACCGCCTCAGGAACGAGATAAGACAGCGTACACAAGCCCGCTCTGAGTCCTTGGTTAACTATATATGTACAATGCAAGCCATGTTCTCAAGGTTGTCATGTAAGATGCCCAGTGAGGAACAGCTGGACATTCTCATGCACAACATTAGACCTGACTACATGAAGGAACTGGCCTTGCATGATGTCAACTCTGTAGATGACTTGAGACGTTTGGGTAAGCGCTTGGAGCTTGCGCGTACTAGGGCAGACGCTTTCCATGAGCCTGCTCTTGACAAGTTTGAGATTACATCTGACTTACACCAGCTTAAGAACAAAGGTGTACAAAAGCCCGCTAAGCAGGTGTCTGCAGTGGAGACGCCGGTTACCCCCCACGATCGCAAATGCTTTCGTTGCGGCGGGGGCGGTCACACTGCATACAGCTGCACACAGTCAAGGGAGCTGGTGTGTTTCCGGTGTGGTCTCAAAGGAGTCAAGACCCCAGACTGCTCACACTGTACTAGCAAGTCAAAAAACGCGTAGGCCAGGGCCTTATGAGGAACTCTGTGCATCACTCTGTATCTGAGTCTATTTCTGATAAGGTCCTGTTTCCTAAACGGGATAGTGACATTAGACCGTATCTAGTTGTTAAGGTTTTAAATTTAAATGTCTTAGGCCTTCTAGATTCCGGTGCCTCCTGCTCTATACTAGGTAAGGGAGCGCACCGCATCTTCTTGGAACTGGGTTTTGATCTTGTGAGTATCAATCCTACTTTTCGTATTACAACTGCAGACAGCACTCACTTGCAATGTCTGGGTTGTATCTCTTTGCCAATTGAGTACAATTCGGTTATCCGAGTTGTCAAGTTCTATGTTGTCCCAGGTATAACCACCTCCATGATATTTGGAGTGGATTTCTGGCAACAATTTAAGTTAAGTGATAAGTTAATTTTACAAAATATTAGTCTTGATAGCTTTAGTGATAATAATCCTATAGAGTCTCTGTCCCTTAACGGTGGCCTCGAGGATTACGACAACCTGACAACTAAACAAAGGTGTGTAATCAACGAGGTCATTGAAAAGTTCGACTCGTTGAACACTGATAAGGTGGGTTTAGGTCGGACCTCACTTGTGCACCATGTCATTGACACTGGTGACAGCAAGCCGATCAAGCAGCGTTATTATCCGCTCTCTCCCCTTAAGCAGAAGGCCCTGGAAGCCGAGCTGGACCGAATGCTGGAGATGGGAGTAGTGTCCCCGTCTCAGTCCGCCTGGAACTCTCCAGTGGTCATGGTGGAGAAGGCGAACGGCGACCTCAGATTGTGCTTGGACTCTCGCAAGCTGAACTCTGTGTCTAAGAGTGACGCCTACCCCTTACCCTATATCAATCAAATCTTAGACCATCTTAATAATGCTAAGTATTTAACCTCTGTAGATCTGAGTGCGGCCTACTGGCAGATTCCATTCGACTCACTCCAGTCTGCTGAGAAGACTGCTTTTACGGTTCCCCGGAGAGGATTGTTCCATTACAATTCCATGTGCTTCGGTCTTGTCGGTGCCAGTGCCACGATGCAACGCCTCATGGACCGTCTGTTTGGTCCCGAGTTCGACAACAAGGTATTTGCGTTTCAGGATGACATAGTCTGTGTGTCCAGCACCTTTGAGGAGCATGTAGAGCTCTTACATAGAGTCTATCAGCAACTCAAGGATGCTGGCCTAACTATTAATATGAAAAATCCCACTTTTGTCGGAGTGAACTCAAATACCTGGGGTATTATGTGGACAAACATGGCTTACGGACAGACCCGGGTAAAGTTGAGGTTATCCTCAACTATCCCACCCCTTCTAACCCTAAGGAGGTTAAGAGATTTCTGGGAATGGCCGGCTGGTATCGTCGCTTTGTTAACAACTTCTCGAAGATTAGTAAACCTCTGTGCAAACTCACTTCTACGAACCTTAAGTTCGAATGGACCCCTGAGGCTGAACAGTCCTTTAACCTGCTAAAGTCAGCCTTGGTTTCTGCCCCTATATTAAAAATGCCTAACTTTGAGATGCCCTTCCGCATTCTTAGTGACGCGTCAGCTTACTCAGTTGCTGCTGTACTGACACAAACTCACGATGGTGTTGAGCACCCATCGCCTACTGTAGCCGTTCTCTCAACAAGAACGAGGTGAACTACAGCACAACTGAGCGAGAACTTCTGGCCGTGATTTTCGCTTTGGAACAATTTCGACAGTACGTCGAAGGCCAAAAATGTACGGTCGTCACGGATCATTCATCTCTTCTGTGGTTCCATAAGCTAAAAAATCCCACGGGTCGTCTAGCACGTTGGAGCATGAGGCTCAGTCAATTCGATTTTGACATAGAGCATCGAAAAGGTAAAGACCACGTTGTACCTGATGCTCTGTCTCGTATCAAAATTGATTCCCTCGATGCAGTACCCACTAAAGACCCGTGGTATGACCACACCATGAATAGTGTTCGGAAGAACCCTAGGAAGTCACCAAATTATGACATTCGTGACAACCTTCTATATAGGTTAACTAAAAATAAATATTCTTTGACTTCAGACTTTGACTGGAAGCTGGTGGTACCTCAGGAGGATCGCTTGCCCCTGCTCTCTAAGTACCACGATGACACACTTAGTGCCCATGGTGGCGTATGGAAGACGCATAAAAGGTTAGCCCTAAATTATTACTGGCCCAAGATGTACGAGGACGTCAAAGAATATGTTGGGAATTGCGAAACATGCAAGCAGTACAAACCCGTAAATACGTCTCGTCCCGGCCTAATGGGTAGCCCGAAGCGGGTTTCGAAGCCATTCGAAGCTATCTCTGTCGATCTGCTTGGTCCCTTTCCCACTTCGAGCAATAGAAACGTACATCTGATCGTGGTCTCCGACTACTTTAGCAAATACGTCATGTTGTGCCCTGTTCGGGTTGCCACAGGCGCTGTAGTCGCGAGGTTCATAGAGAAGAGTGTGTTTCTCGTGCACGGAGTCTGCAAGACTATTTACATGGATAATGGCCCTCAGTTTGTGAGTAAGCCATTTAAAGATATGTTAGCTAAATACAATGTACCTAATATATATTATAACCCTAGGTATCATGCCCAAACTAATCAGGCGGAACGAGCTATTCGTAATGTTGTTCAAGCGATCTCATGCTATGTGAAGTCACAACACAAGTCATGGGATTCGTTCTTGGTTGAGATACAGTGCGCTTTAAACACTGCAGTTAACGAAGCAACTCGTTTCACCCCTTACTTCTTGGTACATGGTAGGGAATTTATTGGGGATGGAGTGTTATACAGGCAGACAGATATCGCGTGCCATCCTACTTCAGTCTCTGTAGACGATCCATCAGCCTTCGGTGTCAAGCTGAGAGAAATACAACGCATTTACGACCAGGTGAGGAAACATTTGAACGTTGCCCACCAGCGTAATGAAAAGTATTACAACCTCAGAAAAAGGCATGTAGAGCTGAAAGTGGGACAGATAGTTTACAAACGCACGTTCTACCTGTCCAACAAGGCCAAGAATTTTACTGCTAAGCTAGCTCCTAAGTTCCTTAAATGTGTGGTGACTGCTAAACGATCCCCTTTAGTATATAGGCTGTCAGATCTGGACGGTAAGGATCTTGGGGAGTACCATATCAAGGACATCCTGAAGTATCAGGAGGAGCAGTCTCCAATACCTAACGTAACTACATAGCACTGTTTCTCTAGTTTATTAAACCAGTGCTATGTGATCATTATGTAAGACTATTTTAATCTTTTGTTTGTATTTCTATATGTGTACGTGACTTTAAATTGTCACGTTGTAGTTTCTTCTATGCACCGCACCGAGCGTTTTTCTCTCATTCGCTTCTTAGTACTCTACATTATCCTGAGAGCTTGGGTAGTGTTAGGGTATCGGCAGTGAGTAAAGGGAGCATTCGTTTTCTATGAAGGGCATTAGACTCTAGTTACTTAGCCTAACCGGTACACGAGTCAGTGTCTAGTTAGGTACATAGGAGGATCTTTCTTTGGTATTGTAATGGTCGTAGTCAGCTGGTGTTTGAAGGACCTAGCTGGTTGTCTTTGTTTATTAGTCAGTACTTTTCTGTTTTCTTTATTGTGTATTTCCAGCGTGTCATATCCGCAGGAAATACTATTAAAGGGGGGGTGGTTGTAGCATTTATTTTCTATAGATGCAGTATTTAGGATGTGAAAGCAGCCTTATCGTGTTATCTTTTTTTAATCGGTTGTCAGTGGTGACATTTCTGCTGTCAGAATGACAGGATGTCATAAGTTCGGTGACGAAGCGTTTCGCATTTAAAGGAACGGGTTTTGTTAGGATTTTTCGTGAAAGACAGGACTTTTGACCGAGACCTGCTTTGGGGTAGTTGGAGGTCCTTTGGCTTTTGCTCTGAGACTGTGCCGCGAATCAGTTTTTCGCTCAAGCGCGATTATTTGTTACCTCGCGTGGCCTAACGGGCTGTGATTGGGTTGCTGCATTGCATCTTGCTACATTTTACCCAGAAAACTGGTGAGTCACTTCTTCTTTTGCAAAGCGGGTCGATTGTCGTCTGTCGCGCAGCCAAGATCTTAATTTGTCGTTTCTTTCATGACAGGGTTTTTTACTACGGGGCTAGTTGCCGGATGAGATATTTGGTGCCGCACCTATAAGTTAGTGGGCTGCACGTGGTACGACAACGTGGAAGTGCGGACTACACGAGCTTCTCATGTGAGAGGTATCTGCCGTCATCACCTGGCAGTAACAACAGGCAGTCACTCTCACTCAGCTCACTCTGCAGGCCAGTAAATCCACTACTTATGTGTAGCCTAGTAGTATTAATACCTGAGCCCTGACTTTACTTCTGTGTACCTGTGATATTTGTGTCTATCAGTGAATAAGCTCTCTGTGTGTCTCTGTGTATCTCTGTGTACTTAGTAAATATATGTGTGTACACCCTATTGTCTGTTTTCCTGAGAGCCCTAGCCTACCCTTGCACACAGACTGGAAACTTAGAAATAAGGCGCCCTGGGATAGAGTTCTCTGCATAGCTACCTCGCGCTAGTTGGTGAGTAACACTGATCATCTTAGTGTTACAAGTTCGACGCTTGATATTTGACGCTTAGCGATTGACGCTCGACGCTCAACGCTCTTTGAGGCTTGAAGATTGACGATTGAAAAATCTTGCTTTGATTTGATTTTTTTCGTTATCTGTAACCTTATTTGGGTTGCAGACCAATAATGCTAACGACATCATTCAACATCGTCATCAAGAGACCCCAAATAGAATTTTAAGGATCTCTCTCTCTTGGCGACTTTCCCCTGGACCTGGGTTTATCATCAGACTTGGTTCACTATCTCTCATGATATTTTTGCTATGTAAGCATTAATACAGACCCAAACACTATCGGCCTTATTACAAAACATGGTTTAACCTTTTAACTGTGGACGTGGGGTCTCTGAGACCAGAATATTGAAGCTTGCATGATGCTTCCATATCCCACAAGTTTAAAAATACATCTCTGTTTTTTTTTATATTTAGCTCGCCAAAATGATGCCGCCGCACCGCCTTTTTTTTTTTTTTTTTTTTTTTTTCTCATTAATTCTTCTAGCATGCGATCAGTCCAAGGACTATAAGCAGCTGTTTTCAGTAGGTCTTTGTCGAGTCAGATATGCCTCTCCAGTGACAGGCTATCTT
Organism: Miltochrista miniata; assembly: GCA_933228765.1. Taxonomy (NCBI): domain Eukaryota; kingdom Metazoa; phylum Arthropoda; class Insecta; order Lepidoptera; family Erebidae; genus Miltochrista; species Miltochrista miniata. Next base: position 17,151,314 of record OW121749.1, on the reverse strand, counting down.
TCATGTTAATTAGGTCTGATCCCATGTGTGAGCTCTTTTCAACCTTCTCTTTGTCAGAGGGTTCTTGAGTGCCAGTGCCAAGCTATTTACATGTGTAAGTATTCTTTCCCGATATGATTTGCATCTATGTTCTACTTCCTCCCTAATGGTAGGCATTTCCAGGTATTGGTGCAATTCATCATTTCTGGTGAACCATGGTGCATTGACAATAGTTTTTAAGGCATTATTTTGATATCTCTGAAGGATTTCCAAGTTACTGTTCTTTGAGGTGCCCCATAATTCAATTCCATAATTCCATGTAGGTTTCAGTACTGTTTTGTAGATCAGTAGCTTATTGTTTACTGACAATTTTGAGGTTCTTCCTAGAAGCCACTGCAATGACCTTTGCTTCTGGTTCACAATGTCTCTTTTCTTTTGTATATGGCAGCGCCAAGTTTGTCTGCGATCCAAGTAGAAACCAAGATATTTAACAACATCCGTATGAGGTAGTATTTCATGACCAAGTGTGACAGATGGACAGTTTTGACGTCTAAGTGTGAATGTTATCTGGTTCGACTTTGCAGCACTGGCCTTTATTCGCCAATTCCTCATCCAGGTGCATAGTTTATCCAGGTGTATTTGCAAATTTTGAGACGCTTGTTCCGGCTCTCTATGGGATGTCAGGGCCGCCGGCCGTGTCGTCGGCGAACGTAGCTGTCACCACATTTTCAGTTTCTGGGACATCAGCTGTGTAAATCAGATATAGGATTGGCCCCAGGACCGAGCCCTGTGGGACTCCAGCAGCAATATCATGGAGGGGTGACATTGCCTCGTTTATTTTTACGAAGAACATACGGCCGTCCAAATAGGATCTGAGCAAAGCGTACAAGTTATGGGAAAAAAGCTTTTTAAGCTTGAAGAAGAGGCCCCGGTGCCAAACTCTATCAAAAGCTTGTTGGACATCAAGAAACACTCCTGCACAGTACTGCCCATTCTCCAGAGCCACACGCACCCTGTCGGTCACCCTGTGAACCTGTTCTATGGTTGAATGCTTACTGCGAAATCCGAATTGGTGGTCTGGAATAATATTGCTGTTTGCTAGAGCTTCATTTATACGCTTTGCTAATACTTTTTCGAACACCTTAGATATAACAGGCAGAAGACTGATTGGACGATAGGATCCCGTTGAATGCGGCGGCTTCCCTGGTTTCAATATCATAGTGATTTGTGATGTCTTCCATGTGTTTGGGTAGTGTGAAGTTCTCAAGATACCATTGAACAATATTGTGTAAAGTACGATAGCCTTTTTCGGTAGTTGCTTTAGTATTTCTGGGGTTATTAAATCAAAACCAGGCGCCTTTTTTGCTTCTAGATTGTTAATGATGTTTCTAACCTCATTTGGGGTACAGTGTCTCATAGGCAGACTCAATTGGTGATCACTGCATAAAAAATCTTCTATTTCTTTATTTAGGGCTTCATTACCAGAGTCCTGATTGGGAGTGAAGACATGTTCCAAAAAAGTTCCAAATGCATTAGCTCTGTCCTGGTCAGTCTTTGTCCATGAGCCATCCTCATTCCTTAGTGGGTGTTGTTGGAGATGTGGCTTTTGTGAAGACTGTATAGTTTTCCAGAGTGAATGCTCATTGAAACCATTAGGTTTGAGTTGCTCTAAGTTACTCTGCACTGTATCATTCTCTATTTGAGCCAGGTAAGATTTGAGTTCCTTACATGCTTTATTAAAAGCAGATTTCTCAGTGGTTCCTCGAGTAGAATGCCATACTCTCCTGAGGCGTCTTTTTTCTAAAACCCTTTGTTTCACCTCTGCAGGAAGATTTCTATGCATGTCATTTTTATGTCTTTTTGTTGCTGGTGTACTTAGCCAAGCAGATTTTTGTATAAGGTTAGTTAAATTTCTTGCAGTGTTGTCAATGTCTTGGCTAGTTTGCAATGATATTTTCAATTCAATGTTTTCTTCGAGATACTGTCTGAAGGATTCCCAGTCTGTGCGATTGTTACAGAGATACGCCTTTGATACCCTTTCTATGACATGCATACTCATGGTTGCAATCACTGGAGTATGGTCGGATGATCCATCTAAACAACTTTCTATCTTCATGTACCTGTTTTTTAGATTTTTATAAATGAAAAAGTCTATAAGGTCCGGTGTTTTCTTTGGATCTCGTGGCCATATGGTGGGTTGACAGGTTGTTAATATAGCAAGTTTGTTGTTGTCTATACTTATTTTCAATTCTCTTCCTTTAGTATTTGTTAGTCTCGAACCCCAAGCAATATTCTTGGCATTCCAATCACCTCCAATAATATATCTGTTTGGCAGAGTTTTAAACAAGTCATCATATTGGGAAGAAGAAATTTTATGTCTAGGTGGGCTATATAAAGATGAGATTGATATGCTTCCTTGTTTGTCATATACTTCAACTGTAGCTGCCTGTATGTGGGGTGTTCGATATCCTTGTTTCACATTATGTTTGATATTCTGTTTTATTATCACTGCTGCTCCAGCATGCGAAGTATTGTCCGGATGACAGACAGTGTATGTACAATAGCCACGAAGACTAAAGATGGATGCTCGGGTCATGTGCGTTTCGGTCACCAGCAGCACATCTATATCATGATGTTTTATAAATGTTATGACTTCATGTTTGTTGTTCAACAATCCATCTACGTTCCAAGTTGCTATGGTTAAGGAATCCATTACTTAGTCATATTTGTGACGAGAGTTGTCAGTAGGTTCATGAGAGTACCTATTTGTTGAATGAGGAGGTCTAGCTTTTCAGCTTGTTTTGAAAGTATAAGTTCCAAATTTGATTGTGTGATGTTTGATTCTGTTACTACGGCCTGCGAGTAAGTTCTGTATTGTTTATCTTCTTTACCTTGTTCTTGTGTTGAAGATGGTTGTTGGTGTAGTTTTGTGGCTATTCTGCTGTACCTTTCTTCTACATTTCTAGTTGCTTCTTTAAATTTCACATCTCGCAGAGGGTGTCTTGGCATGGCTTTCCTTTTTTGTATTTGTAGAAAAATCTCACAGCCCTTGTAGCTTGCAGGATGATCGCCTAGGCACAGTGCACATTTAGCCGGAGTGTTTTTATCATTTTTGGTACAATCAGTTGTTTTGTGGGCACCAGCACACTTGACACATCTATAGGGTCTTAGGCAATTATTCCTTGTGTGCCCATATTGCTGGCATCGCTTACATTGTGGAACAGTAAGTTTTTTCTTTGGATCCTCAATAATCACAATGGTGTTATATATATGCCTCAGTTTTTTGACAGCCTGGTTATTAATGTTTGGTTCTAGATTGACAAAGAATGTTGATAGAGGGATTTTTTCAGGCCCATATTTTGCATTAATTATTTCTCCCTTTACTTTGTTGCCAGTGCTTTCTATTGCTTCCACAATAGCTTCCATAGGTGTGGTATGGTGCAGATTTTTTATTACGATCCGGTATGGTCTTTCATCCTTAGGTGTAAAGGTGTGGCCGATCAGCCCTTGTGCACGAACAAGGGTCATTAGCTTTTTGTAAGATTCAATAGTGCTACATGTAATGCGCAGTTGCTTTTTAGTAACAATTCTGTAAGTATATTCCGACTTCAACAAAGTAGTTTCAATCAAAGATGTTAGCTTTGTTACATTTTCTATTCCGTATAGGATGATTGGTGGTGGTTTATTCGGTTTCAGGGTTTCAGGTTCCGGGTTTTGGCAGTGTTCATCTACAGGTAGTCCTGTGTAACTATTTCGCGTAAGTATGGGTAAAACTTCAGGAGTAGGAGAACGATTTATACGTCTCTTTTTATTTTGACGGAGGATTGGTACGGTTTGCCATTCATTTAAACTTGGGTGGTCAGGGGGGGTTTGATTAGATCCAACTTCAGAATGTTTGCTTATTTGCTTTGACATGAACATTGCTGGATGAAATATTTGTTGTGACAATATCTTTCTAGGCTTAGGTACACCATTTTCAACTGTAATTCTCTCAGGGGTTTGGTATTCAGTAATAGAGCAGTCTTCATCTGAGCTTGCCATGTTGCAGGTATAATGCACTAAGTATTTTCTAAAGTTTTGTATCTTGTATGATGCATTTCTATTGTGTGATTGTCTTGCTCAAAACAAAACACACACAAGCCCAAACTGACACTTTAGAGACGTCAAAAAGTAAAATAAATATAAGTGGGTAGATGGTAATTCACTTCACTGGAGTCTATTTTAATTAACTATTTTACTAAATAAACAAGTGTCCCATTCCGAGATAACACTATCACAGAATATTTATCACTTAATCTTCACTTTGCAAACATTTTTATTTAGATTTAAGCAGTTTAAGCCACATTTATGATTATTTTCACACACGAACACTTCATGTAGGCTATTTGACAGATGACTTCTGAAAGTGTCGCGACCTGTCGCGCCGTGTAGTTGCAGTGCAGTTCAGTTGCCGCTCAGTGCGGTTTAGGCCAACTTCATTTTCATAGTCAGTAGGCATGCAATATCGTTTATTAAAAATATCGATTTTGGAAAATCGATATTTATCAAAATAAAATATCAATATTGAAAACATTGATGTTTATATACGATATAATGTTGATGTTTATATGTTTTTTTAATTAGAGAGATCTTGTTAAGCTTAAAATCTGAGCTTAGTTTCATGGCAATCGGTTGAAAAAAGCGGAGTTATTAACAAAAGTAGAATAATCAAGGTTGTGTTTCCGTGTGATCATTATTGTTAAAAAAACAATAAGAGCGGCAAACAAATCGATATATCAATATATCGTTCGTGATTATCCATATATCGTATATAAACATCGATGTTTTCAATATCAGTGCAGTTCCGCTCAGTGCGGTCTTACCTTTATGGAAAGTCACAACGACATCTAGCGATTGGGGGCCACTGTCACTGTCTTTCAGACTATAGACAGTGATCCTCAAGTTGGCGGCCCTATGATTGCCTCTTCACGTTCCGCTTGAAGAACCCAGGATTGTAAGAGGACGAAACACGTGCGCTGGCAGGTCGTTCCAGATTTGTATGGTTCGACAGAGAAACGATCTTTTGAACCGTTCAGTTCTAACGAAGATTCTCTCCACTGTGTGATGTGAGTATGTATGTATTTTTAATCCCCGACGAAAAACGAGATACCGCACTGCGCACTACCAAAATACTCTACCAGTAGTGTCATAGATAGGGAATAATTCTGCACTACTAAAATCCATGAAAAAGATCCATCATGGATCTTTGTGGACATATCATGTCCACTTTAATACCTCAAAGTATTTTTTTATCAAAAATGGATCTTTTAGGACATGCGAGTGGAAAAAGATCAATTATAGGTTGTGGTATATGAATAACAAAAGTTAAAATGTATAAAGTAATTAAATAATTTTCAAAACAAGTGAAGATCGATAAAATAAATAAAGATCAACGAAACAAATAAAGATCAACGAAACAAATAAAGATCGATCAAACAAATGAAGATCAACGAAACAAATGAAGATCGACAATATAAATGAAGACCGACAAAACAAATGAATATCGGCGAAACCAATGAAGAACGACAAAACAAATGAAGATCGAAAAAACAAATGGACTAAACATATGCATATCAATAAAACAAAAAAAATAAGCAAGCTGATTAGGTCAAAAACTTTTCGCAGCCATATTTTGTACCTAATCTACATGCGATTGCAATTCAAAAAAGTAGGTGGAAGCAATTCTCGACCTTAATAAGACTTATCTAAAATGTGCTTTCAGGCGTTCTTCGACATCACTTATCACGTAGGTATATGTAAAATATAAATAGATATTATGCATGCTCATAAGGTCGAAGTTAGCTTGGGCCCAATTTTTTTTTTTTTTTTTTTTAATAGTTATGGCTTGGTTACAAGACCTTTAAGCCATGTCTTTATTTATTATTATTTAAAGTTATATCTTCATTTTGCTTAAATAAGTCACAGTCCTCGTCCTCTAAGTCCAGTCAAAGTCAAGTACAGCCCTAAGTCAAAGTCAGTCTACCTTCAGAAAAGCGGTGGATAAATTTCTGAAAGTTTCTTTGGATTTTTTTGTCAGAAACTGCAAAGTTGCGATTCACTGCGTTTTATCACTTCCCAACACTAGTGCACGTTGTCGAACGTTTATGTTTAAGAATCCACCATTATTACACACAAAGCACTCGAAAAAACACTAATTTTGCAAATTTATAAAACGATGCGATACGATTCCTTCCAAATCCCGCCAAAAAAGCCCGGCCCAATTTTTGTAATCTAGATGCGATTGCCATTCTAAAAAATAGATGCAAGCAATTCTCAACCTTATGAACTTGCATTATATTTATTTAATTTTTACATATTCGTGATCAGCGATGTCTATAAACGCCAAAAAGCACATTTATTGAGAACTGTCGTTAAGGTCGAGAATTGCTTGCACCTTTTTTTTGAATGGCAATCGCATCAAGATTACAAAATGTGGCTGCCAGTAGTTTTTGACCTTATTAACTTGCTTAAGTCATTTTTTTATTGATCTGCATACGTTTTATCGGGTTTTTCGATCTTCATTTGTTTTGTCGTTCTTCATTTGTTTCGCCGATAGTCATTTGTTTTGTCGATCTTCATTTGTATTGTCGATCTTCATTTGTTTCGCCGATCGTTATTTATTTTGTCGATCTTTTGTTTTACCGATCTTCATTTGTTTTGAAAATTATTTAATTACTTTCTACATTTTAACTTTAAGATGTTCTTCGTATAAGTACCACAACCTATAATGGTAAGCTATTAAAGTGGACATGATATGTCCACAAAGATCCATGATGGATCTTTTTAATGGATTTTAGTAGTGCAGAATTATTCCCTACGACACTACTGGTAGAGTATTTTGGTAGTGCGGTATCTCATAGTAGTGTCGATGGGAACGAAGTTGTAAGAACTTTAAGAAATTACCCGCGGCACTACTAGCTGGTAGTGTAGAAGGGAAAGAAATTTCCCCACAACACTACCGGTAGTGTGGCTTGGTAGTGTGGTGGGTAAGAAGGGGTTATAAGTTTGACCTGTGTATCTGTGTGTGTATGTCTGTATGTGGCATCCTAGCGGCCCAGCGTATGGACCAATTTGACTGAGATAAAGAATGCAGTTACTATCGTAGCTGTTTACCGCTCCCCGTCCCTAAAATCTGAAGAGGACTATGAAAACTTCATTGATAGTTTAAACACTGTCTATGACGCCCTAACTTCGCATCACTCCATTTTGGTGGGCGACTTAAACTTAGATATACGCCCCAATAGCTCTGATAAAATAAGTGAGGAATACTTAACTTTAAATGCAACTCATGTAGGTATTCTAGCCCACTCACACTTACCCCACCAGGGATAGTCAAAGATGCGTGGATCACTTTTTTATTAAATCGAATCTCCCCTCAGTAACATTAGTTTTGGAATGTCGAATGACTGATCACAAACCCATAGCCTTATTTTTAGATCAATCCAAGCCAATTTTAAAGTACCATCACCCAAAAATAAACACCAATTTAATAGAAGCAAAAATTGAAATAGAAAACACCGACTTTCCTCACATATCACAAATGGATGATGCAAACGCAGCTGCAAACTGTTTAGTTTCAACTATATCAGCTATCATAACCAAGCACACTAAAGTAAATAATTTCTCTAGTAAACACAGAATCCTGAAGCCTTGGATGACCCCCGGACTTGTTCGTTGTATCAGAAACCGAGACAGGCTACATACAAAATCAAGAAAATCTCCCGACAACATGACCCTTAAGACAACCTATTCCCGTTACCGTAACTACTGCAATCGCCTCCTTCGAGAACTCGAACTAAAGTATAACAAAAATGAGGCAGGCTCTAACATGAAGGCTCTCTGGAATGCTGTTAAAAAGGTTACTGGCACGCTAAAGAACCGTGACTGTCCTTTGGAGCTTCTGAGGACTAACACTGACCCTAAGCACTCTATTAATGACGTGTGTACCTTTTTTATCTATTGGAGCAAAATTAGCTGATAAAATAACGCATTGTTTCTACCAACAATCAACAACCTCGCATTTCGCTAAAGAATCCAGTATCATCAATGGTCATACTTGAGGTGTCTGAGGCCGAGGTTGAAACCATAATTTCACTACTTCGACAAGACTGTGCCGTTGGGTGGGATTGTATACCAGCTCGCATACTAAAGCTCTGCAGAGAATCACTAATCCCCCCAATAACTCATATTTGCAATCTCGCCATACGCACGGGTGTATTCCCTGATGCCCTAAAAAAAGCCCTTATTCACCCAATACATAAGAGCGGTAGCAGAGACTGTGTCGACAATTACAGGCCTATATCGGTGCTCTCCACTCTTTCGAAAATTTTGGAGAGGATTCTGAACAATGCTCTTAAAAACTATCTACAAAGATTTGATTTCCTCGCCAAAAATCAGTACAGGTTTCGACCAGAGATTTGTACGGAAGACGCTGTGATAGATCTGACTAGCTAAATAGTCAAAAATTTCGATGCCAACAACCGATGTTTATGCATATTTTTGGACCTCTCCGAAGCATTTGACACGGTCTCTGCTCCAATCTTGTTGGACAAACTGGAAGGAGTGGGGATTCGCAGTTTCACTTATAATCTGTTTAAGGATTACCTTAAAAATAGGAAACAGAGAGTCAAAATAGGAAATGTGTTAAGCGATGAGGTTCCCATTACTACTGGCGTGCCTCAAGGTAGTATTCTTGGCCCTACACTATTCCAGGTATACATAAATGATCTCTGTACCATGTCTCTCCCTCATTCTAGCATATTCACATACGCCGATGATACTGCAATTGTAGTGTGGGGTCCTAACTGGCAAACGGTGAGAGAAAGATCAGAAACCTCCTTGAGACGAGTCATGCTTTGGCTCTCTAACAATCTACTCACAATCAATATAAATAAAACTCTTTGTCCCTTTCTCCCTATCCAAACTTAACACCCCACCTGACAACTTCTTTATCAAAGCACATACATGCACCCTGGAAGTAACTCGAGCATCTAATGCAAAATATCTAGGTGTCCAAATAGACAGTAAGCTTTCGTGGGATATTCAGGTTGCCGCAGTTAGAGCTAAAACCAGACGGTTGATACACATTTTTAAATCTTTGCGTGACACGGCCTCTCAGCAAAAACTGAAAATGATATACAAGGCCCTCTGTCAATCAGTCATACAGTACTGTATTCCTGTCTGGGGTGGAACAACTAAAAAACAACTTCTGGAACTCGAGAGAGCCCAGAGAGCCGTGCTTAAGGTAATGAATAGAAAACCTATCAGATATCCTACTGCACTTTTATACGCTGAAACCCAAATTCTTACCGTGAGACAGCTTTATGTACTCAGAGCAATCCTCAAGATTCACCGAAACATAACACCTCCCAAACCCGATGGTAAACGCAGTAAAATATCGGTGTGTACTCCTGCCCGCTGTAGAACTGCTTTCGCAAGGCGACAATTTAAAAGTTTAGGATGTAAGATTTATAACCTACTTAATAAACAAAAACTCGTAGTAGGTGTAAATAGGCGCAATCTGAAAAACTGCACCAACACACATACAAACACAGCATACACATTTACACTCGCAAACATGCATACAAACACAGCATTATTCACTTATACTCACGCTCACACATACATTACAAAAATACATAACACTATATACCTTATATTATTCAAAACATATAAACATAATTTCCGTCCTAAGCCCCTTTGGCTGAAGAAACTAATGATAAAATCTAATTAAACTACTAGTATTTTATAAACTTACCTTTAGAATTAAATACACTCATTGAAGTTCACTGTGACCTAAATGTTAATTACATGATGATGAACAACTTTTTCCCAAAACACAGACATTGGCCTAGTTTGGGAGCCAGCGGTATTAATTTATTGTTAAAACTTTTAGAGACAAATAAACATTATTATTATTATTTTGATGCGGCTTATTTCTCAGAAAGTCGATGTAACGGGTATGGTCCTTAGCTATAAATTTTGAAGATCATCATCAGTAATTTTCTTATTGGGCTATACAGGTCATCTATCTTCTATCTATATATATAAAAATCAATGCCACTTTTCGTTGTAATTTTATAACTCAAGAACGGGCTCACCTATCCAAACCAAATGTTTAGGCTTTGTTCGGACTATTTAGTAGATGGTTTATGTGAAGTTTGCACGAAATCGGTCGAGCGGTTCTTCATTTATCACGCAAACGAAGTGGCGCGGGTCAGCTAGTTACCTATAATTTAATACTGATGATTTTAAAATAAAAACACATACACATTTTAAGACATATATTGCCAATTTGCTTCATTACAATATATATACAAGAATTTAACATCAATAATAATAATATAATAAAGTGCATTATTTTGAAATTGTTATAAAAAAACTAGTTGTGCCACGCGGCTTCGCCCAAAATTGACTTCAAGCAATACGCTTGCTCTAACGCAGCAGGCTTTTCTTCTTCTTCTTCTATAAAGGAATTGCTCACATTTCATGATGTTTTTGCCATAAAAACAAACATATTAAAAACGACACTGGTATTGTTCTAGATGGAAGGTCCTTCCATCTAGAACCTTTGAAAATGCTGTGAAGCGAAACCGGTTTATAATAATAAATATTGTGGAACAGTACAAGTGTCGTTTTCAATATGTGCAGCAAGTTCCACCAAGTGCCATCAATCAACAGTATAAATAATATAAAACAAACCACATTAATGAAAAGAAAAGTAAAGAAACCAGAAACACTAATTCCTATAAATAATCGTTGTACTGGCCAGAATATTCCTAATAATGATTTTAGGAATACAGGAATGACAGGACATTAGTATTGCGTAGAGTTAAAGAAAAGTTTTCCAAAGAATAAAAGGCCCGTTTTGTCGTTTGAGTAAGGCTGAGGACACACCGCGGTTGGCGGTTGCGGTTGATAACCTGAAAATGTCAAAACCAATGAAACCATAGACTCGGTTTCAATGGGTTTTGACAGTTTAAGGTTAGAATTTGACATTTTGAGGTTAGAAACCGCAACCGCAGTGCCGCCTCAGTCTAAGGGCCACTCTTATTGGTAGATTCTGGAATCAGTCAATGAGTGTCTAATCAGTAGCGAGAATCTCATTGATGTATTCGGGAATCCGTCAATGGGAGTCGTCGCGATCACAAATGTCAAAACGGACCTTTATCATTTTTAGAGAATAATAATATTGTGTGTGGATAAAATCTTGGAAAAATAGATTTAGTCTATAAGTAAGAAAGAAAGTCAATTTTTCGAACACATGATCAACATCGGGAACTTTAATATTGCAGTCACGGTTTGCGGCGTCCAAACAAGTCTAAGTTCAAAAGATTTCTGTAAACTACTCCGGCGTTTCATAAGGGTTCGAAGTAAATAGCGGGCGAAGTCTCGGGCATAAGCTAGTAAAAACACAGCAATTGAATGAACATTTTGGAGTAGTACGATATATGTACTGGAAAAATAGTTGTAGTAGACTTGTTTCCTAATTCTAAGCAAATAATTATTACATAAAAAAATTCGTCAAAAATCTGTAACCAAACTTGGTAAGCCGTGTTATGACAATTGATTTGACATTCAACCTCAATGAGGTTATAATATAATAGAATGATTGATTTCATCATATTTACAGTACAGCGAATAAAAGATGTATGACTATTGCATTTAGCGTTCAAAATAGACAGCTAACTTTAGATCAATGTGTCCACGGACAAGTTACTATTAAAATCTGATAAGTTGAAAGCCGAAATATCCGACGTATCAATAGTTACTTCAAAAATATAAGGCCCTTCGCTATGTGAATGTGTGCCCGCGGTCCGCGCTCGTGCAAGGTTAACAGTTGACGGTGCTCATACTATTTTGTAATACAAGCACATGAGGCGGACATTCGCCGCGCTTCTTCAAATAGCGAAGGCCTTAAAACGATGTTTTTAAATGGAATTGTTTTGATATGCGGACGATCACATTCAACCCAAAGACTTCTATATAAACTGAGGTAGACATGCCCTACGCACCGATTTTTGAAACCGATAAACTGAGCTAATTAGCAGCGTTGCTCGCACTGTAGTGAGTCAAAACTTAGAGAGTAGGTGCTCGACTTGCAATCGGAGTCCATACGCCTTCTCTTTTCTCTTTTTCTATTCGTATATTGCTATTGTGTGTGGTGACAATTACGTAAAAAATATTTATAAGTAGGTGTAGTCTAGTGTGTATTTGAGGATTGCTTTTGAAATCTCGTTTGTTAGAGTACGGCGCGTCTACCTCAGTTTATATAGAAGTCTTTGATTCAACCCAGCAGCAAATAAATTATGATATATATTTATGATATATATATCGGCTGAAATTAGAATAGCTTTCCTTTTCCGTATTATTTTATGTACATAACTACCTCTTAAACTTCAAACCTTAGTCTGAATACCTTCAAAGATATTTTTACAACAAATAGATCATTAATTTGTGCCGAACAATGACATCAAACACACAGAATCAAATGCTACCACAGAAATGCATAGTTAATACTAAAAATTATATTATACTATGTATATCACTAACCTAAAAACGCTTAAGCACTTCGCTTATATAATCTATCGCTTTTTAATCGCTTACACTACATTTATCTACCGAGCACTCATTTGTTATCAACTTATAATTTATGATATATATATCGGCTTCAACTTAAATACTATAATTATTGCTTTAAATCATATCTCTTACAGGAACACGAAGTTAACTACGTACTAGCTGACATTTAATTAATAAAATTAACACTAATGCTAAGCTACATATTATTATAACAATGAATAAACTCATTTGAGAATGTTACAGCTCATTCACGAATTAACCACAGAACTAATGATAGAAATTAGAAGAGACATCATATTACTACCCGTTCGCTCTAACTTTGCCGCTGGCGTAGAGGCGTATACCCGAATTGTTAATTAGACGAAGTAAATTGACAGTAGCTAATGTCACTTCGTCATAGAAAATAAGCAACATTGTAAAGAAGTGACATTAGTTGCTGTCAATTTACTTCGTCTAATTAAAAATTCGACTTAAGAGCTTGCCTGACCCTAAACAAATCGCATGATACACCGCCGCTACCCCCGCGCCCCTTTGCTACAGATCGCGCGCCATATTCACGCGGCGCCGCGTCAGTCGGTGGCAGATTACGATAGTAAAGCAAGTTGCGGCGGATCACAACGCACTAGCGAACAATGAATAGAATGGAGTAGATATTTGTGTAAATAGTTTTACTCGGTATTTAGTTTTACCTTTTTTTTAAATTGACCGTATTATACTACTTATAAAAATAGGAGGAGAATTTTTATAAAACTTTAAAATGAATAATTTTGCAATTCACAATTTTTATGTAACTTTAATTATATTTACTCAGCGCACGCAACGTATACTCTCAAAAGGAATAAATTTTCCCGTTTTCGAAACTTTATTCATGGTTGCTCCTATTCGTTGAAGTGTAATGTTATAAACCTTCCTCAACAAACGGACTATCGAGCACCCAAACTCCGAAACATCATTTTGTGGATCACACGAATATTCGGCCCGACCCCAGAATAAAATCAGGGCCTCAGCGCGGCCATCGGTTATACTACCGAATGCACCACCGCATCAAGGCGAATTATGAAGAACGAATAATCCTTTTTTACTGTAAAAGAACAATGATGAAAAAGATACTATCCATCTATCTACCTTCACGCCAAATCCCTTGCGGGGTAGGCAGAAAGAACCGAGTGCCACACGGCACGGTCCATACACACGTCACTTGCTTCTTCAACTTTCATTTTTCTTTTCATGCATGCACGTCGGTTCCTTCGGCTTTGACACCACCTTCAACTAACACACGATTAATTTGGTCGTGGTAGGTGTGTCGTGGCCTTCCTCGACTCCTACGTCCATCCACTTTCGCGTTGTATATCTGTTTTGTCATTCTTTCATCACCCATTCGCTCCACATGCCCGAACCATCGTAGCATGTCCTTCCTTACTTTAACAACGACACTCTCTTCCATACCAACTCTCTTTCTTACATCTTCATTCCGAACGCGATCTGCGAGCGTTACTCCGCAGATTTTGCGTAGCGCGTGCATCTCGACCGCGTTTATTCTACTTTCATGCGTTTCCTGCCGTACCTAACTCTCGCTTCCATACATTAGCGTAGGTATCAGCACCGCACTGTGTACTGCAGCTGGGCCTTTTGACTTAGGGTTTGGGTACCCAAAAGTTTGCCTAACGCTCCATTCACTCTATTTCCCGCAGTTACCCTCCTTTCTACATCAGTGGTATACCGTCCATCTCTGCTTAATGCACATCCAAGATATACAAACTTATCTACCTGTTCCAGCACTACATCATTTACAGTTATCCTGGCATTCGTTCTGTCCTCTTCTCTTTCGCATACCATCACTTTCGTTTTAGTCGCGTTCAAATGTAAGCCTCTCATTAGACTATCATCTTTCATCGCTGTGACTAGAGACTATAGTTCTGATGGCGATTCGGCTATGAGCACGGCATCATCTGCATACAGCAAACAGTTCACATTCACAAGTAAGTCACCCATTCGCAATCCAACATTCATCGATCTTACTCTCTTAAGACAATCGTCCAGGTAGAGGACAAACAGCAGGGCCGACAGCACGCAACCCTGTCTGACGCCAATGTTGACGTCAGACCAGGGAGACAGGCTGCCGCCCACCCGCACACATGCCATACATCCCACATATGTAGACTACACTGCACGAAGCAGCGCACCATCAATCCCAAATCCTGGCAAGATGATGAGATGACACATAATCCAAACACGCTTTCTTCTTTCTTGCTACGCAGGATTAAACCTGTGCATCCCACCAGGCATCACCTATCGAATGTTCATGTCTCTTTGCACTCCCACATGCTTCTTTTGCTCTATCCACTATACTTTCTTTCATAATATTCCAGCATTCATCCACATCGAAGTCGGAAAGGCTCGCGTTTGCAAGCCTTTCACTGACTAAGCCTACATACATACTCCTTACGCTTTCATCTTCCAGTTTTTCACTCTTTATCCTATCAAAGTCTCCGAGAGGGACACGCACTCGCCAGTGCCTCCACTTCTTGAAAAGACTGAATTAAGAAAAAAATACTAATAATAGAATTTTTTTTAACGTGAGATAAAATTCATCATGAGTGCTATGCCGGACTCCTACCGACTAAAAAACCTCACGTAACGCCCAACAGATAGATGTTCCAGGACTTCTAACAGACCTACGGCCACAATTGCGGCCTCGCCCAGGGGGCGGTTCGGGTGCTATACCGCGTCTTTGGGGGGTTTCGGGTGTGATCCCGCTTCTAAGGGCGTGCGTGAACTTTTCACGTCACGCTGCCGTCATGGGCCTGCTTCTGTAAGGACGGTGAGTAGCCCCCTCGCCGTCCTCAGGCCCACGGTCATGGAGGCCGATAGTCTTCGGAGAAGACATGTCGCTAGCCCAACTGCGGAACTCGGGTGGGAAAGTTTTCTCCCGTACCTACCCCACCGCCTCTTTCAAGAGCATAACCTGCTCGCAGAGAGAGGCGGCGCAGTCCCACTTACTCCTGCTGGTGATCGTGGCTAGCACCATGGTCTCGAGCGAGAGAGTGTCTACGTCCAGACCCACTACAAGGACCTGGCGCTGTTGCGTCCACTACACCAACGTGTGGAGCGCTGTGTCATCGAAGTGGTCCTCGCACTGCTGGCACTCGACCGTGGTTTCCCGGTGTCTTCGTCACAGATACCTACCGAAACTACCGTGCCCGGTAAGTATCTGTGACAACCGGTAGGAGAGAGTACCGTGTCTCCTCTCCAGCAACCCGTCCATGACCGGTCTGACGGCCGCGATTGTGGCAAATCCCCCTTTGGTTGCTCTAGTCGCACCTTCCATGTATTCACGGTTTCCTGGCGGAGCAGGGACCGCTGGGCCTCGATTTCCCGAGACGCAGGCCTTTGGCCCCGCTTCAGCGCCTCCTTGCGCCATCTAAACAGTGACGCAAGGGCTCTCGCTTCCAGGTCCCATGTAGCGGTCCCGGCTAGGAAACATGCCACCTCATCTGAAGTCGTGCGGTATCGCCTTATCACCCTGACGGCCATCGCCCTCTGCAGGCTCAGCAATCTAGCCACATTGCTGGCCGTCAGGGTCTCCGCCCATACTAATAATACTATTGACGTGAACTTTGTTACTCAGAAGATAAACAAATGGAACTCTTGACACTTGTTTATTGTTCTGTGTAATCGATCAAGATAAGGGCGAAATCATGTGAGATGAAAACGTCGACAGAAATTTATTTGCGAAATATCTTTTGTCTCATATTTAAAAATGACAAATTTTGAGATAGAAGACATTTCACCAGTAAATTTTTATATTTACGCTTTCGAGTAGTTACGTCGAGAATGGATTTTGTTGGTTGGGCCCGTGATGGCCGAAAGTTTTGTTAGTAATCCATCTTGGCATCCAGGAGTTAGGTCGTCATGAAGCCATGTTGAAGGTCAAGTCTAAGCAGGTTTCCATAGCCTGCCTCTGTTCACTTCAACGTATTACGTGGGACCAAGTGATACTTTTGGAATGTGACCGTGTATGAAGCCTTCAATTTCGTTTTTTATGAAATAATAAACAAAAAAGAACTCTAAAATCTTTTTATTTATTAAAATAATTAGCAATTTTAAATTTCATGGATTCATCAACAGGCTGTCGATGAATCTATGAAAAATTTGAAATGACTACCTAAGCCGATAGAAACTACAGCTAAAATAAGAACAGTGCATGGCTTTAATCAGTTCAAGTCTGACACGTTTATAATGTCTTTTAGATCCAGTGGGGTAATGGGGCTCATATAAATAACGTATTTTCAAAAGTATTTTTTGATACATTGCTGTTTTTTTGGAATCAGGTGTTATATAATTGCTCTTTCTTTTCACATCACTGAGCTCTTTTTAATAACCACGTCAATTTCTCTTAGGGGCATGTTTCGTGAATGTCTGGGATCCAACAATTTAGCGATTTTCACCTGACCAGGTAGCAATTAAACATTCTTTCCTATGACTAATATTAAATTAAATTAATATTAAATAAAATTGCCGTCATTCAAACAAATTCTTCAAAGGCATTTTGTAATATCTCCTGGGTATTGAATTTCTTTCCCGCCAAAAAGTTATCCAAATTCTGGAAATAGTAGTAGTCTGTATCGCAAGGGCTGGTGAGTTTGGCGGATGACGGAGAGCTTCCAAC